>CANUEZ040000003.1:9983614-11214728 GCA_948099385.1 Fasciola hepatica
ATCACATTAGAACTATGTCGGACTCATAACTTATATCCACTTGATAATGATAATGATAATGGTTTATTTCGGATAACCCCGAGGCATGCTACAAAGCAAGATCAAACGGTACCATTGGACGCAGAGTCCGAATTCCAAGAGTGTGAGTCAGGCATGTGCACTCGTTATTGCACGGGAGAAAGTATTTAAGTTACTCATTTAAGGCGGTGCCCGGCAAGTTTGAACTTGAGCTCGGGTGGCCAAGCCGGCCAAGTCAGGGTGGAGCCGGACGGAGGTAGTAGACTCTTACTGAAATATTACAAACAAGAGGACTGTGCAACGGGAAGATCAAACAGAACTGACGAAAGTTTTGTTCAACTTGAGGAAAAAGGAGTTTCCAAGGGAGACATGAACTAGCTATAGCGCCTCGCGGAGTATGGCACGGCTAAGGATTGGAAATCAGACGATGAAGGGAATGAATTTGCGGACAAAGAAAAAGACAAATCTTTCGAAGATCACACTTGTAACGTTCAGCGACCGATTATCGGTTGAATACAGGTTGGATAATAATACAAATAGAAGGTCTTGGAAACAGCGATGTTTCTACAAAAGGTCAACAAGTGCTTCTTCAAGAGTTTCCGCTACTTCACAAATAATGTTGCTTCCTGTGATAAACTGAAGTTTCGACGACTAACTCCACTGCAACTCGTGAACACCGTATTAAATTAGACACAAATATATTTCGAAGGTGGTGTGAAGGGTTGAGACCTACAAGAGAATGCATGAGGAATAAATAAATATATTGAGCTTCAGTTGGTAACAGTAGATTTGTGTTTAGCTTGAACTGTGGTGTCGACCTCGTCCTCGCTATCGTCGCCTTAAAGCAGACATATCTTACGGACATCTCGCAATACGTCTCATTCGTTCGTTCTCACCACCACCGTGCACACGAGACCATCGATTTCTGTACAGCAGTCCTCGATCACTCCAATCGGCCAATGGTTTTACGCAAGTGGCTCTCCACGATGATGATTACATCACCACGTCTGAACGACTTCTCCTTGGGGATCCACTTTGCTGAGGCTGCAGTGTCGGTAAGTGCCCCCTTCTCCGAAGTCTCCAGAAAACCTGTGTCAAGTGGTTCACTCGTTTCCACCCTGCGATGTACGTTCCACTTAGGGTTTTCTGTGTCATTGCTCCTACGTTTGACCGCAATAATAACAGGTCGTTGTGGGTGAGAGCCAGTTCGCCTTCCGGATCTGGGACGATCGGCACCAGGGGTCTGTTTTTCAGTATGCGTTCTACTTCTGTTCATAAAGTGTTCAGCGTCTCGTCGTCGAGGTTTTATTGTGAGGTCAGGGCTGTGAGTATTTTCCTGGTCGATCGTATCAGTTTTTCCCAAACGCCACCGCAATGGCTGGCCTAAGGTGGGTTGAAGTGCCATTCGAACCCCTTTTGCTACTGTCCTGTTTTGTATTTTGACGCGGCCCAGGCGGTTCCACCATTTCTCTAACTCCTCACGAGCTCCAACGAAGTTCGAGCCACTGTCTGAGTACACGTTCTTGAGGGCGCCCCGCCTCACGATGAACTTCTGAAAGGCCATTAGAAATGAGTCGGTGTTCATATTATGCAGGACTTCGAGATGGACTTTCCTGGATTGTAAACATGTTATCAGGCAGTCATACCTCTTTTGCGTGCTCCTTTGCTGTCGTACAATTAACGGGCCAGAGCATTCGACGCCATTTTCCACGAACGGGCACCATCCTGGTTGAATTCTTACGGCTGGAAGAGGGTGATCATTTGTTGGCCTGCTACCGCCCTCCGGCGACGACAAATGATGCAGTTGCCTATGACTCGCTTGACCGTCGCTGGTCCCTTTTTCACCCAAAATCGTTGAAGTATACTGTTCGATGAGTGGTTCAAACCTGCGTGTCCATCTTCGCGATGTACGTGGTCTATCAGGCATCTCGTTATGTAGTTGTCTCCAGGACCCATTATGGAACATATTTTTCGTACTCCAGATTTGAATTCGTCAGCTGCCGTCTGACCCTCAGTAGTTCGTGGGCTCGCATAGGACTGTCTTGGATACTGCTATATAACAGTCTGCTTCCTCTGGGGTTACTGTCTATCCTAGCGAGCTAGCGGGCCTCGAATGGGCAAGCATCCTGCTGTAGTAGGCGTAGAACGTCGAGTTTGGATTAGTTCAGCTCTCCCAGTAGCATCGTCTCCACATTTAATGTGTCCTGTGGTCGTGCGCCTTTCATAATCAAAAGGAGTACTTTGTATCGCGTCCACCAGACCGCGGCTTTTAACATTTTTATCCAGTCGGAGAAGTGGCACAGATTTTCTATTAGGCTTAAGTTTCCCATTGAGTTTGTAGCTAGTATCAGTCTTCTGGTCTCGATATCGCCATCATCAGGCTTGGGCATTAGTAGCGTTGGCCACATCTCTTGAGCTGCAGTTAGGAAGTCCGGTCTCATTGTCCACAACCGCAGCCTCTCCAGTGATTTCAGGCCCCTTAAGCAGAAGTCGACCGGGTTACTGGCGGATTGTACATAGTGCCATTGATCGGTCTTAGTCCACTCATGAATCACAGTGAGTCTCTTGGCCACGAAGGTGTTAAAGCGAGTGGTCATGTTGTTTATGCAATGTAGTACCGTAGCTGAGTCCGTCCAAAAGTTTGGTTCCCAGTTTATCCGATGGAAGCATCTCCTAATGAGCGTCGCGGCTTTCATGGCCAGTACTGCTGCCGTTAGTTCCAGCCTTGGAACGGACACCGTTTTCAGTGGAACCACTTTCGCCTTTGCGAATAATATCTGACTATGCCGCCCACCGTTTTCGTCTACCCAGCAGCCGTAATCCACTATCGCGTAGCCTATTTCCGATGCATCAAAAAATAAGTGGAGTTGGGCATCCTCTGTGTACTTGGTTCCTGTCATGCATCTTTGTACTTTGATCTCACCAAGCTGATCCAGGCTGTGCAGCCAGTCACGCCATCGCTTATCGTCATCATTCTGGAGAGCTTCGTCCCAACCCGTCCATCTCTGGCACAGCGATTACAGCAAGCACTGTCCCAGTAACAACCATGGCGAAACGAAACCTAGGGGATCATAGAGGCTTCAGACTGATGATAGAATTCCTCTTCATGTGGTTGGTTGTTTGGGTGGGCCCAGAATGAATATGAATTCGTCACCTTCAGGTTTCCATTGAAGACCAAGCGTGCGCTCCGTTTGTGAAGAGGATCCTAAAAGCTCCCTCTTACAGTCCATATTCTGGGGCTTCGGGAAAACAATATGCACCTCCCGGCTGTTTGAAGTCCATTTATTGAGGTTGAATCCCCCGGCCATTAGAGTTGCGATCAGTTCTGTCGTATAATGAATAGCAGTATTTGTTTCGTCAAAGGAGCACAGAAAACCGTCCACGTAGAATTGGTTCACTGCTCTCCATAACAAATCGCTGGTGCCACCGAAACGCTTAAGATTTTCCTGGAGGGCAAAATTAGCACAGAAGGGGAATGATGCCGTCTCAAAGGGATGCGCGGTCAGCCTGTACTCGTCCGGCGCACGATTTACGTCGTTTTCAGGCCACCAGAGAAGACGAAAGGCGTCCCTTTCTTCAAAGGCCGTCTTCACTTGTAGAGACATTTATAATAACAATAATAACGATAATAATAATAATGATAGTTTAATTCGGAGACGCCCGATGCATGCCTTACACATGATCAGAATTTTAAAACGACAAAACTGACAGACAAAATTCATGAAAAATTTGGAAATACGTAACACAAAGTGGGGTAGGGGGAAGTAAGGGAGATATCAGAGGGAGATAAATGTATGCACATAAGGGAGTAATGTGGAGAGCTTAGGTGAACCCGGAGTTGGATTCAAATATGGGCCCGGTGAATTTGGAGTTCGAGGTCAGGTGGAGTGGCTGGCTGAGCCAAGTAGAGGAGGACGGAATCTGGGAGTTTTACATAAGAAGGACTGAAAATCGACATGAGAAACTGTCGTTACGAGAATCGATGAAGAAAAAAGGAAAAAGAAGAGAAGAAAAGAAGAAAAAAATTGAGTGTTATAGCTGGGGACTAGGTAGCCATGAACTATGCTTTTTTGCAATAAACGGACGGTGTCAATATGAAAGCAGGGAGCTTGGAATGCAAGACGTAAAGATTGAGTCAGATGGCATCAGTGCAGCTGAAGGATCGAGACGCGGTAAATGTGAGGCACAGTTATGGACAAAGTGGACGCATTTCATGAGGGGCGGTGGCATGGTGGCAAAAGAACTGAAGGAGGCAGAAAAAATATGCAGATACAGAAATGTGTATGTGTGTATATATATCGGAGCAGGGGTAGATAGCAGTAAAGAGACGGAACACGGAAGTAGCTGAGGGTGGTTTGGGTCAAATGGTACAGAATTAACTTGGATAAACCCTGATGAATTTTTTATGACAGGTGAACATAGGGATTAGCAGAAAAAAGGGACCGGCTTTGGGAACACAGAAGTGATGGCTGTTAGCAGAAGTTGATAAGCGAGGGAATACAAAGGAAATGATCAACGAAAATAGGTAAGAGTGAGTCTAACAGTGCGATTATTGCAGGTGTGACATGTGGTGACCGTCAAACATGGGTGAAGCTTTAATAAATGGACGCACATTACGCAGCAAGAAGATGGCCGTAAAAATGGCCGGAGAAAGCAGGTCGAATGGAAGTACGGGTTGGTTGAAGAGGTGTAAAATATCACTGGGGAAGGATAACTTGTAGGACGGAATAAATGCGGTGCGAAAATGCATCGATTGTATTAGCGGATAACATGGAAGAGAGATAGGAAAGTTGAAGATCAGAAAGATCAGGTAATGGCAGATCACATGGTTTGAAACTGCAGGTAAGAGTGATGACGTTACGTTGACATTACACTGCGTGGAACGCGGAAAAGCGGTGCAGCCTGAAAGGTACGATAAAGATGCCTGTGGCGAGCAATTTACGAAGCAGATGAGAGTGTTGACCGGGGAAAACCAGGTAAGAAATGATTAATCAGATTGTTTCACTGCAGATGACACAGGATGATGACCGAGAAGAAGAAAGGAATCCGGACGGGAAGGCCTGTGATAGAACGACAATGCATGGAAAATATTTGTGCCTCGGAGTTGGGAGAATTGAAGTAGAGTTGCGTGCTTACAGGCCATTGCACCAAGGGATTGAGCCAGAAGTTGCTAATTGGTTCAGTGCTTAGGAAGACGATCGACATAAGAATTACTGATTCAGACATGGAAAATACGGAGGTGGTAAAAAGATAATACATTCAGACGTAAAAAGTGAAAAGTTTGGAACTGCAATTTCTTATATGGGGATTGGTCGTGGTTACGGATGTGTCCAGGGGGGCATAAGATGGGCAAAAAAGGATATCGCAGAATGGTAGCTAGTGAGGTATGTGACCAATCAGGTTTATGGGCATATGGAGGTAACAAGTGAATACTGATTAGGAGCCGACAGGGGCGAAATGGGTGGAAAAGAACATATTTCGGGCTTGGGCAGAGTAAAACGGATAGGGCGAGAGTGACATCATGCAGTGAGGGTTGTCATTGTGAAACACGATAGGAACAAAAACCAAAAGGACTGGTGCGCATTCAGGGGTAGAACGACACGAAAGGGAAGTGATAAGGGTGTTGACAAGAAAGACAGATGAAAGAAAAGTGGCGGAAGAATGTTCGTAGCATGCGGTCCGCAACGGACAGTGATAAGTGCTGTGGGGCGAGGAGGGTTGGATAATAATAATAATAATGGTATATTTCTCGACCGTGGTCGAGACGCACGCGCATGCGCATGATCATGGAGTACAAAGTTACTCAAAACAATGAACTTCACACAAATTTCAAGAAAGCTAGTCATAATCGTCGGAGGCAAAGCAACATAGCTAGAGTTAGTTTTTATCGACCGAAATTATAGTGGTTCGCGCGGCAAATGCGGTTTGGTTTCCAATCCGGGTCGGTTGTTGGTGGCCCGTGGGAATGCGAAATATGTCGTGAAAATATAGCGCTAAGGAGGCGTTATAAACCAAAATAGTGCAAGCTGTGGATAACGGAGGCCAATTGGGGTTCCATGAACGGAATTAGTTATGAGCATGAAGAGATGAAAGAAATGAATGGGAGTACAGTCGTGAACTTTGGTGAATATGAGGACGGCTCACTATGAAGACGATGATGGCCCGGAATGACGGATATTCCCGGTTTCAATAAACGGAGTGCATCATGAAAAGGGAAGACATGAACAAACCGCGTGGAAGTGGACTAGGAAACGTTGATGAATGTGGAGGAAACAGTAATCCATATAAAAGGTGAGTTTAGGTTCAGGATCAATAACCCGTATCATTCAGAAAAAAGGAGCGCAACTTGAAGGCCTTGAATTGGTGAAGAATCAAGTTCAAGCCGGGTAACAATCAAAAGAAAAATGAAATCTCGCAAAAGAAAACTGAGTGAAAATCCCCTGCGAAGGCTCGCGCCTTATTGTTCTGTTAAGCTGACAAAAATATATTGACTTATTGATTCTCAGTGATATTCGTCGTCATCATTGGGAACCACGGATGGGGAGGGGGATAAGTGGACTTGCTTTCGGATGGCGTATCGAAATTTAATGAGTAAAAATTCTTGTAATGCTTGTTCTGGCTGTTTTATTGGATTGTTTCACATGAGACCAGTGTGATGTGCAGTATCCCGTGGGTATAGATCATCAGGCGGGGTAAGGGATGTGTCAGTCAATCAGTAGAAGGTAGCTTGTGAACTGTTATTTGTGAAGACTCCAGCGGTGACATCAGTAGCAGAGGTTTGCGTCAGAAGACGCCTGTCAATCTACTGGTAAGCAGTTGGGAGTGTTTTAGGTCGTGTGGCTCGATTGCAATCCCGTTTGGTATAAAAGATTCCGTTTAGGTATCTGTCAGTACGGGGTCGAAGTGTGGACCTTGGTCACCGAAAGTGGAGCCCGAGAGAGTGGACGACGACAAACCTGAAATAAATGATGTTAGCAGTCTGGACATGGTTCCAGCTTAGTGAAGATAATAAATGGTGACAGTTAATAATGAATTGTTTGGGTTTATATGGACGGTCGGTGGCACATTTCATATTTTGGTCTGGGTTTAAATTCGAAAGTTTAAATAACGTAGGGTTGATAAGTACTACTTCAGGCTTGCAATATAGCGTAAACCGGGTGGGCTGCTGCGTCTGCATTTCAAAGGATAAATTGTTTGCACGCAATTAAAAGTTCTGAAGATCAATTAATTAAGAATGCAGAAAGAGCCACAAGGCTTCGGTGGTGATGCGCTAGGGAAAATTGCTATCATGCACAGGAACGTGGACGTATGTTGTTCTGTGCTCCTACTCGGTAGTACCGGCCTACTAAGATTTAAATTGAATGTGAGCAGGGAAATCTCATGACTTGGTGGTTGCCTGAATATCGTATTTTTTATAAGAGTGAGGAGAGATAGTTAGTAGGGAATGAAAAATACGAACAGTTCTCCATGCTCATTTTTTGTAGACACAAGTGAGGCAGGTGTTGGTCATTTGTTGCCTCCATATGTTATCCATCTCACTGGGCTTAAAGTCCAGGCTGCGGTAGTGATTGTAGTTGGCCGGAGGCTGTGGTTACTGTTGGGTAGGGTTGTAAACCTAAGCGTGGCTTGGATGCTAGGACTTCGAGAAGGCCGCTTTCTAAGAAAGATGACGGAAGATGGGGAGGTATGGATGGAAAAGGTGACTGGTTTCCACTATGTTCTTTTCTCTATTTCTACTTTTCCGGGCTTCACCGTGGTTGCCGTTATTCGTCAGGTACGTCTACACGCTGTCCAGGTCAATGGGTTGAAAGTCAGGGCTATGGTAGTAATTGTATTTGACGTCAACATGCATGCTAGGTGCGCTTAGGGAGGGTATGGGGTGGTTGAAACTTAGAGCGGGGGGTGGATAAACGTATGTGGAGAGTCCAGTGCGCTGTCACCCCAGTCAGTCTCGTGCGTGAAAACCAAAAGTTTGTCCAGTAAACAGGGGCGATGTGGGGTTTCCCCTTTCGCAGGATCAGGTCTGAGCTGATGGGAGACATACCCATAGATGAAGGTTGCCCAATTCCTTCACAGCCCGATGTCAGTGGTATTTGGAGATCGAATCGATCCCACGGGGACTTTTTTCGTTTCCACTGTTCTTTTTTCGTTTTTTTTTTGTTTCCTAACTGAGGGGTGGTTGAGCCCATATAGGAACTTTCCATAGCCCCTCCGCCCGATCGTAATTTTATGCGTAATTGCCTTTTTTCGCAACTGCTGGGGGTGGTCTGTTTTCCCCACGTTCGGACGACGCTATGGTATAAGTGCCGTTGACATCAGGGGTTTCGCTAGCATGGGCTTGGAAAATGTAGAGTGGGACTATGCAAACGCACGGAGTAGGACAACGAACGTTGTAAAGCACTAGCTGGCATACGTGTATCAGTCTCATACAGCGCCAAACCAGGCCTAAGACCATCAGAGACCATTCCGGGCTAGCTGGTTTAGCTGAGTCTAGCTCAGCTGATGGGAAATAGTGTGGTGTATAAGAGGGAATATGATAATGGTTGGTGGATGGTAGACACAGAAATGAGACGAGATGACAGGCCACCAAGTAGGTTTTAGCAGGTGGGCTTCTGGGATAAGAGATTCTGAAATGAGATGATTAAGAAAGGCGAAATGAGGCCGGACATAAAACCCGGGCGGGTGGTGGCATCCAAAATGAACGGGAAAGGAGTAAAGGATCAGGTAAGGTGGTAGACGGCGGAACCCAGTGTCCTAGGATCCAAAGCCACATACCTATTTGCTGCAGAGACATCTAAGGCTAAGGAACTTCGGTTGACAATATAACACGAGCGTTGTCTAAAATTAGGAGAACCGGCAAGCATTAAACTGGGTATAGTTACAAAAGTCAGCAAACTGTGGCTACAGTAGTATAGATTGTGTGCAATATAACGTAAGAAGAAATAGTTGCACTGGCGTTTGTCATCGGGCGAGAAATGAAAGTTCTGGTGCAATAATCCTAGTAATCAAACCCGCTTTCGTAGGCCACCTCTCCGATGACGGTCTGGCCGGTAAGGAGGATCACATTGGGAACAGTCAAAAAGTGATTCAGCGAGCCTCTGAACTGGAAAATTGAGAGACTCTAGCGGATGTTTAGCGGGAGTTTATTCCATAACTTTGAGTATTTTATAAGGAAGAAGTCAGACCTTAACGCTAACTTTGATCTAGGAATAGAGAACTGCAATGACCGACGGCGTAGGGCATAATTCGTGGAGGGAATGAGACGAATGGGTTCAGTACACGAAAAGGCCGTACGGTGGTACAGCTTAAACAGGAAGCATAAATTGAGCTTCATGCGACGCAGCCATAGAGGGTCAAGACTGAGTAGGATGCATCGATCCTTGTAACACAAACTGGAGGAAAATCCCACTAATTGTTTGGTGAACTGACGTTTCACGGACTCCAGAGAAATGCGGTCGGATTTCGTCATGTTGGTGAAGATAATAGGACAGTATTCAAGGAGAGGCCTGGCGTGAGACTTGTAAGTGAGCAGTTTGCAATCATTTAGCCGAAAAGTTCTGGAGATGAGACCATTGGTTCTTCTCGTCTTTGTTATGTGGAGTGGAACACACTCAGAAAACCTAAAGCTGCAAGAAAAACGAAGACCAAGGTCTCGAACTAAAGGGCTGCACGAGATGGGTAGGTCGTGGATAAGCAGGATTCCGGAGGCTACTTGACATCTGAATGTTGTGTAGCAGCTCTTCGAGGTCGAGAAGTCCATACTCCATGAATAGCACCAATCCCCGAGTCGCTTTAGGTCACTGGAAATTTCATCCAGCATAATGTTGAGGTTCTGACGAAGAAATTCATAGACAATCTTAACGTCACCAGCGAAGAGGAATGGGGTGCCATGGTGCAAGATGGGAAAGATATCATTTATGTAGATGAGAAAAAGTAAAGGACCGAGTACACTACCTTGTGTAACTCTACTAGTGACTGGAGCAGGCTGTGAGAAACACCCATCAATGGAAACCACTTGTGGGCGATTCGATAGGTATGATGTTAACCACGTTAAAAGCGAACCGGAAAAGCCGTGAGCTTTGAGTTTGGTTAGTAATAAAGCGTGAGGGACGCGGTCGAACGCTTTTGTCATATCAAGGTATATAATGATGATGGATTTACTGTTGTCGGCGGCCGCCGTTATGAGGTTAAAAAAGTCGTACTGGCAGGTGATGCATGAACGTGACTTTAAAAATCGATGCTGCCCACTATGGATGATGTTATGGGACAATAGGAAGTCGGACATCCGCTGTTTGATGAGGCGTTCCATCAACCTAGAAGCAACTGGAGTGTGGTTGATAGGGCGGTAATTGGAGGGGTCATGTATTGGTTTTTTCTTATGGATTGGGATGATGACTGCAGTCTTCCATTGTGAAGGAGATATGCCAAACTTGATGGATAGATTGTAGACCTTTAATAGTAGGGCCGCGACATCAGTTCCTCCAAGACGTAGAAGTGTCGGTGGAACACCATCATGGCCAAGGTGTGAGGACTTCCGGACACGGGTAAGCTGGTTGGTCACCTCTTTCAGAGTAAATTCTAAATCAGACAGTAAGTGCTCGGTGACGGGGTCTATGCATGGGAGTAAAGTAAGGGGGTCCGTAGTCATGGATGCAGCAAAGTAGGAATTAAGAGCCTGGGCTATCGCTACAGGTGAGGTAATGTGATCGTTATTTTCCAAAATGAGAGAGGGGATACCTGCTGGTTTGCTCTGATTTCTGTTCTTCATTAGGCGTGCCAACTTTGAGGAAGTATCATGGCATTGCATTGCCGATACTTTTTGTTTTTTGAGCATATCGTCAGACTTAGTTCTGATTGCTAACGAGAGACGTTGGAGCTGCAAGAATGACGATAAGTCGCTATTGGTGTGATACACCTTCTGGAGCTTCAGATATTTCTTTGCATTCTGCTCAGGACTGAACTACGGACTCGGTTTGATATGATACGAGTTGTAGTGATTTTGGACAGCAAGTATGATAGGTCAGAATATAGTAAATCAGCAGCCATATGGAGGCCGCTTTGCAGGAAGAAGTCGTCCCAGTCTAACGAACGAAGCGTGCAGATATAATTGTCCCAGATGACTGCTGAAGAGAAACGATTGAGTGGGTGGGATTTATCGAAAGCTTGCGAAACTGCGAAGACGCAGGACACCATTCTGTGGTCATTTCCTGGAAAGAGGTCAAGCGTACTGGCTGAAACATCAGATAAACCAATGGTGAACAACAAATCAAGGATGTTGTTACCTCTAGTTGGGACTGTTACATGTTGCATCCAGCGCCCTACGTGGATGCATGACATGAAATCTAATAAGTTGTTTGGGGCAGATAGAGTATTCCAACAGATGCTCGGTGCATTGAAGTCTGCCGCGGTGAGTTTGGAGGAACAGGGCAGCAATGAAAGGTAGTTGAGTGCGTCAATAATCTTAGTAAGGTCCATAGCGTTGGAATCAGGTGGCTGATAGATGCAACCAACATGAAGATAGGAGTTAGGTAAGTGAATCGGTAACCACAGAGAATCCTGAATGGCGTCGAGAGTTGTGTGTGAGAGTCGAATGGCCTGCAGAGTATTTTTGACATAAATTAGAGAGCCTCCCCCAAAACGAGGCCTATTCCTTCGGAACTTCTGGTAGCCAACTAGAAAGACACGATCTGACGGGGCGGAATCCGTTAGCCAAGTTTCAGTTACAATGATAATATCAAAGTTGGAGGGCTGAGCGATGCTGCGGATGGCTTTAGTTTTGTTCAGTAATGAACGGGCATTTACAAGTATGACGGAAAGAGACGATGCAGGCCTCGATGGTGGTGGATATGGCTGGGGGTTCGGTAGTGTTGATGAAGGTGGTAATTCCAGTGGAGAATAGGGCAAGGATGGGAGGAGGATCTCAGTTGTTCCACGGATTTGATGAGTTATAACCTGGTGGGGGATAGTGTAAGGAAAGAGGGATGGGGAGGTGCTGTTTAGGAGAGTAGTTTGAATGCGGGGAATATTCTCGGAGGGGGCTGGCAGGAAAAAAGCGGCCACGGATGGATGGCAGTGCTAGGCAAAGAGACGTGGATGGGTCCTGTGGGAGTGGGAAGCTAGGTGAGGCACGGAGATGGTTCCCAGGGAGTGACTGGGTAGCAGTAGAGGCATAGAGCAGTTGGTGTGGCGGATAGTAATGTAATGGAGCGGTGATTGGGGGGATAAGGTGAGTAAAAGTAGGGTGGAAATGATAAGGCAGTTAGCCGATATGGAAAAGTAGGATTCACAGCCACACAAAAGGCTGGTAAAATTTCACTCGACTGAGCATTTTTCTTATGGTTTTCATGTGCATTAAGTTGATGGGTCTTGTTCTTTTGGCGACGAAGTGTTAACTTCTGAGGGTCAGTCTGCACTGACGGGCTAACCAGCGGTGGTGGCCTAGGTGGTAACCAGATACATTCTGGTGGCGAATGGGTGAGTGCAGCGGTTGAGCTTAGGGGCCTGGTTTGGTTATCAAAAATGCCAGGGGTAACGGGATGCATGGGTGTAGACGGAGGTGGGTTGATGGTGCGGTGATTTTTAGGCACGGTTGCATAACCCGACATGGAGCTAGTAGAAGGGATGGGGTCATCTAGGCTTGTGAAGAACATGAGCTCGGGGGCGGATGAGTTGGAAGAACCTTCATCAGTTTTGTGGATGCTGGGGCGCTTGTTCCAGTCTAGAGATTTGCTTAGGCTATTCTGAACATTGGGGCGTTTGCCAGGTGGCTCATTGGGTGAGGAAATTGGCGTACTGTCTAAATCTACGGTTGCATTGTGATCTGTAATAGATGGCAACATCGGGTGATGGCCAGTGATAGATGCACCGGAGTTTCGGGGTGGATAGTTAGTTGCACTAACACCGGGGTTACTGTTCTGGGCGTGACTCTTGTGCACTTCCCTCTGGAGTGGGGTCTTGTCCGGAAGTATCTTGGCGCACTTGAAGCCGGTTTTGGCTACGACTAACGATTGCTGGCTGATAAAGATCTTGGCGACAACTTCATTTGTAAACTGGCAAAGCAGTGGACAGTTGGTGCGCAGGGAAGTTTTGCGGAGTTTACCACAGTGGCACGTTTGTGAGCCAAGGTTGCATGCACTTAATATCATATTTTTACCCTGGTAGCAAACCGGTTCCGGACCGGATCCGGTAACTTGCCGGTAGTTTGCCGGTAACTTGCCTGTAACTTGCCGGTAGGTTGCCGGTAGCTTGCCGGTATTGCTACCGGTAGGATGCCGGTACCGGAAGGGCACACCGGAATCAAACCGAAATCGGCGTACGATTTCAATCCACTTTTAAATTTAAACCCGATTTTCGAAATCGCCCACGCCCCTCCAACGATCATGCCATTCTAGCTTTTCCGAAATTTACGCAAGTAGTTAACTGATCGATCAAGTTACTTACGTGAACAGTCTTATCCCACATACTTTGCACACACAATTTTATGATTGCCTGCTACTGCATTCCGAAAGCTTGTCCACGCTACACTCTCCCACAGGGATGCCTCCTTGAGGACGGCATGATCTCACGTCTTACAACTGGCAGTGCAACCCAAATGACACTCATTCTAAAATGCTGAACCTTAGACACTTCAAAACGAACAAATTGTACGAAGTAAAAATTTTATTTATTGGTTATATTTACAATCTGAATCTAAGGAACAAACTTCTTCCCATCACACTGTTTCGCGCCGATATCTGGAAAGGATAACAAGTGTGAATCAGAAATAAGATGAATTGTGGAACGGAAAAAATATACGTATAGATATGAATAATCAGATACATACAAATGTAACACTACCGACTCCGAAACGGTAATTAGTTACGTAAAGTGAAGCATGAAATTCGTTAACGTCGTTTGTGCAAATAAATAAAAAAATTTACCGTGGGACTACAAATGCGTGATCAGTGAACGTACCTGGCAGTTTTGCGTCCTAAGCCGCGATCTCTTGTGTCGGTAAACCATCGTTTCATGGTACGCTCGATCTCAAGCGTAGAAGACTCCCGGAAACGACTAGTAGATTTTAAGGCATCTGTACATAAACAGTAATTACATTACATTAGACTGACCAAAGACGGCCTTAGGAAACTTGTAGCTTCCCACTGCAATTTTACCAGCTGTTCCGGTCCAATTGCACGCAAGTGCCAAATTCTCCCCGATCAAAGATGAAAGCATTCGGCGTATACTTGATCCAAGATCGGTGCACAGATGACGCTTGAGTGCGTTGACCTTATAATATGATGTGGAATTATTCTATCACTTACAGTGCCCGTGAAGTTATTCAGTACTGAAAGATCTTCTTCCAGTTTCGGAAGATCTGTGATATTGTTTGCCTGTAAAGGCTCGTAGGCCGTCGTATTTGTCGCATCCAGGCGACAAATTACGCCGTCAATTTTGGCGATCATCAACGCTATATTGTTGCGAATGCCACTTAGGTTTGACAGCATCCGTTCGAAGTAGTCTGGTAATCGTAGTAGCTGAGAAACTTACCTTGGCACTTGCTGGCGTAAGCGGGCATATGCTGTGGAGATAAGGGCGTTGTTACAAGTTGTGTTGTGCTAAATGAAGTATAGGAGAGTTAGTGCCTTTTACTCAACATACCTGGGACCGGCCACCTTTGACAATATGGCATCTTCCGTGAATCTCCCCTGATACTTCAATGTTGGTGAACTATAACTAAAATGAAACGAGAACTTTGCACTGGACTTACCTAGGTGATGAATAGCCAAGAGCCATGATATCACCGGGGGAGTCGGGGAATTGTATCGGAGACTCTCTTCGAATCCTCTGCGACGGAGGTATCTCGACAGAACTGTCATCCGATGACAATGGTACCGGTATTCTAAAAGGAATGTGATAACGTATGACAATGCACCTGCGGCGAACGGTGTACCGCTGCGAAAATGGTGTCATTGGCAACGTTTCATCCGTTGACGCCGACATACCGGATTCGGCAAGAAAACTCCTTTCGAATTTAATTGCATCTCTGAGATTATCTGAGAAGAACGCATATAACTGGGAGTGTTACCTGCGTGATAAATCTCATGAAAATCGTAGGCTGGAACCGTTTCCGGCAAAAATCCACCGTCCAACAAGAGGCGTTGGTAGGCCTGAAAGGTTGATGACTTCGGCCAGCGCACACGGTTCCCATTAGTCAGCCAATTGCTGTGAACAATGGCTGCCGTGTCATCAACATCAAACATGACGACCAAGTACATCTAAAAAAAAGTTAGTTCATTCGGTCTCATGTTAAAGTAACGACAGAAACCTAAGACATCTGCTTCAAAAGAGAAGTTTTACTTCATGAAGGTGTGTAATATGGGTATCAACACATCAACATCATTGGTGAGAGAAATACGAAAACATTTACAAAGAAGGACAACATTGTCATCCAGTCCGTAAACAAAAAAAATGTACAGATGACTGGATTTCATTGGGGTAAGAAAAAAATCACGCGGGTTTAAGAAATAACGAATGGTTATGGAATCCCCAGAAATGTTCTCCACAACTGCTGGTTTCTCACCTGCAACGAAAATTTTGTTTGGTGGTAAGCATGACAGAACCATTCCGCTCACCACCATCGCTGTCTTGCATACCCGGAAACGGGTAGCCACATTCCCAACGTCATCACGGATGGCCTCAGATGAATCGTTGTTATCGGGAAGGGTTCTCTCACGCAAACGCCGATACAGTTGCTGAGCGGGATTCCGGGGAGCTCGAATGGAGAATTTCAGTGTCCGTAAGAAGGACACAAAAGGGAAACAGGAGAAAGATTCTAAAGTGCCATGATGAAGAAAGTCTGCTGGTAAATGAATAACAGCGTGAACATTGTACACGACGTTAGAGATACCACAAAGGGAACACATTTTTTGTACAAATATACGCAGGATGGTTTTTGCGAAAGCGTTACAAGTTTTGTGCAAAAAGGGGTGGCACAGTATGTCAATGGCAACAAACAATAACATGAAGTGATCATACGCATCATCCGACAACAATCCTTTCAGACAAATCGGCCCCAAATACAAAAGAAACATGCGAAATTCGGTGGCCTTCCATCGTTCAACATTATGTATATGTCGACAGAGTCGCTGAAAGTCACACGGAGTGTCTGGGTGTGACAGAAGTACACGGCTTCCCAGTTCGACAGTAGCAGCTTTGTCCAAGCGGCCAAATGCGTCACGCGGCCCAAACAACCACAAATCAATCAACCTCTTCATCACCCCCAAGCAAACAAGGTGCACGTAATCCAGTGGAAAATGTTTAACCATGTCAATAGAAAGGGAAAGAAAGGGACTCACACCAACATGATGTTTGTGGTGTCGACGTGATCGAAAGGCCTCGTTGTCACGTAACTTGCATTTGACATGGGGGAATGTCATTCTTTTGTCGCAGTGAAATCCACGCTGGATGCATTTATCACAGCCAAAGTAGCCAGTAGGACCTTTCACTTGTGTAATAAAGTCCCGTGCCGCAGTATCACAGATTATAGATGACAGGTGACATTTCACAGACCTCTCACCAAGCTTGAGGCCTTCTGTCAACAAGTGGTTTACTTCTCTGACAGTTGCACCCACATAAGATGACACCTCTGATAGTTTCCCACGACCGCAGTGAAAACCGGCGGTAAGTACGGGTAAGCAATGAGGCTTGACCACCCTGGCAAGGACAGGCCACAGCTGCAGGTCCGACGAACGAAACACATAGGTGCCGTCACAGTTTAACTGGAGGAAGACTTCGTCCGGTACAGCGGTGATGTTACTCAACTGCATCCGCAAGCCTTCGGTTAAACCCATGCGTACATATTCGCCGTCTTCCAATGTCGTGGTTGGACATTCCCGTGGCGTGAGCAACAATGTCCTTGGGTCCCGAAGTATGTTTGGTATGTGTTTGCCTACAGCCCCCAGTATACCCTTTTGTTGCACCAGCGTCAGTCGATATCGAATGGAAGCCTTCGATGGTGAGTTAAGCAGCGAACCGCTCTCCTTTTCAAACTGTGATGCACGTCGTAGGCTGGCCAAAGAAGTAACTAATACGAAAATCAGCATAGAAACAGGGTTTACCTGACACAGTCGGCCTTTCTTCGGGTGTAATTCTGGGTTCACAAACTGTCTGAGCCACCGAAACTGTTTCATTTGGTGTAACATGATTCATCGGAGTAATTTACCCATCATTGTTGGTTGTGATGTGGAAGCACACGGCAGACCGCGTTCACCTCTTGCAGTAGCACATCCCTTTTCCACACGGTACACGTCTTCGGAACCCACAGCGCCGCATTCACCTGCAACTGCTGAAGGTTTTGAGTCTGAACAGTAAGTAAAATTGCCACTGAATAACCTCACCTGGCAAAACCCACTTAGGGCAACCATGCCGATGTTCCCGTAGGGTGGCTTCATCACAAAGAGCACACATCAGTGAGCTAAGTTCCTTCTTTTTCAGATAATATCTCTTTTGTTTCGTCATATGGGCCATTGCCCGTCAATAATACGTAACAAGGTCCAAAAATGCACTCAGATGTTAACCAAAATAGTAATAAAACGGCAGCATAGCATAATTGAAAAACATACTGCAGATGTCACACGATATCAGAGCATTCAATACGAACACCTCGAAGCTTCATGAATTTTACGAAACTACTTGGGTATTATCAGAGTTACGTGAAAAATACTTTATCATGTTCTCATCATGTTCTAAGTACAATTATAGCACAATATTGCAGTTTTTAACTATTCAGCTTATCATTTGGTAAATGATAACCTGATATGTCACTAACACTTTACAGCCAGCACGGATCATCAGCACCCAAAGGAAAAGAGCGCACCGCTCACCTTAGCGAACAAAGCACGACCAAAATGGCTGCCGCCGGGAAAATACCAGTCAGTTAAAACAATTGGCACTGCATTCGTAAAGCAATCAACGGAAACAAATAACCATGAAAATAGGACATTGGTAACCTATACAGCGAATTAGAACTAACTACGTCATTCTTTTCTTGAAATTTCAGTGATTTCTCTGCCCATCGGTTATCGGCACGTTACCGGAATTCGGCGGTGGGCAATGTGCCACTAAGGTAGCAGCTGAGAGAGGTATTCGGTCTGGAATATTAAACACAATCGCGTTGTTTGCCTTTTTTATCCTTCTGAAGATATCCGAGGCAATTGTGCCCACAAACTTCGTTGCCAGTAGTAGATTGGTTGGGGTATGGTGTGCGGCTGGATCAAGCAAGAACGCTATAGGCATCAGTTGACCGATAATCAGATCAGCGGAGTCAAGTCGGGAGGAAAGACTGATCAGAGTTTTGGTCATTTCCGTAGTTTGTCTATTGACATTTCCAAGTATATCTACCATAGAGACTGGGCAGTTGTCCGGTGAGTTTTGGAATTTAGTGGTCTTTCGACGGCGAGTGCTGACAGTGATTTTGGGTCGGCTGGGAGGAGATGTAGGCATACCTATGGTGGCAAAGAGGTAGATGGCCAGTCGGACAAGATGTGGCAATATGCAGGGGTTAGAGAGCTATGCGGAAGCAGGGGATTAAGTGCACAGTATTGCCAAAATATGTAATCCTTAGGGGAGAGTGCTCGCCACAGGAGGTCAATATCGGCGGAACTAATTATGTATCAGTTGTTCAGCTAAAAACTGCAAGCAGTTTCTGCGAATGTTGCTGTTTTAAAGTTTTCGGATGTATTACGCAAGTCAAGACGGCTTTAGTCTCTTTACGAAGGTGACTCTCTGAGCGGTATCTTGGAGTCCGCTAGTGTTGTTTGACTGAGACTGATATTTCGCCTAGCTCCTACCCTACGATCACTTTTGTATGTATATTATACCACCGGGTGGTCTCAGGGGATAGTATTCAGGAAAAATTGCTTGATTTTTTCTGGGTCGGACAACAGGCCTTGGAGCTATAGCTTTAGGTTTTATTCTAGATAGCTTAATAAAAACTATACTGATAACAGCGAGAAAGCTACGCGGTGTAACGCATCCAGACCTGACGAGCTGTTCTCGTGGAAGATGTAGAATAGCCTCGCGTCCATGTGCAATCCGCAACCGTTGCTAGTGGGCGTTCAGTTCAGTTCAGTTCAGTTTACACATGACAGTTAATGACCACGGCCAATCGAGCGTCCAGAATTCCTTCGATGGTATGCACACCAGTTATGCACCCACCACTGCCGAGAGCATTTCGTCGAATCCCTGCTAAAAATGAGAGGGAAACGAAAAACCTCTTCGCATATCAACTGAGAGGACCAACTGGACAGGCTGTAGGGACTTGGACAACAGGGCCAACGGGAACAGAGATCGGCAGGAGGCCAAGCAGCATTATTATCCAGGTGCACCAGCCGGAAAGGTGGTCAGTTTAGTGCCCGAGGTGGCTGACCGGCGTTGAAGATAACTGGAAGGGTAAATGAGATAGAGAGACACAGTCTGGTATAGCCCAGCAGAAGATCAATGGTTAACGGAAACAAGAATAAAAGTGAGGCACGGGTACATCAATGCAATGGATCCCTAAGACAAATTAAGGCAGTGAAAAGTGGGACTAAAAAAGGAAAAGCATAAATGTGGCTACAACTTTCAACGGGAAGGTTAATGTTTTACCTACAGCAGTCGTTCAGCAGAAGAAAAGACTAAGTTCTGCATGAAATAAGGGAAGAAACTTAGCTGGGGGCATAATTGGTGACGTCATAACTGGGTGTTGAGTTCAGTTAGTGAGCCACGCTAAGTGAGATAAATGAGACTGGATTTCTCAGTCCAAAACGGCAGAGGTGGTGAGGGAAGTATATGTGGTGGGACCTGGCGTGGGAAAGAGGCATTGTAAGCTAAGAGGTATCGAGGAATGTTGAATTACTCACCATGCTTGTGGTAATAGTTACAGGACAGTAATGAGTATATATATATATATATATATATATATATATATATATATATATATATATAGCCGAGCAGGGGTTGGTTACTGATGCAGTTTTATAGCGTTGTTGAGGTTTGTTTCAGGGCCGCAGACGCGGTATAACTAAATAAAGGTAGTAAATCGTGGAGCGGATGAGGCTTGTTGACAATCTGTGGGGAGTACTACGGTGGTCTCTCTATAAATGCGAAAGCATCTGGAAGGATTTATTTCAAAGTGAAATTGGCAGGATCCTGTAAGTTGGTACGGAAAAACAATTAGTGGACTCAGGCACGCTTTACATGGGCCGACGGTGAAGTCTAACGAAAAGCGGTCAAACAAAGCATTCAGAATTTTAAAAGCTGTGGGGTTATTTAAGAAGGTAAGGTAAAGCGAGAAAGCAGAGCAACGGCTTAAAAGTGGAAGCCTTTCTCGTAAGCTTGACTTTCGATTATGTGAACGTTGAATAGGCGCAAAACCGTTGGGACAGAAAGGAATAATAATAATCATAATAATAATAATAATATTAAAGGTATATTTCTGGACCGTGGTCCAGAGGCACGCATGTTAGCACGATCAGAGTTTACCATATCACTGAATTAGATCGAAAATTCACAAATTTCAAAGAGAGATTCGCACATCACAGAAACAATGGAATAAGGCTGAGGAGAGTTTAAATTAATCAAGGCGACCAAAGAATATACGGAGAATACGAATTGATTTCGAGTCAACTGTGGCAATAGTGATGAATCGGCCGGATGTAGGAATGTTCAGACGGACATTGGCTTAGGACGCAGGAAATACAATATTCACAAGAATTATGCAAGAAAATGGTCGGCAATGCATGTTCATGTTCACTTGAAAAGTTAACTGGCGTTGATACAAAGGAGGCAGGGAAGAAGTTAATGAAGGTTCGCAGAGGAATAATAGTTTCCATAGATTTGCGGATGTGAAAAGGAATAGTACCCCTTGAAAAGGTGAGACAATTTCCATGAGAAGTGTTGTGTGTCATCTGGTGTCGGCAGTTCGCACGTGGTGGAAAATGGACGAAGTTCCAGGAAGGAATAGTCAGCAATCGGAGTGCCATGTCCATGAGGAGAAAAATAAGGCAAGACAAGGGTGAAAACCTTAACAATAGACCATGTCATGCTGGTAAATCGGCGAATACATCATTTTGTTGAGTTGCTTGTGACTCTTCTCTGTCCGCGTTGGGCTTTTTGGGCAAGGGTTGGCTGCAGTTTTTGTTCGCTGTTTCATCATGGGAAGGAGGCGGGCATCGCCGAATCTGGACAGATCACTATTTAATCAGGAGTCCTCGCACGGTAGCTCCAACATCGGGAAGGTCTTTTAGTGAGAATTCCTCAGTAAGCCTCACAGAAGCGTATGCAGCAATACCAGGGCTTCTTGTGGGCGAAACCCGGTGGCTAGATCGTATTCGCGGTAGCCAGCATTTAGTGCGGTTGTAGATGGGCAGAGAAAAAGATAAGCTGTCTGCGCGATATATTACAGCCAGGCAACGTGATGGCTGGGTAGTTTTGAAATTGAAAAAGGGAGGATCGCAGTCTGGAAGATGTTCCAGCTGAGGGTTAGCGTGAGCAAAGAAACAGATAAGAGTACGGAGGTTGGAAATGAGGCACAATGGTTTAAGTGAACTGAGGAGCCGTTGGTATTGTCATTCGGTGTTCGTGAGGGCTAACTGGGTTTACACTACCAGGCAAAGTTATTGATTACCGATTTGGCCGTCCACCTGGAAGTCTTATCTTTAGGGGTTAATAAAGCCGTGGAGGTGCATTTGGACTAGGGTCTGAGGGCTACGTGAAAAGCAGCTGGGCAACACGAAGAACCTTGAATTGGGGGGGGATATATGACAAATCCTTCAGTGGTGTTGTACAGGTCACAAGGAAGCAGCTGGGACACACTAGTAATCCAAATGGCAAGTTTATATGACAGGTCCAGAGGATGTATGACAAATCCTAACGTGGGGTATCTACAGGTCTAATGCTGCAGGTTGCTGTTAGGTAAGGCTGTAAACTGGAGAGTGAGCTGGATTATAGGACAAGAGGAAGGTTGCTTTCTCACGAAAAGGAGGTAAAACAGATACGTGGGCGAAAAATACGGGCGCTTTTGCCTACGTTCTTACATGTAGGTTTATATATACAATAATATCTACATGGATATAATTAGCGCTTTGATGAGACGTGTCTGTCGTCTGATGTATTGACTTGTTGTCCAGAGCCACGGTGGCTTTGTAACTGACGTCACCAAACATGGCAGGCGTGCATGGGAGGGTATGAGGTGATTGAAAATTAGAGCGGGGGTGTGTAAGCATACGTGAAGAGACCAGTTCGCTATCACCCCCGAGTCAGTCTCGTGCGTAGGAAACAAAAGCATGTCAAACGGACAAGAGCGGTGTGGGGTTTTCCCTTTCGCAGGGTCAGGTGTGGGCTGATGGGAGACATCCATGTTTGGAGTTTGCCCATTTCCTTCACAGCCCGATATTATTCGTAGAGGCTGAGAAACTACGGAGTGGAGCTAAGCAAACACACGAAGTGGGACAACGAATGTTGTAATGTACGCGCTTGCATATATGCTTCAGTCTCGTACAGCGCCAGACCCTGTCTAAGACTGCCAGAAGCCGTTTTGGTGTGGTTGAGTTGGGCTGCGCCAGTAGATGTTATTGCACACACGGAGAGAGGATAGCAGTCTGAGTTAGGTGATGGATTCAGAAATCTTGAAGATACAGACAATTGTTCATGTCGGGAAATATAAGTGGGGGAAATTGAGGCCAACAGGTAGCTATTTGAAGATGGATGCTTGGGATGAATGAGCTTCAACCGGGATGATTAAGGAAAGCAAATTACGGCCGGACAAGGAAGTTGAGAGGAGCGGAAGCCAGAATAAATAAGGAAAGTGTCGGAGGATCAAGGAGTGAAGTAGTGGATGGTGGGACTTAATGTCCTAGGATTCAGCTCCACTGAACCATTTGGTGCTAGGGGAAAACCTCAATGACTAAAAACCTTCAGCTGGAGGAAAGTTGTTTTACACGGCTGCTCTAGTACCATATAGTGAGGAAGGCAGTAATTGTTTATAGTATATTTCTTGACCGTGGTCAATACACATGCACAAGGCAAGATCAGAGTTTACAGCAGTACATGTCAATGTGAGGTATTCACAAATTCTAAATTTATAAATCACAGCAACCGAAATACACCAGTAAAGTCATGTAGTGTTTGAGTAAACAAAAGTGGTGATGGTTGAGGCGGGAATTCCAAATCGGTTTCGAAATCGCTGGGGGCGGTGTGGATAGCTGGGCAGTCGTGGAATTGCTGATATAAGCGACAAATGGACGGTCACTAACAAGTAACCGGGCGGAAGAGATGCCAAAGAACATTGTTAGAAGTAAAGCAAGCGTGGGGCTTTCAAAGTGCAGTCAGAGATATCAGCGGAATATTGGACACTGATCCAGCATTGGGTAACTAACTGTGGGGGAAGCATGTGAAATAAAGGCAAGTGATTCAAAGTTGATAATAAAACGGACCTTTTGTGCAGGTGATTACAGTGTCATATGGAAATTCAAACGAAGGCGAAAAGCTTCGCAGGGACTTCAGTGAACTTTTGAAAAGCATGAATGGTGTATGGACAATAACGGACTATTAAAGAAAAGAAAAGCCGTCAATGAAACGGATTAGTGGAGACAAACGTCAATGGTTCGGCTAAGCAGGAGTTGGAAGAGTGTAAAATGTTTTTTTTTGTATTTGATAGAAAATTGGTAATCAAATTATGGTTGGCTGCAGATGGCTGGTATTCTGTTCCGTAAAGGCCTTGGTTGCAGGTGGTGGCAGGCAGAATGTTGTGGGAAGCAGGTAAAAAAGGGCTGGTTTGACGAAGTTGACAGCTGCGAAGGCTGGGTTCCGGCCATTGGTTTCGTATATTATGGACAGTGTGGGCTTTATTCAGTAATGAGCGAGCGTTAATGAAGAGCAAGGTGTGTGCAACTGTATCGTCATGGCGTGGAGTAAAACAACCATCGGCGGGTGTTGGTGGCTAACACTACCGAGGTGGTAAACGTCATTAATTGGACTCAACGTCAGAGTTGTCAAGTATAGAAGCGAAGGAGTCTAAACACGGGTTACAAGTGGGGAGCCGGCCGTGTGAAGAAGGGGTGATGCCGGGTTGGGGGGAGTGCTGTCAAGAAAAAATTAGTCGTTTGCGGAGGTGGAATTTCCGGGGTGGTTGAAGTAACAAGGTGGGGGGTCGATGATGAGGTAATGGGTAACGACAAGTGAGATGGTAGAAATTAGTGGTGACTGGGTTCAACGGGATACGCAGGGGGCGGGTAGTTATCGCTCGACCAGGACCGACGAAATAACTGTAGTTGGTTGGGCTGGCCCATCCTGTGTTCAGGTAAGAGCGTAGAGCTTGAAAATCGAGGCCGTTGGTTATAATTTAACGTGGAGTTATTTATTCGTATCACTGGAGAAGAGAGAAATTGGTTACAGAGGTTCGGTAGGAGGTGCTGGCACTCAGCCAGATGATTGGGAAACTGTTTCGGGATACTTGGAGAATATGGTTTGTTTGGTCCCGATGCATGATGATGCGCTACTCGGTGGCCTTTTTCGCCTGTATTGTAAAGTGGAGTTGGGAGGACCTTGTCGATTAGCCGAGGTACCACGCTAATGCAGTGAGGCTGGGTTGGCTGCTTTAGGGTGATGCAGGGTTGCGTCCTGCTCGCCAACAAGCATGGATTATTTGGGGTGTACTTGGAGTGCTTGGTCGGGGTTCTAAATGGGGCTCTGAGAAGACTTACGGGAGGGATAACAGAAGTAGCCGGAGTAGCTGAAAGCTGTGTGGGGACACAGAGTTCTGTCGGTTGATGGGAAGATTGGCTATATAGTAGACCATGCCTTTTATGAACGATTTGTGTCCCCAAGACTGTGGGACACGAGTAAGGGCAGGACGGGCTGTTAGCAACAGACTTCCCCGGAGTCTTCTTCGGTGGTGAGACGGTGGGCAGTAGGTTGACATTAGCAGCGGCAGGCTTGGCTGCATGGGACTTTGATGGCACTGGGCTAATAGTGGGTTTGGCATGGACATCGTTGCCGTTTGTGGGAGTGGAGTTTGATAGTAGAAGACAGAGCCGTTTGCTAGGGGATGTGCTGCAGATGGGGTGGTGGTCAGGTCCAGGTCAACTAGAGTAGTGCAGGCTATTGAGGGCGTCTGTGTTACGGGGTAGCTCGACAGGCAGCAAGAGGACACGGCGACTGGTATTTCAGCCACAGGTTGCGTTGGTGAAGCTAAGGTTTTTTTAGCGATCGAGAAACCTCTCTTTGGGAAAGGGCGTTTTATCCGGTAATATTCTGATTCTTTTGAATGGTGTGGCGTTAACAATGATCTGCCAACTGGTTATGAAGTCTTTAGCTGTTATTTCGTCAGCGAATTGGATCTTCAAAGGACAGTCGTTGCATCGTGATTTTTTGCGCAGCCGAGGGCAATGGCACCTGTGGTGTGCTATGTTGCTAGCATTCAGTATGGCGAGTTTGGTTGACGGCAGGCGCAGTCGGTCAGGGATGTTAAAAACTATGGCGTTTTTGGCGTTGGCTATACGCTTTTGAACTTCGGTCGCAACTGAGTCCAAGAAACAGCCTTCCATGGCTAGGCTTTGGCGATCAGCTATAGGGTCGGGTTCCGTTGTGCTTGATATAGGGGATACCTTCAATAGAATATCATCGATGGACTGGATCTGGTTATGCAGGTCCGCCACTCTTTGATCTACTTCGCTAATCTTCCTGTTGACTACGTCATAAACATCGATGAGAGCTTCTGAGCATGGACTGAGTGCAGACTGAGGTTGAGTGTTCCTGGTTCTCCTGAGCCTGACAGTACGAATTGCCTGATTTGCACCCGGAACCTTGGAATGTTTGCGGAGGACCTTTAGGACGTCCATAAGTAGTTCAGGAGATAATATGAAGAAGGCGGAAAGATTATGGGTCAGTAAGGTGAAATTTTCGTGAGTGTAATGCCAAGTGGAAAATTTTGGGTATTTTTCCTAAGCCTTTCTTTTAAATGACAGAGGGTGATGAGCTTTATAAACAAAAACCAAACATAAGCAAGGGAAAATAGAGGCCCGGTGTAGCGCAGGTTTTTCATGTTCTCAAGGGCTCGTTGATCTAAAATGCGTATGAGCACGTACGAATGCATACGCTGAGTGAGAAAATCCGGTGTGCAAGAGAAGTTTATTCCAGATTCTGGAGTACGTGAAGAAAACTAACTTGGAGCATAGAAAAGTCCTCGCGGAGGGTGTGGTAATAGTATACTGTCTATTACGGAGTGAATATCCATTATCCGGAGAGAAGCACAACTGGTTGGAAGAATAGGATTGCTTAGTCAATAGCTTATACAGAAATACCAGGTTTAGCTTGATGCGACGAAGCCATGATGGTTCGATTTTGAGAGATAAGCATCGTTCCCTGTGGTTTAAGTTGGAGGACCAACCGATAAGCTGCTTCGTGAATCTTCTCTGGATACAATGGATAATAATCCTGTCGGATTTTCTCATACTAGTGAAGATTAGGGGACAATATTCAAGGGTCCTGGCATGTAATTTGCACATCTAAACAATGCTCCCCCTAAGCTGAAAGGATCTGAACAAAAGACCAATACAATTTTTAGCCTTCACCGTTTGGAAGACAGCATGTTCCCAGAAGTTCAAAGAGCAAGCTTAAATTAAGCTAAGGTCTCTTACCAAGGGCTGGCTGTCGATGGGCGAACCGCCGATGCATAAAGAACCGGGGGGAACCTGGCATTTGTAAGTAAGAAAAATACACTTGTCGACGGAGAATTTCATCGCCCAGGTTGAGCACCATTCATCAAATGCAGCCAAATCAGTGGAGATTTCAGGGATAGTAGTACTGAGGTTGCCAGGGGAAAAAGTGTAGACTATCTTAATGTCGTCCGCGAACAAAAACGGCGTGCCATTAAGTATTGTCGGGAACATATCATTCATACACAGGAGGAAAAGCAGGGGACCTAAAACACGGCCTCTAGTAACAGGCTTAGGACTGGTGGGGTGTCCGTTAATTAAGACAACCTGTGAACGGTGAGATAAGTAAGATGAGAACCAAGAAAGAAGTGGATCGACAATGCCAAATGATCGTAGCCTTGTTAAAAGATGGGGGTGAGGTACACGATCAAATGCCTCGGATAAGTCAAGATAAGGAAAGACAAAAAATTTCCAACTTTCAGCAGAGTCGGTGACGAGATTCAGAAAGTCACACTGACAAGTCATGCAGGACCGTGAACGGAAGAACCCAAGTATGTCCACATAGATGGCCACTTCTCCTAGCCAAAAACGACATAAAACCTAGACTAGTGGTATTGTCCAGTCTGGGTCCTGTAGTATATGGTCGTTGAGTGACATACCCTGACATTTCGCGGCACAGTCGAAGACCACCCTGACCTTCCCCGGTTTCTTTGGGTTCACAACCGAGTGATGAGGTAGGTACCACCTCAAATTTGCGCTGATTACCGCGGTATCCACTCCTTTTACATAACCCAAATTTATGTTACGTTGCGTGGCTCGTGTGTATTCTATCCTTAATTGTGGTTCTTGAATTAGCCCGGTTTTGAGGAAGCACAATCTTTTGAGAGCCATTTCTCGGCTGTTTGGCATAGGCTTCATGTTGGGTCTTCACGGAACAGGAACCTCGAAACGATCCATCACATACTTAGCGTTTTCGACTACCATTTTCAAAGCCAACCTATATTCTCGTGATGGGGCATCTTTATCAACGGCCAGGTCGGCAAATTTGGCGTTATACAGTTGTTGGAATGCCTGTTCAATTTTCGCCGTTTCCACGGAAGTGCAGTTGACTTGGATTTGTTTGCCGCATCTTCCATCTGTACTACTATATAAAGTCCAGCCGAATATAGTGCGTACTGCGAAGGGTGCTTTGCGGCTTCTTGTTCTTTGATTCAGGACCCAATGTGCTTCCGGTACATCATAACCGATCAGCAGAGCAATTTCGTTTTTCTGCCACTCTTCGATCGCAACCCCGTCGAGATGCGGCCTCTGAGTAAGACTCGGTTGTACTGACTGAGTTGTTCTCATCGGCAGATCTTTCATGATGAACGCTTCTAGAGTTTCTGGTCTATCGTTATTGACATAGGAAATGAGTCGTAGGTCCAGTATGGCCGACTAAATAACCCGGGTGCCACTCACTGTGCTCACCGCTAATGAAGATTGATCCCCTCTGATCTCATATCTCTCTGCAAAATCTTTTCTTACTTATGGCGAAATTTTCTTGTTCGCCGATGATATGAAGATAGTCTACGAATTCGAACGAGGAAACCTACCTGTAGCACTGAATAACATCATGGTCGACGTACAGTCCTTATCCTCCTGGTGTGATCGCTGGAAAATGGAATTTTCAGTTAACAAAAGCAGTTATCTCAAGCTAAACTGCAATATTCCTTATGATACGCTTAAGGTTGGCGGTGTCTCACGCCCATATTCCCCAACAATAAGAGACCTCGGACTGCAATATTCCTACACTTTCAATTTCTCTGAAAACACTTCCTACATAACTGCACGGGCAAACAAGTCCCTTGGCTTGTTGCAGAGAACTTTTCTTCTCACGAATAGTAAGTTAGAGATACAAAACTCATATTCGCCCAACCCTAGAGTACTGCATACTCGTGTTCTCAAATATACATAAACGTGACATTATCGACACTGAGAATGTACAGCGTCGATTTACCAGAAAACTGTTTGGGCCTTCTACGAACCTGACCTACAGACAGCGGTGTACACTCCTGCGGCTTGATCCTCTTTGGCTTAGGAAAATAAAACTCAACCTCGCCTTTTTGTTTACTTTGCTCCACAAACAAGCTGTATCCTCTAGCCAAGTTCAGTTCAGTATAAACTCAACAAATCAGCTGCGTAATAGGGAACACCGTATAACGATTCCTACTTCCTGGAAATCATTAAGGCAAAACTTCTTCCTCCTGAAATATGCAACTTTGTGGAATAAACTCCTAGCTGATATACGTTCCCTAGATTCCCTAATTATGTTTAAGTCTAGACTACACGTAGCTCTGGACATCCAAAAACTGATCGCTATTACAAATCCTTATATGTCTTTTGATAGAGCTTATGGGGAAAGCGTTGGATACTAACCAGAACCCTTGATAATCTAGGAGGTGCCACACCGTACGCGGTAGTTGCCATCACCTAAGCGTAAACCTACCAGTTTACAATGTCTAAACATAATAGCTCTCATGACTGAGGCCAGTGCTTCAGAAGTCGTATTTGATTATATGAAATACCACTGGAAGCATGAAAGATAGTCTTTGAACAATTCCAGTGCTGATTATTATTAGGTTTTTGCCTCTATCTCTAACCCAAGACGCAGCACCTGTCACTCTCCTCAACCTCCATCCAGTAGTCACCATTAGACATTCACAGCTCAAGTTCTGTCCCTATCACAGAACTCTAGCATTCTCCATGATTGGCCTATACAACATTTGATACTTAGCCAGCAAAACTACTAACCATCTGTGGATCGTACCGACGAATCACGTTGTTAGTGCTGCAAGTTGTACCCCATCTTTGTGCAGACTGGCGTTGTGTTGAACATAAACCCCATCGAATAATCGTAGGCTGTGGTTGACTCTACCTCCCCCTGCATTTTTTGTCCCACGTAAACGGCCTGGGTGTTCTGACTTCACGGATAAGGCGAGTGTTAGCGCGGCACTTTTGCAAACGTTCCTGGTTGTGATGGTCTCCCTGCACAGAGTTTACCACCAATAAGACATGAACACCAAAAAGTAAGAGATTGGCACAAAAAAGTGAGAAAAAAAATATACCCTGCTGTTTTGTCTTCCGTGCACACCAGCCTTGTCACATGCGACCCGTGTCTCCGGGTTGTAGTGTTGCTACGGATTGACTGGTGTGGTTGACCCATTCCCAACGCGGCTTGTTACATGCGGTCCATGTTTCGGCCGGGGCGTGGGAGCTGTGGTAGCCCACCAAAAGCAGATCCGCTTTCTCTGACAGCCAGATACCTGACTGTGATAAAACCATTAAAAATAATAATAACAACGTCTAAAAATGTGTGGATCATTCTTGGAGCGCCACGTGCTGGATGCAAGTGGTTGTGTATCGTGCTACCTCCCTACCTGAAGCTGGCCCTTGTGCCGCCTACCATGAGCACCGAATGTAGACCGTTAGAGTTTGCTTCCCTGACGAAAATTCGGACCCACCTCTCACGGTTTTCCAAACCAGTCCTCACATCGGTGTAGTTCTGCTTTGCAGTACGATAACAACGAAAAAGGTACCACGGTAACCATGCAATCATATCCACATCAGATTTCCTTGCTCACATTGGAGCTTAATCTCAGTACAATAGCACTATCGAGGAAGAGCATAGATGAACTCACGTCAATGTTCCAAGGCAAGTGACCAATTACCTCTCATGAATCACCACTGTCACCCCAATATTTCCTTCTACTTCCAGACTCCTCAAAAACTACTCAGCATAGAATAACCACTGTACCGAAAGAGACAGTAACAGCGTAGCGCCACGCAAACAGTATGTTAGTCCTACTCGCTCAGTCTGTTATTTCAAACCTATCTTATCGCTTCGTTGCCAAACTGCGTTCTACGTAAGCAAACGGTATCGAGGGTTATCATTACTAATCACTCTTAACCGTGAAGCCCTAGGTCTTTATTAGTATCCCAGCGATGCCGTGCTCACGGGCAAATCATAAATCCTTTGAAATGCATACACAGTTACCAAGCCAGTGTACGCAACTTCGTCGGCCTGCAGCAGTATAGCTCAAATCCACTGCGGGCCTATTTTACCCATGCCCCACTCACATAGACCTAACCAATCCATTGTTTATTGTCTTCCTATATTATCATAACCCACAGCTGGAACCACGTCCAGACTGCAATCCCCCTTTATTTCAGGTCGTTGTCTCCTACTATCTCAGTCGCCAAATTGGCTAACCAAGGAGGCCGCTTTGACTCGCACGGACAGAGACTCAAGTGAAACCTACCATAGCAACTGAGACCTAAATCCAACCACACAAGAGGAGATACCCCTAATTGCTTATCAGATCGTTCAGCGTTTTCTAACGCAACCAACACGAATTCCAGTTCACGCGCATGCCGCTAACATACAGCCACACTCGGCTGATTGACCGACACATACTTTGCCCTGCCAGACGAACCTTACGCACTCGATGTCGTACGTTACCAGAAATGACGCCGAATAACACTGAAGGCAAATGCGTCAACACATACATATATATTTGTCATTAAAACAGCATAATAACGCTGAAGTCCATGCGGAAATTTCCACACTTTATTATCCGTTACCACAGGTTATCTTTCCTCCGAACCGTAGCCGGCTGGAAATTGACTCTCCACTTCTCGAGGACCCTCCAGTTGCGCCTTCTTATTTCTGAATAGTACATGTTACTGGCCCTGAATCTAAACTCACCTTTTTATGGGCTGCTGTTTCTCCCACATCCACCAGTGCACTTTCACGAAATTGGCCTCATGTCCCCCTGCTTCAAAACTCATTCCGTTTATCGAACTCCTGTAAATCCGTCATTCAGGGTCTGCATCGTCTTCATGGATCGCTATCCTCTTCGCATGCGTCGATTTTCCCCCTTTTCTTCTTGTTCAAAATTTACTCCATCTGCAGAACCTTAGTTGGGCTCTGGTTTCCTTGGCTTGCATCATTCTTGTTCATAATGCCTCCTTAGCACTGCGTTAACGATTTTCTCGATATCTCCACCGTGCACCACTGTCTAGTCCGGATTCGAAACTGGTTCAAAACTGCAGCGCAAACCATTATCAGAATGATCCATTCAAACTGTTGCTGTCTTTGTTTTTTCATCTCTGATACTCTCGACTTTCATACTTAGAATTTGTGAATATTTTATCTTATTGAGTAACGTGTTACACCATGATCATGCTTTAGCGCGTGCGTCTCGACCATGACTGAGAAATATACCTATATATATATATATATATATATATATATATATATATATATATATATATATATATAGCGTGGTACCCGTGCCACTATCTACGAGGGCCAACGCTTTTATAACCCCAACCGGGGTTTCTATGCCGACTGCTATTACTCCCAGGCGAATGGGCTTGTTAGTGGAGCGAGTCACTTTGTAGACCACACCTGGCTTCAGGGTTTCTTTGGCATTTAAAATCTGGCATTTGTGTAGTGAGTAATGGTGCTTCCCATGGCATCCATCCTGACTACAACTGGGTTTCGTTCGGCACGTCGCTGCTCGATGTGAATCGTTGAGACAGACGAAGCTCGCGCCCAGTCTCTTAGCCATTTCCCATCGTTCGTTGACGTCTACGTTGTGGAAGCCAGGTCATTCCTCTAGGCGATGAGGCGCCCCACAAACTTTACACACCGGCAAGTTTTCACTTTCGCGAGATAATACGTGTGTGTTTGCCCATGATTGGCTTCCAATTGGTTCCCTGGCCCAGCTTTGCGTCGTCGTAACCGTAGGTTACTTGCTGGTCTCGCGCACAATTTGATCGAAACGACTGTTTGCTATTCAGGCATGACGGTATATAAACTTTGTCAAGTCTTCAGAAGTGGTTTCTCGTCCAAATCTACTGATGGCTTCGGCTTCCTCTGCCCATCTACCCTGTAGCTCTGTGGGAAAACTGCGCACTATGGTCTCCAGTGTGTGCAGCGCGTTCAGGTCCGATCGGTAATCCAGGTGATTCAATGCGATGCTACAGTTCTGCATTTTTATCACCAGACTGACTAGAGAACCCGACTCGCCTTTGGAACGTTTTGCCTCTGATAGTACACCATCGATCAAATTCAGGGCGACTTTAAATGGTTGCCCAAATGGGTCTTTCAGGATTCCCCGTGCCCGAGTGTAATCTTCTTCGGGATCCAGCATCGAGCACCCGTCGATTTCTTCTCTGGCTCCACCATGACAGTAATGTAGCAGGTACAGGTATCTCTCTCCCGGATCGGATACTCTCCTTTCTATAAAGTTCTCGTATTGTTTATTGAACTTGCAGTACTGCTCTGCGCTCCCGTCGAATGGGGAGCATTCCACATTTGGTTAGCCAATAGAGTGTGTTACGCCGGCACAGGTCGGCTTCAATGGTTCCACGGAATTGCTAGGCTGAATGGCCGTATGCTCCGTGGTCTCCGAGATCATCTCTGGGTCCCGTATTCGGAGTTGATCTTTCCTAGCTGATCCAGCTTCTTCCCCAGCCTGCCCAAGCTGGGTTTCTGATTCTACTATTCGCAATCTGTAGATACCATTACCTTTAATTTCTGTACCTTTGGCGGAGGTACATGAAGTTGCACTGACGGGGCTAGCAGACCTAGCAATATCTAAGAAATCAGTATCACCCGAACATACCCCAGGGATATGCCGGGTTACTTCCTGTTCAGCCTCTGTTTGCCTTTGTTCTCTTCTTGGCATTTCTGATTGACTTCCTTTTGGGGGTGCCTAGTTGAGTACTGTAACATTGATTCCTATCGTGAGTAACGCGTAGCCAATTCAGATGAATCTCAAAACTAAAACAAGATCGATTCCTAGTTTCTAAGGTACTGGATTACCAAATTATACGCATATAAATATATGCAAACCCCAACTGTAAGGTCACAACGTCTAGCAACGAGGACCATAGTTCAACAAAAATCGATGTCAGATACCACCATCACGGCAGTCCAAGTATGAGCCAAAATTATGCCACTTCAAAATATAAACAAATGTTGAAGTGTAGTGATTGATGCATGTTGTACTTGTTCAAGGGTGAGTAAAATAAAGAGAATAGTCTCAGCAAAGCAAGTATATGACAACTGCTAGGGAGGATTTTCGCCCATGTACGTCACAGCATGTAAGCCTAAATGCACACAAACACCACCGGAAATGACACGTGATTCGCATGTGCGAGGCGTACCAACAATCGTCCGTAGATCCCGAGGTAATTGGATAAAATGAGAACTTAACATTTGTAACCATCGTCGTAAATCCGTTGGTAACATATTTCATTGGCTGTACAAAGGACGGAAATCATCCATTATGTTTCCAGTGCTTATCCACGTGTCGCATCAATCGCACCCCTGAATTCCGAAGCAACAATATGAGTGCCAAATGTAGAAGTATTCACGTATTCCGCATTGTTTAAGACATAACTGAGCACTATGTAGGTAACTAGGTCTTACCAGCCGAACTCAGGCAGACAGCCGTCTCAGCTAAATTCGAAGCAGATGCTTCTGCTGTTGACCTGTCTGGTGCTCGAAGTAGTTGACGCTGACTTCGTTTCTTAGCGGGTTTTGACGAACCAGGATGGGTTCTTCCAGGTATTGTTAAAATAGTTAGACCTGCGTAATTTTAGAATAGAAGCTGAAAAGAGACGGCCATCAAAGAACTGCCAACTGGTTTCGTGGGTTTCATTATTATTAAGAAACTGAGTGGATAGATCACTGCCCTGGGACAAAAGCTTACCAATCCCAGTACTACATTGAAGAGACGGTCCGAAATAAAGTGCATTTCACCCCAATAATCGAATTTAGAGGTTTGTCCTGAAAATGGCAAAGATATCGCCATTTCAGGAGAGATTCACGGACGAACAATTAGCGCAAACCATACCCGTTCAATCTCACCGGCATCATCAACCAGGCGGTCCCTGCGGTGGAGGTGCAATGAGGGTCGGTAAGGAGAGGGAAGACAGAAGAGGGCATTTATCATGTCGTCTAATGTCAGGAGTCTGTTGAACAAGCGAGATGAGCTCGAGGCATGGGTGGTTCAGCACTCGCCAACATTGGTTGCCTTGACAGAGACGTGGATTACCAGTGGGGTGCAGGACTCGGAAGTGGCTATCCCAGGATACACACTTTACCGTGCTGATAGGAGCCAAGCTCGGGGAAGAGGAGGCGTGGCGATGTACATTCGAGCCGACGTCCCTTCGCTGCAGTTGGATCGCCTGATAGACACGGAGGGCTTTGAAGAATCTCTTTGGTGTCGCGTGAAGTTGACACCCAGTGGATTTGAGTCTGTCGGAGTCATTTATCGGTCACCGGAAGCAGATCCTCGGGAAGTACTGACTGGAGTAAGACGTTGGGCAGGCGATGGTCACTGTCTAATTTTGGGTGACTTCAGCTCGCCGAATGTGGACTGGGAGTACTTGCGGTGCACTGCAGGGGCGGATTCATTTTCCCGCGAGTTTCTTTCAACGGTGCTGGAACTTTCCTTGTACCAACACGTCAGAAGGCCGACCCGAACCCATGATCACTACACGTCTATCCTAGATCTAGTGATATCTCCAAGGCGGTCCGATGTTGATCAGATCCAGTACCTACCGCCACTAGGGTGCAGTGACCATGCAGTATTGACCATCAGCTGAAAGAGAGGAGCGACGTTTGTCCCCAGACCACAGGGCGGACTCAACGTCTGGCGAACGTCGTTTTAACAAGTCAAGGAGGCTGCATCCTCAGTGATGTGGTATCCGCCAGAACCGTATGACATAGACAAGGCTTGAAAGGTAATCCGAGATGAAATCCTTCAATTATGCCAGACTTTTGCTCCACCGTCCAGACAGCGGCCGCATGCGAAAGGCCCACCTTGGTTTGACTCGCAACTTAGGCGTCTTTTGAAGCGTCGGAACCGAGCATGGAAACAATGTCAAGCGACTGGAGAAGGATATGATCGCTACCGCAACATCCGGAAGGAGTGTACCCAAATGAAACGAGAAAAGCGACGTATCTTCGAGGAGACGTTAGCAATGGACTCGGTACAAGCACCCAAACGACTGTTCGCATATCTGCGACGGAGAAAGCGAACCACAACTGCAATCCCAGCCCTACAGGACGGACATTCGCAGGGAGTTACAGATGAACACAAGGCAGAGATACTGGCGAGACACTACTTGCCAGTCTATGCTCCTGAACAGAGCCACAATCGTCCCTCACACACTGCCGGGGGTGCCCCCCAAATGTCTTGTCAAGAACTTACCGAGGAAGAAGTGGCGGCAACCATGCGCACCATTAGAGTCAACCAATCCTCAGGACCTGATGGTGTTCATCCGTTGGTGGTAAAGGAACTAGCCGATGTGTCAACTCAACCAGTCACACGACTGTTCAACGCGTCTTTAGCGGCGGGAAAGCTCCCTCAAGAATGGAAGAAAGCGGCCGTCGTGCCACTGTACAAAGGTGGGGCAAAAGCTGAGGCTGTCAACTACCGACCTGTCAGTCTAACACCGGTGATAGGAAAGGTAATGGAGCGCCTGCTGGCAACGCGAATCCGGGACCACATTGGGGTATACGACCTACTTTGCCGACAACAACATGTTTTTTGGAAAAGCAGGTTGTGCCTAACAAACTTGGTAATCGCACGAGAACGCTGGACGATAGCCAAGGCCGAAGGTCACCCTACGGAGGTAATCTTCGTGGATTTTAGCAAAGCTTTTGACAAAGTTCCGCATGACCGTCTATTAGGTAAGCTTAAGTCTCTTGGTGTAGTAGATCCCTTGATTCTGTGGATAGAGGACTTTCTAAAAGGCCGAACCTTTGCAGTACGAGTGGTACAGTCACTGTCAACTTGGCAAGTGGAAGCTAGTGGTGTTACACAAGGATCGGTTCTGGGTCCGCTCCTCTTCCTGGCCTATATCAATGACCTACCACCAGTTTTTCAATCGCCGTGCCTCATTTACGCAGACGACCTAAAGATCTGGCGCACGATTACGTCATACGCTGACGAGCTCGTTCTTCAGGAGGACATCAGAGCCCTTGAGAGATGGTCAGATCTGTGGTCACTACCAGTCAACACGGACAAGTGTGCGCATATGCGAGTAGGGGCACCGTCCAGCAGTGGGATGTACAATATACACGGGGCACCCCTCCGGCGCTCTGTCTGCGAAAAAGATCTGGGAGTGATGGTGGCCTCGTCACTAAAAACGAAGCACAATACTGATAGAGTTTGTTCTTCAGCGTGGAGTATCCTGGGGCCGATTACTCGTTCATTCGGCCATCTCTCACTCAACGCCTTCAAGGTGCTGTATGCAACCCATGTGCGTCCCAGGCTGGAATACGGGGGGCCAGCGGTTTTCCCTTGTACGTTGGCAGAGGTGGCAAAGTTGGAAAGAGTACAGAGAGGCGCAACCCGTCTGATCGGAGGGCTACGTGGGGTCAGCTACGAAGAGCGGCTGAAGATCACAGGTCTGTTTCCAGTGGCCTATCGGAGAGTCCGGGGAGACCTGATCTTCACCAGGCGTGCCATCAGAGGCGACTTCGGCCCAGAACTACGTGCAGAGCTCCCTCTCCGCGGACATGGCCGCACGAGGGGACACTCGCTAACTCTAAAGAAACTGTACTCGGTGGGCCTCCCTCTGGTGTACCGTCTATCTCGGAGGGTGACCAATCTATGGAACTCGCTGCCAGCCGAAGTGGTGGAAGAGCCCAACGACATTGTTCAAACGACTTCTAAACGTATTTCTAAAGAGGTGGTGGGAGACACACATGATTCTACATCACTGAACTGTGGTGAGGAGGATTACACGGGAGAGATACCCTCTGCCTCTATTATGAAGAATGAAGAATGAATGAATGAAGAATACCTGATCGCTCAACATGGTGGACTAGCAGGCACTCGCCAGATATTCATAGCACACAAAAACAAACAGAAGTCAACTAGTTTCCATAATACTCTTTTTATGGAAATTTTTTGCACTACGATGCGTTCCTATGCTATGCGAAGAAATAATTTGGCCATTTTGAGCAAAAAAGAACTCATCCTCGAGATGAACGGAAGTGGTATTTATGCTGTCAATCTACCACGTGGAAGGTGGTATTTTGTTCTGGCTGGGATGGTTGAAGGGAATAGGGGTAAGACTTACGAGCAGAAACTCTGTGACCCGGATCTTTGCTCGTCGACAAGGAAGAGACGTCCAGGGGATATTATAGAAGCGTTCAAAGTAATGATAGGCTTTTCTGGCCTTAGACCACATAGTCTATTCCAAGTGGCCGTAAATTCCAGAACAAGGGGACATGAAAAGAAGCTGATAAAAGCCTGAGTTAGGTTGATAGCTAGATCGCACTTCTTTAGCAACAGGGTAGTTAGCAGCTGGAACGGTCGGCTTGGTGGAATGATAGATCTGCAGACCGTCCAGTCCTTCAAAGGTGCCTTAGATAGCAAGTGGTATGAGATATTTCCCCGTAGTCAGCTTTGAGTATATCACCTAGATGGATGACGCGTAGCACTGGCCCTCCTGGGATATGTTTTAATCGACTCTTTTGTTCATTGCACACGGTCTCACTGAACGCTCACGATGTGTAATGTCTCTTGCAGTTGATGTGCAATGAGGTTTTCCGTTTCCCTCTCGTTTTTAGCAGGGATTTGACGAAACACACTAGCCAGTGGTGGGTGCATAATTGGTGTGCACACCATCGAAGGAATTTTGAACGCTGGATTGGCTTTGGCCAATAACTGTCCTGTGCAAACTGAACTGAACTGAACTGAACTGAATTTAGCAGGCTTGACCTTGAACAGGTCGCTGGCCAATAGGGCTCGAGCACGATTAGCGCGGGTAGTTTCAGAAGCTCAGGGGCTTTGTGCGGTGAGGTTCTCTGGCGGCAATGGGTACGATGTCGGGTGCTTATATGTTGACTGAAGATATTCAGAATGTTGGAACACAATCAAAAATTTATTATCCAATATCCAGGTTCGCGCTTGGTCGTAGACATTACCCATCTGGTGACGTTGGTTCAGCATATTTTTCATGTAAAAGAGCCAAGTTAGATAACCTGACCGAGGAGCAGAAAGTCGCGCGGAGGTAACTTGCCTACGACTGCTAATCTTTCTTTAATTTCTCCCAGGAAAATTTTGAATCGCGAAGCCGCGCAAAAAGCACGCGATCGGAAGCGCGATATGGTTGCGAGCATGGAGAAGGACCTCGCAATGATGCAAGCAGAAAACGAGCACCTTCGTGCGACAAATAGGTTTCTTCGAAAGAAGTTTTTTGAACAGGAAGAAAAGTTCATGTTGTTGGAGAAAAAACTAAGGTCGCTTGTAAGTGGTGTGTGTCGTGCAGGGGTTTCCCAAATTGAGCCGTCAGAGTCAGCAGCACTCCTCTCTCAGCCGAAGGGGGTGGCTCTTTGGGTTATATTCCTTCTGCTCGTCTCCAGTACACTGAACAAAACTTACGGTTTGGGGAAGACGATCCAAACAGTCATGATTTCCATTGTTCTCCGCTTCTATTCGATGGTCCAGTGGTCGAAGTGTCTACCTGCAACGCGGATCAAGGGGCTGCAACAAGCACTGTCCCTCCACTCTCCAGTCACTTGAACACTGAATCCTCCTCGCTGTATGATCAGATTCTTGACTCATTACAAGACGAAAGCATTCGCCAACCACCTGTTTTAACCCCGTCATCAAATTCTACGGATGATCTGAACGATCTTATGGAATTTCTATACAACGATGGGTTCACACCAGATCATGATGAAAGGGCCATGTGATTTATCTTCTATGATTTCCTTCTGTATATATCAGTCATTCTCCATCTGTTAACCTGACTTTTCGTCGATGCTGACTATCGGGTTTTGAACTGTTGTGATTGGATAATGGCAGTCATTTGCACCAGACCCTTATCGCGCCTGAAATGTAATAGTTTGGTACTTATTCCCATCCATAATCTGATGTTGCTAGTTTTACTCGCGTTAAGTGGCTGTTGGTAGTGGTGGGCCCATTGCTGTTGTGCCCGTCCGTGGGCCCGTTATAAATGGTTTGATGCGAACCCCGTGATTGCTGTTCGCAGGTAGTTAACAACAAACGCGTTCGGTTTCGAAGGATATCTTCACATAGCCTTGCTTCGAAATCACGACTGTTGATCGATTATAGGTCGCCGGCGGCTGGAAACAGTTAGGGCGAGCGATTAGCTGTTGTTTGTACTCCCCTACAGTAGATATTTAACTGTCGCCAAATGAGGTGCATGATTACTTTTTTATTATCACGTGCTTGCTCATGAGTTTAGTGAAAGAGGTATCTACTCCATGGTCACAAAGGCCCACTGCAGCACTAGAGATGATCGGCATCCGGACCCTTAGAATTAGAGGGGAGAACCACATCAGGTCCCAATCGGCTACGTGGGCTAACGGGCCAGACGACAGTGTATTACTGTCTATCCGAGTTACACAATTCCTCACTTGACTCGAGTCAGCCAGTGAGGGTTCTGCAACGCCAAGGTTTATTGGAAGTCAATACCAGCGGAGGCTTTTATTTGGACTGTTCGGAAAACCGCGACGCTGCTGATCGTGGATTGCCAGTTAGGGAACCCATAGCTCGAAAGTGCGTAATTGATGGTTAAATGAAAGAGAATTGAGGGGGCGTTTTGTCACAGTAAACTTTCCAGAATACCGTCTCCGTCCCACTACTTTGTAACATCGTTTACCCAAGTCGATGTGCTCTCGTAAACAGTGAATTTCAATTTCTTTTTATCTTGAGTCCGCGCAAACAGTAAATGTGGGTGCGATTGATTGGAACCCATGTCCAAAGAGCATTTTCTGAAGGCGAAAATCCACGTCATCCGTGCTGCTGTTTCTGACTCGGTGTTAACGTCCTCTGTGTAGTTAGTGTTATACAGAGACAACGACGCCAACTGAAGTGTGATGCGAATAAATTCGTGGCAATCAGGTCGTTTGGAACTGTTAAACGTCTTACCAGAAGTGACAGTTGTTTAAGGCTGACGACTGAGGAGACATTAGGCGAAGAATTCTAAATTACTCATTCAGAGGCATTTTTGTTACATTCTTGCACAAGAGTGCAGTGGGAGGGGTATCTACCCCATAATCACAAAGGCCCACTGCACTGTTAGGTATGACCGGCAACCAGACCCTCAGAGTTGGAGTGGAGAACCAAATAAGGTCCTAATAAGTCAGGTGTGGCAACGAGCCAGACGACAATGGACTACTGTTTATCACCAAAGTGGCCAGTGATGGCGAAGATTTGAACCTCTGACCTCCGAGGTGGGAATCCAATGCTCTTAACCAACTGACCAATGGGTGGTTGAAACAGTCTCTGTACACAGGGAGATGGGCGAGTGTTCATCGATGTAGGATAGACATCCGCTCCATTAACGGTGTAGTCGAGTCATTTTTAGCGGTTACGCTGTTCATTTTGTGGCCATAGTAGTTTTATGCTATGGGACGGGCGTTCTTGTTTGCATATGTCGGGGTGGTGGAATCGTAAGGCCACTGTCCCCGGCTGCGCACGAAGTTGACTCGTTATGTCCAGGCAACAGCTGACGTGCTCGAATTCACTAGTTCAAAAGTCTTCCGTGACAACTAGTGTAGTGGGATTCATGTGCCTGGATGCGTTGTAGATGGTCTTTTGTTGGTTCACAGTTTGCTGAGTCTAGCCGTGTGATTAATGAACCTCAGACATTCGGTCGCGAACACAACGTACAAAGTTAAAGACTGCACAAGCTTGTAAACTCATGAAAGCAGATCATGTAAAGCCCTTCACAGGTGCAAGCGCAGTAAGCTTTGTTGAGGCTGTCCCCTTAAGCGCATGCGAGTTTCGTTTCCATACTGGGTTCATTGCTTAGAGGCATACCTTTTGATTGGTCCTCACGGAGCGAGATGTAGCTAGGGCACAAACAATACAGTAAAGGCCACCGTATTTAAAAAGTGAGCACCAGTATCATGGTTCCTGGATGAGTTCTTTCTGTATAATCTGGTTGGTACGTCCCTATACATTGTTGCAACACCAGAGTTATACTCACCTGTCCGAAATTGTTAGTCGAATTCCGTCTTACTCTTCAGTCTGACTAGTCTTTCGTCAGTGGTGCCTTCATTTGCACTTGTTCTTTACCGGAATGTCGCAAATGGATGCGCACTGATTTTGGTACATTGGGAATTAGTATGCAGGCAAGCAAAATAGTTGTGTGAACTGTCACTCTGGGGCACTAGATTATGGTCTGACACTTGCGCAGTTCACCAACCACGTTATCTCCTACCACAGGCATCCCTTGTAGCAAAACCGATCCGTTTTCAGCCGGTTTTCGAGTGCTGTCTGAAGGGTTTCGGGGCGGTTTATACCGATCGTGTGATACACGTGATACGCCTCATTGATTTCTGTCACTCCTCAAAATTACGTTTTCCCGTGCTCATTTCTATCTCCCAAACTATAAATTTTCAATAGTTGTCTTTATTTTACCAATTTTACGGCACATGAAGTAGGACGACCTGTAGCATGGTATTAAAGGGCATTTCAATTTATCCAGATAAATATATTGCAATAAAATGCTCATTAAACTGTACACCACTTTCTTCGCATCAATTCGCTTTTAACCTGTGGAAAGAGGCTGCTAGACAAGCCGGTCGGAAACCGATGGTACCAACGGGCTGTGTGCTACAAGGGATATGGCTACCAGGTAGTGGAGATGGGAATAATATTATGCTTGATATTCAGTCATCATGGTTTCTCAGTGTCACTCTTCCACATGCCGCAATATTCCACCGGGCTGTTTCGGCGGGGTTTACGCAGTATACTCTGGTTTTGTGTTAACGAGGAAAGAAAGTGCAACAGGGAGGCCGTACATAATTCGCTCTGTATAAGCAATGCTGAGGTTCGGCGGAGAGTGTCAGGTTCAAGCATCAAATCATTAGATGATATACTTAAGCTCACCAGGCTAAGATGGTTGGGACGTGTGTTGCCCATGTCCCCTGACAGGATTCCTCGGCGCGCAGTGTTTACTAAGACGAGCAACCGTTGGAAAATTAGAATGGGTGGTCAGCCCATGACATGAAAGAAAGGCGTGAAAAGCCTAACCAGTGGACTTGGCCATGTAGGGCATGTTAGACTTCCTCTTTTATTCAACCTTTGTCTTCTGTCCCTACCCACCCCACTTTGCCCCATCTATCCACCCATAATGCTCCCACTGATAACACGGTCGATACTCGCAACGATTCACTGTCAAATAGTGTCGGGAATAATCCTCTGTCTGGTAACTCACATTTTCTCAAGCCTCGTCAACCTCTGAATCTCTGCTCCTTCAACGTGCGTACACTCATGCAGGTCGGTCAACAGGCGTGCCTAGCCCTCACATTAGATTCTCTGAAGATTGATGTCTGCTGCTTAAAAGAAACGCGTATCCAGGATTCGAGCAGTGTAATTCAACTAACTGCTCCTGGTATCTCATCGAGGTATTTTCTGCGCACCTCAGGAGACGAAATAGCTCGAGTTACGGGTCAACGTGGTGTAGGAATTGTCTTGACTGACAAGGCTGAGGCTGCCCTTTTAGACTGGATCCCTGTTAACAGTCGTTTATGTGCTGTAAGACTCCAGGGGTCAGTTGGCGTTCGAGAGGATAGTTGTGTAAAGCGCAATTTGTTTGTGATCTCGGCATACGCTCCAACGGACTGCAGCTCAGACTTGCAGAAAGATGAGTTCTATGATGAACTCGGCACCCTCGTTCGCAGCAGTAAAGGTTCTGACATTGTAGTGCTAGCTGGTGACTTCAGTGCACAAATTGACAAACTCAGTGTGTCATAAGCCTGTTTAGGTGGGCGTTGTGCTTTAGCCGCGGAGCGTACAGATAACGCGGAAAGACTCCTCCAGTTTTGCGCAGACAATCGTTTGTTCTTGTCTAGCACCAATTTCCGACACAGCTCGCGTCGCACAGTGACATGGCGCACTAACTCTACAGGTAATTTGAGTCAAATTGGTCATATCGCCGTAAGCTACCGGTGGCCCAGTTCTGTTCAGAACTGTAGATCTTACTGGTCCACGTACGTAGAGTCGGACCATGCATTAGTTTTAATGCGATTATCTCTCCAGCTCCATGGTTATCGTCGCAAACCGCAAACCCGATTAGCCGTGCAACGTTTGTGTGATCCAGAAGTACGCACCCGTTACGAGCAGAAGCTAGCACATGAGCTAGGATCTACGACGAACAGTAATGTAGATGAGCATTGGTCTCATATCAAACAGGCGATGCACTTTGCAGCAAGTTTTGCCTGTGGTCCTAGATCCGTTGTCCATCAAAGACACTGGGTCTCACAAGAGTCGCTGAGTATAATGGAGCAAAAGCGTCATCTCTCGAACCGTAAGGAGATGAATAAGATGCGAAGAAAGCTGCAAAGACAAGTTACGCAAAGCTTTAGGAATGATCGCGAAAATTGGTGGGTCAAGGTAGCCGAAGAAATGGAAATAACAGCTGCTTCAGGTGACAGTCAAAGACTGTTCAGACTTATTCGCGACACCGGTGGACGGCGAACCCAGGTCAGCGAAACGATTTGCGATAGAAATGGAGAACCCATCCATAGCAAACAGCAAAGGTTTGACCGATGGGCCGAGTACTTCAAAGAACAGTTTAGCTGGCCGCACTCTAGTGTAGTTGCTCCCGTGTCAATAAGTGCGACTCCTTGGATGGTATCACTTGAGCCTCCATCGGAAGTAGAAGTAGAGTCATGTATTCGATTACTAAGGCGGGGGAAAGCGGCAGGTCCCGACGAACTTCGTCCAGTTCTTTTCAAACTGGGTGGTGAGGCGTTGATAAAATCACTAACCGCCTTGCTTCGTGACATTTGGAAGGAGGAGCGTATTCCGTATTGTTCCCTTAGTAATCGAATACATGACTCTACTTCTACTTCCGATGGAGGCTCAAGTGATACCACCCAAGGAGTCGCACTTATTGACACGGGAGCAACTACACTAGGGTGCGGCCAGCTAAACTGTTCCTTGAAGTACTCGGCCCATCGGTCAAACCTTTGCTGTTTGCTATGGATGGGTTCTCCATTTCTATCGCAAATCGTTTCGCTGACCTGGGTTCGCCGTCCACCGGTGTCGCGAATAAGTCTGAACAGTCTTTGACTGTCACCTGAAGCAGCTGTTATTTCCATTTCTTCGGCTACCTTGACCCACCAATTTTCGCGATCATTCCTAAAGCTTTGCGTAACTTGTCTTTGCAGCTTTCTTCGCATCTTATTCATCTCCTTACGGTTCGAGAGATGACGCTTTTGCTCCATTATACTCAGCGACTCTTGTGAGACCCAGTGTCTTTGATGGACAACGGATCTAGGACCACAGGCAAAACTTGCTGCAAAGTGCATCGCCTGTTTGATATGAGACCAATGCTCATCTACATTACTGTTCGTCGTAGATCCTAGCTCATGTGCTAGCTTCTGCTCGTAACGGGTGCGTACTTCTGGATCACACAAACGTTGCACGGCTAATCGGGTTTGCGGTTTGCGACGATAACCATGGAGCTGGAGAGATAATCGCATTAAAACTAATGCATGGTCCGACTCTACGTACGTGGACCAGTAAGATCTACAGTTCTGAACAGAACTGGGCCACCGGTAGCTTACGGCGATATGACCAATTTGACTCAAATTACCTGTAGAGTTAGAGCGCCATGTCACTGTGCGACGCGAGCTGTGTCGGAAATTGGTGCTAGACAAGAACAACCGATTGTCTGCACAAAATTGGAGAAGCCTATCCCCGTTATCTTATCTTATTTGGTTCTCCACTCCAAGTCTGAGGGTCTGCTTGCCGGTTATACCTAATAGTACAGTGGGCCTTTGTGATTATGGGTAGATACCCCTTCCATCACACTCATGGGCAAGCGTGTTATCAAAATAAGCTATAACAAATGGCAAAATACTGAGTAAACAGAAACGGGAGGTTAGTTTGAACTGAAGAATGTTTCAGTGTGTTTGAAAGTAAATGATAAATAAACTGATTATAAAGTTTCGTAAGTTAACTTTTGTTCTCTCCCCCTTAGTCAGGACCTGAACTAGGTAGGGTTTGGAGGAGGTCTTATAGATATCCATTCTTGAAGAAATATGCCCAGATCAAGACCGGGTGAATGAATGGGTAGCTGGCGAGCAGGGTTTCGGATTATATTGTGGAATAGGGTTAAACATGTCTAAATATTCTTATCAACTAGCTCAATGAAAGAGAATCACTGTGGATAGATGAAACACAACCAATAATTACCAAACCACAGCCGGGTGTATGGAGTGTCTGATAGGAGGAGCGCCTCTGAGTTGGTTGACTGTCGTGTCCCTTGGGACATCCTCCATCTCCTTGGTCTCCATCGTTCACCCAGCTCTAACCTGTGGCTCCACGAAGCTGAAGCATGCATCAGCGGCCATACACCGGCAAACCACTCGACAGGCGGGCTAAACTAGGTTGAAGGTAACCGAGGTCTCAGAGCCTCGGCGATATGGTGTTTGGCATGCGATGACAGATACACCTGAATGGGTGGCGACAAAGGAAAACTGTCCAACCTACCCGACCCGGTATTCTGAAAGAGACAAATGATCCGCGAAACAGACCACTGGCTCATGTGGAACAGCCCTGCTGCCTTACAGTCTGCACTTGGGTTGTGCAAAGGCTAGAGGTGCATCCTCGGACAAAAAAGGCCAGACGAGGTACCGTCAACTTGTTTCTTACTCCGGACTGGGTGACCGAATAGTACAGCAATCCCGAGGGGTGCTGAGGATACCGCCTTGTACCATATTCCCGGGAATCTCTACGAATAGTTTTGTAAACATGCTATGCCGTCCCCGGCAAGCGACGCGCCTCGTGCTCCAGCGGTCGAGATGTCAAGACCACAAGCTGGAACACTCAACTGTAAGGTGCAGGCTTATATAGCTTGTTGGAATGTACGGACACGATTAGACGTGAGCAACCAAAGCCTCGCAATGAGAACACTGCACAACTACAACTACAACATCGACGTAGCCTGTGTCTCAGAAGTCCGCATACCTAACTCCGACACTCGGTGCATAAAAGTTCCAGGAGAAGAGGCAACTTATTGGGTTTATCATAGCGGTCCGACAGACAACTCCAGGAGCCATGGCATCGCGTTCGCCATTAACAATAAAGCCAACAGCGCAATGTTCACTTGGGAGCCGATTTCAGCAAGACTTACTTTGGCACGTTTCAAAGGCTCCCTGCAGAGCGTAACTGTGATTGCGGTCTATGCTCCGAACAACGGGGCGGAAAGCGAGACAAAAGATGAATTCTATGGTAGCCTTCAAGATGTAATTAGTCGGTTTTAGAGAAGTGACATTTTGTTCATCGCCGGAGACTGGAACGCTCGCACGGGTCCGTCGGACTCGACAACGTGGAACGTCCTGAGAAAATTTGGCCTTGGTCAACGCTGTGAGAATGGTGACCACCTGGTCAGTTTGGCCGACTCTAATAGAATGATCGTTTGCAGCACACACTTCCAGCACCCTAAAAGGCACTTGTTGACGTGGTACTCCAACGATGGTCGCACTTCGCATCAAAAGGACCATAACCTAGCGAGGTCTCGTCGGGCTCCGTCTGTAGAAGACTGTCGAGCGTACCGCGGTGCAGTGACGGAAAACGCAGGCGATACAGACCAAGTTCTTGTTCGTGAGCGCTTCAGAATCCATCTATCCGCATGCCCTAAGGTCTCCCCACCAACTCGCATAAACGTCTCGACCCTGGAAATGCCAGGGCAATGCCAAGAGCTGTTAAGCGCAATCGCCACCCGATTACCTGCAGTAACCAACGTATCATCGGATTCAACTCCAGTGGAAGAACGGTGGATGGCAATCAAATCGATGGTTAGAGAAGCTTCTTTAAAAGAACTAGGGAAAACTGAAAGGAGTGTAAAGGACTGGATCTCGGAGGACACTCTTCAACTGTCGGCTAAAGCACACGAAGCCCGAATATCAGGAAGCGGCGAACGCCGCAGATTGCAACAAGAGGCCTCGCGCTCCGCTAGGGCTGATCGTGAGCGGTACTGGATAGAAGTAGCTGAAAAACGGGGATTGCAGCAGGGATCGGTGACCTTTGCAAGCTATTCCGCCTCATTCGCAACGCGTCGGGTAGGTGCTGCAAACAGGAGTCGCTCTTACGCGACACAGTTGATCTGCTCACACCTGAGTAGAGGAGAAAAATAGAGCGATGGGTAGGGCACTTCGATCGATTGCTCAACCAACCATCAGTTCACACGACGACCCTACAACCCCTAGTTCTTGCAGAGCCGTACGATGTCAGTTGCGACCCACCGAGCACAACTAAAATCACCACAGTCATCAATTAGCTGGAGAACAAAAAAGCTGCTGGAGAAGATGGTATTCCACCTGAAGTCTACAAGTGCTGCTTGTCGTCATTGATCAACAAACTACACACCCCATGTGGCTCCATTTGGCGAGAAGAAGTCTTTCCGACTGATTTGGGCTCGTCTGTTCTGCTGCCCATCCCAAAGGAAGTGAGCAAATCAGTGTGCGAGAACTAAAGAGAGATCAGCCTGATCGGCGTGGCTGCGAAGATTTTCTTCGTGCTGCTGCTCAACTACTTCTCAGGTGCAAGAGACCTCCGCATCCCACCAAGTCGAGAGGTTTTGCGCCGTGGTAGAGGCTTCGTGGACCAAATTTTCACACTACGTCGAACACTGGAGCACTGCTACAAGTCCCAGCAACCAATAGTAGCCTGTTTTATCGACTTTTGATTCGGTTAGCCGGGAGTGTCTTTGGGCGATAGTGGAATCCGACGGGATGCCCGCTAAACTCGCAAGGCTTCCGAGAGGATACCATTTGTCCACTGCGGCACGGGTCGGTATGTGTGATGAAGGGTCATCCGAGTTCACACTCACCACGGTCGTTCGACAGGGCTTTCCTCTTTCACCAGTGCTGTTCAACTACGCGATCGACTGGACAATAAGACAAGCACTGACTAACTATCTCGGTATCCAACTGAGTCAGGAGATGTACATCTCGGACCTGGAGTTCGCGGATGACATTGTTGTGCTGGCGGAGTCTCCCGTCACGCTCCAAACGGTCCTTGACTGAATCGATTTATTCTCAAAGCCCATCGGGCTAGGAATAAACACTACGAAAACCAAAAGTGTGTCAACTTGCCTAGGGTCAACAGCTCAACAGCTGTCCATCAGGTAAAGGATGAAGTAATACTCCGGATAGAAAACGCCAGGAAAGCGTTTCTGCAGCTACGACGGTCTTTGTGGACCAAGGTGCGTATCTGCCATGCCACTATACATCCCGTACTCAGCTACGGCTGCGAAACCTGGCCATTAAGAGCCGAGGATACTAGAAAGTTGGATATGTTTGATCACTGGTGCCTAAGACTTGTTTCGCAAACAATTTGGCGTGAGAGTATCCAACGATGAAGTCAGGAGACGGTGCTGACGAACTCTCCGACTTCCTCCAGAGTCGTCGACTTCCGGGGCTGAATCATATCCTTCAGCTAGCCAGGACGGAACTAACCAAGCAAACACTCCGTCCTGAACCCTGTCCTGGATGGTGCTGTCGCTTTGGTGACCAGCTCAAAATTGGATCGACACTGTCGAGATGGGTGTAGAGCGGATAGGCTTACGGTCAGTCTATGGTGCCCGCCAATGTAAGGAAAGCTGGGTCGCGATCTACACCGAGATCGCTTCCAACCGCCATGCATAGTCAGCCATGATACGGAATATTCATGGAGCCGACCCATCATCTAGTGGGAGATAGTCGCATAAAAGTAAAAAATAAAGTATCAAGCTACATCACAGTTCTTTGAAGTTCTGCTTAACAAGACTCTGGGGAAACTACAGGAGCATAGTAAGGTCAGCACAGTACAAGGGACACAATGGAAGACAAATTAGGAAGTAACTGACTGCAGTGTCCAAAATTGAGTTTTCGTATTTGCGAAGATGAACGTTGTAGTTTTTCATTGCTGTTGAATTTGAGCTGTCCACCTTGAGTTATTGTCAAAGTTAACTCCTTGGTACTTGACAGTGCTTACTCTAGATAGGGCTCTGAATTAGTGAGAAAAATCCGTTGAGCTGAGAAAGCGACTATTGCTGAATACACATTCGGGGCCATTGTTAGGGTTTATTTTTTAACCAGATCTGGTAGGGAGATGTTCCGTTTGGGATAAGTTTTCTCTGAAGTTTCCGAAGTCTGTGGGATCAAAGGTAGCATGATAAAGAACAACATCGTTGGAGTATTTAATACCTCAGGCAGGGATGATACCAGCAGTTTGCCGATCTAAGTGGAAAACAATGCATAGTTGGGACATGGTGGGACCAACCACATAAATTGTGACGGACCGTCGACAAGTGAAAGGTGGATCAACTCGTGCGCTACTTATGCAACGGGTGCATATGATCCAGACGTATCTTGTGGGAAAACGTTATGCGCCACTCACTGTGTCTATCTATAAATTTGAAGATCAGTTACCTAACCGGGATGAAGAACTGGAGGCTACTTTAGGGTATTGGGCTAACGAAACAATATGGTCTTCAAATTTTTAAAAATGCCGGAGAGTGAACGGTGTGCAGTTCATGCGTGCTCAGTGCTGTGCGGTCACTAAAGAAACGGGCAGCACACAAGCATTTTTTAACACAGCACTCTGATGTTCCTTACAAACTGTCTGGGCGAATGTTGGCTGATGCCGCTCATCCACTTCACAGAGATCTCGTCAAATGCATTTCAGATTATTCTACACGAGCAAGTTACAAACGTTCATTCACCCGTACAAAAGCTTAATAAATGTTCTGTTGTCTCCTATCTTACGCGATCCCTTAACAAGCCTGATCAAACTATTTCTGAGTTGAAGGCCATACTTCCTTAGTTTTCTCTTAAATATCGTCATTCACAATTATGTGACAGCTGAACATTCACTTCTCGGGGTGCATAAGGCACTTACTTGACTTGACTTGAAATATGAAAGTACTGAAAACGAGATGTCGCCAACAGACTTTGTCTTTGTTCACAAACTTGTGACTGATAGCAGCGGTGAACTTCAATCGTTCATTCGCCGGAACGGAACAACTGTCGATAGGGATTCCAACAGAAAACCTTGGAGAATTGCTAACTACTGCTAATTCGCGATTTATATTAGACCGAACATTTCCCTAATGAAAAGACGGAATCATCATGGAATTCACTCCAAGTTTTTATTTCTAACGGATTTTTTCTATTTTGAACTTCAGGACGAGGACAACTGACTGTGCAAAACGATTTCAGCCATATAGTAAGGCAGACCATGTGTTTTGCGCCGGTGAGGGGGAAACAGACTTTCTTATTACAGTGCGCACATGGCGACTCGGTTCACAGCTGATTATCACCTTCAGTTTGCAGATACAGACAAAAGATAAGTTCAGGTGGTCCTAATTAGAACGGAGTTCAAACAGGAGCAATGTGGAATAAAGCGTACACTAACTTCTAGCTCTGACATCATCAACCACAGAAGATACCTGTAGGGGTGTTTACCATCCAGGGGGAGACGTACACTCGTCGATGATACTTTGGGTGCCTGCGATTTTTGATTTCCATTGACACACTACCACCTAAATGCATATAATGCAAGTTAAAATGAAATAAAGTCATAATTGATTCCAGAAGTGGCTTAGAAAACTAGCCAACATTAGCGTTCAATAAGTGCTGGATAGCTTCACAGAACCTATTCTGTCGCTAGTATTTTTGCCATATGTTCCTCCGAGCTTGCTTCAGCTGTTTTTCTTCCCAATATTTTTCAACTCCGCTCCCGACCAAATGCAGACAGTCACTTGTATCAGTTTTTTGTCTCCAGGTGACGGACCTTAATCATTTCTTTTTTTTGTTTCCTCGGAGTGCTTAGTTGTAAACCATTGTTTTTTCTATTTGTCTGTTCACACACCTTCAGTCTTTCGCTTTTCAACAATAGAAATATTAAGCATGTTTTGTTGGGAACGCTCCAAACAGGCACCTTTTACGGTATGTCCTCAAACCATGGGGTGTACCTTTATTGCTGCACCTTACTTTGAAACAACTTGCATAAGTCCAACCGTAGTAATTCAAACGCTCGAGATGAGCGATTTTCATGTACATCGGTGTTACACTACGTTCATATTTTTCCACAAAACATGGCTTTTATTTTGCAAGACTACCACTGAAGGAACCGATAAAACAATCGGCGATAACGCTCAAAATTCAAATAACTGAAAAAAGTGAATTGCCGGGGGAGGCATACTTTTTCGCGCATACCGGGCGCGCCTGAAGCGCTGTCAGAGCTAAGCATGTGATTCTATCAAACGCTCATAATGAGTAACACAAGCCCACCAAATTGGCTGCAGTTTGGGCGTGGTATACTTGAGCAAGCTTATTGGCTTCTCCCACAAAGGTGGCGATGAGCAGAATATCACCTGTCCCAATCATATTTGCTTCAACTGAGATGAGCAAGCGTATTGGCTCTGGATCTATCCCGTCGTCAAATTCTGAATCACGGATGAATTACTTTTGTCGAACTCATGCATAAGTAGCGCACGAGTTGATCCACCTTTCACTTGTCGACGGTCCGTCACAATTTATGTGGTTGGTCCCACCATGTCCCAACTATGCATTGTTTTCCACTTAGATCGGCAAACTGCTGGTATCATCCCTGCCTGAGGTATTAAATACTCCAACGATGTTGTTCTTTATCATGCTACCTTTGATCCCACAGACTTCGGAAACTTCAGAGAAAACTTATCCCAAACGGAACATCTCCCTACCAGATCTGGTTAAAAAATAAACCCTAACAATGGCCCCGAATGTGTATTCAGCAATAGTCGCTTTCTCAGCTCAACGGATTTTTCTCACTAATTCAGAGCCCTATCTAGAGTAAGCACTGTCAAGTACCAAGGAGTTAACTTTGACAATAACTCAAGGTGGACAGCTCAAATTCAACAGCAATGAAAAACTACAACGTTCATCTTCGCAAATACGAAAACTCAATTTTGGACACTGCAGTCAGTTACTTCCTAATTTGTCTTCCATTGTGTCCCTTGTACTGTGCTAACCTTACTATGCTCCTGTAGTTTCCCCAGAGTCTTGTTAAGCAGAACTTCAAAGCACTGCGCTGTGGCTTGCAGCCTGCAATGGTTTTTTAATGTAGTTCTTGAAAGAGTATCGCAGTGAGTTTGGCTAAATACGTAGTACACTCCTTGGGGACGGCAGATTTCAGTTTGTCAGGCCCCACAGCCTTCCAGCTCGATTGATATTTAGCTTGGATTGACAGAAAACTTATTCAGGTGAAAGATAGGCTAGAAATAAAACTCCGGTAGCGACTAATTGATGGCATAGAAAAAAATTGGATTGCGCTCTGTAGCCATTTATTGGGGTCCTTGTGGTGTGAAGCTCATATCGCAGAGCATTTTCATCGTGTTCCAAATCCAGGGATAACGGGAGTTCCCGATTATAATTTATGCGTATAGCCTGCTGACCTTTTTGCCTTACTAATGAGCGATTTCCAATCATGTAAGCACGTTCTTTATGTCATCCTAATGTTTGCAAATAAGGGGACGAGAACCTGATAATCCTGTCCAGTTACTCATCGAGACTTAATGAAGATTAATGAATCATTTATGTTTAATTTGACGTAATCCTTTATCTGCTTCTGTTGTCGATCTTTCGGTCCATCCTATTGCGCATTGTTTTCATATAATTTACTCCCGGAATTCCTGTTCGTGCTTCACTTTTTTCTTGCACACTTGGAAGTAAGAACAGATAGGTACAAGCTTCCAAGCTTTGAATGTCAATAAGGAATACCAAACCGAGTAGTGGTGCACACGGTGACGGGTGATGATGTTATCATTTGACACTATTGCGATCCGTGTACATAGGATAAACCATAGCAACGCCTGCGGCGAGACTAGTGAAGTCAAATTTGACAGATGTCAGAAATCGTCATTTCAAGCGTTTTCATTTTATCAATGCAAGCAAAAAAAACAGAAAACCAGTTAAAATAAATCGATTGAAAACATTGTAAGGAAAATAATTTCCACGGGCATTCAGGAACTGTTAATTTTACCTGGACATCCAACACATCTGGAAAACAATCCAACAGGCAACAATACTTCAGTCAATGAAGTTTGAACAAAACTGTACGGAGAGCTGCAATTAAAGTTTACCGTATAAAGGGTTATCACGATATCTCTTCAAATAGTACTTTGACTTAGCGATCAAATTTTTTCATGGTTGAAAGCAATTCTCGTACAGAAGTAGCCATCTAGTAGTTTGAACCCACTCATTCCTCTTCTAAAAGCAGAGCATAGTGAAGCTCAATAATTAATGTTGAGTTTAGACCTTGACAGAAACCAAAACTTCGTTGGTTGGGTTCGATCAAAAAATCTATTCACAGTGACAATAGCTTGTTAGGTTGTACGGAAATTGATCAGATTGCTGTGACAACATCTTCGTTTATTTCGTTCTTTCTCTTCTGTGGTTCTCATGAGGGCCAGATTGCCTGCATGCCCCACAGAGGCCTATCAGGGATAACGTTGTGTCTATTATTTTGCTCACTTGTGGACCTTTATCCCTCAAAATGCACACAGTCAAAGTATCCTTTTACATTGCATGACAAGTTTAGAAGTTCGGTGATTGAGGGGGACAGTTCGTTGTGATAAGCGTCACCAATGGCACAAAAAATCAATAGAATTTCCTGGGACTTTATGCTGGATTCTGCTGTAAATTTCAGATGCCTGATTAGGCCAATTGACCTCTAACACACAAAAGCTACTATATCTTATCATGCACTCTACTAATTCGGATGAATTTATGCGCGAATATCCACTTTAAACTCACACAATTGAGAAAACGTACTTCATCGATTCCGCTTGTCAGTGTTATCATCTGGACAGAGCTCTTGAAAATAAAATTATCGGTGTGCATGGGTTTGAGGATAGGAAATTTAGTTGACCAGAAATTGATCTACATATCAGTGCAAACTAATCGTTTTATAGTGATACTTTTGTCGAAAATGACTACCATTTCTTCTATCTACAGCCAATTCAAGTAGAAGGATGGTAAGTTTTGATAATGATTTCCCTGGGTGTTTTGTCGGTGACGATACATTTACAAGTCATGAGTGGTCGTTTTAATCACTGCATTGTCTGTAAAGTCTGTCCAAAAAATTCAAAATTACCTCAATACGGTCGAAATTCTGACACACTGTCAGTTTTATAAACCAGAATTCGACCGTGTGTCAAGATTTCGACCAAATTGAGTTGACTCCGATTTTTTGGACAGACTGTACTGTGGATATACTTTATCAGGCATGATTTCTGAGTCGCAGACTAAAAATGACAAACAGTTATGGAATTTCGCTACTGGTCCTGTTATTCGATAACTTCACGAAATGAAGTCGGCGATCATATTTAATGACGCCACCAAATAAATATATGTTGCTCGAATATCCTACTTCTTTTACGATCATCACCAGTTGTTATAACCACTGAAATCTTCTACTGCGTTAGGGTGATGAAACGAAAACCTTGGTACACAGCGTTATTCGGGAGAGCTTCGGGACCTCCAGTCAAATCAGGAGCAGATCAGTCAGATATTTTCGGAATCACGTAATTAGGTCATCCTTATATAGCTAGGTTGAAGTTTGATTGGTCAACCCATCGCCAGTCACCCACTACCGCGTATATAAACGATTGTATTAGAAGTCCTGAAATGCTGGATAACTGAGGCATTTCTTGGCATCAACAGACCGGAAAAACTCAAAAATCAGATCAAAAATTTGACCAATACGAGGTATTTATTTCATTAGTTGTACGTACTAAACGCTAAGAGAAGTCAAAACGTGAGTTTTTTAGTCAGTAAAACATTGGTACGGGTAAGAGTTTACCATAGGAAGATGCCTTTAAAGCTAGAAACCTACAAACTTCCTCGCATCCTAGCCACAGTAAAGGCTGTCGTAATCCGTCTCCTTACCTCCCCGCCCTCTGTGTGCTCCGAAACAATATATAACCTTAAGGTACCATGGACCATCCTCCACCGCAAAACAAGTCACAGACTAGACGGACACATACATGTCTGGAACGAAATATTAGTGACCATCATTCTTTGTCATTTCCACCTGTCTGACTGGTACTTACTTAATTTTATGCGACTGTCTCCTAAGAGAGGCTGAGTCGGCTTCATGGATGTCGCGGATTACGTCTTACTGCGAAGGACGGTCAGACGCAAGATCGACTGTGTACTGTAGCGGCAAAATCCATGAAGAACTTTGGGAATAGTGTACAAACTGACGTCACTCGGCTTTTTGTTCGAGGTTGCACCTCTAGCCCGTGCACAACCAAGTGCCACCTGTCGGGCAACAGGAAGATTGTGTGTTTGGAGCCGGTGACCGATCGAGCGCTTCACTAGCCTTTTGGATGATGGTACACTAAACCGGGACACCCAGCTTATCCACTGTGCATGGATGCCGGTGGCTCTCTAGAATTTCGTTCGCCATTCAGTAGAAGTGAACCTAACCAAGTTGGTTGAACTATTTTCTCTACTGGCGGTTGGACCAAGCAGCAGATCTCGTCCGCCCATTCAGTAGCAGCTGTCTTCGCATGCAGAGCACCATCTAGCTGAGGACTTCAGGCCTCGGCTGCCCACGAACCTGATTTGGCCCGCCTGTCGAGCGATTTACCGGGGTGTGGCCGCCAATGCATATTTCAACTTCGTGGTACCACAAGTGAGAGTTGGGTAGCGTACGGGGATCAAGGAGATGGATGATGCCTGAAGGGGCACGACAGACTACCAACTCAGCGGGGCTTCTCCTCTCAGTACCCCACGCACCCCTGTCTAACTGGTTCAAGCCCTTAACTTGTCCTAATATATTGTGATGTAATGGCATCATTTTGAATCACTGAAAACGAGTTCGTTCGTCAGTCTGTGTTTTCTCTGTGTACTCATTGGGATTATTCGGACAAATGGTTTTTTTTATTTCTGAACATGTTTAGCTCTGACCTCCAACCACTTCAGTACAAATCTCGAACGACATCGAGGTTATCTCAGTCCCGAAGAGAACTCTTATCCATTGCTGATTACTGTCTCACCAAGGACTACCCCAATATTTATCATGAGTCACGTCACGCTATTCATACTCATTCCTTAAACCGCTGAATTGTCTAAAGGCAATGCAGCCCAGAAAGCCTGTTACGAGAAATAGTTATTGAAATTGATTTTGGTCAGTGCTACAATCCCGAAATCCCCATTTACTGTGACCATTTGGCAAGTTATTTGAAATTCTGTCACGACATTTGCTGCTCACTAGAGTCAGTGTACGTCCGGCCCACCAGGTTTTCGTCCACTTATTTGTAAACATTAGGATGACAAAGAACGTGCTTACATGATTGGAAATCGCTCATTAGTAAGGCAAATAACGTACTTAATTAAATCTGAAGTCAGAAAGGTCAACAGGCTATACGCATAAATTATAATCGGGAACTCCCGTTATCCCTGGATTTGGAACACGATGAAAATGCTCTGCGATATGAGCTTCACACCACAAGGACCCCAATAAATGGCTACAGAGCGCAATCCAATTTTTTTCTATGCCATCAATTAGTCGCTACCGGAGTTTTATTTCTAGCCTATCTTTCACCTGAATAAGTTTTCTATCAATCCAAGCTAAATATTAACCGAGCTGGAAGGCTGTGGGGCCTGACAAACTGAAATCTGCCGTCCCCAAGGAGTGTACTACGTATTTAGCCAAACTCACTGCGATACTCTTTCAAGAACTACATCAAAAAACCATTGCAGGTTGCTGGATACTAGTTCGTATCACCCCTATGCCCATAAAGGAAATCGGTAAATTTCACCTAGTTGCAAGCACTTATGGTCTTTAAAAAGTAATTGCAAAACATCTTCACACGCATCAAATCGAGCATCGATATTCATGACGCTTACCAGTTCGCTTACCAAAACCAATGTTCCAGAAAAGAGGCGCTGGCACGTTTATTCAACGCTATATAATTCTCCCTCAACCTTATTGGCAAATCATTTCGCACGTACTTTCTTCATTACAGCAATGCATTCAGTTGTGTTGATAGGACTCTGTTGTTATCAATGTTGCAAAACTCAAGCATACAGTTTCCAGTAATCTAAGACTATTCCGCAGATAGAACCCGATTTGCAACCCTCAGAAGCGACATCTCTGATTCTCTGCCTGACAGTACGGGATTACATCAGGGCGCCATTCGGTCTCTTCAGCTGCCTCCATTTTACACTCGCAACTTATCGAAAGCTTCTGATGATCTGATTAAGTGCGCTGATGATGCTGCCATTTGGACCAGATCGGGCAGCTATTTTCAGTTTTATGAAATGATTCCTCATCTCCTACTATCTAGTGATCCTCGTTATCGCGTTTATATCTGAATGCATTAAAACGTTTTGGCAATCCCTTTTCACTTTCCCGGTGAGACGTCTATAATCGATCGAAGGCTTTGGTTCCTCTTTATATAATAATTACAAGATAATATCTAAAGTTCGGTCCGTGAAATATGTCGGCGTAGCCATTTCTCAAGACCTTCTCTGGTCCAGCACATAACTAAGACAGTGCACCCTTGAAGGGCGGTCATCCTGTAGTATACGCAATACCCGAACTCAGAGGGTGTACTGAAATCACTCCACCACATAGCTGCGCAAACCGAAATAGCAAGATGACCGAGGCTGCGGAATAGAACGTTAATTGTTTTGCAGAACTGGTATTTGTAGGAAAAAAATTAAATCAAATAGAATAACAGGTAGAATAGAATTTGACAAATCACAGGGTGGTTTTGTTGTACCTGTCCTCGGTGATCCTGATTGGCTGTAGTTCCTCAGCGTGCATAGCCACGAAGCAGTACATGACCATATCACGTGTACTGACTTTGGGATCTCCACACACCCTATTCGTGCGAACATATTGTCCCGGTCTCAACTGATTTTACAACTGAAATTCCTCAAGAACGAACACGACCATCCGGTATCATACCCACGCACCGATAGGAAACGCCACTTGATCTTGTGCTAAAGAAAGTTCATAGGCAGTTCTGTTTTGGCAAGTGTCAAAAGTTGCACTTGGGTATTTATGTGTGAACATCGTAGGCCCTTCAGGTAGTTCACAGAAGGTCAATGGAATCATTTGGCAAACACTGTCAGTGGTTATTCAGGAATCTCGTGAATGCTGCGAGTGATACGCTGAGTGTTTTGTTGTTTGGGACAATTAATAATATCTGCGGATGGGGCTACTGCAACTGAACTTTAAGCATAAGATGGTACAGATGGCAAGCTTGCTGGGTTTCTTTTCACAAGCAACCATAAATCGTGATGAGACGGTCAAAGAGAAATAAAGTAAAGGTTGATAATTTACACCAGAATGTAGTTTCCGTGAGGGGGATTGCGTCGCAATTCGGAGTAGGAAGAACGAAAGTCCACATGACTGTGAAAAATGAGGCCGGTATCAAAACCAGTTGGAACCAAAGAAATCTGTCAGCGAAAAATCTTGCAGGCATGTCTCGGTTTTTCAAAGCAGAAATCGTACAGAAGAAGGAGTATAAAAATGCAGAAATCATCACGGTACTAGAATCTTGGTGGTACAAGTATATACCCAATGAAATTATACATCTGGATGATTTCAATCCGCAACCAACCGATCGTCCCACTGGTGTCCACTATCGTGGAGAAGGTGTCATCTCGTACGTTAACAAGAACTGGAGCAAGTCAACACATCTGGCCTTCACGTACTCAAACGAAAAGATTAGCTGTCACATTATAGACTGTAAGCCACATTTTCTGAGTGGATTCCGATCGATACTCACTGAGAACATTTAATTGGAACCTAGTACATTACTTTCTGAGTTAAATATATTTTCTGATCTGCTGTCTACTTCAGTATTTGTACAGCTGAGTGAATCCTTTTGCATATTTGTCGGTGAGTTTAGCAGGTATGACACTACCTTCCTCCCCACGCTTGGCTTGATAAATTTGGTATGTTTTCACACTAGGCTTGAAGCACAACCAGACTTGGTTTTTATGAATAGACGAAAACTGTTCAGTGTTCAAAAACGTACACCCCTGAGCAGCTCTGGTCACTGTGCCTTGAAAATATGTCCGACTGTACCTGGTAATACTAATTGGTGCACTATGCTGAGAAGACCATCCAAAAAATGAATCAAAGGTATTATTCACTCGAAAACCTGGTCAAGCTAAGGGCTCTGGTTGCTTCAACAGATTTTTCGTGTTTCCGAACCCCAGCCGCTCTTTATTCTGTGAATATGTCGCTGCTTACCCTAATTTTTGCCCATCTGAAACCTTGTCCAAAATGATCGATATTCTACGGCAGTTATTAGGCAGCAGCGAAGAAAGAGAATGCACATAAACATGGACGGAGAACTCAAGTCAGAAAAATCACCAGCTTGATCAAGTCTGAAGTTAAACGCCCGAATAAGTTGTATATAGGTACCACCTTAGGAAACGTCAGTTATCGTTACCTGTAGAAGGCTATAAAAAATCTGTGTGGCGTAACTCAAGAAACAAAAATCGCTAGTGTTGAGAAACTCAACTCTGATTTCAGCTCAGCATCGAAGTGTAATTCCATGCCAGTCTTCAACAACTCATCTGAGCCACCAACCATCGAACCCTCCATGGTCTTACAACAGCTTTGCAAAATGAAGCTCCTGGTCCAGGGGACCTATCACCTAAGGCACTCAAGAAGTGTGCTGACCCAGTCTCGATTCCACTAGCCAATATCCCTCCGGATTGTATAACAAGCGAAGAAATCCTTGACAATAAGAGACTGACCAAGATAACGTCCGTCCCCAAGAAAGAACCCGGGAAATATTGCCCCATTGCCTGCACTTCTATGATGCTCAAATTGTTTAAGGGGCTTTTTACCGTTGGTTAACTTGGGGTCGGCTGAAGAAGGTACACAACAGTTTGCTTATCGATCTTCGCGCTCCACACTAGACGCCGTAGCTTACATAGTCCACTCAATGGGTTTGACTTTAGGCAGAAAATGTAAGACTGTCAAAATAGTGTCCTTAGATTAAAAAAGCCCACTCGGTCGTCTTGATCGATCAGTGTTGCTCAGTATGGTCTCCATAAGTGGTGTTGACGCAAACGTCTTCAGGCTGATTTCAGCCTTTATCAGTGATCGAATACATTTCACCTGTTGCAGCAGACAGAAGTTCTGATCTCTTCCAAGTGACTCTGATGTACTACGAGGTGCATTATTTTACGTTTTTCCCTTTCTTTGTACGTTAAACAACCTGCAATCCGGTCGACATTTTTTGACTGTAAATACGCCGACGATGTGGTTTTAAGATGTGAAGGAAGGAATTTCACAAATTCAGATCAAGCTAAACGAAATTGTTCACTGGTCCTCACCTCGGTCCCTTGTACAGAATGTTTCTAAATGCCAGAATGTATTATTTACCTTGCTTCCTGATGAATCGCATAGAGCGCTCACTGACAGGCTTCCTTTCCTTTCCGCGGACGATGAACCAGTACCACTAACGGTTAAATATATCTGTGTTACACTATCCCGTAGTCTTGCATGGTCCAAGCAAGTCCAACAGACTTTTTGTAAAGTAAGAAAGTTCTCATTTTTCTCTGCATCTAACTTGGTAGGACCCATAAAATACATCTCTAAATGCGGTGGCATTTCCAGTGATACGCTTGTTGATACTATCACTGATAAACACTTCAATGCGTGTGGTCAATTTATTTCCAAAATACTTTCAAATACACATCATTTTCTGCACAACGAACTTTCGAAAGCTGTGTCCACAACATGTACGCAGTCAAAGTTCAAATTTCTATTTGGTCTCACGTCTTCATATCGCATTTTTGTTTTGTCTTATCATGTTCGTCTGTTTGTGCATCCGAAGAAAGTCACCACAGACTTACGGAACTGTTTAATTGGATGAAAATTACCGTAATTTGAACGTATTCCCCGAATCTGTATTTCGGTATCCACGGATGCGGTGTCAATAATGATAACTCACCCAATCAGGTGCATAAAGTTACTGCTGACTTGACTTGAATGCTTTCAATAGCGCTATGTAGGAATAGCCTCTCACTGTCGGTGTAAATCATCTGTCGGTAACAGGAATATTGCCACAAGGGAAAGCAATGAAGATGGTTGGTAATATGGAAAACGCTGGTTTTCTTCTGCGGGCAATGGCTGGTTGTCTGAATTCCAATAAAGCCATAACATTTGCTCAAAACTAATGAACGGTGCAGCCTCAGACGTTTCAAGTGATGGGCAGTCATATCGACTGGAACTCATTCTTACGATGCTCAAGAATCATGATGAGGAGAGCATTTCTACGTGTGATGAGACTGGTATTCGTAGTACAGAGGCAGCAAAACCCAATGTAATGGTGAATGGTAATCTAAGCAGAGGTAATCAGAATTTCCAGTTGCACGCTTGAGCATGAGTGCAGTGGAAGAGGCATAACCCATAAACTCAAAGGCCTGCTGCTCTTAGGCATAGCTCACAACCTGATCCTACCCTGAGACTTGAAGTAGAAAACCACATAATGTCTCAGTAACTCAGGTGCGGTATTGAGCCCGACCACAGGGATCACTATCTACTGCAAAATACAAGATATCGTTCTGCTCGCACGCACTGTTGCTGGGGCAGAGCTCAGATCGCTACTCATTGGCAAGCACAGGGGTCGATGATGCTTCAAAAGCGTAAACCTAGGGCCGTTGGGAGTTGAGTATCACGATAGAGGACGAGCTTCGATGATGATTATTCTAAAAAAAAAGAATCAAAAAGTCAGTAACCAAAAGCTGCTGGAGAGACCATTGATTCTTTTTAGATAACTGTTCACCCCAACCCTGCTTGTAACAAAGCAATTTTTATTTTGGTGGTTTTGTCTCCAAACACAATGGCAGAACTTCAGCCTTTGAATACGGGCATTATCCAACAAATGAAGTTGATCTACAGAAAAAGGCGTCTGGGTAGTGGTACAATTAATCTTATTTGATCCTTTCGGAAGTTTGGTGGGTGCTGACAACTTGTGTTCGTTTTTAAATCAAGTTTTGTGCTAATTTCGAAACATCCCTCCTAAGAGCGAACATCTCCAAAAAGCGAAGGTATTTGGTCGATCCCGACTATGTTTAATCTGAGGAGGGGAGCTGGGTACAATATATTCACAAGGATTTGGTAACTGTTGGTTTATATTCTGCATTTGGGATGCTTGACCTTCCCATGGTACCCATTTAAACATTTTATATTTTCTTGCGTGATGCCACGTCTCACTTGTTGTTCCCCAGTCATCCTCACCGGTCTTCAAATGAAGGACTTTATCGTTTTGCGTAGGTCTATCAAAGTTGTATTACTATCCAGTGGTACCTCCTGTCTTGATGTTAGTAATTTCCTTACAGAAAAGCACTTTTCTCACAGTGTGACAAATGTTACATCATTATTTTATCGGGATCGACTTATCCACTGAACACATTTTACTGGGCGTGTTCCTTTCTCATCCACCAGGTGTAAATACAACTTGTTCTAGTCCCGGACAACCGTTCACCACTCATCAGTCTCACTTTATTCTGTAAGATACCTCAACAACCTATCGCTGTTGTCTGAAGCACTCAAAAGTTTTGTCTTGGCCTTTTGCTATCATTTCCTTGTTATAGCTCATTGAATCGGGTATTTATTAAATTTTTTCAATCAGCACAAGCACAAGCAACGAATGTTGTACCCACAAGTATGGTGCTGAAAATCCGTTCCTCAGGATAAATGAAATTACATTATGGTACGAACTGATCTACTGCAATAATGTAAATCACATACAAGTCGAGGTTGTCACTGGCAATTAGGAAAAGCCACTATCAGCAAAAGTAGAAATATTTCCTAAGAGTGCATTCCTAATACGTCCAGTAGCTAAGATGATTCAGTCAGATGCGGGGTGATATCAGTTGTACTGCATTGTATTCTGTAGGGGGAAAACCGATTATTATCGCTTTGAAATGGGCAAAAATGACTGCCAAAGAAAACCTCTTTCGTCTACCGAAGTTCGTACGAGGTTTCTTGGTGACTTTCATTTTGTCAAGCAGAGCACGTGCTAAATATGGCACTGCAGACTTCATACGAAAGAGGATTAGCTGAAATCAGTAAAGTGTAGACGGCTGCTCATGGTTTGCAAAGCCTAGGCGAAGAATGGGATCCACAAGAATCTCCGTAGCGAACATTTCACAAGCTATAATGTGTGAATCGCGCACTTTGGCAATCTAGGAAACACGATTGATAGTAGCCAACTAACGTTGTAAAATGATTAGGTTTTTCTTAAGTAGACCAGGAATTGTTACTGGAGAGCATTAAAATGAGATTGGGAGAACACGCTAGTGGACGAAAAAAATAACAGCTCGCCTGGTGCCAAACTGCCTTAGCCCGCGAATTTGAAAATTCAGTCTACGTTGTTTTTAAACACGGTTCAGAATATAGGAAAACCACTGAATGTTGCTGCTGAGTGTAACGCCTAAGTATTTGACTGAGTCAGCCCTGGAAGGGGGGATGTAATTGATGATCGATTACTCATTGAGATAAGAGGAACGAGAAAGGGAGAAATTGTGCCCAACAGATATGAAACTGAGAATAAACAACGTGGCGAACAAGCTCGTTCACAGTTATTCGTACTCATACCAATACATAACAATATATATGACTCACAAAATAAGAACGGAGAATGACAATCCAAATCTGTCTCTGCACGTGCGTGTGTGCTTGCGAAATTGATCACAGTGTGGAATGTTCAAGTGGTTGCACATGTGTTCGGGACCATGACATGGGCCACGGAAGCTTAAGTGCTTGCACAAATTGTTTCTGTGCGCACAGGGGAGGATTGTAGGGATGAATACTCACGGCCTCGGCTGTGGCTAAGATGCGACACTTGACAAGTCTTGATTGCTTTCCTCGGACTTTGTAAATGGTGCGAAAAGCGTTTATCACCTCCACCGAGTGGTTTGATTCAACAAGGTGTGAGCACACCGCGCTCGTAATTGTCATATATGCTGTTATGTATTGGTATGAGTACGAATAACTGAAAACGAGCTTGTTCGTCACGTTGTTTATTTTCAGTGTGTTCTGTGGGATTTTTCAGATATGAAATTGTTGAGATTTAGAACAGAATGGGAGGAAAAGTTCTAAATATTGCACATATTCTCAGAAAAAGATGTAAATTATGGTCGGTTGGAGGAGGACTGACAGAGTACCTGGTCTTCGCATACTTGTCACTTGGTAAACCACCATTCTTGGTAGCTCTAATAAAATCGTGAGAAGTTCGAATGTGACAAACTGGGTAGCTTGTTCACTCCGAATCCAGGTGATGCATATTAACCATCAGATTTGTTATTGTGCATCTCTCATTTCCAAACACGCACATGCCTTTTCCTCGGTACGAAATGACAATCATTACAGAAGAGACCTCGTTTTCAAAGGCCCAATGATCAGGTTGTGAACTCCACGTACGTGTTGCCGATACTGATTTGCCTGTGCGTGCTGCTTGACAGACCCACGCACGACTATCAACGCGTCTTTGTCGGTCCACGTTGTCCACTATGGACTGATCTCAAAATATCCTCAACCAGCTGCCATTGCAGTATTATATCAAATGACTCCGAAATGATTTGAAGAACAGTCAGCAAAAGGCGCTACTTTGCGTGTTTCAGCTGAACACATTTCATCCGAAGAAGTTCCTAATCCATGGAAGAATATGAATCCCTCTATTTTCTTGCGCGATTCATCAGCTAGTACCCGATTCTTTTACGAATGCACATACAATTAACAGAAAAGCACAGCTGAATGCTAACATCGAAAACCGACTTTTATGATAACAAAGAAACAAGCTACCAAAATTTATTAAAATCTGCGCAAACCGTTTATTTTCCCGTTCTTTTGTCCATTATCACTATCGGTTATTAGTAACTTAAACTAAGCTCCGTGTCTGAATTCGTCTAACCTTAGGACTACCATCACTCACAGTATGGATGGAAACCTCTGAAGACACAAACTGTATGAATGATGCTAGTTTGCTTTTCAAGAACTGCAGTCAACGGAACCCCGTGTGAAATGTTCAACTATCTCTCTCTCCCTCTCTGTATTTACGCACACAAACACGCAATCTATGTTTCTCTACATATTCGAACAGCAGTATCCACATGGATCATAGAAGTACGGAAAACAATAACCATATGGTGTCCATCGTCCACTGACAGTTTACTCCCCCTAGGAATGCATGCAAGACAAAATTGCATGCCGTCTCTATATCTCACATCCATTTCCGACACGCCCAGACCCGGTGGCTTGTCTTCATTCTTTGTGTTGAACATGAACTGCCACTGAGCATTTTTTTCCTGATCAGTTTCATGTTTGCACAACTGTTCCAGTACATAAAACAAAAGTCAGTCTGTCACACAACGAAAAAGTGAACAATCAGCGGACGAAATCTGTGCGTGAACACAGCGAAGAGCGTGGGAATGACATACCCATCGATCGATTACACAGGATGTCAGTCTGCGAATGGAAATAGTAACACGCATATATGGTTTGGACCACCAGTACAAAGATCGAACGTGGAACTGAACCACGGCAAACAACACGCATCGGATGGCTAAATCAGATAGCCAGATATAGCATGGTAGAGGCAAAACATGTGAGCGTAGCCTTAGTGATACCGGTATTGTAAACATGCCCATTTCGGGAAAGACTAAACTAAAGAGAAATATCAGCAAATGTACAAACGTAAATATCAAAAACAATGCTGATGCAACAATATGTACTTGTAGTTCTATTGGTTTTTACCTCAAGTACGGCAGAGGATACACAAACTGCGTTCCAATAGAAATAAAATGGCCCTTTTTGTTCACGGGTATACAATCAACATTTGGCGGCTCAATATACGGTTCGATAACTATTTCCGAAACTGACCGCAATCGGTTAACTTTCCGATTGATCACGTTTACGTCAATCTGCCTCTGCAAGAATGAGGAAAGAGGTTGGGGAGCGGGATCTGATCAGGGTCATGCGTTTGTGAACAGTGACCGTGTCACAGCAACAACACCAGGGCTTCATGGAACTTGGTCCTATCTGCAGATGGCAGAAATCCAATCCACCGTTTATAGGCCGCATCTGAGATTAATCAGTTCGATTATGTGATTACGCAAAGTCTTCTTTCAGACCACACCAATAAGCTACTACTACGATGAGCTAGTTTTGTACATCAGGAGTGTATGTTGATGTTCTTCCCAGAACAGTTGGTAACAAATTCTTACTTCTTATATGCCAAACCGTACAAGTCAAGAAACAATACAAGACGTCTAGTCAGTCAGTAGAGTTTATTGTCTGGGATAGCGAAGTATTAATAATACCCGAACTCAGAGGGTGTACTGAAATCACTCCACCACATAGCTGCGCAAACCGAAATAGCAAGATGACCGAGGCTGCGGAATAGAACGTTAATTGTTTTGCAGAACTGGTATTTGTAGGAAAAAATTTAAATCAAATAGAATAACAGGTAGAATAGAATTTGACAAATCACAGGGTGGTTTTGTTGTACCTGTCCCCAAGGATCTTCGACGATTACCGCAGCTAGGCAACAGTCATGTGTCCCCGTATATGTATGGTGTATGGGGTGTCTGAGAGGAGTAGCACTTCTGAGTTGGTTGACTGTCGTGTCCCTTGGGGCATCCTCCATCTCTTTGGTCTCCATCATTCACCCAACTCTCACCTGTGGCTCCGCGAAGCTGAAGCATGCATCAGCGGCCACACCCCGGCAAACCGTTCGACAGGCGGGCTAAACCAGGTTGAGGGTTACCGAGGTCTAAAAAACTTCGGCGAGACGGTGTTCGGCATGTGAAGACAGATCCTTCTGAATGGGCGGACGAGATCTACTGATCCAACGGCCACAAAGGAGACCTATTCAACTGCCTGATCCGGCATTCCAGAGGAGGCGAACGAACCGTACAGCAGGTCACCGGCTCCTCTGGGAACACCCTGCTGCCTTGCAGTCTGCACCTGGGTGTGCAAGGGCTAGAGGTGCAACCTCGAATAAAAAGGCCGAACGGTGCTGGGGACACCGCTTCGTACCCTACTCTCGCGACTCTCTTTGATTATTCACGAAACCTTCGCGATATCCATGGAGCCGACTTATCCTCTCGCAGGAGATAGTCGTGTAAAAGTAAAAAGTAAGTATATGTAAGTAAGAACCGTGGATACAACATATTTTTGTGCGAGCCGGACTGTCTGGCTGCGCATTTGCGTGTTTTAGCCGAGCATAACAAAAGTTAAATCAGGAAAGACTGTGTAGGTATTTACGACAGATTGGTAGTCTGCGAGTGGTTAATCCGCCGCGGTTATGAACACATCGATCCGGATTCGTGGACTGCAAAAATGGTAATCAAGTGTCAAAAAATAAAATAGTTGACACTGTTTCAAAAGTCTATATTTACGATACAAGTCCGCTGAGGAATTACAACCGCGAAACCGGTCACGTGCTTACGAGAATCTTTGTCCAACCATCAAAGAGACTACTATAGGTACCTGTATATTTCCGACTTTTTCCATGATTCTCAACGTCCCTTAGTGCAACATTCCTTTGTTGTACCGACGTTTTAATGCAAAATAGACAAACACACACACACACCTTTTTGAACATCACCACCGTGCAATACAAAAAGGCTGTCAATAAATCTTTCATTCTGACACGGTCTCATCTTCTGGTTTGGAGTGTCTTGGAATTATATCGGTCGGAACTAACTGTAAGAAGCAAAACATTTTATAAACTTCCACGGCATCACTTGACACCTATCTCAATACCATCCTGTTCTGCTCAACGAATGGTTGTCAGACTGAACTGAACTGAAGATATTGGCGGATGTCGGCTCTTTGGTGCTCATTTCCTAATCACAAGAACAGCGAACAACTGTGAGTTTGTGTCGTATCTTTTGTTTCATTTTACTTTTTAATGTACATCCCCTTTTGGCCTTTTATCTCAACACGCTCCTCAGCCTATCGTAGTTTGCTAGTGTCATCTTAGATTTTGTTGACATTAATTTAGTGTACCAAATAGACAGAGTAGTGCGCTACACTACTTATATCAAACACTACATGGGGCTGTTTTTAGAGCAAAATCCTTACAAGATAGTTATGAATTTTGTGGTTATTTATCTGCCCTGAACTACTTAGAAAGTATAGTAATCTTAAGCCAGACGAATGATGGGTAGGTTCAGTAATGATTGACTTGAAACCCAGCTGTAAGCTCCTGCTTGTGTCTATCAACTGACCAGTGTTCTCAGAAACGTATCATGTATCTAACGCATTTCACCTATTGTTCCCTTGCAATTTCTACCGGGTTTCCGAAACAGGACTTTAAAGGACCTCGCCGTGGCTTCACAGTTGTTTGCTTTGTGTCTTGCGACTGAAGTGGCTGATCAGCATGTCAAGTCTTGTTTAATCCTAGTGCAAAAGATATTCCAGGACTTAAGCCTACCATCACACAAAAATTATTTTGTCCTTTTTATTCGTCCACCGGTTGTCCGTTGCGACATCTTACCTCTCTGGGGTAAGCCTGTCCAAATCGCATGCACCCAAAGCGATTCGGGTTCCGAATTAGAGTTGAGTTATTTTGTAGACAACTAGCTCTTTCTCTTTTACTTTCTCATCCCTAAAGCCTGTTGCACCTGTTCTCTAAGCGCATTTGAGTAGTAAGAGATTAGATTAATATAATATTATTCACCATGCAGCTTCAACGCTCAACTCACCATTGAAAACCATGGAAACATTGTACAGCTGTTTCATTCTTGTTGGGGATCATCGGCAGTGCACATCCATCAAGTCCCCACGAGGACTCGAACCCGGGGTGAACGATTGTGAATCGAACACCTTAAACACAAGGCTATCCGGAATGAATGTCATCGGTTTGTTGAACATCTACACTACACGATATAGTACCCTCCCGTCACTGGCTTTGAGCGGAAACAACCCGCTTCCCGCACAGCGATCTACTCCTGTGGTAGGTGATTTCTCTGTAGGAGCCTAAGTACAAGGAAGGTATTCCGTTATGAACAACCTGCAGAGCTTGGTTACTATGTGTAGTGTAGATGTTCGACAAACCGTTGAGAGCTATCCCGGATAGCTTTGCGGTTAAGGTGTTCGACTCGCAGTCGATCACCCCGGGTTTGAATCCTCGTGGGGACTTGGTGGGTGTGCGCTGCTATTGATTCTGGACAAGGATGAAACAGCTGTACAGTGCTTCCATGGTTTCCTATAGTGAGTTGAGCTTTGAAGCTTCAAGTTGATTTATATCATACAAGTTCTCTAAGCGTTTGTCCGAATTTGTGCCAGTTGTGATGGCTATTGTGCTAGTTCTCGCTATTCGTTCTGTTTTAATTAAAATGCATGCATACTTCTTGCAGAAGACTTCAATGTGAATACAAATTGGTATGAGTAGAGAGAGTTGCTTTCTCATTTTTGCCTGCTTTTTCCGCGGTTTCCGTCGATGAATCCGGCATTGACACTGCACAATGAGTCATTTGATAAACACAGCGATACAAGTGAATTTTCTATTATTTAAGATCCCGGCTTCTCGTGTTAACGGCACATTCTGGGAATATATTTCAGTCTTTATTAGGTCCCATTCAGCAGTAAGCTGCTGGTCCCACTGAGAAGTGAGCGACGAAGCTAGCCCTGTGGTTAGAAACCAGAACAGGTGCTGTGTATCATTATGACGGTGTTTTGCGCATCAATGGACATTCACTGGCGTTATTGGAGCCTGATTGCCATATCACAATAGCTCAGTTGGTGGTGCACCTGTGCGGAAGGTGGAAAAGTGGCGATCTAATTCGATACATTTAACACGGTGTATTCAGTCCAAGGCAAAGTTCATTTAATCCGTTGTGTGATCGATGATGCAACATTGATTTTCACGCAATCAATGTCATCATGTAAATATGATTCATTTTACTGGAGACTTTGATTGCGTTTTACGTCCACCGATTATGGTGTTCACACAATCGATTCAACTCTGTCATCTAACAACATTCGACACACTTTGTTTACTGCTCTCTGTACCTGCGATTCAACTGTTGAGTGTCTGCGTATTTCTCCACAATTTTACCACCTATAAATATGTCGTACATGGTGTGCTAAGAAACGAATACATTTTGATGCTACTTCGTGTGCCTTCTGATTTCACTAAGTGGGATTCGCTAACCACAGCAACGCTGCTATTTTGATTCAGTTTCGGTGCATGGGCTTTAGGAAGAAAAACATCCAAGTGGGTTTTCAGTAATTCAGAAATTTTAATTGAGAAAAGTAATGCTATTTACACCGAATGCTTCCAAGTGAATTCTCGGATGGAATAAGTTCGTTAAAGCGGTGGTCAAACGGTTATCATCGTGGAATTTAGACAATAACGACCAGGGTCCGATTCCGGCCACTGCCGATCAATCTCCCATTTGTCAGCCTTTCGGTGGTCACGGCCATCCTCATGATCGTGGTGATTTATTGTATAATAAATAAAACAGGAAGTAAAAAAAGTGTTTCAAAAGTCTATTTTAGTATCTCAACAGTGTCTCGACGGTAGACAGAAATCCCGGTTATCCACAGAGAATGCTTCTCAATTGGTCTGAATCGCCTTCCGCAGCAGTGTGTCAGTAATTGTGTTTTGCTACTTTAACTTTATAAATTATAGCCTTTTGATGAGTGGATAATCCATGCACGTGAGGACGGTTTTTCGAATATTTTCGGATGATCGGTTGTGATTTGCATACTATTAGATTCGCATCACGGCTAGAAGCAGAATCAATTCAAAAGACATAGTAGTTGGGACAAGTCCAGGCTCTCCAGCTGCCCTGGCCGAAACCGGAAACCACGGATTGCCGACCGAACCCCAAAAAATCCACCATGGATTACCACTCGTGACGGTGGGAGTGAAACTCTCACCACAACACGCACACGATAGAGACATAGTTGTTCGTTACCTTCTCGGAGGCTCATTGAAAGGTCTTAACTGATAGCCCTGTGTAACCGAATACTACTTTTCCAAAAATGTTCTTTTCCGTCACAGATATGGACAAATAAGCCGAAGGTATTGGTTTGCACGATCTATCAAGTACCAGTTCAGTCGGTGAGTCTATAAAAGTGCAAACTACAGTCATAACAACCATTTGTACAGTTACAAAGAAGGTGGACATTAGAAACGGGACGAAATTGCAGGCAATAAATATTACGTAGCTGGGAAACGAAAATGGCAAAGCTAACAGACCGTTCTCGTTTTGCGCATGCAGTAGGTTTACGATTGCAAGTGGATATGGATCTGGCGTAGCTGAGTATCTTGTTTTTGATATTGGAACGGATTAGTTTGCTTTGCTAGGTGAAACGAAATGTTTTTTCTCCAAAGAGATTGCGTAATTGATAAATTCAAAGTTTTCCTCTTGGTCGATAACACCATCATAGCGAAGGTGTCCTCCGTCTCTGGCTGAAATCCCAAACATCGTTTTTGATATCAAGGCTTCTCTGTAGTGCACACGTAAGCGGCTGGATATCCACGACGAAACCTGCCAACTTCTTTGGATCTAGAGCAGGTGGCAGTGTTTTTGTGATTGGTTGATTAGTTACCAGTACTTCAAAGAATAACTGTCTCGTAATGAATTCGTTACTTTATATAGTTTATTTGCCATTCTACTTTTATGTCATTACCACATCACAAGTAGGATGTACACATGTCCTGTGAAGCAAGTCAGCTCGAATTGGTTTTATCAAGAATATCGTTGATCAGTTATCACAATGAGATACAGATCATGGGGTACTGAGGATAGAACTCCGTTTAGCTTCCACGTTAGACAGACGCTAACTGACTGCCTCGGTGTGTAGGAAATAGTGTGACATTTTTATACCATAAATAAAACAAAAAATTGCCATTATGTGATCTGCCATAATATCACTGAGAACTGGTAATACACAGGAAGAGCGTGCTACTGCTCCAACATCACACAAGGATTTCCCCGAGAAACAGGATATGGAATAATGGAGTGAAAATCGAACTGCACTCAGTGAGAGCTAAATGTACGTGTTGTTATAGCGTTAAACAGAAAGTTTCACCGTTCATTTGCAATCAGCACATTCACCAGAGCTTGAATAATACCAAGGAATTCCATAAATTTGCTGTTCTTCGTTGCGCAATCTCTCAGACTTTCGAACTTGTACTGGTTGACAGCTGGTGAGCGGAACGCACTGATTCTCCCCAAAAACAGGCACAGAAGTAACACAAATAATATGCTCGGAAACAGGTTCGAGAATTGGTTTGATGACAGAAACTTGGTTTATGTGCCTGTGACGCATGGAAATATCATCTAAGTTGATAATCTGACAAGTTCGTTCGCTCATCTGATTAAGAACGATACCTCTTGAGAGTCTCCGTCCTTTCGTCGGTATTAATCAACTTCTGCAGATTCCAAACTCAATAACTTTGCCCTCCAGGCTCGATTCGTGAACAGCCTAACGGAGTCCTCCCCAGTAGTCAAAGGAGCAGCACGGCGCTAGTGCATCAATAAATTGTCAACAATTCTGTTTAGTTCGTGCAATGTATTGTGGCGGGCAGAAGCAGCTGCACTCTTCAAAGTTCAAATAGAGTTCTGAGCAGCTCCGTTAGAATAGGGATACCGAGGTGGAGTTAGTACATGGTCAGCCAATCGGTCACCTTCCCCGAGCAGTGAATTCTTTTATCGGTAACCACTGGAACGCTTTTCCGAGTACACGTCATATGAGGAGCCGTAATACTGAAATCGGTGGTCGTACAGTAAACTACTGACCAGTGGTGTCATTAATTAACAATAACTGGCATACAATACTTGCCCAGGAACGAACCACAATGACTGACGTGAACTCGTTTCCGGAACTCTGAGGACATTCGGCGTGGATCCACTTGGAAGGTCGTGAAAGAAAGTTATGCGAGCTTTACCACAGTAACCAGCTGTAGGATACCAATTACTGTTCCACTCTGGCCACCAACAAGTGAGTCTAGCAGGTTGTTCCATCTTCACTACACCCAAATGTTCAGAATGCAGATCTTCCAAGATTACTGAGCGTAGAGGTGGAAGTACAATGATTCTGTCGTTGAGGCACAGAATGCGGTCGTACGTAACATAAATTTCCTCACGATTTTATAGGGCTCCAGGAATTTTTGCCTAATGTTATCTCGTCACCTTCTTCGAAAACAACTGATGTTAGCATCGTAGTATTTCTTCGTGTCATCAACTAGATCCTACCGATTTACCGGTAAAGGTGGTATGACGAGACGGTCGGAAGTGGGAGCCTCCCCTATATAGGAGCACCGAAATAAAAGTCGGCGACCTGAAAGGATGGTGCTTTCCGATGCTGAAGGTCATATGAATGCGAAGCTAACATGACACTCCGTTGCTGAATCATGGCTGATGACGACTCTCCTAGGGAACAGCGTGAATTTTAAATGAGGCACGATGCATCGTCTTCCGTCACAATAGAAAAGTGGGTACCAAACAAATGTTTGTGCACGTGAGTCACAGCTCAGAGTAGGGCCAATATTTTGAGTTGGGCTTAGGAATATCCGCTTTCTACAAAACTGGGTTGGCAGGAAATACACATGACAGGTTGATCAGACTGTTCCAAAACCACTTCGACGGCGGCTCTGAAGGCTCGTAAGGCGAAAATGAGCAAAGAACAACATCTACTGACAGAAAGCTCAGCGGACTACCTAGGCACTATTTACGCTCTGATGACCAATGAAATATCTGTTGACAGACAAGGTAAATGTTTTGTACCGTCCCACTAACTCTAATGAGAACTCAGTTCTGTCTGAAAATCACTTTCGATTTATTGGTTCAGAATACATTGTTTACGTAAGATATGCCCTCGGCGTAACCAAAACCGTGCATAAAAGATTATTGACCTACTGATAGACCTATACGGCCAGTCTGGCTGGTTTATCTGGCTGCGCCCCGATTGGTTGGTTCGGCTCTGATCGAATGTCAACCACTAAATGATCCATTGATCGCCTGACTGGCTCTGATCTTGTCGGAGATTCTGGTCAGCCGATCACGTGCTGTCTGCTTCATTGAACCAGGCATTCTATTAGCAACGAGCTGGGTGCATTCCCTCACAGTAGAGTAGTTGAGCAGCTTTGGTTGAGAAATCTGGAGCAGATCCAGAGTATTGCAGGAGGGAGCCCAATAGTGAATGTAATTCAGCTATATATTTTGGAGGATTCGAAAAAGAGTAAGGTAAAAAAACTTTTGGGGTCGGGAAATAATACGTGCGCATGAACAACTTAACCCAAACAGGAGCATACAGCCGTAGAAAATATGCATTCACGGGTTTGATATCAATGTTATTTTTATGTAATTGGTCAAGCAACTATATTAGACGTTCGTCATTTTGCTCTTTAGTGGGTCACAGTCAAAAGAACAGACGGCGAATATGTCGGAGGCTTCCCGGAGCAGACAAAAGAAGGCATACGGAATAGCATAGGGGACACAACGGGATCTTGGGCAGCCAGCAAGATAGCCCAGATGAAGGGCTGCCGATCAAGCTGTCATCTGGGACAATGGGACCAGCCGAATAGAAATGATGCCCAAGAGAAGCAAGCTATTAGCCACGGGCAACTGGCCAGAAAGTAGCCGAAACACTCAAGCAACCGTAAGAGCAATGTTGGTGCGGCGCGGTCTGGAAAAGGGATTATATAAACGATTATGTGTTCATATGTCACGCAATTACTTGCGAGTAGTGTGGGATTGCTTAATTTTCGTTTGATTGACTGTCCTTTTTGGACTCCACGTTTCACGCGCAAACCTCAGGTCATCCGACCAACCTGCACTCGGAAGCACCAGACTCGAGTTTCGCTCTTGTTAGAGCTCATCAGTGGTGCATATCCTCCGCCACACCCAGGGTTTGAACCCGGGCCCTCCCATCTCGAAGGCGTGTGTGTTACCACTGCGCCACCCCGCTCCCGTTCGAGCTGATCCGAATCACCAAGCTTGTGGAGTCCAAAAAGGACAGTCAATCAAACGAAGATTATGTGTTCCCTGGACTTCACTTTTTTGGCCTTTGAAATACAGGTGTTCTAGCCCGTCTTGTCGTCATGGTTACAATAGCTTGTCAATCCTTCTTGAAAGTACGGTGAGTTCTTGTGTTTGTGGAGTGTACCACGACTGCACAACAATGGTGTACCGATAGCTCAGAAGTCGTTGAGAATATGAGTAACATAATCCAAAAAATGTCAAAAGCCCAGTTTTTGATGTTAGCTACGGTTATTTATAAAATAATCGCAATAAATTGTACACAACTTGTAAAAATGTCGACGTCAACGGCTTTGCTGATTGAAGTCCGTGAGAAGCCACAAAATCCAGGATAGCCTGAGGTTACAGCACTCAGATAAAAAGGGGACGACTGTAGGTTATCAAGTGGACTGTTGAGTAGGTTTAAATATGCTCCACTGATCATTCTTTTCTTTTTATCCCAGTGAAATTTGCTGGACTGATCTAACGCAAACGGGTCTGAAGGAGGTTAATTTGACTCATAAATAAGACTGTTGTTTAACCCATCTTTCATACAACTTCTCAAGCAGTTCTGGATTGTACGGTCTGTTTCTGTACACCTTTCTTTCTAGTATCGTAAGTAGTATGCACATACGTCATCAAGCTACTCCCGATCTGTATTTAAGTCATATCCATGGGCTAGTCGTCTGAAAACCATGAACTCCATCGATGACACTCCAGTTGTCCTTAGTCCCACGGTTCCGTGCTCACAGCAAGTCAACACGAGTCCAAACTCATTACATGCGCGATATCATTTGCCCGTCGTTAATCGCTTAGAGTGCACTGAAAGTTCAGCCAACAATGAAACTTCAACATCGGGCCCATCGGATGTGAGCAAGTAGGATGCCGCAGATCGTGTTTTCACCTCCGGTCAACGAAGTTTATTAGGGAAGCTTGCGATTTCTTCCGACACAAATGATGCTGAGAGCGGAGTGTTCAATAATAAATCGCGCCAGTCCCTAAGAAGCATCCTTCGTTGATAACTGTGAGTAGCTCATTTTCTGATAACCAGGGAATAGGAGAATGAATTTGCTCTTGATCCCGGAATATCTCCTAAAGATTTGTTAGATCAAGGCCTAATTGGATCAGTGGATTATTCGGAAGAGGGGGTGAAGATGACGAACCAACTGAAGGCGGTTCCCGTGAGAAGTTTCCGGATACTCACTGCCGGATCCAAACAGTCAGACGAAAATTTTGCGGACGGTGACCGTGAGGTCTCGTCTAGATAGTCTGTGACGGCAATCTTTTAGTTAGAGTCATTCTCCTTATTTTGTCATATTTCCAAAAACGGCCTGTTGGTTCCCAATTCATGCACCTTAACAGATTGTAATAGGATTTGTAAGCTTCCGTTCAAGGCACCGGATTCAATTTCCCAACTGACCCCTCCTTCATTTACGTCTCGCGGAACAACCATTCGTTATCACAAACTCCACTGGCTGGAATTGATTCTTTTCAGCTGACTGTTTTTTTCCGCCTTGGAATACTTAGGCAAATACAGTGAACTGTACTCATTGAAATTACTGGTCCTTTGTTGAGCTGGGTATATTTATGATGCTCATAACAACAAGCAGTTCATCAGAATGACATTAAATTGACCTGCTTCATCTGGTGACCTAGGTACTACGTTGTGTGTCTGAGAAAACAAAAAGTTTCAAAACCAAGCATGCCCTTCTAACTAACTGATTTTCCTGTATGAGAAGCACAAACTCATACTGAGAGATAGGGCTTCGACGAGGGTGGGATTCAGTTCCACCCTGGCGAACTGTTATTGCTAATGTCGCAAATACATCCACCGCGACCAAGGACCAATAACTCAAAGGCAACTGTTCCCAAAGAAATAGTTGTTGCTTGTGCACTCCTAGCTGAAAGGACCACAGCCATTTCTAGCCCCGTTTGCGACACACCTTTTTTGAAGTAATATGCGAAATCACTGGAACTCGATGCACTGACCCATAAGAATGTGATCCGTTTGTATCGGGATGTGCCTGATTGGATGAGCCCTGAATTGACTGATACATACGAAGCTGTAGCCCACCGTACTGCTTGCAGAGAAATCCGAACTACTAAAAACTTCGCCGTATTTTTATGGTTAAGCAGGTTTTAATTCTTGTAGGCCATATCAGCTTTCAAGGTTAGATGAAGCAGCTGAACAAATCACCAGTAACCATAATGGCAAATATCACTTTTGCCTGTTCCAACTCAATTTAGTATAGGGTGTCAGAGATGAGATTAATTTTCACTCACTGAGAGATCGGAATCAGTGAATATCTTTCCTCAAATCTTGTGTTTAGTTTGAATGGGATCAAAAGTTCGTATATCAAGTATGTTGTCAATTGGACCGCTGGCACCTGACCGTAAATCAGGTCTCGTAACCATACGCGCATGGAGAGAGTGCGTGATCAACTTATATAATGTTGCAAGAATGTTTTTCGATGAACTGAGTCCATTGTTTTATTTTAAACACAAAAATATGATCTTCGGAAGTTTATTCTTGTTTGAGGTTCAATAATACTACTCGCTTGTGTTCTCTGTTTGTGCATGCGAGATGCAAACCAAAAGTGGCACCAGGCTGGAAGTAGGCAGTTTCAGTTCCAGCAGAATATGTGTTGACCAAGTTAGGCAAAAATGCCTGTGAACCCTCAACCAGCAATCCAGATGAGCTCCCGTGATCTCTTCTTTCCTCTTACTTGCTTTCCTCTTCTATTCTTTACCTACTGGTTGTTAACCTCCATCTGATGCCCGAGGCTGTGGGCCAGAACAACTTCAAGTCTTCTTATTTCGGTGTAGTTCTTGAAAAGTCTCCTAACATATCAAGCTCCTCTGCTCATTTGCACTTTGGGTTAAGCCTGTCCGTTTGGAATTCATTTACTCTCTCTCTCTCTCTACCTCTCTCTCTCTGTCTCTCTTTCAGGATCCATTTTTAGTAGGGATCATGTGACCACCAATAAAATATTTGGCTAAGGGGAGGGGACTCCAGTAAATATCCTTGGAATAATATAAACAACAGGCCACGATGATCGTCGCACATTTAGCTTTGTCTTGGGAAACTAGATCAACTGGGGCAATTGTGAACCCGCCAGCTAAGCCTATCTAACTGCATCTGCCAATATGTTATCCTTGTCTGAATTTACCGCAATTCTGTTCTACTCTCAGATATTTTGAAACAAAATTTAGCATTCTGATGAAAAATATAGTTGATTTTCCGTAATTCCTGTGGAGGAGCTGATTACCAAACTTACGCATGAAGACAGAATGTTGTATCTTAATTTGCATTCGGCCAAGCTTCTGCATAGAGTGGGGTTGGCATTTCAGTCAAAAAAGATTTGCACTTGTCACTTCCAGAATTCCAAGCCATATGCTGTTCTTCCGGGTGGGAAGTGACCAAAGAGGCTAATTCAGTGATAAGAAACAGAAGAGCTAATGTGTATCCATGGAATAAAGGTTGCGTTTTCCTTGAAATTCACTTATGTTATTCGAGTCCGCCTGGCCCTATGGCGATAGCTCAGCTGGAAGAGCACATACCCGGTACGCGAAAAGTCCCCGCTTCGGTTGCTGCTCGGTGCAGGGAATTTAGGATGCTAGAAGTAAAAATGGATTTCTTATTACGAACAATATTTATCCTCTTTTGACATCTCTTACATGATGCGCACCGGAAGGCTTGAAAAAACTCTTCCAGTGAGGTTTAAAAACAAGAACTTATAAGGATAATCATTCACAAGACTAAATATCGGAAAGATACCAGATGGTTCATTTTAGTGCAATAGAAAAGGGAAACGTGTGCTTGAACGCGATAATAAAATAACAAGTGGATAACGCTGTTGGCTTACCGAGGAAAGTTATGCTAGCTGAGCCGTGTTCCTGCTTGTGGCGATCATTCACTCGGGTTCACCACAGAAAGTGGTGTTCGTCAGGGTTGCCCTCTTTCACCCTTCCTCTCCAATTTTTTGATTGAACTGATTCTTGAGATAGTCCTATCCTCGTGTGAGAATAGCGGTGTCGTTATTTGCACAGACAGTAAACTGTCTGACTTGGAATATGCGGACGGCAAGGTTCTTATGAGGGAAGATCCAGGTAAATTGCACGCTCTTTTAGATAGCCTAAACAACAGTGTATCAATGTTTGGGATGCGTTTTTCACCTTCAAAGTATAAAATGCTGTTGCAGGACTGGGTTGGCTCAACACCAAACCTTATGTTGGCAGGGGAGGCTCTAGCTGAAGTGGATAAATTGTGTTACCTGGGTAGTTACATCTCACCGGGTGGACACATATCAGATGAAGTGTCATCGCGTATACAGATGACGCATTTGACTTTTGCCAACCTCCGTCATCTGCGCGCCGTCTTGACATTCGATTGTCTGTTAAGGGTAGAGTGTACAATGCGGTGGTTAGGTACGTTCTTTTATACGGTTCAGAAATATGACCGTTGAGGGTAGAAGACAGGCGAAGATTGTCGGTGTTCGAGCACCAATGTCATCGTACCATTGCCCGAGTATGGTGGGAACACCGTATCAGCAATGAGGTAAGGCGTAAGGTGTTGGGAAACAGAGGTCAGTCTCTGGATCAGGTGCTGAATCTAAACAGGTTAATGTGGTTGAAACATGTGTTACGCATGCCCATCGATACACTTCCTCAGTGTACGCTGTTCTCTGGGGCAGGTGGTATTTGGAAGGTAGGTCGAAGTGGTCAGTCCATGACATGGAAAAAGGTATGAAAACCTTGACCAGTGGACTTGGCCGAGTAGGACGTATTAGACTTTCAGGTTGGGGTCCACGTGATCCACCTACCAAATGGCTGTAGACATTAAGTGATATGCCTAGGTGTCGTGGCCAGTGGCGTAGTTGCATTTGGACTCTTTCCTTGTTCTCTTTATTTCCGCTTGGTACTTCGACTTTTTGAATCTTTATCATTATGCTCCTATTCTTTTCGCCATCTACTGGACGACGCTGGGATGGCGCGATCGAAACCAGAGCAAAGAAGTGCGAGGTTAATAGTCGAATAAACTGAAACTGTAAACTGATAAGACAGATGAAACGAAAAGTTCTTCCGAATTATTTATTCCCATATCCCTACTCTAATATGGATCAAACAATAGAAGGGAACCATGAAAAGGACATTGATTAGTAACTTAAAGAAAATTGTTGTGATCGGCACTAGCACTCGATAAGTAGTACTGTCGCTACGAAAGCAGTAAACACTCCGTCCAGAACCAAGTGCGCTAAAAGAATGAGAACAGCGGTTGAATAGGAACGCAGTTAGAAACAACACCCTGCTCAGTTGTAATTTTCAGTCATTCAAGGATGTCGTAAAATAACACAAAACAATGTCTTTAGTAGTCTTCACATCCACCACAGCTTGAATGAAGTCCCGGTCTTCTGTAATTCAGGTGTTTTTATAGCACAATCTTTTAGATCTTCGAACTTTTACTGCTGGACTGGTATCGGATGCACTGAATAGTTATCTTCTGGAATAAACTCAAAAAAGCAGGAATTAGGACATTTATAAATTGCATCAGAAATAGTCTTGTTAAATGCGATTTGGTCTAAGTGCCTACGGTGTACAGAACCATCATTCAAATCAAGAATCTTACACAATATTATACCCATTTGAGTAAGAACAATAGCGCGAGACCTCAGTTCACTTTATCGATAATAAACAACATCAGCTGATTCCAAAATGAGCAAGTTTGTTCACAATATTCTAGTGGTTGTTTGAAAATAATTTAAAGTTATTTTCAGGTCCAAAAACGTAATTAGAACTGAAGAAGAAGAAGAATAAGTGGGACTACCGGTGTTCAAAGATTCTTGAATATATCAGTTTTGGAAAGTGTTAAGATAGTCTGAATATGAGGCCTGTTATATTCTGGGATAAATTTATATTGAAAAGTGATGCATGCAGCCTAACTCTTAAACCCCACCTCGATATCAAAACTTCACATTAATCTCGATCCTCGAAGATATCTATTATCTTTCAAATAAAAATCAATTTACCATACGTTTGTCAACTTATCGCATGTATCGATCTTCTGGAGGCAATTTTCTGAAGATTGAACCGAACTCTTTTTAGGGCTATTGGCTGACTGGCTGGCTGAGTGAGTGAGTGAACTAATGACTGACTGACCCATTCACTCACTCACCAAGCGAACTCACAAACTCGATAGTATCATTTTTTGCGGCTAACCCGTACATGGTCTTCTCTGTCAAGATAAAGACGAAAAAGGTTGATGTTTTTATCACATAAGTGGCTGAGGTTACGAGCGACTTGAGCAATACTCTTCAAAGGATTTACATGTTATGTAGAAACCACATTTGCTTCGACTGTGAGCGCAAAACCTACCACTGACACTAAATAAAATATTTACGTTTACTTGACACGACTGTGAGAACAGTTATTACCAAAATCCATACCTATATATTTGTAATATTCGATCAGAAAGAATCACGTTAGTGACTATCTTAGGTCCAAAGTTCTAAAACGTTAACATGTTGGGTATGCACTGCTCCCAACGTGATGAGTGATAAATATGTCTACATTTGAGAGTGTTTTGCCTGGTTAGATTAGTATTGCATTGTTCTACCCACACACTCGCCCTAAAATCGCAGAGTAGTGCCGATCACTGGCCTTTCGAAAGTAAGAAATTTCCACGTTTTACTATATAGTTGACAGCATCACATCCTTCTGAACAACTCACATTCATCGCTTGCTCTAGTAAGCGCAAAAACATACTCATACACACTGTTGATCAGTAGTTGATAGTATGTGCACCCTAGTCTTATTCAGTGCATACATGGCTGTTCTATGCCGGATCAATATCAGACCAGACTGGTCCGAAGCACTTTGATCTCCGTGTTTACTCAAAAAACCACCAGCCTAAGAAAAAATACATTAGACAAGGTCAAAAGTACACAAATGTGAAACAAATTCCGACTGGAAAGTAAATCAAATAACCCCCGTTGGGAAAATCTTTTGCCCACTGAATATTTAAGAAAGTCCGCGTCACCTATCTGAGGTGAAATACTTTCATAACTAATAAGCGAAACGTTACGTTGTGCTAAACATTTGTATATACTATTTTCAACCCATAAAAAGAGAAAACAAATCGAAGTAAGTTGATGAACTTGAAATTTAAGTCAGTTTTTCGAAACTAATCATCGACTTCAGCATGCGATTCTTCAAACCAGGAAATCACCTTTCAGTGTTTTCGGAATCCAAAATTCTTCCATCCCATACGTCTAAGTTTAGGGACGATGCTATCCTTTACGTTTTTGTCTATGTGGTTTGCATTCAGATAGGTTTTGACCCTAAAGATTGCCTCAATGGTTAGGTCAAATGTATTTTGCCACCCACTTTACATGACTGGCCATTTTTGTCCGCATCCTGATTTACCATTTATACTTCCTAGCCATGGATGTTTCCGTAAATCTACCCCGTGATTCATGCCTCCAGTTTATCGGGTGCTTGAAAAGCATTTAAGAACTTGATTCGACTTAGATTACACTACACATACCTGGGGTTGGGATAAGACGTAATCGACAAATCAGGTAAAGCGGTTGCAAACAATTACCCGTGTACTAGATGAGCGAAAAACCTCACAGTAAGAAATAAATCTCGGAGAAAAGAGGAGTGGCGCACATATGGTTAGGATGAGAGTGTATTCTGTGTAAAACCACAAGTAATAATCACCAAAATCTCTCTCATCTAATCGAATGCGGCTGATTAATTCGTTGTCTAGTCAACATACTTCTTGCTACCAAACTTTGAAACAGTCAGTTAAACACTCCGTGCACCTTTAAGTTTCACAAATATTCCACATGGATGTCGGGACCGATTGATTTATTGCGCAATCAAAATGACCAATTGTGAAGCGTAGTGTCTTGAATGGATCGGACTTTTCCACACCTTGGATAGCGTCAAACTCAATCAAGCTCTATCACTCTGGCAATTTCGTCGTTCGGTTAAACTTTTAGTTCGTCCGGGCCCGTAACTAGTTGATTATGGATCGGTCTGTAGTCTGTGGGACGAATTGGTGAGTGTCTTTGAGATGCAGATATTTCGAGATGTTGAGGATCATATTTGTTCTCGTGAAAGAGAGATGGATTGTAACGCGAATGATAAGCGGAAAAAACTGATTACAATCGGTTCCACTTATGGATATTGAACCATACCCTAAATTGCCATAGTCTGGTCTTACGCCCGTAAGCACAAAAGATATTTGTATGCCACTGGAGTGCAGTTTATTGATCCACTGGGGTCATTGTTTTTAAGTTCAAGAAAATACCGAGTGCATCAGTGTTGTTCTTGATATTGACTTTTATATTGAGGTCGAAGTTCTACTACACTGTCGTTATGTTCAAAATGCCAGTATGGCTACAGGCATTATTGCATTCACGCTTTCACTTTTACTGAGCTAGTTTTGGCTGTGATCTGGTTTTCCGATGTGTTGCGTTTGCCGTTACTTATTCCTTTTTTCTTTCGTTGAACAGGTGTCCACATCTCGCGAGTGGCAGTGTTCTTATCAGTATCCTGTTGGCCGGTAGATGGTCGATCCATATCTGTCGTCCACCTACGCCTGTCATGCCCACGCTGCTGGCTGTGTTCGCGTTTCACGCGCAGAAAATGCCGGTTGACTGTTCAGGCCCCGGTCGTGCGATTGACTGCGGCTGGTGTTGTGTGACCGAACAACTAGGCACTGGAACAGCTGTGAAAAATAATTAAAAAGTGCCTTCAACGGCAGTTGCATTTAAACACACAGAACAAAGTCAATCAGTCGGGTTTGGGCGGAACGATATGCATCGAAAGTCCTGCGTTAATCGATTGGGTATGAATAATTGTGGTGACAGGCCACTGCGTTTTGTATGCATTCCTAGGCGACCTTAAGAGATGTTGAGTGATAGACACTGGGTAGGTATTGTTTTCCGTATTTCTGTGGCCCACTTGAATGCTCCTGTTCGAACATGTGCATTCCGCTGATTTAGAGAAAGAGGAAGAGAAGGTGTGTCTGCGTGGAAGATAACCCCAGGTTTTAGTTTGCTATGCTATTCATGTGAGAATTCATTTTTGGAAGTATCACGTGAGAGATTCTGTTGATTGTGGTACCATCCACGCAGTTTTTATACTTAACGGTTTCCCAAGACCCCGTGATACAAGCTTCCGATCCCGTACACACACACACACACACATGTTCAAAGAATTCTATTTGTGATAAGAAACTAACGGGTTTCATTCTAAACCGAAATATCAAAATGCGGTCGATAGGTTTGAATTAGGCAAAAAAGGTAAGTCAGTTGTGATGAAAATGTCCGACCGCCTAGTCAAATATCCTCAAAACCGCGGGTCACGTCGATTCTATTTAAGGACCTCGATCCATCTTCTTGTCATGCGTTCAACAAAAGATTGAGTAATATGTTGGTCGATTTTACTTTATTCTCGTCCTAGAGAGGTCAAAAATTTATTCTGATGAACTGATCCCCGTGTTAGAAGACGTTGACACCGGAGGGAGTCGAACCCACACATGTACGCGATCCATTCTTTGGTAGTGAGTATGTACTACCAGATGAGCTACAAGTCCACTCTTAAACTGAGCCATACCTACATAATTACATGAACAGAGAGCCACACCGTAGTCGTGATACTGTGAAACAATGACCAAATTCGATTACATGCAATTTGTGTGCGGCCGAATCATCGTGCCGGAATTAACCAACTGGTTGGATCTCGTAGATGTTGTCTCCCAAATTCGTTAAAATAAAATATTGTTTATACATCATAACCCCAAAGTACGAAGCTTAGGATGCCATAAGTATACGATGGCTTTTTCAGACCTTGTAGTGACATTCCACCTTGCTTATTTGTTTAACACACATCATTGTTAGTCTGAAATCGCGCCGCTAAGTGCGGTGGCCACTTGACTGTTGCCCGTGCACACTACACGCACGCTTTTCCATTACACACTAACCACTCTCTCCCTACCTGTAGTGTTCTGCTTCTCAAGGGTTGTGGGGAACATTGCCCTGATGATCGTGGTGGAGTATTGCAGAGTACCGCCGTAACGGACAGGTGGTCCATGCGTAGTGAGAAGGACTAGCGGACGCGCGTAATAAGGAAACTGCCTAGTAAAATCTAACCAATCTTACACGCTGATGTCCCAACCAGACTGGTATTCGGTCTTCAGTCAAAGATGACCTCAGCAGTACGACTAAGAAGTTCTTATGTGGGGCCAGTATGAGCTTTTCAAAGAGGAAGTGGAAATATTTGGTCTTGCTTGTTCGTTCAAAGCTTGAGACTTCACGTGAACAAATTCTGTTGCCTTCTCCTTTCGCTCATCATTCAAACATGGATGGTGGTCGAGTGCTTTAGAGTGTTTTATCACTACTTCGAGGTTCGAATCCCCGCCACCACCAGTTGCTCTCCTGATAGACAGTATTCCGTTGTAGTCTGGCTAGTTAACACACCTGACTTATTGGGGCCTCAAGTGGTTATCCACCCCTAGTCTCACGTTGTACTTGCCGACTATCCGTATTAGAGCAGTGGGCATTTGAGGCTATGGGGTAAACCCTTCCCACTGCACTCATGCGCAAGCCTGTATTGAAAAATACGTGGTTATTCATTCGACCATGTTCCCTTACAGCGGTACTGTTCAGAAACCGATTGTTCCACACTGTGATAGTCGCTTTGAAATGCTTCACACCTCTGCTATTTTTTATGAAATATCTGTGACTCGTAACAGAACAGCTATACGGGTCATTGGTCAAATGCCCTGTTTGTAGAGTGGTGTGAGCCTACGTCACATGACGTGAGTATAAACAGAATGAATCACGAACTATTCCTGATGAATCACAAATGAAGTCACAGCCAACAATTCGCATCCTTGTTTTAAATTCCGATTTCACACAGAATAAAGTGAAAGCCGTTCGATGATTTACGCTCATATCTACTCACGCAGTGGGAAGAAATCAATTTAGGTGATTGATGGTCCTTAAAAATTCCTCGTGGTTCGTGAAAAGGTCAAAACTGGACCCTTTTGTATCAGCAGATTGTTCCAACCCGCGTCCGTCTTCACCGGTGGAACAGAACTCTGCAGACGACAACACAGATGGACTTTCTGTGGACAGTCTAACGATCCCAACCAACTAGTCCGGTCCACCGGAGAGCACCACGTCACGGCCAATAGGCCAAACAATACATTTCGTACGGAACTTTGTAGGACAGAATAAAGCGATTGATGGAATTGTCCGACAGACGGAGTCCGAACAGAGGAAAGAAAGAAAGGCTGAATATTTGGGGCTTTGGTCATCCGAAAATCTGGAATCCGCTGCATTGAGAATAGAAACAACATATTGGAAATTGGTATCATATGATATGCTGCCTAAACGCTGAAATCACTATTGAAAACCGTTGATGCACCTTAAAGCTATTTCATCTTTGATAGGAATAATCAACACTCAGTATGCCAGGGCCGAACGATGTACCGTGTGATGTGTTCAACGAGATATAATGTCAGTAACACGGCGTTGTCAGTGGAAAATTATTTGATTGTAAAACTGCCTTGAGAAAGGTTGGCCACGATAACCGAAACGTCGGCTGATAATTTTCCACCGACAAAGTCGTGTTACTGACATTATATCTCGTTCATTAATCAACATTGCTTACCCACCGAGAAATTCGTAGATGGGTAGTGAACGATAAAATAGAGAAGTACACAAAGCGGAGCGATCCAATTCTCTATAGCAGACGTATTGTCCTATCACAATTAGGGTATTTATGATATAGTGTTTTCCATTACTACTCTGATTAGTGGTATAGATTTTACTTCTTGAAACAGGTGCCGGCAGAGCTCCGTATGGCAAATGTGTCAAATTGCTCGTTTTTCCATTCATTCACATGGCCAGTTTTATATTTTTTCGCTTTCATTTGAGTTTGCACAACTACAGACGCATAAACATGCGTGCATGGATATCATGTGTATTACCAAGCAGACTCCAATCGGTTCTTCCATTTCCCACGCTGGTTTGAAGTTCTTCACCCAATAAATAACTCCAAACGTTACATTATTTCCATACAAACAACCCACAGGGAAATTGTGTCATGGGTAGTTATACTGTAAGTCCAATTTTGCGGCCGTCATATGTATGCGTAGTTTTGGGAAGTTAAGCATTAGATTCATTAGAGTAACATCCGCAGATCTTTTAGCTCAGCTAGCAGAGTTCATGCTTGACCAAAGCATGGTTGGCGTCCATGTGTGGGTTCAAGCCCCACTGGAATTACACACTTTTAATTTCGGCGTTCTTATAGAAAAGCACTTCTGTACAACATAAGAGAAATCCTGAATCCGATTAACGATCTTGAACAATAACCCTGCTAGCACAACTCGCGTGAAAAAGGTAACTGATTCGCTAGTCTTTAACAATAGCCAAGTGGGGGTAATAAGTCGCGAAAACTTCGCTTGATTTCTCCAACTGTTTGCAACTCAGACTGACCAATCAACGGCGCTTCGTCGCACCGCGTGCTGATTGCTCATTATCAGGCTCTCTACCCCTCTAACTAACAGCGTTGCATTAACGAACCAATAGGATTGCTCGAAAATACGAGTAAATTCACGACAGTTTTTCGCAACTTCTCTCATTCAAGCTGGAATCCGACCGCCCGAAAGCACGTCCTTAGGGATGGTTACCTAAACCCATATAACCGCCCCACGTGAACAAAAATAATACATGTTACGAGGTTTTGAAAGTTTATTGACAATTATTTATTAAAAGGTGTACACAATTCGCTTAAGAAAATAATTAATTATTGTCCAGGTCCGCATTGTCTGACTTTTCTCCGGCCTGATTCGGATTCTATGAAAATTTAAGCATGATTAATAATAGGTGCATTTAACTCACCGGCTGCACTGTTTGCCTGCTGTAGTTGGTTGCAGCGTCGTGCAGCCATCCACGAATGGCTAGAACTAACATTTCCTCCCGGAAGTCTGTGAACGACGTTCTTTGGAGGACATATTCTAAATAGTTTCTCCGATAATGTGAATAACGCTTTACCTATAATGTATCGATTCGGCGAACTTTTACGGAATCCGTGTTTTCCGAGTGCTCCTGAATAGTTCATCAATTCCGCCACATTCGCACTGATCAGACGGCGCATTACATTGCGCACGAACTTGTGCGCCTTGTCACCACAACTTGAACGAAGTAGATCATTCTTAAGGTATTAGTGTAAATTGGTTAAATTTAGCATTCGGGTCATGACCTCCGATGTACTGATGTTAATTTCCAACTGAATCAGCCGGTCCAGTGTGGTCATCGGAAATCCTGTTTCACGGGATGTTGAACTTTGTACATTCAGGGACCCCACCGTTGCCTGTAAATCCGTAATCATTTTTGCAACATGCATATCTCATGCAAGATGCTTCGCATCAAACTGTCGCTTGCCGCTTATCAGATCAATGTCGTCACTATCGAACGCACTTACTTTCACACGTATTGCAAACGCCTTCATTCGTTTGTCCCGAATGAGTGAACCATGAAGCCAAATATGTTTTACGCACGTGTACTAGGCCGGGACACTTCCAGACGTGGGAAAATTTTCTCCAGAAGGTTATCTAAATATATAGGAATAGGCATATTGGTAACCCACTACGTGGTGGACTTGTACGTTTCCTGCTGGTGAAGTCATAACTACACACTGTTGAACAAATCACTGTTAAGGGATCTTTAGGCCCATGATAACAAAACATACGTGTGTTGATCTCATCTGAATTTTTCGTGCCTACGGGTATCTGTAACTTGTGCACTAAAATGAGAAAAGTACATTATACGTTCACTTTTCAATGATATGAACTCACAAGGCGAACCTTTTTGACGTCCTACATTGTCCAAACCAATATCTGAATTGAGGAGAACAAAAAAATGGATGCTCACCAGCGATACTCGTTCTCGTAAACGTAGGAGCTGGTAAAAACCAAAAATTAGCAAAAATTCTCTTTACCGTTGGATATTGACGGCTGTTCGGCGTCGTTCTCATCATCTGATTAGAAGTGATGAGGTATTTTCCTGACTTGGATTAGCTGATCAAAATTATACATTTACCGTCGTCGCTTGAGTGGGAGACCCAGGGAGATAGTCGCGTCACTGGACGCAAGGCCATCTTCCTCGTATCTCCGCTGAATTTCCCAAGCGTGTTCGAACGTCCATTAAGTTCAACGCATATAGTTGGTTGGAATAGTCCGAAAAAAAAAAAATATATATATATATATTATATATATATATATATATATATATATATATATATATATATATATATATATATATATATATATATATATATATATATATATATATCACGCAGTTGCTCGCGAGTAGTGTGTGGGATTGATGAGTCTTCGTTTGGTTGACTGTCCTTTGGACTCCACATTTCATGCACAAAGGTCATCCGACCAGGTTGGTCGGATTACCTGAGGACAGTCAATCAGACAAAGTACCATGTTTGTGCCCCTGCTCGCATTTTTGCGCTTACGCTTGCCGCACGCATGTGCTATACATTTGACTGTTGACTAGCCAAAGCAACACACGCCACCGAGCCAACGCGTCGTCGTGTCGTTCTCTCACCTTAAAAGGTTGGACATAAAGGGAATGGTAAATACCAAAACAGTTCTTTCCTTCAAACCGATATAGCTTGTAGGTACCTGTACATTTCCGACTTTTTCCATGATTTTCAACGTCCCTTAGTGCAACAGTCCTTTGTTGTACCGACGTTTTAATGCAAAATAGACAAACACACACACACACCTTTTTGAACATCACCACCGTGCAATACAAAAAGGCTGTCAATAAATCTTTCATTCTGACACGGTCTCATCTTCTGGTTTGGAGTGTCTTGGAATTATATCGGTCGGAACTAACTGTAAGAAGCAAAACATTTTATAAACTTCCACGGCATCACTTGACACCTATCTCAATACCATCCTGTTCTGCTCAACGAATGGTTGTCAGACTGAACTGAACTGAAGATATTGGCGGACGTCGGCTCTTTGGTGCTCATTTCCTAATCACAAGAACAGCGAACAACTGTGAGTTTGTGTCGTACCTTGTTTCATTTTAATTTCTAATGTACATCCCCTTTTGGCCTTTTATCTCAACACGCTCTTCCGCCTATCGTAGTTTGCTAGTGTCGTCTTAGATTTTGTTGACATTAATTTAGTGTACCATATAGACAGAGTAGTACGCTACACTACCTATATCAAACACTACATGGGGCTGTTTTTAGAGCAGAATCCTTACAAGATAGTAATGAATTTTGTGGTTATTTATCTGCCCTGAACAACTTAGAAAGTATAGTAATCTTAAGCCAGACGAATGACGGGTAGGTTCAGTAATCATTGACTTGAAACCCAGCTGTAAGCTCCTGCTTGTGTCTATCAACTGACCAGTGTTCTCAGAAACATATCATGTATCTAACGCAGTTCACCTATTGTTCCCTTGCAATTTCTACCGGGTTTCCGAAACAGGACTTTAAAGGATCTCGCCATGGCTTCACAGTTGTTTGGCTTGTGTCTTGTGACTGAAGTGGCTGATCAGCATGTTAAGTCCTGTTTAATCCTAGTGCAAAAGATATTCCAGGACTTAAGCCTACCATCACACAAAAATTATTTTGTCCTTTTTATTCTTCCACCGGTTGTCCGTTGCGACATCTTACCTCTCTGGAGTAAGCCTGTCCAAATCGCATGCACCCAAAGCGATTCGGGTTCCGAATTAGAGTTGAGTTACTTTGTAGACAACTAGCTCTTTCTCCTTTACTCTCTCATCCCTAAAGCCTGTTGCACCTGTTCTCTAAGCGTATTTGAGTAGTAAGAGATTAGATTAATATAATATAATTCACCATGCAGCTTCAACGCTCAACTCACCATTGAAAACCATGGAAACACTGTACAGCTGTTTCATCCTTGTTAGGAATCATCAGCAGTGCACATCCATCGAGTCCCCACGAGGACTCGGACTCGGGGTGAACGATTGTGAATCGAACACCTTAATCGCAAAGCTATCCGGAAAGAATGTCATCGGTTTGTTGAACATCTACACTACATGATATAGTACCCTCCTGTCACTGGTTTTGAGCGGTAACAACCCGCTTCCCGCACAGCGATCTACTCCTGTGGTAGGTGACTTCTCTGTAGGGGCCTAAGTACAAGGAAGGTATTCCGTTATGAACAACCTGCAGAGCTTGGTTACTATGTGTAGTGTAGATGTTCGACAAACCGTTGAGAGCTATCCCGGATAGCTTTGCGGTTAAGGTGTTCGACTCGCAATCGATCACCCCGGGTTTGAATCCTCGTGGGGACTTGGTGGGTGTGCGCTGCTATTGATTCTTGACAAGGATGAAACAGCTGTACAGTACTTCCATGGTTTCCTACGGTGAGTTGAGCTTTGAAGCTTCAAGTTGAATTATACTATACATGTTCTCTAAGAGTTTGTCCGAATTTGTGCCAGTTGTGATGGCTATTGTGCTAGTTCTCGTTATTCGTTCTGTTTTAATTAAAATGCATGCATACTTCTTGCAGAAGACTTCAATGTGAATACAAATTGGTATGAGTAGAGAGAGTGGCTTTCTCATTTTTGCCTGCTTTTTCCGCGGTTTCCGTCGATGAATCCGGCATTGACACTGCACAATGAGTCATTTGATAAACACAGCGATACAAGTGAATTTTCTATTATTTAAAATCCCGGCTTCTCGTGTTAGTGGCACATTCTGTGAATATATTTCAGTCTTTATTAGGTCCCATTCAGCAGTAAGCTGCTGGTCCCACTGAGAAGTGAGCGACGAAGCTAGCCCTGTGGTTAGAAACCAAAACAGGTGCTGTGTATCATTATAACGGTGGTTTGCGCATCAATGGACATTCACTGGCGTTATTGGAGCCTGAATGCCATATCACAATAGCTCAGTTGGTGGTGCACCTGTGCGGAAGGTGGAAAAGTGGCGATCTAATTCCATACATTTAACACGGTGTATTCAGTCCAAGGCAAAGTTCATTTAATCCGTTGTGTAATCGATGATGCAACATTGATTTTCACGCAGTCAGTGTCATCATGTAAATATGATTCATTTTACTGGAGGCTTTGATTGCGTTTTACGTCCACCGATTATGGTGTTCACACAATCGATTCAACTCTGTCATCTAACAACATTCGACACACTTTGTTTACTGCTCTCTGTACCTGCGATTCAACTGTTGAGTGTCTACGTATTTCTCCACAATTTTACCACCTATAAATATGTCGTACATGGTGTGCTAAGAAACGAATACATTTTGATGCTACTTCGTGTGCCTTCTGATTTCACTAAGTGGGATTCGCTAACCACAGCAACGCTGCTATTTTGATTCAGTTTCGGTGCATGGGCTTTAGGAAGCAAAATATCCAAGTGGGTTTTCAGTAATTCAGAAATTTTAATTGAGAAAAGTAATGCTATTTACACCGAATGCTTCCAAGTGAATTCTCGGATGGAATAAGTTCGTTAAAGCGGTGGTCAAACGGTTATCATCATGGAATTTAGACAATAACGACCAGGGTCCGATTCCGGCCACTGCCGATCAATCTCCCATTTGTCAGCCTTTCGGTGGTCACGGCCATCCTCATGATCGTGGTGATTTATTGTATATTAAATAAAAAAGGAAGTAAAGAAAAGTGTTTCAAAAGTCTATTTTAGTATCTCAACAGTGTCTCGATGGTAGACAGAAATCCCGGTTATCCACAGAGAATGCTTCTCAATTGGTCTGAATCGCCTTCCGCAGCAGTGTGTCAGTAATTGTGTTTTGCTACTTTAACTTTATAAATTATAGCCTTTTGATGAGTGGATAATCCATGCACGTGAGGACGGTTTTTCGAATATTTTCGGATGATCGGTTGTGATTTGCATACTATTAGATTCGCATCACGGCTAGAAGCAGAATCAATTCAAAAGACATAGTAGTCGGGACAAGTCCAGTCTCTCCAGCTGCCCTGGCCGAAACCGGAAACCACGGATCGCCGACCGGACCCAAAAAATCCACCATGGATTACCACTCGTGACGGTGGGAGTGATACTCTCACCACAGCACGCACACGATAGAGATATAGTTGTTCGTTACCTTCTCGGAGGCTCATTGAAAGGTCTTAACTGATAGCCCTGTGTAACCGAATACTACTTTTCCAAAAAAGTTCTTTTCCGTCACAGATATGGACAAATAAGCCGAAGGTATTGGTTTGCACGATCTATCAAGTACCAGTTCAGTCGGTGAGTCTACAAAAGTGCAAACTACAGTCATAACAACCATTTGTACAGTTACAAAGAAGGTAGACATTAGAAACGGGACGAAATTGCAGGCAATAAATATTACGTAGCTGGGAAACGAAAATCGCAAAGCTAACAGACCGTTCTCGTTGTGCGCATGCAGTAGGTTTACGATTGCAAGTGGATATGGATCTGGCGTAGCTGAGTATCTTGTTTTTGATATTGGAACGGATTAGTTTGCTTTGCTAGGTGAAACGAAATGTTTTTTTCCCCAAAGAGATTGCGTAATTGATAAATTCAAAGTTTTCCTCTTGGTCGATAACACCATCATAGCGAAGGTGTCCTCCGTCTCTGGCTGAAATCCCAAACATCGTTTTTGATATCAAGGCTTCTCTGTAGTGCACACGTAAGCGGCTGGATATCCACGACGAAACCTGCCAACTTCTTTGGATCTAGAGCAGGTGGCAGTGTTTTTGTGATTGGTTGATTAGTTACCAGTACTTCAAAGAATAACTGTCTCGTAATGAATTCGTTACTTTATATAGTTTATTTGCCATTCTACTTTTATGTCATTACCACATCACAAGTAGGATGTACACATGTCCTGTGAAGCAAGTCAGCTCGAATTGGTTTTATCAAGAATATCGTTGATCAGTTATCACAATGAGATGCAGATCATGGGGTACTGAGGGTAGAACTCCGTTTAGCTTCCCCGTTAGACAGACGCTAACTGACCGCCTCGGTGTGTAGGAAATAGTGTGACATTTTTATACCATAAATAAAACAAAAAATTGCCATTATGTGATCTGCCATAATATCACTGAGAACTGGTAATACACAGGAAGAGCGTGCTACTGCTCCAACATCACACAAGGATTTCCCCGAGAAACAGGATATGGAATAATGGAGTGAAAATCGAACTGCACTCAGTGAGAGCTAAATGTACGTGTTGTTATAGCGTTAAACAGAAAGTTTCACCGTTTATTTGCAATCAGCACATTCACCAGAGCTTGAATAATACCAAGGAATTCCATAAATTTGCTGTTCTTCGTTGCGCAATCTCTCAGACTTTCGAACTTGTACTGGTTGACAGCTGGTGAGCGGAACGCACTGATTCTCCCCAAAAACAGGCACAGAAGTAACACAAATAATATGCTCGGAAACAGGTTCGAGAATTGGTTTGATGACAGAAACTTGGTTTATGTGCCTGTGACGCATGGAAATATCATCTAAGTTGATAATCTGACAAGTTCGTTCGCTCATCTGATTAAGAACGATACCTCTTGAGAGTCTCCGTCCTTTCGTCGGTATTAATCAACTTCTGCAGATTCCAAACTCAATAACTTTGCCCTCCAGGCTCGATTCGTGAACAGCCTAACGGAGTCCTCCCCAGTAGTCAAAGGAGCAGCACGGCGCTAGTGCATCAATAAATTGTCAACAATTCTGTTTAGTTCGTGCAATGTATTGTGGCGGGCAGAAGCAGCTGCACTCTTCAAAGTTCAAATAGAGTTCTGAGCAGCTCCGTTAGAATAGGGATACCGAGGTGGAGTTAGTACATGGTCAGCCAATCGGTCACCTTCCCCGAGCAGTGAATTCTTTTATCGGTAACCACTGGAACGCTTTTCCGAGTACACGTCATATGAGGAGCCGTAATACTGAAATCGGTGGTCGTACAGTAAACTAGGTAACTAGGTCTTACCAGCCGAACTCAGGCAGACAGCCGTCTCAGCTAAATTCGAAGCAGATGCTTCTGCTGTTGACCTGTCTGGTGCTCGAAGTAGTTGACGCTGACTTCGTTTCTTAGCGGGTTTTGACGAACCAGGATGGGTTCTTCCAGGTATTGTTAAAATAGTTAGACCTGCGTAATTTTAGAATAGAAGCTGAAAAGAGACGGCCATCAAAGAACTGCCAACTGGTTTCGTGGGTTTCATTATTATTAAGAAACTGAGTGGATAGATCACTGCCCTGGGACAAAAGCTTACCAATCCCAGTACTACATTGAAGAGACGGTCCGAAATAAAGTGCATTTCACCCCAATAATCGAATTTAGAGGTTTGTCCTGAAAATGGCAAAGATATCGCCATTTCAGGAGAGATTCACGGACGAACAATTAGCGCAAACCATACCCGTTCAATCTCACCGGCATCATCAACCAGGCGGTCCCTGCGGTGGAGGTGCAATGAGGGTCGGTAAGGAGAGGGAAGACAGAAGAGGGCATTTATCATGTCGTCTAATGTCAGGAGTCTGTTGAACAAGCGAGATGAGCTCGAGGCATGGGTGGTTCAGCACTCGCCAACATTGGTTGCCTTGACAGAGACGTGGATTACCAGTGGGGTGCAGGACTCGGAAGTGGCTATCCCAGGATACACACTTTACCGTGCTGATAGGAGCCAAGCTCGGGGAAGAGGAGGCGTGGCGATGTACATTCGAGCCGACGTCCCTTCGCTGCAGTTGGATCGCCTGATAGACACGGAGGGCTTTGAAGAATCTCTTTGGTGTCGCGTGAAGTTGACACCCAGTGGATTTGAGTCTGTCGGAGTCATTTATCGGTCACCGGAAGCAGATCCTCGGGAAGTACTGACTGGAGTAAGACGTTGGGCAGGCGATGGTCACTGTCTAATTTTGGGTGACTTCAGCTCGCCGAATGTGGACTGGGAGTACTTGCGGTGCACTGCAGGGGCGGATTCATTTTCCCGCGAGTTTCTTTCAACGGTGCTGGAACTTTCCTTGTACCAACACGTCAGAAGGCCGACCCGAACCCATGATCACTACACGTCTATCCTAGATCTAGTGATATCTCCAAGGCGGTCCGATGTTGATCAGATCCAGTACCTACCGCCACTAGGGTGCAGTGACCATGCAGTATTGACCATCAGCTGAAAGAGAGGAGCGACGTTTGTCCCCAGACCACAGGGCGGACTCAACGTCTGGCGAACGTCGTTTTAACAAGTCAAGGAGGCTGCATCCTCAGTGATGTGGTATCCGCCAGAACCGTATGACATAGACAAGGCTTGAAAGGTAATCCGAGATGAAATCCTTCAATTATGCCAGACTTTTGCTCCACCGTCCAGACAGCGGCCGCATGCGAAAGGCCCACCTTGGTTTGACTCGCAACTTAGGCGTCTTTTGAAGCGTCGGAACCGAGCATGGAAACAATGTCAAGCGACTGGAGAAGGATATGATCGCTACCGCAACATCCGGAAGGAGTGTACCCAAATGAAACGAGAAAAGCGACGTATCTTCGAGGAGACGTTAGCAATGGACTCGGTACAAGCACCCAAACGACTGTTCGCATATCTGCGACGGAGAAAGCGAACCACAACTGCAATCCCAGCCCTACAGGACGGACATTCGCAGGGAGTTACAGATGAACACAAGGCAGAGATACTGGCGAGACACTACTTGCCAGTCTATGCTCCTGAACAGAGCCACAATCGTCCCTCACACACTGCCGGGGGTGCCCCCCAAATGTCTTGTCAAGAACTTACCGAGGAAGAAGTGGCGGCAACCATGCGCACCATTAGAGTCAACCAATCCTCAGGACCTGATGGTGTTCATCCGTTGGTGGTAAAGGAACTAGCCGATGTGTCAACTCAACCAGTCACACGACTGTTCAACGCGTCTTTAGCGGCGGGAAAGCTCCCTCAAGAATGGAAGAAAGCGGCCGTCGTGCCACTGTACAAAGGTGGGGCAAAAGCTGAGGCTGTCAACTACCGACCTGTCAGTCTAACACCGGTGATAGGAAAGGTAATGGAGCGCCTGCTGGCAACGCGAATCCGGGACCACATTGGGGTATACGACCTACTTTGCCGACAACAACATGTTTTTTGGAAAAGCAGGTTGTGCCTAACAAACTTGGTAATCGCACGAGAACGCTGGACGATAGCCAAGGCCGAAGGTCACCCTACGGAGGTAATCTTCGTGGATTTTAGCAAAGCTTTTGACAAAGTTCCGCATGACCGTCTATTAGGTAAGCTTAAGTCTCTTGGTGTAGTAGATCCCTTGATTCTGTGGATAGAGGACTTTCTAAAAGGCCGAACCTTTGCAGTACGAGTGGTACAGTCACTGTCAACTTGGCAAGTGGAAGCTAGTGGTGTTACACAAGGATCGGTTCTGGGTCCGCTCCTCTTCCTGGCCTATATCAATGACCTACCACCAGTTTTTCAATCGCCGTGCCTCATTTACGCAGACGACCTAAAGATCTGGCGCACGATTACGTCATACGCTGACGAGCTCGTTCTTCAGGAGGACATCAGAGCCCTTGAGAGATGGTCAGATCTGTGGTCACTACCAGTCAACACGGACAAGTGTGCGCATATGCGAGTAGGGGCACCGTCCAGCAGTGGGATGTACAATATACACGGGGCACCCCTCCGGCGCTCTGTCTGCGAAAAAGATCTGGGAGTGATGGTGGCCTCGTCACTAAAAACGAAGCACAATACTGATAGAGTTTGTTCTTCAGCGTGGAGTATCCTGGGGCCGATTACTCGTTCATTCGGCCATCTCTCACTCAACGCCTTCAAGGTGCTGTATGCAACCCATGTGCGTCCCAGGCTGGAATACGGGGGGCCAGCGGTTTTCCCTTGTACGTTGGCAGAGGTGGCAAAGTTGGAAAGAGTACAGAGAGGCGCAACCCGTCTGATCGGAGGGCTACGTGGGGTCAGCTACGAAGAGCGGCTGAAGATCACAGGTCTGTTTCCAGTGGCCTATCGGAGAGTCCGGGGAGACCTGATCTTCACCAGGCGTGCCATCAGAGGCGACTTCGGCCCAGAACTACGTGCAGAGCTCCCTCTCCGCGGACATGGCCGCACGAGGGGACACTCGCTAACTCTAAAGAAACTGTACTCGGTGGGCCTCCCTCTGGTGTACCGTCTATCTCGGAGGGTGACCAATCTATGGAACTCGCTGCCAGCCGAAGTGGTGGAAGAGCCCAACGACATTGTTCAAACGACTTCTAAACGTATTTCTAAAGAGGTGGTGGGAGACACACATGATTCTACATCACTGAACTGTGGTGAGGAGGATTACACGGGAGAGATACCCTCTGCCTCTATTATGAAGAATGAAGAATGAATGAATGAAGAATACCTGATCGCTCAACATGGTGGACTAGCAGGCACTCGCCAGATATTCATAGCACACAAAAACAAACAGAAGTCAACTAGTTTCCATAATACTCTTTTTATGGAAATTTTTTGCACTACGATGCGTTCCTATGCTATGCGAAGAAATAATTTGGCCATTTTGAGCAAAAAAGAACTCATCCTCGAGATGAACGGAAGTGGTATTTATGCTGTCAATCTACCACGTGGAAGGTGGTATTTTGTTCTGGCTGGGATGGTTGAAGGGAATAGGGGTAAGACTTACGAGCAGAAACTCTGTGACCCGGATCTTTGCTCGTCGACAAGGAAGAGACGTCCAGGGGATATTATAGAAGCGTTCAAAGTAATGATAGGCTTTTCTGGCCTTAGACCACATAGTCTATTCCAAGTGGCCGTAAATTCCAGAACAAGGGGACATGAAAAGAAGCTGATAAAAGCCTGAGTTAGGTTGATAGCTAGATCGCACTTCTTTAGCAACAGGGTAGTTAGCAGCTGGAACGGTCGGCTTGGTGGAATGATAGATCTGCAGACCGTCCAGTCCTTCAAAGGTGCCTTAGATAGCAAGTGGTATGAGATATTTCCCCGTAGTCAGCTTTGAGTATATCACCTAGATGGATGACGCGTAGCACTGGCCCTCCTGGGATATGTTTTAATCGACTCTTTTGTTCATTGCACACGGTCTCACTGAACGCTCACGATGTGTAATGTCTCTTGCAGTTGATGTGCAATGAGGTTTTCCGTTTCCCTCTCGTTTTTAGCAGGGATTTGACGAAACACACTAGCCAGTGGTGGGTGCATAATTGGTGTGCACACCATCGAAGGAATTTTGAACGCTGGATTGGCTTTGGCCAATAACTGTCCTGTGCAAACTGAACTGAACTGAACTGAACTGAATTTAGCAGGCTTGACCTTGAACAGGTCGCTGGCCAATAGGGCTCGAGCACGATTAGCGCGGGTAGTTTCAGAAGCTCAGGGGCTTTGTGCGGTGAGGTTCTCTGGCGGCAATGGGTACGATGTCGGGTGCTTATATGTTGACTGAAGATATTCAGAATGTTGGAACACAATCAAAAATTTATTATCCAATATCCAGGTTCGCGCTTGGTCGTAGACATTACCCATCTGGTGACGTTGGTTCAGCATATTTTTCATGTAAAAGAGCCAAGTTAGATAACCTGACCGAGGAGCAGAAAGTCGCGCGGAGGTAACTTGCCTACGACTGCTAATCTTTCTTTAATTTCTCCCAGGAAAATTTTGAATCGCGAAGCCGCGCAAAAAGCACGCGATCGGAAGCGCGATATGGTTGCGAGCATGGAGAAGGACCTCGCAATGATGCAAGCAGAAAACGAGCACCTTCGTGCGACAAATAGGTTTCTTCGAAAGAAGTTTTTTGAACAGGAAGAAAAGTTCATGTTGTTGGAGAAAAAACTAAGGTCGCTTGTAAGTGGTGTGTGTCGTGCAGGGGTTTCCCAAATTGAGCCGTCAGAGTCAGCAGCACTCCTCTCTCAGCCGAAGGGGGTGGCTCTTTGGGTTATATTCCTTCTGCTCGTCTCCAGTACACTGAACAAAACTTACGGTTTGGGGAAGACGATCCAAACAGTCATGATTTCCATTGTTCTCCGCTTCTATTCGATGGTCCAGTGGTCGAAGTGTCTACCTGCAACGCGGATCAAGGGGCTGCAACAAGCACTGTCCCTCCACTCTCCAGTCACTTGAACACTGAATCCTCCTCGCTGTATGATCAGATTCTTGACTCATTACAAGACGAAAGCATTCGCCAACCACCTGTTTTAACCCCGTCATCAAATTCTACGGATGATCTGAACGATCTTATGGAATTTCTATACAACGATGGGTTCACACCAGATCATGATGAAAGGGCCATGTGATTTATCTTCTATGATTTCCTTCTGTATATATCAGTCATTCTCCATCTGTTAACCTGACTTTTCGTCGATGCTGACTATCGGGTTTTGAACTGTTGTGATTGGATAATGGCAGTCATTTGCACCAGACCCTTATCGCGCCTGAAATGTAATAGTTTGGTACTTATTCCCATCCATAATCTGATGTTGCTAGTTTTACTCGCGTTAAGTGGCTGTTGGTAGTGGTGGGCCCATTGCTGTTGTGCCCGTCCGTGGGCCCGTTATAAATGGTTTGATGCGAACCCCGTGATTGCTGTTCGCAGGTAGTTAACAACAAACGCGTTCGGTTTCGAAGGATATCTTCACATAGCCTTGCTTCGAAATCACGACTGTTGATCGATTATAGGTCGCCGGCGGCTGGAAACAGTTAGGGCGAGCGATTAGCTGTTGTTTGTACTCCCCTACAGTAGATATTTAACTGTCGCCAAATGAGGTGCATGATTACTTTTTTATTATCACGTGCTTGCTCATGAGTTTAGTGAAAGAGGTATCTACTCCATGGTCACAAAGGCCCACTGCAGCACTAGAGATGATCGGCATCCGGACCCTTAGAATTAGAGGGGAGAACCACATCAGGTCCCAATCGGCTACGTGGGCTAACGGGCCAGACGACAGTGTATTACTGTCTATCCGAGTTACACAATTCCTCACTTGACTCGAGTCAGCCAGTGAGGGTTCTGCAACGCCAAGGTTTATTGGAAGTCAATACCAGCGGAGGCTTTTATTTGGACTGTTCGGAAAACCGCGACGCTGCTGATCGTGGATTGCCAGTTAGGGAACCCATAGCTCGAAAGTGCGTAATTGATGGTTAAATGAAAGAGAATTGAGGGGGCGTTTTGTCACAGTAAACTTTCCAGAATACCGTCTCCGTCCCACTACTTTGTAACATCGTTTACCCAAGTCGATGTGCTCTCGTAAACAGTGAATTTCAATTTCTTTTTATCTTGAGTCCGCGCAAACAGTAAATGTGGGTGCGATTGATTGGAACCCATGTCCAAAGAGCATTTTCTGAAGGCGAAAATCCACGTCATCCGTGCTGCTGTTTCTGACTCGGTGTTAACGTCCTCTGTGTAGTTAGTGTTATACAGAGACAACGACGCCAACTGAAGTGTGATGCGAATAAATTCGTGGCAATCAGGTCGTTTGGAACTGTTAAACGTCTTACCAGAAGTGACAGTTGTTTAAGGCTGACGACTGAGGAGACATTAGGCGAAGAATTCTAAATTACTCATTCAGAGGCATTTTTGTTACATTCTTGCACAAGAGTGCAGTGGGAGGGGTATCTACCCCATAATCACAAAGGCCCACTGCACTGTTAGGTATGACCGGCAACCAGACCCTCAGAGTTGGAGTGGAGAACCAAATAAGGTCCTAATAAGTCAGGTGTGGCAACGAGCCAGACGACAATGGACTACTGTTTATCACCAAAGTGGCCAGTGATGGCGAAGATTTGAACCTCTGACCTCCGAGGTGGGAATCCAATGCTCTTAACCAACTGACCAATGGGTGGTTGAAACAGTCTCTGTACACAGGGAGATGGGCGAGTGTTCATCGATGTAGGATAGACATCCGCTCCATTAACGGTGTAGTCGAGTCATTTTTAGCGGTTACGCTGTTCATTTTGTGGCCATAGTAGTTTTATGCTATGGGACGGGCGTTCTTGTTTGCATATGTCGGGGTGGTGGAATCGTAAGGCCACTGTCCCCGGCTGCGCACGAAGTTGACTCGTTATGTCCAGGCAACAGCTGACGTGCTCGAATTCACTAGTTCAAAAGTCTTCCGTGACAACTAGTGTAGTGGGATTCATGTGCCTGGATGCGTTGTAGATGGTCTTTTGTTGGTTCACAGTTTGCTGAGTCTAGCCGTGTGATTAATGAACCTCAGACATTCGGTCGCGAACACAACGTACAAAGTTAAAGACTGCACAAGCTTGTAAACTCATGAAAGCAGATCATGTAAAGCCCTTCACAGGTGCAAGCGCAGTAAGCTTTGTTGAGGCTGTCCCCTTAAGCGCATGCGAGTTTCGTTTCCATACTGGGTTCATTGCTTAGAGGCATACCTTTTGATTGGTCCTCACGGAGCGAGATGTAGCTAGGGCACAAACAATACAGTAAAGGCCACCGTATTTAAAAAGTGAGCACCAGTATCATGGTTCCTGGATGAGTTCTTTCTGTATAATCTGGTTGGTACGTCCCTATACATTGTTGCAACACCAGAGTTATACTCACCTGTCCGAAATTGTTAGTCGAATTCCGTCTTACTCTTCAGTCTGACTAGTCTTTCGTCAGTGGTGCCTTCATTTGCACTTGTTCTTTACCGGAATGTCGCAAATGGATGCGCACTGATTTTGGTACATTGGGAATTAGTATGCAGGCAAGCAAAATAGTTGTGTGAACTGTCACTCTGGGGCACTAGATTATGGTCTGACACTTGCGCAGTTCACCAACCACGTTATCTCCTACCACAGGCATCCCTTGTAGCAAAACCGATCCGTTTTCAGCCGGTTTTCGAGTGCTGTCTGAAGGGTTTCGGGGCGGTTTATACCGATCGTGTGATACACGTGATACGCCTCATTGATTTCTGTCACTCCTCAAAATTACGTTTTCCCGTGCTCATTTCTATCTCCCAAACTATAAATTTTCAATAGTTGTCTTTATTTTACCAATTTTACGGCACATGAAGTAGGACGACCTGTAGCATGGTATTAAAGGGCATTTCAATTTATCCAGATAAATATATTGCAATAAAATGCTCATTAAACTGTACACCACTTTCTTCGCATCAATTCGCTTTTAACCTGTGGAAAGAGGCTGCTAGACAAGCCGGTCGGAAACCGATGGTACCAACGGGCTGTGTGCTACAAGGGATATGGCTACCAGGTAGTGGAGATGGGAATAATATTATGCTTGATATTCAGTCATCATGGTTTCTCAGTGTCACTCTTCCACATGCCGCAATATTCCACCGGGCTGTTTCGGCGGGGTTTACGCAGTATACTCTGGTTTTGTGTTAACGAGGAAAGAAAGTGCAACAGGGAGGCCGTACATAATTCGCTCTGTATAAGCAATGCTGAGGTTCGGCGGAGAGTGTCAGGTTCAAGCATCAAATCATTAGATGATATACTTAAGCTCACCAGGCTAAGATGGTTGGGACGTGTGTTGCCCATGTCCCCTGACAGGATTCCTCGGCGCGCAGTGTTTACTAAGACGAGCAACCGTTGGAAAATTAGAATGGGTGGTCAGCCCATGACATGAAAGAAAGGCGTGAAAAGCCTAACCAGTGGACTTGGCCATGTAGGGCATGTTAGACTTCCTCTTTTATTCAACCTTTGTCTTCTGTCCCTACCCACCCCACTTTGCCCCATCTATCCACCCATAATGCTCCCACTGATAACACGGTCGATACTCGCAACGATTCACTGTCAAATAGTGTCGGGAATAATCCTCTGTCTGGTAACTCACATTTTCTCAAGCCTCGTCAACCTCTGAATCTCTGCTCCTTCAACGTGCGTACACTCATGCAGGTCGGTCAACAGGCGTGCCTAGCCCTCACATTAGATTCTCTGAAGATTGATGTCTGCTGCTTAAAAGAAACGCGTATCCAGGATTCGAGCAGTGTAATTCAACTAACTGCTCCTGGTATCTCATCGAGGTATTTTCTGCGCACCTCAGGAGACGAAATAGCTCGAGTTACGGGTCAACGTGGTGTAGGAATTGTCTTGACTGACAAGGCTGAGGCTGCCCTTTTAGACTGGATCCCTGTTAACAGTCGTTTATGTGCTGTAAGACTCCAGGGGTCAGTTGGCGTTCGAGAGGATAGTTGTGTAAAGCGCAATTTGTTTGTGATCTCGGCATACGCTCCAACGGACTGCAGCTCAGACTTGCAGAAAGATGAGTTCTATGATGAACTCGGCACCCTCGTTCGCAGCAGTAAAGGTTCTGACATTGTAGTGCTAGCTGGTGACTTCAGTGCACAAATTGACAAACTCAGTGTGTCATAAGCCTGTTTAGGTGGGCGTTGTGCTTTAGCCGCGGAGCGTACAGATAACGCGGAAAGACTCCTCCAGTTTTGCGCAGACAATCGTTTGTTCTTGTCTAGCACCAATTTCCGACACAGCTCGCGTCGCACAGTGACATGGCGCACTAACTCTACAGGTAATTTGAGTCAAATTGGTCATATCGCCGTAAGCTACCGGTGGCCCAGTTCTGTTCAGAACTGTAGATCTTACTGGTCCACGTACGTAGAGTCGGACCATGCATTAGTTTTAATGCGATTATCTCTCCAGCTCCATGGTTATCGTCGCAAACCGCAAACCCGATTAGCCGTGCAACGTTTGTGTGATCCAGAAGTACGCACCCGTTACGAGCAGAAGCTAGCACATGAGCTAGGATCTACGACGAACAGTAATGTAGATGAGCATTGGTCTCATATCAAACAGGCGATGCACTTTGCAGCAAGTTTTGCCTGTGGTCCTAGATCCGTTGTCCATCAAAGACACTGGGTCTCACAAGAGTCGCTGAGTATAATGGAGCAAAAGCGTCATCTCTCGAACCGTAAGGAGATGAATAAGATGCGAAGAAAGCTGCAAAGACAAGTTACGCAAAGCTTTAGGAATGATCGCGAAAATTGGTGGGTCAAGGTAGCCGAAGAAATGGAAATAACAGCTGCTTCAGGTGACAGTCAAAGACTGTTCAGACTTATTCGCGACACCGGTGGACGGCGAACCCAGGTCAGCGAAACGATTTGCGATAGAAATGGAGAACCCATCCATAGCAAACAGCAAAGGTTTGACCGATGGGCCGAGTACTTCAAAGAACAGTTTAGCTGGCCGCACTCTAGTGTAGTTGCTCCCGTGTCAATAAGTGCGACTCCTTGGATGGTATCACTTGAGCCTCCATCGGAAGTAGAAGTAGAGTCATGTATTCGATTACTAAGGCGGGGGAAAGCGGCAGGTCCCGACGAACTTCGTCCAGTTCTTTTCAAACTGGGTGGTGAGGCGTTGATAAAATCACTAACCGCCTTGCTTCGTGACATTTGGAAGGAGGAGCGTATTCCGTATTGTTCCCTTAGTAATCGAATACATGACTCTACTTCTACTTCCGATGGAGGCTCAAGTGATACCACCCAAGGAGTCGCACTTATTGACACGGGAGCAACTACACTAGGGTGCGGCCAGCTAAACTGTTCCTTGAAGTACTCGGCCCATCGGTCAAACCTTTGCTGTTTGCTATGGATGGGTTCTCCATTTCTATCGCAAATCGTTTCGCTGACCTGGGTTCGCCGTCCACCGGTGTCGCGAATAAGTCTGAACAGTCTTTGACTGTCACCTGAAGCAGCTGTTATTTCCATTTCTTCGGCTACCTTGACCCACCAATTTTCGCGATCATTCCTAAAGCTTTGCGTAACTTGTCTTTGCAGCTTTCTTCGCATCTTATTCATCTCCTTACGGTTCGAGAGATGACGCTTTTGCTCCATTATACTCAGCGACTCTTGTGAGACCCAGTGTCTTTGATGGACAACGGATCTAGGACCACAGGCAAAACTTGCTGCAAAGTGCATCGCCTGTTTGATATGAGACCAATGCTCATCTACATTACTGTTCGTCGTAGATCCTAGCTCATGTGCTAGCTTCTGCTCGTAACGGGTGCGTACTTCTGGATCACACAAACGTTGCACGGCTAATCGGGTTTGCGGTTTGCGACGATAACCATGGAGCTGGAGAGATAATCGCATTAAAACTAATGCATGGTCCGACTCTACGTACGTGGACCAGTAAGATCTACAGTTCTGAACAGAACTGGGCCACCGGTAGCTTACGGCGATATGACCAATTTGACTCAAATTACCTGTAGAGTTAGAGCGCCATGTCACTGTGCGACGCGAGCTGTGTCGGAAATTGGTGCTAGACAAGAACAACCGATTGTCTGCACAAAATTGGAGAAGCCTATCCCCGTTATCTTATCTTATTTGGTTCTCCACTCCAAGTCTGAGGGTCTGCTTGCCGGTTATACCTAATAGTACAGTGGGCCTTTGTGATTATGGGTAGATACCCCTTCCATCACACTCATGGGCAAGCGTGTTATCAAAATAAGCTATAACAAATGGCAAAATACTGAGTAAACAGAAACGGGAGGTTAGTTTGAACTGAAGAATGTTTCAGTGTGTTTGAAAGTAAATGATAAATAAACTGATTATAAAGTTTCGTAAGTTAACTTTTGTTCTCTCCCCCTTAGTCAGGACCTGAACTAGGTAGGGTTTGGAGGAGGTCTTATAGATATCCATTCTTGAAGAAATATGCCCAGATCAAGACCGGGTGAATGAATGGGTAGCTGGCGAGCAGGGTTTCGGATTATATTGTGGAATAGGGTTAAACATGTCTAAATATTCTTATCAACTAGCTCAATGAAAGAGAATCACTGTGGATAGATGAAACACAACCAATAATTACCAAACCACAGCCGGGTGTATGGAGTGTCTGATAGGAGGAGCGCCTCTGAGTTGGTTGACTGTCGTGTCCCTTGGGACATCCTCCATCTCCTTGGTCTCCATCGTTCACCCAGCTCTAACCTGTGGCTCCACGAAGCTGAAGCATGCATCAGCGGCCATACACCGGCAAACCACTCGACAGGCGGGCTAAACTAGGTTGAAGGTAACCGAGGTCTCAGAGCCTCGGCGATATGGTGTTTGGCATGCGATGACAGATACACCTGAATGGGTGGCGACAAAGGAAAACTGTCCAACCTACCCGACCCGGTATTCTGAAAGAGACAAATGATCCGCGAAACAGACCACTGGCTCATGTGGAACAGCCCTGCTGCCTTACAGTCTGCACTTGGGTTGTGCAAAGGCTAGAGGTGCATCCTCGGACAAAAAAGGCCAGACGAGGTACCGTCAACTTGTTTCTTACTCCGGACTGGGTGACCGAATAGTACAGCAATCCCGAGGGGTGCTGAGGATACCGCCTTGTACCATATTCCCGGGAATCTCTACGAATAGTTTTGTAAACATGCTATGCCGTCCCCGGCAAGCGACGCGCCTCGTGCTCCAGCGGTCGAGATGTCAAGACCACAAGCTGGAACACTCAACTGTAAGGTGCAGGCTTATATAGCTTGTTGGAATGTACGGACACGATTAGACGTGAGCAACCAAAGCCTCGCAATGAGAACACTGCACAACTACAACTACAACATCGACGTAGCCTGTGTCTCAGAAGTCCGCATACCTAACTCCGACACTCGGTGCATAAAAGTTCCAGGAGAAGAGGCAACTTATTGGGTTTATCATAGCGGTCCGACAGACAACTCCAGGAGCCATGGCATCGCGTTCGCCATTAACAATAAAGCCAACAGCGCAATGTTCACTTGGGAGCCGATTTCAGCAAGACTTACTTTGGCACGTTTCAAAGGCTCCCTGCAGAGCGTAACTGTGATTGCGGTCTATGCTCCGAACAACGGGGCGGAAAGCGAGACAAAAGATGAATTCTATGGTAGCCTTCAAGATGTAATTAGTCGGTTTTAGAGAAGTGACATTTTGTTCATCGCCGGAGACTGGAACGCTCGCACGGGTCCGTCGGACTCGACAACGTGGAACGTCCTGAGAAAATTTGGCCTTGGTCAACGCTGTGAGAATGGTGACCACCTGGTCAGTTTGGCCGACTCTAATAGAATGATCGTTTGCAGCACACACTTCCAGCACCCTAAAAGGCACTTGTTGACGTGGTACTCCAACGATGGTCGCACTTCGCATCAAAAGGACCATAACCTAGCGAGGTCTCGTCGGGCTCCGTCTGTAGAAGACTGTCGAGCGTACCGCGGTGCAGTGACGGAAAACGCAGGCGATACAGACCAAGTTCTTGTTCGTGAGCGCTTCAGAATCCATCTATCCGCATGCCCTAAGGTCTCCCCACCAACTCGCATAAACGTCTCGACCCTGGAAATGCCAGGGCAATGCCAAGAGCTGTTAAGCGCAATCGCCACCCGATTACCTGCAGTAACCAACGTATCATCGGATTCAACTCCAGTGGAAGAACGGTGGATGGCAATCAAATCGATGGTTAGAGAAGCTTCTTTAAAAGAACTAGGGAAAACTGAAAGGAGTGTAAAGGACTGGATCTCGGAGGACACTCTTCAACTGTCGGCTAAAGCACACGAAGCCCGAATATCAGGAAGCGGCGAACGCCGCAGATTGCAACAAGAGGCCTCGCGCTCCGCTAGGGCTGATCGTGAGCGGTACTGGATAGAAGTAGCTGAAAAACGGGGATTGCAGCAGGGATCGGTGACCTTTGCAAGCTATTCCGCCTCATTCGCAACGCGTCGGGTAGGTGCTGCAAACAGGAGTCGCTCTTACGCGACACAGTTGATCTGCTCACACCTGAGTAGAGGAGAAAAATAGAGCGATGGGTAGGGCACTTCGATCGATTGCTCAACCAACCATCAGTTCACACGACGACCCTACAACCCCTAGTTCTTGCAGAGCCGTACGATGTCAGTTGCGACCCACCGAGCACAACTAAAATCACCACAGTCATCAATTAGCTGGAGAACAAAAAAGCTGCTGGAGAAGATGGTATTCCACCTGAAGTCTACAAGTGCTGCTTGTCGTCATTGATCAACAAACTACACACCCCATGTGGCTCCATTTGGCGAGAAGAAGTCTTTCCGACTGATTTGGGCTCGTCTGTTCTGCTGCCCATCCCAAAGGAAGTGAGCAAATCAGTGTGCGAGAACTAAAGAGAGATCAGCCTGATCGGCGTGGCTGCGAAGATTTTCTTCGTGCTGCTGCTCAACTACTTCTCAGGTGCAAGAGACCTCCGCATCCCACCAAGTCGAGAGGTTTTGCGCCGTGGTAGAGGCTTCGTGGACCAAATTTTCACACTACGTCGAACACTGGAGCACTGCTACAAGTCCCAGCAACCAATAGTAGCCTGTTTTATCGACTTTTGATTCGGTTAGCCGGGAGTGTCTTTGGGCGATAGTGGAATCCGACGGGATGCCCGCTAAACTCGCAAGGCTTCCGAGAGGATACCATTTGTCCACTGCGGCACGGGTCGGTATGTGTGATGAAGGGTCATCCGAGTTCACACTCACCACGGTCGTTCGACAGGGCTTTCCTCTTTCACCAGTGCTGTTCAACTACGCGATCGACTGGACAATAAGACAAGCACTGACTAACTATCTCGGTATCCAACTGAGTCAGGAGATGTACATCTCGGACCTGGAGTTCGCGGATGACATTGTTGTGCTGGCGGAGTCTCCCGTCACGCTCCAAACGGTCCTTGACTGAATCGATTTATTCTCAAAGCCCATCGGGCTAGGAATAAACACTACGAAAACCAAAAGTGTGTCAACTTGCCTAGGGTCAACAGCTCAACAGCTGTCCATCAGGTAAAGGATGAAGTAATACTCCGGATAGAAAACGCCAGGAAAGCGTTTCTGCAGCTACGACGGTCTTTGTGGACCAAGGTGCGTATCTGCCATGCCACTATACATCCCGTACTCAGCTACGGCTGCGAAACCTGGCCATTAAGAGCCGAGGATACTAGAAAGTTGGATATGTTTGATCACTGGTGCCTAAGACTTGTTTCGCAAACAATTTGGCGTGAGAGTATCCAACGATGAAGTCAGGAGACGGTGCTGACGAACTCTCCGACTTCCTCCAGAGTCGTCGACTTCCGGGGCTGAATCATATCCTTCAGCTAGCCAGGACGGAACTAACCAAGCAAACACTCCGTCCTGAACCCTGTCCTGGATGGTGCTGTCGCTTTGGTGACCAGCTCAAAATTGGATCGACACTGTCGAGATGGGTGTAGAGCGGATAGGCTTACGGTCAGTCTATGGTGCCCGCCAATGTAAGGAAAGCTGGGTCGCGATCTACACCGAGATCGCTTCCAACCGCCATGCATAGTCAGCCATGATACGGAATATTCATGGAGCCGACCCATCATCTAGTGGGAGATAGTCGCATAAAAGTAAAAAATAAAGTATCAAGCTACATCACAGTTCTTTGAAGTTCTGCTTAACAAGACTCTGGGGAAACTACAGGAGCATAGTAAGGTCAGCACAGTACAAGGGACACAATGGAAGACAAATTAGGAAGTAACTGACTGCAGTGTCCAAAATTGAGTTTTCGTATTTGCGAAGATGAACGTTGTAGTTTTTCATTGCTGTTGAATTTGAGCTGTCCACCTTGAGTTATTGTCAAAGTTAACTCCTTGGTACTTGACAGTGCTTACTCTAGATAGGGCTCTGAATTAGTGAGAAAAATCCGTTGAGCTGAGAAAGCGACTATTGCTGAATACACATTCGGGGCCATTGTTAGGGTTTATTTTTTAACCAGATCTGGTAGGGAGATGTTCCGTTTGGGATAAGTTTTCTCTGAAGTTTCCGAAGTCTGTGGGATCAAAGGTAGCATGATAAAGAACAACATCGTTGGAGTATTTAATACCTCAGGCAGGGATGATACCAGCAGTTTGCCGATCTAAGTGGAAAACAATGCATAGTTGGGACATGGTGGGACCAACCACATAAATTGTGACGGACCGTCGACAAGTGAAAGGTGGATCAACTCGTGCGCTACTTATGCAACGGGTGCATATGATCCAGACGTATCTTGTGGGAAAACGTTATGCGCCACTCACTGTGTCTATCTATAAATTTGAAGATCAGTTACCTAACCGGGATGAAGAACTGGAGGCTACTTTAGGGTATTGGGCTAACGAAACAATATGGTCTTCAAATTTTTAAAAATGCCGGAGAGTGAACGGTGTGCAGTTCATGCGTGCTCAGTGCTGTGCGGTCACTAAAGAAACGGGCAGCACACAAGCATTTTTTAACACAGCACTCTGATGTTCCTTACAAACTGTCTGGGCGAATGTTGGCTGATGCCGCTCATCCACTTCACAGAGATCTCGTCAAATGCATTTCAGATTATTCTACACGAGCAAGTTACAAACGTTCATTCACCCGTACAAAAGCTTAATAAATGTTCTGTTGTCTCCTATCTTACGCGATCCCTTAACAAGCCTGATCAAACTATTTCTGAGTTGAAGGCCATACTTCCTTAGTTTTCTCTTAAATATCGTCATTCACAATTATGTGACAGCTGAACATTCACTTCTCGGGGTGCATAAGGCACTTACTTGACTTGACTTGAAATATGAAAGTACTGAAAACGAGATGTCGCCAACAGACTTTGTCTTTGTTCACAAACTTGTGACTGATAGCAGCGGTGAACTTCAATCGTTCATTCGCCGGAACGGAACAACTGTCGATAGGGATTCCAACAGAAAACCTTGGAGAATTGCTAACTACTGCTAATTCGCGATTTATATTAGACCGAACATTTCCCTAATGAAAAGACGGAATCATCATGGAATTCACTCCAAGTTTTTATTTCTAACGGATTTTTTCTATTTTGAACTTCAGGACGAGGACAACTGACTGTGCAAAACGATTTCAGCCATATAGTAAGGCAGACCATGTGTTTTGCGCCGGTGAGGGGGAAACAGACTTTCTTATTACAGTGCGCACATGGCGACTCGGTTCACAGCTGATTATCACCTTCAGTTTGCAGATACAGACAAAAGATAAGTTCAGGTGGTCCTAATTAGAACGGAGTTCAAACAGGAGCAATGTGGAATAAAGCGTACACTAACTTCTAGCTCTGACATCATCAACCACAGAAGATACCTGTAGGGGTGTTTACCATCCAGGGGGAGACGTACACTCGTCGATGATACTTTGGGTGCCTGCGATTTTTGATTTCCATTGACACACTACCACCTAAATGCATATAATGCAAGTTAAAATGAAATAAAGTCATAATTGATTCCAGAAGTGGCTTAGAAAACTAGCCAACATTAGCGTTCAATAAGTGCTGGATAGCTTCACAGAACCTATTCTGTCGCTAGTATTTTTGCCATATGTTCCTCCGAGCTTGCTTCAGCTGTTTTTCTTCCCAATATTTTTCAACTCCGCTCCCGACCAAATGCAGACAGTCACTTGTATCAGTTTTTTGTCTCCAGGTGACGGACCTTAATCATTTCTTTTTTTTGTTTCCTCGGAGTGCTTAGTTGTAAACCATTGTTTTTTCTATTTGTCTGTTCACACACCTTCAGTCTTTCGCTTTTCAACAATAGAAATATTAAGCATGTTTTGTTGGGAACGCTCCAAACAGGCACCTCTTACGGTATGTCCTCAAACCATGGGGTGTACCTTTATTGCTGCACCTTACTTTGAAACAACTTGCATAAGTCCAACCGTAGTAATTCAAACGCTCGAGATGAGCGATTTTCATGTACATCGGTGTTACACTACGTTCATATTTTTCCACAAAACATGGCTTTTATTTTGCAAGACTACCACTGAAGGAACCGATAAAACAATCGGCGATAACGCTCAAAATTCAAATAACTGAAAAAAGTGAATTGCCGGGGGAGGCATACTTTTTCGCGCATACCGGGCGCGCCTGAAGCGCTGTCAGAGCTAAGCATGTGATTCTATCAAACGCTCATAATGAGTAACACAAGCCCACCAAATTGGCTGCAGTTTGGGCGTGGTATACTTGAGCAAGCTTATTGGCTTCTCCCACAAAGGTGGCGATGAGCAGAATATCACCTGTCCCAATCATATTTGCTTCAACTGAGATGAGCAAGCGTATTGGCTCTGGATCTATCCCGTCGTCAAATTCTGAATCACGGATGAATTACTTTTGTCGAACTCATGCATAAGTAGCGCACGAGTTGATCCACCTTTCACTTGTCGACGGTCCGTCACAATTTATGTGGTTGGTCCCACCATGTCCCAACTATGCATTGTTTTCCACTTAGATCGGCAAACTGCTGGTATCATCCCTGCCTGAGGTATTAAATACTCCAACGATGTTGTTCTTTATCATGCTACCTTTGATCCCACAGACTTCGGAAACTTCAGAGAAAACTTATCCCAAACGGAACATCTCCCTACCAGATCTGGTTAAAAAATAAACCCTAACAATGGCCCCGAATGTGTATTCAGCAATAGTCGCTTTCTCAGCTCAACGGATTTTTCTCACTAATTCAGAGCCCTATCTAGAGTAAGCACTGTCAAGTACCAAGGAGTTAACTTTGACAATAACTCAAGGTGGACAGCTCAAATTCAACAGCAATGAAAAACTACAACGTTCATCTTCGCAAATACGAAAACTCAATTTTGGACACTGCAGTCAGTTACTTCCTAATTTGTCTTCCATTGTGTCCCTTGTACTGTGCTGACCTTACTATGCTCCTGTAGTTTCCCCAGAGTCTTGTTAAGCAGAACTTCAAAGCACTGCGCTGTGGCTTGCAGCCTGCAATGGTTTTTTAATGTAGTTCTTGAAAGAGTATCGCAGTGAGTTTGGCTAAATACGTAGTACACTCCTTGGGGACGGCAGATTTCAGTTTGTCAGGCCCCACAGCCTTCCAGCTCGATTGATATTTAGCTTGGATTGACAGAAAACTTATTCAGGTGAAAGATAGGCTAGAAATAAAACTCCGGTAGCGACTAATTGATGGCATAGAAAAAAATTGGATTGCGCTCTGTAGCCATTTATTGGGGTCCTTGTGGTGTGAAGCTCATATCGCAGAGCATTTTCATCGTGTTCCAAATCCAGGGATAACGGGAGTTCCCGATTATAATTTATGCGTATAGCCTGCTGACCTTTTTGCCTTACTAATGAGCGATTTCCAATCATGTAAGCACGTTCTTTATGTCATCCTAATGTTTGCAAATAAGGGGACGAGAACCTGATAATCCTGTCCAGTTACTCATCGAGACTTAATGAAGATTAATGAATCATTTATGTTTAATTTGACGTAATCCTTTATCTGCTTCTGTTGTCGATCTTTCGGTCCATCCTATTGCGCATTGTTTTCATATAATTTACTCCCGGAATTCCTGTTCGTGCTTCACTTTTTTCTTGCACACTTGGAAGTAAGAACAGATAGGTACAAGCTTCCAAGCTTTGAATGTCAATAAGGAATACCAAACCGAGTAGTGGTGCACACGGTGACGGGTGATGATGTTATCATTTGACACTATTGCGATCCGTGTACATAGGATAAACCATAGCAACGCCTGCGGCGAGACTAGTGAAGTCAAATTTGACAGATGTCAGAAATCGTCATTTCAAGCGTTTTCATTTTATCAATGCAAGCAAAAAAAACAGAAAACCAGTTAAAATAAATCGATTGAAAACATTGTAAGGAAAATAATTTCCACGGGCATTCAGGAACTGTTAATTTTACCTGGACATCCAACACATCTGGAAAACAATCCAACAGGCAACAATACTTCAGTCAATGAAGTTTGAACAAAACTGTACGGAGAGCTGCAATTAAAGTTTACCGTATAAAGGGTTATCACGATATCTCTTCAAATAGTACTTTGACTTAGCGATCAAATTTTTTCATGGTTGAAAGCAATTCTCGTACAGAAGTAGCCATCTAGTAGTTTGAACCCACTCATTCCTCTTCTAAAAGCAGAGCATAGTGAAGCTCAATAATTAATGTTGAGTTTAGACCTTGACAGAAACCAAAACTTCGTTGGTTGGGTTCGATCAAAAAATCTATTCACAGTGACAATAGCTTGTTAGGTTGTACGGAAATTGATCAGATTGCTGTGACAACATCTTCGTTTATTTCGTTCTTTCTCTTCTGTGGTTCTCATGAGGGCCAGATTGCCTGCATGCCCCACAGAGGCCTATCAGGGATAACGTTGTGTCTATTATTTTGCTCACTTGTGGACCTTTATCCCTCAAAATGCACACAGTCAAAGTATCCTTTTACATTGCATGACAAGTTTAGAAGTTCGGTGATTGAGGGGGACAGTTCGTTGTGATAAGCGTCACCAATGGCACAAAAAATCAATAGAATTTCCTGGGACTTTATGCTGGATTCTGCTGTAAATTTCAGATGCCTGATTAGGCCAATTGACCTCTAACACACAAAAGCTACTATATCTTATCATGCACTCTACTAATTCGGATGAATTTATGCGCGAATATCCACTTTAAACTCACACAATTGAGAAAACGTACTTCATCGATTCCGCTTGTCAGTGTTATCATCTGGACAGAGCTCTTGAAAATAAAATTATCGGTGTGCATGGGTTTGAGGATAGGAAATTTAGTTGACCAGAAATTGATCTACATATCAGTGCAAACTAATCGTTTTATAGTGATACTTTTGTCGAAAATGACTACCATTTCTTCTATCTACAGCCAATTCAAGTAGAAGGATGGTAAGTTTTGATAATGATTTCCCTGGGTGTTTTGTCGGTGACGATACATTTACAAGTCATGAGTGGTCGTTTTAATCACTGCATTGTCTGTAAAGTCTGTCCAAAAAATTCAAAATTACCTCAATACGGTCGAAATTCTGACACACTGTCAGTTTTATAAACCAGAATTCGACCGTGTGTCAAGATTTCGACCAAATTGAGTTGACTCCGATTTTTTGGACAGACTGTACTGTGGATATACTTTATCAGGCATGATTTCTGAGTCGCAGACTAAAAATGACAAACAGTTATGGAATTTCGCTACTGGTCCTGTTATTCGATAACTTCACGAAATGAAGTCGGCGATCATATTTAATGACGCCACCAAATAAATATATGTTGCTCGAATATCCTACTTCTTTTACGATCATCACCAGTTGTTATAACCACTGAAATCTTCTACTGCGTTAGGGTGATGAAACGAAAACCTTGGTACACAGCGTTATTCGGGAGAGCTTCGGGACCTCCAGTCAAATCAGGAGCAGATCAGTCAGATATTTTCGGAATCACGTAATTAGGTCATCCTTATATAGCTAGGTTGAAGTTTGATTGGTCAACCCATCGCCAGTCACCCACTACCGCGTATATAAACGATTGTATTAGAAGTCCTGAAATGCTGGATAACTGAGGCATTTCTTGGCATCAACAGACCGGAAAAACTCAAAAATCAGATCAAAAATTTGACCAATACGAGGTATTTATTTCATTAGTTGTACGTACTAAACGCTAAGAGAAGTCAAAACGTGAGTTTTTTAGTCAGTAAAACATTGGTACGGGTAAGAGTTTACCATAGGAAGATGCCTTTAAAGCTAGAAACCTACAAACTTCCTCGCATCCTAGCCACAGTAAAGGCTGTCGTAATCCGTCTCCTTACCTCCCCGCCCTCTGTGTGCTCCGAAACAATATATAACCTTAAGGTACCATGGACCATCCTCCACCGCAAAACAAGTCACAGACTAGACGGACACATACATGTCTGGAACGAAATATTAGTGACCATCATTCTTTGTCATTTCCACCTGTCTGACTGGTACTTACTTAATTTTATGCGACTGTCTCCTAAGAGAGGCTGAGTCGGCTTCATGGATGTCGCGGATTACGTCTTACTGCGAAGGACGGTCAGACGCAAGATCGACTGTGTACTGTAGCGGCAAAATCCATGAAGAACTTTGGGAATAGTGTACAAACTGACGTCACTCGGCTTTTTGTTCGAGGTTGCACCTCTAGCCCGTGCACAACCAAGTGCCACCTGTCGGGCAACAGGAAGATTGTGTGTTTGGAGCCGGTGACCGATCGAGCGCTTCACTAGCCTTTTGGATGATGGTACACTAAACCGGGACACCCAGCTTATCCACTGTGCATGGATGCCGGTGGCTCTCTAGAATTTCGTTCGCCATTCAGTAGAAGTGAACCTAACCAAGTTGGTTGAACTATTTTCTCTACTGGCGGTTGGACCAAGCAGCAGATCTCGTCCGCCCATTCAGTAGCAGCTGTCTTCGCATGCAGAGCACCATCTAGCTGAGGACTTCAGGCCTCGGCTGCCCACGAACCTGATTTGGCCCGCCTGTCGAGCGATTTACCGGGGTGTGGCCGCCAATGCATATTTCAACTTCGTGGTACCACAAGTGAGAGTTGGGTAGCGTACGGGGATCAAGGAGATGGATGATGCCTGAAGGGGCACGACAGACTACCAACTCAGCGGGGCTTCTCCTCTCAGTACCCCACGCACCCCTGTCTAACTGGTTCAAGCCCTTAACTTGTCCTAATATATTGTGATGTAATGGCATCATTTTGAATCACTGAAAACGAGTTCGTTCGTCAGTCTGTGTTTTCTCTGTGTACTCATTGGGATTATTCGGACAAATGGTTTTTTTTATTTCTGAACATGTTTAGCTCTGACCTCCAACCACTTCAGTACAAATCTCGAACGACATCGAGGTTATCTCAGTCCCGAAGAGAACTCTTATCCATTGCTGATTACTGTCTCACCAAGGACTACCCCAATATTTATCATGAGTCACGTCACGCTATTCATACTCATTCCTTAAACCGCTGAATTGTCTAAAGGCAATGCAGCCCAGAAAGCCTGTTACGAGAAATAGTTATTGAAATTGATTTTGGTCAGTGCTACAATCCCGAAATCCCCATTTACTGTGACCATTTGGCAAGTTATTTGAAATTCTGTCACGACATTTGCTGCTCACTAGAGTCAGTGTACGTCCGGCCCACCAGGTTTTCGTCCACTTATTTGTAAACATTAGGATGACAAAGAACGTGCTTACATGATTGGAAATCGCTCATTAGTAAGGCAAATAACGTACTTAATTAAATCTGAAGTCAGAAAGGTCAACAGGCTATACGCATAAATTATAATCGGGAACTCCCGTTATCCCTGGATTTGGAACACGATGAAAATGCTCTGCGATATGAGCTTCACACCACAAGGACCCCAATAAATGGCTACAGAGCGCAATCCAATTTTTTTCTATGCCATCAATTAGTCGCTACCGGAGTTTTATTTCTAGCCTATCTTTCACCTGAATAAGTTTTCTATCAATCCAAGCTAAATATTAACCGAGCTGGAAGGCTGTGGGGCCTGACAAACTGAAATCTGCCGTCCCCAAGGAGTGTACTACGTATTTAGCCAAACTCACTGCGATACTCTTTCAAGAACTACATCAAAAAACCATTGCAGGTTGCTGGATACTAGTTCGTATCACCCCTATGCCCATAAAGGAAATCGGTAAATTTCACCTAGTTGCAAGCACTTATGGTCTTTAAAAAGTAATTGCAAAACATCTTCACACGCATCAAATCGAGCATCGATATTCATGACGCTTACCAGTTCGCTTACCAAAACCAATGTTCCAGAAAAGAGGCGCTGGCACGTTTATTCAACGCTATATAATTCTCCCTCAACCTTATTGGCAAATCATTTCGCACGTACTTTCTTCATTACAGCAATGCATTCAGTTGTGTTGATAGGACTCTGTTGTTATCAATGTTGCAAAACTCAAGCATACAGTTTCCAGTAATCTAAGACTATTCCGCAGATAGAACCCGATTTGCAACCCTCAGAAGCGACATCTCTGATTCTCTGCCTGACAGTACGGGATTACATCAGGGCGCCATTCGGTCTCTTCAGCTGCCTCCATTTTACACTCGCAACTTATCGAAAGCTTCTGATGATCTGATTAAGTGCGCTGATGATGCTGCCATTTGGACCAGATCGGGCAGCTATTTTCAGTTTTATGAAATGATTCCTCATCTCCTACTATCTAGTGATCCTCGTTATCGCGTTTATATCTGAATGCATTAAAACGTTTTGGCAATCCCTTTTCACTTTCCCGGTGAGACGTCTATAATCGATCGAAGGCTTTGGTTCCTCTTTATATAATAATTACAAGATAATATCTAAAGTTCGGTCCGTGAAATATGTCGGCGTAGCCATTTCTCAAGACCCTCTCTGGTCCAGCACATAACTAAGACAGTGCACCCTTGAAGGGCGGTCATCCTGTAGTATACGCAATACCCGAACTCAGAGGGTGTACTGAAATCACTCCACCACATAGCTGCGCAAACCGAAATAGCAAGATGACCGAGGCTGCGGAATAGAACGTTAATTGTTTTGCAGAACTGGTATTTGTAGGAAAAAAATTAAATCAAATAGAATAACAGGTAGAATAGAATTTGACAAATCACAGGGTGGTTTTGTTGTACCTGTCCTCGGTGATCCTGATTGGCTGTAGTTCCTCAGCGTGCATAGCCACGAAGCAGTACATGACCATATCACGTGTACTGACTTTGGGATCTCCACACACCCTATTCGTGCGAACATATTGTCCCGGTCTCAACTGATTTTACAACTGAAATTCCTCAAGAACGAACACGACCATCCGGTATCATACCCACGCACCGATAGGAAACGCCACTTGATCTTGTGCTAAAGAAAGTTCATAGGCAGTTCTGTTTTGGCAAGTGTCAAAAGTTGCACTTGGGTATTTATGTGTGAACATCGTAGGCCCTTCAGGTAGTTCACAGAAGGTCAATGGAATCATTTGGCAAACACTGTCAGTGGTTATTCAGGAATCTCGTGAATGCTGCGAGTGATACGCTGAGTGTTTTGTTGTTTGGGACAATTAATAATATCTGCGGATGGGGCTACTGCAACTGAACTTTAAGCATAAGATGGTACAGATGGCAAGCTTGCTGGGTTTCTTTTCACAAGCAACCATAAATCGTGATGAGACGGTCAAAGAGAAATAAAGTAAAGGTTGATAATTTACACCAGAATGTAGTTTCCGTGAGGGGGATTGCGTCGCAATTCGGAGTAGGAAGAACGAAAGTCCACATGACTGTGAAAAATGAGGCCGGTATCAAAACCAGTTGGAACCAAAGAAATCTGTCAGCGAAAAATCTTGCAGGCATGTCTCGGTTTTTCAAAGCAGAAATCGTACAGAAGAAGGAGTATAAAAATGCAGAAATCATCACGGTACTAGAATCTTGGTGGTACAAGTATATACCCAATGAAATTATACATCTGGATGATTTCAATCCGCAACCAACCGATCGTCCCACTGGTGTCCACTATCGTGGAGAAGGTGTCATCTCGTACGTTAACAAGAACTGGAGCAAGTCAACACATCTGGCCTTCACGTACTCAAACGAAAAGATTAGCTGTCACATTATAGACTGTAAGCCACATTTTCTGAGTGGATTCCGATCGATACTCACTGAGAACATTTAATTGGAACCTAGTACATTACTTTCTGAGTTAAATATATTTTCTGATCTGCTGTCTACTTCAGTATTTGTACAGCTGAGTGAATCCTTTTGCATATTTGTCGGTGAGTTTAGCAGGTATGACACTACCTTCCTCCCCACGCTTGGCTTGATAAATTTGGTATGTTTTCACACTAGGCTTGAAGCACAACCAGACTTGGTTTTTATGAATAGACGAAAACTGTTCAGTGTTCAAAAACGTACACCCCTGAGCAGCTCTGGTCACTGTGCCTTGAAAATATGTCCGACTGTACCTGGTAATACTAATTGGTGCACTATGCTGAGAAGACCATCCAAAAAATGAATCAAAGGTATTATTCACTCGAAAACCTGGTCAAGCTAAGGGCTCTGGTTGCTTCAACAGATTTTTCGTGTTTCCGAACCCCAGCCGCTCTTTATTCTGTGAATATGTCGCTGCTTACCCTAATTTTTGCCCATCTGAAACCTTGTCCAAAATGATCGATATTCTACGGCAGTTATTAGGCAGCAGCGAAGAAAGAGAATGCACATAAACATGGACGGAGAACTCAAGTCAGAAAAATCACCAGCTTGATCAAGTCTGAAGTTAAACGCCCGAATAAGTTGTATATAGGTACCACCTTAGGAAACGTCAGTTATCGTTACCTGTAGAAGGCTATAAAAAATCTGTGTGGCGTAACTCAAGAAACAAAAATCGCTAGTGTTGAGAAACTCAACTCTGATTTCAGCTCAGCATCGAAGTGTAATTCCATGCCAGTCTTCAACAACTCATCTGAGCCACCAACCATCGAACCCTCCATGGTCTTACAACAGCTTTGCAAAATGAAGCTCCTGGTCCAGGGGACCTATCACCTAAGGCACTCAAGAAGTGTGCTGACCCAGTCTCGATTCCACTAGCCAATATCCCTCCGGATTGTATAACAAGCGAAGAAATCCTTGACAATAAGAGACTGACCAAGATAACGTCCGTCCCCAAGAAAGAACCCGGGAAATATTGCCCCATTGCCTGCACTTCTATGATGCTCAAATTGTTTAAGGGGCTTTTTACCGTTGGTTAACTTGGGGTCGGCTGAAGAAGGTACACAACAGTTTGCTTATCGATCTTCGCGCTCCACACTAGACGCCGTAGCTTACATAGTCCACTCAATGGGTTTGACTTTAGGCAGAAAATGTAAGACTGTCAAAATAGTGTCCTTAGATTAAAAAAGCCCACTCGGTCGTCTTGATCGATCAGTGTTGCTCAGTATGGTCTCCATAAGTGGTGTTGACGCAAACGTCTTCAGGCTGATTTCAGCCTTTATCAGTGATCGAATACATTTCACCTGTTGCAGCAGACAGAAGTTCTGATCTCTTCCAAGTGACTCTGATGTACTACGAGGTGCATTATTTTACGTTTTTCCCTTTCTTTGTACGTTAAACAACCTGCAATCCGGTCGACATTTTTTGACTGTAAATACGCCGACGATGTGGTTTTAAGATGTGAAGGAAGGAATTTCACAAATTCAGATCAAGCTAAACGAAATTGTTCACTGGTCCTCACCTCGGTCCCTTGTACAGAATGTTTCTAAATGCCAGAATGTATTATTTACCTTGCTTCCTGATGAATCGCATAGAGCGCTCACTGACAGGCTTCCTTTCCTTTCCGCGGACGATGAACCAGTACCACTAACGGTTAAATATATCTGTGTTACACTATCCCGTAGTCTTGCATGGTCCAAGCAAGTCCAACAGACTTTTTGTAAAGTAAGAAAGTTCTCATTTTTCTCTGCATCTAACTTGGTAGGACCCATAAAATACATCTCTAAATGCGGTGGCATTTCCAGTGATACGCTTGTTGATACTATCACTGATAAACACTTCAATGCGTGTGGTCAATTTATTTCCAAAATACTTTCAAATACACATCATTTTCTGCACAACGAACTTTCGAAAGCTGTGTCCACAACATGTACGCAGTCAAAGTTCAAATTTCTATTTGGTCTCACGTCTTCATATCGCATTTTTGTTTTGTCTTATCATGTTCGTCTGTTTGTGCATCCGAAGAAAGTCACCACAGACTTACGGAACTGTTTAATTGGATGAAAATTACCGTAATTTGAACGTATTCCCCGAATCTGTATTTCGGTATCCACGGATGCGGTGTCAATAATGATAACTCACCCAATCAGGTGCATAAAGTTACTGCTGACTTGACTTGAATGCTTTCAATAGCGCTATGTAGGAATAGCCTCTCACTGTCGGTGTAAATCATCTGTCGGTAACAGGAATATTGCCACAAGGGAAAGCAATGAAGATGGTTGGTAATATGGAAAACGCTGGTTTTCTTCTGCGGGCAATGGCTGGTTGTCTGAATTCCAATAAAGCCATAACATTTGCTCAAAACTAATGAACGGTGCAGCCTCAGACGTTTCAAGTGATGGGCAGTCATATCGACTGGAACTCATTCTTACGATGCTCAAGAATCATGATGAGGAGAGCATTTCTACGTGTGATGAGACTGGTATTCGTAGTACAGAGGCAGCAAAACCCAATGTAATGGTGAATGGTAATCTAAGCAGAGGTAATCAGAATTTCCAGTTGCACGCTTGAGCATGAGTGCAGTGGAAGAGGCATAACCCATAAACTCAAAGGCCTGCTGCTCTTAGGCATAGCTCACAACCTGATCCTACCCTGAGACTTGAAGTAGAAAACCACATAATGTCTCAGTAACTCAGGTGCGGTATTGAGCCCGACCACAGGGATCACTATCTACTGCAAAATACAAGATATCGTTCTGCTCGCACGCACTGTTGCTGGGGCAGAGCTCAGATCGCTACTCATTGGCAAGCACAGGGGTCGATGATGCTTCAAAAGCGTAAACCTAGGGCCGTTGGGAGTTGAGTATCACGATAGAGGACGAGCTTCGATGATGATTATTCTAAAAAAAAAGAATCAAAAAGTCAGTAACCAAAAGCTGCTGGAGAGACCATTGATTCTTTTTAGATAACTGTTCACCCCAACCCTGCTTGTAACAAAGCAATTTTTATTTTGGTGGTTTTGTCTCCAAACACAATGGCAGAACTTCAGCCTTTGAATACGGGCATTATCCAACAAATGAAGTTGATCTACAGAAAAAGGCGTCTGGGTAGTGGTACAATTAATCTTATTTGATCCTTTCGGAAGTTTGGTGGGTGCTGACAACTTGTGTTCGTTTTTAAATCAAGTTTTGTGCTAATTTCGAAACATCCCTCCTAAGAGCGAACATCTCCAAAAAGCGAAGGTATTTGGTCGATCCCGACTATGTTTAATCTGAGGAGGGGAGCTGGGTACAATATATTCACAAGGATTTGGTAACTGTTGGTTTATATTCTGCATTTGGGATGCTTGACCTTCCCATGGTACCCATTTAAACATTTTATATTTTCTTGCGTGATGCCACGTCTCACTTGTTGTTCCCCAGTCATCCTCACCGGTCTTCAAATGAAGGACTTTATCGTTTTGCGTAGGTCTATCAAAGTTGTATTACTATCCAGTGGTACCTCCTGTCTTGATGTTAGTAATTTCCTTACAGAAAAGCACTTTTCTCACAGTGTGACAAATGTTACATCATTATTTTATCGGGATCGACTTATCCACTGAACACATTTTACTGGGCGTGTTCCTTTCTCATCCACCAGGTGTAAATACAACTTGTTCTAGTCCCGGACAACCGTTCACCACTCATCAGTCTCACTTTATTCTGTAAGATACCTCAACAACCTATCGCTGTTGTCTGAAGCACTCAAAAGTTTTGTCTTGGCCTTTTGCTATCATTTCCTTGTTATAGCTCATTGAATCGGGTATTTATTAAATTTTTTCAATCAGCACAAGCACAAGCAACGAATGTTGTACCCACAAGTATGGTGCTGAAAATCCGTTCCTCAGGATAAATGAAATTACATTATGGTACGAACTGATCTACTGCAATAATGTAAATCACATACAAGTCGAGGTTGTCACTGGCAATTAGGAAAAGCCACTATCAGCAAAAGTAGAAATATTTCCTAAGAGTGCATTCCTAATACGTCCAGTAGCTAAGATGATTCAGTCAGATGCGGGGTGATATCAGTTGTACTGCATTGTATTCTGTAGGGGGAAAACCGATTATTATCGCTTTGAAATGGGCAAAAATGACTGCCAAAGAAAACCTCTTTCGTCTACCGAAGTTCGTACGAGGTTTCTTGGTGACTTTCATTTTGTCAAGCAGAGCACGTGCTAAATATGGCACTGCAGACTTCATACGAAAGAGGATTAGCTGAAATCAGTAAAGTGTAGACGGCTGCTCATGGTTTGCAAAGCCTAGGCGAAGAATGGGATCCACAAGAATCTCCGTAGCGAACATTTCACAAGCTATAATGTGTGAATCGCGCACTTTGGCAATCTAGGAAACACGATTGATAGTAGCCAACTAACGTTGTAAAATGATTAGGTTTTTCTTAAGTAGACCAGGAATTGTTACTGGAGAGCATTAAAATGAGATTGGGAGAACACGCTAGTGGACGAAAAAAATAACAGCTCGCCTGGTGCCAAACTGCCTTAGCCCGCGAATTTGAAAATTCAGTCTACGTTGTTTTTAAACACGGTTCAGAATATAGGAAAACCACTGAATGTTGCTGCTGAGTGTAACGCCTAAGTATTTGACTGAGTCAGCCCTGGAAGGGGGGATGTAATTGATGATCGATTACTCATTGAGATAAGAGGAACGAGAAAGGGAGAAATTGTGCCCAACAGATATGAAACTGAGAATAAACAACGTGGCGAACAAGCTCGTTCACAGTTATTCGTACTCATACCAATACATAACAATATATATGACTCACAAAATAAGAACGGAGAATGACAATCCAAATCTGTCTCTGCACGTGCGTGTGTGCTTGCGAAATTGATCACAGTGTGGAATGTTCAAGTGGTTGCACATGTGTTCGGGACCATGACATGGGCCACGGAAGCTTAAGTGCTTGCACAAATTGTTTCTGTGCGCACAGGGGAGGATTGTAGGGATGAATACTCACGGCCTCGGCTGTGGCTAAGATGCGACACTTGACAAGTCTTGATTGCTTTCCTCGGACTTTGTAAATGGTGCGAAAAGCGTTTATCACCTCCACCGAGTGGTTTGATTCAACAAGGTGTGAGCACACCGCGCTCGTAATTGTCATATATGCTGTTATGTATTGGTATGAGTACGAATAACTGAAAACGAGCTTGTTCGTCACGTTGTTTATTTTCAGTGTGTTCTGTGGGATTTTTCAGATATGAAATTGTTGAGATTTAGAACAGAATGGGAGGAAAAGTTCTAAATATTGCACATATTCTCAGAAAAAGATGTAAATTATGGTCGGTTGGAGGAGGACTGACAGAGTACCTGGTCTTCGCATACTTGTCACTTGGTAAACCACCATTCTTGGTAGCTCTAATAAAATCGTGAGAAGTTCGAATGTGACAAACTGGGTAGCTTGTTCACTCCGAATCCAGGTGATGCATATTAACCATCAGATTTGTTATTGTGCATCTCTCATTTCCAAACACGCACATGCCTTTTCCTCGGTACGAAATGACAATCATTACAGAAGAGACCTCGTTTTCAAAGGCCCAATGATCAGGTTGTGAACTCCACGTACGTGTTGCCGATACTGATTTGCCTGTGCGTGCTGCTTGACAGACCCACGCACGACTATCAACGCGTCTTTGTCGGTCCACGTTGTCCACTATGGACTGATCTCAAAATATCCTCAACCAGCTGCCATTGCAGTATTATATCAAATGACTCCGAAATGATTTGAAGAACAGTCAGCAAAAGGCGCTACTTTGCGTGTTTCAGCTGAACACATTTCATCCGAAGAAGTTCCTAATCCATGGAAGAATATGAATCCCTCTATTTTCTTGCGCGATTCATCAGCTAGTACCCGATTCTTTTACGAATGCACATACAATTAACAGAAAAGCACAGCTGAATGCTAACATCGAAAACCGACTTTTATGATAACAAAGAAACAAGCTACCAAAATTTATTAAAATCTGCGCAAACCGTTTATTTTCCCGTTCTTTTGTCCATTATCACTATCGGTTATTAGTAACTTAAACTAAGCTCCGTGTCTGAATTCGTCTAACCTTAGGACTACCATCACTCACAGTATGGATGGAAACCTCTGAAGACACAAACTGTATGAATGATGCTAGTTTGCTTTTCAAGAACTGCAGTCAACGGAACCCCGTGTGAAATGTTCAACTATCTCTCTCTCCCTCTCTGTATTTACGCACACAAACACGCAATCTATGTTTCTCTACATATTCGAACAGCAGTATCCACATGGATCATAGAAGTACGGAAAACAATAACCATATGGTGTCCATCGTCCACTGACAGTTTACTCCCCCTAGGAATGCATGCAAGACAAAATTGCATGCCGTCTCTATATCTCACATCCATTTCCGACACGCCCAGACCCGGTGGCTTGTCTTCATTCTTTGTGTTGAACATGAACTGCCACTGAGCATTTTTTTCCTGATCAGTTTCATGTTTGCACAACTGTTCCAGTACATAAAACAAAAGTCAGTCTGTCACACAACGAAAAAGTGAACAATCAGCGGACGAAATCTGTGCGTGAACACAGCGAAGAGCGTGGGAATGACATACCCATCGATCGATTACACAGGATGTCAGTCTGCGAATGGAAATAGTAACACGCATATATGGTTTGGACCACCAGTACAAAGATCGAACGTGGAACTGAACCACGGCAAACAACACGCATCGGATGGCTAAATCAGATAGCCAGATATAGCATGGTAGAGGCAAAACATGTGAGCGTAGCCTTAGTGATACCGGTATTGTAAACATGCCCATTTCGGGAAAGACTAAACTAAAGAGAAATATCAGCAAATGTACAAACGTAAATATCAAAAACAATGCTGATGCAACAATATGTACTTGTAGTTCTATTGGTTTTTACCTCAAGTACGGCAGAGGATACACAAACTGCGTTCCAATAGAAATAAAATGGCCCTTTTTGTTCACGGGTATACAATCAACATTTGGCGGCTCAATATACGGTTCGATAACTATTTCCGAAACTGACCGCAATCGGTTAACTTTCCGATTGATCACGTTTACGTCAATCTGCCTCTGCAAGAATGAGGAAAGAGGTTGGGGAGCGGGATCTGATCAGGGTCATGCGTTTGTGAACAGTGACCGTGTCACAGCAACAACACCAGGGCTTCATGGAACTTGGTCCTATCTGCAGATGGCAGAAATCCAATCCACCGTTTATAGGCCGCATCTGAGATTAATCAGTTCGATTATGTGATTACGCAAAGTCTTCTTTCAGACCACACCAATAAGCTACTACTACGATGAGCTAGTTTTGTACATCAGGAGTGTATGTTGATGTTCTTCCCAGAACAGTTGGTAACAAATTCTTACTTCTTATATGCCAAACCGTACAAGTCAAGAAACAATACAAGACGTCTAGTCAGTCAGTAGAGTTTATTGTCTGGGATAGCGAAGTATTAATAATACCCGAACTCAGAGGGTGTACTGAAATCACTCCACCACATAGCTGCGCAAACCGAAATAGCAAGATGACCGAGGCTGCGGAATAGAACGTTAATTGTTTTGCAGAACTGGTATTTGTAGGAAAAAATTTAAATCAAATAGAATAACAGGTAGAATAGAATTTGACAAATCACAGGGTGGTTTTGTTGTACCTGTCCCCAAGGATCTTCGACGATTACCGCAGCTAGGCAACAGTCATGTGTCCCCGTATATGTATGGTGTATGGGGTGTCTGAGAGGAGTAGCACTTCTGAGTTGGTTGACTGTCGTGTCCCTTGGGGCATCCTCCATCTCTTTGGTCTCCATCATTCACCCAACTCTCACCTGTGGCTCCGCGAAGCTGAAGCATGCATCAGCGGCCACACCCCGGCAAACCGTTCGACAGGCGGGCTAAACCAGGTTGAGGGTTACCGAGGTCTAAAAAACTTCGGCGAGACGGTGTTCGGCATGTGAAGACAGATCCTTCTGAATGGGCGGACGAGATCTACTGATCCAACGGCCACAAAGGAGACCTATTCAACTGCCTGATCCGGCATTCCAGAGGAGGCGAACGAACCGTACAGCAGGTCACCGGCTCCTCTGGGAACACCCTGCTGCCTTGCAGTCTGCACCTGGGTGTGCAAGGGCTAGAGGTGCAACCTCGAATAAAAAGGCCGAACGGTGCTGGGGACACCGCTTCGTACCCTACTCTCGCGACTCTCTTTGATTATTCACGAAACCTTCGCGATATCCATGGAGCCGACTTATCCTCTCGCAGGAGATAGTCGTGTAAAAGTAAAAAGTAAGTATATGTAAGTAAGAACCGTGGATACAACATATTTTTGTGCGAGCCGGACTGTCTGGCTGCGCATTTGCGTGTTTTAGCCGAGCATAACAAAAGTTAAATCAGGAAAGACTGTGTAGGTATTTACGACAGATTGGTAGTCTGCGAGTGGTTAATCCGCCGCGGTTATGAACACATCGATCCGGATTCGTGGACTGCAAAAATGGTAATCAAGTGTCAAAAAATAAAATAGTTGACACTGTTTCAAAAGTCTATATTTACGATACAAGTCCGCTGAGGAATTACAACCGCGAAACCGGTCACGTGCTTACGAGAATCTTTGTCCAACCATCAAAGAGACTACTATAGGTACCTGTATATTTCCGACTTTTTCCATGATTCTCAACGTCCCTTAGTGCAACATTCCTTTGTTGTACCGACGTTTTAATGCAAAATAGACAAACACACACACACACCTTTTTGAACATCACCACCGTGCAATACAAAAAGGCTGTCAATAAATCTTTCATTCTGACACGGTCTCATCTTCTGGTTTGGAGTGTCTTGGAATTATATCGGTCGGAACTAACTGTAAGAAGCAAAACATTTTATAAACTTCCACGGCATCACTTGACACCTATCTCAATACCATCCTGTTCTGCTCAACGAATGGTTGTCAGACTGAACTGAACTGAAGATATTGGCGGATGTCGGCTCTTTGGTGCTCATTTCCTAATCACAAGAACAGCGAACAACTGTGAGTTTGTGTCGTATCTTTTGTTTCATTTTACTTTTTAATGTACATCCCCTTTTGGCCTTTTATCTCAACACGCTCCTCAGCCTATCGTAGTTTGCTAGTGTCATCTTAGATTTTGTTGACATTAATTTAGTGTACCAAATAGACAGAGTAGTGCGCTACACTACTTATATCAAACACTACATGGGGCTGTTTTTAGAGCAAAATCCTTACAAGATAGTTATGAATTTTGTGGTTATTTATCTGCCCTGAACTACTTAGAAAGTATAGTAATCTTAAGCCAGACGAATGATGGGTAGGTTCAGTAATGATTGACTTGAAACCCAGCTGTAAGCTCCTGCTTGTGTCTATCAACTGACCAGTGTTCTCAGAAACGTATCATGTATCTAACGCATTTCACCTATTGTTCCCTTGCAATTTCTACCGGGTTTCCGAAACAGGACTTTAAAGGACCTCGCCGTGGCTTCACAGTTGTTTGCTTTGTGTCTTGCGACTGAAGTGGCTGATCAGCATGTCAAGTCTTGTTTAATCCTAGTGCAAAAGATATTCCAGGACTTAAGCCTACCATCACACAAAAATTATTTTGTCCTTTTTATTCGTCCACCGGTTGTCCGTTGCGACATCTTACCTCTCTGGGGTAAGCCTGTCCAAATCGCATGCACCCAAAGCGATTCGGGTTCCGAATTAGAGTTGAGTTATTTTGTAGACAACTAGCTCTTTCTCTTTTACTTTCTCATCCCTAAAGCCTGTTGCACCTGTTCTCTAAGCGCATTTGAGTAGTAAGAGATTAGATTAATATAATATTATTCACCATGCAGCTTCAACGCTCAACTCACCATTGAAAACCATGGAAACATTGTACAGCTGTTTCATTCTTGTTGGGGATCATCGGCAGTGCACATCCATCAAGTCCCCACGAGGACTCGAACCCGGGGTGAACGATTGTGAATCGAACACCTTAAACACAAGGCTATCCGGAATGAATGTCATCGGTTTGTTGAACATCTACACTACACGATATAGTACCCTCCCGTCACTGGCTTTGAGCGGAAACAACCCGCTTCCCGCACAGCGATCTACTCCTGTGGTAGGTGATTTCTCTGTAGGAGCCTAAGTACAAGGAAGGTATTCCGTTATGAACAACCTGCAGAGCTTGGTTACTATGTGTAGTGTAGATGTTCGACAAACCGTTGAGAGCTATCCCGGATAGCTTTGCGGTTAAGGTGTTCGACTCGCAGTCGATCACCCCGGGTTTGAATCCTCGTGGGGACTTGGTGGGTGTGCGCTGCTATTGATTCTGGACAAGGATGAAACAGCTGTACAGTGCTTCCATGGTTTCCTATAGTGAGTTGAGCTTTGAAGCTTCAAGTTGATTTATATCATACAAGTTCTCTAAGCGTTTGTCCGAATTTGTGCCAGTTGTGATGGCTATTGTGCTAGTTCTCGCTATTCGTTCTGTTTTAATTAAAATGCATGCATACTTCTTGCAGAAGACTTCAATGTGAATACAAATTGGTATGAGTAGAGAGAGTTGCTTTCTCATTTTTGCCTGCTTTTTCCGCGGTTTCCGTCGATGAATCCGGCATTGACACTGCACAATGAGTCATTTGATAAACACAGCGATACAAGTGAATTTTCTATTATTTAAGATCCCGGCTTCTCGTGTTAACGGCACATTCTGGGAATATATTTCAGTCTTTATTAGGTCCCATTCAGCAGTAAGCTGCTGGTCCCACTGAGAAGTGAGCGACGAAGCTAGCCCTGTGGTTAGAAACCAGAACAGGTGCTGTGTATCATTATGACGGTGTTTTGCGCATCAATGGACATTCACTGGCGTTATTGGAGCCTGATTGCCATATCACAATAGCTCAGTTGGTGGTGCACCTGTGCGGAAGGTGGAAAAGTGGCGATCTAATTCGATACATTTAACACGGTGTATTCAGTCCAAGGCAAAGTTCATTTAATCCGTTGTGTGATCGATGATGCAACATTGATTTTCACGCAATCAATGTCATCATGTAAATATGATTCATTTTACTGGAGACTTTGATTGCGTTTTACGTCCACCGATTATGGTGTTCACACAATCGATTCAACTCTGTCATCTAACAACATTCGACACACTTTGTTTACTGCTCTCTGTACCTGCGATTCAACTGTTGAGTGTCTGCGTATTTCTCCACAATTTTACCACCTATAAATATGTCGTACATGGTGTGCTAAGAAACGAATACATTTTGATGCTACTTCGTGTGCCTTCTGATTTCACTAAGTGGGATTCGCTAACCACAGCAACGCTGCTATTTTGATTCAGTTTCGGTGCATGGGCTTTAGGAAGAAAAACATCCAAGTGGGTTTTCAGTAATTCAGAAATTTTAATTGAGAAAAGTAATGCTATTTACACCGAATGCTTCCAAGTGAATTCTCGGATGGAATAAGTTCGTTAAAGCGGTGGTCAAACGGTTATCATCGTGGAATTTAGACAATAACGACCAGGGTCCGATTCCGGCCACTGCCGATCAATCTCCCATTTGTCAGCCTTTCGGTGGTCACGGCCATCCTCATGATCGTGGTGATTTATTGTATAATAAATAAAACAGGAAGTAAAAAAAGTGTTTCAAAAGTCTATTTTAGTATCTCAACAGTGTCTCGACGGTAGACAGAAATCCCGGTTATCCACAGAGAATGCTTCTCAATTGGTCTGAATCGCCTTCCGCAGCAGTGTGTCAGTAATTGTGTTTTGCTACTTTAACTTTATAAATTATAGCCTTTTGATGAGTGGATAATCCATGCACGTGAGGACGGTTTTTCGAATATTTTCGGATGATCGGTTGTGATTTGCATACTATTAGATTCGCATCACGGCTAGAAGCAGAATCAATTCAAAAGACATAGTAGTTGGGACAAGTCCAGGCTCTCCAGCTGCCCTGGCCGAAACCGGAAACCACGGATTGCCGACCGAACCCCAAAAAATCCACCATGGATTACCACTCGTGACGGTGGGAGTGAAACTCTCACCACAACACGCACACGATAGAGACATAGTTGTTCGTTACCTTCTCGGAGGCTCATTGAAAGGTCTTAACTGATAGCCCTGTGTAACCGAATACTACTTTTCCAAAAATGTTCTTTTCCGTCACAGATATGGACAAATAAGCCGAAGGTATTGGTTTGCACGATCTATCAAGTACCAGTTCAGTCGGTGAGTCTATAAAAGTGCAAACTACAGTCATAACAACCATTTGTACAGTTACAAAGAAGGTGGACATTAGAAACGGGACGAAATTGCAGGCAATAAATATTACGTAGCTGGGAAACGAAAATGGCAAAGCTAACAGACCGTTCTCGTTTTGCGCATGCAGTAGGTTTACGATTGCAAGTGGATATGGATCTGGCGTAGCTGAGTATCTTGTTTTTGATATTGGAACGGATTAGTTTGCTTTGCTAGGTGAAACGAAATGTTTTTTCTCCAAAGAGATTGCGTAATTGATAAATTCAAAGTTTTCCTCTTGGTCGATAACACCATCATAGCGAAGGTGTCCTCCGTCTCTGGCTGAAATCCCAAACATCGTTTTTGATATCAAGGCTTCTCTGTAGTGCACACGTAAGCGGCTGGATATCCACGACGAAACCTGCCAACTTCTTTGGATCTAGAGCAGGTGGCAGTGTTTTTGTGATTGGTTGATTAGTTACCAGTACTTCAAAGAATAACTGTCTCGTAATGAATTCGTTACTTTATATAGTTTATTTGCCATTCTACTTTTATGTCATTACCACATCACAAGTAGGATGTACACATGTCCTGTGAAGCAAGTCAGCTCGAATTGGTTTTATCAAGAATATCGTTGATCAGTTATCACAATGAGATACAGATCATGGGGTACTGAGGATAGAACTCCGTTTAGCTTCCACGTTAGACAGACGCTAACTGACTGCCTCGGTGTGTAGGAAATAGTGTGACATTTTTATACCATAAATAAAACAAAAAATTGCCATTATGTGATCTGCCATAATATCACTGAGAACTGGTAATACACAGGAAGAGCGTGCTACTGCTCCAACATCACACAAGGATTTCCCCGAGAAACAGGATATGGAATAATGGAGTGAAAATCGAACTGCACTCAGTGAGAGCTAAATGTACGTGTTGTTATAGCGTTAAACAGAAAGTTTCACCGTTCATTTGCAATCAGCACATTCACCAGAGCTTGAATAATACCAAGGAATTCCATAAATTTGCTGTTCTTCGTTGCGCAATCTCTCAGACTTTCGAACTTGTACTGGTTGACAGCTGGTGAGCGGAACGCACTGATTCTCCCCAAAAACAGGCACAGAAGTAACACAAATAATATGCTCGGAAACAGGTTCGAGAATTGGTTTGATGACAGAAACTTGGTTTATGTGCCTGTGACGCATGGAAATATCATCTAAGTTGATAATCTGACAAGTTCGTTCGCTCATCTGATTAAGAACGATACCTCTTGAGAGTCTCCGTCCTTTCGTCGGTATTAATCAACTTCTGCAGATTCCAAACTCAATAACTTTGCCCTCCAGGCTCGATTCGTGAACAGCCTAACGGAGTCCTCCCCAGTAGTCAAAGGAGCAGCACGGCGCTAGTGCATCAATAAATTGTCAACAATTCTGTTTAGTTCGTGCAATGTATTGTGGCGGGCAGAAGCAGCTGCACTCTTCAAAGTTCAAATAGAGTTCTGAGCAGCTCCGTTAGAATAGGGATACCGAGGTGGAGTTAGTACATGGTCAGCCAATCGGTCACCTTCCCCGAGCAGTGAATTCTTTTATCGGTAACCACTGGAACGCTTTTCCGAGTACACGTCATATGAGGAGCCGTAATACTGAAATCGGTGGTCGTACAGTAAACTACTGACCAGTGGTGTCATTAATTAACAATAACTGGCATACAATACTTGCCCAGGAACGAACCACAATGACTGACGTGAACTCGTTTCCGGAACTCTGAGGACATTCGGCGTGGATCCACTTGGAAGGTCGTGAAAGAAAGTTATGCGAGCTTTACCACAGTAACCAGCTGTAGGATACCAATTACTGTTCCACTCTGGCCACCAACAAGTGAGTCTAGCAGGTTGTTCCATCTTCACTACACCCAAATGTTCAGAATGCAGATCTTCCAAGATTACTGAGCGTAGAGGTGGAAGTACAATGATTCTGTCGTTGAGGCACAGAATGCGGTCGTACGTAACATAAATTTCCTCACGATTTTATAGGGCTCCAGGAATTTTTGCCTAATGTTATCTCGTCACCTTCTTCGAAAACAACTGATGTTAGCATCGTAGTATTTCTTCGTGTCATCAACTAGATCCTACCGATTTACCGGTAAAGGTGGTATGACGAGACGGTCGGAAGTGGGAGCCTCCCCTATATAGGAGCACCGAAATAAAAGTCGGCGACCTGAAAGGATGGTGCTTTCCGATGCTGAAGGTCATATGAATGCGAAGCTAACATGACACTCCGTTGCTGAATCATGGCTGATGACGACTCTCCTAGGGAACAGCGTGAATTTTAAATGAGGCACGATGCATCGTCTTCCGTCACAATAGAAAAGTGGGTACCAAACAAATGTTTGTGCACGTGAGTCACAGCTCAGAGTAGGGCCAATATTTTGAGTTGGGCTTAGGAATATCCGCTTTCTACAAAACTGGGTTGGCAGGAAATACACATGACAGGTTGATCAGACTGTTCCAAAACCACTTCGACGGCGGCTCTGAAGGCTCGTAAGGCGAAAATGAGCAAAGAACAACATCTACTGACAGAAAGCTCAGCGGACTACCTAGGCACTATTTACGCTCTGATGACCAATGAAATATCTGTTGACAGACAAGGTAAATGTTTTGTACCGTCCCACTAACTCTAATGAGAACTCAGTTCTGTCTGAAAATCACTTTCGATTTATTGGTTCAGAATACATTGTTTACGTAAGATATGCCCTCGGCGTAACCAAAACCGTGCATAAAAGATTATTGACCTACTGATAGACCTATACGGCCAGTCTGGCTGGTTTATCTGGCTGCGCCCCGATTGGTTGGTTCGGCTCTGATCGAATGTCAACCACTAAATGATCCATTGATCGCCTGACTGGCTCTGATCTTGTCGGAGATTCTGGTCAGCCGATCACGTGCTGTCTGCTTCATTGAACCAGGCATTCTATTAGCAACGAGCTGGGTGCATTCCCTCACAGTAGAGTAGTTGAGCAGCTTTGGTTGAGAAATCTGGAGCAGATCCAGAGTATTGCAGGAGGGAGCCCAATAGTGAATGTAATTCAGCTATATATTTTGGAGGATTCGAAAAAGAGTAAGGTAAAAAAACTTTTGGGGTCGGGAAATAATACGTGCGCATGAACAACTTAACCCAAACAGGAGCATACAGCCGTAGAAAATATGCATTCACGGGTTTGATATCAATGTTATTTTTATGTAATTGGTCAAGCAACTATATTAGACGTTCGTCATTTTGCTCTTTAGTGGGTCACAGTCAAAAGAACAGACGGCGAATATGTCGGAGGCTTCCCGGAGCAGACAAAAGAAGGCATACGGAATAGCATAGGGGACACAACGGGATCTTGGGCAGCCAGCAAGATAGCCCAGATGAAGGGCTGCCGATCAAGCTGTCATCTGGGACAATGGGACCAGCCGAATAGAAATGATGCCCAAGAGAAGCAAGCTATTAGCCACGGGCAACTGGCCAGAAAGTAGCCGAAACACTCAAGCAACCGTAAGAGCAATGTTGGTGCGGCGCGGTCTGGAAAAGGGATTATATAAACGATTATGTGTTCATATGTCACGCAATTACTTGCGAGTAGTGTGGGATTGCTTAATTTTCGTTTGATTGACTGTCCTTTTTGGACTCCACGTTTCACGCGCAAACCTCAGGTCATCCGACCAACCTGCACTCGGAAGCACCAGACTCGAGTTTCGCTCTTGTTAGAGCTCATCAGTGGTGCATATCCTCCGCCACACCCAGGGTTTGAACCCGGGCCCTCCCATCTCGAAGGCGTGTGTGTTACCACTGCGCCACCCCGCTCCCGTTCGAGCTGATCCGAATCACCAAGCTTGTGGAGTCCAAAAAGGACAGTCAATCAAACGAAGATTATGTGTTCCCTGGACTTCACTTTTTTGGCCTTTGAAATACAGGTGTTCTAGCCCGTCTTGTCGTCATGGTTACAATAGCTTGTCAATCCTTCTTGAAAGTACGGTGAGTTCTTGTGTTTGTGGAGTGTACCACGACTGCACAACAATGGTGTACCGATAGCTCAGAAGTCGTTGAGAATATGAGTAACATAATCCAAAAAATGTCAAAAGCCCAGTTTTTGATGTTAGCTACGGTTATTTATAAAATAATCGCAATAAATTGTACACAACTTGTAAAAATGTCGACGTCAACGGCTTTGCTGATTGAAGTCCGTGAGAAGCCACAAAATCCAGGATAGCCTGAGGTTACAGCACTCAGATAAAAAGGGGACGACTGTAGGTTATCAAGTGGACTGTTGAGTAGGTTTAAATATGCTCCACTGATCATTCTTTTCTTTTTATCCCAGTGAAATTTGCTGGACTGATCTAACGCAAACGGGTCTGAAGGAGGTTAATTTGACTCATAAATAAGACTGTTGTTTAACCCATCTTTCATACAACTTCTCAAGCAGTTCTGGATTGTACGGTCTGTTTCTGTACACCTTTCTTTCTAGTATCGTAAGTAGTATGCACATACGTCATCAAGCTACTCCCGATCTGTATTTAAGTCATATCCATGGGCTAGTCGTCTGAAAACCATGAACTCCATCGATGACACTCCAGTTGTCCTTAGTCCCACGGTTCCGTGCTCACAGCAAGTCAACACGAGTCCAAACTCATTACATGCGCGATATCATTTGCCCGTCGTTAATCGCTTAGAGTGCACTGAAAGTTCAGCCAACAATGAAACTTCAACATCGGGCCCATCGGATGTGAGCAAGTAGGATGCCGCAGATCGTGTTTTCACCTCCGGTCAACGAAGTTTATTAGGGAAGCTTGCGATTTCTTCCGACACAAATGATGCTGAGAGCGGAGTGTTCAATAATAAATCGCGCCAGTCCCTAAGAAGCATCCTTCGTTGATAACTGTGAGTAGCTCATTTTCTGATAACCAGGGAATAGGAGAATGAATTTGCTCTTGATCCCGGAATATCTCCTAAAGATTTGTTAGATCAAGGCCTAATTGGATCAGTGGATTATTCGGAAGAGGGGGTGAAGATGACGAACCAACTGAAGGCGGTTCCCGTGAGAAGTTTCCGGATACTCACTGCCGGATCCAAACAGTCAGACGAAAATTTTGCGGACGGTGACCGTGAGGTCTCGTCTAGATAGTCTGTGACGGCAATCTTTTAGTTAGAGTCATTCTCCTTATTTTGTCATATTTCCAAAAACGGCCTGTTGGTTCCCAATTCATGCACCTTAACAGATTGTAATAGGATTTGTAAGCTTCCGTTCAAGGCACCGGATTCAATTTCCCAACTGACCCCTCCTTCATTTACGTCTCGCGGAACAACCATTCGTTATCACAAACTCCACTGGCTGGAATTGATTCTTTTCAGCTGACTGTTTTTTTCCGCCTTGGAATACTTAGGCAAATACAGTGAACTGTACTCATTGAAATTACTGGTCCTTTGTTGAGCTGGGTATATTTATGATGCTCATAACAACAAGCAGTTCATCAGAATGACATTAAATTGACCTGCTTCATCTGGTGACCTAGGTACTACGTTGTGTGTCTGAGAAAACAAAAAGTTTCAAAACCAAGCATGCCCTTCTAACTAACTGATTTTCCTGTATGAGAAGCACAAACTCATACTGAGAGATAGGGCTTCGACGAGGGTGGGATTCAGTTCCACCCTGGCGAACTGTTATTGCTAATGTCGCAAATACATCCACCGCGACCAAGGACCAATAACTCAAAGGCAACTGTTCCCAAAGAAATAGTTGTTGCTTGTGCACTCCTAGCTGAAAGGACCACAGCCATTTCTAGCCCCGTTTGCGACACACCTTTTTTGAAGTAATATGCGAAATCACTGGAACTCGATGCACTGACCCATAAGAATGTGATCCGTTTGTATCGGGATGTGCCTGATTGGATGAGCCCTGAATTGACTGATACATACGAAGCTGTAGCCCACCGTACTGCTTGCAGAGAAATCCGAACTACTAAAAACTTCGCCGTATTTTTATGGTTAAGCAGGTTTTAATTCTTGTAGGCCATATCAGCTTTCAAGGTTAGATGAAGCAGCTGAACAAATCACCAGTAACCATAATGGCAAATATCACTTTTGCCTGTTCCAACTCAATTTAGTATAGGGTGTCAGAGATGAGATTAATTTTCACTCACTGAGAGATCGGAATCAGTGAATATCTTTCCTCAAATCTTGTGTTTAGTTTGAATGGGATCAAAAGTTCGTATATCAAGTATGTTGTCAATTGGACCGCTGGCACCTGACCGTAAATCAGGTCTCGTAACCATACGCGCATGGAGAGAGTGCGTGATCAACTTATATAATGTTGCAAGAATGTTTTTCGATGAACTGAGTCCATTGTTTTATTTTAAACACAAAAATATGATCTTCGGAAGTTTATTCTTGTTTGAGGTTCAATAATACTACTCGCTTGTGTTCTCTGTTTGTGCATGCGAGATGCAAACCAAAAGTGGCACCAGGCTGGAAGTAGGCAGTTTCAGTTCCAGCAGAATATGTGTTGACCAAGTTAGGCAAAAATGCCTGTGAACCCTCAACCAGCAATCCAGATGAGCTCCCGTGATCTCTTCTTTCCTCTTACTTGCTTTCCTCTTCTATTCTTTACCTACTGGTTGTTAACCTCCATCTGATGCCCGAGGCTGTGGGCCAGAACAACTTCAAGTCTTCTTATTTCGGTGTAGTTCTTGAAAAGTCTCCTAACATATCAAGCTCCTCTGCTCATTTGCACTTTGGGTTAAGCCTGTCCGTTTGGAATTCATTTACTCTCTCTCTCTCTCTACCTCTCTCTCTCTGTCTCTCTTTCAGGATCCATTTTTAGTAGGGATCATGTGACCACCAATAAAATATTTGGCTAAGGGGAGGGGACTCCAGTAAATATCCTTGGAATAATATAAACAACAGGCCACGATGATCGTCGCACATTTAGCTTTGTCTTGGGAAACTAGATCAACTGGGGCAATTGTGAACCCGCCAGCTAAGCCTATCTAACTGCATCTGCCAATATGTTATCCTTGTCTGAATTTACCGCAATTCTGTTCTACTCTCAGATATTTTGAAACAAAATTTAGCATTCTGATGAAAAATATAGTTGATTTTCCGTAATTCCTGTGGAGGAGCTGATTACCAAACTTACGCATGAAGACAGAATGTTGTATCTTAATTTGCATTCGGCCAAGCTTCTGCATAGAGTGGGGTTGGCATTTCAGTCAAAAAAGATTTGCACTTGTCACTTCCAGAATTCCAAGCCATATGCTGTTCTTCCGGGTGGGAAGTGACCAAAGAGGCTAATTCAGTGATAAGAAACAGAAGAGCTAATGTGTATCCATGGAATAAAGGTTGCGTTTTCCTTGAAATTCACTTATGTTATTCGAGTCCGCCTGGCCCTATGGCGATAGCTCAGCTGGAAGAGCACATACCCGGTACGCGAAAAGTCCCCGCTTCGGTTGCTGCTCGGTGCAGGGAATTTAGGATGCTAGAAGTAAAAATGGATTTCTTATTACGAACAATATTTATCCTCTTTTGACATCTCTTACATGATGCGCACCGGAAGGCTTGAAAAAACTCTTCCAGTGAGGTTTAAAAACAAGAACTTATAAGGATAATCATTCACAAGACTAAATATCGGAAAGATACCAGATGGTTCATTTTAGTGCAATAGAAAAGGGAAACGTGTGCTTGAACGCGATAATAAAATAACAAGTGGATAACGCTGTTGGCTTACCGAGGAAAGTTATGCTAGCTGAGCCGTGTTCCTGCTTGTGGCGATCATTCACTCGGGTTCACCACAGAAAGTGGTGTTCGTCAGGGTTGCCCTCTTTCACCCTTCCTCTCCAATTTTTTGATTGAACTGATTCTTGAGATAGTCCTATCCTCGTGTGAGAATAGCGGTGTCGTTATTTGCACAGACAGTAAACTGTCTGACTTGGAATATGCGGACGGCAAGGTTCTTATGAGGGAAGATCCAGGTAAATTGCACGCTCTTTTAGATAGCCTAAACAACAGTGTATCAATGTTTGGGATGCGTTTTTCACCTTCAAAGTATAAAATGCTGTTGCAGGACTGGGTTGGCTCAACACCAAACCTTATGTTGGCAGGGGAGGCTCTAGCTGAAGTGGATAAATTGTGTTACCTGGGTAGTTACATCTCACCGGGTGGACACATATCAGATGAAGTGTCATCGCGTATACAGATGACGCATTTGACTTTTGCCAACCTCCGTCATCTGCGCGCCGTCTTGACATTCGATTGTCTGTTAAGGGTAGAGTGTACAATGCGGTGGTTAGGTACGTTCTTTTATACGGTTCAGAAATATGACCGTTGAGGGTAGAAGACAGGCGAAGATTGTCGGTGTTCGAGCACCAATGTCATCGTACCATTGCCCGAGTATGGTGGGAACACCGTATCAGCAATGAGGTAAGGCGTAAGGTGTTGGGAAACAGAGGTCAGTCTCTGGATCAGGTGCTGAATCTAAACAGGTTAATGTGGTTGAAACATGTGTTACGCATGCCCATCGATACACTTCCTCAGTGTACGCTGTTCTCTGGGGCAGGTGGTATTTGGAAGGTAGGTCGAAGTGGTCAGTCCATGACATGGAAAAAGGTATGAAAACCTTGACCAGTGGACTTGGCCGAGTAGGACGTATTAGACTTTCAGGTTGGGGTCCACGTGATCCACCTACCAAATGGCTGTAGACATTAAGTGATATGCCTAGGTGTCGTGGCCAGTGGCGTAGTTGCATTTGGACTCTTTCCTTGTTCTCTTTATTTCCGCTTGGTACTTCGACTTTTTGAATCTTTATCATTATGCTCCTATTCTTTTCGCCATCTACTGGACGACGCTGGGATGGCGCGATCGAAACCAGAGCAAAGAAGTGCGAGGTTAATAGTCGAATAAACTGAAACTGTAAACTGATAAGACAGATGAAACGAAAAGTTCTTCCGAATTATTTATTCCCATATCCCTACTCTAATATGGATCAAACAATAGAAGGGAACCATGAAAAGGACATTGATTAGTAACTTAAAGAAAATTGTTGTGATCGGCACTAGCACTCGATAAGTAGTACTGTCGCTACGAAAGCAGTAAACACTCCGTCCAGAACCAAGTGCGCTAAAAGAATGAGAACAGCGGTTGAATAGGAACGCAGTTAGAAACAACACCCTGCTCAGTTGTAATTTTCAGTCATTCAAGGATGTCGTAAAATAACACAAAACAATGTCTTTAGTAGTCTTCACATCCACCACAGCTTGAATGAAGTCCCGGTCTTCTGTAATTCAGGTGTTTTTATAGCACAATCTTTTAGATCTTCGAACTTTTACTGCTGGACTGGTATCGGATGCACTGAATAGTTATCTTCTGGAATAAACTCAAAAAAGCAGGAATTAGGACATTTATAAATTGCATCAGAAATAGTCTTGTTAAATGCGATTTGGTCTAAGTGCCTACGGTGTACAGAACCATCATTCAAATCAAGAATCTTACACAATATTATACCCATTTGAGTAAGAACAATAGCGCGAGACCTCAGTTCACTTTATCGATAATAAACAACATCAGCTGATTCCAAAATGAGCAAGTTTGTTCACAATATTCTAGTGGTTGTTTGAAAATAATTTAAAGTTATTTTCAGGTCCAAAAACGTAATTAGAACTGAAGAAGAAGAAGAATAAGTGGGACTACCGGTGTTCAAAGATTCTTGAATATATCAGTTTTGGAAAGTGTTAAGATAGTCTGAATATGAGGCCTGTTATATTCTGGGATAAATTTATATTGAAAAGTGATGCATGCAGCCTAACTCTTAAACCCCACCTCGATATCAAAACTTCACATTAATCTCGATCCTCGAAGATATCTATTATCTTTCAAATAAAAATCAATTTACCATACGTTTGTCAACTTATCGCATGTATCGATCTTCTGGAGGCAATTTTCTGAAGATTGAACCGAACTCTTTTTAGGGCTATTGGCTGACTGGCTGGCTGAGTGAGTGAGTGAACTAATGACTGACTGACCCATTCACTCACTCACCAAGCGAACTCACAAACTCGATAGTATCATTTTTTGCGGCTAACCCGTACATGGTCTTCTCTGTCAAGATAAAGACGAAAAAGGTTGATGTTTTTATCACATAAGTGGCTGAGGTTACGAGCGACTTGAGCAATACTCTTCAAAGGATTTACATGTTATGTAGAAACCACATTTGCTTCGACTGTGAGCGCAAAACCTACCACTGACACTAAATAAAATATTTACGTTTACTTGACACGACTGTGAGAACAGTTATTACCAAAATCCATACCTATATATTTGTAATATTCGATCAGAAAGAATCACGTTAGTGACTATCTTAGGTCCAAAGTTCTAAAACGTTAACATGTTGGGTATGCACTGCTCCCAACGTGATGAGTGATAAATATGTCTACATTTGAGAGTGTTTTGCCTGGTTAGATTAGTATTGCATTGTTCTACCCACACACTCGCCCTAAAATCGCAGAGTAGTGCCGATCACTGGCCTTTCGAAAGTAAGAAATTTCCACGTTTTACTATATAGTTGACAGCATCACATCCTTCTGAACAACTCACATTCATCGCTTGCTCTAGTAAGCGCAAAAACATACTCATACACACTGTTGATCAGTAGTTGATAGTATGTGCACCCTAGTCTTATTCAGTGCATACATGGCTGTTCTATGCCGGATCAATATCAGACCAGACTGGTCCGAAGCACTTTGATCTCCGTGTTTACTCAAAAAACCACCAGCCTAAGAAAAAATACATTAGACAAGGTCAAAAGTACACAAATGTGAAACAAATTCCGACTGGAAAGTAAATCAAATAACCCCCGTTGGGAAAATCTTTTGCCCACTGAATATTTAAGAAAGTCCGCGTCACCTATCTGAGGTGAAATACTTTCATAACTAATAAGCGAAACGTTACGTTGTGCTAAACATTTGTATATACTATTTTCAACCCATAAAAAGAGAAAACAAATCGAAGTAAGTTGATGAACTTGAAATTTAAGTCAGTTTTTCGAAACTAATCATCGACTTCAGCATGCGATTCTTCAAACCAGGAAATCACCTTTCAGTGTTTTCGGAATCCAAAATTCTTCCATCCCATACGTCTAAGTTTAGGGACGATGCTATCCTTTACGTTTTTGTCTATGTGGTTTGCATTCAGATAGGTTTTGACCCTAAAGATTGCCTCAATGGTTAGGTCAAATGTATTTTGCCACCCACTTTACATGACTGGCCATTTTTGTCCGCATCCTGATTTACCATTTATACTTCCTAGCCATGGATGTTTCCGTAAATCTACCCCGTGATTCATGCCTCCAGTTTATCGGGTGCTTGAAAAGCATTTAAGAACTTGATTCGACTTAGATTACACTACACATACCTGGGGTTGGGATAAGACGTAATCGACAAATCAGGTAAAGCGGTTGCAAACAATTACCCGTGTACTAGATGAGCGAAAAACCTCACAGTAAGAAATAAATCTCGGAGAAAAGAGGAGTGGCGCACATATGGTTAGGATGAGAGTGTATTCTGTGTAAAACCACAAGTAATAATCACCAAAATCTCTCTCATCTAATCGAATGCGGCTGATTAATTCGTTGTCTAGTCAACATACTTCTTGCTACCAAACTTTGAAACAGTCAGTTAAACACTCCGTGCACCTTTAAGTTTCACAAATATTCCACATGGATGTCGGGACCGATTGATTTATTGCGCAATCAAAATGACCAATTGTGAAGCGTAGTGTCTTGAATGGATCGGACTTTTCCACACCTTGGATAGCGTCAAACTCAATCAAGCTCTATCACTCTGGCAATTTCGTCGTTCGGTTAAACTTTTAGTTCGTCCGGGCCCGTAACTAGTTGATTATGGATCGGTCTGTAGTCTGTGGGACGAATTGGTGAGTGTCTTTGAGATGCAGATATTTCGAGATGTTGAGGATCATATTTGTTCTCGTGAAAGAGAGATGGATTGTAACGCGAATGATAAGCGGAAAAAACTGATTACAATCGGTTCCACTTATGGATATTGAACCATACCCTAAATTGCCATAGTCTGGTCTTACGCCCGTAAGCACAAAAGATATTTGTATGCCACTGGAGTGCAGTTTATTGATCCACTGGGGTCATTGTTTTTAAGTTCAAGAAAATACCGAGTGCATCAGTGTTGTTCTTGATATTGACTTTTATATTGAGGTCGAAGTTCTACTACACTGTCGTTATGTTCAAAATGCCAGTATGGCTACAGGCATTATTGCATTCACGCTTTCACTTTTACTGAGCTAGTTTTGGCTGTGATCTGGTTTTCCGATGTGTTGCGTTTGCCGTTACTTATTCCTTTTTTCTTTCGTTGAACAGGTGTCCACATCTCGCGAGTGGCAGTGTTCTTATCAGTATCCTGTTGGCCGGTAGATGGTCGATCCATATCTGTCGTCCACCTACGCCTGTCATGCCCACGCTGCTGGCTGTGTTCGCGTTTCACGCGCAGAAAATGCCGGTTGACTGTTCAGGCCCCGGTCGTGCGATTGACTGCGGCTGGTGTTGTGTGACCGAACAACTAGGCACTGGAACAGCTGTGAAAAATAATTAAAAAGTGCCTTCAACGGCAGTTGCATTTAAACACACAGAACAAAGTCAATCAGTCGGGTTTGGGCGGAACGATATGCATCGAAAGTCCTGCGTTAATCGATTGGGTATGAATAATTGTGGTGACAGGCCACTGCGTTTTGTATGCATTCCTAGGCGACCTTAAGAGATGTTGAGTGATAGACACTGGGTAGGTATTGTTTTCCGTATTTCTGTGGCCCACTTGAATGCTCCTGTTCGAACATGTGCATTCCGCTGATTTAGAGAAAGAGGAAGAGAAGGTGTGTCTGCGTGGAAGATAACCCCAGGTTTTAGTTTGCTATGCTATTCATGTGAGAATTCATTTTTGGAAGTATCACGTGAGAGATTCTGTTGATTGTGGTACCATCCACGCAGTTTTTATACTTAACGGTTTCCCAAGACCCCGTGATACAAGCTTCCGATCCCGTACACACACACACACACACATGTTCAAAGAATTCTATTTGTGATAAGAAACTAACGGGTTTCATTCTAAACCGAAATATCAAAATGCGGTCGATAGGTTTGAATTAGGCAAAAAAGGTAAGTCAGTTGTGATGAAAATGTCCGACCGCCTAGTCAAATATCCTCAAAACCGCGGGTCACGTCGATTCTATTTAAGGACCTCGATCCATCTTCTTGTCATGCGTTCAACAAAAGATTGAGTAATATGTTGGTCGATTTTACTTTATTCTCGTCCTAGAGAGGTCAAAAATTTATTCTGATGAACTGATCCCCGTGTTAGAAGACGTTGACACCGGAGGGAGTCGAACCCACACATGTACGCGATCCATTCTTTGGTAGTGAGTATGTACTACCAGATGAGCTACAAGTCCACTCTTAAACTGAGCCATACCTACATAATTACATGAACAGAGAGCCACACCGTAGTCGTGATACTGTGAAACAATGACCAAATTCGATTACATGCAATTTGTGTGCGGCCGAATCATCGTGCCGGAATTAACCAACTGGTTGGATCTCGTAGATGTTGTCTCCCAAATTCGTTAAAATAAAATATTGTTTATACATCATAACCCCAAAGTACGAAGCTTAGGATGCCATAAGTATACGATGGCTTTTTCAGACCTTGTAGTGACATTCCACCTTGCTTATTTGTTTAACACACATCATTGTTAGTCTGAAATCGCGCCGCTAAGTGCGGTGGCCACTTGACTGTTGCCCGTGCACACTACACGCACGCTTTTCCATTACACACTAACCACTCTCTCCCTACCTGTAGTGTTCTGCTTCTCAAGGGTTGTGGGGAACATTGCCCTGATGATCGTGGTGGAGTATTGCAGAGTACCGCCGTAACGGACAGGTGGTCCATGCGTAGTGAGAAGGACTAGCGGACGCGCGTAATAAGGAAACTGCCTAGTAAAATCTAACCAATCTTACACGCTGATGTCCCAACCAGACTGGTATTCGGTCTTCAGTCAAAGATGACCTCAGCAGTACGACTAAGAAGTTCTTATGTGGGGCCAGTATGAGCTTTTCAAAGAGGAAGTGGAAATATTTGGTCTTGCTTGTTCGTTCAAAGCTTGAGACTTCACGTGAACAAATTCTGTTGCCTTCTCCTTTCGCTCATCATTCAAACATGGATGGTGGTCGAGTGCTTTAGAGTGTTTTATCACTACTTCGAGGTTCGAATCCCCGCCACCACCAGTTGCTCTCCTGATAGACAGTATTCCGTTGTAGTCTGGCTAGTTAACACACCTGACTTATTGGGGCCTCAAGTGGTTATCCACCCCTAGTCTCACGTTGTACTTGCCGACTATCCGTATTAGAGCAGTGGGCATTTGAGGCTATGGGGTAAACCCTTCCCACTGCACTCATGCGCAAGCCTGTATTGAAAAATACGTGGTTATTCATTCGACCATGTTCCCTTACAGCGGTACTGTTCAGAAACCGATTGTTCCACACTGTGATAGTCGCTTTGAAATGCTTCACACCTCTGCTATTTTTTATGAAATATCTGTGACTCGTAACAGAACAGCTATACGGGTCATTGGTCAAATGCCCTGTTTGTAGAGTGGTGTGAGCCTACGTCACATGACGTGAGTATAAACAGAATGAATCACGAACTATTCCTGATGAATCACAAATGAAGTCACAGCCAACAATTCGCATCCTTGTTTTAAATTCCGATTTCACACAGAATAAAGTGAAAGCCGTTCGATGATTTACGCTCATATCTACTCACGCAGTGGGAAGAAATCAATTTAGGTGATTGATGGTCCTTAAAAATTCCTCGTGGTTCGTGAAAAGGTCAAAACTGGACCCTTTTGTATCAGCAGATTGTTCCAACCCGCGTCCGTCTTCACCGGTGGAACAGAACTCTGCAGACGACAACACAGATGGACTTTCTGTGGACAGTCTAACGATCCCAACCAACTAGTCCGGTCCACCGGAGAGCACCACGTCACGGCCAATAGGCCAAACAATACATTTCGTACGGAACTTTGTAGGACAGAATAAAGCGATTGATGGAATTGTCCGACAGACGGAGTCCGAACAGAGGAAAGAAAGAAAGGCTGAATATTTGGGGCTTTGGTCATCCGAAAATCTGGAATCCGCTGCATTGAGAATAGAAACAACATATTGGAAATTGGTATCATATGATATGCTGCCTAAACGCTGAAATCACTATTGAAAACCGTTGATGCACCTTAAAGCTATTTCATCTTTGATAGGAATAATCAACACTCAGTATGCCAGGGCCGAACGATGTACCGTGTGATGTGTTCAACGAGATATAATGTCAGTAACACGGCGTTGTCAGTGGAAAATTATTTGATTGTAAAACTGCCTTGAGAAAGGTTGGCCACGATAACCGAAACGTCGGCTGATAATTTTCCACCGACAAAGTCGTGTTACTGACATTATATCTCGTTCATTAATCAACATTGCTTACCCACCGAGAAATTCGTAGATGGGTAGTGAACGATAAAATAGAGAAGTACACAAAGCGGAGCGATCCAATTCTCTATAGCAGACGTATTGTCCTATCACAATTAGGGTATTTATGATATAGTGTTTTCCATTACTACTCTGATTAGTGGTATAGATTTTACTTCTTGAAACAGGTGCCGGCAGAGCTCCGTATGGCAAATGTGTCAAATTGCTCGTTTTTCCATTCATTCACATGGCCAGTTTTATATTTTTTCGCTTTCATTTGAGTTTGCACAACTACAGACGCATAAACATGCGTGCATGGATATCATGTGTATTACCAAGCAGACTCCAATCGGTTCTTCCATTTCCCACGCTGGTTTGAAGTTCTTCACCCAATAAATAACTCCAAACGTTACATTATTTCCATACAAACAACCCACAGGGAAATTGTGTCATGGGTAGTTATACTGTAAGTCCAATTTTGCGGCCGTCATATGTATGCGTAGTTTTGGGAAGTTAAGCATTAGATTCATTAGAGTAACATCCGCAGATCTTTTAGCTCAGCTAGCAGAGTTCATGCTTGACCAAAGCATGGTTGGCGTCCATGTGTGGGTTCAAGCCCCACTGGAATTACACACTTTTAATTTCGGCGTTCTTATAGAAAAGCACTTCTGTACAACATAAGAGAAATCCTGAATCCGATTAACGATCTTGAACAATAACCCTGCTAGCACAACTCGCGTGAAAAAGGTAACTGATTCGCTAGTCTTTAACAATAGCCAAGTGGGGGTAATAAGTCGCGAAAACTTCGCTTGATTTCTCCAACTGTTTGCAACTCAGACTGACCAATCAACGGCGCTTCGTCGCACCGCGTGCTGATTGCTCATTATCAGGCTCTCTACCCCTCTAACTAACAGCGTTGCATTAACGAACCAATAGGATTGCTCGAAAATACGAGTAAATTCACGACAGTTTTTCGCAACTTCTCTCATTCAAGCTGGAATCCGACCGCCCGAAAGCACGTCCTTAGGGATGGTTACCTAAACCCATATAACCGCCCCACGTGAACAAAAATAATACATGTTACGAGGTTTTGAAAGTTTATTGACAATTATTTATTAAAAGGTGTACACAATTCGCTTAAGAAAATAATTAATTATTGTCCAGGTCCGCATTGTCTGACTTTTCTCCGGCCTGATTCGGATTCTATGAAAATTTAAGCATGATTAATAATAGGTGCATTTAACTCACCGGCTGCACTGTTTGCCTGCTGTAGTTGGTTGCAGCGTCGTGCAGCCATCCACGAATGGCTAGAACTAACATTTCCTCCCGGAAGTCTGTGAACGACGTTCTTTGGAGGACATATTCTAAATAGTTTCTCCGATAATGTGAATAACGCTTTACCTATAATGTATCGATTCGGCGAACTTTTACGGAATCCGTGTTTTCCGAGTGCTCCTGAATAGTTCATCAATTCCGCCACATTCGCACTGATCAGACGGCGCATTACATTGCGCACGAACTTGTGCGCCTTGTCACCACAACTTGAACGAAGTAGATCATTCTTAAGGTATTAGTGTAAATTGGTTAAATTTAGCATTCGGGTCATGACCTCCGATGTACTGATGTTAATTTCCAACTGAATCAGCCGGTCCAGTGTGGTCATCGGAAATCCTGTTTCACGGGATGTTGAACTTTGTACATTCAGGGACCCCACCGTTGCCTGTAAATCCGTAATCATTTTTGCAACATGCATATCTCATGCAAGATGCTTCGCATCAAACTGTCGCTTGCCGCTTATCAGATCAATGTCGTCACTATCGAACGCACTTACTTTCACACGTATTGCAAACGCCTTCATTCGTTTGTCCCGAATGAGTGAACCATGAAGCCAAATATGTTTTACGCACGTGTACTAGGCCGGGACACTTCCAGACGTGGGAAAATTTTCTCCAGAAGGTTATCTAAATATATAGGAATAGGCATATTGGTAACCCACTACGTGGTGGACTTGTACGTTTCCTGCTGGTGAAGTCATAACTACACACTGTTGAACAAATCACTGTTAAGGGATCTTTAGGCCCATGATAACAAAACATACGTGTGTTGATCTCATCTGAATTTTTCGTGCCTACGGGTATCTGTAACTTGTGCACTAAAATGAGAAAAGTACATTATACGTTCACTTTTCAATGATATGAACTCACAAGGCGAACCTTTTTGACGTCCTACATTGTCCAAACCAATATCTGAATTGAGGAGAACAAAAAAATGGATGCTCACCAGCGATACTCGTTCTCGTAAACGTAGGAGCTGGTAAAAACCAAAAATTAGCAAAAATTCTCTTTACCGTTGGATATTGACGGCTGTTCGGCGTCGTTCTCATCATCTGATTAGAAGTGATGAGGTATTTTCCTGACTTGGATTAGCTGATCAAAATTATACATTTACCGTCGTCGCTTGAGTGGGAGACCCAGGGAGATAGTCGCGTCACTGGACGCAAGGCCATCTTCCTCGTATCTCCGCTGAATTTCCCAAGCGTGTTCGAACGTCCATTAAGTTCAACGCATATAGTTGGTTGGAATAGTCCGAAAAAAAAAAAATATATATATATATATTATATATATATATATATATATATATATATATATATATATATATATATATATATATATATATATATATATATATATATATATATATCACGCAGTTGCTCGCGAGTAGTGTGTGGGATTGATGAGTCTTCGTTTGGTTGACTGTCCTTTGGACTCCACATTTCATGCACAAAGGTCATCCGACCAGGTTGGTCGGATTACCTGAGGACAGTCAATCAGACAAAGTACCATGTTTGTGCCCCTGCTCGCATTTTTGCGCTTACGCTTGCCGCACGCATGTGCTATACATTTGACTGTTGACTAGCCAAAGCAACACACGCCACCGAGCCAACGCGTCGTCGTGTCGTTCTCTCACCTTAAAAGGTTGGACATAAAGGGAATGGTAAATACCAAAACAGTTCTTTCCTTCAAACCGATATAGCTTGTAGGTACCTGTACATTTCCGACTTTTTCCATGATTTTCAACGTCCCTTAGTGCAACAGTCCTTTGTTGTACCGACGTTTTAATGCAAAATAGACAAACACACACACACACCTTTTTGAACATCACCACCGTGCAATACAAAAAGGCTGTCAATAAATCTTTCATTCTGACACGGTCTCATCTTCTGGTTTGGAGTGTCTTGGAATTATATCGGTCGGAACTAACTGTAAGAAGCAAAACATTTTATAAACTTCCACGGCATCACTTGACACCTATCTCAATACCATCCTGTTCTGCTCAACGAATGGTTGTCAGACTGAACTGAACTGAAGATATTGGCGGACGTCGGCTCTTTGGTGCTCATTTCCTAATCACAAGAACAGCGAACAACTGTGAGTTTGTGTCGTACCTTGTTTCATTTTAATTTCTAATGTACATCCCCTTTTGGCCTTTTATCTCAACACGCTCTTCCGCCTATCGTAGTTTGCTAGTGTCGTCTTAGATTTTGTTGACATTAATTTAGTGTACCATATAGACAGAGTAGTACGCTACACTACCTATATCAAACACTACATGGGGCTGTTTTTAGAGCAGAATCCTTACAAGATAGTAATGAATTTTGTGGTTATTTATCTGCCCTGAACAACTTAGAAAGTATAGTAATCTTAAGCCAGACGAATGACGGGTAGGTTCAGTAATCATTGACTTGAAACCCAGCTGTAAGCTCCTGCTTGTGTCTATCAACTGACCAGTGTTCTCAGAAACATATCATGTATCTAACGCAGTTCACCTATTGTTCCCTTGCAATTTCTACCGGGTTTCCGAAACAGGACTTTAAAGGATCTCGCCATGGCTTCACAGTTGTTTGGCTTGTGTCTTGTGACTGAAGTGGCTGATCAGCATGTTAAGTCCTGTTTAATCCTAGTGCAAAAGATATTCCAGGACTTAAGCCTACCATCACACAAAAATTATTTTGTCCTTTTTATTCTTCCACCGGTTGTCCGTTGCGACATCTTACCTCTCTGGAGTAAGCCTGTCCAAATCGCATGCACCCAAAGCGATTCGGGTTCCGAATTAGAGTTGAGTTACTTTGTAGACAACTAGCTCTTTCTCCTTTACTCTCTCATCCCTAAAGCCTGTTGCACCTGTTCTCTAAGCGTATTTGAGTAGTAAGAGATTAGATTAATATAATATAATTCACCATGCAGCTTCAACGCTCAACTCACCATTGAAAACCATGGAAACACTGTACAGCTGTTTCATCCTTGTTAGGAATCATCAGCAGTGCACATCCATCGAGTCCCCACGAGGACTCGGACTCGGGGTGAACGATTGTGAATCGAACACCTTAATCGCAAAGCTATCCGGAAAGAATGTCATCGGTTTGTTGAACATCTACACTACATGATATAGTACCCTCCTGTCACTGGTTTTGAGCGGTAACAACCCGCTTCCCGCACAGCGATCTACTCCTGTGGTAGGTGACTTCTCTGTAGGGGCCTAAGTACAAGGAAGGTATTCCGTTATGAACAACCTGCAGAGCTTGGTTACTATGTGTAGTGTAGATGTTCGACAAACCGTTGAGAGCTATCCCGGATAGCTTTGCGGTTAAGGTGTTCGACTCGCAATCGATCACCCCGGGTTTGAATCCTCGTGGGGACTTGGTGGGTGTGCGCTGCTATTGATTCTTGACAAGGATGAAACAGCTGTACAGTACTTCCATGGTTTCCTACGGTGAGTTGAGCTTTGAAGCTTCAAGTTGAATTATACTATACATGTTCTCTAAGAGTTTGTCCGAATTTGTGCCAGTTGTGATGGCTATTGTGCTAGTTCTCGTTATTCGTTCTGTTTTAATTAAAATGCATGCATACTTCTTGCAGAAGACTTCAATGTGAATACAAATTGGTATGAGTAGAGAGAGTGGCTTTCTCATTTTTGCCTGCTTTTTCCGCGGTTTCCGTCGATGAATCCGGCATTGACACTGCACAATGAGTCATTTGATAAACACAGCGATACAAGTGAATTTTCTATTATTTAAAATCCCGGCTTCTCGTGTTAGTGGCACATTCTGTGAATATATTTCAGTCTTTATTAGGTCCCATTCAGCAGTAAGCTGCTGGTCCCACTGAGAAGTGAGCGACGAAGCTAGCCCTGTGGTTAGAAACCAAAACAGGTGCTGTGTATCATTATAACGGTGGTTTGCGCATCAATGGACATTCACTGGCGTTATTGGAGCCTGAATGCCATATCACAATAGCTCAGTTGGTGGTGCACCTGTGCGGAAGGTGGAAAAGTGGCGATCTAATTCCATACATTTAACACGGTGTATTCAGTCCAAGGCAAAGTTCATTTAATCCGTTGTGTAATCGATGATGCAACATTGATTTTCACGCAGTCAGTGTCATCATGTAAATATGATTCATTTTACTGGAGGCTTTGATTGCGTTTTACGTCCACCGATTATGGTGTTCACACAATCGATTCAACTCTGTCATCTAACAACATTCGACACACTTTGTTTACTGCTCTCTGTACCTGCGATTCAACTGTTGAGTGTCTACGTATTTCTCCACAATTTTACCACCTATAAATATGTCGTACATGGTGTGCTAAGAAACGAATACATTTTGATGCTACTTCGTGTGCCTTCTGATTTCACTAAGTGGGATTCGCTAACCACAGCAACGCTGCTATTTTGATTCAGTTTCGGTGCATGGGCTTTAGGAAGCAAAATATCCAAGTGGGTTTTCAGTAATTCAGAAATTTTAATTGAGAAAAGTAATGCTATTTACACCGAATGCTTCCAAGTGAATTCTCGGATGGAATAAGTTCGTTAAAGCGGTGGTCAAACGGTTATCATCATGGAATTTAGACAATAACGACCAGGGTCCGATTCCGGCCACTGCCGATCAATCTCCCATTTGTCAGCCTTTCGGTGGTCACGGCCATCCTCATGATCGTGGTGATTTATTGTATATTAAATAAAAAAGGAAGTAAAGAAAAGTGTTTCAAAAGTCTATTTTAGTATCTCAACAGTGTCTCGATGGTAGACAGAAATCCCGGTTATCCACAGAGAATGCTTCTCAATTGGTCTGAATCGCCTTCCGCAGCAGTGTGTCAGTAATTGTGTTTTGCTACTTTAACTTTATAAATTATAGCCTTTTGATGAGTGGATAATCCATGCACGTGAGGACGGTTTTTCGAATATTTTCGGATGATCGGTTGTGATTTGCATACTATTAGATTCGCATCACGGCTAGAAGCAGAATCAATTCAAAAGACATAGTAGTCGGGACAAGTCCAGTCTCTCCAGCTGCCCTGGCCGAAACCGGAAACCACGGATCGCCGACCGGACCCAAAAAATCCACCATGGATTACCACTCGTGACGGTGGGAGTGATACTCTCACCACAGCACGCACACGATAGAGATATAGTTGTTCGTTACCTTCTCGGAGGCTCATTGAAAGGTCTTAACTGATAGCCCTGTGTAACCGAATACTACTTTTCCAAAAAAGTTCTTTTCCGTCACAGATATGGACAAATAAGCCGAAGGTATTGGTTTGCACGATCTATCAAGTACCAGTTCAGTCGGTGAGTCTACAAAAGTGCAAACTACAGTCATAACAACCATTTGTACAGTTACAAAGAAGGTAGACATTAGAAACGGGACGAAATTGCAGGCAATAAATATTACGTAGCTGGGAAACGAAAATCGCAAAGCTAACAGACCGTTCTCGTTGTGCGCATGCAGTAGGTTTACGATTGCAAGTGGATATGGATCTGGCGTAGCTGAGTATCTTGTTTTTGATATTGGAACGGATTAGTTTGCTTTGCTAGGTGAAACGAAATGTTTTTTTCCCCAAAGAGATTGCGTAATTGATAAATTCAAAGTTTTCCTCTTGGTCGATAACACCATCATAGCGAAGGTGTCCTCCGTCTCTGGCTGAAATCCCAAACATCGTTTTTGATATCAAGGCTTCTCTGTAGTGCACACGTAAGCGGCTGGATATCCACGACGAAACCTGCCAACTTCTTTGGATCTAGAGCAGGTGGCAGTGTTTTTGTGATTGGTTGATTAGTTACCAGTACTTCAAAGAATAACTGTCTCGTAATGAATTCGTTACTTTATATAGTTTATTTGCCATTCTACTTTTATGTCATTACCACATCACAAGTAGGATGTACACATGTCCTGTGAAGCAAGTCAGCTCGAATTGGTTTTATCAAGAATATCGTTGATCAGTTATCACAATGAGATGCAGATCATGGGGTACTGAGGGTAGAACTCCGTTTAGCTTCCCCGTTAGACAGACGCTAACTGACCGCCTCGGTGTGTAGGAAATAGTGTGACATTTTTATACCATAAATAAAACAAAAAATTGCCATTATGTGATCTGCCATAATATCACTGAGAACTGGTAATACACAGGAAGAGCGTGCTACTGCTCCAACATCACACAAGGATTTCCCCGAGAAACAGGATATGGAATAATGGAGTGAAAATCGAACTGCACTCAGTGAGAGCTAAATGTACGTGTTGTTATAGCGTTAAACAGAAAGTTTCACCGTTTATTTGCAATCAGCACATTCACCAGAGCTTGAATAATACCAAGGAATTCCATAAATTTGCTGTTCTTCGTTGCGCAATCTCTCAGACTTTCGAACTTGTACTGGTTGACAGCTGGTGAGCGGAACGCACTGATTCTCCCCAAAAACAGGCACAGAAGTAACACAAATAATATGCTCGGAAACAGGTTCGAGAATTGGTTTGATGACAGAAACTTGGTTTATGTGCCTGTGACGCATGGAAATATCATCTAAGTTGATAATCTGACAAGTTCGTTCGCTCATCTGATTAAGAACGATACCTCTTGAGAGTCTCCGTCCTTTCGTCGGTATTAATCAACTTCTGCAGATTCCAAACTCAATAACTTTGCCCTCCAGGCTCGATTCGTGAACAGCCTAACGGAGTCCTCCCCAGTAGTCAAAGGAGCAGCACGGCGCTAGTGCATCAATAAATTGTCAACAATTCTGTTTAGTTCGTGCAATGTATTGTGGCGGGCAGAAGCAGCTGCACTCTTCAAAGTTCAAATAGAGTTCTGAGCAGCTCCGTTAGAATAGGGATACCGAGGTGGAGTTAGTACATGGTCAGCCAATCGGTCACCTTCCCCGAGCAGTGAATTCTTTTATCGGTAACCACTGGAACGCTTTTCCGAGTACACGTCATATGAGGAGCCGTAATACTGAAATCGGTGGTCGTACAGTAAACTAGGTAACTAGGTCTTACCAGCCGAACTCAGGCAGACAGCCGTCTCAGCTAAATTCGAAGCAGATGCTTCTGCTGTTGACCTGTCTGGTGCTCGAAGTAGTTGACGCTGACTTCGTTTCTTAGCGGGTTTTGACGAACCAGGATGGGTTCTTCCAGGTATTGTTAAAATAGTTAGACCTGCGTAATTTTAGAATAGAAGCTGAAAAGAGACGGCCATCAAAGAACTGCCAACTGGTTTCGTGGGTTTCATTATTATTAAGAAACTGAGTGGATAGATCACTGCCCTGGGACAAAAGCTTACCAATCCCAGTACTACATTGAAGAGACGGTCCGAAATAAAGTGCATTTCACCCCAATAATCGAATTTAGAGGTTTGTCCTGAAAATGGCAAAGATATCGCCATTTCAGGAGAGATTCACGGACGAACAATTAGCGCAAACCATACCCGTTCAATCTCACCGGCATCATCAACCAGGCGGTCCCTGCGGTGGAGGTGCAATGAGGGTCGGTAAGGAGAGGGAAGACAGAAGAGGGCATTTATCATGTCGTCTAATGTCAGGAGTCTGTTGAACAAGCGAGATGAGCTCGAGGCATGGGTGGTTCAGCACTCGCCAACATTGGTTGCCTTGACAGAGACGTGGATTACCAGTGGGGTGCAGGACTCGGAAGTGGCTATCCCAGGATACACACTTTACCGTGCTGATAGGAGCCAAGCTCGGGGAAGAGGAGGCGTGGCGATGTACATTCGAGCCGACGTCCCTTCGCTGCAGTTGGATCGCCTGATAGACACGGAGGGCTTTGAAGAATCTCTTTGGTGTCGCGTGAAGTTGACACCCAGTGGATTTGAGTCTGTCGGAGTCATTTATCGGTCACCGGAAGCAGATCCTCGGGAAGTACTGACTGGAGTAAGACGTTGGGCAGGCGATGGTCACTGTCTAATTTTGGGTGACTTCAGCTCGCCGAATGTGGACTGGGAGTACTTGCGGTGCACTGCAGGGGCGGATTCATTTTCCCGCGAGTTTCTTTCAACGGTGCTGGAACTTTCCTTGTACCAACACGTCAGAAGGCCGACCCGAACCCATGATCACTACACGTCTATCCTAGATCTAGTGATATCTCCAAGGCGGTCCGATGTTGATCAGATCCAGTACCTACCGCCACTAGGGTGCAGTGACCATGCAGTATTGACCATCAGCTGAAAGAGAGGAGCGACGTTTGTCCCCAGACCACAGGGCGGACTCAACGTCTGGCGAACGTCGTTTTAACAAGTCAAGGAGGCTGCATCCTCAGTGATGTGGTATCCGCCAGAACCGTATGACATAGACAAGGCTTGAAAGGTAATCCGAGATGAAATCCTTCAATTATGCCAGACTTTTGCTCCACCGTCCAGACAGCGGCCGCATGCGAAAGGCCCACCTTGGTTTGACTCGCAACTTAGGCGTCTTTTGAAGCGTCGGAACCGAGCATGGAAACAATGTCAAGCGACTGGAGAAGGATATGATCGCTACCGCAACATCCGGAAGGAGTGTACCCAAATGAAACGAGAAAAGCGACGTATCTTCGAGGAGACGTTAGCAATGGACTCGGTACAAGCACCCAAACGACTGTTCGCATATCTGCGACGGAGAAAGCGAACCACAACTGCAATCCCAGCCCTACAGGACGGACATTCGCAGGGAGTTACAGATGAACACAAGGCAGAGATACTGGCGAGACACTACTTGCCAGTCTATGCTCCTGAACAGAGCCACAATCGTCCCTCACACACTGCCGGGGGTGCCCCCCAAATGTCTTGTCAAGAACTTACCGAGGAAGAAGTGGCGGCAACCATGCGCACCATTAGAGTCAACCAATCCTCAGGACCTGATGGTGTTCATCCGTTGGTGGTAAAGGAACTAGCCGATGTGTCAACTCAACCAGTCACACGACTGTTCAACGCGTCTTTAGCGGCGGGAAAGCTCCCTCAAGAATGGAAGAAAGCGGCCGTCGTGCCACTGTACAAAGGTGGGGCAAAAGCTGAGGCTGTCAACTACCGACCTGTCAGTCTAACACCGGTGATAGGAAAGGTAATGGAGCGCCTGCTGGCAACGCGAATCCGGGACCACATTGGGGTATACGACCTACTTTGCCGACAACAACATGTTTTTTGGAAAAGCAGGTTGTGCCTAACAAACTTGGTAATCGCACGAGAACGCTGGACGATAGCCAAGGCCGAAGGTCACCCTACGGAGGTAATCTTCGTGGATTTTAGCAAAGCTTTTGACAAAGTTCCGCATGACCGTCTATTAGGTAAGCTTAAGTCTCTTGGTGTAGTAGATCCCTTGATTCTGTGGATAGAGGACTTTCTAAAAGGCCGAACCTTTGCAGTACGAGTGGTACAGTCACTGTCAACTTGGCAAGTGGAAGCTAGTGGTGTTACACAAGGATCGGTTCTGGGTCCGCTCCTCTTCCTGGCCTATATCAATGACCTACCACCAGTTTTTCAATCGCCGTGCCTCATTTACGCAGACGACCTAAAGATCTGGCGCACGATTACGTCATACGCTGACGAGCTCGTTCTTCAGGAGGACATCAGAGCCCTTGAGAGATGGTCAGATCTGTGGTCACTACCAGTCAACACGGACAAGTGTGCGCATATGCGAGTAGGGGCACCGTCCAGCAGTGGGATGTACAATATACACGGGGCACCCCTCCGGCGCTCTGTCTGCGAAAAAGATCTGGGAGTGATGGTGGCCTCGTCACTAAAAACGAAGCACAATACTGATAGAGTTTGTTCTTCAGCGTGGAGTATCCTGGGGCCGATTACTCGTTCATTCGGCCATCTCTCACTCAACGCCTTCAAGGTGCTGTATGCAACCCATGTGCGTCCCAGGCTGGAATACGGGGGGCCAGCGGTTTTCCCTTGTACGTTGGCAGAGGTGGCAAAGTTGGAAAGAGTACAGAGAGGCGCAACCCGTCTGATCGGAGGGCTACGTGGGGTCAGCTACGAAGAGCGGCTGAAGATCACAGGTCTGTTTCCAGTGGCCTATCGGAGAGTCCGGGGAGACCTGATCTTCACCAGGCGTGCCATCAGAGGCGACTTCGGCCCAGAACTACGTGCAGAGCTCCCTCTCCGCGGACATGGCCGCACGAGGGGACACTCGCTAACTCTAAAGAAACTGTACTCGGTGGGCCTCCCTCTGGTGTACCGTCTATCTCGGAGGGTGACCAATCTATGGAACTCGCTGCCAGCCGAAGTGGTGGAAGAGCCCAACGACATTGTTCAAACGACTTCTAAACGTATTTCTAAAGAGGTGGTGGGAGACACACATGATTCTACATCACTGAACTGTGGTGAGGAGGATTACACGGGAGAGATACCCTCTGCCTCTATTATGAAGAATGAAGAATGAATGAATGAAGAATACCTGATCGCTCAACATGGTGGACTAGCAGGCACTCGCCAGATATTCATAGCACACAAAAACAAACAGAAGTCAACTAGTTTCCATAATACTCTTTTTATGGAAATTTTTTGCACTACGATGCGTTCCTATGCTATGCGAAGAAATAATTTGGCCATTTTGAGCAAAAAAGAACTCATCCTCGAGATGAACGGAAGTGGTATTTATGCTGTCAATCTACCACGTGGAAGGTGGTATTTTGTTCTGGCTGGGATGGTTGAAGGGAATAGGGGTAAGACTTACGAGCAGAAACTCTGTGACCCGGATCTTTGCTCGTCGACAAGGAAGAGACGTCCAGGGGATATTATAGAAGCGTTCAAAGTAATGATAGGCTTTTCTGGCCTTAGACCACATAGTCTATTCCAAGTGGCCGTAAATTCCAGAACAAGGGGACATGAAAAGAAGCTGATAAAAGCCTGAGTTAGGTTGATAGCTAGATCGCACTTCTTTAGCAACAGGGTAGTTAGCAGCTGGAACGGTCGGCTTGGTGGAATGATAGATCTGCAGACCGTCCAGTCCTTCAAAGGTGCCTTAGATAGCAAGTGGTATGAGATATTTCCCCGTAGTCAGCTTTGAGTATATCACCTAGATGGATGACGCGTAGCACTGGCCCTCCTGGGATATGTTTTAATCGACTCTTTTGTTCATTGCACACGGTCTCACTGAACGCTCACGATGTGTAATGTCTCTTGCAGTTGATGTGCAATGAGGTTTTCCGTTTCCCTCTCGTTTTTAGCAGGGATTTGACGAAACACACTAGCCAGTGGTGGGTGCATAATTGGTGTGCACACCATCGAAGGAATTTTGAACGCTGGATTGGCTTTGGCCAATAACTGTCCTGTGCAAACTGAACTGAACTGAACTGAACTGAATTTAGCAGGCTTGACCTTGAACAGGTCGCTGGCCAATAGGGCTCGAGCACGATTAGCGCGGGTAGTTTCAGAAGCTCAGGGGCTTTGTGCGGTGAGGTTCTCTGGCGGCAATGGGTACGATGTCGGGTGCTTATATGTTGACTGAAGATATTCAGAATGTTGGAACACAATCAAAAATTTATTATCCAATATCCAGGTTCGCGCTTGGTCGTAGACATTACCCATCTGGTGACGTTGGTTCAGCATATTTTTCATGTAAAAGAGCCAAGTTAGATAACCTGACCGAGGAGCAGAAAGTCGCGCGGAGGTAACTTGCCTACGACTGCTAATCTTTCTTTAATTTCTCCCAGGAAAATTTTGAATCGCGAAGCCGCGCAAAAAGCACGCGATCGGAAGCGCGATATGGTTGCGAGCATGGAGAAGGACCTCGCAATGATGCAAGCAGAAAACGAGCACCTTCGTGCGACAAATAGGTTTCTTCGAAAGAAGTTTTTTGAACAGGAAGAAAAGTTCATGTTGTTGGAGAAAAAACTAAGGTCGCTTGTAAGTGGTGTGTGTCGTGCAGGGGTTTCCCAAATTGAGCCGTCAGAGTCAGCAGCACTCCTCTCTCAGCCGAAGGGGGTGGCTCTTTGGGTTATATTCCTTCTGCTCGTCTCCAGTACACTGAACAAAACTTACGGTTTGGGGAAGACGATCCAAACAGTCATGATTTCCATTGTTCTCCGCTTCTATTCGATGGTCCAGTGGTCGAAGTGTCTACCTGCAACGCGGATCAAGGGGCTGCAACAAGCACTGTCCCTCCACTCTCCAGTCACTTGAACACTGAATCCTCCTCGCTGTATGATCAGATTCTTGACTCATTACAAGACGAAAGCATTCGCCAACCACCTGTTTTAACCCCGTCATCAAATTCTACGGATGATCTGAACGATCTTATGGAATTTCTATACAACGATGGGTTCACACCAGATCATGATGAAAGGGCCATGTGATTTATCTTCTATGATTTCCTTCTGTATATATCAGTCATTCTCCATCTGTTAACCTGACTTTTCGTCGATGCTGACTATCGGGTTTTGAACTGTTGTGATTGGATAATGGCAGTCATTTGCACCAGACCCTTATCGCGCCTGAAATGTAATAGTTTGGTACTTATTCCCATCCATAATCTGATGTTGCTAGTTTTACTCGCGTTAAGTGGCTGTTGGTAGTGGTGGGCCCATTGCTGTTGTGCCCGTCCGTGGGCCCGTTATAAATGGTTTGATGCGAACCCCGTGATTGCTGTTCGCAGGTAGTTAACAACAAACGCGTTCGGTTTCGAAGGATATCTTCACATAGCCTTGCTTCGAAATCACGACTGTTGATCGATTATAGGTCGCCGGCGGCTGGAAACAGTTAGGGCGAGCGATTAGCTGTTGTTTGTACTCCCCTACAGTAGATATTTAACTGTCGCCAAATGAGGTGCATGATTACTTTTTTATTATCACGTGCTTGCTCATGAGTTTAGTGAAAGAGGTATCTACTCCATGGTCACAAAGGCCCACTGCAGCACTAGAGATGATCGGCATCCGGACCCTTAGAATTAGAGGGGAGAACCACATCAGGTCCCAATCGGCTACGTGGGCTAACGGGCCAGACGACAGTGTATTACTGTCTATCCGAGTTACACAATTCCTCACTTGACTCGAGTCAGCCAGTGAGGGTTCTGCAACGCCAAGGTTTATTGGAAGTCAATACCAGCGGAGGCTTTTATTTGGACTGTTCGGAAAACCGCGACGCTGCTGATCGTGGATTGCCAGTTAGGGAACCCATAGCTCGAAAGTGCGTAATTGATGGTTAAATGAAAGAGAATTGAGGGGGCGTTTTGTCACAGTAAACTTTCCAGAATACCGTCTCCGTCCCACTACTTTGTAACATCGTTTACCCAAGTCGATGTGCTCTCGTAAACAGTGAATTTCAATTTCTTTTTATCTTGAGTCCGCGCAAACAGTAAATGTGGGTGCGATTGATTGGAACCCATGTCCAAAGAGCATTTTCTGAAGGCGAAAATCCACGTCATCCGTGCTGCTGTTTCTGACTCGGTGTTAACGTCCTCTGTGTAGTTAGTGTTATACAGAGACAACGACGCCAACTGAAGTGTGATGCGAATAAATTCGTGGCAATCAGGTCGTTTGGAACTGTTAAACGTCTTACCAGAAGTGACAGTTGTTTAAGGCTGACGACTGAGGAGACATTAGGCGAAGAATTCTAAATTACTCATTCAGAGGCATTTTTGTTACATTCTTGCACAAGAGTGCAGTGGGAGGGGTATCTACCCCATAATCACAAAGGCCCACTGCACTGTTAGGTATGACCGGCAACCAGACCCTCAGAGTTGGAGTGGAGAACCAAATAAGGTCCTAATAAGTCAGGTGTGGCAACGAGCCAGACGACAATGGACTACTGTTTATCACCAAAGTGGCCAGTGATGGCGAAGATTTGAACCTCTGACCTCCGAGGTGGGAATCCAATGCTCTTAACCAACTGACCAATGGGTGGTTGAAACAGTCTCTGTACACAGGGAGATGGGCGAGTGTTCATCGATGTAGGATAGACATCCGCTCCATTAACGGTGTAGTCGAGTCATTTTTAGCGGTTACGCTGTTCATTTTGTGGCCATAGTAGTTTTATGCTATGGGACGGGCGTTCTTGTTTGCATATGTCGGGGTGGTGGAATCGTAAGGCCACTGTCCCCGGCTGCGCACGAAGTTGACTCGTTATGTCCAGGCAACAGCTGACGTGCTCGAATTCACTAGTTCAAAAGTCTTCCGTGACAACTAGTGTAGTGGGATTCATGTGCCTGGATGCGTTGTAGATGGTCTTTTGTTGGTTCACAGTTTGCTGAGTCTAGCCGTGTGATTAATGAACCTCAGACATTCGGTCGCGAACACAACGTACAAAGTTAAAGACTGCACAAGCTTGTAAACTCATGAAAGCAGATCATGTAAAGCCCTTCACAGGTGCAAGCGCAGTAAGCTTTGTTGAGGCTGTCCCCTTAAGCGCATGCGAGTTTCGTTTCCATACTGGGTTCATTGCTTAGAGGCATACCTTTTGATTGGTCCTCACGGAGCGAGATGTAGCTAGGGCACAAACAATACAGTAAAGGCCACCGTATTTAAAAAGTGAGCACCAGTATCATGGTTCCTGGATGAGTTCTTTCTGTATAATCTGGTTGGTACGTCCCTATACATTGTTGCAACACCAGAGTTATACTCACCTGTCCGAAATTGTTAGTCGAATTCCGTCTTACTCTTCAGTCTGACTAGTCTTTCGTCAGTGGTGCCTTCATTTGCACTTGTTCTTTACCGGAATGTCGCAAATGGATGCGCACTGATTTTGGTACATTGGGAATTAGTATGCAGGCAAGCAAAATAGTTGTGTGAACTGTCACTCTGGGGCACTAGATTATGGTCTGACACTTGCGCAGTTCACCAACCACGTTATCTCCTACCACAGGCATCCCTTGTAGCAAAACCGATCCGTTTTCAGCCGGTTTTCGAGTGCTGTCTGAAGGGTTTCGGGGCGGTTTATACCGATCGTGTGATACACGTGATACGCCTCATTGATTTCTGTCACTCCTCAAAATTACGTTTTCCCGTGCTCATTTCTATCTCCCAAACTATAAATTTTCAATAGTTGTCTTTATTTTACCAATTTTACGGCACATGAAGTAGGACGACCTGTAGCATGGTATTAAAGGGCATTTCAATTTATCCAGATAAATATATTGCAATAAAATGCTCATTAAACTGTACACCACTTTCTTCGCATCAATTCGCTTTTAACCTGTGGAAAGAGGCTGCTAGACAAGCCGGTCGGAAACCGATGGTACCAACGGGCTGTGTGCTACAAGGGATATGGCTACCAGGTAGTGGAGATGGGAATAATATTATGCTTGATATTCAGTCATCATGGTTTCTCAGTGTCACTCTTCCACATGCCGCAATATTCCACCGGGCTGTTTCGGCGGGGTTTACGCAGTATACTCTGGTTTTGTGTTAACGAGGAAAGAAAGTGCAACAGGGAGGCCGTACATAATTCGCTCTGTATAAGCAATGCTGAGGTTCGGCGGAGAGTGTCAGGTTCAAGCATCAAATCATTAGATGATATACTTAAGCTCACCAGGCTAAGATGGTTGGGACGTGTGTTGCCCATGTCCCCTGACAGGATTCCTCGGCGCGCAGTGTTTACTAAGACGAGCAACCGTTGGAAAATTAGAATGGGTGGTCAGCCCATGACATGAAAGAAAGGCGTGAAAAGCCTAACCAGTGGACTTGGCCATGTAGGGCATGTTAGACTTCCTCTTTTATTCAACCTTTGTCTTCTGTCCCTACCCACCCCACTTTGCCCCATCTATCCACCCATAATGCTCCCACTGATAACACGGTCGATACTCGCAACGATTCACTGTCAAATAGTGTCGGGAATAATCCTCTGTCTGGTAACTCACATTTTCTCAAGCCTCGTCAACCTCTGAATCTCTGCTCCTTCAACGTGCGTACACTCATGCAGGTCGGTCAACAGGCGTGCCTAGCCCTCACATTAGATTCTCTGAAGATTGATGTCTGCTGCTTAAAAGAAACGCGTATCCAGGATTCGAGCAGTGTAATTCAACTAACTGCTCCTGGTATCTCATCGAGGTATTTTCTGCGCACCTCAGGAGACGAAATAGCTCGAGTTACGGGTCAACGTGGTGTAGGAATTGTCTTGACTGACAAGGCTGAGGCTGCCCTTTTAGACTGGATCCCTGTTAACAGTCGTTTATGTGCTGTAAGACTCCAGGGGTCAGTTGGCGTTCGAGAGGATAGTTGTGTAAAGCGCAATTTGTTTGTGATCTCGGCATACGCTCCAACGGACTGCAGCTCAGACTTGCAGAAAGATGAGTTCTATGATGAACTCGGCACCCTCGTTCGCAGCAGTAAAGGTTCTGACATTGTAGTGCTAGCTGGTGACTTCAGTGCACAAATTGACAAACTCAGTGTGTCATAAGCCTGTTTAGGTGGGCGTTGTGCTTTAGCCGCGGAGCGTACAGATAACGCGGAAAGACTCCTCCAGTTTTGCGCAGACAATCGTTTGTTCTTGTCTAGCACCAATTTCCGACACAGCTCGCGTCGCACAGTGACATGGCGCACTAACTCTACAGGTAATTTGAGTCAAATTGGTCATATCGCCGTAAGCTACCGGTGGCCCAGTTCTGTTCAGAACTGTAGATCTTACTGGTCCACGTACGTAGAGTCGGACCATGCATTAGTTTTAATGCGATTATCTCTCCAGCTCCATGGTTATCGTCGCAAACCGCAAACCCGATTAGCCGTGCAACGTTTGTGTGATCCAGAAGTACGCACCCGTTACGAGCAGAAGCTAGCACATGAGCTAGGATCTACGACGAACAGTAATGTAGATGAGCATTGGTCTCATATCAAACAGGCGATGCACTTTGCAGCAAGTTTTGCCTGTGGTCCTAGATCCGTTGTCCATCAAAGACACTGGGTCTCACAAGAGTCGCTGAGTATAATGGAGCAAAAGCGTCATCTCTCGAACCGTAAGGAGATGAATAAGATGCGAAGAAAGCTGCAAAGACAAGTTACGCAAAGCTTTAGGAATGATCGCGAAAATTGGTGGGTCAAGGTAGCCGAAGAAATGGAAATAACAGCTGCTTCAGGTGACAGTCAAAGACTGTTCAGACTTATTCGCGACACCGGTGGACGGCGAACCCAGGTCAGCGAAACGATTTGCGATAGAAATGGAGAACCCATCCATAGCAAACAGCAAAGGTTTGACCGATGGGCCGAGTACTTCAAAGAACAGTTTAGCTGGCCGCACTCTAGTGTAGTTGCTCCCGTGTCAATAAGTGCGACTCCTTGGATGGTATCACTTGAGCCTCCATCGGAAGTAGAAGTAGAGTCATGTATTCGATTACTAAGGCGGGGGAAAGCGGCAGGTCCCGACGAACTTCGTCCAGTTCTTTTCAAACTGGGTGGTGAGGCGTTGATAAAATCACTAACCGCCTTGCTTCGTGACATTTGGAAGGAGGAGCGTATTCCGTATTGTTCCCTTAGTAATCGAATACATGACTCTACTTCTACTTCCGATGGAGGCTCAAGTGATACCACCCAAGGAGTCGCACTTATTGACACGGGAGCAACTACACTAGGGTGCGGCCAGCTAAACTGTTCCTTGAAGTACTCGGCCCATCGGTCAAACCTTTGCTGTTTGCTATGGATGGGTTCTCCATTTCTATCGCAAATCGTTTCGCTGACCTGGGTTCGCCGTCCACCGGTGTCGCGAATAAGTCTGAACAGTCTTTGACTGTCACCTGAAGCAGCTGTTATTTCCATTTCTTCGGCTACCTTGACCCACCAATTTTCGCGATCATTCCTAAAGCTTTGCGTAACTTGTCTTTGCAGCTTTCTTCGCATCTTATTCATCTCCTTACGGTTCGAGAGATGACGCTTTTGCTCCATTATACTCAGCGACTCTTGTGAGACCCAGTGTCTTTGATGGACAACGGATCTAGGACCACAGGCAAAACTTGCTGCAAAGTGCATCGCCTGTTTGATATGAGACCAATGCTCATCTACATTACTGTTCGTCGTAGATCCTAGCTCATGTGCTAGCTTCTGCTCGTAACGGGTGCGTACTTCTGGATCACACAAACGTTGCACGGCTAATCGGGTTTGCGGTTTGCGACGATAACCATGGAGCTGGAGAGATAATCGCATTAAAACTAATGCATGGTCCGACTCTACGTACGTGGACCAGTAAGATCTACAGTTCTGAACAGAACTGGGCCACCGGTAGCTTACGGCGATATGACCAATTTGACTCAAATTACCTGTAGAGTTAGAGCGCCATGTCACTGTGCGACGCGAGCTGTGTCGGAAATTGGTGCTAGACAAGAACAACCGATTGTCTGCACAAAATTGGAGAAGCCTATCCCCGTTATCTTATCTTATTTGGTTCTCCACTCCAAGTCTGAGGGTCTGCTTGCCGGTTATACCTAATAGTACAGTGGGCCTTTGTGATTATGGGTAGATACCCCTTCCATCACACTCATGGGCAAGCGTGTTATCAAAATAAGCTATAACAAATGGCAAAATACTGAGTAAACAGAAACGGGAGGTTAGTTTGAACTGAAGAATGTTTCAGTGTGTTTGAAAGTAAATGATAAATAAACTGATTATAAAGTTTCGTAAGTTAACTTTTGTTCTCTCCCCCTTAGTCAGGACCTGAACTAGGTAGGGTTTGGAGGAGGTCTTATAGATATCCATTCTTGAAGAAATATGCCCAGATCAAGACCGGGTGAATGAATGGGTAGCTGGCGAGCAGGGTTTCGGATTATATTGTGGAATAGGGTTAAACATGTCTAAATATTCTTATCAACTAGCTCAATGAAAGAGAATCACTGTGGATAGATGAAACACAACCAATAATTACCAAACCACAGCCGGGTGTATGGAGTGTCTGATAGGAGGAGCGCCTCTGAGTTGGTTGACTGTCGTGTCCCTTGGGACATCCTCCATCTCCTTGGTCTCCATCGTTCACCCAGCTCTAACCTGTGGCTCCACGAAGCTGAAGCATGCATCAGCGGCCATACACCGGCAAACCACTCGACAGGCGGGCTAAACTAGGTTGAAGGTAACCGAGGTCTCAGAGCCTCGGCGATATGGTGTTTGGCATGCGATGACAGATACACCTGAATGGGTGGCGACAAAGGAAAACTGTCCAACCTACCCGACCCGGTATTCTGAAAGAGACAAATGATCCGCGAAACAGACCACTGGCTCATGTGGAACAGCCCTGCTGCCTTACAGTCTGCACTTGGGTTGTGCAAAGGCTAGAGGTGCATCCTCGGACAAAAAAGGCCAGACGAGGTACCGTCAACTTGTTTCTTACTCCGGACTGGGTGACCGAATAGTACAGCAATCCCGAGGGGTGCTGAGGATACCGCCTTGTACCATATTCCCGGGAATCTCTACGAATAGTTTTGTAAACATGCTATGCCGTCCCCGGCAAGCGACGCGCCTCGTGCTCCAGCGGTCGAGATGTCAAGACCACAAGCTGGAACACTCAACTGTAAGGTGCAGGCTTATATAGCTTGTTGGAATGTACGGACACGATTAGACGTGAGCAACCAAAGCCTCGCAATGAGAACACTGCACAACTACAACTACAACATCGACGTAGCCTGTGTCTCAGAAGTCCGCATACCTAACTCCGACACTCGGTGCATAAAAGTTCCAGGAGAAGAGGCAACTTATTGGGTTTATCATAGCGGTCCGACAGACAACTCCAGGAGCCATGGCATCGCGTTCGCCATTAACAATAAAGCCAACAGCGCAATGTTCACTTGGGAGCCGATTTCAGCAAGACTTACTTTGGCACGTTTCAAAGGCTCCCTGCAGAGCGTAACTGTGATTGCGGTCTATGCTCCGAACAACGGGGCGGAAAGCGAGACAAAAGATGAATTCTATGGTAGCCTTCAAGATGTAATTAGTCGGTTTTAGAGAAGTGACATTTTGTTCATCGCCGGAGACTGGAACGCTCGCACGGGTCCGTCGGACTCGACAACGTGGAACGTCCTGAGAAAATTTGGCCTTGGTCAACGCTGTGAGAATGGTGACCACCTGGTCAGTTTGGCCGACTCTAATAGAATGATCGTTTGCAGCACACACTTCCAGCACCCTAAAAGGCACTTGTTGACGTGGTACTCCAACGATGGTCGCACTTCGCATCAAAAGGACCATAACCTAGCGAGGTCTCGTCGGGCTCCGTCTGTAGAAGACTGTCGAGCGTACCGCGGTGCAGTGACGGAAAACGCAGGCGATACAGACCAAGTTCTTGTTCGTGAGCGCTTCAGAATCCATCTATCCGCATGCCCTAAGGTCTCCCCACCAACTCGCATAAACGTCTCGACCCTGGAAATGCCAGGGCAATGCCAAGAGCTGTTAAGCGCAATCGCCACCCGATTACCTGCAGTAACCAACGTATCATCGGATTCAACTCCAGTGGAAGAACGGTGGATGGCAATCAAATCGATGGTTAGAGAAGCTTCTTTAAAAGAACTAGGGAAAACTGAAAGGAGTGTAAAGGACTGGATCTCGGAGGACACTCTTCAACTGTCGGCTAAAGCACACGAAGCCCGAATATCAGGAAGCGGCGAACGCCGCAGATTGCAACAAGAGGCCTCGCGCTCCGCTAGGGCTGATCGTGAGCGGTACTGGATAGAAGTAGCTGAAAAACGGGGATTGCAGCAGGGATCGGTGACCTTTGCAAGCTATTCCGCCTCATTCGCAACGCGTCGGGTAGGTGCTGCAAACAGGAGTCGCTCTTACGCGACACAGTTGATCTGCTCACACCTGAGTAGAGGAGAAAAATAGAGCGATGGGTAGGGCACTTCGATCGATTGCTCAACCAACCATCAGTTCACACGACGACCCTACAACCCCTAGTTCTTGCAGAGCCGTACGATGTCAGTTGCGACCCACCGAGCACAACTAAAATCACCACAGTCATCAATTAGCTGGAGAACAAAAAAGCTGCTGGAGAAGATGGTATTCCACCTGAAGTCTACAAGTGCTGCTTGTCGTCATTGATCAACAAACTACACACCCCATGTGGCTCCATTTGGCGAGAAGAAGTCTTTCCGACTGATTTGGGCTCGTCTGTTCTGCTGCCCATCCCAAAGGAAGTGAGCAAATCAGTGTGCGAGAACTAAAGAGAGATCAGCCTGATCGGCGTGGCTGCGAAGATTTTCTTCGTGCTGCTGCTCAACTACTTCTCAGGTGCAAGAGACCTCCGCATCCCACCAAGTCGAGAGGTTTTGCGCCGTGGTAGAGGCTTCGTGGACCAAATTTTCACACTACGTCGAACACTGGAGCACTGCTACAAGTCCCAGCAACCAATAGTAGCCTGTTTTATCGACTTTTGATTCGGTTAGCCGGGAGTGTCTTTGGGCGATAGTGGAATCCGACGGGATGCCCGCTAAACTCGCAAGGCTTCCGAGAGGATACCATTTGTCCACTGCGGCACGGGTCGGTATGTGTGATGAAGGGTCATCCGAGTTCACACTCACCACGGTCGTTCGACAGGGCTTTCCTCTTTCACCAGTGCTGTTCAACTACGCGATCGACTGGACAATAAGACAAGCACTGACTAACTATCTCGGTATCCAACTGAGTCAGGAGATGTACATCTCGGACCTGGAGTTCGCGGATGACATTGTTGTGCTGGCGGAGTCTCCCGTCACGCTCCAAACGGTCCTTGACTGAATCGATTTATTCTCAAAGCCCATCGGGCTAGGAATAAACACTACGAAAACCAAAAGTGTGTCAACTTGCCTAGGGTCAACAGCTCAACAGCTGTCCATCAGGTAAAGGATGAAGTAATACTCCGGATAGAAAACGCCAGGAAAGCGTTTCTGCAGCTACGACGGTCTTTGTGGACCAAGGTGCGTATCTGCCATGCCACTATACATCCCGTACTCAGCTACGGCTGCGAAACCTGGCCATTAAGAGCCGAGGATACTAGAAAGTTGGATATGTTTGATCACTGGTGCCTAAGACTTGTTTCGCAAACAATTTGGCGTGAGAGTATCCAACGATGAAGTCAGGAGACGGTGCTGACGAACTCTCCGACTTCCTCCAGAGTCGTCGACTTCCGGGGCTGAATCATATCCTTCAGCTAGCCAGGACGGAACTAACCAAGCAAACACTCCGTCCTGAACCCTGTCCTGGATGGTGCTGTCGCTTTGGTGACCAGCTCAAAATTGGATCGACACTGTCGAGATGGGTGTAGAGCGGATAGGCTTACGGTCAGTCTATGGTGCCCGCCAATGTAAGGAAAGCTGGGTCGCGATCTACACCGAGATCGCTTCCAACCGCCATGCATAGTCAGCCATGATACGGAATATTCATGGAGCCGACCCATCATCTAGTGGGAGATAGTCGCATAAAAGTAAAAAATAAAGTATCAAGCTACATCACAGTTCTTTGAAGTTCTGCTTAACAAGACTCTGGGGAAACTACAGGAGCATAGTAAGGTCAGCACAGTACAAGGGACACAATGGAAGACAAATTAGGAAGTAACTGACTGCAGTGTCCAAAATTGAGTTTTCGTATTTGCGAAGATGAACGTTGTAGTTTTTCATTGCTGTTGAATTTGAGCTGTCCACCTTGAGTTATTGTCAAAGTTAACTCCTTGGTACTTGACAGTGCTTACTCTAGATAGGGCTCTGAATTAGTGAGAAAAATCCGTTGAGCTGAGAAAGCGACTATTGCTGAATACACATTCGGGGCCATTGTTAGGGTTTATTTTTTAACCAGATCTGGTAGGGAGATGTTCCGTTTGGGATAAGTTTTCTCTGAAGTTTCCGAAGTCTGTGGGATCAAAGGTAGCATGATAAAGAACAACATCGTTGGAGTATTTAATACCTCAGGCAGGGATGATACCAGCAGTTTGCCGATCTAAGTGGAAAACAATGCATAGTTGGGACATGGTGGGACCAACCACATAAATTGTGACGGACCGTCGACAAGTGAAAGGTGGATCAACTCGTGCGCTACTTATGCAACGGGTGCATATGATCCAGACGTATCTTGTGGGAAAACGTTATGCGCCACTCACTGTGTCTATCTATAAATTTGAAGATCAGTTACCTAACCGGGATGAAGAACTGGAGGCTACTTTAGGGTATTGGGCTAACGAAACAATATGGTCTTCAAATTTTTAAAAATGCCGGAGAGTGAACGGTGTGCAGTTCATGCGTGCTCAGTGCTGTGCGGTCACTAAAGAAACGGGCAGCACACAAGCATTTTTTAACACAGCACTCTGATGTTCCTTACAAACTGTCTGGGCGAATGTTGGCTGATGCCGCTCATCCACTTCACAGAGATCTCGTCAAATGCATTTCAGATTATTCTACACGAGCAAGTTACAAACGTTCATTCACCCGTACAAAAGCTTAATAAATGTTCTGTTGTCTCCTATCTTACGCGATCCCTTAACAAGCCTGATCAAACTATTTCTGAGTTGAAGGCCATACTTCCTTAGTTTTCTCTTAAATATCGTCATTCACAATTATGTGACAGCTGAACATTCACTTCTCGGGGTGCATAAGGCACTTACTTGACTTGACTTGAAATATGAAAGTACTGAAAACGAGATGTCGCCAACAGACTTTGTCTTTGTTCACAAACTTGTGACTGATAGCAGCGGTGAACTTCAATCGTTCATTCGCCGGAACGGAACAACTGTCGATAGGGATTCCAACAGAAAACCTTGGAGAATTGCTAACTACTGCTAATTCGCGATTTATATTAGACCGAACATTTCCCTAATGAAAAGACGGAATCATCATGGAATTCACTCCAAGTTTTTATTTCTAACGGATTTTTTCTATTTTGAACTTCAGGACGAGGACAACTGACTGTGCAAAACGATTTCAGCCATATAGTAAGGCAGACCATGTGTTTTGCGCCGGTGAGGGGGAAACAGACTTTCTTATTACAGTGCGCACATGGCGACTCGGTTCACAGCTGATTATCACCTTCAGTTTGCAGATACAGACAAAAGATAAGTTCAGGTGGTCCTAATTAGAACGGAGTTCAAACAGGAGCAATGTGGAATAAAGCGTACACTAACTTCTAGCTCTGACATCATCAACCACAGAAGATACCTGTAGGGGTGTTTACCATCCAGGGGGAGACGTACACTCGTCGATGATACTTTGGGTGCCTGCGATTTTTGATTTCCATTGACACACTACCACCTAAATGCATATAATGCAAGTTAAAATGAAATAAAGTCATAATTGATTCCAGAAGTGGCTTAGAAAACTAGCCAACATTAGCGTTCAATAAGTGCTGGATAGCTTCACAGAACCTATTCTGTCGCTAGTATTTTTGCCATATGTTCCTCCGAGCTTGCTTCAGCTGTTTTTCTTCCCAATATTTTTCAACTCCGCTCCCGACCAAATGCAGACAGTCACTTGTATCAGTTTTTTGTCTCCAGGTGACGGACCTTAATCATTTCTTTTTTTTGTTTCCTCGGAGTGCTTAGTTGTAAACCATTGTTTTTTCTATTTGTCTGTTCACACACCTTCAGTCTTTCGCTTTTCAACAATAGAAATATTAAGCATGTTTTGTTGGGAACGCTCCAAACAGGCACCTCTTACGGTATGTCCTCAAACCATGGGGTGTACCTTTATTGCTGCACCTTACTTTGAAACAACTTGCATAAGTCCAACCGTAGTAATTCAAACGCTCGAGATGAGCGATTTTCATGTACATCGGTGTTACACTACGTTCATATTTTTCCACAAAACATGGCTTTTATTTTGCAAGACTACCACTGAAGGAACCGATAAAACAATCGGCGATAACGCTCAAAATTCAAATAACTGAAAAAAGTGAATTGCCGGGGGAGGCATACTTTTTCGCGCATACCGGGCGCGCCTGAAGCGCTGTCAGAGCTAAGCATGTGATTCTATCAAACGCTCATAATGAGTAACACAAGCCCACCAAATTGGCTGCAGTTTGGGCGTGGTATACTTGAGCAAGCTTATTGGCTTCTCCCACAAAGGTGGCGATGAGCAGAATATCACCTGTCCCAATCATATTTGCTTCAACTGAGATGAGCAAGCGTATTGGCTCTGGATCTATCCCGTCGTCAAATTCTGAATCACGGATGAATTACTTTTGTCGAACTCATGCATAAGTAGCGCACGAGTTGATCCACCTTTCACTTGTCGACGGTCCGTCACAATTTATGTGGTTGGTCCCACCATGTCCCAACTATGCATTGTTTTCCACTTAGATCGGCAAACTGCTGGTATCATCCCTGCCTGAGGTATTAAATACTCCAACGATGTTGTTCTTTATCATGCTACCTTTGATCCCACAGACTTCGGAAACTTCAGAGAAAACTTATCCCAAACGGAACATCTCCCTACCAGATCTGGTTAAAAAATAAACCCTAACAATGGCCCCGAATGTGTATTCAGCAATAGTCGCTTTCTCAGCTCAACGGATTTTTCTCACTAATTCAGAGCCCTATCTAGAGTAAGCACTGTCAAGTACCAAGGAGTTAACTTTGACAATAACTCAAGGTGGACAGCTCAAATTCAACAGCAATGAAAAACTACAACGTTCATCTTCGCAAATACGAAAACTCAATTTTGGACACTGCAGTCAGTTACTTCCTAATTTGTCTTCCATTGTGTCCCTTGTACTGTGCTGACCTTACTATGCTCCTGTAGTTTCCCCAGAGTCTTGTTAAGCAGAACTTCAAAGCACTGCGCTGTGGCTTGCAGCCTGCAATGGTTTTTTAATGTAGTTCTTGAAAGAGTATCGCAGTGAGTTTGGCTAAATACGTAGTACACTCCTTGGGGACGGCAGATTTCAGTTTGTCAGGCCCCACAGCCTTCCAGCTCGATTGATATTTAGCTTGGATTGACAGAAAACTTATTCAGGTGAAAGATAGGCTAGAAATAAAACTCCGGTAGCGACTAATTGATGGCATAGAAAAAAATTGGATTGCGCTCTGTAGCCATTTATTGGGGTCCTTGTGGTGTGAAGCTCATATCGCAGAGCATTTTCATCGTGTTCCAAATCCAGGGATAACGGGAGTTCCCGATTATAATTTATGCGTATAGCCTGCTGACCTTTTTGCCTTACTAATGAGCGATTTCCAATCATGTAAGCACGTTCTTTATGTCATCCTAATGTTTGCAAATAAGGGGACGAGAACCTGATAATCCTGTCCAGTTACTCATCGAGACTTAATGAAGATTAATGAATCATTTATGTTTAATTTGACGTAATCCTTTATCTGCTTCTGTTGTCGATCTTTCGGTCCATCCTATTGCGCATTGTTTTCATATAATTTACTCCCGGAATTCCTGTTCGTGCTTCACTTTTTTCTTGCACACTTGGAAGTAAGAACAGATAGGTACAAGCTTCCAAGCTTTGAATGTCAATAAGGAATACCAAACCGAGTAGTGGTGCACACGGTGACGGGTGATGATGTTATCATTTGACACTATTGCGATCCGTGTACATAGGATAAACCATAGCAACGCCTGCGGCGAGACTAGTGAAGTCAAATTTGACAGATGTCAGAAATCGTCATTTCAAGCGTTTTCATTTTATCAATGCAAGCAAAAAAAACAGAAAACCAGTTAAAATAAATCGATTGAAAACATTGTAAGGAAAATAATTTCCACGGGCATTCAGGAACTGTTAATTTTACCTGGACATCCAACACATCTGGAAAACAATCCAACAGGCAACAATACTTCAGTCAATGAAGTTTGAACAAAACTGTACGGAGAGCTGCAATTAAAGTTTACCGTATAAAGGGTTATCACGATATCTCTTCAAATAGTACTTTGACTTAGCGATCAAATTTTTTCATGGTTGAAAGCAATTCTCGTACAGAAGTAGCCATCTAGTAGTTTGAACCCACTCATTCCTCTTCTAAAAGCAGAGCATAGTGAAGCTCAATAATTAATGTTGAGTTTAGACCTTGACAGAAACCAAAACTTCGTTGGTTGGGTTCGATCAAAAAATCTATTCACAGTGACAATAGCTTGTTAGGTTGTACGGAAATTGATCAGATTGCTGTGACAACATCTTCGTTTATTTCGTTCTTTCTCTTCTGTGGTTCTCATGAGGGCCAGATTGCCTGCATGCCCCACAGAGGCCTATCAGGGATAACGTTGTGTCTATTATTTTGCTCACTTGTGGACCTTTATCCCTCAAAATGCACACAGTCAAAGTATCCTTTTACATTGCATGACAAGTTTAGAAGTTCGGTGATTGAGGGGGACAGTTCGTTGTGATAAGCGTCACCAATGGCACAAAAAATCAATAGAATTTCCTGGGACTTTATGCTGGATTCTGCTGTAAATTTCAGATGCCTGATTAGGCCAATTGACCTCTAACACACAAAAGCTACTATATCTTATCATGCACTCTACTAATTCGGATGAATTTATGCGCGAATATCCACTTTAAACTCACACAATTGAGAAAACGTACTTCATCGATTCCGCTTGTCAGTGTTATCATCTGGACAGAGCTCTTGAAAATAAAATTATCGGTGTGCATGGGTTTGAGGATAGGAAATTTAGTTGACCAGAAATTGATCTACATATCAGTGCAAACTAATCGTTTTATAGTGATACTTTTGTCGAAAATGACTACCATTTCTTCTATCTACAGCCAATTCAAGTAGAAGGATGGTAAGTTTTGATAATGATTTCCCTGGGTGTTTTGTCGGTGACGATACATTTACAAGTCATGAGTGGTCGTTTTAATCACTGCATTGTCTGTAAAGTCTGTCCAAAAAATTCAAAATTACCTCAATACGGTCGAAATTCTGACACACTGTCAGTTTTATAAACCAGAATTCGACCGTGTGTCAAGATTTCGACCAAATTGAGTTGACTCCGATTTTTTGGACAGACTGTACTGTGGATATACTTTATCAGGCATGATTTCTGAGTCGCAGACTAAAAATGACAAACAGTTATGGAATTTCGCTACTGGTCCTGTTATTCGATAACTTCACGAAATGAAGTCGGCGATCATATTTAATGACGCCACCAAATAAATATATGTTGCTCGAATATCCTACTTCTTTTACGATCATCACCAGTTGTTATAACCACTGAAATCTTCTACTGCGTTAGGGTGATGAAACGAAAACCTTGGTACACAGCGTTATTCGGGAGAGCTTCGGGACCTCCAGTCAAATCAGGAGCAGATCAGTCAGATATTTTCGGAATCACGTAATTAGGTCATCCTTATATAGCTAGGTTGAAGTTTGATTGGTCAACCCATCGCCAGTCACCCACTACCGCGTATATAAACGATTGTATTAGAAGTCCTGAAATGCTGGATAACTGAGGCATTTCTTGGCATCAACAGACCGGAAAAACTCAAAAATCAGATCAAAAATTTGACCAATACGAGGTATTTATTTCATTAGTTGTACGTACTAAACGCTAAGAGAAGTCAAAACGTGAGTTTTTTAGTCAGTAAAACATTGGTACGGGTAAGAGTTTACCATAGGAAGATGCCTTTAAAGCTAGAAACCTACAAACTTCCTCGCATCCTAGCCACAGTAAAGGCTGTCGTAATCCGTCTCCTTACCTCCCCGCCCTCTGTGTGCTCCGAAACAATATATAACCTTAAGGTACCATGGACCATCCTCCACCGCAAAACAAGTCACAGACTAGACGGACACATACATGTCTGGAACGAAATATTAGTGACCATCATTCTTTGTCATTTCCACCTGTCTGACTGGTACTTACTTAATTTTATGCGACTGTCTCCTAAGAGAGGCTGAGTCGGCTTCATGGATGTCGCGGATTACGTCTTACTGCGAAGGACGGTCAGACGCAAGATCGACTGTGTACTGTAGCGGCAAAATCCATGAAGAACTTTGGGAATAGTGTACAAACTGACGTCACTCGGCTTTTTGTTCGAGGTTGCACCTCTAGCCCGTGCACAACCAAGTGCCACCTGTCGGGCAACAGGAAGATTGTGTGTTTGGAGCCGGTGACCGATCGAGCGCTTCACTAGCCTTTTGGATGATGGTACACTAAACCGGGACACCCAGCTTATCCACTGTGCATGGATGCCGGTGGCTCTCTAGAATTTCGTTCGCCATTCAGTAGAAGTGAACCTAACCAAGTTGGTTGAACTATTTTCTCTACTGGCGGTTGGACCAAGCAGCAGATCTCGTCCGCCCATTCAGTAGCAGCTGTCTTCGCATGCAGAGCACCATCTAGCTGAGGACTTCAGGCCTCGGCTGCCCACGAACCTGATTTGGCCCGCCTGTCGAGCGATTTACCGGGGTGTGGCCGCCAATGCATATTTCAACTTCGTGGTACCACAAGTGAGAGTTGGGTAGCGTACGGGGATCAAGGAGATGGATGATGCCTGAAGGGGCACGACAGACTACCAACTCAGCGGGGCTTCTCCTCTCAGTACCCCACGCACCCCTGTCTAACTGGTTCAAGCCCTTAACTTGTCCTAATATATTGTGATGTAATGGCATCATTTTGAATCACTGAAAACGAGTTCGTTCGTCAGTCTGTGTTTTCTCTGTGTACTCATTGGGATTATTCGGACAAATGGTTTTTTTTATTTCTGAACATGTTTAGCTCTGACCTCCAACCACTTCAGTACAAATCTCGAACGACATCGAGGTTATCTCAGTCCCGAAGAGAACTCTTATCCATTGCTGATTACTGTCTCACCAAGGACTACCCCAATATTTATCATGAGTCACGTCACGCTATTCATACTCATTCCTTAAACCGCTGAATTGTCTAAAGGCAATGCAGCCCAGAAAGCCTGTTACGAGAAATAGTTATTGAAATTGATTTTGGTCAGTGCTACAATCCCGAAATCCCCATTTACTGTGACCATTTGGCAAGTTATTTGAAATTCTGTCACGACATTTGCTGCTCACTAGAGTCAGTGTACGTCCGGCCCACCAGGTTTTCGTCCACTTATTTGTAAACATTAGGATGACAAAGAACGTGCTTACATGATTGGAAATCGCTCATTAGTAAGGCAAATAACGTACTTAATTAAATCTGAAGTCAGAAAGGTCAACAGGCTATACGCATAAATTATAATCGGGAACTCCCGTTATCCCTGGATTTGGAACACGATGAAAATGCTCTGCGATATGAGCTTCACACCACAAGGACCCCAATAAATGGCTACAGAGCGCAATCCAATTTTTTTCTATGCCATCAATTAGTCGCTACCGGAGTTTTATTTCTAGCCTATCTTTCACCTGAATAAGTTTTCTATCAATCCAAGCTAAATATTAACCGAGCTGGAAGGCTGTGGGGCCTGACAAACTGAAATCTGCCGTCCCCAAGGAGTGTACTACGTATTTAGCCAAACTCACTGCGATACTCTTTCAAGAACTACATCAAAAAACCATTGCAGGTTGCTGGATACTAGTTCGTATCACCCCTATGCCCATAAAGGAAATCGGTAAATTTCACCTAGTTGCAAGCACTTATGGTCTTTAAAAAGTAATTGCAAAACATCTTCACACGCATCAAATCGAGCATCGATATTCATGACGCTTACCAGTTCGCTTACCAAAACCAATGTTCCAGAAAAGAGGCGCTGGCACGTTTATTCAACGCTATATAATTCTCCCTCAACCTTATTGGCAAATCATTTCGCACGTACTTTCTTCATTACAGCAATGCATTCAGTTGTGTTGATAGGACTCTGTTGTTATCAATGTTGCAAAACTCAAGCATACAGTTTCCAGTAATCTAAGACTATTCCGCAGATAGAACCCGATTTGCAACCCTCAGAAGCGACATCTCTGATTCTCTGCCTGACAGTACGGGATTACATCAGGGCGCCATTCGGTCTCTTCAGCTGCCTCCATTTTACACTCGCAACTTATCGAAAGCTTCTGATGATCTGATTAAGTGCGCTGATGATGCTGCCATTTGGACCAGATCGGGCAGCTATTTTCAGTTTTATGAAATGATTCCTCATCTCCTACTATCTAGTGATCCTCGTTATCGCGTTTATATCTGAATGCATTAAAACGTTTTGGCAATCCCTTTTCACTTTCCCGGTGAGACGTCTATAATCGATCGAAGGCTTTGGTTCCTCTTTATATAATAATTACAAGATAATATCTAAAGTTCGGTCCGTGAAATATGTCGGCGTAGCCATTTCTCAAGACCCTCTCTGGTCCAGCACATAACTAAGACAGTGCACCCTTGAAGGGCGGTCATCCTGTAGTATACGCAATACCCGAACTCAGAGGGTGTACTGAAATCACTCCACCACATAGCTGCGCAAACCGAAATAGCAAGATGACCGAGGCTGCGGAATAGAACGTTAATTGTTTTGCAGAACTGGTATTTGTAGGAAAAAAATTAAATCAAATAGAATAACAGGTAGAATAGAATTTGACAAATCACAGGGTGGTTTTGTTGTACCTGTCCTCGGTGATCCTGATTGGCTGTAGTTCCTCAGCGTGCATAGCCACGAAGCAGTACATGACCATATCACGTGTACTGACTTTGGGATCTCCACACACCCTATTCGTGCGAACATATTGTCCCGGTCTCAACTGATTTTACAACTGAAATTCCTCAAGAACGAACACGACCATCCGGTATCATACCCACGCACCGATAGGAAACGCCACTTGATCTTGTGCTAAAGAAAGTTCATAGGCAGTTCTGTTTTGGCAAGTGTCAAAAGTTGCACTTGGGTATTTATGTGTGAACATCGTAGGCCCTTCAGGTAGTTCACAGAAGGTCAATGGAATCATTTGGCAAACACTGTCAGTGGTTATTCAGGAATCTCGTGAATGCTGCGAGTGATACGCTGAGTGTTTTGTTGTTTGGGACAATTAATAATATCTGCGGATGGGGCTACTGCAACTGAACTTTAAGCATAAGATGGTACAGATGGCAAGCTTGCTGGGTTTCTTTTCACAAGCAACCATAAATCGTGATGAGACGGTCAAAGAGAAATAAAGTAAAGGTTGATAATTTACACCAGAATGTAGTTTCCGTGAGGGGGATTGCGTCGCAATTCGGAGTAGGAAGAACGAAAGTCCACATGACTGTGAAAAATGAGGCCGGTATCAAAACCAGTTGGAACCAAAGAAATCTGTCAGCGAAAAATCTTGCAGGCATGTCTCGGTTTTTCAAAGCAGAAATCGTACAGAAGAAGGAGTATAAAAATGCAGAAATCATCACGGTACTAGAATCTTGGTGGTACAAGTATATACCCAATGAAATTATACATCTGGATGATTTCAATCCGCAACCAACCGATCGTCCCACTGGTGTCCACTATCGTGGAGAAGGTGTCATCTCGTACGTTAACAAGAACTGGAGCAAGTCAACACATCTGGCCTTCACGTACTCAAACGAAAAGATTAGCTGTCACATTATAGACTGTAAGCCACATTTTCTGAGTGGATTCCGATCGATACTCACTGAGAACATTTAATTGGAACCTAGTACATTACTTTCTGAGTTAAATATATTTTCTGATCTGCTGTCTACTTCAGTATTTGTACAGCTGAGTGAATCCTTTTGCATATTTGTCGGTGAGTTTAGCAGGTATGACACTACCTTCCTCCCCACGCTTGGCTTGATAAATTTGGTATGTTTTCACACTAGGCTTGAAGCACAACCAGACTTGGTTTTTATGAATAGACGAAAACTGTTCAGTGTTCAAAAACGTACACCCCTGAGCAGCTCTGGTCACTGTGCCTTGAAAATATGTCCGACTGTACCTGGTAATACTAATTGGTGCACTATGCTGAGAAGACCATCCAAAAAATGAATCAAAGGTATTATTCACTCGAAAACCTGGTCAAGCTAAGGGCTCTGGTTGCTTCAACAGATTTTTCGTGTTTCCGAACCCCAGCCGCTCTTTATTCTGTGAATATGTCGCTGCTTACCCTAATTTTTGCCCATCTGAAACCTTGTCCAAAATGATCGATATTCTACGGCAGTTATTAGGCAGCAGCGAAGAAAGAGAATGCACATAAACATGGACGGAGAACTCAAGTCAGAAAAATCACCAGCTTGATCAAGTCTGAAGTTAAACGCCCGAATAAGTTGTATATAGGTACCACCTTAGGAAACGTCAGTTATCGTTACCTGTAGAAGGCTATAAAAAATCTGTGTGGCGTAACTCAAGAAACAAAAATCGCTAGTGTTGAGAAACTCAACTCTGATTTCAGCTCAGCATCGAAGTGTAATTCCATGCCAGTCTTCAACAACTCATCTGAGCCACCAACCATCGAACCCTCCATGGTCTTACAACAGCTTTGCAAAATGAAGCTCCTGGTCCAGGGGACCTATCACCTAAGGCACTCAAGAAGTGTGCTGACCCAGTCTCGATTCCACTAGCCAATATCCCTCCGGATTGTATAACAAGCGAAGAAATCCTTGACAATAAGAGACTGACCAAGATAACGTCCGTCCCCAAGAAAGAACCCGGGAAATATTGCCCCATTGCCTGCACTTCTATGATGCTCAAATTGTTTAAGGGGCTTTTTACCGTTGGTTAACTTGGGGTCGGCTGAAGAAGGTACACAACAGTTTGCTTATCGATCTTCGCGCTCCACACTAGACGCCGTAGCTTACATAGTCCACTCAATGGGTTTGACTTTAGGCAGAAAATGTAAGACTGTCAAAATAGTGTCCTTAGATTAAAAAAGCCCACTCGGTCGTCTTGATCGATCAGTGTTGCTCAGTATGGTCTCCATAAGTGGTGTTGACGCAAACGTCTTCAGGCTGATTTCAGCCTTTATCAGTGATCGAATACATTTCACCTGTTGCAGCAGACAGAAGTTCTGATCTCTTCCAAGTGACTCTGATGTACTACGAGGTGCATTATTTTACGTTTTTCCCTTTCTTTGTACGTTAAACAACCTGCAATCCGGTCGACATTTTTTGACTGTAAATACGCCGACGATGTGGTTTTAAGATGTGAAGGAAGGAATTTCACAAATTCAGATCAAGCTAAACGAAATTGTTCACTGGTCCTCACCTCGGTCCCTTGTACAGAATGTTTCTAAATGCCAGAATGTATTATTTACCTTGCTTCCTGATGAATCGCATAGAGCGCTCACTGACAGGCTTCCTTTCCTTTCCGCGGACGATGAACCAGTACCACTAACGGTTAAATATATCTGTGTTACACTATCCCGTAGTCTTGCATGGTCCAAGCAAGTCCAACAGACTTTTTGTAAAGTAAGAAAGTTCTCATTTTTCTCTGCATCTAACTTGGTAGGACCCATAAAATACATCTCTAAATGCGGTGGCATTTCCAGTGATACGCTTGTTGATACTATCACTGATAAACACTTCAATGCGTGTGGTCAATTTATTTCCAAAATACTTTCAAATACACATCATTTTCTGCACAACGAACTTTCGAAAGCTGTGTCCACAACATGTACGCAGTCAAAGTTCAAATTTCTATTTGGTCTCACGTCTTCATATCGCATTTTTGTTTTGTCTTATCATGTTCGTCTGTTTGTGCATCCGAAGAAAGTCACCACAGACTTACGGAACTGTTTAATTGGATGAAAATTACCGTAATTTGAACGTATTCCCCGAATCTGTATTTCGGTATCCACGGATGCGGTGTCAATAATGATAACTCACCCAATCAGGTGCATAAAGTTACTGCTGACTTGACTTGAATGCTTTCAATAGCGCTATGTAGGAATAGCCTCTCACTGTCGGTGTAAATCATCTGTCGGTAACAGGAATATTGCCACAAGGGAAAGCAATGAAGATGGTTGGTAATATGGAAAACGCTGGTTTTCTTCTGCGGGCAATGGCTGGTTGTCTGAATTCCAATAAAGCCATAACATTTGCTCAAAACTAATGAACGGTGCAGCCTCAGACGTTTCAAGTGATGGGCAGTCATATCGACTGGAACTCATTCTTACGATGCTCAAGAATCATGATGAGGAGAGCATTTCTACGTGTGATGAGACTGGTATTCGTAGTACAGAGGCAGCAAAACCCAATGTAATGGTGAATGGTAATCTAAGCAGAGGTAATCAGAATTTCCAGTTGCACGCTTGAGCATGAGTGCAGTGGAAGAGGCATAACCCATAAACTCAAAGGCCTGCTGCTCTTAGGCATAGCTCACAACCTGATCCTACCCTGAGACTTGAAGTAGAAAACCACATAATGTCTCAGTAACTCAGGTGCGGTATTGAGCCCGACCACAGGGATCACTATCTACTGCAAAATACAAGATATCGTTCTGCTCGCACGCACTGTTGCTGGGGCAGAGCTCAGATCGCTACTCATTGGCAAGCACAGGGGTCGATGATGCTTCAAAAGCGTAAACCTAGGGCCGTTGGGAGTTGAGTATCACGATAGAGGACGAGCTTCGATGATGATTATTCTAAAAAAAAAGAATCAAAAAGTCAGTAACCAAAAGCTGCTGGAGAGACCATTGATTCTTTTTAGATAACTGTTCACCCCAACCCTGCTTGTAACAAAGCAATTTTTATTTTGGTGGTTTTGTCTCCAAACACAATGGCAGAACTTCAGCCTTTGAATACGGGCATTATCCAACAAATGAAGTTGATCTACAGAAAAAGGCGTCTGGGTAGTGGTACAATTAATCTTATTTGATCCTTTCGGAAGTTTGGTGGGTGCTGACAACTTGTGTTCGTTTTTAAATCAAGTTTTGTGCTAATTTCGAAACATCCCTCCTAAGAGCGAACATCTCCAAAAAGCGAAGGTATTTGGTCGATCCCGACTATGTTTAATCTGAGGAGGGGAGCTGGGTACAATATATTCACAAGGATTTGGTAACTGTTGGTTTATATTCTGCATTTGGGATGCTTGACCTTCCCATGGTACCCATTTAAACATTTTATATTTTCTTGCGTGATGCCACGTCTCACTTGTTGTTCCCCAGTCATCCTCACCGGTCTTCAAATGAAGGACTTTATCGTTTTGCGTAGGTCTATCAAAGTTGTATTACTATCCAGTGGTACCTCCTGTCTTGATGTTAGTAATTTCCTTACAGAAAAGCACTTTTCTCACAGTGTGACAAATGTTACATCATTATTTTATCGGGATCGACTTATCCACTGAACACATTTTACTGGGCGTGTTCCTTTCTCATCCACCAGGTGTAAATACAACTTGTTCTAGTCCCGGACAACCGTTCACCACTCATCAGTCTCACTTTATTCTGTAAGATACCTCAACAACCTATCGCTGTTGTCTGAAGCACTCAAAAGTTTTGTCTTGGCCTTTTGCTATCATTTCCTTGTTATAGCTCATTGAATCGGGTATTTATTAAATTTTTTCAATCAGCACAAGCACAAGCAACGAATGTTGTACCCACAAGTATGGTGCTGAAAATCCGTTCCTCAGGATAAATGAAATTACATTATGGTACGAACTGATCTACTGCAATAATGTAAATCACATACAAGTCGAGGTTGTCACTGGCAATTAGGAAAAGCCACTATCAGCAAAAGTAGAAATATTTCCTAAGAGTGCATTCCTAATACGTCCAGTAGCTAAGATGATTCAGTCAGATGCGGGGTGATATCAGTTGTACTGCATTGTATTCTGTAGGGGGAAAACCGATTATTATCGCTTTGAAATGGGCAAAAATGACTGCCAAAGAAAACCTCTTTCGTCTACCGAAGTTCGTACGAGGTTTCTTGGTGACTTTCATTTTGTCAAGCAGAGCACGTGCTAAATATGGCACTGCAGACTTCATACGAAAGAGGATTAGCTGAAATCAGTAAAGTGTAGACGGCTGCTCATGGTTTGCAAAGCCTAGGCGAAGAATGGGATCCACAAGAATCTCCGTAGCGAACATTTCACAAGCTATAATGTGTGAATCGCGCACTTTGGCAATCTAGGAAACACGATTGATAGTAGCCAACTAACGTTGTAAAATGATTAGGTTTTTCTTAAGTAGACCAGGAATTGTTACTGGAGAGCATTAAAATGAGATTGGGAGAACACGCTAGTGGACGAAAAAAATAACAGCTCGCCTGGTGCCAAACTGCCTTAGCCCGCGAATTTGAAAATTCAGTCTACGTTGTTTTTAAACACGGTTCAGAATATAGGAAAACCACTGAATGTTGCTGCTGAGTGTAACGCCTAAGTATTTGACTGAGTCAGCCCTGGAAGGGGGGATGTAATTGATGATCGATTACTCATTGAGATAAGAGGAACGAGAAAGGGAGAAATTGTGCCCAACAGATATGAAACTGAGAATAAACAACGTGGCGAACAAGCTCGTTCACAGTTATTCGTACTCATACCAATACATAACAATATATATGACTCACAAAATAAGAACGGAGAATGACAATCCAAATCTGTCTCTGCACGTGCGTGTGTGCTTGCGAAATTGATCACAGTGTGGAATGTTCAAGTGGTTGCACATGTGTTCGGGACCATGACATGGGCCACGGAAGCTTAAGTGCTTGCACAAATTGTTTCTGTGCGCACAGGGGAGGATTGTAGGGATGAATACTCACGGCCTCGGCTGTGGCTAAGATGCGACACTTGACAAGTCTTGATTGCTTTCCTCGGACTTTGTAAATGGTGCGAAAAGCGTTTATCACCTCCACCGAGTGGTTTGATTCAACAAGGTGTGAGCACACCGCGCTCGTAATTGTCATATATGCTGTTATGTATTGGTATGAGTACGAATAACTGAAAACGAGCTTGTTCGTCACGTTGTTTATTTTCAGTGTGTTCTGTGGGATTTTTCAGATATGAAATTGTTGAGATTTAGAACAGAATGGGAGGAAAAGTTCTAAATATTGCACATATTCTCAGAAAAAGATGTAAATTATGGTCGGTTGGAGGAGGACTGACAGAGTACCTGGTCTTCGCATACTTGTCACTTGGTAAACCACCATTCTTGGTAGCTCTAATAAAATCGTGAGAAGTTCGAATGTGACAAACTGGGTAGCTTGTTCACTCCGAATCCAGGTGATGCATATTAACCATCAGATTTGTTATTGTGCATCTCTCATTTCCAAACACGCACATGCCTTTTCCTCGGTACGAAATGACAATCATTACAGAAGAGACCTCGTTTTCAAAGGCCCAATGATCAGGTTGTGAACTCCACGTACGTGTTGCCGATACTGATTTGCCTGTGCGTGCTGCTTGACAGACCCACGCACGACTATCAACGCGTCTTTGTCGGTCCACGTTGTCCACTATGGACTGATCTCAAAATATCCTCAACCAGCTGCCATTGCAGTATTATATCAAATGACTCCGAAATGATTTGAAGAACAGTCAGCAAAAGGCGCTACTTTGCGTGTTTCAGCTGAACACATTTCATCCGAAGAAGTTCCTAATCCATGGAAGAATATGAATCCCTCTATTTTCTTGCGCGATTCATCAGCTAGTACCCGATTCTTTTACGAATGCACATACAATTAACAGAAAAGCACAGCTGAATGCTAACATCGAAAACCGACTTTTATGATAACAAAGAAACAAGCTACCAAAATTTATTAAAATCTGCGCAAACCGTTTATTTTCCCGTTCTTTTGTCCATTATCACTATCGGTTATTAGTAACTTAAACTAAGCTCCGTGTCTGAATTCGTCTAACCTTAGGACTACCATCACTCACAGTATGGATGGAAACCTCTGAAGACACAAACTGTATGAATGATGCTAGTTTGCTTTTCAAGAACTGCAGTCAACGGAACCCCGTGTGAAATGTTCAACTATCTCTCTCTCCCTCTCTGTATTTACGCACACAAACACGCAATCTATGTTTCTCTACATATTCGAACAGCAGTATCCACATGGATCATAGAAGTACGGAAAACAATAACCATATGGTGTCCATCGTCCACTGACAGTTTACTCCCCCTAGGAATGCATGCAAGACAAAATTGCATGCCGTCTCTATATCTCACATCCATTTCCGACACGCCCAGACCCGGTGGCTTGTCTTCATTCTTTGTGTTGAACATGAACTGCCACTGAGCATTTTTTTCCTGATCAGTTTCATGTTTGCACAACTGTTCCAGTACATAAAACAAAAGTCAGTCTGTCACACAACGAAAAAGTGAACAATCAGCGGACGAAATCTGTGCGTGAACACAGCGAAGAGCGTGGGAATGACATACCCATCGATCGATTACACAGGATGTCAGTCTGCGAATGGAAATAGTAACACGCATATATGGTTTGGACCACCAGTACAAAGATCGAACGTGGAACTGAACCACGGCAAACAACACGCATCGGATGGCTAAATCAGATAGCCAGATATAGCATGGTAGAGGCAAAACATGTGAGCGTAGCCTTAGTGATACCGGTATTGTAAACATGCCCATTTCGGGAAAGACTAAACTAAAGAGAAATATCAGCAAATGTACAAACGTAAATATCAAAAACAATGCTGATGCAACAATATGTACTTGTAGTTCTATTGGTTTTTACCTCAAGTACGGCAGAGGATACACAAACTGCGTTCCAATAGAAATAAAATGGCCCTTTTTGTTCACGGGTATACAATCAACATTTGGCGGCTCAATATACGGTTCGATAACTATTTCCGAAACTGACCGCAATCGGTTAACTTTCCGATTGATCACGTTTACGTCAATCTGCCTCTGCAAGAATGAGGAAAGAGGTTGGGGAGCGGGATCTGATCAGGGTCATGCGTTTGTGAACAGTGACCGTGTCACAGCAACAACACCAGGGCTTCATGGAACTTGGTCCTATCTGCAGATGGCAGAAATCCAATCCACCGTTTATAGGCCGCATCTGAGATTAATCAGTTCGATTATGTGATTACGCAAAGTCTTCTTTCAGACCACACCAATAAGCTACTACTACGATGAGCTAGTTTTGTACATCAGGAGTGTATGTTGATGTTCTTCCCAGAACAGTTGGTAACAAATTCTTACTTCTTATATGCCAAACCGTACAAGTCAAGAAACAATACAAGACGTCTAGTCAGTCAGTAGAGTTTATTGTCTGGGATAGCGAAGTATTAATAATACCCGAACTCAGAGGGTGTACTGAAATCACTCCACCACATAGCTGCGCAAACCGAAATAGCAAGATGACCGAGGCTGCGGAATAGAACGTTAATTGTTTTGCAGAACTGGTATTTGTAGGAAAAAATTTAAATCAAATAGAATAACAGGTAGAATAGAATTTGACAAATCACAGGGTGGTTTTGTTGTACCTGTCCCCAAGGATCTTCGACGATTACCGCAGCTAGGCAACAGTCATGTGTCCCCGTATATGTATGGTGTATGGGGTGTCTGAGAGGAGTAGCACTTCTGAGTTGGTTGACTGTCGTGTCCCTTGGGGCATCCTCCATCTCTTTGGTCTCCATCATTCACCCAACTCTCACCTGTGGCTCCGCGAAGCTGAAGCATGCATCAGCGGCCACACCCCGGCAAACCGTTCGACAGGCGGGCTAAACCAGGTTGAGGGTTACCGAGGTCTAAAAAACTTCGGCGAGACGGTGTTCGGCATGTGAAGACAGATCCTTCTGAATGGGCGGACGAGATCTACTGATCCAACGGCCACAAAGGAGACCTATTCAACTGCCTGATCCGGCATTCCAGAGGAGGCGAACGAACCGTACAGCAGGTCACCGGCTCCTCTGGGAACACCCTGCTGCCTTGCAGTCTGCACCTGGGTGTGCAAGGGCTAGAGGTGCAACCTCGAATAAAAAGGCCGAACGGTGCTGGGGACACCGCTTCGTACCCTACTCTCGCGACTCTCTTTGATTATTCACGAAACCTTCGCGATATCCATGGAGCCGACTTATCCTCTCGCAGGAGATAGTCGTGTAAAAGTAAAAAGTAAGTATATGTAAGTAAGAACCGTGGATACAACATATTTTTGTGCGAGCCGGACTGTCTGGCTGCGCATTTGCGTGTTTTAGCCGAGCATAACAAAAGTTAAATCAGGAAAGACTGTGTAGGTATTTACGACAGATTGGTAGTCTGCGAGTGGTTAATCCGCCGCGGTTATGAACACATCGATCCGGATTCGTGGACTGCAAAAATGGTAATCAAGTGTCAAAAAATAAAATAGTTGACACTGTTTCAAAAGTCTATATTTACGATACAAGTCCGCTGAGGAATTACAACCGCGAAACCGGTCACGTGCTTACGAGAATCTTTGTCCAACCATCAAAGAGACTACTATAGGTACCTGTATATTTCCGACTTTTTCCATGATTCTCAACGTCCCTTAGTGCAACATTCCTTTGTTGTACCGACGTTTTAATGCAAAATAGACAAACACACACACACACCTTTTTGAACATCACCACCGTGCAATACAAAAAGGCTGTCAATAAATCTTTCATTCTGACACGGTCTCATCTTCTGGTTTGGAGTGTCTTGGAATTATATCGGTCGGAACTAACTGTAAGAAGCAAAACATTTTATAAACTTCCACGGCATCACTTGACACCTATCTCAATACCATCCTGTTCTGCTCAACGAATGGTTGTCAGACTGAACTGAACTGAAGATATTGGCGGATGTCGGCTCTTTGGTGCTCATTTCCTAATCACAAGAACAGCGAACAACTGTGAGTTTGTGTCGTATCTTTTGTTTCATTTTACTTTTTAATGTACATCCCCTTTTGGCCTTTTATCTCAACACGCTCCTCAGCCTATCGTAGTTTGCTAGTGTCATCTTAGATTTTGTTGACATTAATTTAGTGTACCATATAGACAGAGTAGTGCGCTACACTACTTATATCAAACACTACATGGGGCTGTTTTTAGAGCAAAATCCTTACAAGATAGTTATGAATTTTGTGGTTATTTATCTGCCCTGAACTACTTAGAAAGTATAGTAATCTTAAGCCAGACGAATGATGGGTAGGTTCAGTAATGATTGACTTGAAACCCAGCTGTAAGCTCCTGCTTGTGTCTATCAACTGACCAGTGTTCTCAGAAACGTATCATGTATCTAACGCATTTCACCTATTGTTCCCTTGCAATTTCTACCGGGTTTCCGAAACAGGACTTTAAAGGACCTCGCCGTGGCTTCACAGTTGTTTGCTTTGTGTCTTGCGACTGAAGTGGCTGATCAGCATGTCAAGTCTTGTTTAATCCTAGTGCAAAAGATATTCCAGGACTTAAGCCTACCATCACACAAAAATTATTTTGTCCTTTTTATTCGTCCACCGGTTGTCCGTTGCGACATCTTACCTCTCTGGGGTAAGCCTGTCCAAATCGCATGCACCCAAAGCGATTCGGGTTCCGAATTAGAGTTGAGTTATTTTGTAGACAACTAGCTCTTTCTCTTTTACTTTCTCATCCCTAAAGCCTGTTGCACCTGTTCTCTAAGCGCATTTGAGTAGTAAGAGATTAGATTAATATAATATTATTCACCATGCAGCTTCAACGCTCAACTCACCATTGAAAACCATGGAAACATTGTACAGCTGTTTCATTCTTGTTGGGGATCATCGGCAGTGCACATCCATCAAGTCCCCACGAGGACTCGAACCCGGGGTGAACGATTGTGAATCGAACACCTTAAACACAAGGCTATCCGGAATGAATGTCATCGGTTTGTTGAACATCTACACTACACGATATAGTACCCTCCCGTCACTGGCTTTGAGCGGAAACAACCCGCTTCCCGCACAGCGATCTACTCCTGTGGTAGGTGATTTCTCTGTAGGAGCCTAAGTACAAGGAAGGTATTCCGTTATGAACAACCTGCAGAGCTTGGTTACTATGTGTAGTGTAGATGTTCGACAAACCGTTGAGAGCTATCCCGGATAGCTTTGCGGTTAAGGTGTTCGACTCGCAGTCGATCACCCCGGGTTTGAATCCTCGTGGGGACTTGGTGGGTGTGCGCTGCTATTGATTCTGGACAAGGATGAAACAGCTGTACAGTGCTTCCATGGTTTCCTATAGTGAGTTGAGCTTTGAAGCTTCAAGTTGATTTATATCATACATGTTCTCTAAGCGTTTGTCCGAATTTGTGCCAGTTGTGATGGCTATTGTGCTAGTTCTCGCTATTCGTTCTGTTTTAATTAAAATGCATGCATACTTCTTGCAGAAGACTTCAATGTGAATACAAATTGGTATGAGTAGAGAGAGTTGCTTTCTCATTTTTGCCTGCTTTTTCCGCGGTTTCCGTCGATGAATCCGGCATTGACACTGCACAATGAGTCATTTGATAAACACAGCGATACAAGTGAATTTTCTATTATTTAAGATCCCGGCTTCTCGTGTTAACGGCACATTCTGGGAATATATTTCAGTCTTTATTAGGTCCCATTCAGCAGTAAGCTGCTGGTCCCACTGAGAAGTGAGCGACGAAGCTAGCCCTGTGGTTAGAAACCAGAACAGGTGCTGTGTATCATTATGACGGTGTTTTGCGCATCAATGGACATTCACTGGCGTTATTGGAGCCTGATTGCCATATCACAATAGCTCAGTTGGTGGTGCACCTGTGCGGAAGGTGGAAAAGTGGCGATCTAATTCGATACATTTAACACGGTGTATTCAGTCCAAGGCAAAGTTCATTTAATCCGTTGTGTGATCGATGATGCAACATTGATTTTCACGCAATCAATGTCATCATGTAAATATGATTCATTTTACTGGAGACTTTGATTGCGTTTTACGTCCACCGATTATGGTGTTCACACAATCGATTCAACTCTGTCATCTAACAACATTCGACACACTTTGTTTACTGCTCTCTGTACCTGCGATTCAACTGTTGAGTGTCTGCGTATTTCTCCACAATTTTACCACCTATAAATATGTCGTACATGGTGTGCTAAGAAACGAATACATTTTGATGCTACTTCGTGTGCCTTCTGATTTCACTAAGTGGGATTCGCTAACCACAGCAACGCTGCTATTTTGATTCAGTTTCGGTGCATGGGCTTTAGGAAGAAAAACATCCAAGTGGGTTTTCAGTAATTCAGAAATTTTAATTGAGAAAAGTAATGCTATTTACACCGAATGCTTCCAAGTGAATTCTCGGATGGAATAAGTTCGTTAAAGCGGTGGTCAAACGGTTATCATCGTGGAATTTAGACAATAACGACCAGGATCCGATTCCGGTCACGGCCGATCAATCTCCCATTTGTCAGCCTTTCGGTGGTCACGGCCATCCTCATGATCGTGGTGATTTATTGTATAATAAATAAAAAAGGAAGTAAAGAAAAGTGTTTCAAAAGTCTATTTTAGTATCTCAACAGTGTCTCGACGGTAGACAGAAATCCCGGTTATCCACAGAGAATGCTTCTCAATTGGTCTGAATCGCCTTCCGCAGCAGTGTGTCAGTAATTGTGTTTTGCTACTTTAACTTTATAAATTATAGCCTTTTGATGAGTGGATAATCCATGCACGTGAGGACGGTTTTTCGAATATTTTCGGATGATCGGTTGTGATTTGCATACTATTAGATTCGCATCACGGCTAGAAGCAGAATCAATTCAAAAGACATAGTAGTCGGGACAAGTCCAGTCTCTCCAGCTGCCCTGGTCAAAACCGGAAACCACGGATTGCCGACCGAACCCCAAAAAATCCACCATGGATTACCACTCGTGACGGTGGGAGTGAAACTCTCACCACAGCACGCACACGATAGAGACATAGTTGTTCGTTACCTTCTCGGAGGCTCATTGAAAGGTCTTAACTGATAGCCCTGTGTAACCGAATACTACTTTTCCAAAAATGTTCTTTTCCGTCACAGATATGGACAAATAAGCCGAAGGTATTGGTTTGCACGATCTATCAAGTACCAGTTCAGTCGGTGAGTCTATAAAAGTGCAAACTACAGTCATAACAACCATTTGTACAGTTACAAAGAAGGTGGACATTAGAAACGGGACGAAATTGCAGGCAATAAATATTACGTAGCTGGGAAACGAAAATGGCAAAGCTAACAGACCGTTCTCGTTGTGCGCATGCAGTAGGTTTACGATTGCAAGTGGATATGGATCTGGCGTAGCTGAGTATCTTGTTTTTGATATTGGAACGGATTAGTTTGCTTTGCTAGGTGAAACGAAATGTTTTTTCTCCAAAGAGATTGCGTAATTGATAAATTCAAAGTTTTCCTCTTGGTCGATAACACCATCATAGCGAAGGTGTCCTCCGTCTCTGGCTGAAATCCCAAACATCGTTTTTGATATCAAGGCTTCTCTGTAGTGCACACGTAAGCGGCTGGATATCCACAACGAAACCTGCCAACTTCTTTGGTTCTAGAGCAGGTGGCAGTGTTTTTGTGATTGGTTGATTAGTTACCAGTACTTCAAAGAATAACTGTCTCGTAATGAGTTCGTTACTTTATATAGTTTATTTGCCATTCTACTTTTATGTCATTACCACATCACAAGTAGGATGTACACATGTCCTGTGAAGCAAGTCAGCTCGAATTGGTTTTATCAAGAATATCGTTGATCAGTTATCACAATGAGATGCAGATCATGGGGTACTGAGGATAGAACTCCGTTTAGCTTCCACGTTAGACAGACGCTAACTGACCGCCTCGGTGTGTAGGAAATAGTGTGACATTTTTATACCATAAATAAAACAAAAATTGCCATTATGTGATCTGCCATAATATCACTGAGAACTGGTAATACACAGGAAGAGCGTGTTACTGCTCCAACATCACACAAGGATTTCCCCGAGAAACAGGATATGGAATAATGGAGTGAAAATCGAACTGCACTCAGTGAGAGCTAAATGTACGTGTTGTTATAGCGTTAAACAGAAAATTTCACCGTTTATTTGCAATCAGCACATTCACCAGAGCTTGAATAATACTAAGGAATTCCATAAATTTGCTGTTCTTCGTTGCGCAATCTCTCAGACTTTCGAACTTGTACTGGTTGACAGCTGGTGAGCGGAACGCATTGATTCTCCCCAAAAACAGGCACAGAAGTAACACAAATAATATGCTCGGAAACAGGTTCGAGAATTGGTTTGATGACAGAAACTTGGTTTATGTGTCTGTGACGCATGGAAACATCATCTAAGTTGATAATCTGACAAGTTCGTTCGCTCATCTGATTAAGAACGATACCTCTTGAGGGTCTCCGTTCTTTCGTCGGCATTAATCAACTTCTGCGGATTCCAAACTCAATAACTTTGCCCTCCAGGCTCGATTCTTGAACAGCCTAACGGAGTCCTCCCTAGTAGTCAAAGGAGCAGCACGGCGCTAGTGCATCAATAAATTGTCAACAATTCTGTTTAGTTCGTGCAATGTATTGTGGCGGGCAGAAGCAGCTGCACTCTTCAAAGTTCAAATAGAGTTCTGAGCAGCTCCGTTAGAATAGGGATACCGAGGTGGAGTGAATACAGGGTCAGCCAATGGGTCACCTTCCCCGAGCAGTGAATTCTTTTATCGGTAACCACTGGAACGCTTTTCCGAGTACACGTCGTATGAGGAGCCGTAATACTGAAATCGGTGGTCGTACAGTAGACTTCTGACCAGTGGTGTCATTAATTAACAATAACTGACACACAAAACTTGCCCAGGAACGAACCACAATGACTGACGTGAACTCGTTTCCGGAACTCTGAGGACATTCGGCGTGGATCCACTTGGAAGGTCGTGAAAGAAAGTTATGCGAGCTTTACCACAGTAACCAGCTGTAGGATACCAATTACTATTCCAATCTGGCCACCAACAAGTGAGTCTAGCAGGTTGTTCCATCTTCACTATACCCAAATGTTCAGAATGCAGATCTTCCAAGATTACTGAGCGTAGAGGTGGAAGTACAATGATTCTGTCGTTGAGGCACAGAATACCGTCGTACGTAACATAAATTTCCTCACGATTTTATAGGGCTCCATGAATTTTTGCCTAATGTTATCTCGTCACCTTCTTCGAAAACAACTGATGTTAGCATCGTAGTATTTCTTCGTGTCACCAACTAGATCCTACCGATTTACCGGTAAAGGTGGTATGACGAGACGGTCGGAAGTGGGAGCCTCCCCTATATAGGAGCACCGAAATAAAAGTCGGCGACCTGAAAGGATGGTGCTTTCCGATGCTGAAGGTCATATGAATGCGAAGCTAACATGACACTCCGTTGCTGAATCATGGCTGATGACGACTCTGCTAGGGAACAGAGTGAATTTTAAATGAGTCACGATGCATCGTGTTCCGTCACAATAGAAAAGTGGGTACCAAACAAATGTTTGTGCACGTGAGTAACAACTCAGAGTAGGGCCAATATTTTGAGTTGGGCTTAGGAATATCCGCTTTCTGCAAAACTGGGTTGGCAGGAAATACACATGACAGGTTGATCAGACTGTTCCAAAACCACTTCGACGGTGGCTCTGAAGGCTCGTAAGGCGAAAATGAGCAAAGAACAACATCTACTGACAGAAAGCTCAGCGGACTACCTAGGCACTATTTACGCTCTGATGACCAATGAAATATCTGTTGACAGACAAGGTAAATGTTTTGTACCGTCCCACTAACTCTAATGAGAACTCAGTTCTGTCTGAAAATCACTTTCGATTTATTGGTTCAGAATACATTGTTTACGTAAGATATGCCCTCGGCGTAACCAAAACCGTGCATACAAGATTATTGACCTACTGATAGACCTATACGGCCAGTCTGGCTGGTTTATCTGGCTGCGCCCCGATTGGTTGGTTCGGCTCTGATCGAATGTCGACCACTAAATGATCCATTGATCGCCTGACTGGCTCTGATCTTGTCGGAGATTCTGGTCAGCCGATCACGTGCTGTCTGCTTCATTGAACCAGGCATTCTATTAGCAACGAACTGGGTGCATTCCCTCACAGTAGAGTAGTGGAGCAGCTTTGGTTGAGAAATCTGGAGCAGATCCAGAGTATTGCATGAGGGAGCCCAATAGTGAATGTAATTCAGCTATATATTTTGGAGGATTCGAAAAAGAGTAAGGTACAAAACTTTTGGGGTCGGGAAATAATACGTGCGCATGAACAACTTAACCCAAACAGGAGCATACAGCCGTAGAAAATATGCATTCACGGGTTTGATATCAATGTTATTTTTATGTAATTGGTCAAGCAACTATATTAGACGTTCGTCATTTTGCTCTTTAGTGGGTCACAGTCAAAAGAACAGACGGCGAATATGTCGGAGGCTTCCCGGAGCAGACAAAAGAAGGCATACGGAATAGCATAGGGGACACAACGGGATCTTGGGCAGCCAGCAAGGTAGCCCAGATGAAGGACTGCCGATCAAGCTGTCATCTGGGACAATGGGACCAGCCGAATAGAAATGATGCCCAAGAGAAGCAAGCTATTAGCCACGGGCAACTGGCCAGAAAGTAGCCGAAACACTCAAGCAACCGTAAGAGCAATGTTGGTGCCGCGCGGTCTGGAAAAGGGATTATATAAACGATTATGTGTTCCCTGGACTACACTTTTTTGGCCTTTGAAATACAGGTGTTCTAGCCCGTCTTGTCGTCATGGTTACAATAGCTTGTCAATTCTTCTTGAAAGTACGGTGAGTTCTTGTGTTTGTGGAGTGTACCACGACTGCACAACAATGGTGTACCGATAGCTCAGAAGTCGTTCAGAATATGAGTAACATAATCCAAAAAATGTCAAAAGCCCAGTTTTTGGTGTTAGCTACGATTATTTATAAAATAATCGCAATAAATTGTACACAACTTGTAAAAATGTCGACGTCAACGGCTTTGCTGATTGAAGTCCGTGAGAAGCCACAAAATCCAGGATAGCCTGAGATTACAGCACTCAGATAAAAAGGGGACGACTGTAGGTTATCAAGTGGACTGTTGAGTAGGTTTAAATATGCTCTACTGATCATTCATTTCTATTTATCCCAGTGAAATTTGCTGGACTGAACTAACGCAAACGGGTCTGAAGGAGGTTAATTTGACTCATAAATAAGACTGTTGTTTAACCCATCTTTCATACAACTTCTCAAGCAGTTCTGGATTGTACGGTCTGTTTCTGTACACCTTTCTTTCTAGTATCGTAAGTAGTATGCACATACGTCATCAAGCTACTCCCGATCTGTATTTAAGTCATATCCATGGGCTAGTCGTCTGAAAACCATGAACTCCATCGATGACAATCCAGTTGTCCTTAGTCCCACGGTTCCGTGCTCACAGCAAGTCAACACGAGTCCAAACTCATTACATGCGCGATATCATTTGCCCGTCGTTAATCGCTTAGAGTCAGCTGAAAGTTCAGCCGGCAATGAAACTTCAACATCGGGCCCATCGGATGTGAGAAAATAGGATGCCGCAGATCGTGTTTTCACCTCCGGTCAACGAAGTTTATTGGGGAAGCTTGCGACTTCTTCCGACACATATGTTGCTGAGAGCGGAGTGTTCAAAAATAAGTCACGCCAGTCCCTAAGAAGCATCCTTCGTTGATAACTGTGTGTAGCTCATTTTCTGATAACCAGGGAATGGGAGAATGAATTTGTTCTTGGTTCCGGAATATCTCGTAAAGATTTGTTATATCAGGGCCCAATTGGATCAGTGATTTATTCGGAAGAGGGGGTGAAGATGATGAACCAACTGAAGGCGGTTTCCGTGAGAAGTTTCCGGATACTCACTGCCGGATCCAAACAGTCAGGCGAAAATTTTTCGGACGATAACCGTGAGGTCTCGTCTAGATAGTCTGTGACGGCAATCTCTTAGTTAGAGTCTTTCTCCTTATTTTGTCATATTTCCAAAAACTGCCTGTTGGTTCCCAATTCATGCACCTTAACAGATTGCAATAGGATTTGTAAGCTTCCGTTCAAGGCACCGGATTAAATTTCCCAACTGATTCCTCCTTCATTTACGTCTCGCGGAACAACCATTCATAATCACACGCTCCACTGACTGGAATTGATTCTTTTCAGTTGATTGTTTTTTCCATCTTGGAATACAGTGAACTGTACTCATTGAAATTACTGGTCCCTTGTTGAGCGTGGTATATTTATGATGCTCATAACAACAAGCAGTTCATCAGAATGACATTAAATTGACCTGCTTCATCTGATGACCTAGGTACTACGTTGTGTGTCTGAGAAAACAAAAAGTTTCAAAACCAAACATGCGCTTCTAACTAACTGATTTTCCTATATGAGAAGCACAAACTCATACTGAGAGATAAGGCTTCGACGAGGGTGGGATTCAATTCCACCCTGGCGAACTGTTATTGCTAATGTCGCTAATACATCCACCGCGACCAAGGACCAATAACTCGAAGGCAACTGTTCCCACAGAAATAGTTGTTGCTTGTGCACTCCTAGCTGAAAGGACCACAGCCATTTCTAGCCCCGTTTGCGACACACCTTTTTTTGAAGTAATATGCGAAATCGATGGCAGGCGATGCACTGACCCATAAGACTGTGATCCGTTTGTATCGGGATGTGCCTGATTGGATGAGCCCTGAATTGACTGATACATACGAAGCTGTAGCCCACCGTACTGCTTGCAGAGAAATCCGAACTACTAAAAACTTCGCCGTATTTTTATGGTTAAGTAGGTTTTAATTCTTGTAGGCCATTTCAGCTTTCAAGGTTAGATGAAGCAGCTGAACAAATCACCAGTAACCATAATGGCAAATATCACTTTTGCCTGTTCCAACTCAATTTAGTATAGGGTGTCAGAGATGAGATTAATTTTCACTCACTGAGAGATCGGAATCAGTGAATATCTTTCCTCAAATCTTGTGTTTAGTTTGAATGGGATCAAAAGTTCGTACATCAAGTATGTTGTCAATTGGACCGCTGGCACCTGACCGTAAATCAGGTCTCGTAACCACACGCGCATGGAGAGATTGCGTGATCAACTTATATAATGTCGCAAGAATGTTTTTCGATGAACTGAGTCCATTGTTTTATTTTAAACACAAAAATATGATCTTCGAAAATTTATTCTTGTTTGAGGTTCAATAATACTACTCGCTTGTGTTCTCTGTTTGCGCATGCGACATGCAAACCAAAAGTGGCACCAGGCTGGAAGTAGGCAGTTTCAGTTCCAGCAGAATATATGTTGACCAAGTTAGGCAAAAATGCCTGTGAACCCTCAACCAGCAATCCAGATGTGCTTCCGTGCTCTCTTCTTTCCTCTTACTTGCTTTTCTGTTCTATTCTTTACCTACTGGTTGTTAACCTCCATCTGATGCCCAAGGCTGTGGGCCAGAACAACTTCAAGTCTTCTTATTTCGGTGAAGTTCTTGAAAAGTTTCCTAACATATCAAGCTCCTCTGCTCATTTGTACTTTGGGTTAAGCCTGTCCGTTTGGAATTCATTCACTCTCTCTCTCTCTCATGATCCATTTTTAGTAGGGATTACGTGACCACCAATAAAATATTTGGCTAAGGGGAGAGGACTCTTTGGAATGATATAAACAACAGGCCACGATGGTTGTCGCACATTTAGCTTTGTCTGGGGCAATTGTGAACCCTCCAGCTATGCCTATCTAACTGCATCTGCCAATATGTTATCCCTGTCTGAATTTCTCGCAATTCTGTTCTACTCTCAGATATTTTGAAACAAAATTTAGCATTCTGATGAAAAATATAGTTGATTTTCCGTAATTCCTGTGGAGGAGCTGATTACCAAACTTACGCATGAAGACAGAATGTTGTATCTTAATTTGCATTCGGCCAAGCTTCTGCATAGAGAGGGGGTTCGCATTTCAGTCAAAAAAGATTTGCACTTGTCACTTCCAGAATTCCAAGCCATATGCTGTTCTTCCGGGTGGGAAGTGACCAAAGAGGCTAATTCAGTGATAAGAAACAGAAGAGCTAATGTGTATCCATGGAATAAAGGTTGCGTTTTCCTTGAAATTCACTTATGTTATTCGAGTCCGCCTGGCCCTATGGCGATAGCTCAGCTGGAAGAGCACATACCCGGTACGCGAAAAGTCCCCGCTTCGGTTGCTGCTCGGTGCAGGGACTTTAGGATGCTAGAAGTATAAATGGATTTCTTATTACGAACAATATTTATCCTCTTTTGACATCTCTTACATGATGCGCACCGGAAGGCTTGAAAAAACTCTTCCAGTGAGGTTTAAAAACAAGAACTTATAAGGATAATCATTCACAAGACCAAATATCGGAAAGATACCAGATGGTTCATTTTAGTGCAATAGAAAAGGGAAACGTGTGCTTGAACGCGATAATAAAATAACAAGTGGATAACGCTGTTGGCTTACCGAGGAAAGTTATGCTAGCTGAGCCGTGTTCCTGCTTGTGGCGATCATTCACCCGGGTTCACCACAGAAAGTGGTGTTCGTCAGGGTTGCCCTCTTTCACCCTTCCTCTCCAATTTTGTGATTGAACTGATTCTTGAGATAGCCCTATCTTCGTGTGAGAATAGCGGTGTCGATATTTGCACAGACAGTAAACTGTCTGACTTGGAATATGCGGACGGCAAGGTTCTTATGAGGGAAGATCCAGGTAAATTGCACGCTCTTTTAGATAGCCTAAACAACAGTGTATCAATGTTTGGGATGCGTTTTGCACCTTCAAAGTATAAAATGCTGTTGCAGGACTGGGTTGGCTCAACACCAAACCTTATTTTGGAAGGGGAGGCTCTAGCTGAAGTGGATAAATTGTGTTACCTGGGTAGTTACATCTCACCGGGTGGACAGATATCAGATGAAGTGTCATCGAGTATACAGATGACGCATTTGACTTTTGCCAACCTCCGTCATCTGCGCGCCGGCTTGACATTCGATTGTCTGTTAAGGGTAGAGTGTACAATGCGGTGGTTAGGTACGTTCTTTTATACGGTTCAGAAATATGACCGTTGAGGGTAGAAGACAGGCGAAGATTGTCGGTGTTCGAGCACCAATGTCATCGTAGCATTGCCCGAGTATGGTGGGAACACCGTATCAGCAATGAGGTAAGGCGTAAGGTGTTGGGAAACAGAGGTCAGTCTCTGGATCAGGTGCTGAATCTAAACAGGTTAATGTGGTTGAAACATGTGTTACGCATGCCCATCGATACACTTCCTCAGTGTACGCTGTTCTCTGGGGCAGGTGGTATTTGGAAGGTAGGTCGAAGTGGTCAGTCCAAGACATGGAAAAAGGTATGAAAACCTTGACCAGTGGATTTGGCCGAGTAGGACGTAATGGACTTCCAGGTTGGGGTCCACGTGATCCACCTACCAAATGGTTGTAGACATTAAGTGATATGCCTAGGTGTCGTGGCCAGTGGCGTAGTTGCATTTGGACTCTTTCCTTGTTCTCTTTATTTCCGCTTGGTACTTCGACTTTTTGAACCTTTATCATTATGCTCCTATTCTTTTCGCCATCTACTGGACGACGCTGGGATGGCGCGATCGAAACCAGAGCAAAGAAGTGCGAGGTTAATAGTCGAATAAACTGAAACTGTAAACTGATAAGACAGATGAAACGAAAAATTCTTCCGAATTATTTATTCCCATATCCCTACTCTAATATGTATCAAACAATAGAAGGGAACCATGAAAAGGACATTGATTAGTAACTTAAAGAAAATTGTTGTGATCGGCACTAGCACTCGAGAAGTAGTATTGTCGCTACGAAAGCAGTAAACACTCCGTCCATAACCAAGTGCACTAAAAGAATGAGAACAGCGGTTGAATAGGAACGCAGTTAGAAACAATACCCTGCTCAGTTGTAATTTTCAGTCATTCAAGGATGTCGTAAAATAACACAAAACAATGTCTTTAGTAGTCTTCACATCCACCACATCTTGAATGAAGTCCCGGTCTTCTGTAATTCAGGTGTTTTTATAGCACAATCTTTTAGATCTTCGAACTTTTACTGCTGGACTGGTATCAGATGCACTGAATAGTTATCTTCTGGAATAAACTCAAAAAAGCAGGAATTAGGACATTTAGAAATTGCATCAGAAATAGTCTTGTTAAATGCAATTTGGTCTAAGTTCCTACGATGTACAGAACCATCATTCAAATCAAGAATCTTACACAATATTATACCCATTTGAGTAAGAACAATAACGCGAGACCTCAATTCACTTTATCGATAATAAACAACATCAGCTGATTCCAAAATGAGCAAGTTTGTTCACAATACTCTAGTGGTTGTTTGAAAATAATTTAAAATTATTTTCAGGTCCAAAAAAGTAATTAGAACTGAACAAGAAGAAGAAGTGGGACTACCGGTGTTCAAAGATTCTTGGATATATCAGTTTTGGAAAATGTTAAGATAGTCTGAATATGAGGCCTGTTATATTCTGGGATAAATTTATATTGAAAAGTGATGCATGCAGCCCAACTCTAAAACCCCACCTCGATATCAAAACTTCACATTAATCTCGATCCTCGAAGATATCTATTATCTTTCAAATAAAACTCAATTTACCATAAGTTTGTCTACTTATCGCATGTATCGATCTTCTGGAGGCAATTTTCTGAAGATTGAACCGAACTCTTTTTAGGGCTATTGGCTGACTGGCTGGCTGAGTGAGTGAGTGAACTAATGACTGACTGACCCATTCACTCACTCACCAAGCGAACTCACAAACTCGATAGTATCATTTTTTGCGGCTAACCCGTACATGGTCTTCTCTGTCAAGATAAAGACGAAAAAGGTTGATGTTTTTATCACATAAGTGGCTGAGGTTACGAGCGACTTGAGCAATACTCTTCAAAGGATTTACATGTTATGTAGAAACCACATTTGCTTCGACTGTGAGCGCAAAACCTACCACTGACACTAAATAAAATATTTACGTTTACTTGACACGACTGTGAGAACAGTTATTACCAAAATCCATACCTATATATTTGTAATATTCAATCAGAAAGAATCACATTAGTGACTATCTTAGGTCCAAAGGTCTAAAACGTTAACATGTTGGGTATGCACTGCTCCCAACGTGATGAGTGATAAATATGTCTACATTTGAGAGTGTTTTGCCTGGTTAGATTAGTATTGCATTGTTCTACCCACACACTCGCCCTAAAATCGAAGAGTAGTGCCGATCACTGGCCTTTCGAAAGTAAGAAATTTCCACGTTTTACTATATAGCTGACAGCATCACATCCTTCTGAACAACTCACATTCATCGCTTGCTCTAGTAAGCGCAAAAACATACTCATACACACTGTTGATCAGTAGTTGATAGCATGTGCACCCTAGTCTTATTCAGTGCATACATGGCTGTTCTATGCCGGATCAATATCAGACCAGACTGGTCCGAAGCACTTTGATCTCCGTGTTTACTCAAAAAACCACCAGCCTAAGAAAAAATACATTAGATAAGGTCAAAAGTACACAAATGTGAAACAAATTCCGACTGGAAAGTAAATCAAATAACCCCCATTGGGAAAATCTTTTGCCCACTGAATATTTAAGAAAGTCCGCGTCACCTATCTGAGGTGAAATACTTTCATAACTAATAAGCGAAACGTTACGTTGTGCTAAACATTTGTATATACTATTTTCAACCCATAAAAAGAGAAAACAAATCGAATTAAGTTGATGAACTTGAAATTTAAGTCAGTTTTTCGAAACTAATCATCGACTTCAGCATGCGATTCTTCAAACCAGGAAAACACCTTTCAGTGTTTTCGGAATCCAAAATTCTTCCATCCCATACGTCTAAGTTTAGGGACGATGCTATCCTTTACGTTTTTGTCTATGTGGTTTGCATTCAGATAGGTTTTGACCCTAAAGATTGCCTCAATTTTTAGGTCAAATGTATTTTGCCACCCACTTTACATGACTGGCCATTTTTGTCCGCATCCTGATTTACCATTTATACTTTCTAGCCATAGATGTTTCCGTAAATCTACCCCGTGATTCATGCCTCCAGTTTATCGGGTGCTTGAAAGCATTTAAGAACTTGATTCGACTTAGATTACACTACACATACCTGGGGTTGGGATAAGGCGTAATCGACAAATCAGGTAAAACGATTGCAAACAATTACCCGTGTACTAGATGAGCGAAAAACCTCACAGTAAGAAATAAATCTCGGAGAAAAGAGGAGCGGTGCACATATGGTTGGGATGAGAGTGTATTCTGTGTAAATCCACAAGTAATAATCACCAAAATCTCTCTCATCTAATCGAATGCGGCTGATTAATTCGTTGTCTAGTCAACATACTTCCTGCTACCAAACTTTGAAACAGTTAGTTAAACACTCCGTGTACCTTTAGGTTCACAAATATTTCATATGGATGCCGGGACCGATTGATTTATTGCGCAATCAAAATGACCAATTGTGAAGCGTAGTGTCTTGAATGGATCGGATTTTTCCACACCTTGGATAGCGTCAAACTCAATCAAGCTCTATCACTCTGGCAATTTCGTCGTTCGGTTAAACTTTTAGTTCGTCTGGGCCCGTAACTAGTTGATTATGGATCGGTTTGTAGTCCGTGGGACGAATTGATGAGTGTCTTTGAGATGCAGATATTTCGAGGTGTTGAGGATCATATTTGTTCTCGTGACAGAGAGATCGATTGTAACGCGAATGATAAGCGGAAAAAACTGATTACAATCGGTTCCACTCATGGATATTGAACCATACCCTAAATTGCCATAGTCTGGTCTTACGCCCGTAAGCACAAAAGATATTTGTATGCCACTGGAGTGCAGTTTATTGATCCACTGGGGTCATTGTTTTTAAGTTCAAGAAAATACCGAGTGCATCAATGTTCTTCTTGATATTGACTTTTATATTGAGGTCGAAGTTCTACTACACTGTCGTTATGTTCAAAATGCCAGTATGGCTACAGGCATTATTGCATTCACGCTTTCACTTTTACTGAGCTAGTTTTGGCTGTGATCTGGTTTTCCGATGTGTTGCGTTTGCCGTTACTTATTCCTTTTTTCTTTCGTTGAACAGGTGTCCACATCTCGCGAGTGGCAGTGTTCTTATCAGTATCCTGTTGGCCGGTAGATGGTCGATCCATATCTGTCGTCCACCTACGCCTGTCATGCCCACGCTGCTGGCTGTGTTCGCGTTTCACGCGCAGAAAATGCCGGTTGACTGTTCAGGCCCCGGTCGTGCGATTGACTGCGGCTGGTGTTGTGTGACCGAACAACTAGGCACTGGAACAGCTGTGAAAAATAATTAAAAAGTGCCTTCAACGGCAGTTGCAGTTAAACACACAGAACAAAGTCAATCAGTCGGGTTTGGGCGGAACGATATGCATCGAAAGTCCTGCGTTAATCGATTGGGTATGAATAATTGTGGTGACAGGCCACTGTGTTTTGTATGCATTCCTAGGCGACCTTAAGAGATGTTGAGTGATAGACACTGGGTAGGTATTGTTTTCCGTATTTCTATGGCCCACTTGAATGCTCCTGTTCGAACATGTGCATTCCGCTGATTTAGAGAAAGAGGAAGAGAAGGTGTGTCTGCGTGGAAGATAACCCCAGGTTTTAGTTTGCTATGCTATTCATGTGAGAATTCATTTTTGGAAGTATCACGTGAGAGATTCTGTTGATTGTGGTACCATCCACGCAGTTTTTATACTTAACGGTTTCCCAAGACCCCGTGATACAAGCTTCCGATCCCGTACACACACACACACACACACACACACACACACACACACACACACACATGTTCAAAGAATTCTATTTGTGATAAGAAACTAACGGGTTTCATTCTAAACCGAAATATCAAAATGCGGTCGATAGGTTTGAATTAGGCAAAAAAGGTAAGTCAGTTGTGATGAAAATGTCCGACCGCCTAGTCAAATATCCTCAAAACCGCGGGTCACGTCGATTCTATTTAAGGACCTCGATCCATCTTCTTGTCCTGCTTTCAACAGAAGATTGAGTAATGTGTTGGTCGATTTTACTTTATTCTCCTCCTAGAGAGGTCAAAAATTCCTTCTGATGAACTGATCCCCGTGTTAGAAGACGTTGACACCGGAGGGAGTCGAACCCACACATGTACGCGATCCATTCTTTGGTAGTGAGTATGTACTACCAGGTGAGCTACAAGCCCATTCTTAAACTGAGCCATATTTACGTTATTACATGAACAGAGAGCCACACCGTAGTCGTGATACTGTGAAACAATGACCAAATTCGATTACATGCAATTTGTGTGCGGCCGAATCATCGTGCCAGAATTAACCAACTGGTTGGATCTCGTAGATGTTGTCTCCCAAATTCGTTAAAATAAAATATTGTTTATACATCAGAACCCCAAAGTACGAAGCTTAGGATGCCATAAGTATACGATGGCTTTTTCAGACCTTGTAGTGACATTCCACCTTGCTTATTTGTTTAACACACATCATTGTTAGTCTGAACTCGCACCGCTAAGTGCGGTGGCCACTTGACTGTTGCCCGTGCACACTACACGCACGCTTTTCCATTACACACTAACCATTCTCTCCCTACATGTAGTGTTCTGCTTCTCATGGGTTGTGGGGAACATTGCCCTGATGATCGTGGTGGAGTATTGCAGAGTACCGCCGTAACGGACAGGTGGTCCATGCGTAGTGAGAAGGACTAGCGGACGCGCGTAATAAGGAAACTGCCTAGTAAGATCTAACCAATCTTACACGCTGATGTCCCAACCAGACTGGTATTCGGTCTTCAGTCAAAGATGACCTCAGCAGTACGACTAAGAAGTTCTTATGTGGGGACAGTATGAGCTTTTCAAAGAGGAAGTGGAAATATTTGGCCTTGTTTGTTCGTTCAAAGCTTGAGACTTCACGTGAACAAATTCTGTTGCCTTCTCCTTTCGCTCATCATTCAAACATGGATGGTGGTCGAGTGCTTTAGAGTGTTTTATTACTACTTCGAGGTTCGAATCCCCGCCACCACCAGTTGCTCTCCTGATAGACAGTATTCCGTTGTAGTCTGGCTAGTTAACACACCTGACTTATTGGGGCCTCAAGTGGTTATCCACCCCTAGTCTCACGTTGTACTTGCCGACTATCCGTATTAGAGCAGTGGGCATTTGAGGCTATGGGGTAAACCCTTCCCACTGCACTCATGCGCAAGCCTGTATTGAAAAATACGTGGTTATTCATTCGACCATGTTCCCTTACAGCGGTACTGTTCAGAAACCGATTGTTCCACACTGTGATAGTCGCTTTGAAATGCTTCACACCTCTGCTATTTTTTATGAAATATCTGTGACTCGTAACAGAACAGCTATACGGGTCATTGGTCAAATGCCCTGTTTGTAGAGTGATGTGAGCCTACGTCACATGGCGTGAGTATAAACAGAATGAATCACGAACTATTCCTGCTGAATCACAAATGAAGTCACAGCCAACAATTCGCATCCTTGTTTTAAATTCCGATCTCACACAGAATAAAGTGAAAGCCGTTCGATGATTTACGCTCATATCTACTCACGCAGTGGGAAGAAATCAATTTAGGTGATTGATGGTCCTTAAAAATTCCTCGTGGTTTGTGAAAAGGTCAAAACTGGACCCTTTTGTATCAGCAGATTGTTCCAACCCGCGTCCGTCTTCACCGGTGGAACAGAACTCTGCAGACGACAACACAGATGGACTTTCTGTGGACAGTCTAACGATCCCAACCAACTAGTCCGGTCCACCGGAGAGCACCACGTCACCGCCAATAGGCCAAACAATACATTTCGTACGGAACTTTGTAGGACAGAATAAAGCGATTGATGGAATTGTCCGACAGACGGAGTCCGGACAGAGGAAAGAAAGAAAGGCTGAATATTTGGGGCTTTGGTCATCCGAAAATCTGGAATCCGCTGCATTGAGAATAGAAACAACATATTGGAAATTGGTATCATATGATATGCTGCCTAAACGCTGAAATCACTATTGAAAACCGTTGATGCACCTTAAAGCTATTTCATCTTTGATAGGAATAATCAACACTCAGTATGCCAGGGCCGAACGATGTACCATGTGATGTGTTCAACGAGATATAATGTCAGAAACACGGCGTTGTCAGTGGAAAATTATTTGATTGTAAAACTGCCTTGAGAAAGGTTGGCCACGATAACCGAAACGTCGGCTGATAATTTTCCACCGACAAAGTCGTGTTACTGACATTACATCTCGTTCATTAATCAACATTGCTTACCCACCGAGAAATTCGTAGATGGGTAGTGAACGATAAAATAGAGAAGTACGCAAAGCGGAGCGATCCAATTCTCTATAGCAGACGTATTGTCCTATCACAATTAGGGTATTTATGATATAGTGTTTTCCATTACTACTCTGATTAGTGGTATAGATTTTACTTCTTGAAAAAGGTGCCGGCAGAGCTCCGTATGGCAAATGTGTCAAATTGCTCGTTTTTCCATTCATTCACATGGCCAGTTTTATATTTTTTCGCTTTCATTTGAGTTTGCACAACTACAGACGCATAAACATGCGTGCATGGATATCATGTGTATTACCAAGCAGACTCCAATCGGTTCTTCCATTTCCCACGCTGGTTTGAAGTTCTTCACCCAATAAATAACTCCAAACGTTACATTATTTCCATACAAACAACCCACAGGGAAATTGTGTCATGGGTAGTTATACTGTAAGTCCAATTTTGCGGCCGTCATATGTATGCGTAGTTTTGGGAAGTTAAGCATTAGATTCATTAGAGTAACATCCGCAGATCTTTTAGCTCAGCTAGCAGAGTTCATGCTTGACCATAGCATGGTTGGCGTCCATGTGTGGGTTCGAGCCCCACTGGAATTACACACTTTTAATTTCGGCGTTCTTATAGAAAAGCACTTCTGTACAACATAAGAGAAATCCTGAATCCGATTAACGATCTTGAACAATAACCCTGCTAGCACAACTCGCGTGAAAAAGGTAACTGATTCGCTAGTCTTTAACAATAGCCAAGTGGGGGTAATAAGTCGCGAAAACTTCGCTTGATTTCTCCAACTGTTTGCAACTCAGACTGACCAATCAACGGCGCTTCGTCGCACCGCGTGCTGATTGCTCATTATCAGGCTCTCTACCCCTCTAACTAACAGCGTTGCATTAACGAACCAATAGGATTGCTCGAAAATACGCGTAAATTCAAGACAGTTTTTCGCAACTTCTCTCATTCAAGCTGGAATCCGACCGCCCGAAAGCACGTCCTTAGGGATGGTTACCTAAACCCATATAACCGCCCCACGTGAACAAAAATAATACACGTTACGAGGTTTTGAAAGTTTATTGACAATTATTTATTAAAAGGTGTACACAATTCGCTTAAGAAAATAATTAATTATTGTCCAGGTCCGCATTGTCTGACTTTTCTCCGGCCTGATTCGGACTCTATGAAAATTTAAGCATGATTAATAATAGGCGCATTTAACTCACCGGCTGCACTGTTTGCCTGATGTAGTTGGTTGCAGCGTCGTGCAGCCATCCACGAATGGCTAGAACTAACATTTCCTCCCGGACGTCTGTGAACGACGTTCTTTGGAGGACATATTCTAAATAGTTTCTCCGATAATGTGAATAACGCTTTACCTATAATGTATCGATTCGGCGAACCTTTACGAAACCCGTGTTTTCCGAGTGCTCCTGAATAGTTCATCAATTCCGCCACATTCGCACTGATCAGACGGCGCATTACTTTGCGCACGAACTTGTGCGCCTTGTCACCACAACTTGAACGAATTAGATCATTCTTAAGGTATTAGTGTAAATTGGTTAAATTTAGCATTCGGGTCGTGACCTCCGATGTACTGATGTTAATTTCCAACTGAATCAGCCGGTCCAGCGTGGTCATCGGAAATCCAGTTTCACGGGATGTTGAACTTTGTACATTCAGGGACCCCACCGTTGCCTGTAAATCCGTAATCATTTTTGAAACAGGCATATCTCATGCAAGATGCTTCGCATCAAACTGTCGCTTGCCGCTTATCAGATCAACGTCGTCACTATCGAACGCACTTACTTTCACACGTATTGCAAACGTCTTCATTCGTTTGTCCCGAATGAGTGAACCATGAAGCCAAATATGTTTTACGCACGTATACTAGGCCGGGACACTTCCAGACGTGGGAAAATTTTCTCCGGAAGGTTATCTAAATATATAGGAATAGGCATATTGGTAACCCACTACGTGGTGGACTTGTACGTTTCCTGCTGGTGAAGTCATAACTACACACTGTTGAACAAATCACTGTTAAGGGATCTTTAGGCCCATGATAACAAAACATACGTGTGTTGATCTCATCTGAATTTTTCGTGCCTACGGGTATCTGTAACTTGTGCACTAAAATGAGAAAAGTACATTATACGTTCACTTTTCAATGATATGAACTCACAAGGCGAACCTTCTTGACGTCCTACATTGTCCAAACCAATATCTGAATTGAGGAGAAAAAAATGGATGCTCAACAGCGATACTCGTTCTCGTAAACGCAGGAGCTGTTAAAAACCAAAAATTAGCAAAAATTCTCTTTACCGTTAGATATTGACGGCTGTTCGGCGTCGTTCTCATCATCTGATGAGAAGTGATGAGGTCTTTTCCTGACTTGGATTAGCTGATCAAAATTATACATTTACAGTCGTCGCTTGAGTGGGAGACCCAGGGAGATAGTCGCGTCACTGGACATAATGGGCCATCTTCCTCGTATCTCCGCTGAATTTCCCAAGCGTGTTCGAACGTCCATTAAGTTCAACGCATATAGTTGGTTGGAATAGTCCGAAGATATATATATATATATATATATATATATATATATATATATATATATATATATCACGCAGTTGCTCGCGAGTAGTGTGTGGGATTGATGAGTCTTCGTTTGGTTGACTGTCCTTTGGACTCCACGTTTCATGCACAAACCTCAGGTAATCGGACCAACCTGGTCGGATGACCTGAGGACAGTCAATCAGACAAAGTACCATGTTTGTGCCCCTGCTCGCATTTTTGCGCTTACGCTTGCCGCACGCATGTGCTATACATTTGACTGTTGACTAGCCAAGGCAACACACGCCACCGAGCCAACGCGTCGTCGTGTCGTTCTCTCGCCTTAAAAGGTTGGACATAAAAGGAATGTTAAATACCAAAACAGTTCTTTCCTTCAAACCGATATAGCTTGTACGTACCTGTACATTTCCGACTTTTTCCATGATTTTCAACGTCCCTTGGTGCAGCACTCCTTTGTTGTACCGACGTTTTAATGTAAAACACACACACACACATACCAACACCTTTTTGAACATCACCACCGTGCAATACAAAAAGGCTGTCAATAAATCTTTCATTCTGGCACGGTCTCATCTTCTGGTTTGGAGTGTCTTGGAATTATATCGGTCGGAACTAACTGTAAGAAGCAAAACATTTTATAAACTTCCACGGCATCACTTGACACCTATCTCAATACCATCCTGTTCTGTTCAACGAATGGTTGTCAGACTGAACTGAACTGAAGATATTGGCGGATGTCGGCTCTTTGGTGCTCATTTCCTAATCACAAGAACAGCGAACAACTGTGAGTTTGTGTCGTATCTTTTGTTTCATTTTAATTTCTAATGTACATCCCCTTTTGGCCTTTTATCACAGCACGCTCTTCCGCCCATCGTAGTTTGCTAGTGTCTTCTTAGATACTGTTGACATTACCTGAGTGTGCCATATCGACTGAGCAGTACACTACAAAATTAATGAGCCCAACTTTTTTCCCATCCGGCACTAGTTTTCATTCTTTTGGTCCAAATCCCACACGGTTCACCATGTCCGACACCGAAACTACTGACATCCACGTGGTTGCTCTCAGACTGTCCGATTTTGCCCCGACCAACCCTAGAGTGTGGTTTCGATAGATAGAAGCTGTATTTACCACTCGATGTATAACCAGCGAGCGCGTGAAATACTCTCACGTTATCCAAGCACTTACCTTTGACATCACCGTTGACTTGGGAGATCTCTTCGACCCCATTCCATCAGAAGCTCCTTACACGAAGCTTAAGGAGGCAGTCATTCAGCGTACGGGAAAATCAGCCGGAAAAATGCTCCTTGAGCTGTTCACTTCGGTGGAGCTCGGAGACCAAACTCCGTCCCAGCTTATGCGCCACATGCGGTCGCTACTGGCTGGACGTCAAATAGACGGCGTCATTTTCCGGGAGAAATGGGTCGATAAACTACTTCTCCCGGTGTACCAGGTCTTGTCAGTGCTGGAGCCCAATACTCCTCTTGACAAAGTTGCGCAACACGCCGATAAAATAATGGAATGCTAACCAGCTGGTAGACCCTCTGTTCACATGACATCACCCGCCGAAACCACTCCGACACACGAATCCGCTATGACATTACCAGCACCTGCCTCAGATCGCCGTGGCGACGTTTCTCGCAGTCCTGATTCCCCATCCCATCACTCTCATGTCGATAAGGAAATTGCGGACCTGAAAGAAACCGTTCGCATGTTATGCAACCAGGTCAGTGCAATGTGCAACGCATTAACTGCCCATCGACCTGTGCCCGCTGAAGCACCTCATCGACCTAGATCACGGTCCAGAAATCGTCGGTTACAAATTTGATGTTGGTACCACGCACATTCGGCCCCCAGGAACGCCGCTGTGATCCCCCATGTGCATTCCGCACTTCCACCTCACAGTCAAACGGCCAGGCCAGCCAGTAACGGCGACGGTTATGGCTGGCTGTCCACATGAAAGTCGCCTATTTTATATCGTTGACCGATCCAGCGGCCTTCTATTCCTCATCGATACTGGTGCCGAGATCAGTGTAATACCCCACCCAAAGATCATCGCCTAAAATCATCTAAGTTCACACTGCAAGTGGCAAATACAACAACTATTGCGACATTCGGCCAACGATCATTCACTCTTGATTTAGGCCTCCGAAGATCTTTTCAATGGTTTTTCATCCAGCCAGATGTTCAGATTCCCATTATCGGCGCGGATTTCCTCTTACACTTTAGCTTAACTGTGGACCTCAAAAATCGCAAGCTGGTAGACACCACAACCAAGATTTGCGCAATCGGCATTGGTAAATGCACCAACTCCCTGGGTATTCGGCTGACGATCCAGCATTCACCGTTTGCTGACATTTCGAAGGAGTTTCCGTCCCTCACTAAACCATGTCAGTTCACCAACCCAGCCTCTCATGCCGTGCGTCACCACATCACCACAAAAGGCCAACCACGCTGACTCAACGCCGACAAACTCCGTATTGCACGCCCTGAATTCGAACACGTGATGAATCGTGGCCTCATTAGACCATCTTCAAGCCCATGGGCCTTGCCTTTGCACATGGTTCCAAAGTCAACTGGTTATTGGAGACCCTGGGAAGACTACCGTGCTCACAACAGCGTCACCGTCCCCGACAGGTACCCAATCCCGCACATTCATGATTTTGCACAGAATCTCTCCAGGAAGACGATCTTTTCCAAGATTGACCTCGTAAAGGCATATCACCAAATCCCCGTGGCCGAAGAAGACATTCCCAAGACAGCTATCACCACGCCTTTTGTCTTGTTGGAGTTCATACGCATGCCATTTAGATTAAGAAAAGCAGCTCAAACGCTCCAACGATTCATCGATGAAATGCTTCGAGGTCTACCCTTCGCGCTTGGCTATATCGACGACATCTTAATTGCCGGCGCCTCTCCATCAGAGCACGTCAATCATCTGCGTCAACTTTTCCAGCTTTTTCAACAATACGGACTTCAACTGAACCCTAATAAATGCATGTTCGGCATCCCGTCCCTCGAATTCCTCGGGCACCATATCGATCAAAACGGTTTGACACCCCTCCCAGATAAGATGCGCAGCATCCTCTCATTTCCTGCACCTAAGACGATCACACAGTTACGCCGTTTCTTGGGATTTTTTTAACTACTATCTCCCTTTCATTCCCCATTGTGGGACCATCGTTTCACCTTTAACCGATCTACACAAGTCCAACGTCAAGACGATCGACTTCACTCCCAAGGCCGAGACAGCTTTCGCAGAAGCCAAAAATCTCTCGCGGATGCCACTATGCTGCATCATCCACATTTGGATCCGAATACCGAGTTGATCCCAGCAACTGATGCATCCAGTACTGCGGTCGGTGCAGTGCCCCATCAAATTGTGGACAACCAATTACAACCATCAGCGTTCTTTTCACAAAAACTCCAGGCGGCACAGACAAGATACAGCACAATTTCTCGTGAACTTCTAGCTATTTAAATATCCACCCGTCACTTCCGCCACCTTTTGGAAGGACGAAAATTTTGTGTTCACACTGACCAAAAACCCCTGAAATATTCACTTCATGCCAAGCCTGATAGACATTCACCCAGAGACATCCGCTATTTGGATTATATTTCTCAGTTCACAACAAATATCCGCTACGTGCGCGGAGTTGATAATGTTGTGGCTGATGCTTTATCCAGACCCGATATCAACACGGTGCAAACAAAATTCGATCTTACGGAACTGGCAAACCTCCAGCCTGAACCGTGCACATCCTCTACATTGCAGTTGAAGGATTCTTCCCTACCTTCATCCGATGGCACAATCCTATTTGACTGGTCTACTGGTAACCCTCGTCCTGTCGTTCCAACTTCCTACAGGAAGATCCTTTTTGATCATTTCCATTCTCGTTCCCACCCTGGTATTCGTGCATCTCGGAAGCTCATTTGTTCAAGATTTGTTTGGCCCGGTATGAATTCTGACATTACATTGTGGACTAAACAGTGTTTATAATGTCAGAGAAATAAAGTCCACCGTCACACGTTTTCTCCTCCCAGTACATTCATCGTTCCTGATGTCCGTTTCACACATAGTCATGTCGATCTCTTTGGTCCACTATCACCATCAAATGGACATACTCACATATTAACCGTTGTCGATCGTTTCACACGCTGGCCGGTGGCAGTACATATTTCCGGCACAGCAGAAAATAATGCGAAAGTACTACTCCAACACTGGATTACTACATTTGGTGTACCGTCTACCGTCACCACAGACCGTGGCAGCCTATTCCAATCGAATTTATTTCGCGAGTTCACTAAACTGCTTGGCTGTGAACACATCACAACAGCTGCATACCATCCTTCGTCCAATGGCATGGTAGAGCGCCTACACCGTCAACGCAAAGTAGCACTGATACCACAGCCAGACCCCAATTGTTGGAGCGACAATCTGCCACTAGTTCTCTTGGGTCTCCGGTCACCAGTCAAAGACGACCTCCACAGCATGTCGGCTGAACTCATTTTCAGTACCGCCATTTGCCTTCCAGGCGAGTATGTTCAACCCAGCACTGCTGACAGTCCTAACCCATCCCACTTTGCTCAATAATTCAAAGACCGAATGTCACATCTACGTCCAACACCTACTCGCTCACCATCCACACACGTTTTTGTACATATTGATCTATGCACGTCACCTTTCGTTTTTATTCTTAAAGATACTGTTCGCAAACCACTCACACCACCGTATGACGGTCCATTTAGGGTACTTATTCGTACAGGCAAATATGTTGTGGTTCAGAAGGCCGATAAGCCAGACACTGTTTCCGTTGACAGATTAAAACACGCGTATTTTGATACACCTCCATCACCAGCAGCACCGACACCATCACCATCCACAGACACACCACCAACAATTCTTGTTGACGATCCGCACTATGCCATCACACCAGACACTACACCACACTCACCAGCATCACCACAACAATAACCACCCCTGGTAACCAGCCGTTCTGAGAATACTGTCTCACGTTCAAGTCAGCGGAGCACGTCTACGCACCCGTCCGTGAATGAGGCTCCCGTCTCACGTTCCGGTCGGATGATCGTTTGCCCAGCACGTTTTCGCGCTTAGGTCAAACACGATCTTAACTATTGCACTTCGCAGTAATAACTTTCGTATTTATCGTTTCGATCCAACATACCTCATTAGTTATTACTGTATTTTAGTCAAGTCCATTGCGGCTGCTACACCAGTTTTCCGTTTCTTTTCGTTTCATGGAATCTCGCCATATGGTACACTTCGCTGGTCCCACGAGATCTGGAGAATTTTGGCACCAACGTTTGAATTCTGGATCGGCCCTATCGTTGTCGTTCCTTGCCACTGACGACCCTACCGATTTGGCTCCCGGATATCATATTGATTAACGGTTACCCGACGCTGGACGTTATTGGTGTGGCGTACCTGGATGACGATTCACGCAGCCGATGTCGATGGCAACGAATCTTGTGTACGCTCGACCATCATTCTACTGTTCCTGCATACTACGGATTCTACCCGTCAGCATCCTACAGCACACCTACATTTACGTATTTTGCACGCATTTACGCCCAGGAATATCGTTTGTATGCCTTCACCTCCTTGACATTTTTCGAAAGCTTTCCACGCTTTCTAGCGGGGGGCTGCTGTAGTGACCTCGATCGTCCTGAGAAAATGACCGTTTTCTGGACGCAATTTTGGATCTATCTTCTCTACGATCCTTTCTGATGTTCGACATCGACCTCACTGTTTTGTTCGGTTGCGTACTTTTTACTGGACTGACTTTTCCGAGGTTTCCGTCCACCTGGTTTTGAATCACTTTCACTCTCGGTAATTTGTCGATTGTACGCCCTCGCGGTTCGCTTTCTGCCCAACCGTTGCGTTCATATTCATCCGGTGTATCTCTCGTATCGGTACTGTTTCGGTGCCACGATACATAGAATACACCTTCGCATTTGTCAACCGACTTGCGTCTTCTCTATTCGTCCGATAGTGGGGATTACGTTGGTATTTCGCTGTGAGATCGGATGGAAGACACGTTCATTAGCCGCGCTCGAACGTCTTCTATAAGGTTTATCCGATAAATGGGGACAGTGCCGTCATAAACGGTCCACTCAGCAATGAGTCAAGTGAGACTGTAGCGCAGAACGGTTACGGTGCAGACAGTATATCAAGAAGCTTTCGGGCTAACATGAAATAATAACTTCAGTCACAGGATAAGAAAATAATCTATAATTAGAATATACAAATTTGTAAATTCTAAGGCGTCACCAATGTGAAATTACAAATAGTAGCAGTTGAAAATGACAGAAGTGATATGTGTCGACGTGAACGGACAAACTTGGCAATGGACCTGCTTGCGCCATGCATGTGTTCTGTGTTCTAACGGTTCGGGGCGTAACCAGCGGGACCAGCTCGGGAGATCGAGTCTCCAGCTGGGAGGTTTTACGCGTGAGTGAAACGAGCGGCAAATTTTCCTTACAATGAAAATGTGCAGTCATAGAACAACAGAGTCGAAGACATAAACTTAGAATGTTCATGCACTATACATCATAAAAACGTAAATCTGAACGGAGAATTAGATCATAAATGTTCGAGGTTTATGATGCATGTACACACTACTCATGAGTAGGACGAACGAGAAAGTCATCGGAATACAAATTACAAAAAAGTAATTTACACACGAGTTAGTAATGTTCACATGAATCAGTTTTGATCGAGAATAGCTGGTGAATGTATAAATAAAGTCTAGTGCCATACATTGATCGTAAAATTTGTTCTAATGAAATTAGGCGCATAGAATATCGGTCTGCATGTCATATAACGCTCAGTCGTTGACACTAGACTAGAAACCCAATGAACAATGCATATTTTGATTTGTATTCTGCACGGGATCACATTAAGGATTCCTTAAATTACAATGTGATGAAAGTTCCTCACTCATACACACGTTAAACATCATTATACACTGATCGAGGCAAAAACTAATCAGATAATCGCATCTGTCCCTAATCAGATTCTGATGGATTGTTGATCATTTCTCGGTGCAAAAGGAAAACAAATAGACGATATGGCGAAAGCTAGTTCATTCCTGGTCATTTGTGTGTGGACAAAGTTTTTCAGAAGCATAAGAAAATATGTCCCCCCATCCATAGATAGTACTTATATCAGATATTTGAACTGGAGATCATAGCGTCGTTGATCGCGAGGTTAGCCACGGAAAACGTAAATAGAAGTATCATTGAATCACACCTGTAGTTCCTCCTTGAACTCTTCTGAGCGGACCGTCTGTTCACATTCTTGTTAACAAATTAGATTATTGTTAATAGTGAATATCTTTGACATCGGTTGCTCTGCTGGACATTCGTAGATCTATCACTTTGGGTGTCACACAGGTACGTAAATCCCCGAGGAGTCAAATGAGCAAGAGCTTGATAAATGCAGGCTAGTTGGGGTGGATCGTGAAATTTAAGAAAATGCACAAGGCTGAAGCGATGTGTAATAATCACACTACTGTTTGATCGAAAGCAGCCGTCGATGGACGCCAGGTGTATTATGATCTGTTCCACTAACTCTAGCGTGAAAATTTTTCTGCCTTCGAATCGGCTCAGTTTATTTGCTCAAAATACACTGTTTGCATAGGAAGAAACGGCCACCGTCCCCAATAGTTGTAACAAACTAATCGGTTCAAACTCGCATCGGATAACCTCTAGTTAGATTGGTTGTTTGGTGATACGGCCAGCCACCACCTGACGGGAATCGGTTCTCGTCTTATCGACTCACTATTCAACGATTTGCGAATCCACCTGTTCAGTTCACCGACCTGGATTCCGGACAGGCTCTGGAGTGCAGGCTGGTAACGGGACCTGGCGGTCTGGCGACGACTAGTCAGCCCACACCCTCTCAAGGTGTACATGAAACAATCAGGGTACCCGACTGTCTACCAATCCAGTAGCAGGAACATCTTTTTTGATTCTATAACGAGCACTTTGCAAAAAATCAGTTAGTCTACCCCACAGTAGACTCTGCGGTAATAACTTCTAATGAGACGATTCAGGCAGATAACAGTCCCACCTCAGAAACAAAGTTTATCGCTCCCAAGGCTGATCCAAATGTCAGCACAATCAAGCTCGATTTCCTTTTCAGGAAAAACAGATTGTTATGATGTATCGAAACCACTCTAATCTTAAATTCGGCGGGGACATGTAGTGAGACAGTCACCTCCATCCCGTGCCTTACAGGAGCTACCTGTTCACTTTCGAACACAAATAAGATAGTGGAGCTCAGAAGTCAAACGCATTCACTTGCACGATGTATCCGGAGCATTTCGCTTCATTTTTGCTATTACATACCGCAGGCAGTTAGGCCGTTTTATAGGCCGAATTAAACGTTCTCTTAGGACTAAAGGCAATCACACGCATACACAGACTAGGCGAGTGATCCAGTTAATGTTACCAGATGACGCACCAGTTAACAATCAGGGGCACAAATCTCGACGTCCACACTACAACACTTTTTACTTTATTTTTTAAAACCATTTTTCATTGTTTTCTTTTTTCCCAATAATAGTAGTACAGTATTTCAGGGAGGTAAGGCTAACGCGATTTACCGTCCTCTCTGTTTGCACAGTTAGAGTGGTGGTGGCTAATTGTTAGCGTTTCTGAGTGTTTTACCGGTCGTCGGTTGTTTGCGTTGTAAATGACTGTAAACACCGTGCTGGGAGTGGCGCAATAATTCATGCTGCTGGGTTCTCGGGCATCTGAATTCTGTTGGTCGGATCAAAGACCTCACTGATTTTGTCTGTTCGCCTATTGCTCACTGCAAACAGGCCGAAATATGTCCAACCTTTCAACTTCAGAGAACGTCGAAAACGATACTGCTCTAGTCCGTTCTATTAGCTCTGGTGGAAAGACTCTCCTGCTTTCGAACCATCTCATTTTATAAGCTCAGAACTTATTACTTATATGAGATGAAGAATCAGTGTCACCAATCGTTATACCACAAAATGACTAGCCGGAACTGCCAGGGAGTCGGAAATCTCTCTGAAACACGTTATCAGAGAGGCTGCAGTCCGCGTTCTTCCAACCCACGGATAGGGTGCTTTGTGAATACTAACGAATGACTAGGCCCGCATATCCGACATAGCAGTGCAATCGTGACTCATGTGTCCGTGAACCAATCAGTCCATAACACGGCTTCCTACCTTTTTGCACTAACCCGCCAACTAACCAGACTTACGACATACTGTGATCCGACTAACCGGTCACATCTGTGCACCACTCTGGGCAATCAATAACAACGTCATATGTGTCCAAGCATTCCTTGCCTCGTGCTATTTGAAGTGTTCATTTTCGGTTACAATAGAATACATTTTCCATACTTGTTCGTGGTTACTTTTCCGTTGGGATTGGAAGATCGAGAAGTCACTGACCGCGGATAATCCAGAGGTTTGCGCGCCAACACAACAGGAACTGACATCGGATAACATCTCTTCTGACTGTTTGGTCAAACGGTCAACCACCGTTTGGAGGCGATCCTTTCTGAAATAACGAACCGCCTTCCTGTCATTCAAAACTCCTTTGGCTCAAAGTATGACTTAGATTTCCGACAGGATTTGACTTCTATTCCTTAGCCAAACCATTGATGAGCCAAGCTGACTCCAACCTTGGCCTGTACCCTAGATAGGCAACGATGTGCTGTCTGCTAGTGAGTCTAGGGCGTTTGTCGAATGTGCCAGACCATACCATCACAGATACGAATGTCAAAATTAGACCTCACTTGTATGTGCCGATTCCTATTATCCGTCACACTCTCCATCGATCACCTGAACACTTTGCTACTGGGTGCAATCACAGAACCTCTAGCGCTTCAAGTAAAATAGCTGATTCACTTTGTCAGATCAAATTAACAACAAATCTACTAACCCAATGGTACAATAATTTTCTGCACTCTGGTTAGCACAACCCTGAAAGCTGTCACGTGATCAAGTAGGAATTAAACAAGTCTAAAAATATGGCCACGTAGTTCCGATCAATTTCTAGGACACCGAAAGTGCCAAATTCCATTCACTGGTTCTTGGTTCCAGCATGAAGTTCCGTGAAATCCTCCTGACACTACAGACACAGGCTGCAAAGTATAATTTCGGAAAATAATTGGAGACCCAATTGTGTGACCGATTAACTGCCGGTGTGAATCACCCATAGCTGTAAAAGAAGCTATTGCTGAAGCCCAACATCCCGTTTCCTGAGTCCCAGTCAACTTGTGAGCAATAGGATGGCGTATCTGAAACGACTGCTGATCATTCTGTAGTGCGCCCTCGTAAACCAGCCAGTTCGCGTCAAGTCCCTCAGCAGAAACCAACCAACAAGATGATTCCTGAACTCAAACTAGCGTAACTGAGTCGTCGCTTCTGTTGCGGCGAGGTCCACCTACGTTCCACCTGTCGCTTCCGTATCGCAGTATGCCATTCCTGTGGGAAGTCTTGACGTATTCGCAAAGTGTGCCGCCAGTCTAAGAGCGATGTGACTGTTGTAACTCCTGAGGATCCCAAAAATAATCACAATTTGATATACACAATGAAGATTTCAAGCAATTCCAACCGGTTCCTGTACAAACCAGTCCAGTTCCAATCTGACTTGAGAAATCAATTCATTGTTGATAGCAAGAACTGCGAGCCCATCATTCCGAAATCCGTGTTCTACTTGATTCAGCCTAGTGTGCCCATACAACCCACTGATGTGCGCACTCACCGTGTTACTGATCATCAACTTTCACTGCAGGGTGATGCCACACAAATGGTTAAGTTGGAAAGCGACTATATCCCAGAACGATCTCCGATTTCCGTAGAAAGTCCGTCGATTCTAGGTTTGAAGACCCTGTGTACATTGAAACAATAAGTAACCTTCCAAACGACATCCGAGAATCCGGTGGATCAGCTTATTCTGCAGCACGTGGTTGCACAATGCCTCGGTAATAAAGGCAGTATGGCGGTTGAGCCCGCGAAATTGAAAGTGGATGGTGATCCGGTGTTACTGTAGCGACCACTGTCGTCGTACGGCCAGAGAGAGGGTGTTGTGAAGGTACTCACCAAGATGGAATGAAATAGCCGCATCACGCGTGTGACTTCGCCCACATGGGCAACTCCTACTGCAGTGGCAATAAAGAGCGACGGACAGACACTCGGGATTTGCGGTGATTACCGACTGGCCTTGAATCCTCGTTTACGGAAATGCTCGGCAGCTACTACGGAGATGGAGTGCTCCATGAAATGCATGCTTGGCTGCAAGTTTCCTTGAAAATTCACCTGGCTGATACATACTTCCAAATTATGCTGCTCATGGATATTCCAGGCTGCAATAGACGAGGTGGCAAGTAGCATCGATGGGGTGATGGCATATCAAGATGCTGGGGTTATTTTTGGATCCACGAAGAATGAGCATGACCGCCGACTGTAACATCTGCTGGAGAGGTTCATGGAATGAAACGTATCGCTCATAGACGTCAATGGCAAATTCAGTGTCACCGAATTGGATCCCATCGGCTTCACTGTCAATGCAGACGGATACCGACCCGATCCAGATCGTTCCAAACCACTGACTGTAATTAAGCCACCTAAATTCAGGCACCCTTATGCTTAATTCTTGAATGCCAGCAGTACTAATCCAGGTTCATTCCCAACCTTGCCCAACCGTTGTTCCTGGCCCAGTCTTCGGGTGTGTGGTAGTGGGACGAACACTATGAAAAGTTGCCACGTGGTCTTATTCGAAATATCTTTGACTGACTGATACTAGCCCCATTCTAAGTAGACTATGCTGACCACCGACGCGTCTGAAGTCGGGATAGAAGTAATTCTGGAACAGTGTGGATGTCAAATCATCTACATCTCGTGTCTTCTCAATGCTTCAGAAAGAGGTTATTCCCATGCGCCGAAGGAAGCTTCGGTCCATTTTCTGGGTGGTACACTGACTGCACAAGTGCCTATTTGGACTGAAATTTACGATTGTCACCGACCACCAAGCGCTACAGTTCCTATATAAACCAGACAATTCAATCGCCAAATCAACGGCAGCTATGATCCAGTGATAGAGCATTGCCCTGGCTGCCTATAACTACGAAATCCTGCTTTGACCTGGCAAGACAATCCCGCAGGCGGACTTCCTGTCTTGGTACTCACGATTCGCAGAGGTGGACCACTGCCATTTCATTTCACCAGCTGAGCCCGCGTCAAAGGAAGAACTACAGAAGCAAAATCGATACTACTACTCCGTGATTTAGACGATCAGGAAGGGGTGGCAACCCGAAGCGAAACTAAGTTTCGTGAGTCCTTCGTACTGCGATAGAAAATCAGTATCCAACCCGACGGAATCCTTTGTCGAGGTGACCGGCTTGTTATTCTACCTCCCTTACGTAAGTCGGTTTTCGATGAAATGCACAGTGGCCACTTGGGTGTGGATAAAATGTAGTCAATGGCTAGACAGAAGTGTCGGTGATCGGTGTTGGATGCGGACATCTGCACTACGATGAAGAACTGCGACGCGAGTTTGCACAAAGTGCAGTCGAGGCCAGTCACCTGGAACCGATGGCCTGAAAGCTACATTCCATGGCAGAGGGTTCATGCTGACTTCTTCGGTCCACTCTTCGACCGATAGCACTCCCTGGTACTGATTGACTCACGCTCCAAATGGCCAGATGTGTTCCTGACGGGCTTACCAACCACCTCGTTTGTAAGTCAGGAAGACTGTTTACCAACATAACTCAGCCTAGGAAATGTATCGAGGTAGACATAAGCACACGTATTTCAGGTGTACTGCCACCGGAGAATGTTGATAGAAAAACACTTTGTTCTCAGATACATTGATCAGTATCTTGCAGCAGTGTAAGACAAACGCTGCCATGAAGTTTCGATAGGACCGACTAAACAATGATGTACTTAGCCAAATTTTCATCGCGTCCGCAAGTATTTCCATGTGTACACAATAGCAGAACATTCTATGAGCGGTTTGGGCTCACATTACGTGAAAAAAGTGGATTATAAAATGTGAATGGAGGTGACTAAGAAAAGGTTTGCAAGACAGAAGAAAAATCGGTGGTAAATGAGTTGATAATGAAAAAGTAAAACTGACCAAAAGGTAGTAGAATTATTAGGAAAAGAGTCAAGATTCCATATGGACACCATATATGGAAATAAAGTAGTATGTATGCACCATTCGTTTTTATTACACTGCATCATTCATGCAGAAGAAACATCAAAAAGTATCGGAACTAGTACGGAGACAACAGCAAATTCAAGTAATGCTACTTTCAACAGCTTATTATTTATGAAGAAAACATGGTGTGCGTCTACTTTCTAGTGGCTATTCGAAAGAACTTAAAATTTCCCAACTGAAAACTGCCCAAATTCATCTCACTGAGATAATCGCACCTGTGGTCCGTTTGAACAAAGGAGTTACGCATTGCTAGAAATTTATTTTTGTATATTCCCTTCTTTAGTGTCTCAATAATACGCACCATGTACCAAAACCTAGCTACCGGCGGTGACAAAACAGTCATCATGATGAGACTTCATATTTTACATCCCAGGTTCGAATCCTGATTTCACCACCGGTCACTTCCAGCAATTAGCGGCCCCTAATAGGACGTAAAAATCTTCCTGAAACATTATGCCTTTATTACATTAGAAAATGAAGGTTGGCGAGTCATTTAGCAAATAATGTTTAGTTGAGTGTAAAAAGGCAAAAACCGATTGGTTAGTTGTTTGGTCCTTATGACTGAATCAAAAACATACACTTTCCCATGCTTGCTTGTTTAAGAGTGCACGGAAAGCGAAATGACCTGAGCACATGCAGATCTGCTACGCAATCACACAGGGCCGTTAACAATGACCATGAGACACGGAATAAAGAACACAAATAATCGAGTATAAAAGGGCATGTTACCGATGCGAGCGGCAGCTAAGTTATGTTTAACACCGAAGTTGACGGAGAATAAAGAGGGCTTGCCCTCTACGAGGAAGTGTAACTGTCTTCAATGGCATACTGTATAACTTCATTAGGTTCACCTATTCTTTACTCGACCATGTAACTCTAATTCCACTCCATATCCAGAGCTGAACTGGTCTCATGACAGCTAATGCAACCAGGCCGTTCATCATTATTCTACAGATGATCGAGCTGCTAATATCAGAATGAACAGAGCCGACCTACATAAGTGAAAACGTCCATATTATAGTTAGTTACAATGTATGAAATAATAGTAAAAATGCTGATGTCTAAAAAAGTAAAGCGACGAACAGAGATCTGTCTTCTCGGTACTTCTCCTCAGGCCAGTACAGTGCACATGCAGAGTTTTAGCGTTATTCGAATATGTGATCCAGACTAATAACGTAAAAGCACAAAACAGAATGTCAAATCCATTTCAGCTGCATTTGCGTGGGCGCATTGATCACCAGGTTCACCAGTCCTGTGTGTCTGTCCCACCATCACGTTGACTTTCGGCCACGGGAGCTGTAGTGTCTTGACAAACATTTTTGCGAGCATGGGATTGGTCTATGTAGCCTGATTGCAATCGATTCGGCCCCGTAGAGAGGATTCGTTGTCTGACCCCCTTAGAGCGGTTTGCCGACACATGGTAGACAGCGCTAAATGGCCCATCTCGCGTTAGTGTGTGACCCGTATCGATTGTATGGGCCGGTATTGCGCTGGTTACCGTCTTATTGATCCCTTTGGTCAGGCATGTAGGACAGTGTTTTTGGACTCGATCGGACAAGCGCCTGGTTGTTCTTCCGACGTATCTCGTTCCACAGGAGTAAGGGTAGGAATATACACAGCGTGAGGTAGAATAATCAGGCAGCCTGTCTTTGAGTTTCAGTTGTAAGCATGGTTTAGTGTTGAACGCGATTTGCAGCTTGGCCTCTTTCTGTGTGTACTCCTTTACTTGTTCTTGTGGGACAACGTACATTGGCCGTACTACCAGACACTTATCCGAACGAGTCCGTGAACACCACCCAGCTTGGTTGAGCACTGGAGCAATCAAAGTAATGACGAGCGCTGTGTGTTCACACCTTGTTCAGTCTAACCATTCAGTGAATGTGACCAAAGCATTCCGGCCAATCTACAAAGTCCGAAGTGGGCAATCAAGACTGGTGAAGAGCCGTGTTCTAGCCACAGCGGAAGCGGTATGCATTCGTCTCGACAATCCCCCGTTGTGCGCCCAAAAACAGTTCGTGCAAGCGCTAAGTCTTCCCTGGTCCACCCCTACCCACAAACTATCCACAGATCCGTTGATCCGACTAATGACACCGCAGACACCCATTCACGGTCCAGAGACGGATCGAGGTCAGGCATGTGATAACTGATCCCCTCTCCCCCACTTACATTTTGACTCATCGCCTTATCTTGATTTCTGTTCTGTTCACCTAACACTGTTCATATAAAATGTGATGTAATGGCATGATTACGAATCACTGAAAACGAGCTTGTTCGCCACTTTGTGTTTTCCTCCATGTACGTAGAATGTATTTTTCACCGCACCAGATAACCGTTGGACCAAAGTTTCTGCAGCACTATCTCCGGTGAATTCTATCCGAGCAAATACGATCTTTTTGGAACGTTTGGGGATCTGTTTTCATGTGTTGTTAGAGAAAGCTATCTGAGTATTCATTTCCTCTGAGTGAGTTGCCGATAGATTCCAAAGCTTTCGTAAGTTGACTCAACTAAGATCACCGAAACTAGAGAAAAAGACAATACTATATTCATCGAAAGGCAAATATCCGCCACGCTTCGAAAGCTACGGCAGAAAGATGTGATAGACGCGGCTATATTTGAGCGCTTAAGACCCGTTGAATGAACAATCCCAAGACTCTATGGTCTACCGAAAACACACAAAACCGGTATCCCCATGCGACCTATGCTTGACATTTCGAGTTCACCATATCACAACATAGCACGAAAGCTTGCAGAACTCTGGGAACCGATAAGAACGAAACTTTGACCACATAGCCTTAGTGACGCATTCCAATTAGTCGACGTGATCAGGGATGTGAATGCCAAATCACAAAAAATGCTTTCCCTCAACGTATCCTCGCTGTTCACAAAAGTACCTCCGATCAAAACCATGGACCATGTTTGTGAATGCTTATCAACAGAAGACATCAACATTGGTATACCCGTCGATATATGCAAGGAGCTCCTGAAACGGTGCACCACAAATGTACAGTTTCAGTTTGAAGGAAACATCTATAAACAGAAGGATGGCATAACAATGGGATCCCCACTTGGTCTCCTGCTTGCGGATATAGTCATGTCAAAGATCGAAAATTACACAATGAGTCAAGTGATCACCTATAAGAAGTACGTACATGAGCTACTACAAAAGTTCAATCTAGCACCTCCGAATTTACGATTTACGCTAGAAATGGAACAGGACGATGTGCTTCCATTCCTTGACATCCTCCTACGACGAACAGCAAACGGATCATGGGAACGCAGTATTTATCATAAACCAACGTGGGTAGGACAAAACACTCACTTCGAAAGCTTTGTTCCCATGCAGCATAAACGAAACTTAATACGGTGCTTGACCTACAGAGCGCGCCAAATATGCCCCAAGGGCCAACTTACGAAAGCTTTGGAATCTGTCGGCAACTCACTCAGAGGAAATGAATACCCAGATAGCTTTCTCTAACAACACATGAAAACAGATCCCCAAACGTTCCAAAAAAGATCGTATTTGCTGGGATAGAATTCAACGGAGGTAGTGCTGCAGAAACATTGGTCCAACGGTTATCTGGTGCGGTGAAAAATACATTCTACGTAGCAAAGCTGCAAATCGCGTTCAACACTAAACCATGCTTACAACTGAAACTCAAAGACAGGCTGCCTGATTATTCTACCTCACGCTGTGTATATTCCTACCCTTACTCCTGTGGAACGAGATACGTCGGAAGAACAACCAGGCGCTTGTCCGATCGAGTCCAAAAACACTGTCCTACATGCCTGACCAAAGGGATCAATAAGACGGTAACCAGCGCAATACCGGCCCATACAATCGATACGGGTCACACACTAACGCGAGATGGGCCATTTAGCGCTGTCTACCATGTGTCGGCAAACCGCTCTAAGGGGGTCAGACAACGAATCCTCTCTACGGGGCCGAATCGATTGCAATCAGGCTACATAGACCAATCCCATGCTCGCAAAAATGTTTGTCAAGACACTACAGCTCCCGTGGCCGAAAGTCAACGTGATGGTGGGACAGACACACAGGACTGGTGAACCTGGTGATCAATGCGCCCACGCAAATGCAGCTGAAATGGATTTGACATTCTGTTTTGTGCTTTTACGTTATTAGTCTGGATCACATATTCGAATAACGCTAAAACTCTGCATGTGCACTGTACTGGCCTGAGGAGAAGTACCGAGAAGAGAGATCTCTGTTCGCCAAGTTACATTTTCTAAATTCAGACTATGGGAATATTTCACACACGAATGTCGGATTAAAGATCCCCGGTTCAGGCTAGCCCCGAAAGATCAGTAGTTGTGGGCTTGATTCACGGTTAACCTCGTTTTCCACTGCCTCAGTACTTGACGTATTCACGCGTTTATCGACATTTACATAAATTGCATTTTTAAATTCTGAGTGATTTTTCATAACAGGTTGATCATCGTATCACGTAAAAGATAGACCCTCAAAGGTGACAAATATAAAGGTTGTTAGTCAGGCACCACAAGCGATGATCAGTGCGCAATAAACCGTTAGTAAATTACTTCCAAATAGCCATGCTTGACCCTAATAACTTTTGATCGAGCTTAGTATCTATTGTTTTCGCTTCTACCATGGAATACCAATTACTTCGAAAGTACCTAAGCCTTTGGTGAGACCTTCCATCGCACACATGGAAAGAAACTTCGCCGAGGAAGCGTAGACTAGACCTAGAAAGAATCAATCCAAAAGCGCGCTCTATTACCAGTATTCTATGCAAATCAACGACCATCGCCCTGAATAAGCTGTTATCATGTGAACTACGGTAGTTCTAGATTAGGAAACTGGGTCATTCATCGTTGTTCCATCTGGTCCTCTCAACACCAAGTGGTTTTCTGTTCGAGACTTTTTCACGAAAAACCTTAAAGAACACACACACACAGCTGCAAATCCGATTTCCGTGGTAATTTACGGTTGTGAATTTTGATGTGCCCACTTGCTTGATGAACTAAAAACACCTGTCAAATATATTGACGGTTTTATTAGGACTCTACTTGTTCATTTACTCGTTCACATGACAGCTTCATAGTGTAGATAATGACTGTACAGTTGGTTGAGCGGATTAGTTGGCAATTGAAATTTGACAAAATATATCGGAAATGACAGTCACACTGCGAATGAACCCATTATTTGTGCTTTGAGGTGATAGTCTGAACGTTACCTATCAGTATATTGAAATGCGTGCAAAAATTGAAATTCGGCGTCCAGAAATACGGCATTTAATTTAGTATCTTTTTAGGAAGTTGACCGCTTTTCATACTTTATTTTCTGGTTTGTACCCTGAGGATAAAAGCGTTTAACCTTTAGAGCTTGTCCAATTAAAGAAAACAACTCTATCTGATGGGCTGCAGTAAGGGAAACTGCCCCAATGCTCCTGGCCGCGATATCCGAAAACCGAGGATCTGATTTGGCACCTCAGACGAGACTGTTTACTGAACCCAGAAGGACAGTGAAGCAAATACAGTGGTCTGAAAGTAATCAACTGTTTAACAGGCAATGCAATCATCAACAAAACTGTATTTACACATTCAGTCGAGTGGACATTTATCCTATTCTGTTCAACGCCCCCCCCCCCCCACGTTTGCATTCTAATTGAAAGGAAATATTCGTTTCTCAGTTATTACCAATGGTTCAAGTGTAAATGGATGGGACGGATGAACACCACCGTTGCCGATAATAAAGCATTGCCGATTGATGTGATGGCAGAAAATATGTTGACATTCCAGGTCTGTTCATCTCTTTTGATTAGTAGCAACATGTTCTTGAGATTTTTAATTCTGAGTGTTCAACTAGAATGAAATAATTGTAAGACACTGTGTCCCGAGCTCGGTAGGCAGAACGTAACTGGAGGGGACCGTTATGTATTCCCGTGCACCTGATGTTCATGTCCAGGATAAGATGCGAAACTTGAAAGAGTACCAGATCACAGACTACTTCTTTGATGTGCGTTAGGACGCTTTGTTTTGCCGCTGGAAAACCCGTACGATGAATCTTCAATCTTATAACAATTCTGTGAAATTCATAGACTTCTGATTGGTAACTGTATTTGCTGATGGTATTGAACTGAGAGGTCGGTTAAACCTTACCACGCTGTTTTCTTATTACCCGCGTTCGCTAGTCCTCATGTGTTGATCACCTGTCCGTCACCGTGATCCTCCACACTACGTCACCACGATCAACACAGCAACGTTCCCCACAATCCATAAGAAGGTGAACACTATCGATGGAGGGCGATTAGCGTGCATTGCGAGAGTGTACGTGTAGCATGCACACACAACGGTCAAATGGCCACCTCACTCGGGCAGCAAGTGTTCAGTTAAACAATAATGTTAGACAAATTACCGAAGTTAAACATCGCTTCAGAACTCTTACCGAGTGTAGCGGGTTTTCCACTTAGTTGAGTGATAATGCTCAGAGCAAATAACACACAATAGATGGCGTGCCCATTGAGGTATCAAACTATGTTTGCAGTTCGCTCCATTTAAGTACAAAAAGCCTTAATGTGATTGAAGGTAGCCTATGCTTGTAATCATCTAGGCCAATTATCATTTGTCGTTCGCTTCAAATATCTCGGGAGCTGCATCACAGTAGGAGGATGTGTTGGGGCGGAACAACATCGAGAGTAGCAAGAACGACACTGACTTTTTCGACACATGTGGTGCCGCCATGACATCAAACTATTAGTCCATGACATTTTTTACTGTGGTGCATTCGTTTATTATAGCAGTGTGCTTGCTGAACATGGCAGTTATATTTAAGAATGGTTTCCACAGAAGTGGATGCGCTTATTAAGTGTTTCAGGAAAAGTGGCACCAATCGGTGGAGAAAAGAGTCTACGAACCGGCCATGACAACAAATCGCACCTGGAAATGTCCACCTGGTTGCTGGGGAAGTAGTTGTACCGTAAAAAGAGCTTATTCAGTAGTACAGAACTTGGCAATTCAGTGCAGCCATCTATTTTAAGATCTCAGATTTCTGTCGCAAAACCATCTGTCTTTCTTCCTTTAAGTTTGTTCGATTGTTACTATAAAGATTTATTGAATTTGGACAGAGAAATTCAGCTGGCCATATCGAAGAACTGCGGTAAACTGGTTCAGTCCAGGTCCCATGCTCCCCATCCTGATTATATCTTGCATTAACCAAACTATTTGCTTGCCTTTCATGCATTGTCACCACTAAATCCCATGTCGATCATACCCTTGGCTTGCTCAACCGAGTAATAATTTTTGTTCAGTCATATTGCTTTACGCAGTTCTTTTCAGTCTTGCTTCCACGACAAGTGTCCCGTGACCCCAATTCTCATGAGTCTAACTGTTGTTCGTATCTGTCCGTGTTTATCGTTTACGTAACCTTTCTCTCCGGTTTTGGAATGATCCATATAATTATTGCCTGGATTACATGACGAGGCACAAACGTTTGAACGTAATTATGCTTTTCTCCCAGTCTACCTTATCCGTTTGAATGACTGGACTCGACCATCTCTATTTGATCTCGCTTTTTCTCATAACCGCGTTATCCACATGTTCTTTATCCGCACTTGTGTGTTCCCTCGAATCATTAATTCTCTTCCGTTTGTTGATTGGCCAAATACCCCATAAATAAGGATCTACCTTGTAGGCCACTTGACTCGTTCCTGCAGTGCTGTCTCGAATGTTTCCTGTTTATTGTTGCTTGGGCGCCTTGAAGCCTTTCTTGGCTGTATTGATTCTTTGGTCGGTTTGTCCGCAATGCGAAGTATGTTATTGTTATTGTTTGACAATCCATCCTCTAGTACACGTAGTAAAGCGAGCCGGTGTTCTCTGCCTTGGGATTTGTTTATCTGCGAGTAAGTCAATCACGGGACGAAAAATCCTGTACAGTTACCGTATCCGGCAGTGTTCAGATGCGAGTTCTCGGTTCGAATCTATTCCACCTCTCTCCCTGTCAGCCGAAAGTCTCTATTTAGTTGCGCAACCCTTTCAGGAATATTTTATTTGCAATTTCACAGCATATGACCATGGCACGCATTGTGTAATCCGGGCGGTTTATCAGTACCCGTTTGCGCAATCTCCGAGTGTCGTCTTTTCGTCCATCTAGCATAGCGCATGCATCGATTAGTCGTGTCCAATGTACCCTTGAGTGCACTCAAATACTATAGAGGAGGAAGACTTTTACCATTCGAACAAACTCTAACTGAGTCGAATCTGCCAAACAGATTTGTCAACGGAAGGGTTTTTTTAAGGTTGCCATTTGGTGTTAGCCCTGCCACAGTATTGACTCAACAAATCATGGATAGTTTACTATCGGAGAAGGGGACGGAGAACTGAGGAAACCAGAAATCACTCACTAACCTAATCAAGAAAACAATTCGTCTTCCACAAATCATCCAAGATTCATAGTCGATAAATACGGAGGTTGCCCACAATCCCCGAATATTGATGACATTACGCAGAAGCTTCCCCGAAAGGACACGAATTTTGTGGGAACGTTCTCGAGCTTTGTAAGCCACCAAAGGTCGCTTAACCCAAGTAAATATACGGACCAAGAAAAATCACAGGTGGAACAAGCCACGTAGGCCTGACGCAAAGGAATTCTGAGCCCTGACTTGTTGCCTAGTTAGTATAAGCCCTCAGTTATGGAATAGGCAGTGATTTAACACCTTTTAGATGACACAGACAAGGACATTTCTGAAGGCGGATGATCTGAACTCGTCGATAAGCATACTGAGTCGTGTTTAGCCCTAACGCACAAGAAACTCCAGAATCCCATCCTATGGTCAAACAAAAACCTATCTATTTGTCGTCCCCATTCGTCTACCCGTTCTGTATCCCAGTACCTCTCTTCTATAATGAACATGTGCAACCCCCCCCCCCCCCTACCTAGCTCGGTCTGGTCCTAACCCATTCGGAGACTTAAAGCTGAGCTACTTTGAAAACAATTAGCTTACTATCCTTTTACTCTCTGACTAATCACTAATGCGTGTTGTGACTTATATTCTACTTGTGTGAACCCAATCATCACCGTACAGCGTTGAACAGTAGGACAAGCCCCACTGACCACTGCCTTTCTCACCATGTTGTATGTTGAATTAAAAAGTAAGAATATACAAAACGAATAGGGAATGGACCTACATGGGTGGGAAAGGGAAAGAATGCCCTAGTAGCCAACACACGGAATACACAGTCTAACTGTACAAACGCACATCGATCAATCATTCTGATTCCATAGGAAGTGACAACACGATCGCCACTGCTCGCGGTTCGCTGCCATACCCTTTAGTGTCTCCAGCCTACTGGTTCACGGACTTTTTCATCTCCAAACACGAAGATGTGAAGCACCTACTTTCCCTAAGTCTGCTGTACATTTTCTCATTCCTCGCTGCCACGTCATCTGTTGACATCTACAGGGTTTCTGCCACTCCTGAGGAGGAACGGAGAATAGAACACGGTACAGTAGATGTGTGTTCGCCATGGGTAATACGTGTCCCAACCAACGATATCTACTAAGTTGGATACGCTGTGACAAAACGTTCTCCGAATTAGCACCCAATACTCGCTTTCCGACCTCATCGTTGCTTACTCGGCTATTCCACCCAACCCTAGCGATACTACGCAAGCATCGGAGGTCAAAAACCTCAAGACGACGAATATCTTTAGCCCACACACTCCACGTCTCGCAACCATACAACAAAACTGAATGCACCGTAGCACAGTACAAACGACCTTTCAACTTCAGTGAAATATTGGGTCGGTGGCACAAGTGCTTCAGTCCAATGTACGCCGCTCGAGCCTTCGATATACACGTGCTCATCTCTACTACTGTGCTCCCATCAGTCGTCACACTGCTGCCGAGGTAGGTGAAGTGGTCGACAACTGACAGCACCTCCCCATCGAGCATCAATCTCCGAATCGTTGACGTCCAGTCTTGTAACATCACCTTACACTTTGAGGGTGCAAAGTGCATGCCGAATGGTGCTACAGCTCTTGAGAGTCTATCTAGTGCACGTTGAACATGTTCCATGGGTTCCAACAAGCAGACAACGTCGTCCGCGTAATCTAGGTCACATAACTTTCCACTATTCCCTAGTTCGACGCCTACATCCTGAAGATTTTGCAGCGCACTCTCTATTATTTCGTCCATAACGAAGTTGAACAGGAATGGAGACATGGGACATCCCTGTCGAACACCACTGGTCGTTTCGAATCGACCGGATAGTTCACTGTAAACTCTAACGCGGCCACGAGTATGAGAATACAATGATCTCAGCAGATTCACGAACTTCTGGAGCATACCTTTCCGATGAAGAACACTGAAAAGCGATGTTCGATCAACTGAATCGAAGGCACCTTTCAGGTCTAAGAAAATCATTATTGTCGGTCGGCGGTGCGTGCGACGCGTTTCAAGTAGTCGGCGAAGAGTAAAAATCTGGTCGATGCATCCTCGACCTGGACGGAATCCAGCCTGCTGTTCGCGGGCATTCCTCTCGCGAGCGGATGTAAGACGGTGCAGTAGAGCTGAGACCAATACTTTGGTGACTATCGGAATAACGCTAATCCCACGATGATAGCTAATCCCGCCTATTTTTGTGCTCCGATTGAAATGCAAACACACTACTCGCAGAATTACTTCATACAACCCATTAGCTTTAGCCGAATGTAACAAAACGCAGATTGAAGAAGGATCCACCGCTACCATTGTTGTAAGTTTCAGGAAATGCTGCGGCTGCCAAGCGAATACAAACAATGTTGGCCAGGGTCAATAAACGCCTTGAGCCTTGCACCAAACGCCCCATACAGAAACGGAAAGCGTCAGAGCAGCGTGAGAAACTTAAATTAAATATTCTGCTTCAACAAGAACGCACCAGGACCAAAAATCTAACCGATATTAACTTGGGTCCAATTCACAATCGGTCGAGCATGAGCATTTCGCAAAACTGCACAAAATTCAACTAATCATGGGATCACGCGCCTAAATAAAGCAAAAAAGCATAGAATGCTCGCAACTTGGTTGGTTACACGCGTTACCGAGTCTGGAAGATTTCATCCGTGTTTCAAATTCAATCACAACTATGCTTCCGCACACCCTGCCACGGGTGGATTTTGGTTTCCCATTAGATGACAGTTATTACGGGAGTCATTGGGACGTAGACTGTTTACACAACCATCCATGTAGAACAGATACGACTGAACTACGGGGATCGCAAAAGTATCGTCCTAATATGAAATGTGATATGTCAGACTACTTTTGTGAAACACACAGATACCAAGCGTGTTTAAGCCAGACGGAAAGTTTTAGTTCATGCATATAGATGGACGCATTGTAAGGGGAAGAGATGTACCCATAACTGCACAACCAAGGCGCAGCATGCGAGGACCAGTGATCTTCCGCGGGTTTTCTGTGCTCAATCTTAAATCACAAAAAACACAGAGAACTCAATAAACCTAAAGCTCAGTAAGTGTCTCTCCGGATTCCTACATTTGCATTATTTGAACACTAACATGGCTACCTACAACCTGACCACTACGAAGGTGAGCCGTCAACAGTGACATTGAAACTGGGAGTGTGGAGCTGAGAACCTTCAACAACTCAGATTTGGTAACCAAGTACCGTCCATCACCAAAGGTTGACCAGTGATGGTGAGGTTCGAAACACTTACCTCAAGCTAAATAGGCAGAGAATCATATCACTTGACTGAAACTACAGGTTTTCCCGTCGTTTAGTCGTTTCGCCATCGGCTATTTAGCGATCACGGCCCAGGAAACACAGCTTAACTTTTCCGAAGCATTCATACCGCACAAGGTCACACCAAAGGTGAGCTTTTGCCTCCAGTTACGGGGACTATGCGAGTCAAGTGAACGGCTATGTGATCTTGAGCGGAATGAGTGAAACCGGGAATTTTCGATCACTGTGGTCGATACACAGACGAAAGTTGCTGCTAAACAAGAGAAAAACCAGCAGCTTTTGCCTTGAGTCGAATCACTCAAACAGTCAGGAACATGCACAATGAGTATCCTAATCAATGTAATCTTTCGAAACTTTCTGGGATATGATGACCTTATTTGGTGGTCAAGTTATATGCATAACAAATTTGAGAAATTCACGCCCACGCCCCGCAGCGGAGCCAAAAAATCCACAATCAGAAGCTGAAGTACACATCGGATGCAAATGTGGGTTTATATGAGCAAGGAAATAGTTCACACCCATGCAATAGTTTTTCAGTACATGATAATTGGGAGAGGAGATAAAAAGTTAGAACAGTACATGATTAATTTGAGTAGCCCAAGTGAATGGATGCACAAGAAAAAATAAAAAAGGTAATCAAATGCACCATAATCAACTTCAGGGATAAACATATCACAGAATGTCTATTCCAATTTTATTGTTTCCAACAGCGACTCAGTTTCACCCAGAACAGATCGGTCCGTTGAAACGCCTAGGTCGTGCCTTCCGGAGTCGGTAATTGTGGATAGGTTTATCGGAGGATACATGTACGGAAAATGGTTGAAATCGATGTAGTTCACCTGCAGCCAATCAATCGCAGCAAGGCCCAAATACTGCACTAATTCCATCACAGCCAAGCAGTCACCTTCCGCATTGTGAGCGTGTTTTTGCACGGAACCGAACACACGGGAATACACGTCCGTCAAACGAAATGACTCTTTTTCAGCCAGGAGGCAATTTACTTTCTTGGGACTGGATTGTGAGGGTGGTTGACTGGAATCGGAAAACGAACAGTCCAGTGAGGAATCTAAACCGGAATCATCGTTTTTTGTTGATTGCAAACATCGAAGTAAATCCGCTAGGTCACGGAACAAATGCACGCTATCCGCACACAGAATAGGGGAGCCTGTATGATCAAACAATTTGACTTCGCACCCTCGGACGCTGGCCAATTCAGTGCGTAGTAAAGGGAAATCAAATCTGTTGCCGTTGTGAGCTACAACACAAATAGGTGGGTCCAGTCGAGATATGAATGCCTGAATCAGTTCGACCGCAGTTGAATCAAACTCCTTCTGGTGAAATAAGTTGTTCTTGTCGAGACCTGACAACGCCCAGAAAAAGAGGAAAAAAATAAACTGCATACACTGTAAGTCTCGGCACAATACTCATTTGGAAATGAAACCGGACATAAGTGGATGGAGATTGGTAGAACGTGCAATATGGTGGTCAGTAACTCTCACTCTCTCTCTCTCATTATATATATATATATATATATATATATATATATATATATATATATATATATATATATATATGCAGCCTCGTTGTTCGTTGGGTTAGCAGTGACCCAGACACGAATAAATATCAGAAATCACAGTTATGATTCATTTGTGGGCTCTTCAATGGAGAGTATCCATTCACACTCCAGACGATTCAAATTACATCCTAGTGAACATATAACATCGGAGTGTACAAGTATGAAGACGAGTGGGCAGAGGAGTACCGGGCACGCACACCTGATGAACGGCAACAACCGCGAAACCGGTAGTGTGCTTCCGGGGAAATTTTGTCCACACGTTTACATACTACTTACTATCAATATATATGTATATTGAATAGCAGACAACGTTGTCCACTAGAAAAGTAGTTACTTCTCCCATAGAAATGCTTTTTTCGTACTTTGGAGGAGGCGTTCTCAGTGGAGACTTTAGTGAGGCGCATGTGCCCTTTTCACTGGCCCTCGGCAGGAGCTTGCCTGACGGGACGATTCCACTTCACTTCCCTCTTATTTGCATTGTACGTCTGGCTACTGTTCTCTACTTAAGTAGATTAAATTAAACGAACGTTTTTGTTGAGCAATAGCGAGGGGTGCACGAGTACACCACAAAGGTATCCCATCATACCACTTCTAAATTTATTTCGCAATTAGGTTTTGAAGCACAATCTGACAGACTGGTCGGAGCATCCGTACGATTGACCTGGATCTCACCCGCTCGCGTCCGCGGTCGCAGAGTGCGCTCACGGATATTAAATTGCTCTGTATGGACGCACTGAAAGAATCGGACACAAGCTTGCCGTTATTGCAGTTGAGAGTATTGGTAACCATCTGTGATGGCACCGAATAATCACGTGGTGAATGACAATGAAAGCAATGAGGAATAATACGCCTCTCGACCTCAAAGTCGTCTCTCACCTACCAGATGAAATCACACTGCGGTCACCAATGTACCTCCAAACCAAAACAAGGGTAGCCTTATGTTAACCAGAACTTATCATGTGTAATAAGGTCTTGAAGACGAAAGAAAATTTCACGACTGACCGTCTGACTGTAATAGATCTCACCCAAAATCTGGCTAGTCTATTAACAAGTTTACAAACAACCTGTTTGGTGGGGTCATTGTCTAACACGGAAACATAACACAAAATTATGCAAAGCAAAGCAATACTGACTATGCTAGGTGCACACAACAAACCCATCGCACAAAAACCATGTTCTGGAGACGACTTTGAAAAACGCCATCAACCACTCTCACAGTTACCCATATTTAAAGGTCACCAGTCACAAATAACAATATTATGGGAATACCATGAATAAAAGTGGTACGTTCTGAATCCAATTATTCGACGGCGAGTTAATCTGCGTAGCAAAGTGAGCATCCTAATAACATAAAGATCCAAGTTGTTGGGAGACACGTAATACTAAACTGTTTTCGACTGGACTATAGTATCGTAAGTCTACCAGTGAACAGTAGCGTAAGGGATACCTTTGCATTAATGTAACAAAAAGTGCGGACTATTCCACAACAACATCGCACTGCCTTATCAGCTTCCAAATGGTAGTGAAAAATTTTAAAATTTTCCGTTTGGCTTCAAAAAATCTTCGAAGCAGATAAATGCTCCTCAGTTATGCGACATCTTTTATGGTGCACAAGAAAATAATTTCAGCCGATCATATTAAAAAATAAAAAAGTGATACATTTAGCGCATCGTTTTTTCCATATACTTCGAACCTCGTTCGGTCCTGACATACAAAGTGACTTTTTTTGAGCAGAACGTTTACCGCGAACTACATTTTTTTCAAATGCTGTGCGATATTACGAGCGAGTTCCACGGTCAATTGACTTTCTACACCCTAAGGGTAGGGAGATAAGTAGCAACTCCTTTTGGGGATAGGAAAGACGTGGGTTGATTTACAGCAGTGGAGAAAAATCCCGGAGAAAAGATGGCGTAAAGTGGGAAAGATGAATCTAAATAGCAATGCGATGAATCATGATCGCGGTTCAAATCACCGGCGCTTATGAATACAACCACATACACAGGGGCTTAATGCGTCGTTAACTGTGCGTGCCTATCATAGCAAATAACTAACCGTCAAAAGATGCGGACGTCTCATTCTCGGAAAACAGTGGAAAATGATAAAGACCGCCACTCCCAGAGAAAACAGTACGAATTGTCATTATTTATTCTTTTCCTCACTTTACTAACTGCTGCACTAGCAGAATTTCGAGACCAGTTATTAAGAATCACGAACAATTCATTGGCAATATTTTTCGCAAATGCAACCATAAAATGTTCTCCATGAATCTGTCAATCAAATGCTCCGGTTTGACCTGAATCGATGGGGACAATTGGATGTGCTTGAACTGACCATAAATGAGTTGCAGAGGTTGCATTGACTCGACACGTCACATCGGGCTGCGTCTAACATGCGATATTGTTGCAACAAACTGTAATAACGTCTTCGTGGTTCACACTCCTATTATCACCAGACCGGTAATGTCCGAAGCAAGACGCGTCCGATCCACACAATGCGGATGTCCGACAACAACCAGGAGTAACCGACCGACTTCCCGGTCACAGATTTTCTTTTACGACTTTGGTTTAAGCTACGCTGTTGCGCCGAAACCTTAACAGACAAAACAAGACTATCTGATAAGTCCCATTCTGGCGTGTAATATGCGGTCGCGAGCGTCATTCAGATGTGCTATAAATTACTACCCATCGGCGCTGACCAAGACCACTCAAGCATGGATTGGAGTTTGAAATGTTGTTTAGCGCAATAAAGCGCCAAACCTTTTGTGGTCCCATTCCCAATCTTATGGCTTCCAATTTCCGGTTTCCTACTCACTTTCACCACGGCCATGAGCAATCAATAGTGTTAACCCAAATTGCATATACCAGGAAGCTTCGGTAAAGCGGGCGAAAGCATCATTACATTGATAGTCGGACAAAATGCACACGCGCGGATAACATCGTTGTTACTTAGGCACCAGCTAACATGGTTGCTGCGTTTCCATTCTGTTCTGTAGACTTTCCAAATATGCCGGACGGCGTTGTGCGGTAGTGCATTGTTTGGAGATCCGGTGTGACCCATCCACGTTAGGCCAAAGTCGGGATTTTAGAAAGACTGTGGCGACGTCTTGAAGGCCATGACTGAGACGCGAGCCTTTGTTATGTTTATAGTCTCAGACTTAAAAAATATAGGATTTTGGTGGCACTTGTAACACTGGGTCCCATAGCATCCAAATCCAAGGGACAAACAGATACGAAAAAGCCGGTTAGATACGATACTATGGGTGGGACAGCGGTTTCCTTGATTTTCACTGACGAGTACGACTTACACTATAAAATCTGAAAAGTGAGACAGACTTTTTTTGTACACTCCAGCGGGTGGCATTTGAAACTTTAACAAATGCTGAACCTACCTGATATGCTAGCAGCTTGTCGTTGAATATCCCCTCGCGGGCGACAACAAATTGTAAGCTTGTTCTGTACACGAAGGCTTGCATCGGTTTGTTCGAGAGCAAATCGACTCACGGCTAGCATACACAATTCTGTTATCTCCGGTTTAAATCCACATCTGGGGAGCCCTGTCGTCTCCAGATCAAAGAACACGATGGTAGACAATAAGACGGGTTTTTGAGGCATTTCTCTGAATGATATTCAAAGTGAAACAAAGATGAGAGGTCAAAAACCGAATACGAAAATCAATTACCCGTAAGAGCAGAATGCAATCTTTGCTGTCTTCCGGATTATAACACTAAAACAACCACTACTGCGGTGAAGTGTTAATACTAATTATTGAATAAGTAGTTAATGGCTCAAGACACAATTATGAACAGCTGTGATTCAATAGCGCACGCGACTACGTCCGGAGAATCGAACGCAATAAGAAAACGGAAGGCATGCGAACCACACGATGGAATCCTCCTTCTGGATAACTTCTGTCTTCAAGTGGACTGGACAGATGTTACGCAAATAAGCATTCTTGTTATATGTTTATGCAGACGATCTTCGAACGAGCACATCCTCGGCACAATACTATTGTCTTGATCATACAGTCGACTAAGTCACTCCGAAATTTTAAATCGGGAGAAGCTGAGAAGTCCAAAATATTCATTCTGTGCGTTTACAATGTATTCTATTTCAAAGAAAATTAACTGAAGTAACATCTTTTTGCAATCGCGTCGATTAACATCAACGACTGCAATCGCGCAACCCGCACCGGCACTCGCATTCGTCCGCTCAACGAGCCCAGTTAACTCAAACGCATCCACGACTTGCGACTTCGTCACCGACCGATGTTGGTCTAGAGGGGCTTCATCGCCCAGACAAACAGCAGACTTTAAAGTATTCCGCTCAGCGTACAAGATGTCACTGCATTCTGTGGATAGGCGAACCGTCAGCTTCACAGATCACACCCAGTGGCTTTCTATTGATGAGCTGGATAAGATGAAACAGCTTGTGGGAATCCCCCACAGCTGTAGCATGTTCCACCTTTGATGCTTTTCGAAACCACCAGATTTCGCGATTCCAAAGCAGACATACATTGAGTTCACGTCTCATTGTGAGCGGCGCTACGTTATGCTCCCTACCAGCCGGGATGGACTAGAGGGCATCAAGAAGGCGCACAGACTCAACAGAAACCCAGGGTGTAATGACACGACGAGTAAGGACACAACTCACTTTGCCAGCAGAGTACAAAGCATTCTTAATAGGCGACCAGTGCAGGTTGATGCTATCTGGTGGCGTTAGTCCCAGATTTTCAGCTAGAACGTTTCGGAAAGTTGAGAGGCAAGACAAATCAGGCAGCAAACCGTTGCTGCATCGTGCGCGCTCACAGGGACACACGGCAGCTTAGTGCAAACTAACGAGCGGTCTGAGTCAACGGGAGTGCTCCAGTACGACTGGCAGTTTTGTATGTAGCCCCACCATTTGTAGTTAATGACAACGTGTCCTGTCTGGGTCCATTGCTGACTGGAAGATAGCGGATGCCACGTGGTGTACCTGCGATTAAACCGTCTGAAGTTTGTGCTGGCGAGAAACATGCGATGATCTAAACACAAAGCTTACATCCGTTCCCCGTTTTCTGAACGACAGGAATTGAGGCCAAAAAGACCTCCCAGATGCACCTCGTTCGAAGACAGCCGACCGACCCTAGCATTCATGTCTCCAGCTAAGATCACAATATCGCCCCGTTTCGCTTTACGTGGGAGGTCGCGTACCTTTTGGTAGAAAGCAACTGGGCTGCAACCCGCAGGGGCATAAGCCGAGACGAAAAACAAATTGCGAATATCGGGACGGTGATTGCTTGCTTTGAACGAACCTTCTTTTATTACATGCTTGTGCATGAGTGCAGTGGAAGGGGTATATACGCCATAGCCACGAAGGCCGGCGACTAGACCCTGAGACTTGAAGTGGAGAATCATATAAGGCCCCAGTAGGTTAGGTGTGGTAACGATCCGGACGACAGCGAAATGCTGTCTATCACCAAGTGTTCGGTGCACGACTGTCTATCAACTGGGATCCAGTCAAGTAACGCAGCCTCAGCCTCAGGGTCCCCGGACAAACGCAAGTGAGACTTTGGAGAAGGATTGGATGGGGGCATCAACCGAATGACCGACCTGGAGTGTTGGATGCAAGCTTTTGGAACACAACACAAGTCGGTGGCAAGAGTCTTTAGTGTACGAACTAAAAACGCCTGTTGTGCTATACGCATTATCGTTCGCACATTAAATGTGGCCAGTTTAAAAAGACGCCTGGGAAGAAGAGGATGTGCTGGCGGAATCGCATTCGGTGAGATGATATAAGACGAAAGAGAACAGGAACAAGACTTCCCTCAGAGACGCTACCGCAAGTATGGCCGACTGAAGTTCCGAAGAATATGAAAATGTGTGTGTGGGGCGGGGAGTGAGAACATCGGCGCAAGCATGTTTTTAACGAGCGTAACGATCGTGTTGTAAGATATCCATCAGTTGCGCTGTTTTTGACGTTGTGGGCTACTGTACTTCTCGGCCCCCCCAGTCCAAAGTAGGCATTTTTATTCGAGGATGCACCTCTGGTCTTTGTGTAACCAAGCGTTTCCTGCAAGACAGTAGTGCTGATCCAACTGCATGGTTCAATCGCCTCTTCCAGGAACCTCCGGAAGCCGGAGACTGAATGCTCAGTTCATACACCCTTCGAATGAGGCTAGACATCCTGGGTTCCCAGTACACCCATCCACCACAGATGTTGGTGAGCAGTGTTGTACGCTTCATACGCCACCCGCGGTTGGTTTGGAATCACAGTTTAGCCAACCTCCTTAGACCGACTACTGGTCAAACGACCAGGTGGAGAGCGCCGGGCACTCGCTGTCGTCCTCACTTTAATGGGAACACCGCCACAAGAAGGCAGTGAGTAGGACTTCCTCAGCAGAGGCTGTGTTAGACGCACGGTCACTTGGGAGCATTTCGAGAGGCGTTCAGGGCGAGTAGCCCATTCAGAGCCTGAGACACCCATCCCCGACCATACTGAAGCATTTTGGAGGCTTCAAGATCCTTATCCCCATTAAGCCTAACACGCCCCAATGAACAAGTCGTGTGTTCTACAGACACCGTAACTGTTGCTAAAAAATCCATGAAGCAAGTTTGATACCCGAACGAAGTGTCACGGTAAAAAAGAAGTCTATTCGCCATTCGAATCGAAAAAAGCAACAACAATATTAAATTTGTCACGCTGATCACATTATAAACTACTTCAGATAAGCACAAATTTTCGGGACAAAAGGGGGTATCGCATCATCTGGCATCTACCCGCGTTATCATAGTGTTGGGTTTAAATCCATCACATTACCGTCGATTACGATTGATGTGGACCTATGAAAGTTTTGCGTCTACTTAGATCCACTTTTGTTGATACTAATCACGCTGTCATGTACGGATGCTCCTACTTATCTCCTGGGAGGTCGAATTATTGTGAAATCCAACAGTCCCGCAAAAGACAACAAAAACTGACGATCTACTTTATCAGCAGAATTATCGATTCGGCTATCGATCAGACGGGACGCTGATGATCCCAATGAATATCAGATGCAGATTGAAGGCTTTACTTAAGCCTATCGGACCACACAGAAATGATGAGTATCTATATATTCCGTTTCACTGTTAGATGTTAACAATTTGGACACGATGGGTCAGTGGCGTTAAACAGATCTGCTATCACCCACCTCACTACTGCGCCCGATATACGAAGGCGTTAGGAGGTTCAAAACAGCAAGTCATGGATTCTTGGTTTCGATTCCCTCCTAACAACGCACTGGTGCGTTGGTATGGGTTCTGTCTTTTCTACAGTACTGCTATGCAAACATGAAATGAAAATCTAACTGAATAAAAGCCTGACAGCTACCACGAACAATGAAAGGAAATAGATAATTCCACGGCAATCGGTACCAGTCGTAATACTTATTCGATTAGGAAGGCTGATTCATACAAAAAAGTTGATAAAACTAATCAGCTTTATAGTTATGAGATCCGGTTTCAAATCATTGTAAAGCTGGGACAGCATCGTTTCACCACTGAAGACTAAGATGGGTTTTGTTTATACTGACCATTCGAAACATCCATATATTATTTGGTGCCTTGCTCCGTCTGTGGACCGCATTACTTCCACTCTATTCATATGTTCACAGCTATGGTGAGATTGAAAATGCTATGCAAACGTGTTTTTTACGTGAAAAAACTTGTCTAAGCCCATTCTGAACCGGGCTACTTTTATGCTTGTCAGTAGGCAAACCATCGAAAAAACCACTTAGGATGTGAGCGTCAGCCTGACTGCCTAGGTCGTGTTTGCATACTGAAAAAATTCCCGCCAGTAACAGCTGCAATGAAACCGAGATTATCAACGGATGAAGTCCATTCGATTGCTGCTCTGCACTGCAATTAACTAAACTCTACTAATGCTTGCATCATGAAATGAATAAAGCCTCGTAAACGGGTCGCAGTTCTTTTTCATCCATTTGATTGGTTGACTTGTTTCATTATTTTTGTTCTCATTTTCATCTTAAATGCCTTTTTTATCACGTTTGCGTACGAGTGCAGTGAAGGGGTATCTGTCTGATAGCCACAAAGGTTCAATGCACTAGTACGGATAATCAGCAACCAGACCCTCAGACTGGGAGCGATAGAGAACCATATACGATCCCAATAGACCAGGTATGTTAACGAGCCGGGCGACAGTGGAATGCTGTCTACTATCAAATAAACTGGCGATGGCGCGGGTTCGAACCTCCGAGGTGGTAATTAAACGCTCTAAACCACAATACTAATGGATACATTAAAACAGTGAAGTACAAACTGGCCGTTGCTATGGTAATCCTATTTAGTGCGAGAGAAACCGCAGGTTCAGAAATTTGGCATATGCGCCTGGTCGAAAGGCTAATGATGCGAAGCTACCATCTGAGGGATTAGAACTGAACGCGTCTAGTTCTGAATCCCGTTCAGGTATGCAAAGGTACATTCAGTGCCTGACACGTGGCTGGGCAAGCCTACGTATTCATTCCGGCGCTTGGTTCAGGCTGTGTACCTGGCTAGGTCCTGTAGATCTGGTGTTATGCCAGAGCGATATGACCAAAACTGCACTCTGCACTCCAGTGCGTGGAGATCGACACGGTATCCGAATGTGGTATGAGCGTGAGGGTAACAAATCGTTTGTAAACGGCTAAATGTTTTGTCGGGGAAGCGTAAATGTCAGACGAACTATCACACTGCGAGACACTAAGTCCTATACCTACTTGACGTAATGACTTGTTTATATTTTTGAACTTGAATAGCAAATCTGATAAAGCCCCGATTCCAGGTCTTCTGATTTCACATTGACTGAAACGTTCGTGATTACGACAAAGAGAGTTGTTTAAATCCCTTTTCTTTTTAATTTTGTAAGTGACTTGTCTTCTGGGTTACAGTTTTGAGATGGAAGTCTAAGATTTGGAATGTGCTGACAAATTAACCTATTTGACTAAAGAAAATATCCTGATTCGTTTACCAGTTACTAAATACAAAGATGGTGCTTCAAGGCACGATCAGTTGATGCCAAACAGATACTATGAAGGAAATCGAAGCACAGAACAAAAAGTAAAGTGCAGCATTTCACCACACAGCTTAGTTTCTATACACATTCAGTAGGCGGACCTCATGGTTTCTACCCGACAAACCTAACACACCCAACATGGCTAACCCCAATAGTTGATTTTCAGGCCTTTCATAAACACTCACTCTAACCCACAAAGAAATCTGCTTTGTTTCATACGATTCGGCAAATCACGAAAGATGGATGCTTTTTTGTGGTCACCTGGAAAAACTTCGGATCACAATCCAGATGTTACCGGTTAACTTGAGAAAACTTTTCGCGGGACACAAGCGATACATGCAACTGATTTGAGAAATAACGCGGATGTGGTGCTTCGAAATTCCACAACTTCAACAAGAATTTTGATCTGAGTATAGGCACCGGCGACTCACAATCTTGTGGTCCTGAAGTGGTAAGCCGATCCGAAATTTGACTGTAACAGGCTCACTTCACGCACTAACTGCAACAAACGTCTGCTTTGACAGACAGAAAGGCTGAAAAAGACCACAACGGAAGCATATGTTACAGATTGATACATGAAGTAAAAAGAACGTGGGAAACCAACTGTAAAGCGCGGGATAGAAAAGTACTTTTCACCTCATTTCTGATGGTCTATTCGGCAAACATCTAAAAATGTGGTACTCTAAACTTTAAACTCTAGTACAGTTAATCCAATGAAGCAGCGACTTTTCGTGAGAAGACAATGTGATCATTCGAAAATGACACTAGTTTTGGGGACAGAACAGCATTTCGTGTTCCTGAATAGATTTACAGTGATTTTCTATTTATCACATTCACGGAAAACCATATTCTTGCTTTTCATTTGTAATTTTATTTCCATCAGGTTTAACTTTATTTATGCTCTCACACCACGCTGCACTGCTCTCTGTTTCATCAGCTAATATGGTTCTCGATCACTTCAATGTTTGTGTTGCTGAATTCCGATACTGATCGGATTATTACCTGAGGCTCAGACAACTGCGTGTTCTTTAGTGCCACAAAAGCTGCTAGTCCATATATTTTCCAAAATCGAAGCATTTACTTGCTATGAATGCCGCAGTGGCTAGTCGGGAGTAACGAACAAAATTATAGAGCGGTAATGAGTGATTTACTTATGTAATAACAACCATAAGGTGGCTGCAATGCAAACAAATAGATTCAATCATGAGTCAAACAAAATGCACTGGATAGTAATATCATGGCATTCACTTCGGCTGTAATTCAAGGTGGTACGTTCGATGTTTTGACAGAAAATACGGGCTACGTTGAGTGCGAAAGCGTGCGCATAATTATCCCTCGGTTTTTACAGATTGTTAGGATGTATTATTTGTCGTTGTGCTAGAAGACTTAAATGGTCGGGAGTGGGTGCAGTGGCTTCCGCGAGAGGGGTATCGTGACTTCACGAGTTAGTTTATGTTACTATCCAGTTTCCGGGCCCTTCGGAGTAGTGTGACCATTTGTGGAGGACGGCAGATCGTGTGGTTGTTCCGGTCTGGCCTTTGTCCGTGAAACGACCCCTTTGGGAACTAGCTAGCAAAGTGGCATTTTTTCTCTCTGTCATCTGCATGCACAATGTGGGTTACACCTGACTATCTCCACTTCTACTGGAGGATCGTATTTTAAAGATCTGTCGTGTCGTTTCAGTAAGACGAGGCTCGGGACAGTCAACCAGAAAAGCAGTGAGGTTCTGGTGGTTGAACGGCACACTTATCGGAATAGTGGGTCATGTGGAGTGCTACTGTTTGCAGTGCGTAGGGGTGATCTCAGCGAATAAAGGGAGTCTAGTGGTAACGATTCCCAAAGTCTAACTGAAAGGCCACTGGTTTTTAAAGCAAGGCACATAGTTTTTCACAATGTTTTACTTCTCCGATAGATTGTGGGCCACGCGCTGTTGCGTGGCTTATCGCTATTTCTTTGCCACCTAAAAAACCGCGAATTCTGTGGACGTGAATTTTTTTTAAATGGATGAATGCAGTACTAAAAACGGAGAACATTTAATAGGAAGAGCTAACAACAGTGGGTCCAGACATGCTAGAACAGGGTAATTCACATGGAAAACAGGAACATTCGTCTACAACTGTTAATGGACATTGATTGTGGGTGTGTGAAGGTAAGAAACCTTCGAAATAGACTTTCTCAAACGGTTGCGTGGCTTCATTGAATCGTCCAGGGGGATTATTGCTCAGAACAGAGCTAATAGGTGGAGAAAACGCACCGGACATCCTCAACAGAAAATGGCAGATCTCTGGTCAGACGAAACGGACCATTCACATTGTCACCATGGTAGGGCTACGTTGATGATTCATTCACATGGTTTGCATAGATCAGAGTTGTAATTATGAATGACTAGCGCTTTGGCGTAGTTTAGTATACCGGTATTGGCGCAGGAGTAGAATATTTCGAAGGCGTCAGGTATTCTCTGATCCGTTGAGTATTATTACAATAATCTCTTGTGTACTTGGTAAATTTTCTTGTCTTTCTCTCTTATATTTTAGCGTGTGGAAGATTTCCGGATGAACAAAATCCAAATCACTCGGCATCTACTGACCACTTGTAAACAACATCCTGAAGAAAGCTTTGATATGAGGTTTCGGCTTCTGACGAAGGACTGTAACTTTAGATCCGTGACAACAGAACAGTATCTCTATAGCACCGTGAGGGATGCAATACACTGCTGGAATGCGGTTTAACTCCATTAGACGTCTTCTGGAATACAAAATTCTTGATCTCAAATCCGCTCATGGACAAGCAGTGGCCTTAGAAATAGCCCAAAAACAAGCTGTCTTATCATTCGGCAACTGTCTGAGAAACATGTGGTACTTCTACTACCAATTGGTTATCCCGTAAACGATATTTAAGAAGAGGAAGCTACCGTGGCATTAGCTAGACGAATGCTTTTTTTCGGCTCAAGTTGGTACCCCAGGTACGTGTACAGCACGGGACGTCACCTGCAAATCTTGTGGAAAGTGGGGACGTTCAGTTCAGCTCATTCACCATTTTTCACGCACTTCTGTGCTTTGGTTTCCATGACTATCTTCTAGCATCGTCCAGTTGGGGGCAAAACGAATAGAAGCGTGAAGTGAGAAAGAGACGAAAGCAAGGTGAGTGGAAGTCAAGAAGACAAAAAAGATCGAAGGCAACTACGCCACTGGTCGCAACATCTAGCCATTTCAATTAATGTCTCCAGCAATCTGCTAGCTGGGTTGCGTGAACTCACTTTTACTTTTATATGGCTATCTCCCAACAGAGAATAAGCCGGCTTCATGGATGTCGCGGGTCGCGCCTGACCACAGACGGCGGCCAGAGGCGAGATTGATTGTGTACTATAGTCTTAGCAATAGTGTAAAAAGTGGCTTCCCAAGCGTCACTCGGCTTTTTGTTCGGGGTTACACCTTTAGCCCGTGCACAACCAAGTGCCACCTGTCGGGCAACAGGAAGATCGTGTGTTCGGGCCGATGACCAATCGGGCGGTTCATTAGCCTATTGGATGGTGGTATACCAATCCGGGACACCTAACGTATCCAGTGTGCATGGTTGCCGGTGACTCTTTAAGTGCTCGTTCGCCATTCGGCAGAAGTGACTATGACGCAGGAGTCCATGTGACCCAGTTGGTTGATTAGCTTTCCCCTTTCGCTGTTGCATCAAGCAGCAGATCTCGCCCACTTATTAGGCAGTGGCTGTCTTCGCATGCTAAGCACCATCTCACCGAGGTTTTTAGGCCTCGGCTACCCACCAACCTGGTTTGCCCGCCTGTCTAGCGGTTTATCGGGGTGTGGCCGCTAATGCATGCTTAAGCTTCGTGGAGCCACAGGCGAGAGCTGGGTAACCGATAGAGACCAAGGAAATAGATGATGCCTGAAGTGACGCAACAGAGTATCAACTCAGAGGTGCTACACCTCCCAGTCAACACACACACACCGGTACTCTAACACGTCCTACTTGGCTAAGTCCACTGGTCAAGATTTTTATACCCTTTTGCCACGTCGTGGACTGACCACCTTGGCCTACCTACAATACCTGCCTCGGAAAACAGCGTACGCTGAGAAAGTGTGTCTGCGGGCATACGTAACACATGTCCCAACCACCTTAACCCATTCAGATTCAGTAGTTGATCCAGATACTGACCTCCAAATCACAGCAACCTACATCTAACCTCAGCATTCCCGATACGGTGTTCCCATCATATTTGGGCAATGCTACTGAGACATCGATGCTCGAACACCCACAGTCTTCGCCCATCTTCTATTCTAAGTGGCCATGTTTCTGAATCGCATAAAAGAACAGACCTAACCACCGCAGTGTACACTCTGCCCTTAATAAACAGTCGGATGTCACACCTGCACCAGAAATGGATAACGTTAGCAGAAGCCAAACGCGCCCTCTGTATACGCGATCACACCTCATCCTTTATCTGTCCATCTGCTAGGATATAACTACCCAGGTAACAAAATTTATCAACTTCAGCTAGAGCTTCTCCTGCCAACATAAAGTTTGGTGTTGAGCCAACCCAGTCCTGAAACAGCATTTTATACTTTGAAGATGCAAAACGCATCCCAAACATTGATACACTGTTGTTTAGGCTATCTAAGAAAGCTTGCAACTTACCTGGATCTTCACTCAGAAAAACAATATCGTCCGCGTATTCGAAGTCAGACAGTTTACTGCTTGAACAAAGATCGATGCCGCTATTCTCACACGAGGATAGGACTATCTCAAGAACCAGTTCAATTACAAAATTTAACTGGAAAGCGAAAGAGGACAATCCTAACGAATACCACTTTCCGTGGTGAACTCAGGAGAAAGATCGCTGTAAGCACGAATTCGGTTTCCGTTGTTCGCATACAAGCATTAAAAGCGAGCAATAAACTTATCTAGTGCGCTTTCCAACGAGGCAGCGCCAGAGAAGTGTGTGGTCGGCTAAGTCGAACACCGCTTTCAGGCCAAGAAAGACAGAGATTGTAGGCCTAAGAAAGGTGCGTCTGTGCTCTAAGATTTGTCTGAGAGTAAAGACGTGGTCGATACAACTGAGGCCGGGTCGGAAACGAGTGTGATTCTAACGCGTGCACTTTTACGGACATGGGTAATCGGTAAAGAATCATCCCGGTGAGCAGTTTAAGCGCGATACTTACCAAGCTAATTCCTCTGTGGTTTTCACAAGAGAACCTGTCCCCTTTCTTGTAAATCGGCACAATCACCGATTAACATTATTCCCTGGGAATCTGCTCACTGTAACAGATTACTCGGAGGAGTATTATTAATCACGAAACCAAAGCTTTGCCTTCATCCTTGAAAAGAGATGGAGACAACCCATCCGGTCCAGCGGCTTTGTACTTTCTCAAGTTACCTATCGCCCGCATAACCTCCATTTCTGATATATGAGTGACACCTACCAGCATCGGTTCTCCTGCAGGTAAATTCGGAAGGACCACTGCCAAAGTTGGTCAACTGAGTTGTTCCTCAAAGTGCTACGCCCTGCAGTTCAGACTATGTCCCTGAGAGCGAGTCAGTGAACCATTAACTCACTTACATCAGGTCTCCGTGGACCGGTATTTCTAATCAAACGGTGAAGATTGTTTGCATTACCAAAAGACGCAGCCGTTTCCATTTCCCTACATCTTGCAATCTATTACTGCTCACGGTCATTTCTCAAGCTCTTAGTCAGGGATTTACGCACTTCATTGAATGGGGTATCCACAGGGATGGCTCTGCGAGCACCCAACAGGGTACGTCATGTCGACGATATCCATCGTTTGTGAGGCTTACTTGAACCGGAGTCTTGTGTGAAACCGGAAGCGGCATACTAGGCATCCTTGATCTGTTGTCAGTGTTCGTTTGAGTCCTGGACATCCGGCTGCATAGATAACTGTGAAGACAGCTCTATCTGAAAATCGTATCGCCCGTTATCGTCCAGAAGCAACTGCGCGGAATGGGTGGTGTTTACGTTGGTTCAACCAGGAACGAGACGTAAACAGAAGCGGGAACGTATCAAGGCGTGATCTGAGTCCACAGGCGTAGACCAAAATGAACGACAATCTTCAACTGATGCACGCCAGCGGTGACCAATGGCAATATGGTCAGTCTGAGTCCAACGTCGTGAAGGCACACAAAGACGCCGTGTGAGTCAATACTACTTCTTATGCCTGAAGTTCGTACTTGCCAGAAATAGCATGTGGTCAGAGACTAGCCGGATGAGACGATCATCGTTATCAGTACAATCGGCAAGGACAGCAAACCAGTTTCCAATGTGTCTCTGGGAGTCCCCCAAACGGCCAACTTCGGGCGTTCAGATCCCCAGCAACGACAACCACGTCCGTTGAAAGCACGCCTCGAAGCAACTGAGACAAATCGTAGTAGAGTTCGTCCTTGACCTCATAGGAACTGCAAAACACTGGGCACATGCACAGACACGACGAACAAGCATCGACATCTTGGTCTGTTGCTGTTGATGCGCACAGAACCGCCCAACCGAACTGCACGCAATCGACTGCTGAACAAGATTCAGTCGAGCAGTGAACGCTCAGCTCTCATTCTCAAAGCAATCCCAACGTCGGCCTGACCACCAGTACTAGAAACCGGATCACTCGACACGCAAAGACTGAGGTTGTATCTGGGGTTCGAAGAGTGATCACAGAAGTGGGGTTTTGCATGCGTATTTCGGAGAAACAGCATACATCCATTTTAAAAGCTTCAAGAGTCCTAGAGACGGTAACCCGTTGACCTATCTGATCTAGTGTGCGAACGTTGAAGGCACCCAAGTGAAGCAAAAATGTAGGCTTAAGAAGTGTTTGATGTGCTTGATTCCTAGGCTATTGCTCTCTTCAGAGCCACAGTTTTCCGTGGCGTTTTGCATCGATCTTAAATTAAAGAAAGAAAAATTGGCAAGGCCTGTTTTATTCGGTCCCACTAACTCTAGTGAGAATTCAGTTCTGCCTCAGAATCAATTTTTAATCGGTAAAGAATATATTGTTTACATGAGATTAGCACTCCTCATAACCAAAACTGTGCATAAAGGCTTATTGGTTTACTGATAGACCTAAACGGCCCGTCTGCCTGGTTTATCTGGCTGCGTCCGGATTGGTTGATTCGGCTCTGGTCGCATGTCAACCGCTGGCTGATCTATTAATCGCATGACTCGCTCTAATCTTGTCCGCGATTCTGGTCTGCTTCATTGAACCGAGCCGTCTATTAGAAACGAGCTGGGTGCATTCCCTTACAAGGCCCTTGACAGGAAGGATGCTGGAGGTTTCCAAGGAAATCACATCTCTCGACTGTTTACACCGCAGTTTTTCTTTGGCAACACTAACCAGAACCTATGGCGCAAAGATCTGACCCACAAGGCAGTGAGGCATTAACCCAGCGTAGGAACGTGACCGAAGAATATCTTCTGGTCCGTCCCATGAGATATGATTGTTTTACGTACCCCTTTTTGGGTTCCCTGGTGATTTGTTATCGACCCACATTTCGGATTCAGTCTTTAGTTTCATGCATCCAATAAAGCAAGCGGAACGTGGACGGAGCAGCGTCCTTTGGGCCGGAGGCTGTCCAGTTTAGGTGGGCGGTAGCTGCCCTATGAAGCGCGATGACTTCTCTCATCGTCGGGAGAAACCCCAGGTACTCTACTCCTACGTCCATCTTGTGGAGGCTTTTTGACCAGTGAACTGCTTCTCTCCGTGTTTATTCTCTGAAGTGTCTTCTTCAGGGATAAAAACAGATGCTCCCCATCAGATAGTTCAGAGACTGGGCTTCGTTTGGTTTCTACCCACTGATTTGTTAGGCATGATTGCATCTCCGGCTTAAGGGAACCATCATCATCGTACAGCATTAAACAGCAGGGCAAGCCCCACTGACCACTGCCTTTCTCACCATGTTGCACGTTGAATTAAAAAGTATGAATATACAAGATGGAGAGGGAGTGGACCTACATGGGTGGGAAAAGAAAAGAATGCCCTAGTAGCCAACACACGGAATACACAGTCTAACTGTACAAACATACACCGATCAAACATCGGAACCATCCTGTATAGCTATTCGGGTCATGGAGTAACGCAAGCCATCACACCACACAAAGGGGGAGTCTCGTGATGGGGAACATAACCAGAGAGTTTGTCAATCCACCGGAAAGTCAAAATACTCAGCGTCAATAAGTGCATCGACGCTCCCATCCATTACTACTGCTGCCGCTTCCAAGTGCTTGTCAAAAGCAGTCACCGATGTCTTTGTCAATGGGCTGCTAATAAAAAGCACTGACCGACATCGGAAGCTCTAAAAGCTGTTTCAAAATCCACTGACATTCGTAACAGTCCGTCGGTTGAAGTTTCCATCAGTGAAGTTGTTCTGGCATCCACACGCGTCAGAAGCGGCACTCGTGGTCATTGATACATGTCTCTCAGGCACCAGAACAATTTTTATCCACGGATCCGTTTATCAGTCTTATCCGATTTCTGCGCTGATGCGCTACTCGGTCATGATTCTTTAACACCATATAAGAGTGTTCAAATATCGTTCGAAGGAAAGAAATCATCATTATTTTTATGTGGTATCGCAGCTCGCATCGTAATCTCCTCCTCTTTTTGAACACCTGTCGGACAGCATCAGACCAATGGCTACCAAACGCAGATGCCGTTATGCGTAGGATGAAATTTGTATTCGAGCGAAGTTCAAAGGTCGCTACAAGAGAATATAACCGAACCTTCACGGTCCCCATGACTAGCTTATGGTATTGGTCACAACTAATGAAAGCCATAAAAAGCAAATGGTTTTTGACTGTAGTCAGACGATAAACCGCTTTACCAGTTTGACTATACGACGATATGGTACATGAAATATCTAAATACCCACTGCACAACAAGCTGGACCTGGAGAACGCATACGATCAGTTCCCAATTCGCGAAAACGAGAAAATCTATACTGCTTTACAGGCATGCAGTAACTTGTACCAATTCAGACGCATTCCGTTTGGCACAGTCAGCTGTTTCTAGCGTATCACTGATGCGATTATCTGGGACGAAGGTCTTGAAGGAACTTTTGTTTATGTTGATAACGTAACAGTTTCCGATAGAGATTCCGAGAAACGCAACAGAAATTTGGAACAATTTCTCACTGTTGCAGAAAAATACGGGTTAACATTGAACCAAAACAAATGCACGTCTGTTATCAACAAAGTGCGGTTACTTGGTTATGAAGTCTCCTTGGGAATAACCAAACCGCTTCTGAACTCATACGTAAATGGCGCCATCCGCTGACTTCAAACAGCAACAACGAGTGATTGAAGTGTTCGTCTACTATCTTCACTAAATCTCACATTTTCCAACATGACTTATCCTCTCGTCGTCAATCGGATATACCCATTACCACCGGTTGTATTCAAGGCATTTGAGAACTTGAAGTCAGATTTAGCCTAGGCCACTGTTTTCACAATGAATCCATATTCTTCACTAACTTTATAGACTGGTATTTCTGATGTCGCTACCGCCGTAACGCTAAATCAACACAGATGATCTGTTGCATTTATTCTCTCACGAGGTGAAAGCCACTATTCTGCAGTCGAGATAGAAACATACGCCGTGGTAGAGGTCGTTAGAAAATGGAAGCATTATTTTTTCGGCAGTCACTTCAAGCTTGTCACTGATCAATGGACGACTGTATTTATGTTCGAGTCCAGAGAAAGGGGAAGACCAAGCACAAAAAATACAGCGTTGGTGGACTGAGTTGTCTCCATTTTCCTATGACACCGTATATCGAACTGGTTCAGAAAACAAAGTTGTGGATAGACTCTCTTGAAGCTACCGTTCAGCAGCGTTTACCACCGATGATCTAAAGCTACTCCATGACAACCTCCGTCGCCATGGTGTAGTACACTTGAACCATCTCGTTCGTGCGAAGAATCTACCGTTTTCGGTCGATCAAGTAAAGATTGTAATACAACAGTGTCGCGTATGCGCCGAACTCAAACCCCGTTTTTATAAACCAATGGGAAACAGACCGGTAAAAGCCGCACAAACCTTTGGGAGACTCAATATTTGACTTTAAAAGTCCTTTGTCTTCATCCAGACAATAAATGTCTTTGTAGTGAGTGGGCTGTTGGCAACCATATTAGCGTTCGGTTAATGTAAGTGTAGAATCCTGTTGATACACTTAATGGGCGTTTGTGTTCTTTCCTTTGCGATTTTCAGACTGAATACAAGCTACCCCGCGCGGAGGAACAATGGTTCTTGCATACTACACCTTCTTGTTATCACTGATGAATGTTCGCGTTTTCCTTTTGCATATCCTTGTGCTAGTATGAACTGATCAGCAGTCATTTTCTATCTGACTAACTTGCTTTCTTTTTTGGTATGTCTTCTTACATTCATTCCGATCGTGGTACTGTGCTTATGTTCGAAGAGCTTTAACGACTTCTCCACGAAAAAGATGTGGCAACTAGCAGAACTACGACGTACAACCCGCAGTGTAATGGTCAGTTAGAACGAATAAATGGATTACTATGGGAAACTGTCACATTCGCCCTACAGTCCAAAGGTTTAACAATCACACGGTCAAAACGGGTTCTTCCGGATGCATTACATTCAGTAAGATCGTGCTTATGTGGCTCCACATCCCCCATCCTTTCCTTACTTCTCTAGTATTTTGATGTATGTTTGGACGTAATTCCATACCACTTGACCGTTCAGAGAAAAGTATTAGGATTATGATCGTGTTCATCTTAGGTTTGCTTGCAGATAGCAACGTCATCTATGTAAGCCAATGTATCAGGGATAATTTCGTCTTTGATTATTAGGTCGATTTTACGTTAGAAACAGGTGACACTATACGTCACACAGAATAGGTTGCATCGGAGTTGGAAGAGGTTGCCGAAAGCTGCAAACGCCGTGTACGGTTCCTCTGCCACGACTATAAGGTTCTGGTGTCAGGAGCTCTAGAGATCGATAGTGCCGCATAGTTCGCAGCGTGATTTTTTTCGACTACCCTATCCCGCGGTAAAAGGGGTATCCATTGAGGTAGGTAGAGCGGTTGACAGTTTGACTAGTCAATCACTATTCACAGTTTGTGGCTAATGTGCCTTGCATAGATCACTTCGGTTCTTCCTGGGGAGGTCGAGAGTTTGGTGACACCGACTCTTCCACTACCTTCCTTTCATTCAGATTTGCCGCCCTACACACTCCAGAGAAGCGAGAAGTGCTGTCTCCATAAGTCACAACTGGACCGATCGCCGCAAGTAACGCACAAGACGAAGTTTCCATGGAAGCGAAGTGGACTCAAATAAAAGCTGTACGGGCGGAACTCAAAAGAGCAAAACAGCAAACAAAACATTGGATCGCTCGGAGCACGCTCCAGTTGTCAACCAAAACACATGAAGCCCGGCTCGTAGACAGTAGAGAACGCCGCAGACTGCAACGAGAATTCATACGCTCCGCTAAGGCTAATCGCAAGAGATATCGGATAGAAACAGCCGACAAAATGAAAACCGCGTCAGAAACTGGCGACCTTGGTAAACTTTTCCGCCGCATTCGCAACGCCTCGAATATGTACAGCAAACAAAATCGCTCCTTAGTGACGGAGCAGGAAATCATACCCGAACAAAGAAAGACAATGAATCGGTGGGTCGAACATTTCCAGCCCAGCACGGGAGCAACTTCGACCCGCCTAGTACCACGAAAATCACAGAAGTTACCAACTGAGAGACAGAAAGGCCACCGGGGAAGATAGTGTTGTGCCAGCACGCAAACCTCTGGATTATCCCCGGTCAGTGATATCTCGATCGTACCACGAACTAAGTGCGGAAACTGTATTCAAGTGTAACTAAAAATCAACACTTTATATAGCATGAGGCGGTGAATACATGGATACATATGGCGTTGTTATTGATTGCCCAGCATGGTGCGCAAATGTGATTGGTTTGGTCGGATCACACTGTTTCATACGTCTGACTGGTTGGTGGGTTGGTGTGAAGAGTAAGCAGTAGGTTGTCTGTCGGTGGTCGGTACGAACAGTGACGTGTGATGGACTGATTGATTTATGGACACGCGTCACCACTAAACTGCTGAGGGATATGCGGGCCTTGTCATTGCTAGGAAGAATGAGGACTGCAACCTCGCTCATGACGTGTTTCCAGGGAGATTTCCGACACGCTGACAGATAGCATCCCTCCAGAAGTATACAAAACCTGTTCATTGTCACTTATTGACAGGATATGTACACTTCTTGGCTCCATTTGGCGAAAGGACGCATTCCTACCTGACAGAGAACTGCCGAGGCATCAGCTTGATCAATGTCGTCACAAACATTTTCGGTGCGTTGCGAATAAACCGTTTCTTCGAAGCAAGGGTCTGACGCATTCGCCCGAACCAAGTGGGTTTTCACCGTGGCAGAGGCTATGTGGATCAAATCTTCACACTACGCCGAATACTGGAGCGCTGGTACAAGTTTCAGTAGTCAACGGTAGCTTGCTTCACCCATTTTCGAGCCACCTTCGATTCGGTTAAAGGCAAGTCCCTTGGGATCATATTCTAATCCGATGGGATGCCCGATAGGCTTTCAAGGCTGTTGAAGGGATACTATTCGACAACTGGCGCTGGTCCGTATGTACGACGAAGAATTCCGTGAGTTAGCACTCTACTGGAGTCCCTTCTCACCGGTGCTATTTAACTATACCATTGACTGGACAACGGTTCATGCATTACACGACTACCCTGGTGTTCAGTTTAGCCAGAAAATATGCACCTCGAACCTGGAGTTCGCGGATAATACTATCGTGCCGTGAGACCCCCGCTAAGCTTCAACCAATTCTCGGCCGACCCAATTCTTCGCGAAATCCATCGGGCTAGAAGTTGATTAAAAAAAGCCAAAGCTTTCAAAATCCACCTAGACCCGACAATTCAGCAACCGACAGGTCGAATACGTCCCTTCATTCAAATATCTGGGCTCAAATCTACTTCCGAACAGCCAGACAAAAGATGAAGTGATTTTACGGATCGACAGCGTCAGAAAAGCTTCCACTGAGCTGGGGTGAACGCTGTGAAATCAGCTTAAGGAGCAATGTTCGCGTTTACCGTGCCGCCATCCGCCCCGTACTCATCCCCGGCTGCGAAACCTGGCCAGTACGAGCTGAGGGTACCAAAGGCGGGAGGCATTTGATCACTGGTGCGTGCGAGAAGTCCTCAAAGTCAGCTGGCACGACGGAGTCTCCAACAAAGGGGTAAGGAGACGATGCTCTAACATCGATGCACTCTCCGTCCTCTTCCAAAGTCGACCACTTCATTGGTTCAGCCATATGCCTCGGCAACCCGAGTTACAGATAACCAAACAAACAATCTCATTTGTTTCTTTCCCTGGTTGGTATTGTCACCTTGGTGGGCAGCTCAAAACGTGGACCAGTACCATAGAAAAGATGTAGAGCATCTAGGTCTTCGGCCGGTTTACGGAGTCCGGTGACAGAAAAAAGACTGGATCACGATCTGCACCAAGCTAAATTCGACCACTGCACGTGGCCAGCAATGGTCCGTGATGTCGGTGGGGTCGGTCGATCCGCTCGCAGAAGATAGTCGCGAAAAAAGTAAAGTAAGCGCGGTTTTTGAATTCCCGGAAGAATTTTTTTCCACTGATGTGGGTCCGTTCCATTGGCTTATTCACAATCATGACTCTTCGCTTCTTACGCAGCCAATCATAATTTTATTCGCAGACATCGCAATACTCGAACACCAGGTGCCAACGAGGTATTTCTGAAGTCGAACCACGATAAGATACTGAGGATCACTGCTGAATTTGGACTCTTCGCAGCGGCACCGAAATTCCTGCGATCCGACTTGATCTCACCTTATGAGATCCATATCCGCAAGCCTACCTGGAAAACAAATCACGCAATCAAATTCCAATGCTTCGGTTTAATAACGGCTTTATTCGTCAACTTCACGTCGTTTCAGCCCAGTATATCACAATATTTTTAAATAAAACCCTGGGTTATGTAAAAAGGGAAGGTTTATATTGTATGCCGACAAATAATCGCGATCGGCGATGCCCAAAGTCTCCCAACAAGGCTGAACTTCAGCAAGGGTTCGGCTTGCCCATCGCAACGTCATTCAACTGTATGGAAATGCGCTGGGCAGCGCCCAATCGGGGCAGGATTGGGTAAGCCCAACGCACCGAAAAATCGCGGAAAATAGCTAACTGCTTTTCAACGGTTACCCGAATTCCATTTCATCACTTTGTTTACCATTACAATATTCTCCAACCTTTGAGCTTAACCATCAAGTTACCAGTATACATATAAGCAGAATAGCCATTTTCACAAAAATGAAAATAGGTTTATTATATAAAAAGCAGTGTAAGTGCACAGAAGATTTCACCGTTCATTGTTGGTCATTGTTATATTCCAGAGAATGTTACGATTCCTCCTCATGATGTTCACGGGATCTGTAAAATGAACGTGATGTATTAGCTGTGCTTGCAATAGAAATCAAACAAATTATACTCGCGATTTTAAATATGAAATCACGATTGGATGGAAGGACTGTCTTTGTTGTAAATCTACCTATGTGTTGAAAAACAGCATATGAGGCTTCGGGCTACAAATTTTATACGATACCGTTAAATGTGCCTATCCGGTAGACCCCCATCGGACTCTGTTTATGCGTACGCATTTATGGAGTTGTTTCACACAGGTAAATGTTTCTGTGACATTCTCAGCCTATTTTGGACACGCTTTTGTTTTTAAAAGTAGATTACTCCAAGGCTCGTCCACCTGTAACACAGACGGCAATGTGCCACAAAAACACTTTGGCCAGTGATGTTACATTCGCAAGAAGTAGGAATGTTAGACAGTTAACACCATGGAAGGATACCAATGCAACTAATCTCTGGTGACAGTTTTTTATAATAAAAAACAGCAGTTTCACGCGTCGCAAAATGCTTTGAATTGCCTTCAAGTCCGCTGCCGGTGTTACAGAGGATTACGGACGCTCTTTCGTAAGTTTATTTTTCATTCAAATAAGCTTTTACAGTCAGTGCATCAGATAGGGTGCCTCATACAACGTAATCGCCCCTTGCAGTCCGTGGGTCACACGCGATTGGTGGTGACCGGAGTCCAATAACGGACTCGTAAAGTGACTGCCTTGAAATCCAACGACTAACCTTTATTTTGATAGCGAAGAAAAGACTTCTAAGGGTGAAGATGTTCTCATGCAGCAATGTTTAAAAGCTTGTATGGGCTGATTCGTAAGTGGCTCTTGAAATTTTTATACACAAATATAGTTACCACGCAACATCCGGAGAATCGTAATATATATATATATATATATATATATATATATATATATATATATATATATCTTTAAAACTGAAAGTTATAAAAATGATATACCACACGTAAAAGTCCGCTTATGCTGTCTTTCAACACATAGGTAGATTTACAACAAAGACAGTCCTTCCATCCAATCGTGATTTCATATTTAAAATCGCGAGTATAATTTGTTTGATTTCTATTGCAAGCACAGCTAATACATCACGTTCATTTTACAGATCCCGTGAACATCATGAGGAGGAATCGTAACATTCTCTGGAATATAACAATGACCAACAATGAACGGTGAAATCTTCTGTGCACTTACACTGCTTTTTATATAATAAACCTATTTTCATTTTTGTGAAAATGGCTATTCTGCTTATATGTATACTGGTAACTTGATGGTTAAGCTCAAAGGTTGGAGAATATTGTAGTGGTAAACAAAGTGATGAAATGGAATTCGGGTAACCGTTGAAAAGCAGTTAGCTATTTTCCGCGATTTTTCGGTGCGTTGGGCATGTCAAACCCCATCCAGTTCAGTTCAGCCTCTAGGACTTGACGGCGGTCTGTCAGATCGCCCAGTATCTTGGACTAGTGAATTATTTGATCTGCAGGTGCTTCAACGTTATGAGGAGTCGTCTCTTCTTCGCAGGCGCGTATGGGAACTGTGGGACGAGAAATTTCGGAAAAACAGATTGAAGACACACAAAGTTGAGAAAGAGAAGTGTGACAGAGGGCTTTAGTCGTTACTCTTATCAAAGGATTCCTCTAAGACCTTAATGCAGTCGATTTTTGAAGGCATCCACTGAAGTTGCTCAAATCATTTCCCCCGTTAGTTTATTCCACTTGTTGGCGGACCTTACACGGTCTTTCGCGAGCTGTAGCCTGTGCCCCTGCAGTCTGTTATCCCTCGATGTCCAAAGAGAGACTCCCTAGGCCCAGCTGGCGTGTTCAGTTCTGAACACTTCTATTGAGTCCCCTGGTAACCTCCTTCTTTCCAGCGAGAATAGTTTTAACTTGCTTAACCTTTGCTCATAGCCCATCCCGTAACAAAAACCAAACCACTTAGCGAACCACTGTTGTACTTGCTCGAGGATTCTTTCAACCCACATGAGGAACGTACTCCAGGCATGAACGCAGTGTTCCATTTGGGGTCTAAGAGTGGCTCGGTATTATGGCAGTAAGATCTATTGTCACGTAGAACTCACAGCGCGATTCAGCTGGTTAACTGAGCGTAAGGCTTTTTCGAGGCACTCACACACTGCCTACCTGGTTTAAAGCCAGCTTTAATTACCACTTCCAGATGGCTAACCTCCACTGTTTGAGCAAGCGCCGTCTGGTTGCCTGGTGGGCCCATTTAGAGATTGGGCCATGGTTCTCTTTCATCATCGAGGTGTTAGCATTTTTCCACGTTGAGAGAGATCCCAACTACCGACCATACATAATCGCTATCCAGATCTCTCCGTACGATGCCATCTGCAATTGTTTCAAGCAGTTTGACATGGTTCGTAAATTTGTGGCAGTTATCCTCCAGTCTATTTGATAGGTCATTAATAAACAGGACAAACAGCGCGGTGCCTACGACAGATCTCTCTAACCTCACCTGAAACTGTCTTCCAATGAGTGCTCTGATAATTCATCTCTATCAACAGGCCCAACCCGAATCCAATCAGATTACTTGCCAACAGTCTGTGATTCACAGATTTAAATGCGTTCTTGAAATCAAAATATCAAACTCCAACTCTTTCCCCTTTGTCTAGTTTCCTAGTTACTTTATCGAAGTAGTGTATTAGGTTAGACAAGCATGTCTTTCGGCGAATGAAACCGTCCTGGTGGGGTGATATCAACCGGTGGCTTCCAGACGTTTGGTTATGCGGTCCAGGATTACCATTTTTGTGGTGCACTAACTGCTTCTTATTACTGTCCACCCGTAATGCGCATTTTTATATTTTCACATTTTCCATTTCAGCGTATATATTCAATCTGCTGAACGAATAAAGCCTATATTCTGGGTCTTTAACCTTCTCATTCTGACGCGGTGATTGTTTGATCGAAACAAGATTTACAATAACTAATCGCAATACACAACAGTTTATTCGTTCAACAATCGACAAAATTTTGCGACCCGGACACTTTGGTGTTGACCCTTTGTCACAAATATCATCAACGGCCTAGAAACATAGATCCCGCGCATTAAGTACTTTCATCGCTAAATCTTCAGAGCCTCGTTTGGACAAACTCGGTGTCCTAGTTAACTACATCACGCCACCAGTGTACGAATACATTGCGAGAGCAAAACGTACGAAAGTGCAATCGATACTATGGAGAAAGTTTACATAAACCGAAAAGAGGTTTTTGCTCGGCACGTGTTGTCCTGTTATTAACAGGAAACGGGCCAAACTGTGGACTAATTTCTATAGAAGCTTAAATTGTTAGCAAAAGACTGTGCTTTCAAATCTGTCACAGTCAAACGAAATCAAAACGACGCTATATGCGATGCGTTCATCAGCGTAATACAATCTAACATCATTCGACAACGACTTCTGGGAAACAGGTCGCTGGATCTCGATACCGGCTAAAACAAGCTTGTTTGTTGGAAACGGCTTGCCATCAATCTCAATCATTTCACCCGTCTGATTCTTCGTATTCAGTCTCAACATGCAATCTAGATATGCTCAAGGAATCACGCTCTTGCCCGCTTGAGTTGGGTTTGGCGGCAGCAGCAGCAACCGATCGATACTAATTCTGTGGATATGTCAGACACCCTCGTTCCAAGTGTCTCAGTAGAGACGCCGTGTGCAAACTGTGTAATAAAAAAGGCCATTACCAAAAGGTGAGTCGGTCAGCACCGCACGCCAAAACTACGTCGATAACTAGCTTTTTGTTATCTTTCGTGATATCATCTTCCGCTCCTTATCGCCTTTCGACTGCAGTGGTACAGGTTTTCATCAACGGAGTACCCCTGCAAGCTTTGGTGAATACCGGCAGTTCAGACGGCTACATATTAAGTCCTGTTGTTCAGAAGCAGTGTTGGATGATTGAAAGGTCACGCAGTTCTATTGTCATAGCACCCACTAGTTTTACAACACATACATGGACATTGCATTGTGACGTTGTCCTACAAAAGTTCTAACTACCCTCTCTTTAAACTTTCCATTCTGTGCTTCTAGGTCATGATTTCTTGCGCTTGCGTAAAATGCTAGTAATTCCTTTCAGAGACGAAAGTGGATCCTTTTCATTGTGTAATCTTCCTGATATTCGCATTGACCTGCCACCTCTATTTCACAACCCATTACATAATTGCATCTCGACTGCCGCTCAATCAGGACGACATTCCGCCACAGATGAAGGCTTCATCAAAATGTAAACCAAACATTTACTGAAAGAGCAAATCATAGAATCGTCCAGTTCACCCTGGCGCGCTAAGGAACTGGTCACTACCAACGAACGGCAGAAACGCAGAATGGTGATCGAAAACAGCCAGAGAGCCAACCGATTCACGCTCCTTGACGTCTATCCACTCTCGAAAGTCGATCAAATGGTCGAAAAAATCTCAAGCTATATTGTTTTAGTACTCTAGATCTGAAATCTCCCTATCACCAAATGCCCATCCGGGAGGAAGACAAGGTTTTCACTGCATCTGAAGCCTGTGGAAATCTGTCCCAATCCCATCGGATTCCTTTTGGTGTCACCAACGGTGTTTTGTGCTTTCAGAGGGTCATCAATCAGATTATCAATACGGAATCCTTCTCAGACACCTTTGCATACTTGGACAATATCACTATTTGCGGCGAGGAAGAAGAACAACACTAGAAAAGCCTATCGCGATTCTACACTGCTGCCGAGAAAAACGGACTTCCATCTAACGACAGTAAAAGCACAATCAGGGTAAAGCTGATTAGGCCTTGGGATACGAAGTTCCCCACAGGTCGACTGAACCTGATTCTGATAGACTTGAACCTCTTCAAAACCTACCGCTTCCGAAAGATTTAAGTCTCGATAGCGCATCATTAGGCTCTTCGCGCATTAGTTTATGATGGATATCACATTATTCGGATAAAATTCGGCCTCTAGTTAACAACCGAATATTCCCCTTGCCGGAAGAAATTGCAACGTCTAACAAGTCCATGAAAGACAAATTGTAGAGATCCGTAATGTCAACAACAGATCCAAAGTAACTCCTCGTGATCGAGACTGACGCTACTGACATTGCTATCACTGCAGTACTAACACAGAGGAGTAGATCAGTTGCTTTCTTTTCTAGGACACTGATAGCTAGTGAGCGACATCATTCATCGGTGGAAAAGGAGGTGTATCCTACAGTTGAGGCCACCCGAAAGTGGCGAAATTATTTAATTGGTGTACACTTTAAATAAACTACGGACCAAAGATCGGTCGCATTTAAGTACGACATAAATCAGCGAAGGAAAGCAAAGAATGATAAGATACAGCGTTGGCGAATTGAACTATCGTGTTACAACTTCGACGTGGTTTACCGTCGCGCCGAGGACAACTGAGCAACCAATACACTATCGCGTGGGTAATGCGGCTCTGCAAGTGATGATTCTCTATGCCATCCCGGAATAGTCCGGTTTATACACTTTGTACGATCCAGGAATCTCCTCTTCTCAGTTGAGGATGTAAAGAAAACGGTATCCCGTTATCCTGTCTCTGCTGAGCTAAAACCGAGAGTATGCAAAATACCTACTGGAAACACGACCAAAGCCACATCTCCACTCGAACGTTTAAATGTTGACTTCAAAAGTCCGCTGTCTTCGGCTACTCGTAATAGTTACCTATCTACGATAATTGACGAGTATTCTAGATTTCTATTCGTCTTTCCTTGCCAGGACATGACGGCGTCAACTACCATAGACAGATTCTGTCAGTTGTTCTCTATGTTTGCATGCCTTCGTGCATCCACTCGCACCGCGGTCCTTCTTTTATGTCCGAACAACTGAAACATTTCTTACATGCAAGAGGAATTGGGACCAGAAGAACGATAGCGTACAGTCTACGGTCTAATGGGCACGTAGAAAGCCTAAATGACACCATATGGCGTTGCATCTCTCTCGTCACTAAATCCAGACCTTTGCTTATCACCGAATGGGAAACTGTCCTTCCAAATGCACTCCATTCCTTTTGCTCCCTGATGCACAATGTCACGAACGCCACCTCACACGAACGTTTGCTACAATACAACAGAAAATCCACACAGGGAGTCTTTTTACCAAGCTGGCTTACTGTTCAAGGACCAGTCCTCAAGAGGCTCATTGTCCGTTCATCGAAGTATGAGCCTGCTGTCGAGGAAGTGGAACTCGTCGAATCCAATCCAAGGTGTGCTCATTGGCGTCTACCAAAAGGGCCCGAGGAAACGGTTTCTATTCACAACCTCGCTCCAAGATAACAGCAGCAGCTAAATCTTGACGTCAGACAAGTTTTTGCGTCAGACACAGATAACATAACAGACCATCACACAAACACTGATGACCCCGTTTACCCAGAAGTGTAAGGTCAACATATTCCTAATAACACACCAGTCATCACTCTCAGATAAACAACAAAGTACGGCCGTACAATATCCGAAATCGTGAAGTGTAAACATCCGTAACTGTTGTGATCTAAACTGTAAAACTTAGCGGGGAAGAATGTGGTGTACTAACTGCTTCTTATTACTGTCCACCCATAATGCGCATTTTTATATTTTCACATTTTCCATTTCAGCGTATATATTCAATCTGCTGAACGAATAAAGCCTATATTCTGGGCCTTTAACCTTCTCATTCTGACGTGGTGATTGTTTGATCGAAACAAGATATACAATAATTAATTGCAATACAGAACACTTTTCATGACTTCGAGTAATACTGACGTCAGGTTTAGCGGTCGATAATTCGCACATGCCTCCCTCCCATCCCTTTCGTGGACTAGAGTGACGGTGGATATGAGCCAGTCCTATGGCACCTCGCCTTTTTATAACGATGCGTTGAATAGAAGTTTTAGCCGTGTTGGCTAGTAGATCGGTTTACGGTCCAACTATTGTTGGATGAATTCCATAAGGTCCCCCTTGCCTTACACGATGTCCAGAGCCTAAAATTCTCGCAAACTGCGCTCCCACAGACTCTGGTGACTACCATCTCCGGGACATGAATTTTCTGTCTAATGGGTTTTCCGGACGCTCCTTGATCCGGTCTGTAAAAACCCTGAAAGAATTGCAGTAGATTCTCAACCTTTTCTTGCTCCGTGCAAGTCCTTGTCTCATTTTCATCCAAACTCCCACTACCGCTCTTTGTAATTGAGTATAGTACACTTTGGGATTCGTCTTGACGCGCGAAGCAATTCTGTTTTCGTATCTCCGTCTACATTCTAGTTATCTGCCCCAGACCTTCCTTCTGGCTACCCTGCGCTGCAGGAAAGCTCTATGCCCATTTGTACAAACATACCTTTGTCATTTTTTTGCATCGTCTTGTCAATAAACCGTTCAGGATAGCCGTTATTTAAGAGAACATTCCGCAGAAAAAGGAGTTCATTTCTTATTGTATTTTCGGAGCAGAGTTTTCTTGCTCTGTTAACTAAACAACGTATAAGATCCCTCTTTATTTTGAGGGGCACAAAGCTGTGAAAATGGATGTATTGTCCGTTCCATGTAGCTTTTCTATGCACTGATAACTGGACGGAAATACCACTCCGACGGCTTATGCATACGTCTAAATACGATAGACTATTGTCCTTTTCTTCTTCCAAAGTAAATTGAACATTTGGATGGGCAGCGTTAAAACTGTTAAGAAGCAGGTTTGTGTCCAGATTGGTGTCTAGCACACATATGATGTCGTCTACGTATCGTTCGTACAAGGTGAAATCTCGGATTACGAGTTCAAGATGATTATTTTCAAGTTTTGCCATAAAAATATCAACAAACAGGGATCCCAAAGGCGATCCCATTGCAACTCCGTCCTTCTGACGATAGATTTCACCATTGAACTGAAACTGGATATTATGTGTGCAGACATATAGTAATTGTTTCAGTTCATCCAACGGGATACCCAAATCGATCCCGTTACTCTGAATGTAATCGCACAGATAGTTGATTGTTTCACTGATCGGGACATTAGTGAACAGTGAGGTAACAGCAAGTGATATCATTCGCTTTCCTTCTAGATCCAGGTTCCTCACAGTTTCTACAAAATGAAATGTGTCTTGTAGACTGTCTAGAAATTGGCACTCTTACTAGTTCCAATAAGCCAGTCAACCACTTTGCTACTACGGGATACGGAGAGTTTCTAGATGAGTGCATATCCAATTCAGAATATCCCACCTGTTTGTCAAAAATTGATTGAATACAAACAACGAACATTTCTTTTTCTTCTGGAGTCAGTTAATCAAGTACTAGAGATAATTTCACAAAATTACGCTCCATTTCCGACACTCGACTTGACACAGTATCTCTCTCACTGAGCGCTTGACGATGTAAAGCTACACTAGTGGTGTTAATCCAATTCCTCTTCAGAACGGCGTGATATTGTTTGGGATATTCTGAATTGGATATGCACTCATCTAGAAACTCTCCGTATCCCGTAGTAGCAAAGTGGTTGACTGGCTTATTGGAACTAGTAAGAGTGCCAATTTCTAGACAGTCTACAAGACACATTTCATTTTGTAGAAACTGTGAGGAACCTGGATCTAGAAGGAAAGCGAATGATATCACTTGCTGTTACCTCACTGTTCACTAATGTCCCGATCAGTGAAACAATCAACTATCTGTGCGATTACATTCAGAGTAACGGGATCGATTTGGGTATCCCGTTGGATGAACTGAAACAATTACTATATGTCTGCACACATAATATCCAGTTTCAGTTCAATGGTGAAATCTATCGTCAGAAGGACGGAGTTGCAATGGGATCGCCTTTGGGATCCCTGTTTGTTGATATTTTTATGGCAAAACTTGAAAATAATCATCTTGAACTCGTAATCCGAGATTTCACCTTGTACGAACGATACGTAGACGACATCATATGTGTGCTAGACACCAATCTGGACACAAACCTGCTTCTTAACAGTTTTAACGCTGCCCATCCAAATGTTCAATTTACTTTGGAAGAAGAAAAGGACAATAGTCTATCGTATTTAGACGTATGCATAAGCCGTCGGAGTGGTATTTCCGTCCAGTTATCAGTGCATAGAAAAGCTACATGGAACGGACAATACATCCATTTTCACAGCTTTGTGCCCCTCAAAATAAAGAGGGATCTTATACGTTGTTTAGTTAACAGAGCAAGAAAACTCTGCTCCGAAAATACAATAAGAAATGAACTCCTTTTTCTGCGGAATGTTCTCTTAAATAACGGCTATCCTGAACGGTTTATTGACAAGACGATGCAAAGAAATGAAGGGAAATCAAGGGAGATAGGAGCCGCTAAGAAGGTACTGTATGTGCATTTGCCGTTCAAAGGCGACACGGAAGCCAAAATTATTCAACGAAGATTATCAGGAGTAATCAACGGAACATTTCACGTTTCACAGTTACAAATCCTGTTTGTTTTCAAACCGATAGTGTGTTTTCGATTGAAGGACATAGTGTCGAATTCTGCAACGTCGTTTTGTGTGTATTCTTTCACCTGTTCCTGTGGAACTAGATACATTGGTCGCACGACTCGGCGCTTATCCGAACGCGTTCGTAAAAACCACCCGGCCTGACTGAGCACGGGAGTAATTAGGACAATTACGAGTGCGGTGTGATCACACCTTGTTGAGTCAAACCACTCAATGGAGGTGATAAACGCTTTTCGCACCATTTACAAAGTCCGAGGAAAGCAATCAAGACTTGTCAAGTGTCGCATCTTAGCCACAGCCGAAGCCGTGAGTATTCGTCTCTACAATCCTCCCCTGTGCGAACAGAAACAATTTGTGCAAGCACTTAAGCTTCCGTGGCCCACGTCATTGTCTCGAACGCATATGCAACCACTTGAACATTTCACACTGTGATCAATTTCACATGCACACACGCACGTGCAGAGACAGATTTGGATTATCATTCTCTGTTCTTATTTTGTGAGTCATATATATTGTTATGTATTGGTATGAGTACGAGTAACTGAGAACGAGCTTGTTCGCCACGTTGTTTATTCTCAATTTGGCCTAATTGATAAGTCCAGATTGTTGCACAAACTGGCTATAGATGAATCGCGCTGCGCTGCGACAATGATTACTCTGGTAGTGATCGTGTGTTTCGTTATTTGGTTCACCTGTAGCAACAGAGCAAAGAATCGGACTTGTTGGCGGCAGAAGTGACAGTCTAACGACTTGCTTGCGTTACAACCCCCTGTGTCTCTCCCAGCAGATGAACTTCCTAACCTCAGATAGCTAGAAGGTCAGGCATGATGGTAGTGGTGAAATGAAGTAGCGGAAGAAGAAGGAGGAAAAATAAGAAAAGTAGAACAACGAAAATCTTTTTAACTAGGGATTAACACCAGGTCAACCGGAAGCGCATCCGAACGTTTGGGTGAATGAATGTTTGGTCGCCCGACATTTGGTCGAACGGACATTTCGTCGAACATTTCGATGTCCGAATAAATTTATGTTCACTCAAGGCTGTCAAATGTAGAGCCCTGAAAAAGTGGGTTAGGGATTCCGTTTCCTTGGCCATTCTCAGGATGTATAGGTAACACCTAGTAATCCAGAGTTACAAAGGCATACACTGATCATGAATCGGTAAACAAAAAACTTGCGCTTCAGTGCTGTGCTTTGTTGTTTGGTCCGGTTTCGAAGAAATAAAGGGCGAATGCATCACAGTCAAATTCTTTTGACTGTTATGACCTCGCTTCACGCCGGAATTCCTAAAGCCCAGGATCTAGAACTAAGGTCAGCTGAAATGCCAAAGTGCCGTCTACCACGACAGTGACCGGTGAATCTGGAATTCAAGCCTCTGTCCTTTTGAAGTGATAGACACTTGATCCACTTTATCAACTCAGTATGTGAACAAAATGACTCACCTTAACGATTATATGCGGTGGGCAAAACAAGATTAATCACTGGCCTTGTATTAACCAGCGACTGCCTTCAATAAACATTCCAGCGGCCCTAGTTTGCAAACCTAAGGCTAGAGAAAACACCAAAAGTTGGTTGATGGATACCGCTCACAGCCACTGGCAAGTGAGCAATCTTTATGTTCGTCTAATTTGCCTATGGCTGCGTCATCGACCGATGGGCGGATTATGGTCACTTACACGCTCAACGTCCCGTGATAGGCAGCGTTTTGTCATCCTCTTAAGGTAAGTCTGAGAGTTCGTATATGATACGTTGCAGATAATGGAATTCACCGTTTTCAGTAGAGGTGGACCGAAGCTACTTGTATACGGTGGGAAAAAAGAATGGCGACATTACCTACTGGAAATGTGAACAATGTGGTCGATATGGTGGAAGGCTGAAAACATAACCACATGATTCTACATAGCACCAGCCACTCAAATCCTCCTGATGCTGCACGGAACATAGCACAGAAGATGCAGCACACTAAACATGTGGAGTCGTCGGGATTTCGTGTTTGATGCAAAATTGTATTCGTGATTTCCCACTTGACGCTGCAGGCGATTTATCGAAGAAAGAAACGTTGTCCCGAATGGTCACAAGGAAACGCGTGGTTCCGGATGGTGATTCATTACCAATATATATATATATATATATATATATATATATATATATATTATATATATATATATATATATATATATATATATATATATATTATATATATATATATATATATATATATATATATATATAATATATATCACACTTGTCTGGTTTCAGACTGTATGCCAAACAAAACATGGTACAATCGGGGGGGGGGGGGGAGAGGTAGATAGTTCGAACACATGATTTGTTTGTGGGCGCGATACTGCCAGGTTGCCTAAGCCAAAGCCGGTTAATTTTCTTAGGGATCCACAATCGGAGCCTTTAGCTGTCCAAAGCTTAACCCGCAATGCAGCGAGACGAAACGTGGGGTCCTTAACCCACTGGAGGCCGGTGACTGATTCCTCGGTTCATTCGCCTTTCGGATGAGGCCAAACATCCTGGGTGCTCAGTGCACCTCTCGGCCACAGATGCCGGCGAGCATACTGTCGAACGCCTCATATGCCACCCGCGGTTGGTTTGGAATCACGATTTACCCATCTCCCTTAGACTGACTTGTAGTCAGCCAACCGGGTATTCGCTTTCGTCCTCTCACTTTAGTGGGAACGCCTCCACCACGAGAAGGCAGTGAGTAGGACTTCCTCAACAGAGGCTGTGTTAGATGCACGGTCACTCGGAAGCATTTCGAGAGGCGTTCAGGACGAGTAGCCATCTCGGAGCCTGAGACACCCATCCCCGACCATACTGAGGCATTCATTATCAGAATCTCTAATGAAAACTATTCGTGGAGAAAATTTCGTTCTTCACAATAGTTCTGATTTGACAATTTTAGCCACGAGCCGCAATCTGCAGCTGCTAAAAGATGTAGGTCACTTGCAGTGCGACGGAACATCTGACACGGCACGACTGAACTACAAGCTGTACATAATCCACGCCGTATTGTGTGGGGACCATACAGTTCCGTTGGTTTATTGTATTTCCAGAAGAGAAAGCACTGAGGTGTGTCTAATATTGGTTATTCACCGAAAAAAAATAAACCCCAACTCGTTCAACTCTATTTAGGTTACAAAACAACCTTCTGTTCTTCGATTCGCTTTCCTCCAACCCAGAAATAATCAGCGGTCTTGGAACGAATACTTCTATACTGTTCGCTATCAATGAGAAGTTATTTACCTCAGTCGTACGTCTCTCATTCTATAAAAGTGTAGTACAAAAAGTAGCGCAGCATTAATAACAACATAATTACCTTGTTTTACATTTCTAATTTTCTCTGTATAATACCCGTCCGCGAGCATCTGATTGGAAAAATGTCTCCATTGATGAACACGCATAATACTTACGTACGCATTTACAAGTAATGATATGGCTTTCACTTTTATTTCATGTCACCAATGAGCCAAGCCGGGCTTATTCGTAGTCCTCCATTCCATTTATTAAATTATTTATCCCGTCTTATATTTCAATGAATGTGCTTCGGGCGACATAGAGTCCTTGCTGTATGAAGTGAGATAATATTGATTCATAAGTAGCCAACCCTGAATTGATTGATCGAATAAATTACTCATTTTGACCAGTCACGTGTGAGAACAGCCTTCGCCAATTGGGTGCTACTTTTGAGAGTCTGAGTTTAGTTTGGGCGATAATGGGAACATTACACAAACTGTGACATTTTGAGGGCATTACGTTTAAGGTTGAAAACCAATGGAAGGAAGGTTTGGGACTGGGTTTCTGCTAGTTTCTGAGGGTGCAACCTTTGGCAGACTTGAGTGAATATAGTGTAATTCAATCATCAAAATGTTTGGCGACCAGATGTCTATTCGATCAAGTGTCCAGCGACCAAATGTCGGGCGACTAAAAGTCCAGAAGCCAACAAGAGGTAGGGACTGAAAATAGGTGGAGACTTTACGGTTAAAAGCTAGTTGAAAGGCATTTTTTATTTGGGATGATGTTAGAAGCAGTTAGGAAAAATTTCTGACCAACAGCGGTCTAGGCGAGCCTTAAACACTGCTACAGTTTAGGAGGCCACCGCATCCCCTGGGAGCTGGTCCCATGAGTTCACCACACGGAATGCAAGAGACTGTGCCACAAAACTACTATATTTTCGTGGTTTGGCCAGCTTTAGCTCATGTCCCCTGAGAACTGTGTGACGGCTGAGTGTCAGAAGAGGTAAGCTAGGTTGCGGTAGTCTTTTTAACTGTTTGAATGTCTCAATGAAGTCTTCTCTCTGCCGTCTCCGTTCCAGCGAGAACAGGTTCAGCTGTTCCAATCTGGCTGGATAAGGCAATTCTTTAAGCCCCCTACGGAACCTTGTGAAACGCCGCTATTTTTTCGAGTACCTGCCTGTCAAACACAAGTGACGTCGACCAAGCCTGAACACAATTCTTCAAGTGTGGTTGAACTACCGCCTTATAGATAGACAACAGTACCGCAGGTTTCCCGGAGCAAACGGCCCTGGTTACTTAGTACAGGGCGCGAGGCGCTCTTGCTGCGGAAAAAATACATTGCAAGCCGAGCTTAGAGGATTCGTGTGAGTTTACTCCCAGGTCCACTATCTGCTTCACCCTCCAGGTTGTAATGACCAGGCATTCGTACATCTCTCGCCCCTCCTTGTGTGGCGGCTGGTAACAGGTATTTGCACCTTTTTGCATTTAGAGTTAGGTGCCATTTGCTCGCCCACCCATGGATGCGTAATACATTCCTCTGTAAGCTCGAGTCCGAAGGATTTTCCACAAGTTTCAAGTCATCAGGGAACAAAAATCCTGGGCTCATGATTTTCTGAGTTAATTTGTTTATGTAGGCCTTAATCAGGTTTGATTTACCATCCCCCCCACCCGAATGTGGAACGATCTATCACTCAGGTAGGCCTTTATCCACGCCACCACTCTGGGGGTTGTGCTCATACCCTCTAACTTGAATAGCAAAAGTCTGTGACTAACAGAGTCGAAGGCCTTCTGAAAGTTCAGGTACCAAACTTCGGCCAGCTCACCCCTGTCCAAACGTGTCGCGACCTCGTCCGGGAAACAGAGCACGTTTGACAAGCTTGATCGGTTCCTCATGGGACCATGCTGTCTACTTGACAATAGATCACCTTGAACGAGAAGAGCCATAACTTTGTTCTTTGGGATCTTTTTGAAGACCTAAAGTACAACCGGTAAGAGACTTACTGGTCTGTAATTTTTCCGCACCTTCTTTTGACCCACCCTCATGAATGGAAACAACCTCGGCAACCTTTCAATCTGAAAAGGTGTGGATGTTTCCAAGGACATGCTGAACAACCGAGTCAGGGGTTCGGCTATAACTGCTTCCAGTGGCTTAATGATGGATGCAGGCCATCTGATCCCGTTGCCTTGCTTGCACTTAACATTCCGATGGCCTCCGCAACTTGTTCTAGATGAATCAAGAAGACATACATTTGTGTTGTTGCCTGATTTGAGTTGCGATTGTCGTAATCCCCTGAGTTCACCGTATTTACCCGCTTGAAGTGATATTTCAGTACTCTGCCTTGCAATCACTTGCTTTGGCATGCTGCCCGTCCTCTCCAACTACACACACTACTGCCACTCTCAAGGATGACATGGACTGCACGTAGTTACAGTACGCTTTCGGACAGGACTTGACCTTAGTCTCTAGTGCCAACTCATAACTTGACTGACATTTTTTCTGTATCCCTAGGGTCATGGTGCAGGCATTGAACTGCAACAGTTTCCGGTGGCCACCATTTTCCTTGAAAACATTCCATGTCCTCTAATTCCATTTTTGCGATCGCTCTGCATGATGCTTCCACCAAGGTGATTTACCCCGTGTTCTAACAGTGCGCAAAGGAGCAAAAGTCCTAATTACAGCTATAACAGTCCTTGAAAAACGTCCACCCTCCTTCCACTGTTTCGTACTCGAATTTCCATTTCAACCCCAGGGCGTGTTGACTGCCCCGTTCTGTTTAGATAACCATAACCCAGGCACCAGGTGCAGTGTCTTTGGTTGCTATCTCCCATCATCATCATCATCATCATCATCATCATCATCATCATCATCATCATCATCATCATCATCATCATCATTATCATCATCATCATCATCATCATCATCATCATCATCATCATCATCATCATCATCATCATCAGAATCGTACAGAATTAAACAGTACAGCAAGCCACCCTGACCACTGCCTTTCTCACCATGTTGCATGTTGAATTAAAAAGTATGAATATACAAAACGAATAGGAAGTGGACCTACACGGGTGGGAAAGGGAAAGAATGCCCTAGTAGCCAACACACGGAATACACAGTCTAACTGTACAAACACACACCGATCAGTCATTCTGATTTGACATAAAGTGACAACACGACCGCCGCTGTTCGCGGTTCGCTGCCATATTTTTAAGTGTCTCCAGCCAACTGGTTGAGAGATCTTTTTGACCCCAACCACGAAGACGTGAGGCACCTACTTTTCCTAAGTTCGCTGTACATTTTCTCATTCCTCGCTGCCACGTCATCTGTTTGCCACCAAGTGGTTTCTTCCACTCCCTAGGAGGAACGGAGAATAGGACACGGTATGGTAGACGTGTGTTTGCCATACGTAACACGTGCCCCAACCAACGAAGTCTACCAAGTTGGATACACTGTCACAAAACGTTCTCCGAACTAATACCCAATATTCACTCTTTGACTTTAGCATTGCTTACTCGGTCATTCCAACCAATCTAGCAAATCTACATGAACATCGGTGGTCGAAAACATCAAGACGACGAATATCTTCAGCCCGCACACTCCACGTCTCGCAACCATACAATAAAACTGAACGCACTGCGGCACAATATACACGATAGGCTTTTTTAAGTCTGAATACAAAAATGTAGGTCCGTACTAATCCACCTAATGCGGTTTGTCCCCGAAAGTCACAAAAAGCCTTGAGCTCGCCGTCTCTCTTCCGCAGATCGTCATTCTCCTGTCTACGCATTTTGCTCACCACAGCAGTTTGGTTTAGCCTGTAGCGCTCCCGTTTCGCACGTCAATGCACTGCTGCTCTGTTGGATGCTCGTATATCCGTCCCCCCAGATGCCACATTCAGTGAAGTGTGTAAACTGAGACGCCAACTGACTAGGAGCCTGAGAAATGATCGTGAGCAGCGGTGGGTCGCGAAATGTAAGGAGATGGAAAAGGCTGTGTCCATTGGCAATGCTCGCAACCCTTTCCGTCTGATTAGAGGTACTGGTCTACGGAAGCCTGGTGTGAGTTAAATAAGGAATCCGACGGATCACTGATTCACTCTCAGGGACGTCGTCTGGAGCGCTGAGCGGAGCATTTTAGGGGATAATTTAGTTGGCCCACTTCAACGGTGGACCTTCCCATTATATCTGCCAGCGAAACGATGCAGATGGATGTCAGTCCTCCATCAGAGATGGAGATTATGCGGGAGATAGGTTACTTGAAAAGGTACAAAGCCGCTAGACGGGGTGGGTTGTCTCCATCTTTTTTCAAGGATGTAGGTGAAGTTTTGGTTTCGGAGTCAACAAAACTCCTCTGCATTATCTGGGATAGCGAGTGGATTCCAAGGGAATAGTGCTAACCGGTTATTGCGCCAATTTACAAGAAAGCAATTGATCCTCTTGTGAAATCCACGAAGGAATTAGCTTCGTAAGCATCGCGTCTAAACTTCTCACCGGCCTGATTCTCCACCGATTATCCAATGCCCGCGAAATGTGTACCCCTAAGAATCAAGCCGGTTTCACACCCGGTCGTGGTTTTATCGACCACATCCTCACTTTTCGGCAAGCCTTGGAGCATAGACACGTCTTTCGTAAACCCACGATCTCACTTTCCCTTGATCTGAAAGCGGCCGTCGACTCAGTCGACCACACAGTTCTATGGTGCTGCCTCTCATTGAAGGATGTGTCAGAGTTCATTTCTCTTTTCTAATGCCTGTGCGAAAACAGCCAGAGCCGTGTTCGTGCTTACGGCGATCTTTCCTCTGAGTTCACCACGGAAAGTGGTGGTCGTCGGGGTTGCCCTTTTCCGCCTTTCCTCTTCAGTCTTGTGATTGAACTGGTTCTTGAGATAGCCCTATCCTCGTGTGAGAATAGCGGTGTCGATCTTTGTTCAGGCAGTAAACTGTCTGACTTAGAATACGCGGACGATATTGTTTTTCTGAGTGAAGATCCAGGTAAGTTGCAAGCTTTCTTAGATAGCCTAAACAACAGTGTATCAATGTTTGGGATGCGTTTTGCACCTTCAAAGTATAAAATGCTGTTGCAGGACTGGGTTGGCTCAACACCAAACCTTATGTTGGCAGGAGAAGCTCTAGCTGAAGTGGATAAATTTTGTTACCTGGGTAGTTACATCTCACCGGGTGGACAGATAACGGATGAAGTGTCATCGCGTATACAGAAGGCACGTTTGGTTTTTGCCAACCTCCGTCATCTGCGAGCCGGCTTGACATTCGATTGTCTGTTAAGGGTAGAGTGTACAATGCGGTGGTTAGGTCCGTTCTTTTATACGGTTCAGAAATATGACCGTTGAGGGTAGAAGACAGGCGAAGATTGTCGGTGTTCGAGCACCAATGTCACCGTACCATTGCCCGAGTATGGTGGGAACACCGTATCAGCAATGAGGTAAGGCGTAAGGTGTTGGGAAACAGAGGTCAGTCTCTGGATCAACTACTAAGTCTAAACAGGTTAATGTGGTTGGGACATGTGTTACGCATGCCCACCGATAGACTTCCTCAGCGTACGCTGTTCTTTGAGGCAGGTGGTGATTGGAAGGTAAGTCGGGGTGGTCAGTCCATGACATGGCAAAAAGGTATGAAAACCTTGACCAGTGGACTTGGCCGAGTAGGACGTATTAGACTTTCAGGTTGGGGTTCACGTGATCCGCCTACCAAATGGTTAGAGACATTAAGTAATATGGTTAGGTATCGCAGCCAGCGGCGTAGTTGCATTCGGACTCTTTCCCTGTCCTCTCGATTTCCGCTTGATATTTTGACTTTTTGGATCTTTATCACCATACTCCTGAGCACAATATCCAACTCGCTTTATTGACCACTATTTGTGCTACCGCCTGCCACATATGCCCCTGGTAGTCGTCCCCTGTTGTCTTGCTCTCTTGATTTCAGCGGAACGACTACTACAGGCAAGAAGATACCTCAAGAACAGGGGAAACTTGGGCTCCAGCCTCGAACCCATGTACTACTTCAAGACTACCTAAATGTGCTTGTGCACGAGAGCTTCAATCCCGCCGATCAGTGCATGTCAGCAACGGTCAGGGCTAACAGGGCGCTTTTCAACTTAAGAACGTTGGTGTCTAGAGAGGCCGGAGTAGTTCTTCCTATATACAAGCTGGCTGTGAGGCATCACTTGCAGACTTTTGTTCAAGCATGGGCACCAAGCCTAGTGAAGGACAAAAAACATTGGTAGACGTCCAAAGCTTTACTCGAATGATAAACGGGATGCAAGGGAAGTAGCACCGGAAAAGAATAAAAGCCCCAAATCTACTCTCCCTTGATCGCCGTAGGCTAAGGGGAGATCTGATAGAATGCTACAAGTTATATGAGAATCACTACGACCCACAGAACACTACTGACGCGTTGTCACAACCTTGAACTCAGGGGACACGAGCATATATTGGGCAAAACAAAAACAAACAAGAGAATAAGGGCTTGTTTCTTTTCCCGCCGTGCCATAAACAAGTGAAACAAGTTGTCTCCACACGTAGTGACAGCAACCCCGGTCGTGCTGGGCAGGTATTCCCAGACTATTACTGAGTGGGTTTCTTTTTATTCTCATTTTCTGTCCTTTTCTTCCCTCTCGACTAACTATCTCGTACTGCACCTCATCACTCTAATGTTTCCTTACTGTGCCTATCTCTATCACAGCCTCCATATTACCCGGGTGATGATGAGTAGGCCTATCTATCATCATTTCATACCAACATCTTTACATTATTCGAGAACAGCAGTGAGTTGTGACGCCGAACCTATTTTAGTGTGAGGTTGCTGTTTCCGAGGGCGAGCTTGTTTCTTTTCCTCCTCTCAGCTACTGCAAATACCGAATTATATTGGATACCTGAAAGTCACAACGCGGCGGGAATTCCTTGGGCTTGCAGTGCAATAAACTGGGTGTTTGTTGGCTCAAGCCGCAAGTCCTGTGACCTGACGACCTGAGTACCCGACCTCCACCTACCAAACACCCGAGCGGAGTAGTATGGAAGGATCAGTGTCGTTCTTCATTCTTCATAATAGAGGCAGTGAGTATCTCTCCCGTGTAAGCCTTCTCACCACAGCTCAGTGATCCAGACTCGGGAGTGAGTCTCCCACCATCACCTTTCCAGAAGTCGCCTGAACAATGTATCGTTAGGCTTTTCCACCACTTCAGCTGGCAGCGAGTTCCATGGACTGGTCACCTTGAGGGATAGACGGCGCATCAGTGGAAGGCCCACCGAGTTGAGTTAGCGGGTGTCCCCTCGTACGGTCAAGTCTGCGAAGAGGGAGCTCTGTATGTAGTTCTGGGTCAAAGTCGCCTCTGATGATACGCCTGGTGAAGATGAAGTCTCCTCATACTCGCCGATAGGCCACCGGAAACAACCCTGTAATCTTCAGCCGCTCTTCGCAGCTGACCCCGCGTAGCCCTACGACAAAGCGGGTGGCGCCTCTCTGCACTCTTTCCAACTTTGCCACTTTGGCCACCGTACAAAGGAAAACCGCTGGCCACCGTATTCCAACCTGGGATGTACATGGATTGCATACAGTAACTTGAAAGCGTTGAGTGAGAGATGTCCGAATGATTGGTTAATCGGCTCGAGGACACTCCACGGTGACGCACAAACTCTATCTGTGTTGTTCTCCGTTTTTAGTGAAGAGGTCACCATCACACCCAGATCTTTCTCGCAGGCAGAACGGCGAAGGAGTGCCTCGTGTACATAGTACATGCCATTACTGGGCGGTACCCCTACTCGCATATGTGCACACTTTTTAGAGTTGACCGGCAGCGACCACAGATCTGACCATCTTTTAAGGGCTTTGATGTCCTCCTGAAGAACAAGCTCATCTGCATTTGATGTGATCGTATGCCAGGTCTTAGGTAGTCTGCGTAGATGAGACTCAACGACTGAAAAATTGGTGCAAGACCATTGATATAGGCCAGGAAGAGGAGCCGACCCAGAACCGTTTCTTGTGTAACCCCAGTCAACACAGGGGTGCGCATTTTAGTCTCAAAATAGTCCTGCGAGGGACTATTTTCAAGTATTTAGTTTGAGAAGGGTTTTTGTCATGCTATCGGATTTGAATAGGTCTGAAACATGAAAAAATAATTTTATTTCATTGAAAAACACTATGGTTTACCAGCTCGGTCAGCACAAAGAGAGCGTTCAGTCCCGCACCGATCGGTGTGTTCAGAAATAGTCCCAAAAATGTCCCCGGGGTGTATCAAACGCGATTGAATTGAGGCTAATTTGTGACTATTTTTGGACCAATTTGGGACTATTTTTGACTAATTTGGGACTACTTTGCTGACTGGGACACCATCAGTAGCCACTCGCCAAGTTGACATTGACTGTGCTACTCGTACTGCCCAGATTCCTCCTTTCAGAAAGTACTCTATCCACAAAATCAAGGGATCTACAACACCAAGAGCCTTAAGTTTATCCAGTAGATGGTGATGCGAGACTTTGTCAAAAGCCTTGCTGAAACCCACGAGGATTACGTCCGTAGGGTGTCCCTCATCCTTGGCCATCGTTCTATTGTCTTGAAGTCTTGAAGTACTACACGGGTTCGAGGCTTTGAGCCCCATTGTCCCGATTCTCGAGGAAACCTTTGATCGTCTGTCGGATTCACTGAGCTGAAACGAGGGTAAAGGGGAGCGGGGGGAGGGGCGGCAACAAAAACAAAATACACGTAATATCATGCAGTGTCTCACTATGGACAGTGCCTTAAGCGAAGTGGAGGCACGACATTCATGAACATATAGTGGAACGGAAATGCAATAAAAGACATCTATTGTACCTTTTTGTGGACCAGGAATTACTGGGAGAGACCCAGGTAGAGGTCTGACTTTTTCTTGAAGATAGTTTTGTTCTGCGAGAAAACAATATCTTCCGGAAGTGCATTCCACAGAGTAATAACCCTATAGCTAAAAAAGTTAATCCTTAGTGAAGTGAGTGGTCTCGGTTTAAAGACCTTTCTGCTTTGACCACGGAGAGAAGAGGCTGGACAGACGGAGAAGAAGAAATCGCTTTGACCTGATTCAAAAAGGCGAAACATCAAGAACAGATCACCTCTTACTTGTTTTAAGTCAGGGGGATAGAGACTGAGTAGTAAGAGGCGGACGGGATAAGGTAGGTGGGACAGACCCATACTGCTTTGGTGGAGGCTCTCTGAACTCTTTCTAGGATCTCACGTTCTCGGACAAGACCAGAGTGCACTAACTGACTACCGTACTCCAGCAGGGGACGGATATACATGCCGAGAATCATGGGGAAATCATCCCTAGAGATGCGCGGGAAAGACCTTCGAATCATATTTAGGACTCGAAAGGCAGACATGCTCGCAAGTTGGTGATGATGAGAGAAGGACAATTTACAACCTAACCAGAAACCGATCACCTTGTGTCGGTCAATCCTTGGCAGTGTAACTACTCCGTTAATGACTAACGTGTGACCAGTCTCTCTGCAGAAAGACATGCTCACGCATTTGTCATCATCAACTGGGAGGTTCCAATCCTCGGACCAGAGTTTCGTTTCATCAACTGCAATTTGCAGGTTTTCAACGCTTGAACTCCAGAGGGTTACATCGTCTGCGTACATAGCAATGTTCGCAGGAAGGGCTGTCGGAAGATCGTTTATGTAGATCAAGAAAAGAAGAGGACCTAAGACCGACCCTTGGGGGACCCCAGTTGTTACTGGGGAGGGTTGAGACAAAACACTCCCCACCTTTACCACAAAGGTGCGGTCGCTTAAGAAGCTGCGTAAGATGGCCAACATGGGGCCTGTTCCCGTATGTTTGCAGCTTAAAAAGAAGAGGGGCATGGGGGACCTTGTCGAAGGCCTTGGCAAAATCATTGAATACAGCGTGTGAGAGATGGCCATCATCGTAGGCATTCGTCAGACTATCTATGACAGTAAGCATATTGGTGATGCATGATCTGCCAGGAAGAAACCCATGCTGGGACGGGGAGAGGATCCTGTTTCTATGCAGATGGGGACAAACCGCGCTCTTAAGAATTCGCTCGAAAATTTTGCTGGTGATGCTAGTTAGACTTATGGGTCTGTAACTAGCAGCAAGGTGTCTACTACCCTTCTTATAGATGGGTGCGATGACTGCTTTTTTCCAGCTACCGGGGAAAACTCCATAGTCAACACATCGCAAAAAAGTGATGCGTAGGGAGCAGCTAATATGTCCGCGGTTTCCTTAAGAATGCGGGGATGGATTAAGTCAGGACCCATGGAGCAGTATTGCTTGAGCCGTCGGAAACCTTGTGCGACTGCACCGATGGGAATAGTGACGTGGTTAAGTGTAGTGACCAGAGATATCGGGTGCACGGTAGGGTGTGATGATATGAGTAGGGAGCTAAAAACTGTACGAAAGTAGGAGCTGAAGGCCTCGACCACTTGGCTGGGGGAAGTGACTGGGGATCCGGCACTATCTTTGAGAGCTAGTGGCGTCGGAACTGTGCCCCTCAGACGGCGCATGTATTGAAAGAAAAATGCCTTATTGGTCCATGCTCGAGCAAGTACAGATCGTTAGACTGCATTCTGATGGGACTTGATCTTGTCTTTGCATATGTTGCGTATAATCCTGATTTTTTCTGCATCGCGCGCAAGACCTGTGGCTTTATATCTAGCAAAGAGGCGTGCGCGTTCGTCTAGAATGCGCCTTATGGGGTGAGGGAGGGGCCGTTTACCGGTCTGTGGAAGACGAAATCTGGGGTCAAATAGCCTATCAGCTAAGGAGATCAGCTTTCTGAGATTCTCTGCCATTTCATCAGCAGAGTTACCTAGGTTGGCTGAATTTAGCTGGGAGCGAATAAATGCACAGGTATGGTCAGAATTGGTCCTTTTGAAGAATATCAAAATTTTGATTTCTGAGGGAAGAGGAGGCCATTTCACAATATAACCGAACCCAATGAGAATGTGATCACTTTTGCTGACAGGCGGCAAGTAGTGCACCACGTCTACTTGGAACCATTCATTGGTGATGGCTAAGTCTAGTAGGGACTGGGCATGGCCTGTGCGATATCTAGTCGGATCTTTTACGTTTTGCACCCATGAGTTCTTGAGTACGAGATCCAGGAGGGGTTTACCAAAGATGACATCCGAGGCATCAGCTCTTTGCCAGTCGATACTGGGTGAGTTGAAGTCACCAGTGACTAACAGATGAGTGAAGTCTGCGTAACTTTTCAGGGAGCCTAATAAGTCTATGAGACCTAGGCTATCGGTTGAATTGCATGCAAGAGGACGATATACTACACCAAGCAGTAGGGTATCTGTCCTAGAGAGGGTAAACACAACCCACGAACGATCAATACATGGAAAGGTAGGGGTTGTCAGTATGGTGGGAGGAGGGATAGAATTACCGTAGTATATGATAACCCCGCCGGCATGACCTCTGCTGGAGTCCTGCCTTACTGTGAAGTATCCCGGAATGGATATTTCGGCATCAAGTATATCAAAGGTGAGCCAGGCTTTTGTGAGGGCTATGATCTGAGGCTCTTTATCCACTGCAAGCTGCCGAAGTTCGGGGTTCTTATTCAGCATACTCAGGCAATTGCTGTAAAAACACTTGAGCACATACTTCGGATTTGTTGCAGAATCGCCAGAGACAACTGATTTTGGGTTTAAGGAGGGGGAACGAGGGAGAGTTGAGGATGGAAAGGAGATCCTGGGGGAGTTGGAGCCTGAAGATATTGGGGGGGGGGGGGGACTGGAGAGTAAACAGACTGTTGGGGGGAATGGTAAGTTTTGACGTCTAGTAACCTGGGAGGTATCATACCAGGCGGACGGTCTACATCCTTCAGTCTCCGAAAAGGGTAGGCTGCTTCTTGTGGTTTACCTTTGTGCGTACTGCGTGATTCACGGCCTTGAGTTTTCTTTTTATTGATCCTGTTTTTAATGACTGCATTAGATATCATTTCTTCTGCGTTAACCTCCTCACTGCAGCTTTCAGCAGAAACGGGTTGCAGGTTTGTGTCTGTGTTCAAGGATGGGTGAGTCTCGTCCGTTAATACAGTCGTACTAGCAATGCTGGGGTCTGGGATACTTTTTTTACTCGTCTGACATTTAGTAGCACTAGGTCTACTACTGGGGGTACTTTCCGCGACGGGAGATGGAGTGAGTAGGGAAGCAGCGGATGGTGGGCATGCAGCTCGATCCTCAAGGCGAGTTACCTGGACAACAGGCAGCACTCTGAGCTTGGGATCGGTTTTTTGTGGGATCTATGGCATAGCCTTCTCACTGCAGAGCCTTAGATGAAGTGGCTTGTCAATGGATACTCCCTTGAGCCCTTTTATTTCCTCCCTGAGCTTTGCGGTTGAGGGAACAATTCGTTTGGCTGCCTCTGTGGAGCTCATTTCAATTAGAATACCGTGTGCCCGGTTGGTGCGTTTGGTTACCAGCCAAGTGGACCGATTTTTAAGTGGGAAAGGGAGTTTGAGGCGGTTAAACACCTGGGCATAGGTGTCATGAGGGTGATCTGAGTTGAGAAAGCGACCCCAGGAGATGACTCGCTTGGTGTATTTCTGTCTTGCAAAATCTCAGCGACATCAAGAATTTGCAGCTCAGATACTCTGCACACCTGATCGGATGCCTGGGACACCAGGAGGGATTTGATAACCAAGCTCCTCAGGCTGGTCAACTCATCCTTGAGGGCACGGACAGTGGCCTTTGGCTCAACCATCTCCGCAGTCTGACTTTGGACTGCACATTTAAGTGCATTCGCTGCCAGCACATTATGAAGGACTGTCTTTTCCGGATCGAGGAATAAGAATTGGCCACAGAATACATTGCCTCACGGGGAAAGTAGCCTCGTCTGAGGAAGTGGTTATATCAATGGTGGGGGAAGTTGACATTATTCAGAATCAAATCAGCACAGATAAAGATCGACCTAATTGGGGGAGGGGGGACGAGCTGTGTGTTCTAAAAATTCCAAAATCTGCTACACTCACCGAGGTAGACAGCCGCACCGCCGGTGTAACGCAGTCGCCTTGAAGTCTTGAAGTTCAGTTCAGTTCAGTTCAGTTCAGTTCATTTCATTTCAGTTCATTTCATTTCAGTTCAGTTCAGTTCAGTTCAGTCATCACAGGACAGGTAATGGCCACGGCCAATCGAGCCTCCAGAATTCAGTCAGTCAGTATTCAGTCTTCAGGTAAAGGGCAGTGGGAAGTCATCCCGTGTGAGCCCCCTCACATTGTACTCTATTGACTCGACTGGATGTTGGTGCTCCGCCAATAAACCTTCAGGGTCTGGTCCAATTTCCCCTTGAATAAAGTCTCGGTTTCCTCCTCCACCACTTCGGTCGGTAGAGCTTTCCAGAGATTGGTCACTCTCCTTGACAACCGATAGATGGCCGGTAAGCCGGTGGAATGCACCTTACGAAGCTTCAGGGCGTGTCCTCTGGTACGATCATTGGTCCTGAGCGGGAATTCTGACTGTAGTTTCCGGCCCAACTCACCGCGGATTATTCGCCTGGCATAGATGAGGTCGCATCGAAGAGGTCGATAGGCAACGGGAAACAACTCGGTGACTTCTAAGCTTTCCTCATAGCTGAACCCACGCAGCCCGGCCACGAAGCGTGTGGCAGCACTTTGCATTCGATCTAGTTTAGCTACTTCCGCGGCCGTACACGGGTAGACAGCCGGACCGCCATATTCCAAACTAGGACTTACATGTGAGACTTAAAGTAGTCAGAAATTGTCCAGGGGTAGAGGCCCAAATGAACGGCGAATGGGACCAAGTATCTTCCACGCTGAGACGCACTCTCTCTCAGTGTGAGCTCTTGTCTTCAGATTGTTGGTGACAACAACTCCAAGGTCCTTTTCTTCCTGCGTGTGACGCAGTAAGATACTCCCAAGGCAGTGGCCGGAAGTATCGTTGGGGCCACCAATGCTCATGCTCGCGCATTTGTTCACGTTTATCGGTAGACCCCAGGTGGTCGACCAATTGACGAGAGCCTGCAGATCCTCCTGTAGTATCTCGTGATCCTCTGCCGATCCGTGCACATATGTGCCAGCACCTACTCGAGCACTACATGTTAAGTCCGGCCTAGCATGGATTCCTGAAAAATAGATCTTGTCTGACCAATCTCCTGTGCTTCTTAGGTGAAGCAACTCGACGACTGGACGAAGGTAAGGAGGTTGAGGTATGCTACCTCGACTTTAGCAAGGCGTTCGACTCCGTTAATCATCGTCTCTTGCTATGAAAGATGGAGACTTTCGGCGTAGGTGAGCAAGTATTAAGGTGGCTGAAGGACTTCCTCTCCCGCTGGACGTTTTACGTCAAAGTGGGGGACAGGTGCTCCAGTTTGGTGAATATCACCAGCGGTGTACCTCAGGGATCCGTCCTAGGCCAGGTCCTATTCTTGTTATTTATTAATGACCTAGCATCCGCTCTTCAATCGCCCAGCTTTATTTTTGCGGATGATGTGAAGATTGTTGGACCTAAAGGTAGGGCGGAATTGGGCAGGGAAATAGGTACCGTCCTGAACTGGGCATATAAGTGGGACTTACTTCTGAAAGCTGAAAAAAGCCATTTGTTGTCAAGGACAACAGAGAGCCTAACTGTCGCCCATGATCAAGGGCTATTCACCGTAGAGGCAGTCAGTAGGGTTGAAAACCTTGGGGTCATCGTGAACAGTGACTTCAAATGGTCAGGGCAGTGCGACGCTGCTGCGCATAAGGCTCGTGAGGAGCTCTTTAGGCTGCGATCAGCTTTGTCTTGCTGGAAGCCGGAGGTATTCTTACCTATTTACATGGCTATAGTACGACCTCACATGGAAGGTAGCGTGCAGGCTTGGTCACCCCTCTGCAAAAGAGGACGCCGCCTGTCTAGAGAAAGTCCAATGGTTGAAGGGCAGAGGGGTAGGACTTACGAGCAGAGACTCTGTGACCTGAATCTTTTCTCGTTGGAAGGGAGGAGCAGTCGATGGGATCTCATAGAAAAGTTCAAGGTAATGAAGGGCCTTTCTGGTCTTAGACCAGATAGTCTATTCCAAGTGGCCGTAGACTCCAGAACAAGGGGACATGAAAAGAAGTGGATAAAAGCCCGATCTAGGTTGATGGCTAGATCGCACTTCTTCAGCAACAGGGTTGTGAACAGTTGGAACGGTCTGCCTGGCGAAATGATAGATCTACAGACCGTCCAATCCTTCAAAGGTGCCCTGGATCGCAAGTGGTACGAGAAATTTCTCGTAGTGAGCCTTGAGTATATCAACTAGATGGATGACGGGTAGCACTGTGGTCCCTCTGGAGTATGTTTTCATAGAATTTTCGCTCATTGCATGCAATCTCAGTGAACGCTCACGATGCATAATGTCTCTCGCAGTTGATGTGCAATGAGGTTTTCCGTTTCCCTCTGATTTTTAGCGAGGATTCGGCCAAATACGCTCGGCAGTGGTGGGTGGATAACTGGTGTGCATACCATCGAGGGAATTCTGAACTCTCGACTGGCCGTGGCCATTACCTGTCCTGTGCAAACTGATCTGTACTGAACTGAACTGAATGGTGCTCCGGATCTTTAGGTCATCGGCGTAGGTAAGGCATTGGGCTCGAATGGTCTGTGGTAGGTCATTCATAAACATTACAAACAACGGAGGTCCTAGCACGGAGCATTGCGTCGCTCCACTACCAACTGGATACCACGCGGGCTGGGACTGTGCAACTTTCACGGAAAAGGTTCTCCCGACCAAGAAATCCTTAATCCAGTGAAGCATGGGCCCCGAGATGCCGATGGCCGGAGTTTCAGCAACAGCCCGTTGTGAGGAACTTTATCAAAGGCCTTACTAAAGTCCACGAAGATGACGTCCGTGACATATCCCTCGGCCTTGGAGTTCGACCTACTTTCACGGGCAGTCAACAGGTTTGACAGACATGATCTGTTCCGCTGCTGTGAGCATAGCAGTTGACAGCGCTCCAGATATTCACGCATGCGAGCAGCCACCAGCCTTTCCATGACCTTTCTAGCTACGGAAGTTAGGCCAACTGGGCGGTAGTTGGTCGAGGTGGATTTTGTCCCACCCTTGTACAGCGGAACAGCGACTGCTTTTTCCACTCCCGAGGCAGACTGCCAGTGGCCAGCGATAAACCGAACAACCGAGTCATTGTTGTAGATAGCTGGTCCGCCAACTCCTTAAGCATCAAATGATGCACTTCGGCCCCGGTGGCTTACGCGTTTTGATGGATTCGAGCATTTTATTCACTTCCAGCTCCCCCAAACCATGCGTAACGAACAGAGGCGGACCATCCACCATAGGGATTGGCGCATCTTCCTCCACAGAATAGACTGTCAGATAATGTTTGGCTAATGTCTCATCCTTTCCGTCATCTGGTGCAACCATTTCGTCGTTGTTCTTCAGCGCCGGGATACCTACCTTCGCTCCGGTGAGGCTCTTTAAGTGTGCAAACAGGCGCTTGGGTGCTTGCACTGCATCAACGGCAAGGGCCTCCTCGAACGCCATCCGCTTCATCCGTTTTCTTTCGGTACACTGGTTACGAATCCTGCGATAGAGGTCATAACCCTCACCTGTAGATCGGAACCGCTGCCAGGCCCGATTTCGTCGTTTGAGCAGGCATCTGAGCTCCGGATCAAACCACTACGGTCCCCTCACCTGGGGTCTACTCCGGTTGAGGGGGCAGTAGGTATTCATAAGATACAAGATACCGCCACGAACAAACGCCCAAACTTCGTTCACATCGTGGTGGACATCTGAATCCTTGGGAAACCAGTTGAATTCTAATGCCGCTCTCCGTACTTCTTCGAATGAAGTGCGCCAAACATTACATTCAGTGTGTGGTCTAAGGGATGGACCACGGAGCCAGTGAATTTCTAGCACCATATGGTCACTGCTTCCAAGTGGAGGGAGATGTTTAACCATATCGACGTCCGAGCTCCTGGGAGAAATCACCAGATCTAGAATGGAACGGTGACCGGATTGCCTCCGGGTTGATTCCTGAACATGTTGGTGCAGTGCCAGTCCTTGGACCGTAGTCAGTAATTCGCGAGAGAAAGGGTCTGCCCCGGCCGCTATCCTGCCTGACGTCCAATTAGTACGCGGAGCACTGAAGTGGCCCGGGACGAGGCAGTGGCCGTTGCACGCCCATCTCCTCTATAAATTCCTCACATCCGGAGGGGTGACCCCAGGTGACCGACAGATGACTCCAACTGTCCTAAAGCCTCCTGTGGTAAGTTTGACACAGCACCAGATGGCTTCACCGAATCCTTGTGGATCGGCGAACGCCTCTAACTCCGCGGTTGGGATGTCTGATCGTGCGACCAATGCTACGCCTCCACCAGCTCTGATAGAGTTCCTATCGACTCGGAATAGGGTGTAGCCAGGGAGGGACACCTCATAGTCTAGAACATTGTTAGGCAGCCACGTCTCCGTCAGTGCTATCATAGTAGGTGACCTGGACTGCAACAAGTGTTCCAGGTCATCTCTCCTGTTCAGCAGACCGCAGACGTGAGACAACAGGATGACGACGCCGCCTCGGCCTGCTGCCACATCCGTTTGTTCGGGGCTTCCAAGCTTGGGGAGACTGAACGGGACAGTAGAGTCAGCTGCCTCCACCGGAAGTGAGGGCACCGTTTCTGCACCCGAAAATCCCAAATGATCAAGTCTGTTTCACCTTGTTCCATTCGTTCAAGTCGTTCAATCAACGAATTTCTATATTTATCACCATCCGCAGGGTCTAGATCTCGGTGCAGCCGCACTTGCTCGCATTTTAGCCGGTAGGATCATCCTAACACAGAAGTCGCAGCCTCCTCAGAGTCCAGCACTACTTTCAGTGGACGGGACGTTCAGGTTCACTGGCTTTGCCAATTGGGAAGGCTTATTTTACCCGCAACTTCTCCGCTGTCTCCCCCCTCCGTGGACAAAAAGTTTTGTTAGTATACTCCGGAGACTCGCGATATCGTGGTCCAGACGTGCCTGTGCAGTGGTCTCCTTCGTCTCAGGCTAGTTTACTATTAGGAAACACTGTTCCCTCGACGGTGGCGCTCTTCGTGGAGGATTCGCTGTTTCTATCCAGGCCGGTCCACTTTCATCCGCGGTGGTGTTCTGTTGGCTGGGTTTTGTTCCTATGATACCGTCCTGTGCTTGTGTGGCCATTGTAACGAAGGTTTGAGCGATGCGTAGCCAAATTCGCAACGGATCCCGAAATCAAAAGACGATTATCCGCGATATTCTACGGCACTAGATTATTACATCAACAATAACATAAAAAACGTACAAACCTCAATAATACGATCACAAGGACTCAACAACGAGAAACCGAATAGCAGCGTGTGAGCAAACAGCACGTGCGTCACGCAGGTCCTGAACAAGCATGCGCCAAAATGGCGCTGTTGGCGCGAACAAACAACAATTGGTCCATAGGAACAACCAGTTCGTAAGGACAAATCAATAGTGTAGGTAAATTAGTGATGATAGGAAAAACACTGAATCGCGAGGGTTAAAGGGGATTTTCCACGACCGGTTGTTACACCGCCCACGAAAATCCTCCTGGATCCTTAGCAGAGACAAAGGTTCGGTATAAAGGTACTGATTCTTTCTACCTGCCTGGGCCCTGCTGTCAGTTCGCACGTCTAATGCTCGTCGTCAAAGTTCTACTACTGGTCGCACCTATCATCTGTTTCCACTTCCCATTTTTGTCGCCCTACCACGGTATGCACACCTTCCCGTTTTGTCCCTCCTCCTATCGCCTCTCTCTACATCAACTTTCACTGCTTTGAGTCACCATCGTCCTAACCACTCTTCTCCGTCGACGCTCGCCAATAACTCTTTTCCCACCTGCCGTCATTGCTGGCTTCTATCATCTATGCGCTTGGTGTTACCCTCTGCTCAGAACGCCCATTGATAGCTTCCTTGAACCTGTCGTTCTGTTAAATCCCTCCTCGTGCCCCATGCCACGATGCACCAATCGCACCCGCACCCATGCCCAATCCGCATATTAGAAATTGCCGCTCCAAAATTCGCATCTTTTACAGTCGTATTTATTATCTAATCACCACCACCATATCTTCCTCACTTGGCCCCGCGATTCCTCTGCGGTTCTTTCCAGTGTCCTGATTAGTATCCACCTGTTTAATTGTCTGCCGGCACTCAGCTCTCCAGTTCCATTGCCCCAACTCCTTTGCGCGTTCGCTTTTTTTGTGGCCTTTTTGCTCCATTACTGCTCCACTTATATCGGGGCTTCCCGCTTCCTTGTCCGCCTCCTTCGTGTTTCATCTGCAGTAAAATGATCTGATTGGTGATTTCTTACCTGTGTCTCCTCGGTCATTGCTTTCATCCCTTGATCCGTTTATTGCTCGCTACAGGCATTTTTCTGTACCTTCCAGTGCGGTCCGCTTTTCCATGTTCCACCATTGTAATGACAACGTTACGTCAAGGTGTTCTTTAACAGTTCCAAGTCGTTTGACCTGTCACCACCCGATTCCTCTGGTCCGTCACTACATCTCGCACCTGCATTGATCAAATAATCAGACCCATTCTTACCTGTTTTCCTTGATCCTGTCTTTCATCTTCACTCTTCCATGAACTGCTCCTAACAGTCTTCATCACTTCTGTGCTTCCACATTCTATTTTTCTCTCCGTTGGGCTGCCACGTGCACTTGTCATGAAGGTAATCCACCACGACATTCCAAAGTTAATCCTACAACCAATTGATCTAACATTAACTACTCCTCCTATTGACTGATAATTTCTCTCTAGGACCCCATTGTTATTGCTCCTGCTTCTCTTAAACCTATACATATATATACAATTAATCTATATATATACATAAACTTACGCATATATATCTATGTGCACGCGCTCTGCATCTTGCAGTTCCTCACCTGCCATTTCTCTTGCTATCATCCCAACGACCGTCATCATAGGCATCCATCAACTCTGCATCTGTGCCTCACATCTACCGTATCCAATCCTTCTAAATCGTTTTTGTCATTTGATCATCCCTCTACGTCCTGCATTGCTCGCTGCCTGTTTTACGGTGAGTTTTGTGTCCTGTCCGCCGACAATTCACTACAAAGTACCAATGCTTCATTGAAATTTAATCCACTGCAGTGCACCTCACCTTTTTCTCCATCGTTCCTCGCTACTGCAATTCTTTATACTGATTTTCAGCCTTTCTCATGTTTACCAGTCTGCCTCCATATGTAATTGCCCGGGACCAGCCATTCAGTCCATCTGACCTTGAATTTCAAACTCACCGGGCGTCCATTCAAATCCGCTCTTGAGCTCATTTAAACTCCACACAATCTCTATGGTGTGCATACGTTTATACTATTTTCATCCTACCTTATTCCCACTTCTGAGCCATTTTATCCAATATTTTCATGAGAGTTTCCATATTTCCATGAATTATATCTGTCCATTCCATCACCTGTATCTACATGATCATGCACATGGCATGCTTCGGGCGCTTCCGAAATAAACCATTATTATAACCCATTGGCTACATAGACGTGAGGCTAGTCTACATTTCCCACAAGACCAAATGACCGATGGCGTGCGTAAAGGGGCCACATAGATGCTGTCCTTGTAAGGGACCGTCCTGTCCTGGATGTATGTGCTTGAGTGTGTGTGAGTGTGTGTGTGTGCCGGGGTGTACAATGGAGTCACAGGTATGACTGCACACCAAAGGAGGACTTTTTGCAGTGTCAACGAAAGGCTGTGTAGCAAAACAAGTAAAATATAGGCGTGCGTGCGTGACCTAAGCCCCTTTACTTCTACATGCGGTGCCGTGTCCTGTGGTGAGCTAAGGTTTGGTCAATTAGCTCCACAGTACATCGTAAATGCTGTATGAAATTAAACACAATGTACTTCAAAGATGTTGTGAGGGGTTGGGTCCTGTAGGGGAATACATGGGGGATAAATAAATGATTTCGGCTTCATCTGGTATCAGCAAACATGGGTATGGTTTGGTCGGTAGCGTCGGCCTCGCCCGCGTCGCTGTCACCTTCAAGTAGACATATTTTATTTATATATCGCAATACGTCTCCTTTGTTCGTCCTCACCACCACCGCGCGCACGAGACCATCGATTTCTATACGACAATCCTTGATCACTCCAACCGGCCAATCGTCTCTATGTAGGTGGCTCTGCGCGAGGATGCCCACATCGCCACATCTGAATGACCTCTGTTTGGAGATCCACCTTTGCCGAAGCTGCAGTGTCGGTAGATACTCCCTCGTCCATCGTTTCCAGAAAGCCTGTGCTAGGTGGTTCACTTGTTTCCATCCGACAACGTACGCCCCGCGCAGGGTTTTTGGGGTGGTTACTCCTGCTTTTGGCCGGAGTAATAATAGGTCGTTGGGGGAGAGTGCCGATTCGCCTTCCGGGTCTGGGACGATCGGCATCAGGGGTCTGTTGTTTAATATGCATTCTACTTCTGTTAGTAAAGTAGTCAGCGTCTCGTCATCGAGGGTTTGTTGTGAGGCCAGGGCTGTGAGTATCTTCCTAGTCGATCGTATCAGCCTTTCCCAAACGCCACCACGATGACTGGCATAAGGTGGATTGAGGTGCCATTCTTTCCCCTTTGCTACTGTCTGGTTTTGTACTTTGGCGGTATCCAAGCGGCTCCACCACTTCTCTAACTCATTATGAGCCCCAACGAAGTTCGAGCCATTGTCGGAGTATATATTCTTGGGGACTCCCCGCCTGGCGATGAACCTTTGAAGGGCCATTAGGAATGAATCGGTTGTCGTGTTATGCAGTACTTCGAGGTGCACTGCTCTGGATTGTAGGCAAGTTATCAGGCAGCCATACCTCTTTTGCATGCTCCTCTGATGTCGTACGAGTAGCGGACCAAAGCATTCGACGCCAATTTCCACGAACGGGCACCATCCCGGTTAGACTCTTACGGCTGGAAGGGGGGCCATCATTCGTTGGCTTGCTACCGCTCTCCGGCGGAGACAAGTAATGCAGTTGCCTATGAATCGCTTGGCCGCCACTGGTCCCTTTGTCACCCAAAATCGTCGGCGTATTTAGTTCAGTAATTGCTTCAATCCTGCTTGTCCCTATTCCCGATGTAATTGATCTATCAGGCATCTCGTTATATGGTGGCCACCGGGGGTTGTTATGGGGTGTTTTGTTTCGTACTCTGGGCTTGAATTCGTCAGCCGCCCTCCAATCCCCAGTAGTCCGTTGATTCGCATGGGGTTTAGTGCTCGGATACTACTGTGTAACAGCCTGCTTCCTTTGGTGTTATCATCTGTCCTGGCTAGCTCGCGGGCCTCGGACGGGAAAGCGTCTAGTTGCAGTAGGTGTGGAACGTCGAGTTCGGCTTGATTCAGCTCGCCCGGTAGTATCGTCTCTACGTTCAATGTGTTTTGTGGTCTTGCGCCTTTCATAATCAATAAGAGTGCTTTGTACCGTGTCCACCAGACCGCGGCTCCTAACATTTTTGTCCAGTTGGGGAATTGGCACAGTTTCTCTATCAGGCTTACGCTTCCCGTGAAGTTTATAGCCAGTATCAGTCTTTTATTCTCGATATCACCATTATCAGCCTTGGGTGTTAGCAGCGTTGGCCACATCTCTTCAGTTGCCGTTGGGAAGTCCGGTCCTATTGTCCACATCGGCAACCTCTCTAGTGTTTTCAGGCCCCTTGAGCAGAAGTCGACCGGGTTACTGGCGGATTTTACATGGTGCCGTTGGTTGGTTTTAGTCGACTCGTGGAGTATAGTGAGTCTGTTGGCTACGAAAGTGCTAAAACGAGTGGTAGTGTTGTTTATGTAATAATAATATTAATAATATTATTAATGTTGGTTTACTTCGGAAACGCCCGAATCATGCCATATGCATGATCTTGTTGATACAGGTGATGGAATGGACAGATATAATTCATGGAAATATGGAAACTCTCATGAAAATATTGGATAAAATGGCTCAGAAGTGGGAATAAGGTAGGATGAAAATAGTATAAACGTATGCACACCATAGAGATTGTGTGGAGTTTAAATGAGCTCAAGAGCGGATTTGAATGGACGCCCGGTGAGTTTGAAATTCAAGGTCAGATGGACTGAATGGCTGGTCCCGGGCAATTACATATGGAGGCAGACTGGTAAACATGAGAAAGGCTGAAAATCAGTATAAAGAATTGCAGTAGCGAGGAACGATGGAGAAAAAGGTGAGGTGCACTGCAGTGGATTAAATTTCAATGAAGCATTGGTACTTTGTAGTGAATTGTCGGCGGACAGGACACAAAACTCACCGTAAAACAGGCAGCGAGCAATGCAGGACGTAGAGGGATGATCAAATGACAAAAACGATTTAGAAGGATTGGATACGGTAGATGTGAGGCACAGATGCAGAGTTGATGGATGCCTATGATGACGGTCGTTGGGATGATAGCAAGAGAAATGGCAGGTGAGGAACTGCAAGATGCAGAGCGCGTGCACATAGATATATATGCGTAAGTTTATGTATATATATAGATTAATTGTATATATATGTATAGGTTTAAGAGAAGCAGGAGCAATAACAATGGGGTCCTAGAGAGAAATTATCAGTCAATAGGAGGAGTAGTTAATGTTAGATCAATTGGTTGTAGGATTAACTTTGGAATGTCGTGGTGGATTAACTTCATGACAAATGCACGTGGCAGCCCAACGGGGAGAAAAATAGAATGTGGAAGCACAGAAGTGATGAAGACTGTTAGGAGCAGTTCATGGAAGAGTGAAGATGAAAGACAGGATCAAGGAAAACAGGTAAGAATGGGTCTAATTATTTGATCAATGCAGGTGCGAGATGTAGTGACGGACCAGAGGAATCGGGTGGTGACAGGTCAAACGACTTGGAACTGTTAAAGAACACCTTGACGTAACGTTGTCATTACAATGGTGGAACATGGAAAAGCGGACCGCACTGGAAGGTACAGAAAAATGCCTGTAGCGAGCAATAAACGGATCAAGGGATGAAAGCAATGACCGAGGAGACACAGGTAAGAAATCACCAATCAGATCATTTTACTGCAGATGAAACACGAAGGAGGCGGACAAAGAAGCGGGACGCCCCGAGTTAAGTGAACCAGGAATAGAACAAAAAGGCCACAAAAAATGAATGCGCAACGGAGCTGGGGCAATGGAGTTGGAGAACTGTGTGCCGGCAGACAATTGAACAGGTGGATACTAATCAGGACACTGGAAGGAACCACAAAGGAATTGCGGAACCAAGTGAGGAAGATATGGTGGTGGTGATTAGATAATAAATACGACTGTAAAAGATGTGAAGTTTGGAGCGGCAAGTTCTAATATGCGGATTGGGCATGGGTGCGGGTGCGATTGGTGCATCGTGGCATGGGGCACGAGGAGGGATTTAACAGAACGACAGGTTCAAGGAAGCTATCAATGGGCGTTCTGAGCAGAGGGTAACACCAAGCGCATAGAGGATAGAAGCCAGCAATGACGGCAGGTGGGTAAAGAGATATTGGCGAGCGTCGACAGAGAGGAGTGGTTAGGACGATGGTGACTCAAAGCAGTGAAAGTTGATGTAGAGAGAGGCGATAGGAGGAGGCACAAAACGGGAAGGTGTGCATACCGTGGTAGGGCGACAAAAATGGGAAGTGGAAACAGATGATAAGAGCTGTAGGTGAACAAGCTGTGGCGGAAAAAGGATGAGGATCATGCAATTTTCAACCGACAGCATTGGATTCGGTAGTCCGAGAAAAGTTGGAGCGTGCCATCCGCAACCGGTGCTAGTGGGTGGGAATGGCCGTGCGCTGGGCACCCAACCTGAAAAGCAATTCGTGAAGTGAACGCAGGAGGTGTGATCCACCAGTCTAATTGCGCTCGCACGTCGTTGAAGACGGCCTGCACGCCCGATGTGCGCCGGCCATAGCGGTGGATCTGACCGCGCCCCGCACTGTTGGGAGTGGCACAAGTGTTCATGGATAATTGTACGGGGGACAAAACGACCGCGATGGGGGTGCGTGAACCAGGAACAATTGACCATGACGTGTGATCATGGACAGGAGAGCCAACGGAATCATCGAGTGGTAAACTACCGTGTAGCAATATTATCCAGGTGCATCTGCCAGGGAGATGGTAAGTACAGTGCCCGAAGTAGTTGGCCGTCACTGAGGATCACTGGAAAGGAAAAAGGGATAGAGAAACGCAGTCTGGGTGTGCCCCAGCTGAGAATCAACGGAGACTGAGGAGAAAAAAGTGAATATGATGGATAAGAGATGAACGTAGGTGAGCAATAGGGTTATCTTATGATGGCAGGAGGTAGGTTCGCCATGCATCAGTGAAGGCAACGGCCCTAGTTTGTGGCACTAGAGAGTGGGGAGGTGTCGGGAACGGGGTGTACCTAGTGACCTGTGGCTCAGAGGTAGTAGAGTTACAGTGTGAGGCCTCTTTCAAAGGCCAGGTCGGCGGAGACGAGCTCATTGGTGAGCAATAAAGCATTGGAGACTTTTAAGCATGACAAAGTGCGCGCCTAAAAGCGAACATTGAGGAGGCACTGCGTACGCTAAGGGGCAGCTTATTCCAGATTTTGGAATAGGCTGACAGAAAGAATCGGGACTTCAGACAGAGGTTAGAATGAGGGACAGTGAGAGAGAAGGCACGGTGTCGGATCGGGTAGGAGCAGGGCGCAGCAAATGAGATAGGATAAGAGGTGTAGGCCAGGTTATGGATTAGCTTAAAGAGGAAAATCAGGTTGAGCCTCATACGACGAAGCCATAGAGGCTCAGTTTGTAGGAGCTCACGACGCTGGCGGTATGTTAGGGCTAGGGATACGCCCAACAACGTTTTGGTGAAAGCGCGCTGAACGTTCTCAAGAGATACAATGGAGGAACGTGGCCAGAGGCTGGAGGTAATGGGACAACATTCTAGGAGCGGTCTCACGTGTGTGAGATACATGGAGATGTGACTGGCCGGTATTAAGAAGCACCGATTGATCAGGCCTAGGGTTCTCTTAGCCTTAGCGGTTTGGAACGATGCCTGTTCTGAGACGTTAAAGGAACAAGAGTAGCGTACGCCAAGATCGGTACTGTCGCTGAATCCGTCAAAAATTTGTTTCCCAGTCTATCCGGTTGAAGCATCTCCTAATCAGCCCCGCGGCTTTCACGGCCAGTACCGCTGCCTTCAGTTCCAGCCTTGGAATCGACACCGTTTTCAATGGAGCCACTCTCGCTTTTGCGAATAGTATCTGGCTGTGTCGCCTACGATTAGCGTCAACCCAGCAGCCTTTAGCGAATATCCCGTAGCCTATTTCTGATGCATCGGAGAATAAGTGGAGTCGGGCATCGTTTGTGCACTTGATTCCTGTCAGGCATCTTTGTATTTTGATCTCACCAATTTGATCCAGGCTGTGCAGCCAGTCACGCCATCGCTTATCGTCGTCATCCTGGAGAGGTTGGTCCCAATCCGTCCCTCTCTGGCACAGCGATTGCAGCTAGCACTTTCCCGGTAACAACCCTGGCGAAACAAAACCTAGAGGGTCATAGAGGCTTGAGACTGCTGAAAGGATTCCTCGCTGTGTGACGGGTCGTCTGGGTAGGTCTAGAGTGAAAATTAAATCGTCCCCTCTGGGTTTCCACTGAAGCCCAAGCGTGCGCCCCGTTTGTGAAGAGGATCCCAAAAGCTCTTTCTTGCACTCCATTTTCTCGGACTTCGGTATAACACTAAGCATCTCTTGGTTGTTCAAAGTCCATTTAGTGAAGTTGAATCCTCCTGTATTTAGAGGGGCGATCAATTCGGTCATATAAAGAATAACAGTATTTGGGTCGTCAGAGGAGCACAGGAAATCGTCCACGTAGAAATGGTCCATTGCTCTTCCTAACAAGCTGCTGGTGCCGTCGAACCGCTTGAGGGTTTCACGGAGTGCAAAGTTAGCACAAAAGAGGGGTGAAACCGTCCCAAAGGGGTGCACAGTCTGCCTGTACTCGTCAGGTGCGCGATTTGTGTCGTTCCCAGGCCACCAGAGGAGACGGAAGGCGTCCCTATCTTTAACAGGCATCTTCACCTGTAGAAACGTTCCGCGTATGCCCGCAGAGACGGCTACTTTTCCCAGCCGAAAACGACATAAAACCTCGACCAGCGGTGTTGTCCAGTCTGGGCCCTGTAGTATATGGTCGTTGAGTGACACACCCTGACTTTTCGCGGCACAGTCGAAAACCACTCTGACCTTCCCCGGTTTCTTTGGGTTCACGACCGAGTGATAAGGTAGGTGCCACCTCAAGTTTGCGCTGGCAACCGCTGTATCCACTCTTTCCATGTAACCCAAGTCGATGATATGTTGCGTGGCTCGCGTGTATTCTGTCTTTAATTGTGGTTCCCGGAGTAGCCTGGTTTTGAGGAAGCCTAATCTTTTCAGAGCCATTTCTCGGCTGTTTGACGTGGGTTTCATGTTGGATCTCCACGGGACAGGAACCTCGAAACGACCTTTTGCGTACTTGACTTTCTCGGCTACCACTTCCAAAGCCAACCTATCTTCTCGTGATGGGGCATCACTATCAATGGCCAGGCCGGCAAATTGGGTGTTATACAACTGTTGGAATACCTGTTCGATGTCCGTCGTTTCAACCAAAGTGCAGTTGATTTGTTTGCCGCATCTGCCGTCTGTACTACCATATAAAGTCCAACCGAATATGGTGCGTACTGCTTAGGGTGCTTTGCGGCTTCCTATTCTCTGATCCAGGACCCAGTGTGCCTCCGGTACATCACAGCCGATCAGCAGATCAAGTTCGTTACTCTGCCACTCCTCGATCGTAATCCCGTTGAGATGCGGACACTGAGTAGAATCGATTGCACTGACTGAGGTGCTCTCATCGGCAGGTCATTTATAGTGAATGCTTCTAGGGTTTCTGCTCTATCGATGCCGACCAAGGAAGTGAGTCGTAAGTGCAGTTTGGTCGACTGGATGACTTCGGTGCCACTCATTGTGCTTACTGCTAACGAGGATTGATTCCCTCTGATCCCATATCTTTCTGCGAACTCCTTTAATAGCGTGGTAACCGAGCCACTATCTATGAAGGCCAAAGCTTTGGCCACTCCTTTTGAGGTCACTACTCCAACGGCAACTACGCCTAAACGTACCGGTTTTTTTGGCGGATCATGACGTTGAACTAATAACGCTGGGTTTGGTACTCTTGTCTGATAAGGTTACTCTCGCCTGATGCAGCAGCCGATGGTGTCTGCCCGTGCAGCTCTCGTAACCACATCGGTTCCTTGTCCTACAGGCTGCCGCCCGGTGCTTGGTGCCGAGACAAATAAAACACGCTCCTGCAATCCTCGCCATTCCCCACCGTTTGCCTATTGTGGCATTGCCGAACTTGGGGCATTCTGGTGGACCATGGCTAGTACCACAGTATCTGCAATTGGGTTGCGCCGTAGCTTTGCGTGAAATGACATGTGTATTGGTCCAAGTTTGGTATTTTAGATGTTCCCGTGCAGGGTTTTGAGCTTGGCTAGTACTGGGCTTTTTTACATCAATATCAAGTGTCACCACAATCTGCGGAACACCACGTGGAGCCGGAGGAATTTCGACAACTCGAATTTACCCAACGAATTGTTGTCACGAGCCATCGCACGCTCACCCTCGTACACCTGCCAACCGGGTCCGCATTGTGGCAGGTAGACTTAGGTAGCTTTTGGCGATGGCGGCTTTTTATTCCGGTTGGCTCAGTGACCGATGTTGATGTCACCTCTGCAAACGTAGCACAGTCAAGAAAAGATACCTCGGCGGAATTTTCCCCTTCTAACGGCAATGATGACGGCGCGAGTGATGATATTGGCGAAAGAAAAGGATGATCATGGTGCCGCTGATTTTGCTGCTATTGATGGTGATGAACTGGTTGATGGTGCCGATGATGATGATGACGACGAAGTTGATGACGCTGTCGTATCTGTAACAGGAAGAGCCATTTCCGTCGACTGCTTTGCTGGACACGCAGGTGTTGATAGCTGGGTGCATTTGACGGAGAGCACTTTGAGCAACTTTGCACCACATTTGTCCAGGGCTTCGTAAAGATCAGTACTTATTTCGGAAAAATGAAGATGGACCCAACCATCACAACCATCACACTGAAGAGATCTGTCGCTTGAGCGAACAACTTTCGGACAATCTACGTTCTTAGATGCAAAACTTTTGACTCTTGTTGAAGGTATTGTGGGCAAACTATAGTCCAGAAAGTGGCACAACCACAGAAAATACAATTCCAAGTATCACGTCGGAAGACTTGCCCGCGAAGCGAATCCCAGGTTTCAGTTTGCACAGGACAGGTAATGGCCACGGCCAGTCGAGAGTTCAGAATTCCCTCGATGGTATGCACACCAGTTATCCACCCACCACTGCCGAGCGTATTTGGCCGAATCCTCGCTAAAAATCAGAGGGAAACGGAAAACCTCATTGCACATCAACTGCGAGAGACATTATGCATCGTGAGCGTTCACTGAGATTGCATGCAATGAGCGAAAATTCTATGAAAACATACTCCAGAGGGACCACAGTGCTACCCGTCATCCATCTAGTTGATATACTCAAGGCTCACTACGAGAAATTTCTCGTACCACTTGCGATCCAGGGCACCTTTGAAGGATTGGACGGTCTGTAGATCTATCATTTCGCCAGGCAGACCGTTCCAACTGTTCACAACCCTGTTGCTGAAGAAGTGCGATCTAGCCATCAACCTAGATCGGGCTTTTATCCACTTCTTTTCATGTCCCCTTGTTCTGGAGTCTACGGCCACTTGGAATAGACTATCTGGTCTAAGACCAGAAAGGCCCTTCATTACCTTGAACTTTTCTATGAGATCCCATCGACTGCTCCTCCCTTCCAACGAGAAAAGATTCAGGTCACAGAGTCTCTGCTCGTAAGTCCTACCCCTCTGCCCTTCAACCATTGGACTTTCTCTAGACAGGCGGCGTCCTCTTTTGCAGAGGGGTGACCAAGCCTGCACGCTACCTTCCATGTGAGGTCGTACTATAGCCATGTAAATAGGTAAGAATACCTCCGGCTTCCAGCAAGATAAAGCTGATCGCAGCCTAAAGAGCTCCTCACGAGCCTTATGCGCAGCAGCGTCGCACTGCCCTGACCATTTGAAGTCACTGTTCACGATGACCCCAAGGTTTTCAACCCTACTGACTGCCTCTACGGTGAATAGCCCTTGATCATAAGCGATAATTGGACGGTCACTAACGAGTAACCGGGCGGAAAGATGCCAAAGAACAAGATTAAACACGAAGCACGCATGGGGCTAGCAACGTGCAGTCAGAGATACTAGCGAAATATAGAACACCGATCCAGCACTGGGCAACCAATTGTGGAGGAAGCATGTGAAATATATGCGAGTGAGTCAAAGGTGATAATAAAACGGACCTTTTGTGCAGGTGATTTCAGTGTCATGTGGAAATTCACATGAAGGCGAAAAGCTTCACAAGGATTTCAGTGAACTTTTGAAGAGCATGAATGGTGTATAGACGCGTAGGGGACTTTCAAAGAAGAGCCACCAAAGAAGCGGATTAGTGGAGACAAACGCTACCGGTGCGGCTAGGCAGAAGTTGGAAGAGTGTAAGGAAGAAAAAAGAGAAGGAGAAGAATTTTGTATGTGATAAAATAATATTAGCCAAATTCTGATTGGCTGCAGATGGCAGGTAGACTGTCGAGGGTGGCAGGTAAAAAGGGGCTGGTTTGACGAGGTGGACAGCGGCGAGGGCTGTGTTTCGGTCATTGGTTTCGTACTGCAACGCGAAAAGAATTGAACTGTTATAGTAATAATAATAATAATAATGGTTTATTTCGGAAGCGCCCGAAGCATGCCATGTGCATGATCTTGTTGATACAGGTGATGGAATGGACAGATATAATTCACGGAAATATGGAGACTCTCATGAAAATATTGGATAAAATGGCTCAGAAGTGGGAATAAGGTAGGATGAAAATAGTATAAACGTATGCACACCATAGAGATTGTGTGGAGTTTAAATGAGCTCAAGAGCGGATTTGAATGGACGCCCGGTGAGTTTGAAATTCAAGGTCAGATGGACTGAATGGCTGGTCCCGGGCAATTACATATGGAGGCAGACTGGTAAACATGAGAAAGGCTGAAAATCAGTATAAAGAACTGCAGTAGCGAGGAACGATGGAGAAAAAGGTGAGGTGCACTGCAGTGGATTAAATTTCAATGAAGCATTGGTACTTTGCAGTGGATTGTCGGCGGACCGGACACAAAACTCACAGTAAAACAGGCAGCGAGCCGTGCAAGACGTAGAGGGATGATCGGATGACAAAAACGATTTCGAAGTATTAGATACGGTAGATGTGAGGCACAGATGTAGAGTCGATGGATGCCTATGATGACGGTCGTTGGGATGATAGCAAGAGAAATGGCAGGTGAGGAACTGCAAGATGCAGAGCGCGTGCACATAGATATATATGCGTAAGTTTATATATATATGTAGATTTATTATATATATATATATATGTATAGGTTTAAGAGAGGCAGGAGCAATAGCAAATGGGGTCCTAGAGAGAAATTATCAGTCATTAGGAGGAGTAGTTAATGTTAGATCAATTGGTTGTAGGATTAACTTTGGAATGTCGTGGTGGATTAACTTCATGACAAATGCACGTGGCAGCCCAACGGGGAGAAAAATAGAATGTGGAAGCACAGAAGTGATGAAGACTGTTAGGAGCAGTTCATGGAAGAGTGAAGATGAAAGACAGGATCAAGGAAAACAGGTAAGAATGGGTCTAATTATTTGATCAATGCAGGTGCGAGATGTAGTGACGGACCAGAGGAATCGGGTGGTGACAGGTCAAACGACTTGGAACTGTTAAAGAACACCTTGACGTAACGTTGTCATTACAATGGTGGAACATGGAAAAGCGGACCGCACTGGAAGGTACAGAAAAATGCCTGTAGCGAGCAATAAACGGATCAAGGGATGAAAGCAATGACCGAGGAGACACAGGTAAGAAATCACCAATCAGATCATTTTACTGCAGATGAAACACGAAGGAGGCGGACAAAGAAGCGGGACGCCCCGAGTTAAGTGAACCAGGAATAGAACAAAAAGGCCACAAAAAATGAATGCGCAACGGAGCTGGGGCAATGGAGTTGGAGAACTGTGTGCCGGCAGACAATTGAACAGGTGGATACTAATCAGGACACTGGAAGGAACCACAAAGGAATTGCGGAACCAAGTGAGGAAGATATGGTGGTGGTGATTAGATAATAAATACGACTGTAAAAGATGTGAAGTTTGGAGCGGCAAGTTCTAATATGCGGATTGGGCATGGGTGCGGGTGCGATTGGTGCATCGTGGCATGGGGCACGAGGAGGGATTTAACAGAACGACAGGTTCAAGGAAGCTATCAATGGGCGTTCTGAGCAGAGGGTAACACCAAGCGCATAGAGGATAGAAGCCAGCAATGACGGCAGGTGGGTAAAGAGATATTGGCGAGCGTCGACAGAGAGGAGTGGTTAGGACGATGGTGACTCAAAGCAGTGAAAGTTGATGTAGAGAGAGGCGATAGGAGGAGGCACAAAACGGGAAGGTGTGCATACCGTGGTAGGGCGACAAAAATGGGAAGTGGAAACAGATGATAAGAGCTGTAGGTGAACAAGCTGTGGCGGAAAAAGGATGAGGATCATGCAATTTTCAACCGACAGCATTGGATTCGGTAGTCCGAGAAAAGTTGGAGCGTGCCATCCGCAACCGGTGCTAGTGGGTGGGAATGGCCGTGCGCTGGGCACCCAACCTGAAAAGCAATTCGTGAAGTGAACGCAGGAGGTGTGATCCACCAGTCTAATTGCGCTCGCACGTCGTTGAAGACGGCCTGCACGCCCGATGTGCGCCGGCCATAGCGGTGGATCTGACCGCGCCCCGCACTGTTGGGAGTGGCACAAGTGTTCATGGATAATTGTACGGGGGACAAAACGACCGCGATGGGGGTGCGTGAACCAGGAACAATTGACCATGACGTGTGATCATGGACAGGAGAGCCAACGGAATCATCGAGTGGTAAACTACCGTGTAGCAATATTATCCAGGTGCATCTGCCAGGGAGATGGTAAGTACAGTGCCCGAAGTAGTTGGCCGTCACTGAGGATCACTGGAAAGGAAAAAGGGATAGAGAAACGCAGTCTGGGTGTGCCCCAGCTGAGAATCAACGGAGACTGAGGAGAAAAAAGTGAATATGATGGATAAGAGATGAACGTAGGTGAGCAATAGGGTTATCTTATGATGGCAGGAGGTAGGTTCGCCATGCATCAGTGAAGGCAACGGCCCTAGTTTGTGGCACTAGAGAGTGGGGAGGTGTCGGGAACGGGGTGTACCTAGTGACCTGTGGCTCAGAGGTAGTAGAGTTACAGTGTGAGGCCTCTTTCAAAGGCCAGGTCGGCGGAGACGAGCTCATTGGTGAGCAATAAAGCATTGGAGACTTTTAAGCATGACAAAGTGCGCGCCTAAAAGCGAACATTGAGGAGGCACTGCGTACGCTAAGGGGCAGCTTATTCCAGATTTTGGAATAGGCTGACAGAAAGAATCGGGACTTCAGACAGAGGTTAGAATGAGGGACAGTGAGAGAGAAGGCACGGTGTCGGATCGGGTAGGAGCAGGGCGCAGCAAATGAGATAGGATAAGAGGTGTAGGCCAGGTTATGGATTAGCTTAAAGAGGAAAATCAGGTTGAGCCTCATACGACGAAGCCATAGAGGCTCAGTTTGTAGGAGCTCACGACGCTGGCGGTATGTTAGGGCTAGGGATACGCCCAACAACGTTTTGGTGAAAGCGCGCTGAACGTTCTCAAGAGATACAATGGAGGAACGTGGCCAGAGGCTGGAGGTAATGGGACAACATTCTAGGAGCGGTCTCACGTGTGTGAGATACATGGAGATGTGACTGGCCGGTATTAAGAAGCACCGATTGATCAGGCCTAGGGTTCTCTTAGCCTTAGCGGTTTGGAACGATGCCTGTTCTGAGACGTTAAAGGAACAAGAGTAGCGTACGCCAAGATCGGTACTGTCGCTGAATCCGTCAAAAATTTGTTTCCCAGTCTATCCGGTTGAAGCATCTCCTAATCAGCCCCGCGGCTTTCACGGCCAGTACCGCTGCCTTCAGTTCCAGCCTTGGAATCGACACCGTTTTCAATGGAGCCACTCTCGCTTTTGCGAATAGTATCTGGCTGTGTCGCCTACAATTAGCGTCAACCCAGCAGCCTTTAGCGAATATCCCGTAGCCTATTTCTGATGCATCGGAGAATAAGTGGAGTCGGGCATCGTTTGTGCACTTGATTCCTGTCAGGCATCTTTGTATTTTGATCTCACCAATTTGATCCAGGCTGTGCAGCCAGTCACGCCATCGCTTATCGTCGTCATCCTGGAGAGGTTGGTCCCAATCCGTCCCTCTCTGGCACAGCGATTGCAGCTAGCACTTTCCCGGTAACAACCCTGGCGAAACAAAACCTAGAGGGTCATAGAGGCTTGAGACTGCTGAAAGGATTCCTCGCTGTGTGACGGGTCGTCTGGGTAGGTCTAGAGTGAAAATTAAATCGTCCCCTCTGGGTTTCCACTGAAGCCCAAGCGTGCGCCCCGTTTGTGAAGAGGATCCCAAAAGCTCTTTCTTGCACTCCATTTTCTCGGACTTCGGTATAACACTAAGCATCTCTTGGTTGTTCAAAGTCCATTTAGTGAAGTTGAATCCTCCTGTATTTAGAGGGGCGATCAATTCGGTCATATAAAGAATAACAGTATTTGGGTCGTCAGAGGAGCACAGGAAATCGTCCACGTAGAAATGGTCCATTGCTCTTCCTAACAAGCTGCTGGTGCCGTCGAACCGCTTGAGGGTTTCACGGAGTGCAAAGTTAGCACAAAAGAGGGGTGAAACCGTCCCAAAGGGGTGCACAGTCTGCCTGTACTCGTCAGGTGCGCGATTTGTGTCGTTCCCAGGCCACCAGAGGAGACGGAAGGCGTCCCTATCTTTAACAGGCATCTTCACCTGTAGAAACGTTCCGCGTATGCCCGCAGAGACGGCTACTTTTCCCAGCCGAAAACGACATAAAACCTCGACCAGCGGTGTTGTCCAGTCTGGGCCCTGTAGTATATGGTCGTTGAGTGACACACCCTGACTTTTCGCGGCACAGTCGAAAACCACTCTGACCTTCCCCGGTTTCTTTGGGTTCACGACCGAGTGATAAGGTAGGTGCCACCTCAAGTTTGCGCTGGCAACCGCTGTATCCACTCTTTCCATGTAACCCAAGTCGATGATATGTTGCGTGGCTCGCGTGTATTCTGTCTTTAATTGTGGTTCCCGGAGTAGCCTGGTTTTGAGGAAGCCTAATCTTTTCAGAGCCATTTCTCGGCTGTTTGACGTGGGTTTCATGTTGGATCTCCACGGGACAGGAACCTCGAAACGACCTTTTGCGTACTTGACTTTCTCGGCTACCACTTCCAAAGCCAACCTATCTTCTCGCGATGGGGCATCACTATCAATGACATTGGGGACCTTTATGCATGACCAAGTGCGCGCCTAAAAGCGAACATTGAGGAGGCACTGCGTACGCTAAGGGGCAGCTTATTCCAGATTTTGGAATAGGCTGACAGAAAGAATCGGGACTTCAGACAGAGGTTAGAATGAGGGACAGTGAGAGAGAAGGCACGGTGTCGGATCGGGTAGGAGCAGGGCGCAGCAAATGAGATAGGATAAGAGGTGTAGGCCAGGTTATGGATTAGCTTAAAGAGGAAAATCAAGTTGAGCCTCATACGACGAAGCCATAGAGGCTCAGTTTGTAGGAGCTCACGGCGCTGGCGGTATGTTAGGGCTAGGGATACGCCCAACAACTTTTTGGTGAAAGCGCGCTGAACGTTCTCAAGAGATTCAATGGAGGAACGTGGCTAGAGATATGGATTATTGGGAATAGACGTTGAGCGGATGTGGAATAATGGTTGGTGTCAGGAATCACCTCTGCGATCGGGTGAGACTCTAATGAGGGTTTGTTACTCCGTGTACGGTGCTCCATATAACATCAGCAGGCGAGATTATAGGTTCAAACCATTGATCAAATCGTCTGGTGTCTACGATAATCCGGTATAAAGGTCGGGTTGGCCGAATTCACTGTTCACGATGACCCCAAGCTCTTCAACCTTACTGACTGCCTCGATGGCGTAAGGCCCTTGATCATGAACGACAGTTAGCTTCATTTTGTCGTTGACAACAAATGGCTTTTTCAGGTTTCAGAGGTAAGTACCATTTGTACGGTCAGTCCAAGGCGGTCATTGTATCTCTGCCTTGGTCCACCCCACCCTCAGATCCAACAATCTTCACATCGCCAGCAAAAATAAAATTCGGTGACTGAAGAGCAGATGCCAGGTCGTTGATAAACAACAAGAATGGGACCGGGCCTAGGACGGATCCCTGAGTCCCAACAGGAATTTAATTTGATTCAGACGATAATGGCAGAAATACCGCGTAGAATACTAAGATACGTGGTCACTAAATCGAAAGAAGCGGGTATGAAGGCGAATCAATGGGGCCATTTTGCACTCCGCGTGTAATACTAAGACAAACAAGTCAGGGAGGATCGGTTGCAAGGAGTCAACTTAGCGGAGCACGAGTGAGAACCAGGATTGGAAGAGCTGAACCGTACCTCCAGTTGTTGTCAATATAATGGAAAACCATATTGAACGCTAATCGAGAGAAAACAAGCATCAATTATCGACTGAGACAATTCAGGATAATTAAAGCACGTAGTCAACAACTGTGCGGAACTGAAGCACTCATTACTGTCCGACGGTCTGCCAAAGACCCGAACAGATGTAGACAAGGTACATTGGGACAGTGGCAACTGGACAACAAAGCACCAGTGCAATCTGTTCACTTGTACGGTGCCGTGTAAAAGAGAGCCGCATTCAGCGTATTGTCACAGGTAGGTATCACACGATAATGAGGATGAATGACATGAGAGAGAACATCAAACGAGGCACCAGCATTGCAGTGATTTGGTTTGATTGATTAGCGGAGACAAAATTGCGCGTGAAAGGTTGGGAATAAGCATCCAGACGCTTCGAAACGTTCGGCTTAGGAGCAGAAAGTATAAGCTGAAGTCAACCGGAAAATTAACACGCACAATACTGTTCCCCCATTTCTCAAGACATGCTAACCAACGAAATACACAAAACTTGAAACAAGTTGAAAGGGACTGTGTGATCATTTACTTGGAGTTGCACGGGGTGACAATCACTGGGGTGGGATATCAAAAATTGGCACCAATACCAAGCAAGTCGAAAATAACTGTCGTTAAAGTAAAAGTGACAGGATCACGCTGGAGACGAAACCTAGAGGGAAATCCTAACCACGAAAGAGTGAAGGGAACGAGGAAAGAGTAGTAGACTAAGTTTCCAATCGGTAAAAAAGTGAAAGTGCGAGTGAAGAGCCCCAGAGAATGGATGGATAATTAGCAAAATAATCAGCGTACAAAATTTTGCTCTCAAAGTTCAGAAGGATTGGGTATAATACAACTTCAATATGAAAATTAGTTCCCGTGGGATCTCTGACAGATGATGTGAAAGACATCATAGAGGCAAGCGAGTGTTTGGGTAGATTCGTTCATAAAGGTACTGGAAGAGAAGCCAAACAGAACTCTTCATTCACTTGACTTGTCGAGAATGAAACTAGTTACTCGACTGACTCACGTGGTGATGAGGTGCTGAGTCTGAGCGAGGTCACTTCAGGCACAGCAAGGTATTTGATATAATATACAACACTGGGTAAATTCACAAAACTGATACAGAGGCATTAATGGATGCATCAGTGTAACTCAATGCCGCTGATCGCGATGCTTCGCATTTTGATTCTTCATTGCCGCTTGACCATAATAGGGATGGTGGGTAGAGATGGGCGGTCGGATGAAACTAATCGCTGCGGTGGGCGCAGTTTGGTGCGTGGAATTAGCTAGCCGCGAAGAGGCAGCTAGAGCAGCCGCGGCTAGTGCTGAGGCTTGTGCGGCTGCAACTGGGGTGTGGTTTCGAATGTTGTCGACCAGGCCATTAAGATGAGGTTGTTGCAGTGTGGTCGACACAGGTGGAACCGTGGAATTGGAGTTACTCCGCTCAGCTCCGGAGAATGGAGCGACATGGAGAGTTTGATGGATTGGTGCAGCTGGTGTGGTATTTACACCGGTTGTTCTGGGATCAAACACTCCCGTCTCGTTGGCATTGTTTCCACTTACGTCCATATCCTCGAAATCTTCAGCAAAAACAAACGGCTGCTGGTTAACCATGCTATCTGCATATGCCGCTGATGCATTGGATGCAACAACAGGTAACTGTTCTGGATGGGGTGTACCAGCGTGAGGGATTCCGTGACTGCTACCACCCGGTATTAGTCCACCAGTAGAAGCCATTATCGTGTGACCGACGAATCCCGGAGAGCCACTGGCAGAAACGCCAGATCGGCGTCGTGAACGAGAGCCAGCAGGCCACTGTGAAATCCAAGGATCACGAGCCATATCAATGTGCACCTGTGGATCAACATAAGTAAATCCTTCTAATGCATCATTCACAACGGCTGATATTGGTAAAACTTCGTCTGGACTTTAAACCGGATTTTCCTGTGTAAATTTAGGATCAAAGAGCGAAACATCAGTATCCGAAGTTAAAGTGGGGCGAAAAGGGGGCTCCACTTGACGTTTTAACACCTGATCCCAGTTTGTTGTACGGAAAAACGGACGTGACGGTGACATTTACCAAACTGGAGCACCTGTCCCCTACTTTGACGTAAAACTTCCTGCCGGAGAGGAAGTCCTCCAGCCACCTATATACTGATCCACCCATAATGAACGCCTCCATCTTGCGCAGCAAAGGACGATGATTACCGGTTCGGTTCGGTTCGCAGGACTTGGTGTGACTAGAACTAATCGTGTCTAGCTAGTTGTATTGTCAGCATGTTTCCGTAGCTCTAGACACTGTGATTTTCTTCTTTGAGAGGCAGAAGTGTTGTGCAGTGTTAGCCCTGGAAGGGAAGGTTGGAAACAATGAGCAAGTTGCATCTAACCTTAAAACTGCCGAACATAATTCGGGGTATGCTGCCACCCAACGATGGCCCACTGCTTTTTTAAAAGCGCTCACTGTTGTGGTATTTATGATCTCCTTCGTGAACCCATGCAATAGGGTACCACTCTATCTGAATAGTAATTCGCCCTTATTTGGGGCCTTGAGTGCTTTCTTTGTAATCTAAGGCCGTGCATCCTTGTGCCTCTCTCTTGGATCGGAGAGAAAAGGCCATCCCGATTTGTACCTGACGGTTTCTTCATTACCATGGAGGTTCCTATCAATTCCCCGCGAGTGCGCCGCCTTTTCATCGAGAACAGATCCAGGGCACGAAGTTGCCTCGTGCAGCTTAGCTCCCCTTGTCCAGTCACCACTATGGTGGCTAGCTGTTGCACTTTCTCCAGACAGTCTATATATTTTTGGTATTACCGTGTCCAGGCTTGCGTGAAGTACTCCGTGTGCGGTCTTACTATGGACTGGTATACGGGGAAGAAACTCTGCGGCTCTGTACACAACATAATGGATCTAACTCGAAAGAGTTATCTGCTGGCTATATTGGCAGCTGTGGTACACTGTTTCGACGGCTTGACCTGAGAGGCCACTTGCAACGAGCCCACACTATTCCCATTAGCCCCTGCATTTGTGCTGAAGCTTTGACACTTGGCGAGTTTTGGTGGAGGGTCCCATTTGCGGACCAGTTTAGTACTGCCAAGACGTTATGTTCTATGTCTACTCCGCCTATCTGGACGTCATCGGCAAACATAAAGTTGGGGTATGTACTCTCACCAGCTAGGTCCTTGACAAAGATGAGGGGGGAGGCAGAGGGCTGAGCACCGACCACTTGTAGCTCCTTCTGGTTTTGAGACAAGACCGTCCACCCTGACACTAAAAGTCCGCTCTGCCAAAAAAATATTTATCCATTGTCTTGCCTTTCCAGCAATCCCCATAGGCTGCAGTTTGACACCCAGAAATCTACGGTGCACGGAATCAAACGCCTTGCTGAAGTTCAAGTAACAGACAGCAATCAACTGCTCTTGGTCCAGGCTCTTGGTTACCCCATCGAGGGACAGCGGGAGATTCGTCAGACAAGATCTTCCCGCCACAAACCCATGCTGAGCATTTGATATGAGGTTAGGTCGAACCAAATGCCTAGAGGTCTGTGTCCCGGCTATTCGCTCTAGGCACTTACATAGCACCGAAGTTGAGCTAACCGGCCGGTAATTTTCGGCCTTTTGCCTGGGCCTGCTCTCGCAAATTCCTACCACTGTTGACCATCTCCAGTTTCTCGGCGCAATTTCCTCTCTAAGTGACGTTTCACATAGCCTCATCACCGGAGCCTTCAGGACCTCAACCAGAGGTTGAACGATTGCTGGATGAATCCCATCTGGTCCTGCGGCTTCACTTCTATTCGGGGTTTGCAGCTCCCTGTACAGCTATTCTCCTACCGTAAGTTACGGTATTGGAGGCTCCTGTGATACCTCCATTCAGTCCTCCAAATTGTTTGCTGGTCAATATATGCTCTTGAAGAAAGCCAAGAGCAGGTCGGCCTTATCTTCGCCGCCTAGATCTAGTCGTCCCTGTGCTCCTTCCAAAGTTGCTACACGTTCTCTCATACATTTGTGGGATCGCACAAAAATGTAGAGCCGCTTTTGGTTTGTGCGGACCGAAGCAGCATACCAGCGCTGGAAGGCATATTCCTCTACCCGCTGGATCGCTTGGGCTCCGTTCCTAGCCGTCTTATAGCTGTTCCATGCCGCCTTAGTTTTGTGTAGCTTGTACGCCGCCCATCTTTGCCCACGAATGACCATGGCCTTGCGAACTTTTGGCTTCCACTATGGGGGTTGATTTTTACCGCTAACCGCCCTGATAGGTGCAGACTTTCCTATAAGTTCGAGTAGCCTCAACTTGATGGCCTCCCAACGTTCATCCACGGAGACCTTTGTGTGACTCGGTGTCCGCTGAATTTCCTCCGCTGCTCTCTTTGTTTCACCCATATTGATCCTCCCGTAGCACCGACTCAACACAATTTCCTTCGGCACCTTTCTAAGCCTTGGTGTGACCCCTAGGACTACGCGATCACTTTTTCCCAGTGGCTCTTCCCACTTAATTTCTTTAACGTCCTGTTGCTACCGCGTTATGATTTAGTCTAAGAAAGAGAGGGGGTGCTGTCCACCTCTACTTCTGGTAGCCTGCTCCACATGCTGCATAAATGCATGTAACTGAACCCACTGCAGAAGACTGTCGCCTGTTGACCCCATTGGTACCAGCCCGCTTTTCCACTTAGCTTCCGGTTGGCTGGGATCCCCTAATAAGATGAACCCCCCTTTCTGTGCCAGCTCTGTGTACAGCATTTGCAAAAGCTCGACGTCTTCTTCAGCTGCCACTGGCGGTGCCCTGTGGATATCGATAATGCAGACTGCCTTCACTTCGATTCTGCCAAAGCTGGACCTGATCTGTACTTTACCAGGGACCAAGGTGAACGGAGCCTCCCTATGGCCTACGTCGGTCCGTATTGGTATTGACACCCCGCCTCCCTCTCTTCCATGTATTCTATCCCGTCTGTAGGCAGCATATCTCTGAAAAAGCCTGTTGTCGGTATCAAGCCTTGCCTAAGTGTGCGTCAGAGCAGAGTCGTAAGACTCTGCGATCCCTGTTGCCAGTTCCCCTTCCCTTACTTTCCCCGGAAGACTGCACTGGACTATGTACCAGATTGACGGTTCCCTAGCCCTCAACAGCGGCCCTATTGCGAATTCTACGGCTTGGGCACCCTCGGACGCAACCTCCAAGGTGATACCCCTTCTTTGCTCCCACAGGTGTTTGCAGTGCCGGTTCTTGAATATTAAGTGACCTTCCGGATTTCGTGGCCTTTCATTTCCCACCTGTCGGCCCGGTGTCGGGCTCGTCATGCAAAATGGAAGTTTCTTCCTTTTGAGTCACCATACCTATGAACCGGAATGGTTTTGCGACCATCTCGGCCCAACTGGTTTCCTCGGCTTTTCCCTCTGATACTTCCAACTTTGCTTGGCTGCTTCGGAGAGGAATTTTTGGGCGACTCCTCCAGAATTGGGCTGGCTGGCTGCTCTTTCTCAATATCAATCGGAAAGAATGCCCCGTAATTCTCCTTATTTTTGGCCTTTTGAACTACCTGAACCTTGGCTTTTTGTCTACCAGCTCTGAAGCCACTTTTGGGACCAGAACCACTCCTTGAGATTTAGGTGCTGACCTCCCGGGAGGGGTCATCTCCAATTTTGCTGTGTGAAGAGTCGGTCGCTCCAGATTACGTGCGCCTGTTTTCAACGAGGTTATGGCGCCACCCTGTTTGACAAATGCTGGACTGTCAGGTGTAACCCAACTATTCTCTGCCTGCCACCCTCAACTGCTCCCCCTCTGGACGGCAGCATATCTCTCCAATGGACACTGTGTAACTCAACTACCAGGGGTCGTAGCGGCGTTGGTCGCTTTCCACTCCATAGTCTTATTCTATGGCACTTGGCTATTGGTGTCATAGGAGGTAGGCCAACCATCCTTAGCATCTTAGTCGCAAGTAGGCGGTTTTCGTCCTTCCTGATGCTACAGTCGTTTATGGTGTTAACCCTAAGGTTATGAAGGAGAAGTCTCCTACTTCCGTCTGCCATGATTTCCGCTTCCCGCTTCATGCTTTGAACTTCAGCACCTAGACGTCTGACCTGCCACTTGAGGGATTCTGCTTTCGTCAGGAGGTTTTTTTCAACATTGCTGAGACCTGCTGCCTCTTTGTCTTCTTTGCTTTTTGGCCTGAGTTGTCTTTTTTTAGTCTTCTGATCTGGGCACACAGTTCTCCCTCTCCGCTGAGCTATGGACCGAATTCACTATCTCTAGTCTTGGTTCCGGTTTCAAGCTGCTGTCCCCTTTTCCTAGCAGTCCTCGAACTACGCGTGAGCACCCGCTTGCGAGCTCGAAGCAGTGGGTGCATATCCACTTGAGCGATGCTTACTTGATGTGTGGCTCGAAGTCTTTCTCTACCGGCTTGGAGCCACTTCTGGCGATACCAGTAGCTAAACTGGTAAAATTGAATTCTCTCATCTTCCACCAGGTCCGCGCCTATCTTGTTCCCACAGCTACCTGCATGATCAATAGGATCAATCTCCGTTCCGTTTACTTTAGCAGTAGTGATTGCGTCTGTTTGAAAATACCTCATGGAACACCAGTAGGATAACAAAACAACCATTTAGACCTACACAAACTGTGTACTAAGGTAAGTGCTGCAAAGACGGTACGCTAAAAGAAGTGACACAAAAGTGTGTTACCCGGTATAAGTTGCTGTAAGACACTTTTGAGCAATGCGTAGCCAAATTCGCAAAGTATCCCGAAATCAAAAGGCGATTATCCGTGAAATTCTACGGTGCTAGATTACCAGATGAACAAGGACACGAAACAGATACAAACCTCAATTATGCAATCGCAAGGACTCAAAAAACGAGAACCGAATTGCGGCTTGCGAGAAAGGAGCTTGTGCGTTACGCATGTCCGGAACAAGGAAATGACGGAGCAGCAAGCTGGGCGCGAGCAAACAAGCTTTGGTCCGTAAAAACAAACAGTGTATAAAACGAACCAACGGAGTAAATAAGTGAGTGATGTTAAGGAAACATGGAACTGCAGTGGATTTTGGGGAGAATTTTCACGACTAGTCGTTACAGCTACGCTGACACCAACAAAAACACCAAAAAAGGACACCAAAAAGTATAACCAGTTTATAAGGTGAAAGCACTCTTGAAAACGTACGCGTACCTAATGCTGATTACGATACTTTAGTAATGGCCACGGCTAGTCGAGCGTGCAAAATTCCTTCGATGGTATGCACATTAGATAGCCACTTACCGCTGCGCGGTTGGTTTCGTCGAATCCTCACTAACAATGGAAGGGTAAAGCAAAACCTCATCCCTCGCGATCTTTTAGAGTTATTATTCATCATGAGCGTTCATTTAGCCATTGCGTAGCAAAAGGAAACCTTCAAAAATCAAGCACCACTTCCGTCTGTCAAGTGACACGCTCAAAATTCACTATGAACAACCATCTCATTCTACTTACGGCTCTTTTGAATGCCAAGAAGGTCCCGGTTCTAATGATAATGATGATGATGATGATGATGATGATGATAATGGTATATTTCTCGGCCATGGTCGAGACGCACGCGCTAGCGCATGATCATGGTGTGACACTTTACTCAATAAGGTGGAATATTCACAAATTCAAAGTATGAAAGTCGAGAGTATCAGCGATAGATAGACATAGCCAGCAACAGTTTGAATGGATCATTTTACTAATGGTTTGCGCGGCAGTTTCAAACCGGTTTCGAATCCGGACTGGGCGGTGGAGATATCGAAAAACCGTTAGCGCAGTGTCAAGGACGCATTATGAACGAGAATGATGCAAGCTGGGGAAACGGAGGCCTACTGAGGTTCTGCACATGGAGTTTATTTTGAACAAGAAGAAAAGGAAGAAAAGGAAGAAAAAAGGAAAAACATTTTAAAGAAGCGTTCTCGGGAAAGTCGGTGCATGCGGAGAGGATAGCGATCCATGAAGACGATGCAGACCCTGAATGTCGGATTTACCGGAGTTCAATAAATGGAATGAGTGTCGAAACGGTGCCGAGACCAATTTCGTGAAAGTGAACACTGGTGGATGTGGGAGAAACAGGAGTCCATAAAAAGGTGAGTTTAGATTCAGGATCAGTAACGTGTACCATTCAGAAATGAGAAAGCTCTCGGCAGTCAATTCCAGTAATTATTCAACCTATTACTATAGAAGTGGGATTTAATTATCTGCCTAGATCGAACTGTCGCCGGCTTCTTTCTGTGACCTCTTGTTCTGGAGTCTTTGCCACACGGAATAGACTCTCCGGTCTAGGCTCGGAAAAGCCTTTGGTTATCCCAGATGTCTCTATGCGATCCCCTGTTAATCCCCTCCTTTCCATGGAGGAAAGTCCGGGGTCCTGTAGTCTCTGCTCGTACGTCTTTCCCATCTAACCTTCAATCACGCGCATTGCAAGGCTTTCTACCTCGTCCAAACAGGTGGTATCTTTTGTAGAAGGGTGACCGTGCCTGAACAAGGTTTTCCAAGGAAGGTCTAAATCCAGACACGTATACTGACATGAAAACTTGGCTGTCTGCATGGAAACGATGATTTCAACCCGAAAAGCCCGCCGTGAGCCCTTTCTGCAGCTGCTGCACACTGATCCGACCACTTAAGTCCAGAAGCCACAAAAATTCCGAAATCTTTCACCCTGTTTACCGACTCTACAGTATATGGGCCTTGGTCAAGTGCAACCGTAAGGCTTGTCACTGACGGTGACAACAAGTGGCTTTTCTCAGCATTGAGAGGTAAGTCTCACTTTGCGTCCAGGTAAGATAGGCAAGTACATCTCTGCTCAGCCCATCTCTCCCTTCTGAGCTCCCACTTACTTCACATCATCCGCGAAGAAGCTTCGTGACCTTAGGGCTGAGGCTAAATCATTGATAAGCAGAAGGAATGTTAGTGAGCCTAGTACGGGACCTGCGGTTCTCCACTGGTGACGTTTTCCAAATGAGTCATTTCCACCTACTCCAACGCAGAAAGTTCTACCGGTAGGGAAGTCCCTTAGCCATTCCTAAATCTGCCCATTTATACCAAATAACTTAAACTTGATTAGTAGATGCCGGTGGTTACCGAGTCATGTGCCATGCTTAAGTCAAGGTAACGTACTTTTACTCGTTTCCCTTCATACACTCCTTCAGTGACTTCGTCTAGGAAGCTCAAGAGATTGGTCAAGCACGACTTTTTGTTTAGAAATACTTGCTTAGCTGGCAAATTATGGAGTTCTGTAATGGGTGCTTGCAGATATGCGACCGGACCATCTTCTCTGACACTTTGCATAGAATGCAGGTTAGGCTAACATGTCTGTGGTTTCCCATTTCGGAGCAGGGTCCCCCTTTATGTGCAGCCCTCAGTGCTGCGTTTTTCTAGTCATGTGGCAGTCTTCCATGGTCCAGGGTCGCCCTATAAAGCTGATATACTGGAAAGGATAGGATATTAGCCAACGGCCTAATGATAGCAGGGCGGATATCATCTAGCCAGGCGGACTTATAGATATTCAACCCTTCCAAGTATTTGCGTACTATTTCATTCGCAAGGTTCAAATCAGTTATGCCCGTTGAAAGACTCGCCCCCTTAAAACTTATCTGTATACCGTTACCTATTATGTGCACACTACTAAAATGCCCACTCAGAGCATCAGCTTTGCCTTGGTGGTCCGCCGCCACTCTATGATCATGGATCGTCGGTGGTCCTGCTACTTCTCTCAAAGGACCCTTAGACTGCACGTAGATATGGTACTTTCTTACATGCTTCTTGACACACTGGACGAACTTTCTTTCATATATGCGCTTAGCAGATCGCAAGCGGTCCGCCATCTAATGTCTATGCGTGGTGTAGAGCATCCGAGCCTGTCAACTTCCGGAGGCCTTGACGAGAGCCCAACTGCAGCTTCTACTCTTAATAGACCTGCACATTGAGGCCCTCCACCAAACCGGCTTGCCCTCACCTGTCCTCCTCTTTAAAGGAGCAAACTCATTTTAAAGGGTGAGTAGAGATCCTTTAACCATCCGTCAGCTTCCCTCCATGGTAACATCGTCCGCCATGTCCCTTGTTAGGTCAACTGCCCTATTTCAAAGCCCGGCGGGTTCATATTTGCGAGGCGTCCGATCAACCTCGAGAACACCTCGGGTTGACGCATGAAAAGAGTGATTTTTACACTAACATGGTCGCTCTTGCCCGAAGGAGGGTGAACCTGGAGTTCCGCTAAGTCGCTCTCATGGTTCGCTATCACAAGACCCAAAAGTAACGGCGTACAACCTGTCCTACATCTGGTATTCCCAATCGTGTGTTGGACCGGTGCGTTCGAGTGCAGCCATTGTAGATATCCCCCCTTGGGCTCCCGGGGTACACCCCTCGACTACCCTGTCTATGTGTAGTTGGTTGATGTCCCCAACTATGAGGGTCTTGTTAGCTTCCTTAACTAGCATGGTACGAACTTGGAGGATTTGAATGTCCTCATCTTGGCTTGTACCCGGGGCCCTATAAACAAGGACCACACTTACCCTTCTGTTCGGGAAAGTGAGCGTAACAGTACACAGGTGTTTATCTCGGGTACAAACCATGGTTTTATTTCCAGACGGTTTGTTTTGCCCTTATGATGATGGCTACTCCTCCCTCTACGCAATCATGCTCCCTGTCCAGCCTATAGACAGCAAACCCACTTTATATTGTTACCGATAAGCGGTCATTATGGAAAACCGTGCTTTTGTAATAGCATTGATGGACGCATTTTCTCCTCTGCGACCCTGGAGAGCTCCACCCATTTGTTTCTGGTAATACTTGCGTTAGTGTGTAGCTCCACCGCATTGGATTCGGCGGGATTTTTATTGGTTAGCGTTGGTTGAGCCTCGAGCTCAAAGCCCGAGGTGACGTCAAGTTTTTTGCGTCGGTGTCCACCGCCGGGGCGTGTGGAATCAGCTAGTCATCCAGGACTACGGAACGCTCCAAATCCAACCCTATGGGCGCTATTTTGAAGCCCAAGTTAACGAAGGTCGTGTCTTCCTCCACTAGACAGCTGTGTCAATTTTCATCTAGTACTTCCTCGATTACCACAAACCCTGACGGCATATATGGCGCACTTATAGCTGTCCGTGAAGTAACCCGACCGCTGGATAAGGCATTCTGCTGCCTCATAGGACCTTTCTTTGGCGCCTCTAGGGGTTTAGCTACGTCACCACTTATGGGCAAAACACCCGGTATTACTCCGTCCTCGTCGAGAGTAACCTAATATGTGCCCCTATTGATGTGGGCTATCAGTGCCGCCCTGGCCAGAAACATATCTCTGCAGAGTTTTTCCACAAGTTCGACCAGTATCGGTCACGTTACATCCTTTCCCGTTTTCAAAGCGGAAACTTCCGCTTTCCCAATCCGTGAAATCCTTTGAGAGACACAGGACCTGGTACACCTGCAAGTCGTAGTATGTCATACACCAGTCTCCGTTCTTTATCCCCTCTTGCCTTCGACTCCCGTATAAACGGTTCCTTCTGATTTAGTTTCAGCAGCCTTCGACTTGGTGTCCATCCCAGCGACTAGCCACGCACGTGCGGATCCATCAGCTAAACTTCTGAATCAAGAGATCCGGATGCACCTGCCTTTACGAGGTGGCCGCCGCTTTAGTCGTATTGCCCCCTTTAACCTCGGTTCCTCTTCTTGAGTTTCTGCGCCACCCACTCACTAGTAGCATCTTCCTGCACAGGAGTGGACGCAGCTAGCACGGGGCAGCCGCCTGCCTGGCCTCTTTCTACCTCGAAAACCATTCTCAGGCGTTCCCAGGGCTTCTGCGTATGACCTTACCAAAGCACCACGCGGTGGTGACTCGCACTCAGAGCCTCTGAAACCTTCAGGAGGAAGTTGGACGTCATCTCGTTTTTAATGCCTTAGATGGACTAGCCTAGCTGCCTACTTGCATAGACTCCAAACCTATTAACCCGGCAGCCCCTGCAGTAAAGCAGACACACACCCTTACCAAGCACAGAACAGCTTTCATGGACTTACTTACTGTGTACATCGCATTCGATGCGTTTGTCCACTATAGTATAGTATATTTCTTGACCGTGGTCAATACACATGCACAAGGCAAGATCAGAGTATACAGCAGTACATGTCAATGTGAGGTATTCACAGATTCTAAATTTATAAATCACACAGCAACCGAAATACACCAGTAAAGTCATGTAGTGTTTGAGTGAACAAAAGTGGTTATGGTTGAGGCGGGAATTCCAAATCGGTTACGAAATCGCTGGAGGGCGGTGTGGATAGCTGGACAGTCGTGGAATTGCTGATATAAGCGACAAATGAACGGTCACTAACGAGTAACCGGGCGGAAGAGATGCCAAAGAACATTGTTAGAGGTAAAGCAAGCGTGGGGCTTTCAAAGTGCAGTCAGAGATACCAGCGGAATATTGGACACTGATCCAGCATTGGGTAACTAATTGTGGAGGAAGCATGTGAAATAAAGGCAAGTGAGTCAAAGGTGATAATAAAACAGACCTTTTGTGCAGGTGATTACAGTGTCATATGGAAATTCAAATGAAGGAGAAAAGCTTCGCAGGGACTTCAGTGAACTTAGCATGGACATATAACGGACTTTTAAAGAAAAGAAAAGCCGTCAATGAAACGGATTAGTGGAGACAAAACGTCAATGGTTCGGCTAGGCAGAAGTTGGAAGAGTGTAATTTTTTGTTTTTGTTTGTGAAAGAAAATTGTTAACCAAATTATGGTTGGCTGCAGATGGCTGGTATTCTGTTTCTTGAAGACCTTGGTTGCAGGTTGTGGCAGGTAGAATGTTGAGGGAAGCAGCTAAAAAAGGGCTGGTTTGACGAAGTTGACAGCTGCGAAGGCTGGGTTCCGGCCATTGGTTTCGTACTGCAACACGAGAAGAATTTGAACTGTTGGGTTGGATTATTTGGGAATAAACGTTGAGCAGATGTGTTGATGGTTTGTGTCAGGAATCACCTCTGCGATCCGGTGAGACTTTCATGAGGTTTTGTTAAACCGTGTACGGTGCCCCATGTAACGTCAGCGGGCGAGAGTATAGGTTTAAACCATTGATCAAATCGTCCAGTCCTTACGGTAATTCGGAATAAACGTCGATTCGGCCGATGGCTACCCAAGTAACCAATGCAATCTGGAAGAGATCAGGAGTGCGGCAGTCTGGAGAGTGTTCCAGCTGTGGGTTATGATTATCGTTTTTATGGAAGCATGGAAATGAAAGTTTTGTTATCCGAACACACTGTGTGTAAAAATGAGGATTTTTCATGTGGGGGCAAACGTGCTGGTATTCGGCAGGGGCATACGGATTCCGGTTGGAATGGGGTCTCAACTTACCATGAGCATATGCGCAGAGAAGTGAAGCCTAGTTACTAAGGAATGGTAATCCGTGTGGCAAGGCTTCAGTGTACGAGAAAGGCGCAAAAAAGAAGGATGGGACGGGCTGAGTTCTAGCCTGAGCCAGGAATTAAGTGAGAGCGAGCACCCATCGCTAAAGGACGGAGCGGTTTTATTTATATATATGCAAATTGTGTTGTAAAATGGCACAATCTAGTTAGGAAGGGGGGCAAGTGAGTGGAGCATACCCGAGGTATATATATATATATATATATATATGTATGTATGTATATATATTGATGTATAGGTGGGTGCGATCATCGGACGGGTCATGCGAAAGCGGTCGGACGCAAAAGACTATGGCAGGGAAAGTGAGATAGAGTGACGCAGCTGAGGATCAACGGTTACCGGAAAGAACAAAAGTTAAGCAAGGGCTCATCGGTGCGGCGGATCCCAAAGGCACATTGAGGCCATGAAACGTGAGACTAAAAGGGAAACGCCTTAGTGTGGCTAAAGCTTTCAATGGGAAAGTTAGTATTACTCCTAGAGTGGTCATTGAGGAGGAGTAAAGACCAAGTTCTGCATGAAATTACAGAAGAACCTTAGCTGGGGGATAGGGTGGGAGCAGAAAAGGTAACGTCATAACTGAGTGTTGAGTTCAGTTAGTGAGTCACGCTAAGTGGGATGAATCAGACTGGATTTTCCAGTTCGAAATCGCAGAGGTGGTGAGGGAAGTATATGTGGTGGGACCTGGTGCGGAAGAGAGGCATTGTAAGCTAAGAGATATCGAGGAGCGTTGAGTTACTCACCGTGCTTGTGTTAATAATTATAGGACAGTAGTGAGTATATATACACATATATATATATAGTATATAAAAATGTTATATATTTACACATGTATATGTATATATATGAATAGGTATATATATATATAGTATATAAAAATGTTATATATTTACACATATATATGTATATATATGAATAGGTATATATATATATATATATATATATATATATATATATAGCTGAGAGGAGCGGAAGCCAGGATAAATAAGAGGATCAAGGAGTGAATTAGTGGGTGGTGGGACTTAATGTCTTAGGATAATTTGGTGCAGGGGGAAAACATCATTGGCTAAAACCTTCAGCTAGAGAAGAGTTGTTTTACATGGCTGCCCTAGTACTATATGGCGAGGGAGGCAGTGATTGTTTAGACATGGTTGTGGAAACCGACTAGTGAATTAGATGAGGCAGGGATGTTTAAGGGTTAGGTGAACGTGGGTGAGTAGCGAGAACCGGCAGGCATCTAGATATTTATAGTTGTAAACGACAAAAACTATCCTGAAATGTGGGTTATACGTAAAAAATAATAATGAATGGTAAGCCTATCGTCTGTCGTTAGGCAGAAAATGGTAGGTTTGGAATATGGTGCCGTGATCCTAGTAGTTGAACCCGTTTTTGAAGGCCAGCTCGACGGATAGCAGAGAGCGGGAGGAGAGACTGAAGCTAGGGTTCTAAAGTTCGATGCCTTCTTCATAGGCTCGATCCTCAGATATGCTGGCGTTAGTCAAAGATAACATATGACTAACGGTAAGTTGTGATTTAAGGGCATGGCTGAACTGGGTTATTGACGCACATTTGCGAATGGTCCGAGGCAGCTTATTCCAAAGCTTTGAATATTTAATGAGAAAGAAGTTGGACCTGATTGCCAGCCTGCAATGTGGGATGGTCATACTGAAGTCTCTGTGGCGCAGAGGGTAAGATGAGGGTAGAGAAAACTGTATAGAGTTGGTAGAAGTGAACGCAGAGCAATGAATAAGTCTGTATAGAAAACACAAGTTAAGCCTGACATGTCTAAGCCATACGGGGTCAAGTTTTAATAGAATGCATCGCTCTTTATAGCTCAGTGGAGAGGAATATCCCATTAGCTTCTTGGTGAAGGTGCGCTGGACTTTCTCCAGGCGTATTCTGTCAGATTGAGACATTCCAGAGAAGATTATAGGGCAGTATTCGAGGTGGGGTCTAGCATGGGATTGGTATGTAAGGAGGATACTATGTTTCCTTTTAAATGATCTGAGAACTAGGCCTATTATCTGTCTGGCCCTGGCCGTCTGAAATGAGACATGTTCCGAAAATTGTAGATTGTTAGTGTATCGAAGCCCAAGATCCTTCACTGATGAGCTTGGGGCGATGGGTACTTGGTTCAGTGACAGAGTTCCGAGAGGGACTTGACATCTGTAAGTTGTGTAGAAGCTTTTAGATGTCGAGAAGCACATTTGCCATGAAGTGCACCATTGATCAAGTTTCTCAAGATCACTACCTATTTCAGACAGTGCTGTGCTCAAATCTTGATGGCGGAAATCATACACGATTTTGATGTCGTCGGCGAAGAGGAAAGGTGTGCCATGTCGCACAATCGAAAAAATGTCGTTAATATACAGTAAGAAAAATAGCGGACCAAGTACACTTCCTTGTATGACTCTACTAGTGACAGGCGCCGGTTGCGATAGATGACCATTAGCATATACAACCTGGGTTCGATCCCACAGGTAAGAAGTGATCCATGATAAAAGCGGGTCATGGATACCATAGGCCCGGAGTTTTGTTAACAATCGGGAGTGAGGAACTCGGTCAAATGCCTTGGTCATATCGAGGTAGATGAAAATCATAGATTTTCCGTCGTCAGCTGCCGTGGTCACTAGGTTGAAGAAATCAAATTGGCATGTGGTACAAGAACGTGACTTTAGGAAGCCATGTTGGCCACTGTGAATGAGGTTATGGGAAATGAGATAATCGGACATCCGCTGTTTAATCAAACGCTCCATTATTCTGGCAGCTTAAAGGGTATGGTTGATAGGACGATAATTTGAAGGGTCATGCACTGGACCTTTTTTGTGGATAGGAATAATGGTTGAAGTTTTCCACTGGGATGGAAAAATGCCATTTTTAAGGGATAAGTTGTAGAGATTCATAAAGATAGCAGCGATGTCAGTTCCACCAAGATGAAAGAGTGCTGGGGGGATGCCGTCATAGCCAGGGCGGGAGGAGGGTCTAACACGCAGCAGCAGGTGGGTCACATCGTTCAAACTAAATTCAATGTCAGAGAGAACTTGCTCAGTGATGAGGGGTACGGGTGGCGGGTTTACAGTGGCGTCAGTGGTCATGGATTCTGAAAAGAAGGTATTGAGCGCCTCAGCGATTTCAGCTGCAGATTTAATATGCGTGCTGTTTCCCAAAATTAGATATGGTATCCCTGTAGGCTCTCTCTGATTTCTGCTCTTCAGCAGTCGGGACAATCGGTACGATCTGTCGAAGGAATTCAAGGCCGAAAGCTCCTGCTTTCTCAGCAGTTCATTAGTCCGAAGACTGATGGTGACAGAGAGAGAGTGAAGTTGCAATAGTATGGAGAAGTCCTTGGTTTTATTGATCTTCTGCAGTTTTGCATGTTTATTTTGCAGCCTTGTTTGGTAGGAGCCGCGGGCTTGAGAACGGTTGGTCCCGATGGTGGTGATTGCTGACAAGCAGCTATGTAGCTTATGGTACAGTACGTCACTGGCGAGCTGAGTGTTGTGCTGTAGGAAGTAGTCATCCCAGTTGAGGGATCGAAGCATAGGCTTGAGGTTCATCCAGTTGATCGTGTGCAGGGCCTGTTGAGATGAGCTACATATGGGGTCTATGGGCCCGGCTGTGAATCTGCAAGATACCATTCTGTGGTCACTGCCTGGGAAAGGGTTGAGGGCGGTAGTCATCACGTCCGATAGGCCAATGGTAAATATCAGGTCTAGTATGCTGTTACCTCTGGTTGGTGTCATTACGTGCTGGACCCAGCGCCCTGCGCGTATGGTCGAAACGAAGCTCGTGAAGTATTGGGGTGATGACATGGTGTCCCAACAGATATTAGGTGCATTGAAATCGCCAGAAACGATTTTTGACGAGGAGGGTAATAGTGCAAAGTGGTCAAAGGCTTTGACTACGTGGGCGAGGTCCGTGGTGTTTGAATTGGGTGGTCGATAAACGCAGCCGATATGGAGTGGAGAGTTGGCCAGAAGAACCGTTACCCATATTGAGTCCTGAATTGAGTCCAGTATTGGATCAGAGAGAGGAATGGTAGGCAAGCTGTTTTTAACGTGGATAAGACAGCCTCCTCCACGACGACGACGATTTTTCATGAAGGTTTGATAACCAGCAATAGAAATTTGGTCCAATGGGACAGAATCGTTTAGCCAGGTTTTGGTTATGACAATGATGTCGAAGTCGGAAGACAGTACTATATTACGGAGAGTATGGGTTTTATTCAGTAATGAGCGAGCGTTAATGAGAAGCAAGTTAAGTGCAACTGTACCGTCATGGTGTGGAGTGGGAACAACCATCTGCGGGTGTTGATGGCTAACACTACCGAGGTGGTAAACGTCATTAAGTGGACTCATAACGACAGGGTTGTCGTGTATAGAAGTGAAGGAGTCTAAACAGGGGTTAGAAGTGGGGAGCCGGCATTGTGAATAAGGGGTGAAGCTGGGCTGGGGGGGGGTGCCGTCAAGAAAAAATTGGTCGTTTGGGGAGGTGGGATTTCCGGGGTGGTTGAAGTAGCCAGGTGGGGGGTTGGATGCTGAGGTAATGGGTAACGGCAAGTGAGATGGCAGAAAGTAGTGGTGACTGGGTTCAACGGGGTACGCAGGGGGCGGGTAGTTGCCGCTTGACCAAGACCGACGAAATAACTGTAGTTGGTTGGGCTGGCCCATCCTGTGTTCAGGAAAGGGTGCGGAGCTAGACAATTGAGGCCATTGGTTATAATCCGACTGGGGGTTACTTATTTGTATCATTGGAGGAGAGAGAAATTGGTTACGGAGGTTCGACGGGAGATGCTGGCGCTCAGCCAGATGACTGGAAAACTGTTTCGGGAAACTTGGAGAATATGGTGTGTTTGATCCCGATGCATGATGATGCGCTACTCGGTGGCCGTTTTCGCCTGTATTGTAGAGTGGAGTTGGGAGGACCTTGTCGATTAGCCGAGGTACCACGCTAATACAACGAGGTGGGGTTGGCTGCTTTAGGGTGATGCAGGGTTGCGTCCTGCTTGCCAACAAGTATGAATTATTTGGGGTGTACTTGGAGTGCTTGGTGGGGGTTCTAAATGGGATTCTGAGAAGACTTGCGGGGGGGAATACGGGAGTAGCCGGAGTAGCTAAAAGCTGTGGGGGGTCACAGAGTCCTGTCTGCCGATGGGACGATTGGCCACATAGTAGATCTTGTCTTTTATGAACGATCTGTGTTCGCAAGACGGTGGGACATGAGTTAGAGCAGGACGGGCTGTTGGAAACAGACTTCCCCGGAGTCTTTTTCGGTGGTGAGACGGTGGACAGTATGCTGGCATTAGCAGCGGCAGGCTTGGATGCACGGGACTTTGGTGGCCCTGGGCTAATAGTGGGTTTGGCATGGATATCGTTGCCGTTTGAAGGAGCGGAGTTTGATGGTAGAAGGCAGGGCCGTTTACTAGGGGGATGTGCTGGAGATGGGGTCAGGTCTAGGTCAACCATGTAGCGGTTGCCATCTTCGTTCATACTTTTACCACGTTTATTGTTTACCTGAACGCTGACTGCCAAGCGCGGTGGCCATTTGACCGTTGCTCTTGCGCACGCTCTCACGCACGCTCCCAAATACACGCTAACCACTATCTCTCCCAATCGCCTTCTCGTTCTCACGGGTCGTGGAGAATACTGTTCTGGTTAACATATTTGTGCAGTGCCGCACATTAGAGTAACGTGCAGGTGGTCCACGCAGTACAAAGGACCGAAGCACGCGTTTACTAAGGAAACCGCGAAGTAAGGTCTAATCAACCTTACAATTGGTGAGCCCGACGTGATCCTCAGGTCACGTGAGTTTCCTTGTTTTCTACCGTTCAAGGTCCCGTCTGCGTACGTTTTTGTGTGTTTTATTGTTTCCCTATCTTGATTTTTTTTGGTTGGTTTACCAAATAATTTTTTTTTCTCGTCCATACATATTTTGTGTCTCATTCGTCGTAATTTTTTTTTTCGCGAAGACTGTAGTGCCCCATTGGTCGTTGATTTCTTTTCCCGTCTGTATTCCATAAAGTAATCGCTATGTCTGCCGAACGGAAATCCTGCTCAGACCCCACCGTTGGGGCCATCACGCTGCACATACCGGCATTCACACCTGCTGATCCAGAACTCTGGTTCACGCTGGTTGAGTTAGAATTCGAAAACTGCCGTATAACCAGTGACGCCAGCCGATTCAGGTGGGTAGCAGGCCGCCTCCCGCCAGAGGTCACAATGCAAGTAAGGGACGTAATAATCTCTTCCCGAAGCTATGAGGCTTTAAAGGAGGCTGTCATTGCCCGCACGACCCCAACGCAAGACCAACGTATGCAACAACTTCAAAACGTTGAGCTTGGAAGTAGGAAGCCCTCCGAACTGCTGCGTGAGATGCAGCGCTTGAGAGGACCGACAATAGGTGAGGACCCGCTCTTGAGGGAACTTTGGCTGCAGCGTTTGCCGCATAACATTCCAGTTTTACTAAGTGCCGCGCGCAAATGCTCGCTAGAGGAAACTGCAGCGATAGCTGATGACATTATGTCACGATACAACCCGCGGAATCAAGGTACAGCACGTTCGGTAGAGAGTTATTAGCCATCTACTTGGGAATTCGTCATTTTCGACATGCACTCGAAGGCCGTTCGTTCACGGTGTTTACAGACCACAAGCCTTTGGTTTACGCACTGAAGTCAGCTTCCGATCGATACTCACCACGCGAGATTCGCCACTTAGACTTTGTCTCACAGTTTACTGTGGACATACGACACGTCTCTGGGGTACTTAATCCCGTCGCAGACGCCTTATCGCGCGTATATCAACTAAGTCTGGCACAAACGCCTAACATCAACTTAGACGCAATGGCACAGGCTCAAACTATGGACCCTGACATCGAACAACTTAGACAAAACGGTTCTTTGAGTTTAACCACAGTGCCTATCCCAGCTTCCCAGAATACCATCGTGTGCGATGTGTCGCAAGGTCGCCCTAGGCCAGTAGTTCCTGCTGCCCACCGGTATCCTACGTTCATGACACTCCATAATCTGGCTCATCCGGGTGTGACTGCCTCGGTGAAACTGATAACTGAGCGTTTTGTTTGGCACAATGTCAAACGAGATGTCCGTCAATGGGCTCGTGCTTGTCTGCAGTGTCAACGTGTTAAGACCCATAGGCACACTAAGGCAGCGTTAGCCAGGTTCCCAGAACCTGAAACACGTTTTCATCATGTGCACGTCGACCTCGTAGGACCACTCCCACCTTCGCTTGGGTACGTTTACATACTCACATGCGTGGATCGTTTTACTCGCTGGCCGCAGGCCATCCCTATCCCTCGTCCCACCTCGGAAGAGGCCGCGAAAGCTTTTCTGACCGGTTGGGTTAGTCATTTCGGTTGCCCGGCAATAGTAACCGCCGATCGCGGTCCACACTTTGACGGCGCTTTCGGCAGCCTACTCGCTACGCTCGGTTGCCAACACGTTAAGACGACAGCTTACCACCCTCAGGCCAATGGTATGGTTGAGCGTTTCCACCGACAATTAAAAGCCGCTCTTCGAGCAAACGGTAACCCCCTTTGGAGTGAAACACTACCATTAGCACTCTTAAGCCTGCGTAGTACCGTTAAGGAGGAGTTACACACAACACCGGCCGTACTAGTATATGGCTGTCCACTTCGTCTGCCTGGGGAGTTGGTAGCCCCCTCATCAACCGTGACTTTCGACTACGGTGACTATGCTCAGCGCCTTACGCAGCACATGCGAGTGCTCAAGGCCAGTCCGCCGCGTGAACAACAGTCTACAAGTTATGTCCCAACTGCGTTAGGAACCGCTACTCATGTATTCCTTCGCGTCGATGGCGTTCGATCACCACTACAAGCGCCATACACTGGCCCGTTTCGGGTGATAAAACGTAGGGCTAAAACATTTGTCATAGATATCAACGGACGACACGACACCGTATCTATCGACCGTCTCAAGCCTGCCGTCATTGAGTGCAAGCCGCTCGGCCAATTTACACCCACCCAAGTCGCTCAGTCACCTGCATCGAGCGAGTTACCACTCGAACCACCCCCAATTGCGCCTAGTGAGGACTCGGCAGCTAGCCCATCAGATTCTCCAACCGTACCCGCAACGCGAAGTAGCCGTCGCGGTCGCCAACTACGAAATCCCGTCCGCTTCGCCGATTTCGTGACGATTTTTACAACCGACTGTTAGCAATAAGTTGGGAAGTTCGCCATGGATTTACCAAACAACAGACCCGGGAAATTACAATCGGTAGTTAGGATTTCATTTTCTTTTGGTCTCCTAGCGACTACAACAACACCGAACATCGTTTGTGTGTTGTTATTACGGTCCAACATCCGCCGGCGCCCTCAGGCGCTATTTTGTTCCAGTTTACCTTGCCCTCTCTCAGACGGATCTTCACAGTCACATTGGCTTCATCCGTAGCCTGGCTGACTCCCATGCACGTTCAAGGAGCCAACCGCTCACTGGACAACGGGACGATTGGTCAGCCTGGCACTGGAGACGGCAACTGGACGCCTTTTTGGATGGACCTGACGAGGCATTTTCCGGCTTGCATTCGTATGAGACCCGCGGGCGCCAAAACACAGTTGGACCCACGCACATCGGACCTCGAGAGTGCAGGCACCGGTAAACTCATCAGCAGTCGTTCGACGTCAACAACAATATAACGGAGAAGCTATGAGGAGTTCCTGGACAACCAATAATTCCGGCTTACCATCACGATCGAAGCCCAACTCCGTCGGACTTCTAGGAGGAGGCCCCTGTAGCGGTTGCCATCTTCGTTCATACTTTTACCACGTTTATTGTTTACCTGAACGCTGACTGCCAAGCGCGGTGGCCATTTGACCGTTGCTCTTGCGCACGCTCTCACGCACGCTCCCAAATACACGCTAACCACTATCTCTCCCAATCGCCTTCTCGTTCTCACGGGTCGTGGAGAATACTGTTCTGGTTAACATATTTGTGCAGTGCCGCACATTAGAGTAACGTGCAGGTGGTCCACGCAGTACAAAGGACCGAAGCACGCGTTTACTAAGGAAACCGCGAAGTAAGGTCTAATCAACCTTACAACCAGAGTGGTGCAGACAACTGAGGGCTTTTGTGTTGCGGGGTGGCTCGACAAGCAGCGAGAAGACGCGGCGACTGATATTTCAGCCACAGGTTGCGCTGGTGGAGCTAAGGCACTTTTTAGTGATCGAAAAACCTCACTTTGGAGGGGCGTTTTATCCGGTTGTATTCTTATTCTTTTGAATGGGGTGGAATTGGCAATGATTTGCCAACTAGTTATGAATTCTCTAGCAGTTACTTCGTCAGCGAATTGGAACTTTAAAGGACAGTCAGTGCGTTGTGAATTTTTGCGCAGTCGAGTGCAATAGCACCTGTGGTGTGCCATGTTGCAAGCATTCAGGATGGCGAGTTTGGTTGACGGCAGGGGTAGTCGATCAGGGATGTTGAAAACTATCGCGTTTTTGGAGTTGGCTATACGCTTATGAACTTCCGTCGCAACTGAGTCTAAGAAGCGGCCCGCCATGACTAGGCTCTGGCGATTAGCAATAGGCGTGGGCTCCATTATGCTAGATAAAGGGGATATCTTTAATAGAATATCATCGATGGACTGGATCTGGTTATGCAGGTCCGCCACTCGTTGATCTACTTCGTTAATCTTCTTGTTGACTACGTCATAAACATCAACGAGATATACTGAGCATGGACTGAGTGCAGACTGGGGTTGAGTGTTCCTGGTTTTTTTTTGCCTAACGGTACGAATTGCCTGATTTGCACCCGGGACCTTGGCACGTTTACGCAGGCCCTTTGGAGCTTCCATTAGTAGTTCGGGAGATAATGTGTAGAAGAGGGAAAGATTATGGGTCAGCACGTTGAACTTTTCGAGAGTGTAAAGCTACGTAGAAAATTTTGGGTATTTTTCTTACGCCTTTCTAGCTAAATGACAGACGGTTATAAGCTTCATAAACATAAAAACCAAACATAACCTAGGGAAAATAGAGGCTCGGTGTAGCGCAGGCTACTTGCTACTTGCTATAGGCTACTTGCCCCTAGCTCCCCGTATCCAGCGTCCAGACACGGATATATCTCACGCGTCATGATATGCTTGCAATGGCAAGACACTGGCCAACGAAAAGCGGTACCCGCTACAAAAATGCTTAGGATTTATAAACAGACTATTATATTTTGGTACGTATAACACGGAAAGCTGCGAAACAATTTGGGAAGAGCGAAACAGAAAGACTTTACGGATAAAAAGCGTACCTCGGGGTTACCCTGGTACGTACGGTGGTGCGAGGTAACCCTTCTTATTCAGAAGTTCACTTCAAAACTTGGTTCGGCTCAGAGCACTTAAAAACTCAACCGACGCGGGCCTTAAATGGCTGGTCCAGCTTTCAAGCGCAATTAGTTTTCTTTAAGCCTTAAAGTAGCCCACCGATGCGAGGCTCCTCTTGAGGTCTTGCGGTATCACGCGGATTCGAGGCTTTGAGCCCCGTTGTCCTGGTTCTTGAGGAAACCTTTGATCGTGAAAATCAGGTTGTCCCGTTTATTTTGAATTTTTATCATTTAGGCTTGGCCTCGAGCCATCTCTAGGGGGAATTTTCATCCACACTGGAGAGTTGTATTTTCAGAGCTGTCAGCTGCGATACTCCACTGTGACTTCGTAATTTGTCATCGCGAAATATCAACATAAGGTTTTCCAGGAAAATTCGGTTCATACCTACCTAAACTGACCCTTAGCGACCCTGTCTATTAATCACATGCTGATTCTCGGCTGGATCACATCAGTTAGGTACTTACCGGTGTCTCTCCGTGAGTTGTTGCCTTTCCGGCCTTATAGGGCATTCAGTGCTTGGTTGGGCTTTTCTACGGTAAAGCCTGGTCTGGGTACTCAGAAAAATCCAATGGTTTTTTTCTCACACCCGAAATCTGACGAGACCTCTACTGAAGCTATCAATGATATTCCGGTCAACTTTGAAATCCGAGCCTTCCAACCCTCAATCACTCTCCTTACACACAGTAGCACATTAAGCACATCAACCTTGATCTATCCGAGCAACTATATTTATTGACGGAATGATTTGGTGATCGGTCTTCATACTTTTATTTCTGAATGGTATGCACTTTAGCTGCAGTATAGCAGCCTAGTAAAGCGTACCTCTACACGGGTCAGATATAACCTCCACGCCCTCTTCAGACAAGGCTATCCCTGTTTTAGACCCAAAAGAATGTCTAAGTCAGTATTCAAACGTTACTGTCCGCCTGGTCCAAAACGAATCATTCGGGCCTCCTGAGTGAAAAGAAACGCAAACACCGACATGACGGCAGCTGTCAATACATGTTCTGTATCACTGGTCGATATATATAGCGGGGCCAAAAATAAAGTCAGTGGTTTGGAACAGAAGATAAAAGACCTATATGATAAATGGCAATCGATTGAATGCGTTTTATCAACGATTTCCCCACTGACAATCATTGCTGAACCAATAGATCAAGTTGACCCCAAAATCTTATCCAAAGCCGGTAGTTATATAGATGCTATAGCCTCGAAATTTCACAGGGGATAAAGAGCGCTAACAATGCTATACTGTTAAACTTTCCGGACAAACTGCCAACACAGTCTGGTAAAGCCGAAATTCTGAATGCACCGAACATGGCTCGTCACATGTGCCATTGCACTAGGCTGCAGAAGCGGTCACCACGATACCCCTGCTTTCTGCTGTTCCAGTTTTCCAACCAGTTAACAGCCGTTGAATTCATCAGTAACTGTCAAAGGATTGCAGTAGCTACATCATTTAAAAACTTCAAAATACACATCGATAAATATCCTCCACAAAGAGAGATGTTCCGCATGCGGAAAGGCAAGCCAGCGCCTTCCACTGGCCCTGATCAAAGGGGACCCGTAAATGCATCACTACATACTCCTATGAACAGGACTTCAGCCAGAACACCTACTACCCCTGTGGCTCCTTCGGTGTAAATGGACCTTCACCAATCTAGTCCTCAGGATCCCATGCAAGTTTCGAGCAACTTTTCCCAGATTGTGGCACAGTCTTCATCAGACAAGCCGAAAAGGCCATCACAAAACGTTCATGGAGAACCCATCAGGCAAAAGTTGACTGTGGCGAAAACTCAGGGAAGTAAATCCGTGGTGAGAAATGCATGGGAAATACCACCGGTGAACATGACGCCAGAAGAGACCGACTTAGACGTATCGCAGTATGTGTCAACGACCCAACCACCAGGAGAAAGTCGGCACCTTGCCTCCTCTACTACCATGTCCACTAGAATAAATAGCAAAATCCAACCCCATCAAACTCATAACCCCACATTTTCAGGGTCTTCCGCAAATCTACCCAGAATTTCTCCATCCCAGTTTAGCCACAAAACAACTGATCTACCGGAGACATCATCTCTACAGCCTAGTACGTCCACCTGAAGGACTCATGATATGACTGCAAAGATACTGCCGCTGCATATACCTGGAACTATGGTGACCAAGCCCAATAAGCACTGCTCAATAGGCATGCAACCAACTAACCCCGCTAGCCACTATCAACAGCTGCCGCCCCTCCCCAAATTCAGCTACCAGGTCGTCATCCCACTTCACAATCCCCCATATTCAGATGCCACTCGTGGAGTTCGGGCGGAATTCGGGCCCTACAGCCAAAACACTGTCGCCTCGCCTCAGTTCCCTCTGACTAACAAACCTGTAACCCTTGTGAGCCTACAAGCCCCTTTCACGTTGGAGGCCCTATCGAATCCACTCACGCCAAACCATCCTCAGACAATGCATGTTGTGCCCCCAACATTCCTTAGACCCTCTCTCTAATAGACAAATCCTCTAAAACCCCACGATAATAGCGCGCCAAATAAGGGCCATCCTTTCCCTAGGCACATTTCATCACCCTCTGTGCCCTAACTTTGATAATGCCACATGTCAAATTTGCCGGTTGCCCATTCATTAACCCTACCTCTGTGTGAAAACCTGTATCCCGAACCGGGGCTGTTAACGGACTACATTGTTAAGCAGCCTCGTATCTTCAACCCTTCTTGGACAAATGGCAATGTCATTAAATCAGGCACTTCAGCCATCCCGCACTTCTTAAAGGGCTCATCTACATCGGATCCTAGCACCGCCCGAAAACATAGAGTCACATGCCCTTCTTTTTCATACAGCGCACAATACTACGCAACAACTCACAGACCAAACCCTCCAAATCACGGCGCTGATTTGCCACCCGCATATAGACCATCTAGTCAGACCAAGAATCTGGACTATTCCTCACTAAACAACCTACTTGACCAACCGAATTCCCCAAAACTAAATACCAATAAAAGTATCTCATTGGTTTTTTAATATTCGATCCATCATAAACAACATTCGGCACTTACGATATCTGGCCGCTAGTGCTAATTATATAATCTTGATTACTGAAAATTGGCTGACCGACTACGCTCCAACGGACCAGATTTCTCCTGTAGGCTACAATGTCTTCAAAGTAAATAAGGAAACTCGACGTGGTGGGGGTTGTTTGGCATTTGTCAAGCAAACCTTCAATACAACAGCACTTTATCACCCTCTACTTGACTCTATTCCCGATTCACTTTGGTTAACAGTCCACATCCCTGGCTCTCACTTTGGACGTGTATACCGTCCACCAAGCGAAAATTTCGCCGGACTTCCACACCTAATTGGCGCATTTGAATACCTATCCTTACTGCCCTCAAGTATAAAGGTTTTGCTGGTGACTTTAACCTGCCTAAGATAGCTTGGCTACCTTTATCTGCACCCGTTAACTTTTGCCATTTGTAACAAGTATTGATGTAGGAGAGTTGGTACAGCATATCCGCTCTCCTACGAGAAAAACAGCATTTTAGATCTCATTCTCACCCATGGCGTCCCTCATATACTTGTCTCAATCTCCCGAAGTTTGCCCGGTAGCGATCACAATCTGGTTAACTGCCGCATTTCCACTCATCCACAGCCTACCCTGAAATCACACTGCATCAAACCCTTTCCTCTCCCCGACTGGAAGTTTCTCCCCACTACCATTCGACAAGCTGATTGGAGTGAGTTCTTTCTCTCTCGTGATCCACGACAGGCCACTGACATTCTCTATGCGCAGTTCTCCAGACGTCTTGACAGGATTATCTACCTCCCCCAGCAAAGGAATAACAGGAAATCCCATATCACCTCTCTGCAAACAAAGTATTCAAAGCTTCAAAAATTCATGAAGCTGCACACGACATTGCAATTCTTATTCACCTTCCTCGCCTCACTTCTACTGTCAAAAAGCTTGAAGAAGCTACACTGCCTAACCAGGAAATAAAGGCTCTGCGGCACCAGAATAGATCTTTTCGACTATCATTATTGTACAGGACCAGAACCCCTAATACTCATGGAGATATCCCACACACTGTTTCAGTGGACAGTTTATCAGCCTCTACCCCCCTTTCTGTTGCCGAGGCCTTCAACACATTCGTCGCCTCAACTATGGCCCCTATTATCAATGTTGACCCTTTGGCCTCTTCCCCTAGTTACAGCTTTAACTCTATCCACCGCGGAATTTGACGCTTCAATTATCTCCCAATTGTTGACTACTTTCAGGCCATCATCTTACCCAGGACCTGACGGCTTACTGCCCACTGCAATAGTTAAATGCGGACCTGAATTACGTTACTTACTACTGAATGTAATTACTCTTTCAGTAAACTCAGCCTGGTGCCCGAAAACTGGAAGTGTTCCGTCATGATCCCGCACCACAAGAAAGGTCCACCACATGAGGTAACAAGCTACCGTCCCATTAACTATACACCTGTTCTCTCTCGGCTAATGGAAAAAATCGTAAAAGAACACATCGTCAAGCACCTCTTTCAATTGGACATTATTAATCCTCGACAACACGGTTTCCTTCGGTCAAGATCTTGCGCAACCTGCCAACTCGATTTTTTGAATCTCATCACTGAAATGGTAGACAATGCGATGGCCCTTACAGTACTTTGCCTGGATACGTCAAAGGCATTTGACCGCGTGCCACGCCCACATCTTCTGGCCAAAATCCGATCCTTTGGCATTACTGACCCTTTACTACCTTGGATCAATTCTTGCCTGTCTAACCGCTCTCAGGTTGTCTCAACAAACAGACACTGTTCCAGGCCTAAACCAGCTACAAGCGGTGTTATACAGGGTAGCATCCTTGGCCCTCTATTGTTCCTCATATGCATAAACGACATATCCCTCTCAGTGAGCCATGGCACCTCATTTCCTTTTGCTGATGACATAAAAATTGTCTACTCATTCAAACCTGAACGCATCGCCCTGGCTATCTTATACATCTCTAAAGACATATCTGCACTCCATAAGTGGAGCTCAACTCGGCGGATGAATTTTTCCGCTGACAAATATGAGGTTCTTACATATAAATGCAAGCTACCTCCAGGATCTTTAGCCGTTTGTGGTTCAACCGTTGCTAACAAGCAAATCTTTCGGAATGTTGGCTTAAATTATTCCTGCACATTTAATTTCTCGGAATATTCGGCCCTCCAAGTTTCTAAAGCCAGAAAGTGCCTAGAGCTAGTATTTCGCTCCTTCCGACTTCGAGATTGCACTCTTTTCATTTATAAGTCTCATGCCAGGCCTTTATTAGAATATTGCCTATTGATCTTTTCTAGTATGCGGAAATCAGACAGAATTGTTATCGAATCAGTTCAACATTGTTTTACTAAGCGACTGATTGGATGGAGCTCACCCCTCACTTATAAAGAACGCTGCCTATTTTTTAAGCTAGACCCTTTATGGCTTCGCCGTATGAAACTGAACCTTATCTTTCTGCATAACATTCTTCACACCCGGACATATACTTCCAATCTACTACACTTTGCGCCCGTTTCTAGCTATTCATTGAGAAATGCTCTAATCTAGTCATCCTTCAGAGTGGCTCCCTCAAAGCGGGCCACACCCAGGACACCTATGTCCAGGTGTTCGACAGCTTTACCCTCCCCATTGCATTTTAAATTCGGTTCACCTGGATGACAACTTAAAGCACCGACTAGGTATACGGCATTTTAATCAAAATGCGCTCCACAGAGCCAGCCAAGCGTAAAGTTTCCTCAGCTGTACAGCTCAAGGAGAAATCAAAAGGGCCCAGGGGAGTATCCGTTGACGAGCCACTCCATCTGAGGCTTTACAGTGAGAAGGCCAGGTCAGAACCCCCCCCCCCTCAGAAAGCCGATCTTAGGCTCAGGTCGCTGCCCGTTGTCCAGGTAACTCGTCTTGACGATTGGGCTCGTGGTCAACCATCAGTTTCACCTCTGCTCACTCCATCTCCAGTCGCGGAAAGTATCCCCAGTAGTAGATCTAGTGCTGTTAAACACCTGGAGCCTACAAAAGTATCCCAGACCTCGGCATTGCTAATAAGACTGTATTGACGGACGAGACTCGCCCATCCTTGAGCTCAGACACAAACCCGCAACTTGTTTCTGACGAAAGCTGCAGTAAGGAGGTTAACGCAGAAAAGATATTTGGTGCAGTCACGCAAAACAGGATCAATAAAAAGAAAACTCAGGGCTGTGATTCACGCAGTACGCAGAAAGGTAAACCCCAAAAAGCAGCCCACCCTTTTCGGAGACTGAGGGATGTTGACCATCCCCCTGGTATGATAATTCCCAGGTTTCCAGAAGTCAGAACTCACCAGTCCCCCCAACATTTTGTTTATCCCCTACCCTTCAACATTCCCGGCTCCCGACTCCATCTTATGGGCATTCCTGATTGATTTTGTCATGAATACGCTTAGTTGAGTACTGTACCGGTTATTCCGATCACGAGTAACGCGTAGCCCAATTAACCAGTCTCAACGTCAGAACAAGGCTGATTCGCTGATTCCGCGGTACTGAAATAAATTATACGCATATAAATATGTACAAACCTCAACTGTACGGCTACAACGTTTAGCAACTAAGACCAAAGTTCAACAAAGGTCATCATCAGGTACCACCGTCACGGCAGTCTGAGTGCGAATCAAAATTATGCCATGGCACATGAGCAAAACATAAACAAATGTTGAAGTGTAGTGATTGACGCGCGCTGTACTTGTTCTGGGGTCAATAGGATAAAGAGCATATTCCCAAAGACACAAGTATGTGACAACGGCTGGGGAGGATTTCCACACATGTACGTTGCAACGCCCACCAAATCCTCCCATGAAACGGTCAACAGCCAAGGAGTAGGTACGCGTAATGATTCTCCCTTACCTACCTAGGCCCCATAGTCGGTGTATACGTTGGTCGCCATGGGCTTCGTCTATTTCCGGCCAGTCGCAGAAGCGATTGCAGGCATTCTTGAGGTTTTGCTCCATACATCGATGTCCCAGGTTTTCAACCGAAGAAGACACGACATTACTGGAGTACGAAAAAAGGACTTCGGTGTGATCGGGATGCGTAGACAGATTAAGTAATGTGGCGAAAAAAGGTTTCCCGAATAAGAGTAAAGTACATGGTAAAATGGAAAATGAGAATTCTCGATAGAGAATCGAAGTGGCTACAGGATACTTGAAAAATCAGGGAGCTTAACGCGTTACCTAATCGCTTTAAAAGTTCATTGGGCCCAAAACTTGTACCAATTTGAACACAGGTTGGATAATAATGCAGACCGGAGGTCCCGGGAATACAGATGTTTCAACAATCGGTCAAAAACTGCTTGTTCCAGGGTCTCCTCCTTTTTCACAAACAGTGTAACTTCGTGTGCTGAATTGAGGTTTCGACTAATAACTACATTGTATATCGTGAATACCGTACCAAATTAGACACAAATGTATTCCAAAGACTATGTGAAGGGTTCAGACCTACAGGAGAATGCGTGAGGGAAAAAAGTGAATTCAGCTTCGGTTGGCCTCATTAGACTTGGTATTAGCCTAGCCTGTCGCATCAAAGTCACCTTCGCCACCATCAGCAGCCCGTTGGCTCGAAGGCCGTTGTGCAACAGCTTTCTTCTTTTGGTGTTACTGTCTATCCTAGGCAGCTCACTGGTCTTATACAGGAAGGCGTCTAGTTGTATTAGGCGTGCGAAAACGGGTTCACTTTGGGTTAACTCACCCGGTAGCATCGTTCCCACGTTTAAAGTTCTGTAGTCGAGTGCCCCTCGAAATCGGTAACAAAATGTTGTATCTTGTCCGCCAGGCCACGGTTCCTAACATTTTCATCCAGTCGGGGAAATGGCGCAGTTTTTCCATTTGGCTTACTCTTCCCGTGGAGTTTGTAGCCAGTATTATTTGTTTCATTTCGATACCACCGTCCTCAGTCTTGGGTGTTATCAGCCTTGGTCACATCTCTAGATGCGGTTAGGGAGTTTGGTCCCGTTGTGCACATCCGCAACCATTCTAGAGCTCTTATTCCCCTTGAAGAGAAGTCGGCCGAGCTCCCGGAGGATTGTACATGGTGCCACTGATCGGTCTTAGTCGACTCACGAATCATAATGAGACTGTTTACCAATTGAACAATTGTGCATTTCTTGACCGTGGTCAATACCCACGCACAAGGCAAGATCAGAGAATACAGCAGTACATGTCAATGTGAGGTATTTACAATTTCTAAATTTATGAATCACACAGCAGCCGAAATACACCAGTAAAGTCGTGTAGTGTTTGAGTGAACTGAAGTGGTAATAGTTGAAGCGGTAGTTGCAAATCGGTTTCGAATTTGGTGAGGGCGGTGTGGATAGCTGGACAGACGCTGGATTGCTGATATAAGCGATAATTGGACGGTCACTAACGAGTAACCGGGCGGAAAGATGCCAAAGAACAAGATTAAACACGAAGCACGCATGGGGCTAGCAACGTGCAGTCAGAGATACTAGCGAAATATAGAACACTGATCCAGCACTGGGCAACCAATTGTGGAGGAAGCATGTGAAATATATGCGAGTGAGTCGAAGGTGATAATAAAACGGACCTTTTGTGCAGGTGATTTCAGTGTCATGTGGAAATTCACATGAAGGCGAAAAGCTTCACAAGGATTTCAGTGAACTTTTGAAGAGCATGAATGGTGTATAGACGCGTAGGGGACTTTCAAAGAAGAGCCACCAAAGAAGCGGATTAGTGGAGACAAACGCTACCGGTGCGGCTAGGCAGAAGTTGGAAGAGTGTAAGGAAGAAAAAAGAGAAGGAGAAGAATTTTGTATGTGATAAAATAATATTAGCCAAATTCTGATTGGCTGAAGATGGCGGGTAGACTGTCGAGGGTGGCAGGTAAAAAGGGGCTGGTTTGACGAGGTGGACAGTGGCGAGGGCTGTGTTTCGGTCATTGGTTTCGTACTGCAACGCGGAAAGAATTGAACTGTTGGGATGGATTATTGGGAATAGACGTTGAGCGGATGTGGATTGATGGTTGGTGTCAGGAATCACCTCTGCGATCGGGTGAGACTTTCATGAGGGTTTGTTACTCCGTGTACGGTGCTCCATATAACATCAGCAGGCGAGATTATAGATTTAAACCATTGATCAAGTCGTCTGGTGTCTACGGTAATCCGGGATAAACGTCGAGTTGGCCGATGGCTACCCAAGTAACCAATGCGATCTGAAAGAGATCAGGAGTGCAGTCTGGAGAGTGTTCCAGCTGTGGGTTATGATTTTCGTTTTAATGGAAATCAGAAAATGAACATTTTATCCGAACAATTAGTTATCGTTCGGCTAGTGGGTCGGTCTATTATGGATCCCTGGACGGAGGCTGGTAGCTTTCTAGGGTAATTGGGTGATAGTGGAGATTTAGGGAGATATCAGGTTGGTGGTGGATGAGGAGAGGGTGTCCATTTGGGAACCAGGAATAAAACAATAGTACAGGGTATGATCTGGAAGAAAAATGGGGAAATAGGAAGATAGCAGTCTGGTCAGTTCACCAGCTGTGGTCGAGGATGGCAAACATCGAAAAGGAAGGAAAACACTGGCTGTTAAGGTGGGGGATTTCATGTGAGAGCCAACGTGCTGGTATTCCGTGGGGTCATGAAAAATGAGGTATGCGGATCCCGGTTGGAATGGGGTCTTAACTTACCATGATCGTATGCGCAGAGAAGTGAGGCCTAGTCACTAGTGAATGGTGGTCTGTGTGGCAAGACTCCAGTGTGCGAGGAAGGCGCAAGAAAAGCAGGATGGGACGGTTGTGTTCTAGCCCGAGACAGAGGAATTAAGTGAAGGCTAGCAAATATCACTAAAGGACGGAACGGTTTATTTTAATTTTTTTATATATATGCAAATGCTGTTGTAAAGTGGCACGATCTAGCGAGGAGGGAGGAGGAAATTTAGTGGAGCATACCCAAGGTTTATATGTATATATATCTGTATACGCGGGTGCGATCATCACACGGGTCCTGAGAAAGCGGTCGAACGCAAAAGACTGGCACATTGGGGTCTGATACTAGTTAAGTGAAGGCGATCACCTATCACTAAAGTGCACAACGGGTTTTTTCCTCGTTTTAATGAGTGTGTACGATTAGTGGTGCAAAATAACAGGATCTAATGAGAAGGGGAGAAGTGAGAGGAGCATAGTCAAGGTGTATATATACATATATATATATGCATATATATATCTGTGTACGTGGGTGCGTTCATCAGGCGAGTCATGCGAAAGCGGTCGGACGCAAAAGACTGTGGCACATTGTGGTTTAATAATCAAGGCAATCTTCAAATGCTTGGTCTATGTTAATGTTATCACAAGTCATGCTAACTACAGGAGATGCGTCTAGGATTCTGCATAGTGCCCCTTTAAATCGTATTAGCGTGCGACACGATCGCAGTGAGTCAGGAAGCTTATTCCAGAGGCTGGAGCAGATAACCGAGAAGTATCTAGATCTGATTGAGAGTCTAGATTAGGGGTTGTAATGGCGAATTGCCTATGGCGAAGAGAGTAGGGAGTCCCACTAGAGAAGCCGAGTGGGCCATTAGATGAGTGGACTTTTGAGTGCAGGGGGTTGAACAGAAGTGAGAGATTGAGCTTGATACGACGTAACCATAGTGGCTCAAGCCGGAGTAGTTCGTACCTGGCTCTGCGGTTAAGGTTGGGAGAGGTGCCAAGTTATTTTTTGGTGAAGGAGCGTTGCACTTTCTCTACGTTGACTCGGTCGGCCTTTCGCATCAAGGTAAAGACTAGGGGGCAGTATTCCAGCAGCGGCCCGGCGTGTGTCTTGAATATTAGGAGGTTATTCTCTTGAGTACGGTATGTCCTGAGGATAAACGCAACCATCCTTCTTGTCTTGCCAATTTGGGTCAATGCTTGTTCATAAAAGTTGAAGGAACATGAATAATGCAGGCCCAGATCTCTTACCGCGTGAGTAGTAGGAATCGGCAAACCGTTTATTTTGAGGAAGCCAGGTGGAACGTGGCATTTGTAAGACAAAAGGGAGCTATTAGCTGCCGAAAACTTCATCAGCCATCGAGTACAACATTCGTCAAGGGACTTCAAGTCTGACGAAATACCACTGACAGCTGAGTGCATGGCGTTCACCTCAAAGGTATAGACTAGTTTTATGTCATCAGTAAAGAGGAATGTCGTGCCACGACGCACTGCTTGGAAGACGTCATTTATGTACATAAGAAATAAGAGAGGACCTAGAACGCTACCCTGTACGATCCCGATAGTAATTCGTTTGGGCCGAGAGGATGTTCCATTGACGATGACGGTTTGAGAACGTTCAGAGAGGTAAGATGATAGCCAAGATAAAAGGGGGTTAGCGACTCCGTAGGATTTAATTTTTGGCAGTAAGCGGGCCTAAGATACACGGTCGAACGCTTTAGTCATGTCGGGAAAGATGACGATGATTGACTTGTTGCTGTCAGTTTTAGAAGTGATTAAATTGAGGAAGTCCATCTGGCACGTGAGACACGAACGGGACTTCAGGAACCCCTGCTGAGCTGGGTTGATAAGATTTCGAGAAGTCAGGAAATTCGCAAGCTGGTCCTTTACTATCCTCTCCATGAGCCTGGAAACAATCGAGGTGTGGTTTATGGGGCGATAGTTCTCCGGATCATGCAAAGGCCCATTGTTGTGTTTTGGAATTAAACAGGACGCTTTCCATTGAGCTGGGTAGATTCCAAACGACATAGATAATGTTAAGAGGTTCAGCAATAGGAGCACTAGGTTAGGTCCTCCAAATCGAAGTTGGACGGGTGGAAGATCATCAAGCCCTGGGTGATAGGAGGTTTTCGCGTTGGCCGGGAATTTCCTGATGTTGGCCGTGGTACATGATATGGTTGATATCGCGTCCTGTGTAAGCATCGGATAGCAGAATGGTGGAGGGTTGGTGTCCGTAGTAAGAGCTGAGGCTAAGTGGCAGTTGAAAGCCTCAGCCGTGTCTTCTGGCGAGACAGGGTGGGTGCCATTTTGGATAAGGAATGGGATATTGTTTTAATTGCTGCGCGAGTTGCGAGATTTTGGCGGTCCTGAAAGAAGCTTCACACTATGAGGTTGTTGTAATGCAGTCCATTCTTGCTTTTTGAGTTTATTCTCGGCTGCTGCACAGAGATCACGGCAGAGTCGGCTTATTCTGAGTGTTAGAGAGAAGTCTCGATTCCTGAGGAATGAGTTCTGGAGCCAACAAATCTTTTGTCGAAGTCTATCAATTTTGGTAGTCTTGGCTCTAATATGTCTAACGGTTGAGGTAAGGCAATTTATGGAGGAAAGCAACTTGACATGGAACACATCAACTGCTTTTTGCGGATCAGATGTGAGGAAGAAGTCAGACCAGTCAATGCCCCGGAGGAAGGTAGGCAACTGGGCTCAGTTAGTCAGTCTGTATGTGTTTTGGTTTTTGATTTCGACAACTTCAGGTAGGCATGATTCTTGCGTAACAGTGAAGTGACAAATGACCATTTTGTGGTCACTACCGGGAAGGTTTTGTGTGGCGGAGACGTTCACGTCATGGAAGCCATGAGTGAACAACAAGTCGAGGATATTGTTATGCCTTCTTGGAGTGGAGACATGCTGTGTCCATCCTGCGGCGTAGGTGTCCAGAAGGAAACCGGATAAATGGGAGGGGGCAGTCATTGCATTCCAAAAAAATACCCGGAGTGTTAAAGTCTCCTTTTATGATCTTCGGACCTAAGGATAGAGTAGAAAGCCCTAATGATATGCGGGAAATCAGGGTAACTAGAGGTAGGTGCTCGGTGGGCGTACGCAATATGCAACACGTTTCCATGAATTGGGATGGAGAGCCAAAGAGAGTCGGGAATACAGTCAAGCACTGGGTGGTGGAGGAGGGTGGTAGTAAATTTGTGTTTAATGTATGCAAGACAACCGCCGCCTTGGCGGTTCGCTCTGCTTACTCGAAGGGAGTTATAGCCTACCAACGATACAACGTCAGTTGGGATGTGATCGGTTGACCATGTTTCTGTAACCAGAACAATGTCAAAGCTAGAAGCAAGTACATGTTTCCTCAAGTAGTTAATTTTGTTCAACAGCGAACGGGAATTCAGCAGTAGGAGGGAAACTCTGCCTGTGTCTTTGAGGTTACAAGGTGCTAGAGCTGCACGTGAGGGTAGCGGAAAACTATTGGGGCCGAGTAAGCTTCCGGCAGCCGGGTTGTTTGCCAGAAGTGTGTCACCAGGGGGAGTAGCAAATGGGCTGGGGAGATTGGCAGGTGGGTTATATGGTAGAGGTTTGTAGGGTGCGGTGTGGTCACCTATATAGGACGCCTGATTGAGGGGTGTCAATTCTATGGAGACATCGGGAGGATGACTGCCACAGGATGCAATTTGGGTGAGACACTTTGGAAGACTGATGGGGAGCAGCATTGGGTACTGTGGCGGGAAATTGGCCCCGGGTGATCGATAAAGAGAAAAAAGGACAGTGTCCAATGCAGCTTTTGGAGGGAAACTATGATGAAACTAGGGGAATGTTATTAGTGGCGATAGTGGGTTGGTATGGGGGTGAGAAATTTTGTTAGGAATACCGCCGGTCACCGAAAAACACTCATGAAGTCCAGTAAAGATTAATACCGGATGGTGAGGTGATTTGGTTATGAGGGATAACAGATTAGGAGGAGGATATAGTGACTCTAGGTGGGATCTTGGGGGCAAATCATTCATAAATTGGGGGAGAGTTAAAAGGGATGCTAGGGGGTTAGTAAGGGGGTGGGGGACAGAGGCTGAGGAGCAACCATAGCTATGATAGCGGCCTGGTGAGGAGGGCAACCAATAGCAGGGTAAGTGGGATCGGGGTGAGACCGGAATAAAGTCATGGGTAGAGTTTCTGGAAGCGGCAGGCATCTCACAGGGCTCCACGGAATGGGTGTGGGGGGAGGGGCGGAATGGTAGGATTGTCATGTATAGAAGCGATGGAGTCTAAACAGAGGTTAGAATTGGGGAGCCGGCAGTGCGAAGAAGGGGTGAGGCTGGGTTGCAGGGGTGCTGTCAGGAAAGAATTGGCCGTTTTCGGAGGTGGGATTTCCGAGGTGGTTGAAGTAACAAGGTGGGGGTTGGATGCTGGGGTAATGGGTGACAGCAAGTGAGATGGTAGAAAGTAGTGGTGGCTGGGTTCAACGGGATACGCAGGGTACGGGTAGTTATCGCTCGACCAGGACCGACGAAATAGCTGTAGTTGGTTGGGCTGGCCCATCCTGTGTTCAGGAAACAGAGTGGAGCTTGACAATCGAGGCCAGTGGTTATAACTCAACTGGGGGTTATTCATTTGTATCATTGGAGAAGAGGGAAATTGGTTACAGAGGTTCGGCGGGAGGTGCTGGCGCTCAGCAAGATGATTGGGAAACTGTTTCGGGTTACTTGGAGAATATGGTATTTTGGTCCCGATGCATGATGATGGGCTACTCGGTGGCCAATTTTGCCTGTATTGTAAAGTGGAGTTGTGAGGACCTTTCCGATTAACCGAGGTACCACGCTGATACAGTGAGGCTGGGTTGGATGCTTTAAGGTGATACAGGGTTGCGTCCTGCTCACCAGCAAGCATGGATTATTTGTGGCACACTTGGAGTGCTTGGTGGGGGTTCTAAATGGGGCTCTGAGAAGACTTGCGGGGGGGGGGACTACGGGAGTAGCCGGAGTAGCTAAAAGCTGTGGGGGGGACACAGAATTCTGTTGGCTGATTGGAGGATTGGCTATATAGTAGATTATGGCTTTTATGAACGATTTGTGTCCACAAGGCGGTGGGACACGAGTTAGGGCAGGACGGGCTGTTAGCAACAGACTTCCCCGGAGTCTCTCTCGGTGGTGAGACTGTGGGCAGTGGGTTGACATAAGCAGAAGCAGGCTTGGATGCAAGGCACTTTCGTGGCCCTGGGCTAATAGTGGGTTTGGCATGGATATCATTGCCGTTTGTGGGAGCGGAGGTTGACGGTGGAAGGCAGGGCCGTTTGCTAGGGGGATGTGCTGCAGATTGGGTGGTGGCCAGGTCTGGGTCAACTAGAGTAGTGCGGGCAGCTGAGGGCGTTTGTGTTACGGAGTGGCTCGACAGGCGGCTAGAGGACGCGGCGACTGGTATTTCGGCCACAGGTTGCATTGGTAAAGCTAAGGCTCTTTTTAGTGATCGGAAAACCCCTCTTTGGGGAGGGGGCGTTTTATCCGGTAATATTCTGATTCTTTCGAATGGGGTGGCCTTGGCAATGATTTGCCAACTGTTTATGAATTCTCCAGCTGTTATTTCGTCAGCGAATTGGAACTTCAAAGGACAGTCGTTGCGTTGTAATTTTTTGGGCAGCCGGGCGCAATAGCACTTGTGGTGTGCCATGTTGCAAGCGTTCAGTATGTCGAGTTTGGTTGACGGCAGGGGTAGTTGATCGAGGATGTCGAAAACTATCGCGTTTTGGAGTTGGCTACACGCTTATGAACTTCCGTCGCAACTGAGTCCAAGAAACGGTCCGCCATGACTAGGATTTGGCGATTGGCTATAGGGGTGGGTTCCATTGTGCTAGATATAGGGGATATCTTCAATAGTATATCATCAACGGACTGGATCTGGTTATGCAGGTCTGCCACTCTTTGATCTACTTCGTTAATCTTCTTGTTGGCTTAGTCACAAACATCAACGAGATATACTGAGCATGGACTGAGTGCAGACTGAGGTTGAGTGTACCTGGTTTTTCTGAGCCTGACAGTACAAATTGCCTGATTTGCACCTGGGACCTTGGAATGTTTACGGAGGACCTTTGGAGCTTCCATAAGTAGTTCAGGAGATAATATGAAGAAGGCGGAAAGATTTTGGTTCAGTAAGTTGAAGTTTTAGAGAGCTTAAAGCTAAGTAGAAGATTTGGGGTATTTTTCCTAAGCCTTTGTAGCTAGATGACAGACGGTTATAAGCTTCATAAACATAAAAACCAAACATAACCTAGGGAAGATAGGGGTCCGGTGTAGCGCAGTTCTCTCAGGTGTTAAAACGAGTGTAAGTGTTGTTTACTCATTGCAGTATCTTGGCGGAGTCCGATCAAAGTTTGGATTCCCAGTTTATTTGATCACAGCACTTATTTAGCAGCCTCGCGGCTTCAAAGACAAATACTGCTGCAGTCATTTCTAGCCCCGGAAAGGACACCGTCTTCAGTGGAGCCACTCTCGCCTTTGCGAATACTATCTGACTGTGCCGCCCACCGTTTTCGTCTACACAGCGGCCAAAAGCCATCAACCCGCAGCCCACTTCGGAGGCATTTGAAAACAACTGGGGTTGGACATAGTTTGTACACTTGAATCTTCTTAAGCAACTTACTATCTCGGTCCCCGAAGCTGATCTAGGCTGTGCAATCAGTCACGCCATCGCTTGCCGCCGTCATCCTGGAAAGGTTCATCCCAGCCAGTCCCCCTTTGGCACTGCGATTGCAGCAATCACTTGCCCGGTAGCAACCATAATAAAACAAAACCTAACGGACCGCAGATGCTTCAGACTGACGATAGGATTTCTCTCCATGTGGCTGATGGTTTGGGTAGGTCTTGAGGGAGTACCAATTCGTCACCTTCGGGCTTTCATCGAACTCCACGGGTGAGCCTCATTTGTAGACAGGATCCTAAAAGTTCTAGCGTACTCGGTTTTTTCGGACTTCGGAATAACATTGAGAATCTCAGAGCTGTTTAAAGTCCTTTAAATGAGGTTGAACCCTGCTGAATTTAAAGTGGCGGTCAGTTCGGTCACATACAGAATAGCAGTATTTGGGTGGTCAGGGGAATATAGCTGTGCTGTCCAGTCTGGGCCTTGTGGGATATGGTCGTTCAGTAACACACCATGACACTTCGCGGCACAATGGAAGACCACTCTGACCTTCCCCGGTAGCTTTGGGTTCGAGACCGGGTGATGGGTTAGGTACCACCTCAAGTTTGCGCTAATTACTGCTACATCTGCCCTACCATATAACCTAAGTCTATGTTATGTTGCATGGCTTGCATATACTCTATTCCTAATTGTGGTTCTCAAATTAGCCTGTTTTTTAAGAAGCAAAAGCTTTTCAAAGCCTTTGCTCGGCTGTTTGGCGCTGTTTTCATGTTGGGTCCCCGCGAGACAGGAACCTCGAAGAGATCTATTACATGGCTTTCTGGGCTACCATTTTAAGAGCCGACCTATCTTGTCGCGATGGGGCATCTTTATCGATGGCCAGGTCGACAAATTCGACGTTGTACAGTTGTTGGAACGCCTGTCCAATTTCCCCGTTTCCACCAAGTGCGGTTGATTTGGATATTTTTGTCATATCTTCTGTTTTTACTGCCATATAAAGTCCAACAAAACATTGTGCTTACAGCATAGGGTGCTTTGCGGCTTCCTGTTCTTTGATCCAGGACCCGGTGTGCTCTCGGCACACCACAACCAATCAGCAGATCTATTTCTTTACTCTGCCACTCCTCAATTATGAACCCGTCGAGATGCGGCCACTAACTCAGGATCGATTTTACTGACTGAGGTTATCTCATCGGCAGATCTTTTATGGTGAATGCTTTTAGAGTTTCAGCCCTGTTGTTGTTGACCAAGGAAACGAGTTGTAGGTGAAGTTTGATTGATTGGATGATCTGGGCGCCTTTCTCCTTGCTCACTACTAATAAAGATTGACCCCGTCTGACCCCATGTCTCTCTGCAAATTCTTTCCTCCCATAGTGATATCCGAGCCACTGTACACGGAGGCAAGAGCCTCTACCATCCCAACTGGTGTTTCCACGCCGACTGCTTTTACTCCAGGGCGAATGGGCATTTTTAGAGCGAGACACTAAGTAGACTACACCTGGCTTCGAGGTTTCTTCTGCACTCAATTTTTCTTGGGTTTCGTGCAGTGGATAGTGGCTCTTCCCGGGACATCCATCCTGACTGCAACTTGTTTTCGTTCGGCACCTTGCTATTTGACATGAATCGTTGAGGCAAAGAAAGCATGAACCTATTCTCTTGGCCATTTCCCGTAGTTCGGCGGCGTCTACATTACGGAGGTGAGGACATTCTACTAGGCGATGAAGCGCCCCTCAAACCTTACATGCCGGCAAATTTTCACCTTCGTATGATAGTACTTGTGTGTTTGCCCAGGAATGACCTCCATTTCGATCCCTGGTCCAGCATTGTTGTCGTCACAGTCCTGGGTAGATTGTCGTCTCCCACACAAGTTGACAGAAACGACTGTTTGCCATTCAGGCATGGCGGTCTATAAACTGCCTTAGGTCCTCAAAAGTAGTTTCTCACCCAAATCTTCTGATCCCCTCGGCTTTCTAGGCTTCATCTTCTCTGTATTTCCGAGGGTGAATTGCGCACTATGGCCGCCAACGCATGAAGCGCGCTCAGGCCCAATCGATAATCTAGGTGACTTGGGGAGATGCTGCGGTTCTGAATTTCTACTACCAGACTGACTAGAGAAACTGGCTCGTTTTGGGAACGTTTTGCCTCTGATGATACGGCAACGACCAAGTTTTGGGCTACCTTAAATGGTTGTCCAAACAGGTCTTTCAAGATTTCACAAGTTCGGGTGTAGTGCTCTTCGGCATCCAGCACCGAGCACCCGTCGATCGTTTTCCTGGTTCTTTCATGACGGTAAAGTAGCTGACACAGTATTCCCTGCCCTGGACCAGATGCTCTCCTTCCTACAATGTTCTCGTATTGTTTAATTAGTTTGCAGTGCTGTTCTGCGCTCCTATCAAGCGAGGACAACTCTACTCTTGGTCAGTCAACTGCGTGTGTTCCGCTGGCACAAGTCGGCTTCAATCGCCCCATGGAATTGCTAGGCTGAATGGTCGCATGCTCCGTGGTTTCCAGGACCACCCCTCGCTCCCGCCTTTGAAAACGTTCTTCCCTTGCTGACTCAGCTTCTTCCCCAACCTGCCTAAGCTGGTTTTCCAATTCTGCTATTCTCAGTCTATAAATGTCATTACTTTTAAATCCTGCATCATTGGCTGAAATAATCAAGGTTGAACTGAGAAGAATAATGGACCTGAAGATACCTAACGAATCATGTCACCCAAAAACACCGCGAAGACCTGCAGAGCTACTTCCTGTTCAACTCCGGCCTGCTCTTGTTCTCTCCGTGGTGTTTCTGACTGATTTTGTCGTGAAGACGCTTAGTTGAGTACTGTACCGGTTATTCCGATCGCGAATAACGCGTAGCCCAACTAACCAATCTCAAAGTCAGAACAAGACTGATTCGCTGATTCCACGGTACTGAAATAAATTATACGCATATAAATATGTACAAACCTCAACTGTACGGCTACAACGTTTAGCAACTAAGACCAAAGTTCAACAAAGGTCATCATCAGGTACCACCGTCACGGCAGTCTGAGTGCGAATCAAAATTATGCCATGGCACATGAGCAAAACATAAACAAATGTTGAAGTGTAGTGATTGACGCGCGCTGTACTTGTTCTGGGGTCAATAGGATAAAGAGCATATTCCCAAAGACACAAGTATGTGACAACGGCTGGGGAGGATTTCCGCACAGGTACTTTACAGGCCCTTTTCTTTCAGTACATGCGCCGTCTAAGGGGCACAACTCCAACACCACTTGCACTCAAAGATCACGCCGGATCCCCACTCACTTCGCCCAGCCAAGTAGCCTAGGCCTTCAGCTCTCACGTTCTTACCGTTTTTAGCTCCATATCCGTACCACCCTACCCCATCGTGCACCCCATATCACTTGTCACCACCTACATCAACATTAGTGTCACCATTGGTGCAGCTGCACAAGGTTCCCCATGGGATCAACCAATACTGCTCCGTGGGTCCTGACTTAATCCATCCCCGCATTCTCAAGGAAACTGCGGGCACCTTAGCTGCCCCCTGTTCATCTCTTCTCCAGCGATGCTTTGACGATAGAATTTTACCCACCAGCCGGAAAAGGCAGTCATTGCACTCATCTTGCTTCTAGTTACAGACCAACAAGTCTGATTGGCCGCACCAGCAAAACTTTTCCGGGAATTCCTGAGAGTGCAATTCTTTCCCATCTGAATAGAAATAAGACCCTCTCCGCATCCCAACATTGGTTTCTTCCTGGCAGACGATGCATCACCAATATGCTTACTGTCATAGAAAGTCTGACGAAAGCCTGCGATGATGGCCACTACCGCACGCTAAGTCCTTGGACATGGACCCTCATGCCCCCCTCCTGAGAAGCTGCAAATATACGGGAAAGAAGGCTCCATGTTGGAGATCTTACGCAGATGTCCTAACGACCGCACCTTTGTGGTTGAGGTGGGGTCCCACAGGGGTCGGTCTTAGGTCCTGTTCTTCCGAAAACCCTTCCCGCGGACATTGCAACTTATGCAGACGATGTGACCCTCGAGAGTTCAAGCGCTGTAAGCCTACAAAATGCAGTTGATGAAACGAAACTCCGGTCCGGGATAGGAACCTTCCAGTTAATGATGACAAATGCGTGAGCATGTCTTTCGGCAGAGAGACTGGTCACACGTTAGTCATTAACGGAGTAGTTACACTGCCAAGAATTGACCGACACAAGGTGATCGGTTTCTGGTTAGGTTGTAAATTGTCCTTCTCTCATCATCACCAACTTTCGAGCATGTCTGCCTTTCGAGTCCTAAATATGATTCGAAGGTCTTTCCCGCGCATCTCTAGGGATGATTTCCCCATGATTCTCGGCATGTATATCCGTCCCCTGCTGGAGTACGGTAGTCAGTTAGTGCACTCTGGTCTTGTCCGAGAACGTGAGATCCTAGAAAGAGTTCAGAGGGCCTCCACCAAAGCAGAATGGGGCTGTCCCACCTACCTTATCCCGTCCGCCTCTTACTACTCAGTCTCTATCCCCCTGACTTAAAACAAGTAAGAGGTGATCTGTTTCTAACAATAATGATATTGGTGGTTTATTTCAGGGACACTCCGAAGCACGCTTGATTGCATGGTCATATGATACAAACGAGGTCGATAAAGGTTACTTGGATATTCATTTGGATAAATGCAGCAAAAATGTGCATAGGTTTTAGTGGTCGCATGAATGAATGTCCGGCAAGTTTGAGTTTAAAGTTCGGGTGGACGCACCTTTCCGAATAAAGTGAAATAGGCTCCGCGTTCGAGATACCTGATGAAGTATAGCGGGGATGTAGTAAAATTCGCAGTACTCCGAATAGCAGGGATGTAAGGTAGCAGGGGTGAGTAAACTGACAAAGAAAACCTCTGAAAAACACCAAAGAAAAATCGAAGAATTTCTGGTGATGAAGTATATGCACTTGAACCAATAGATCAAATGACCCGGAAAATAGCAGAAATATCATACCAAAGGATTTGTGTTGTCCTCTAAGGAGGGTAACTGTGTAAATGATACGGAGTCCGTTTTACCACTGAATTAGTGCTTGATATTCATCAAGAGGTTGTGGAGGACGCACTCATAAAGAGGCGTATGTAGATGCCCGAGCCTGAAATTTCGGTCCAGCAGAGTGACGAAAGTGGACAAGTGAGTGAAACACGGTTCGAAATAAGGGCTTGTTTCAGGTTAATTGGTGAACAGAAGTTGACAACAGGGTGGATAGAGGAGTTCATATACCATGATCTTATGAAATCGCATAGGGGTGGTTCATAAATGATACTGTCAAACATGTAGACAATCGTTTAACGGGATATGCTTGTAAGAATCCGACATAGCGCATTTGGGAAGCAACCGGAAGGTCAGTAACTTGGCATACGTATAGTTCATTTCCAGCAAAGGTTTGGAGGAATTGCATTAGCAGTGTTCTTTGGCATAGATGCCTAATCGTGGATAACTGACGAAAAAATGGCAATAGGTAATAAGTGGATGAAACAGTGCTCAAATATTGGTTTATCGGGGGTTACCCCAAGACTGACAGGTGAGGAGTAAAAATTCACAACTAAGTAGGCACAATAGTGGCATATATGTTTGATATCTGACAGAATCAACTGGAAGTAGTACATCACTGAAACCTTCAAAACGCGCAGATAATTGTGTGACTGGGTACGTTGAGGAAGGTCCAACCTGAGACTTTAGGTGGGGGGGGGACAAACAGATTAACGGCATCCTAAATTACAAGTAGTTGAGTTTCAGCTAAAGTTGTGGAAAAAGCACTCTATGGATTGTAATGCAGGTGGCTTACCATGACATCTTTGTGTAACAGCGGAAGGGGTCCATAAATGAGTGAGATGTGATACAATTATGAACTTGTCTAGGTTCCCTAGTGTATGGCATGGGAGTATCTGAAGTTGTTACCAAGGTGGAAGCGGGAGGTGGGCATATAGTGGACTGATATAGCCGTATAAAGGCAGTTCATATGATAAGCTCTCGGGAAGTGTGGGTGACTGCATGCCTGGACATGCTGAAGTCTGACTTGAAAAGCTGAGGAGGAAATCGGACCATTTATGTCCTAGATTGGGGATGCTTCATTGCCAATGCGACTGTCATGAAATGCAAATGGCTGAATGACGGGAGATGCAGGGGAAGGATAAAATGGAACATAGAGCTGGCGTCACGTAGATGAAGCGCTTGAAGGAGGACCATTTCTTGTTTTGTGGTAATATTGGCAGGTGAGAAACGAATCTTCAAATGATGGTTTTGTTTGGATAAATGGAGCGATGACATACGAAATATGCGTGGATGAATGGTCTCTTCAAAGGTTTATCCGGAATTGTGATGTTCATAATAAAGATCTGAACAGCGAAACCGTTTCATGTTTCGGGGCACAGAATTCGGTAAATGAACGAGGTAGAATGAGGGCAAACATGGGATCAGTTCAGACAGATAAAAGATGGGCCGATGGAGATAAATGACAGTAGTCGCAAATAGTAGGGCACATTTCTGAGCCAAGCGAGTATATGTGCATATGTTGATTTGAAACTTGACCGGGTGTATGGTCAACCTTGTTCAGGAACGTTAGAGAAGGCAATGGGTGGCAGCAGTAGAATGCAAGGGACGTTGTTTTTCAATCCGCAACTAGTGATGGTGGGTGAGGCTGGCCGTGTGTTGGACACCTGACCTGAAAACCACTTCTGACGACGGTAGAAGCGGTCCATCACCCTAGTTGCGCCCGCACATCGCTGCGGACGGCCTGAACGCCCGATGTGCGCCGGCGAAAGCGGTGGATCTGACCGCGTCCCACACCGTTGGGATTGGCATGAGTTTCCTTGATGGGGCCAAACGGCCGTAGGTAACAGGTGGTCCGAGATCAGGCGACCAGGCACCAGGGGATCCCGGAACGTAACCAAGGGAGCATCGGTCGGGTAGCGCACGAATAGCCGACGGTCGAGTAGATGCATAGGCCAGGTTAGTGACCGGTGTGGTCTCCAGGGTATTAGGAGTCATCGAGAGAAAGGTACGAACGAATAAATGTCAGGAAAAAGAGAAAACGTAGAGGAGGGCAGTCCGGGATGCTCCCAGCTGAGGATAAATGGGAATCGATACAAAAAGGCAACAATAACAGACAGCGACTCTCTAGGACTAGTATTTTTGTTTCAGAAGGTAGAAAAACTAAGAATTTTTATTCGATTTCATCTGCCATAGACCGCCGGTTTTTGCGCGATTCCAAAGTCTAGACCCCTTTCATAGGCTTGGTTATCGGGTGTGTCTACATTGAGGATAAGTAAGGTTTAATCAACTGTGAGGGATTTATCCAAAGCACTTCTAAACCCATGGCTAGAAGTAGAACTGAGTGTGTCTAACGTTAATTTATTCCACAAGTTAGGGTACACTGTGGTGAAGAAGTGTGAACGTAAGCTAGTGTTCGTAAAAAGGGTTGAAAGGTTGTGAATTCTAGAACATGGTGGATAGCTAGAAACAGGCGCAAATTGCAATGGATTAGAAGTATATGTCCGGCTGTGAAGGATGTTATGCAGAAAGGTAAGGTTCAGCTTCATACGGCGAAGCCAGAAAGGGTCTAGCTTAAAAAATAAGCAGCGTTCTTTATAAGTGAGGGGTGAGCTCCATTCAATCAGCCGCTCAGTAAAACCACATTGAGCTGATTCGATACCAATTCTGTTTGATTTCCGCATACTAGAAAAGATCAGTGAGCAGTATTCTAATAGAGGCCTGGCATGAGACTTTTATAGGAAGGGAATGCAGCCTCGGAGTCGGAAGGGGCAAAATATTGGCCCTAGGCACTTTCTGGACTTAGGGACTTGGAGGGCCGAATATTCCGAGAAATTAAATGTGCAGGAATAGCTTAAGCCAAGGTCCTGAACGATTTGCTTGTTAGCAGTGGTTGAACCACAAGTGGATGAAGATCCTGGAAGTAGCTTGCATTTATATGTAAGTACCTCATATTTGTCAGCGGAAAAATTCATCTGCCAATTTGAGCACCATTAACAGAGTGCATATAAAAGTTCAGAGGTGTGTGAGATAGCCGAGGCGAAGCATTCAGACTTGAACGAGTAGACAATTGTTATATCATCAGCAAAACGGAATTGGGTACCATGGCTCACTGTGGGGAATATGTCGTTTATATATATGAGGAACAACAGAGGACCAAGTACACTACCCTGTAAAACGCCGCTTGTAACTTTGAGTATGGGAGACAAAGTCTATTGAGTTGGTAGGTTCTGTGAGGTTCCTCCAGGAGGAGGAAAATTAAGTGCTTCAACTGAGGGAGACAATTCTGTAAAGGTATGGGGTCGCACGATAGACACAAACAATGTGCATGACTATAGTTGAGAACCGAATTGCGAGCCAAAAGATATCCGGAATTGGGTCGAGTGTGGCATGTTTAATGAGGTTACTGAAAGGTAGTGCTGTAGGTACACTAGGCATTCACCTCCGCATCTGTCAATCTTATTTACTCTCAACACCTCGTACCCTTAATCAGGATTTTGCTTGTGGGAGTGTGTTCCGTGAGCCAGGTTTCAGTAATAAGGATGATATCAGGACAGGACCTTATGACATGATGTTTTAGGCGATGAAACTAATTTAGGATGGACCGGGGATTGAATAGGATCAAGTATAACCCATTCATGTGGATGCGAGCATCTGGACTAGGCAGCGTAGGGGAGTTATTGGAGGGAGGATTTGTACGGGGTGGGGGTGAGTTGGAGCTATCGCCGAGGAAGAAGAAAAGCGAACATTGGACACCTCCGCAATGGCTTCAGAGGATTCATCCGCGGACGACCACGAAATAATCAATTTTGGGATACTACTAGGTGAACGAGAACTCTGACTAAGTAGCCTTGCTACCTGTCCCGATTCGTTGGGATCGTTCGATGCTCCGGTACGGAGGCAGAATGCGAGGTTATGGAATATAACGACCTTCCCGTGTGAGTCAATTCTCGCAAATCGAGCAACGCTTAGCCAATTCAGACGAATCCTTAAATCAGAACAAGATTGATTCATAGTTTCTGCGGTACTAAGTTGGCACTCACAAAGGGTACAAATATATAGAAACCTCAATTATGCGATCAAATAGACTTCACAGTAAAGCCCGAAGGTTCAAAGCCCCGTGGCTCAAGCACGACAGTCAGAAACCGTTCAAGGCCAAACTCAGATGTCTCACATGGATAAACAAACGTGAAAAAGTGTGATATATGAGCGAGCTTTTCAAGATAATGTTAAATATAGTCAAATTCACAAGGCACGTAAAACATTTGAAAGGATTTTTGGTATTTGTTCTTTACATCCTGCGTGGTAACCTTGGTGGAGGTTGGTGATGTGTGGTATGTACAGACCTAAGAAGGTAGGAACTAATGTTGTGTGGCTTCGCCGCTTGTAGACACGGCTTGCTGGGGTGTGGGAGGATAGAAATCAGCTGCTAACAGGGAGGAAATGTGGAGGTAATTTTGTAAGAAAGTAGTGAAATAAGCAGTGTTGGGTAGCTTGCCTGCGGAGTTCGGTGTGCTTTCGAGGGTATAAACGACTGGCAAGGTGCTGGTATTGGAAGGTGGTTCGTTGAGGCTAGAATGAAGGAGCGACTGCGAGATGGTATGCCACAGGATGGTGGATGTTTACGCGGAGAGGGTTTGTTGATGTATCCTGCGTTAAGGAGGACTGTGGTGGAATGGGCAATGGTGGGGCGAAACGAAAATAATGGTACGGTAAAGGAACTAACGGGATGACTGGTGGAGGCACGGAAAAGCTAAGAAATGATGGGTCGGGCAGATGCAGCTTTGAATAATAGCTGTGAGGTGGGTCGCGGTTGTCGTCCGTATAAAAGCAAGTAGAGCTGGGACTTGGCTGGGAGAAAATACGGTTTGGGATACTGTCTATTTTGGGGACAGAAATTGTAGGCCCCGGCATTAGTGACATCCGACTAGGGTATCTGTTTGCTTCTAACTTTTGCGTCACCACCGGAGTGTGGCCTTGCGATATAAGGCGGTTGCTGCCTAGTGAACTAGACATTGAGGCCTTCAGTGGAGATGGAGGGCGGGTTGCCGATTTCTGGATTCGTGGCCACGGGTTCCCGTCGGTACCAACAATATGCACTGGGGGCTGGTCACAGATCGTTACCAACTTTAGGCTCGTGGATGATGAGTCACATTACAACCACTAGACTGTCCTTAGGGAAGCTACTCCTTGGCAGTTTGTATGCGGGAATATGCCCTGAAGGCCGGCGGGTCTGATTTGTACGGGCCTAACCTGGCAGTATTATGGTGCGGTCCAGCTGATGGGATTTAGCCGCCGCTAAAGGATGGGGACAAAAAAGACCATACGATGGGAGAGTGACGCAAAGCCGTCAGGTTGGGGAGGCTACGCGATTTTGTTAGATGTTTCTGATGCACAGGGCGAAGTTGTTTGACAGGACTCGGTGGATTCGAGCGTCAGGCATCTTTGAAATTTTTGACGAGTCTAGGGCACTTGGAGACTGGTGGATTTGGAGGACGTCCAGGCTTTGCATCAAGGTCTACACCAGGAAATTGTTGGCTGGCAGAGTTTTGCTGCACTAAGTGGGTTGGGTGAATGCAGCTGGTAGCTGTCATTTTGGCGGATTTCTACCCTGGATGTTTGGGAGAGTTCAACTTTTTCAGCACTCCTCTCTGTGGTTGCTTTTTGTCAGATGCTACTGAAATGTTTTTGTGCGATGTGTCAACAGCAGTAAGACTTTTCTTATGAATAAACCAACCGGCCGTTATTGAGTCCGAAATTTGGAAAAGCAGGGGACACTGCTACGGAATACAGCCCGTTCCATTTTAGCGGCCTTTAGAAGAGTACTGCCGACGGTGTTTGGTGGGGTCCTGTCAGGAGTGTTAAATACAATGGCGCGATTTGAGTTTCGTATAACGTTACACTTTGCAGGTAAGCTACAATCGGCGGTTAATATAGAGGGCCCAAGAAGTAGCCAATGGAGCCAGAATTCTGGTGGCTCTATCAAGAGTTTCAAGTCGCGATTCCAGTGAGCTAACTTCAAGTTAGAGGCTGTCAATCCTGCTACGTGCTTCATCATGGATGTTCGGTAATTAGGCTGTTAACGGCGCAGTGACTTGGGGGCATACGTTTGGGCATGGCACAATCTTACTGGGCGGTCTGCTTCCTTCTAAGTTGCGCATTGTGACTGTGGACGTCAGATAATCGAGTAGTCTTGTTGGTTATTTGGCGATTGCAAAAAGCCTAGGTAAGAAAGTGAGATGAAATTCTGTAGGAAGTCGTCTAGGATGATTGCAGACAGGGTTGACTAGGTGCTTTCACAGTATGGACGAACGGTGATTGCGGTTTTAGCCAAGGAGGAGACGATAGCTGGAAGAGGCGATTTAGATAACAGTCGGTAGGTATTTCATAAATAGGCTCGCGAATGGTTGTTTGTAGTAGGTACACATCTAGGTTTCCTAGTAAAGAGGTACGTTGACTTTTCGTGGCAGTAAATCACGGGAGAACTGAGGTGTATTGCAGTTATCACCACGGAAAATTTGACGCTTCAGTGTGAGTAACTATTGCCACTAGGTGCGACGTAAAACCAAGCCCAAATGATGGACAGGTGAAAAAGCGAGACAGCCAGTTTCCAGTTGTCTGTCCTGTGCAAACCTAACTGAACATAATTGACCATGTATTTGTCAAATTCACCTTATTCAGGCGGCAACCCGAGGTACTCCCATGGCTGGTTAGGAACCTTGGTAGTGTTGACATAGATGAGCTTCGCAATAGAGCGACTGGACTAGCCTGCGACATTTTAGAGGGGGCCACTGTCGAGGAGAGCTGGCAGGTCATGAAGGGATCTGTGACTAACCCTCAGAAGGAGCTTGCACCCTTGAAACAAGGGAGTGGGGAGGGCGAGCCTATGTGTTGGAAGGCTGCAACTACCAAAGCCATCAAAAGTAGAAACCGCAGCTGGAGCCAATACAAGGCTTCCGGCAGTCAGATAGCCTGAAACCGTTATAGTAAGCTTACAAATGGGGCCGTGAGCCCTCCGCAAACTTCTTAACGAAAGCTTGGGCCCAGATTGGTCAAACACGTAAAATAGCTGTCCAGGAAATTCTATAACTGAATGCAGTCAAAAGGTCCAGCAAAAGATGCCGTAGGTGCTCTACCCACTAAGGGTCATGGTTTTGCCAGTAATGACCAGAGCAAAGCAAACGTCTCGGGGAAAACTTGTGGTGTACATAGGATGGATGGCGATGTAAGCGTTGCTTTAGCCTCGGGGCAGCCTCCTCCGAAGTTGAAAGAACTAAGTCTCTCAGAGGAAATCGTGCCTAAGTATTCACAGGAAGTAAACAGCCACAAGTCAGCTGGTTTAGATGGCATCCACTCAGCTATCAAGTCGTTGGCGGATACCATAACTCCATCAGTAAGCGGGCTGCAAAGGTCCATGTTGAGCCATAGTAGGCTGCCCCGTGACTGGAAACTATTGGCCGTCGTGTTGGTGCTCAAGAGTGGACCTTTGTCAGCTATGGATAACCACAGGCCGGTAAATCTAACTAGCGTCCTTTGTGGGGTTCCGAAAAGATCATCCGTCAGCACATCTATCAGCATTTACTGGAGCTCTTCATGCCAGGCCCAGCCCAGCACGGATCCCTAAAGAATAAATTTTGTCCGGCCAATCTCCTGTGCTTCTTAGGTGAAGTAACTCGACAACTGGATGAAGGTTAGCAAGTTGAGGCATGCTACCTCGACTCTAGCAAGGCATTCTACTCCGTCAATTATCGTCTTTTGCTATGCAAGATGGGTACTTTTGGTATAGGTGGACCAGAATATTGGTGGCTGGCGGACTTCCTCCCTCACAGGGGCTTCACTTCAAAGTAGGAGAGAGGCGCTCCAATTTGGCGAACGTCACTGGTGGTGTACCTTAGGAATCCGTCCTAAGCCCGCTGTTTATTAACGACCTGGCATGCGCTCTTCAGTCGCCTAACTATATTTTCGAGGATGATGAGAAGATTGTTGGATCCGAGGGTGGAGTTGACCCAGGCAGGGATACAGGGACCGTCCTGGCTGGACACTCAGGTATGATTTACCCCCGAATGTGGAAAAAAGCTACTTGTTTTCAAGGTCGACAGAAAGCCTAACTGTTGCTCAAGACCAAGGGCTGTTCATCGTAGAAGCATTCAACTGAGTTAAAGAACTTTAGATCATCTTGAGCAGTGACTTTAAACAGTCGGGCCAGTGAAACGCGGCTGCATAAACGTCTCGTGGTTAGCTGTTTGGACTGCGATCAGTACTGTCTTGTCGGCAGCCAAAAACATTCGTGAGTATTTATACGGCTATAACGTGACCTCGCCTAGAAGGTAGCTTGCACTTTTGGTCACCCTTCCACAAAAAGGACGCCCCCTGGTTGGAGAAAACTCAACGTCTCGTCAAGCTAATGGTAGAAGGGCAGAGGGGTAATACGTGTACACAGAAGCTCAGTAATCCGAACCATTTCCCGTTAGAAAGGAGCGGTCGCCAAGGGCGTCTTATGAAAACGTAATAAGGGTTTGTCTCGCCTTAGACCGGACAGTCTATTACAAGTGACCGTAGATTCCAGAGATGGTAGACAAGATTAGAAGCTGACAAAAATTCGAGCTAGGTCGGTGACTAGATTGCACTTCCTCGGCAACAGAGTAGTGAACGATTTGAACTGTCTGCCTGGTAAAATGATAGACCTGCAGACCGTCCGGTCCTTCAGAGGTGCCCCAGATCGCAAGTAGTGCGAGATACTTCCTTGTGGTGGGCTTTCATTAAGCTTAATTGGTGGATGGTGGGTAGAACTGAGGTCCGCTTGAGGTGTTTTATTCCACTTTTCCGTTTGTTGCATACTGTCCCACTGAACTCTTACGATGCATAATGTCTATCGCACTTGGTGTCTGATGATGTTTTCCATTTCCCTCTCATTCCTACAGGTGATTCGACAATGCATTCTATGCAGCAGTAAGTACATAAATGGTATGCATACCAGCGAGAGAATTCTGGACGCCCGATTGGTCGTGGCCATTACCTGTCCTGTGCGGACTTAACTAGACTGAACTGAACTGGACTGGCCCTGGTCGGAACTGACTGCGCTGCTCCGGTGATCGGCGGCACTCCAGTGAATGGCCAGTTGGCAATCGTATTGGTGTCACATGAATTCGAGTGAAGGATCCGTGTGATGAAATTAGTGAGCCTTTGTGCTCATGAAGCCTTCTGCTTTTTGTTTTTTGTAGGTCGAGCACTGGTAACCCCCACGAAGACTTTGCCCGAACTTGACCTGCTCTACCTAGGTGTGATAGTCACACGGGACTTCAAGCCTTTAAAGCGGGGCCGGAGAGCCACCAGTATGACCAGGAGGACAATAACAATGATATGGAATACTATCACATGCGATAAAATGGAAGTCTTCATCCCGTTTTGCAAGGCTTTGGTGTGACCTCTTCTAAAGTATTGTGTGCAGACATGGGCCCTCTATTGTCGCAAGGAGAAGGGGTGCTCGGAGGGGGTGCAGCTACTAGCAACTAGAACGCTCACCGGTCAGAGCAGAAAATCCCATTCCCAAAATCTAGGGGATCCTAATCTTTTCTCTTTAGGGCGGCATAGGGGCCGAGGTGACCTAATTGAGGCGTTCAAGATCATAAAGGATCTGTCGGGTGTTGAAGTGGGTGGTTTCCTAGTTTCTGTCTCTAAGTGCGCTCCAAGAGAAGCTATCTGGAGCTACACGGAGCTTACTCAAGGCTGGGCATACCAAAGTGGAACTGACTGTTAGAGGGTGCTGTTGGATGCGGCAACGTACCGGCCACAGCCAGCTGTGAACGAAGGGAGAGGTAATGAGCCCCTGGTATATTTGTCAATTCCTTTTAACCCAATACCTTAACCTGTAACCTTGCCGAAATAACTGACGACCCGAAAGCTCCTGACATCTGAAGCAGTACCTGGAAAATGAGTTTGCCGCTAAGAGTGCCATCCTCAATTATAAAAGTCATATTCCTCTTGAATCCCACACCCCAAATGGCTCATACATTCCTATTACTCCGCTAGTACGAGATCTCAGCGTACTGTTTCCTGCACCTTCACCTTTCAAGAACAAGCCGCCTTCCAGGTAGCAAAGACCAAGAGAACGCTTGCCCTTTCTGCAGAACATTAATAATGCGTGACAGGCAGCTTCTGGTCTTTAAATCCCAAGCCGACCCCGGCTCGAGTACTGCCCTCTAGTTTACACTCACACGCGGAAGTCTGATAGACTTGTGATCGTGAGAGTCCAGCGGTCTTTCACCAGGCAATCACTCGGCTCATCATCTTCTTTGAATTACAGAGGGAGATGCGAGCCACCAAAACCTTGAACCCCTGTGGCTAAGACGTATGAAACTCAATTTTTATCTTCTATTCGACCTCTCAGAGAGCAAGCGTCCATCATTGATCTACGCTTCGCAAAAGACTCACCCTACCCACTTTGTAACCGAAATCATACTTCCAAAGCTCCATACTCCACAACAAAACTAAGAGAAAGGTTATTTAGTACCTCCATTTCCCTATTTGGAACACACTTCCCGGAGACATTCGGGCCTGCCAGACGCCAGACCGACTCGAAATTGTCCCTACAAAATTTCTAGATGTCGCCAACGTACTGCAGCTAACCCATAGGTGCACCACGTTGGAACAACCTTATCAGGATAACCTGTATTTTTGAACGGGTAGGGAAAGCACGACCCGGGGCACATACTTTAAAAAGTCGACATCACCTACTCCATATGCCTCCCCCACTGCGAGCATACTGGTATCCCACGCAACGATTTACATCACTGATACCGCTCTCGTTAGATTCTCCCTAATCCACACGCCCTAACATGTGTTATTTGTCTTTGTCATACTTAATTCGCGTTACTCGGTTCAAACTGGCCCCATTCCTCCTCCTTATTTTCCCCTGGCGTTCCAACCCTGAGTCTAATTCCAGCGACCACCATTCGCCTCCAACTCATCATTCTTATTCCTAGTTTTTGTCATTATTTTTGCATATTCCCATTCACTCCCAACAGCTCACAGTCCTCGTTCTTCCCAAAGTAGTCTGAGTCCTAATTACCAGATGAATCTTTTTGCCTTTGACCGTTGATCCTCAGCTTTGAGCACCCCAGACTTTGTCTCTCTATTCTTACTTTCTCAGACACCACCTGGCGCGTATCCCCCTTTTGATGTCTTGGAATGATCCGGAGATAATACCTGCGAGCTATCTGGCCCATACTGCCGCCTGTAAATCTGACACCCGTCCATCATTCCATCACTGCTTCCTTGACCCCGATCACCAGGATCCCTTGCAATCTGGCCTCAATCTTCCGGACTACTCCATCTTTAAGGCGACCTGATCTCGCCAACATCATCTGCGCGAATTCTGCTGGTGCGGGGCGCGTTCAGATGCACCGCTTTAGCCGGCGCACATCGGACTTGCAGGATGTCTGCAAGAATGTGCAGGCGCAGCTAGCTTAGGGATCGCGCCCAATGCCTACAGTAGTGGTTTTGGGGTTGGGTGTTCAGCACGCGGTCAGCCCTACCCACTAACACCGGTTTCGGATTAATTCAAACAAACAAACAACAAAACGTTTATGTATTCAAAACATTGCAAATATGCTGCCATCTCCTCCAGCTAACATCGATTTACCATCGTGGTCGTTTCAAAATTCGCCACCGCAAAATACCGCCTTTACACCCTGTAAAATGTGCTTTCATTGGCGCATAACTATGGCATATTTAAAAACCTTTCAACTTTTTAGGCTCTTCTCTCAAGGCCCGATTCCCCGCGGTGTAATGATAAACTATTCACTAGTAGCATTCGCAAACTTAACCACTCCCAAAAATAAAACTCCACCCTTTTTGCCACTTTTACTTATATATTCAACAACTGGCGCATTTATTGTCGCCATTCATATCCGTAAAACAATCTTCAAACGGTATGTATCCCCGCGAAATATATCTCTAAAGGTCTCTAATACTCGATGATTCTGTGATTGTTTGCTTTCTGTGTCAGTTCAGCTGTTTGACCACTTAGGGCTATTGCTTTGCAATATCCTCATCTTACGAGGTATCATGTCCCACACATGCACACGTGATAAGCACTTGTACCGCAGAGTTCTTATCTATCGCCATCAATTTGCCCACCTCTTGTAAAGAACATAAATTGATAGTCTCCTACCTGTCACTTTATCAATTTTGCCAGCCGTGTGTCTTCGCTACTGTTGTAGTCGCTCACCACAAGTCGATTTATCGCCGGTTCCCATTTTCATGCCGATGCTTTTTATTCCTTTCTCCTGAAAACAAACAATCCGCTCAATGGTAACATGTTTTCATCCGGCCACTTCTGTCACCTTCACTTTGGGAACCACAGTCCAAGTGAGTTGTCTGTTCGTTGTATTACTGGCATAACGGTCGCTGAACGTTACAACTGTAATTGTCGACCGGCTTTTCTCCTCCAATATCCGCAATCCCACCTCGCTCCATCGTCTACCCTTACATCTTAACCCTTCTCATACATTGCATAGCGCTATTGCTCGACTACGCCTCCGGAAGCTTTTTCTCTCGTGGTAACCAAGCGTCCGTCACCCGGCTCTGGCACTCCGGCAGGCCAGCCCTCCGTAGGATTTTTGCATAGCTGTACTAATTCCAACCCACTCCACCTGGATTTGGGCGGCTCGACCCCATGACCTTTAGTTTCAACTTGCTCAGTGCCACCAAAAATCCCCCTAAAACTCCGAATCGGCTTCCATCCGTGCCGTTTCATCTTGCATCGCAGCATGCCTCAGGGTTATCAGAAATAAACTGCAATTTATTTATTTATTCTTAAGCAGTTTTGAAAATGCGGTAATCTCTGGCCTTTTGCCGTCCAAATCGTCAAGACTGAAATGGCCGACCTAAGGGACAGAGACAGGTAGTAAAAAGCCTTCCTCATCAACGAAAGAAATGCGACAGGTGGCAGGGCAACTTTTAGAAGACAAATCCTCAAATAAATGTGCGCACAGCAATAGCCACCTAATATTCAAGCATTGATCGCAGTTTCCAGTTATTTTAACATCACAGAAGGGGTAAAATTATTGGAGGATACTAGGGAACCGTATCGTTTACTTATTGCTGCCGTAGCGAACTTCAATAGCCCCCAGATCACTGCTTCCACCGTAGGAAAGCACTCTGACTATGCACTGATAGCAGCCTGTGAGCGGACCTTCGGACGCTTATCCACTCCTGGCTGTTCTCGTGAACGCCCCGGAAACCGTTCCCCTAATCGCCCCCTTAGTCTATCTTTATAAGGGTATTGTTGATACCACAAAGGGTTTGAAGAGGAAGCCGAGCTCTGCGAAGCAAGTTGCGACCTCCCAGGCGTCAAACAGGAAAACTAATATCCTGACACGTTTTGACGACCAAAGCAGTCGTCAGCCATAATGGCATTCTCCAGGTGCATGTTCGAGGTTCAGTTCCCAACAACCTGTTCCCAGATGACACCGGTGCAGAAGTTGGTGCCATTTCAGAGGAAGCAGATGATGCAATTATTCCGTCGACCCAACAAATATGTGCCTTCAACGGCACACCCTTTTTCACTCACGGTCACTTAAGCTGAGCTTGAGCCTAGGCTCCACTTCCCACTGGGTGTTTATAGTCTCTGATATCCCCTACTCTATACTAGGTATCGATTCCCTTGACCATTTGGACCTCCTAGTTGAGGCACGACTCTGGAGAGTTGTCGACCGATAGAATTATCTTTCCGTAACCGGTTAGTATTCCTCCGTGAGTCAAATCAAGCTCCTAAGCATCAAACCTCGGGCCGAACACCACCAAGTGGAACTCTCCCCAGTTTACTCGGCAATGCTAAGGCAACCTGGACACATTACCGCGGTGACCACTGACCTCACCCATCTTACCGTCACTAAAGAATGCCCGGCGTTTAGCCGACCCCGTCGCTTGGCGCCAGGTTAGACCGGCGTAGCACAAGCTGAGTTCGATCACGCGCTGGAATGGGATATAATACACCCACCTAGTAGCCTTTGGGCCTCGCCCCTTCATACGATTCCTTAAACTAGTGGCGACTTCAGTCCCTGTGGATCTACAGGACCCTCATCAAAGTTGTTATAACAGATAGGTACCATATTTCACGTATTCAGGGTCTGACTTTCTCCCTATCTAGTTGTTCTGTTTTCAACCATACCGAGCTTGTTAGCGCCTACCATCAAATACCGGTAGCTGGGGCCGACACCCCTAAAATATCTGTCACAAATCCATTCGGATTATTCGAGTTTTAAAGCAAACCGCTTTGATCTCGTCATGAAGCCGAAGCCTTTCAAAGGTTTATGTATGAAACTAAAAAATGTTTCAAAATGTCTTCGCAGGCTGGCTAGCTCATTCTTAAGGGTGATGACAGTGGCCTTCAGCTCAAATACCTCTGCAGCTCGACTCCGGACTGCACATTTAAGTGCGTCCGTTGACAACACATCATGAAGGACCGTCTTGACCGGACCAAGGGATGAGACGTTGGCCGAAGAGGGGGAAGTACCTTGCCTCAAGGGAAAAGTAGCCTCGTCTGAGGTGGTGATAATATGACAGGGTTGAGGGACCTTGACATTATTGGGGAACAAATTAGTGCAGGTAATGGTTGGCCCAGATGGGAGGACGGGCCGTTTGTTTTAAAATTCTCAAAGACTGCAAGACCCACCAAGGCAGACAACCGCACTGCACCGTTTATTCCGTTGTCCCGATCGTGGCCCGACCCTTCTCCTAAATTTATCGCCGTGCTGCTCGAGCCCAAATATTCCCGGTTCTTGTATGTATCTGTTTTCTCCGATGCCACCGAGCTGGAATGGCAAAACTTGACAACACTGGGCAAATATTTTCGCAAAAAGCGGTTTTGGTATGTGCGTCTGACAATATGAATATGGATAAATCAATACATCACTAGTTTTGTTCTTTTGGGATTTGCACAAAAAGTGATTTGCACATATATTCCGATGTTGCTATTGCGAAAATATTTGCCTAGTGTTGTCAAGTTTTGCCATTCCAGCTCGGTGGCATCGGAGAAAACAGATACATACAAGAACCGGGAATATTTGGGCTCGAGCAGCACGGCGATAAATTTAGGAGAAGGGTCGGGCCACGATCGGGACAACGGAATAAACGGTGCAGTGCGGTTGTCTGCCTTGGTGGGTCTTGCAGTTTTTGAGAATTTTAAAACAAACGGCCCGTCCTCCCATCTAGGCCAACCATTACCTGCACTAATTTGTTCCCCAATAATGTCAAGGTCCCTCAACCCTGTCATATTATCACCACCTCAGACGAGGCTACTTTTCCCTTGAGGCAAGGTACTTCCCCCTCTTCGGCCAACGTCTCATCCCTTGGTCCGGTCAAGACGGTCCTTCATGATGTGTTGTCAACGGACGCACTTAAATGTGCAGTCCGGAGTCGAGCTGCAGAGGTATTTGAGCTGAAGGCCACTGTCATCACCCTTAAGAATGAGCTAGCCAGCCTGAGGAGATTGGCCAGGCAGACGATCAGGTGTGTAGTATCTGAGCAGCAAGCTCTGGATGAAGCCAAACTTTCGCAAAGCATTGATAAATGCTCTAATCTAGTCATCCTTCAGAGTGGCTCCCTCAAAGCGGGCCACACCCAGGACACCTATGTCCAGGTGTTCGACAGCTTTACCCTCCCCATTGCATTTTAAATTCGGTTCACCTGGATGGCAACTTAAAGCACCGACTAGGTATACGGCATTTTAATCGAAATGCGCTCCACAGAGCCAGCCAAGCGTAAAGTTTCCTCAGCTGTACAGCTCAAGGAGAAATCAAAAGGGCCCAGGGGAGTATCCGTTGACGAGCCACTCCATCTGAGGCTTTACAGTGAGAAGGCCAGGTCAGAACCCCCCCCCCTCAGAAAGCCGATCTTAGGCTCAGGTCGCTGCCCGTTGTCCAGGTAACTCGTCTTGACGATTGGGCTCGTGGTCAACCATCAGTTTCACCTCTGCTCACTCCATCTCCAGTCGCGGAAAGTATCCCCAGTAGTAGATCTAGTGCTGTTAAACACCTGGAGCCTACAAAAGTATCCCAGACCTCGGCATTGCTAATAAGACTGTATTGACGGACGAGACTCGCCCATCCTTGAGCTCAGACACAAACCCGCAACTTGTTTCTGACGAAAGCTGCAGTAAGGAGGTTAACGCAGAAAAGATATTTGGTGCAGTCACGCAAAACAGGATCAATAAAAAGAAAACTCAGGGCTGTGATTCACGCAGTACGCAGAAAGGTAAACCCCAAAAAGCAGCCCACCCTTTTCGGAGACTGAGGGATGTTGACCATCCCCCTGGTATGATAATTCCCAGGTTTCCAGAAGTCAGAACTCACCAGTCCCCCCAACATTTTGTTTATCCCCTACCCTTCAACATTCCCGGCTCCCGACTCCATCTTATGGGCATTCCTGATTGATTTTGTCATGAATACGCTTAGTTGAGTACTGTACCGGTTATTCCGATCACGAGTAACGCGTAGCCCAATTAACCAGTCTCAACGTCAGAACAAGGCTGATTCGCTGATTCCACGGTACTGAAATAAATTATACGCATATAAATATGTACAAACCTCAACTGTACGGCTACAACGTTTAGCAACTAAGACCAAAGTTCAACAAAGGTCATCATCAGGTACCACCGTCACGGCAGTCTGAGTGCGAATCAAAATTATGCCATGGCACATGAGCAAAACATAAACAAATGTTGAAGTGTAGTGATTGACGCGCGCTGTACTTGTTCTGGGGTCAATAGGATAAAGAGCATATTCCCAAAGACACAAGTATGTGACAACGGCTGGGGAGGATTTCCACACATGTACGTTGCAACGCCCACCAAATCCTCCCATGAAACGGTCAACAGCCAAGGAGTAGGTACGCGTAATGATTCTCCCTTACCTACCTAGGCCTCATAGTCGGTGTATACGTTGGTCGCCATGGGCTTCGTCTATTTCCGGCCAGTCGCAGAAGCGATTGCAGGCATTCTTGAGGTTTTGCTCCATACATCGATGTCCCAGGTTTTCAACCGAAGAAGACACGACATTACTGGAGTACGAAAAAAGGACTTCGGTGTGATCGGGATGCGTAGACAGATTAAGTAATGTGGCGAAAAAAGGTTTCCCGAATAAGAGTAAAGTACATGGTAAAATGGAAAATGAGAATTCTCGATAGAGAATCGAAGTGGCTACAGGATACTTGAAAAATCAGGGAGCTTAACGCGTTACCTAATCACTTTAAAAGTTCATTGGGCCCAAAACTTGTACCAATTTGAACACAGGTTGGATAATAATGCAGACCGGAGGTCCCGGGAATACAGATGTTTCAACAATCGGTCAAAAACTGCTTGTTCCAGGGTCTCCTCCTTTTTCACAAACAGTATAACTTCGTGTGCTGAATTGAGGTTTCGACTAATAACTACATTGTAAATCGTGAATACCGTACCAAATTAGACACAAATGTATTCCAAAGACTATGTGAAGGGTTCAGACCTACAGGAGAATGCGTGAGGGAAAAAAGTGAATTCAGCTTCGGTTGGCCTCATTAGACTTGGTATTAGCCTAGCCTGTCGCATCAAAGTCACCTTCGCCACCATCAGCAGCCCGTTGGCTCGAAGGCCGTTGTGCAACAGCTTTCTTCTTTTGGTGTTACTGTCTATCCTAGGCAGCTCACTGGTCTTATACAGGAAGGCGTCTAGTTGTATTAGGCGTGCGAAAACGGGTTCACTTTGGGTTAACTCACCCGGTAGCATCGTTCCCACGTTTAAAGTTCTGTAGTCGAGTGCCCCTCGAAATCGGTAACAAAATGTTGTATCTTGTCCGCCAGGCCACGGTTCCTAACATTTTCATCCAGTCGGGGAAATGGCGCAGTTTTTCCATTTGGCTTACTCTTCCCGTGGAGTTTGTAGCCAGTATTATTTGTTTCATTTCGATACCACCGTCCTCAGTCTTGGGTGTTATCAGCCTTGGTCACATCTCTAGATGCGGTTAGGGAGTTTGGTCCCGTTGTGCACATCCGCAACCATTCTAGAGCTCTTATTCCCCTTGAAGAGAAGTCGGCCGAGCTCCCGGAGGATTGTACATGGTGCCACTGATCGGTCTTAGTCGACTCACGAATCATAATGAGACTGTTTACCAATTGAACAATTGTGCATTTCTTGACCGTGGTCAATACCCACGCACAAGGCAAGATCAGAGAATACAGCAGTACATGTCAATGTGAGGTATTTACAATTTCTAAATTTATGAATCACACAGCAGCCGAAATACACCAGTAAAGTCGTGTAGTGTTTGAGTGAACTGAAGTGGTAATAGTTGAAGCGGTAGTTGCAAATCGGTTTCGAATTTGGTGAGGGCGGTGTGGATAGCTGGACAGACGCTGGATTGCTGATATAAGCGATAATTGGACGGTCACTAACGAGTAACCGGGCGGAAAGATGCCAAAGAACAAGATTAAACACGAAGCACGCATGGGGCTAGCAACGTGCAGTCAGAGATACTAGCGAAATATAGAACACTGATCCAGCACTGGGCAACCAATTGTGGAGGAAGCATGTGAAATATATGCGAGTGAGTCGAAGGTGATAATAAAACGGACCTTTTGTGCAGATGATTTCAGTGTCATGTGGAAATTCACATGAAGGCGAAAAGCTTCACAAGGATTTCAGTGAACTTTTGAAGAGCATGAATGGTGTATAGACGCGTAGGGGACTTTCAAAGAAGAGCCACCAAAGAAGCGGATTAGTGGAGACAAACGCTACCGGTGCGGCTAGGCAGAAGTTGGAAGAGTGTAAGGAAGAAAAAAGAGAAGGAAAAGAATTTTGTATGTAATAAAATAATATTAGCCAAATTCTGATTGGCTGCAGATGGCGGGTAGACTGTCGAGGGTGGCAGGTAAAAAGGGGCTGGTTTGACGAGGTGGACAGTGGCGAGGGCTGTGTTTCGGTCATTGGTTTCGTACTGCAACGCGGAAAGAATTGAACTGTTGGAATGGATTATTGGGAATAGACGTTGAGCGGATGTGGATTGATGGTTGGTGTCAGGAATCACCTCTGCGATCGGGTGAGACTTTCATGAGGGTTTGTTACTCCGTGTACGGTGCTCCATATAACATCAGCAGGCGAGATTATAGATTTAAACCATTGATCAAGTCGTCTGGTGTCTACGGTAATCCGGGATAAACGTCGAGTTGGCCGATGGCTACCCAAGTAACCAATGCGATCTGAAAGAGATCAGGAGTGCAGTCTGGAGAGTGTTCCAGCTGTGGGTTATGATTTTCGTTTTAATGGAAATCAGAAAATGAACATTTTATCCGAACAATTAGTTATCGTTCGGCTAGTGGGTCGGTCTATTATGGATCCCTGGACGGAGGCTGGTAGCTTTCTAGGGTAATTGGGTGATAGTGGAGATTTAGGGAGATATCAGGTTGGTGGTGGATGAGGAGAGGGTGTCCATTTGGGAACCAGGAATAAAACAATAGTACAGGGTATGATCTGGAAGAAAAATGGGGAAATAGGAAGATAGCAGTCTGGTCAGTTCACCAGCTGTGGTCGAGGATGGCAAACATCGAAAAGGAAGGAAAACACTGGCTGTTAAGGTGGGGGATTTCATGTGAGAGCCAACGTGCTGGTATTCCGTGGGGTCATGAAAAATGAGGTATGCGGATCCCGGTTGGAATGGGGTCTTAACTTACCATGATCGTATGCGCAGAGAAGTGAGGCCTAGTCACTAGTGAATGGTGGTCTGTGTGGCAAGACTCCAGTGTGCGAGGAAGGCGCAAGAAAAGCAGGATGGGACGGTTGTGTTCTAGCCCGAGACAGAGGAATTAAGTGAAGGCTAGCAAATATCACTAAAGGACGGAACGGTTTATTTTAATTTTTTTATATATATGCAAATGCTGTTGTAAAGTGGCACGATCTAGCGAGGAGGGAGGAGGAAATTTAGTGGAGCATACCCAAGGTTTATATGTATATATATCTGTATACGCGGGTGCGATCATCACACGGGTCCTGAGAAAGCGGTCGAACGCAAAAGACTGGCACATTGGGGTCTGATACTAGTTAAGTGAAGGCGATCACCTATCACTAAAGTGCACAACGGGTTTTTTCCTCGTTTTAATGAGTGTGTACGATTAGTGGTGCAAAATAACAGGATCTAATGAGGAGGGGAGAAGTGAGAGGAGCATAGTCAAGGTGTATATATACATATATATATATATATGCATATATATATCTGTGTACGTGGGTGCGTTCATCAGGCGAGTCATGCGAAAGCGGTCGGACGCAAAAGACTGTGGCACATTGTGGTTTAATAATCAAGGCAATCTTCAAATGCTTGGTCTATGTTAATGTTATCACGAGTCATGCTAACTACAGGAGATGCGTCTAGGATTCTGCATAGTGCCCCTTTAAATCGTATTAGCGTGCGACACGATCGCAGTGAGTCAGGAAGCTTATTCCAGAGGCTGGAGCAGATAACCGAGAAGTATCTAGATCTGATTGAGAGTCTAGATTAGGGGTTGTAATGGCGAATTGCCTATGGCGAAGAGAGTAGGGAGTCCCACTAGAGAAGCCGAGTGGGCCATTAGATGAGTGGACTTTTGAGTGCAGGGGGTTGAACAGAAGTGAGAGATTGAGCTTGATACGACGTAACCATAGTGGCTCAAGCCGGAGTAGTTCGTACCTGGCTCTGCGGTTAAGGTTGGGAGAGGTGCCAAGTTATTTTTTGGTGAAGGAGCGTTGCACTTTCTCTACGTTGACTCGGTCGGCCTTTCGCATCAAGGTAAAGACTAGGGGGCAGTATTCCAGCAGCGGCCCGGCGTGTGTCTTGAATATTAGGAGGTTATTCTCTTGAGTACGGTATGTCCTGAGGATAAACGCAACCATCCTTCTTGTCTTGCCAATTTGGGTCAATGCTTGTTCATAAAAGTTGAAGGAACATGAATAATGCAGGCCCAGATCTCTTACCGCGTGAGTAGTAGGAATCGGCAAACCGTTTATTTTGAGGAAGCCAGGTGGAACGTGGCATTTGTAAGACAAAAGGGAGCTATTAGCTGCCGAAAACTTCATCAGCCATCGAGTACAACATTCGTCAAGGGACTTCAAGTCTGACGAAATACCACTGACAGCTGAGTGCATGGCGTTCACCTCAAAGGTATAGACTAGTTTTATGTCATCAGTAAAGAGGAATGTCGTGCCACGACGCACTGCTTGGAAGACGTCATTTATGTACATAAGAAATAAGAGAGGACCTAGAACGCTACCCTGTACGATCCCGATAGTAATTCGTTTGGGCCGAGAGGATGTTCCATTGACGATGACGGTTTGAGAACGTTCAGAGAGGTAAGATGATAGCCAAGATAAAAGGGGGTTAGCGACTCCGTAGGATTTAATTTTTGGCAGTAAGCGGGCCTAAGATACACGGTCGAACGCTTTAGTCATGTCGGGAAAGATGACGATGATTGACTTGTTGCTGTCAGTTTTAGAAGTGATTAAATTGAGGAAGTCCATCTGGCACGTGAGACACGAACGGGACTTCAGGAACCCCTGCTGAGCTGGGTTGATAAGATTTCGAGAAGTCAGGAAATTCGCAAGCTGGTCCTTTACTATCCTCTCCATGAGCCTGGAAACAATCGAGGTGTGGTTTATGGGGCGATAGTTCTCCGGATCATGCAAAGGCCCATTGTTGTGTTTTGGAATTAAACAGGACGCTTTCCATTGAGCTGGGTAGATTCCAAACGACATAGATAATGTTAAGAGGTTCAGCAATAGGAGCACTAGGTTAGGTCCTCCAAATCGAAGTTGGACGGGTGGAAGATCATCAAGCCCTGGGTGATAGGAGGTTTTCGCGTTGGCCGGGAATTTCCTGATGTTGGCCGTGGTACATGATATGGTTGATATCGCGTCCTGTGTAAGCATCGGATAGCAGAATGGTGGAGGGTTGGTGTCCGTAGTAAGAGCTGAGGCTAAGTAGCAGTTGAAAGCCTCAGCCGTGTCTTCTGGCGAGACAGGGTGGGTGCCATTTTGGATAAGGAATGGGATATTGTTTTCATTGCTGCGCGAGTTGCGAGATTTTGGCGGTCCTGAAAGAAGCTTCACACTATGAGGTTGTTGTAATGCAGTCCATTCTTGCTTTTTGAGTTTATTCTCGGCTGCTGCACAGAGATCACGGCAGAGTCGGCTTATTCTGAGTGTTAGAGAGAAGTCTCGATTCCTGAGGAATGAGTTCTGGAGCCAACAAATCTTTTGTCGAAGTCTATCAATTTTGGTAGTCTTGGCTCTAATATGTCTAACGGTTGAGGTAAGGCAATTTATGGAGGAAAGCAACTTGACATGGAACACATCAACTGCTTTTTGCGGATCAGATGTGAGGAAGAAGTCAGACCAGTCAATGCCCCGGAGGAAGGTAGGCAACTGGGCTCAGTTAGTCAGTCTGTATGTGTTTTGGTTTTTGATTTCGACAACTTCAGGTAGGCATGATTCTTGCGTAACAGTGAAGTGACAAATGACCATTTTGTGGTCACTACCGGGAAGGTTTTGTGTGGCGGAGACGTTCACGTCATGGAAGCCATGAGTGAACAACAAGTCGAGGATATTGTTATGCCTTCTTGGAGTGGAGACATGCTGTGTCCATCCTGCGGCGTAGGTGTCCAGAAGGAAACCGGATAAATGGGAGGGGGCAGTCATTGCATTCCAAAAAAATACCCGGAGTGTTAAAGTCTCCTTTTATGATCTTCGGACCTAAGGATAGAGTAGAAAGCCCTAATGATATGCGGGAAATCAGGGTAACTAGAGGTAGGTGCTCGGTGGGCGTACGCAATATGCAACACGTTTCCATGAATTGGGATGGAGAGCCAAAGAGAGTCGGGAATACAGTCAAGCACTGGGTGGTGGAGGAGGGTGGTAGTAAATTTGTGTTTAATGTATGCAAGACAACCGCCGCCTTGGCGGTTCGCTCTGCTTACTCGAAGGGAGTTATAGCCTACCAACGATACAACGTCAGTTGGGATGTGATCGGTTGACCATGTTTCTGTAACCAGAACAATGTCAAAGCTAGAAGCAAGTACATGTTTCCTCGAGTAGTTAATTTTGTTCAACAGCGAACGGGAATTCAGCAGTAGGAGGGAAACTCTGCCTGTGTCTTTGAGGTTACAAGGTGCTAGAGCTGCACGTGAGGGTAGCGTAAAACTATTGGGGCCGAGTAAACTTCCGGCAGGTGGGTCGTCAGCCAGGAGGTTGAGCCATGGCACCCTTTTTCGTTTTGCCGATGGTATTACGATTGTCTACTCATTCAAGTCTGAATGCTTCGCCTCGGCTATCTCACACACCTCTGAACTTTTATATGCACTCTGTTAATGGTGCTCAAATTGGCAGATGAATTTTTCCGCTGACAAATATGAGGTACTTACATATAAATGCAAGCTACTTCCAGGATCTTCATCCACTTGTGGTTCAACCACTGCTAACAAGCAAATCGTTCAGGACCTTGGCTTAAGCTATTCCTGCACATTTAATTTCTCGGAATATTCGGCCCTCCAAGTCCCTAAGTCCAGAAAGTGCCTAGGGCCAATATTTTGCCCCTTCCGACTCCGAGGCTGCATTCCCTTCCTATAAAAGTCTCATGCCAGGCCTCTATTAGAATACTGCTCACTGATCTTTTCTAGTATGCGGAAATCAAACAGAATTGGTATCGAATCAGCTCAATGTGGTTTTACTGAGCGGCTGATTGAATGGAGCTCACCCCTCACTTATAAAGAACGCTGCTTATTTTTTAAGCTAGACCCTTTCTGGCTTCGCCGTATGAAGCTGAACCTTACCTTTCTGCATAACATCCTTCACAGCCGGACATATACTTCTAATCCATTGCAATTTGCGCCTGTTTCTAGCTATCCACCATGTTCTAGAATTCACAACCTTTCAACCCTTTTTACGAACACTAGCTTACGTTCACACTTCTTCACCACAGTGTACCCTAACTTGTGGAATAAATTAACGTTAGACACACTCAGTTCTACTTCTAGCCATGGGTTTAGAAGTGCTTTGGATAAATCCCTCACAGTTGATTAAACCTTACTTATCCTCAATGTAGACACACCCGATAACCAAGCCTATGAAAGGGGTCTAGACTTTGGAATCGCGCAAAAACCGGCGGTCTATGGCAGATGAAATCGAATAAAAATTCTTAGTTTTTCTACCTTCTGAAACAAAAATACTAGTCCTAGAGAGTCGCTGTCTGTTATTGTTGCCTTTTTGTATCGATTCCCATTTATCCTCAGCTGGGAGCATCCCGGACTGCCCTCCTCTACTTTTTCTCTTTTTCCTGACATTTATTCGTTCGTACCTTTCTCCCGATGACTCCTAATACCCTGGAGACCACACCGGTCACTAACCTGGCCTATGCATCTACTCGACCGTCGGCTATTCGTGCGCTACCCGACCGGTGCTCCCTTGGTTACGTTCCGGGATCCCCTGGTGCCTGGTCGCCTGATCTCGGACCACCTGTTACCTACGGCCGTTTGGCCCCATCAAGGAAACTAATGCCAATCCCAACGGTGTGGGACGCGGTCAGATCCACCGCTTTCGCCGGCGCACATCGGGCGTTCAGGCCGTCTGCAGCGATGTGCGGGCGCAACTAGGGTGATGGACCGCTTCTACCATCCATAGTGCTTTTTCCACAACTTTAGCTGAAACTCAACTACTTGTAATTTAGGATGCCGTTAATCTGTTTGTTCCCCCCCCACCCAAAGTCTCAGGTTGGACCTTCCTCAACGTACCCAGTCACACAATTATCTGCGCGTTTTGAAGGTTTCAGTGATGTACTACTTCCAGTTGATTCTGTCAGATATCAAACATATATGCCACTATTGTGCCTACTTAGTTGTGAATTTTTACTCCTCACCTGTCAGTCTTGGGGTAACCCCCGATAAACCAATATTTGAGCACTGTTTCATCCACTTATTACCTATTGCCATTTTTTCGTCAGTTATCCACGATTAGGCATCTATGCCAAAGAACACTGCTAATGCAATTCCTCCAAACCTTTGCTGGAAATGAACTATACGTATGCCAAGTTACTGACCTTCCGGTTGCTTCCCAAATGCGCTATGTCGGATTCTTACAAGCATATCCCGTTAAACGATTGTCTACATGTTTGACAGTATCATTTATGAACCACCCCTATGCGATTTCATAAGATCATGGTATATGAACTCCTCTATCCACCCTGTTGTCAACTTCTGTTCACCAATTAACCTGAAACAAGCCCTTATTTCGAACCGTGTTTCACTCACTTGTCCACTTTCGTCACTCTGCTGGACCGAAATTTCAGGCTCGGGCATCTACATACGCCTCTTTATGAGTGCGTCCTCCACAACCTCTTGATGAATAGCAAGCACTAATTCAGTGGTAAAACGGACTCCGTATCATTTACACAGTTACCCTCCTTAGAGGACAACACAAATCCTTTGGTATGATATTTCTGCTATTTTCCGGGTCATTTGATCTATTGGTTCAAGTGCATATACTTCATCACCAGAAATTCTTCGATTTTTCTTTGGTGTTTTTCAGAGGTTTTCTTTGTCAGTTTACTCACCCCTGCTACCTTACATCCCTGCTATTCGGAGTACTGCGAATTTTACTACATCCCCGCTATACTTCATCAGGTATCTCGAACGCGGAGCCTATTTCACTTTATTCGGAAAGGTGCGTCCACCCGAACTTTAAACTCAAACTTGCCGGACATTCATTCATGCGACCAATAAAACCTATGCACTTTTGTGCTGCATACACCCAAATGAATATCCAAGGAACTGTATTGGGACCTGATTTTTACCATATAATCATGCTATCAAGCATGCCTCGAATCTCTCCGAATTAAACAATCATTAATAATATCATTATTTCGATCGTTATTATCATTATTATTGTTAATATAACCCTCCAACTTTCCCGCGCAAATGGCTCTGGCACTTCTGAGTACGAACATGTGCTCTGAGCCCTTATTCCAAGCTGGCCCTTATCAACTCCAGAGTAGTCCCGAGTAAGCTCATATCCTAATCTGTTGGGCCTCACAACCAGCATCTCACCTAGGTATTGCGCAAGGGCTAACGGGAAGAATGGCTTGGGGAGGCGGCAGATAACTGCATATAAGTATCGAATGATGCTTCCGTATTAATGATCATGTGGTCCAAGCTAGTACAATAAATTGTGCACTCCTAATCAGAACCAACAAACTCCTTCGTGCGAGTGGAGCACAAAAATCAGAGGGATCTAACTAAACTTCTATGATCCGTCAAAAAGAAAGAGAAAACCAAACCGGACAGCAACAAAGCAAGCAGTTTTGATTCCAGGCGACAGAATACTATACCGAACGTTCAATAAGTTGCCTCTCTAAAAAAACACAGCCATGAAAGAAAAAGTAATGGCCTAGATCGTAGAAAGAATGATGACCGCAAAACAGTGTCATCAAGAGTAAGGTTGGAAAAATTGGTTTAAAAATCCGTCAAAAAATATAGAGGACAGAAGGTGGGGAATTCTCACTCATTCAGATTGTTTATGCCTACAAAAAGAGTTTATCGGGCAAAACATGAACAGTCACTTGCACTCTGCGGAATGTGGGAGGCGTGCGGTAGGAAACCTGGCAATATACCAGAATGGAAAGAGCGAGATAAGCTTTTGGCCAGTTGTTTACTGTATAGTGGGTGTGTCGAGGGGTATCAAAATAGAAGCTGGAACATAGTGATAAATTGATATAAAATGCAGTACTTGGCGTCGGCAGGAGGGAGTAGCAGGAAAAGGTGATGGTTTAGCCGAGGGTTATTAAGTTTACTGGCGACTGTGTTGATGGTCGGATCACCCAGTGACGAAGGAAAGACATCAGCGGAACCAGTGCGTCTGAGACGACAGAACTCAATGGGACATCGGTATGCAATAAAATATATCAGTCAGAAGATATCGCGTTATGAATTGGCAGCTAGACACTAGGAAAATCAGATATATGGCAGACAATGATGCATCTCGAAGGAGAGATTGACTGCCAGAATGGTGACGAAACGAAACGGCCGGAGGAAACCAGGTGCGCGAACAACACATCTTCAATTTTTTATCTGATTGGTCAAGAAATCTCCAAGTGGGTGGGGGGAGTAGATTAAAATGCGAAGCTAAACTAAGGTGATTACGAGGGCGCTTAGTTTTTGCAGGAGAGACGACGGAGCAGATGATTGGTAAGCGACAGTGTATCAACCCCTTTTTAATAAAACACATCAGCCGGCGAAGATAATGGTAAAGCTGGAGGCTGGATACTAAAACCGTTTTTCAGCTATCTTACAAGTGGCACATCTGGGGTTGGTGACTGCCAGAATGGGGACGAGAGACAAAAGCGATGACATATTGGTTGGGCGGTAAGTGTCCTGCCTTTAACAACCATTTTGATGGGTAATACACGTGGTGGAGGCGAAACTGTGAGGCTCTGAGAGAAGTACATCTGAGACTTTAACGCACGAAAAGAATACGGTGATCTACAAAAAGCAGTGGAAAGCAGTGGAATAGCGATGTGAATGCGATCAGTTAGGCTGACGAGGAACCATGATCCTTGCTAATCACCTCAGTGATTATCGGAGGACTGTGGGATGCTATTTTGGCACGGGATGTGTTTGGCGACTGTGGTGGGGGAAAGAACAGTGACAACTAATATGCGGATAGTAGAATAATAGTGCCTAGTTTTAACACGGGAAATAAAGATAATTATGAATGAGGGGGAAAAGTAGGCAAACTTGGAACCTCGGGGAGGTGGGCAATGAAATACACGCTAAGACCGATGCGTTTTCATTTAATCGACCACTATGAGCAGAGAATAAGATTGACGACGGATAGAGATGGAAGATGTTAAATGTTCAGTTAGTACGTGGAGTGATAAATTTGCCTAGCTTGAAGGACGAAGGTGAGTTGTAACATCGATATCTAGAGCAGACCGGGAGAGGTAGGAGAGGAACGGATCAAACGACATGTTTGAAGGAGCAGTGCGAGCATAAAAACAGAATATGGTAATCCACAATCGGTGCCAGTGTGTGGGACTGGCCTTGGGCTAGGCACCCAACCTGAAAGCCATTTCCGCAGACAGGAGATGTGATTAGCCAATGTAATTGCACTCGTTCGTCTTTGCGGACCTCCTGCACACCCGGTATGCGTCGACCAAAGCGGTGGATCTGGAGGTGTCCTGAGCCGCTGGGATTATATTTTGATATTTTGGTGCAGTGAGGTCAAATAGTCAGGGTTCTGGTGACAGGGCGGTGAAGACCCTGGAGAGTGGAGTCAGTAGGAAAGTAGTCAATAGAAGGACAAAATGTGGACCGCATTGGAAATCCAGTTGTTCCACCCAACAAGAAGGATCTACAAGTTTTAGTTCAAGGAAAGCACTAAAAGATAATTTTCCATGGGGCGATCTCTGGGAGCAAAGTGAAATGGCGTGCAGTACGGCAGTTCTGCCAGCTGTGGGTTCGGGGAGAGACGTAGAACCATGGAACTATGCCACAGCCTGCGGACAAAGGAGGAATTATCGATACCAAATCAGGCTTGCTTAACCGGGAGCTAGATTTTAAGACTGGGCGATGGAAGGAAAGGAAAATAGAATGGTTCAAGTGACGAACTATTCCGATGCTTAATGTGAACTTCTGATGACAGGAAGAGCTCAGAGTGAGCATCTTTAAGTGCAATTATTCTTGCAGTGCAGTGTGTTAGGCCTACGTTTACTTGTTCCTTACAATGACAAAGTATTCAAAGTAATACGCCTTGGCGCCGCGTTTCTATTCTCCGATGATACCAAAACTGTCTAGTCCTCAGAAAGCCGTACCATGACCTATACCCTCCTTGAAAAAGCTGACGATCTGGAGCTCTTGACTTGAGGCGCCATGTTTGGAGAGTGAGTTTCTCTGCTGCTAAGAGTGCCTTTCTCATGCATAAAAGTCACATTCCTGAATCCCATTCGTTGAGCCGGTAGTACATCCCCGTTCCTGGACATCTCAGCGTACGGCGTTCGCGCACCTTTACCTTTCAAGGACAGGCCACCTTTCAAGGGGCTAAGACTAAGAGAACGCTTACTCTTATCTGCAGAAATTTAAGAGTACGCGACAGCCCGATTCTGATATTCAAACCCCACACCGGACTACAGATAGTGCACTGCCCTCTATTCTAGGGCTCATACATCCAGCACTCATCTACTTTTCGCTCGAGATGCACTTTACCATCCTCGCAACTGAGATCATATTACTGAGGCTCCAACTTCAGGGCAGAACTGGGAGAGAGGTTATTTAGTACCTGCATTTCCCCTGTTTGGAACATACTCCCTGGAGACATTCAGGCCTGCCAGACGCCAGACCGACTCGAAATTGTCCCTACAAAATTTCTAGATGTCGCCAACGTACTGCAGCTAACCCATAGGTGCACCACGTTGGAACAACCTTATCAGGATAACCTGTATTTTTGAACGGGTAGGGAAAGCACGACCCGGGGCACATACTTTAAAAAGTCGACATCACCTACTCCATATGCCTCCCCCACTGCGAGCATACTGGTATCCCACGCAACGATTTACATCACTGATACCGCTCTCGTTAGATTCTCCCTAATCCACACGCCCTAACATGTGTTATTTGTCTTTGTCATACTTAATTTGTGTTACTCGGTTCAAACTGGCCCCATTCCTCCTCCTTATTTTCCCCTGGCGTTCCAACCCTGAGTCTAATTCCAGCGACCACCATTCGCCTCCAACTCATAATTCTTATTCCTAGTTTTTGTCATTAATTTTGCATATTCCCATTCACTCCCATTAGCTCACAGCCCTCATTCTTACCAAAGTAGCCTGAGTCCTAAGTACTAGATGATCCTATTTACCATTGACCGTTGATCCGCAGCTGGAAGCATTCTAGACTCGATCTATCTTTTTTGTTTCTAGACTCCAGCTAGCGCTTATCTTCCGTTTGATTTCTTTGAATGATCCGTGAACGATCCTTGCAAACTATCTGTTCCTCTCATACGGTTGGAAATTTGGTGTCTGTCCGTCGTTTCATCGCTCCCTTCCGGATCTTTTCTCCAAGAACCGTCCGGATCTGGCCACAAGCTCCTGGACTGCTCCATCTTCACCTCTGTGTGACCTTGCCAGTACCACCTGTGCAAATCCCGTCGGTGCGGGGCGCGGTCAGATCTACCGCTTCCGTTGGCGCACATCGAGATTTCTGCAACGATATGCTGGCGCACCTATTTTGGCGGATCTCATCTCTTGCCTCCAGAGATGGTTTCTAGGTTGGGTGTCCGGCTCGCAGTCAGCCCCACCCGCTAGCACCCGTTGCGGGTTGAGAGAATATCTTTCATTTCTTCGAAAAGATGCACACTTGGGGCTGTCTCCTCCAGTTAACATCGACTTTCCATCATGAGCGCTCCCAACTTAGTCATCACCACCTACAGCTTTGTACGCCCTGCGAAATTCACTTTTCTTAGTGCAGAATTGTTGCATATTTCAAAACCCATCAACATTCTTGGCTCACAGTCCACTGTAGACTTTCCCGGGGTTCTGAGACAGGCCAAGCACCAGTCCTATTCGTAGACTCAACCAGCCCCAAGATGAAACTCGCCCTTTTTTGCTACTTTAACTGATACAATCGTAAACTGACGCATTTATCACTGCCATTTAGCTCCGTACTGCAACCTTTAAACAGCACCTTCCATGGTGAAATATATCTCTGAGACTGCCCAATGGTCGACGATTTCGTGATTGTTTGCCCTATTTATCTGCTTTGTTGTTCTTCCACTCAGAACTTCTGCGATTTCTCCCCAAGTATGTCATCTGTTTGGTATATAAATGACTCAACCGATACGACGTCACTAAACGCTATATCTGCAATCTTCGACTGATTTTTCTTGTTCTATATCTGTAAACCATCCCTCTTCGTCGTCTAATTCGCATTCTTAACCCTTCCCATAAAACACGAGGAGCTATTGCTTGTTCGCGTCTCCTTCGCGAATTTTCTCTCTTTTGTTTTTCCATGGTAATCAGGCATCCGTCAATTCGTTCTATTTATCCGTTAGAACAGTCTTCCTTTCTTAGGGCTTGTGTGTATCCCCACTATTTCAATCAGCTCCGTCTGGGTTCGGCCTGCTCGACCACCAAACCTTGAGTTTAAATTTGCCGGACGCTACCAAATCATTTATTTCAAAGGTTTCTCTTACATTCAGTCACGTGCAAAAGCTTGTAAAGTCCTCTTGAAACAAGGATTACGCTTCTAACTGTACATTTTGGTCTTGCATTGCCGAGTGCTTCGGAGTTATCTGAAATGAACTGTCGCTGGTAGTATTATCTCTATTCCACCCCCGTGCAGTGTCCTCATTTGACAGCGGCTGTAGTGGAGTCATGGGATATCGGTCTGCCCATTCTGCTGTTTCCATCCCGGTTCCAAGAAATGCAATATTACCCTTGAACATCTTGCAAAATCCCCTCGGAGACCTCAACTTATCCGGAGATTTCGAGACGGAATCCTCGTAGTTGTTCTTCGTAATTTCCATGCATCATTATTTTGGAGCTCGGGCCGACAGCTGGCTATTGTATCTCTCTCACAAAGTGTTTCCCGCCGTTCTCACTCACATCCTGGTTTGGGGCCCATTCTGCGAGGCTGATAGCCTTGTTCTTGGCGGTGTTATTTGACATCTTGGCTGCCTGCTTTGCCTGATTAACAGTAGCCCTGGCCCTGATTGGCATTCAGGGAAGACCCGCGTTAGTTTCTTATGTTCACTTTGAGCCAAATCTACTACCGCAGGGGCCTCGCACCTAGGACGGTGTCCTGTCTCACAGACACCCCCCATATCCACCTCATCTTTAAAACCCTCCATACCTCGCCCCAACTTGGACCCGGGTGACCTCACGATCCTAGCTGCAAGTACCGCAGTAAACATGGTGTCTTGAGAGGTTGGATAGTTTAACTTCTGGTGCTAGCCTCGTATTATAACAGTTTCTGCGGTAGCTGCTTTTAAGCTTAAAGCGCGGAACGGGTCCTATTACAGGCGGTATCTTTAGGGGACCCATCTGTACGGAGTTCTTCCTTGCTGATCCAGTGCTGTTCATCGTTCGTCGTAAGCCAAATGCCTGTTTGCTGTTGTTCTCCTTCTGCATTGTTCGCGAGATCCATGAAGCGGCTTCGGTTCCAAGTCTCATTCTTTCCCTTGGTTTTCCAAGTGTACTTGGAATGGTTCTATTGATCTTCTGATGAATTCTGTTGGGTTTTCGACTCCCAGCACAGCCTTCTTTTCCCTCAACCTCCGGTCATTTCCCCTGCTGGGCCGTCCTGCCCCTCTACGTCACTGTATAGCGCAGTCATTCCGGCCCGGTCCGGAACACTGTTCACTTCAGATCACTTCAGCTTCCAGGACTTAACGGCAGCTTTCCAGATCATTCAGGTCCTTGAACTAGAGAACTCTTTGATCCCCAGGAGTTTTGACATTGTACAGGACGGGTAATGCCCAATGCCAGTGAGGCGCTCAGAATTCCTTGGATGGTACGCACACAAGTATTGCACCTATATTGCACTGTGCACTTCGTCGAATCCCCACTAAAACTAGGTGGGGAAAGTGAAACTTCGTCGCATACTAACTGCGACAGGGAGCAAGCAACAACAAAAGGCTACAACTGCAATTCATATCAGACGGGTCTCAGTTTAAACCCTCATCCATCTAGTGGAAGCGCTCAACACTCATGATGAGGAATAACCTTGTTCCATTTACAAGCTGGGACTTTCTTGAAGGACTGGACGACAAGCTGGCTTATCAGAATCAGACTGATAGCTCCAACTGTCCGCAACCCTGTTGGTGAAGAAGAGCCATCTGATTACTAGCCTGGACCGAGAGTTCTTCAGATCCGTCTCTTGTCCTCTTGTTCGGGGATCTAAGGCTAACCGGAATGAACTGTCCGGCCCAAGAGAAAAAGCCTCTTTCATTAACATGAACGTTTTTTCAAAATTCCCTCAAAACCTTTTCTTTTTCAATGAGAAGAGATTGAGATCTTAGGGTCTCTTTGCCTACGCCTTCCTCAGCCGTTCACGATGCTAGACCCTGAACTTTATCTAAGCGGACGGCGTTTTTTGAAGAAGAGTGCCCAAGTCAGCATGCTACTCCCAGAGTGGGGTCGCATAAGAGCCACGCAAAATTGTACGAATATCTCCGGCTGCTGGTAAGACAGTGCTGATCGCAGCCGGAAGAGCTCTCCGCGAGCCTTCTGTGCAGCAGCACCTCGCCGTTCTGACCAGTCATAATTACTGATCACGATGACCTAATTTCCTTTACTCTACTAACTACTCTAACGGCAAATAGCGACTGATCATGAGCTACCGTTTGGCCATTTTGTTGGCCCTAACAAAAATGGCCTTCTCTAGCGTTCGGCGGTGAATTCCGCTAGTAAGTCCGTTCCAGGACGGCTTCTTTATCCCCGCACCGACTACCCTTACCCTTAGACCCTGAAACTTTCCTTTCACCCCCAAAAACGAAAACTAGGTGATAGAAGGGTGGATGACACGTTCATAATAAACAGCTTAAAATGTATCAGGCTGTAGACTGATCCCTGAGATAAGCCACTGTTGGAGCTTACTAGATACAGCAACTGTCTCCTCTTTGACGTAGAATGTCACACGGGAAGGAAAATACACCGACCTTTTTTGTTACGGCCCACTTATACATAACGTTCCCTCTTTATTGACAATGAATATGTGCTATACTCGAGGCGACATCCGTCTGTTTACCCCCATCCAGCCGTCAAGTTACTTATATAGTATATAGTATATTTCTTGACCATGGTCAATACACATGCACAAGGCAAGATCAGAGACCGGTCAGAAAAGATCTATTTCTTAAGGTCCTTTCAAGAAGTTTATTAGGATGCTAGTTAGGCTTACTGGGCTATAGATATCCATGGCCGACTTGGCTGTACACTCAAGTAATTCCATGACAGTAGTATTTTCCAGTTCTAGGGAGGCTACCACAGTTCCAGGCTGGACCCGTAAAACTTAGAAACAGAAGGGACTGTTATTTCCCTCAATAGCTTGATGATAGCTGGAAGGAAGCCGTGAGGCCCCCGAAAAGTGTTTTGGGTTTACTACTAATTATGGTAAAGGATTATCTCGGATTACCCTGAAGCATGCTAAAAGTTAAGACCAGAGGGCATAACTGAAATCCGAATCCGAAGTTAGTGAGGAATATACAAGTATACTCCTTCAATGGAATATGGGGAATGTCTTTAGTTTGGTCAGTACGGTAGAGCCCGGCAAGTTTACTTTGAATACCAGGTGGTCAAGTAGGCCGAATCAAATTGGGGCTGGTTGCAAATAGCTGAATTACAAACAAACGATACGAAAGGTAGACTGCACAAATGGATAGACGGTTAATATTGAAGGATATTCTGTTTCCAAGTGTTGTGTTCGGCCTGAACAGGCATGTGCTCAGACATACGATCTTGCACGCACACACACGCACGTACACAGCTGACGTTCGCCGTGCTTCGTCCCGGACGGCATTGACCAATCAGGGTGTATCACATGTTGCGCGACCTTGCACGACGTGGTCCGATTGTACCGTTGTCTGACATTTCTGATTACATGCACGACTGACTCACGCACTGGCAGACTCGGCTGCGTTTTCACGTGCTTGCCTGTACTTGTGCCTGCCGTACACTTGTACCGGATACACGTTTACCTCTATAAGCGTGCCCTTCTCCTGCCTACTGAATTCGGGATGCAACACCAACTGATACGCTGAAAGGCAAAGGCAGTTTCCAGTAAGGGGGTTTGGAGTTAAAATTAGACGGGAAAATGAAATTTGATTACGGAAATAGCACGAGAAGCGTCGGTCAAATTTGAAAGTCGAAATTTGTTGGCCAGCTATCGACTGAGTCAGTTATATACCAAAGAGTCTACATATCCTGTAAAATGTCGCCAGAGTGATGGCAAGTGAAGTGGACTGCAGAAACAGGTAAAACTCCATTAGATTATTTACCTCCATAAAAGTGGAATGCAATGCGTCGACATAAATATGGGAACCAGGTGGTATACCGGCCTGTGATGGTTATTTACGACTGTAGTGGGGAAGCTGCGGCGGACAATGTACCCGTAACTACTAGTTATATAAGGTCTCGTGAGAGCACCATAATACCCTGACTTCGTGGAAACGCTGGAATTTATAAATTACTCGAGTGTATTGCACCACAAATGTTTCTGCATCAAAGGTCATTCATTCAAGTTTAAGGCGCGATTTTGTCCCAACCCTTTGGACCCGTCTGAATAGGGTACTCTTTTTCTGAGGCTATGAACTTGGGTCTCGTTTGGATTCCTTGTGACCGCATATTGTGGCCTTGTATATTTCCGTGAAATTCCCCGTTTCATAATTCAGCCCAGTAGAAACTCCGAATCATTCTTGGGTTTACTTCGGGATTCATGTGAATTGGACACCCATTGCTCGGGAGTATCGTACTATATTCAAACTGACCAGCCCGGACCAAGGTAAAATACAACAGGCCAAAAAGGGAATCGACTCAGACACAAACAGGACGGGAAATATCGCGGCAAGTTTCTGGGAAAGTTCTGAGTACTCTGGATTCTTCAGATGCGGTGGGGTCTTTTGGTCCCGTCTTTGCTAGTTCATATACTCTTAGTGATATATCTGATTGTGAGGATGTTGATAAATTCAGGCTAAGGATTGCTGAGTTGGAACGGTTGGTATTGTTCGCTATTCGACAGCCACCATGAGAAGGGGGTTTCGATGGCGGTTGTCAATTAAAACTGCACCAGCTCGAAAGCCGTTTGATCGTCCTGGAGTGTAGTTGGCCAGAATTCACGGACAACGGGAAGGATAGTGCAAGCCTGCTAAGCGGCTTGAGACCTTCTTGCTAGATAAGGTGAGAAATCTGTGAGATGGGCCATCATGCATAACCCACCACTACCGAGGTTGAGCTGAGGATGCCATCGATGACTGCTCCATACTCGACCCAGAGCAGCAAACCGTCTGAAGGACATTTTCGGTAAACCGTTTGGGGTAGCCAGAAATTTGGTCGATGGTGATGTATGTGGGGGCCAAGCAAACTAAGGGCATCATTGGTCGCAAACACCACTTGTGGACCTGATTACCGTCCAAAGAATGGCGATGTAGAAAACTAGAAATCGATGGGTTTCAGTAATTATATTGGTTACCTTGTATAAGTGACAGGAGATGGGAGACTGAACGAGCTAATGGCCACGCCTGATGAGCTGGAGCGCGCCTTGCCGCCTGCGTAGCGCGAAGTAAGTTTTTCGATGCGTTCGACTTTTCCGGTACCAGGTGGACTTAAACAAATCAGACTTCAGGCAACCAGTCGATTGAAGGAACGGAGGCTAAACCGAATTCCTGACCTGTTGAAAAGCCTGGTCAGCTTTCGCCAAGCCAGCTGCGTACCTCAAGGGATGACTGGTGGGGATCAATCAAATGTCTTGCGGGGTTTCTCAGGTAGGCTGATGTGTTCGACCAAAGCAGAATATGATGCCACACTGGTTAAATCGGGTCTGGATGAGTGAAAATACCTTAAAGTACTTTTGTCCTGACTACAAGCCACTTTATGTGGCTGAGAAGTGTTCGAAAAGGAAGATTGCCTGTTGCTAGAGGAGGGCCTGACACCGTAAATGGCCGCTCCTGGGGAGCGGTTGTCTTTCTTAAGTAAATCAAAGTGAAAATGTTAATTCGTAAACAAGGCGCACCTAAACTCTAAGCTCGCAGTAGCATTTCATAGGGTTTGGTGTCTGCGAATCCCCTATACAACGTTTATTTCCAGCCTGATCTAGTGTTCTAAACGTAGAATTATTCCATTTCCCCGAAATACCTGAGCTAAATGTTCGATCTCGATGCTATTTATACATTAGATTCAGTTGTTTTGTTTTTTGCCTTAAGAACTAAAGATTTGTTGGCCGAAGAATCGGAACATAAGGATCGGACGAGTGGTGAAGCCACATTCGAAGGCCTGACCAATTACTTATACAGCCAAGCGGGAGTAGCTGAAATCGGATTTGGTCGACTCGTAAGCAAAACCAGTAGACAGACCAGGCCAAGTACCAGCCAAACACGAGCTGATGTAAGAGATGAAAATAAGCATGGGCCCTGAGAGAGTGAGCGTGCCATTTGGTGTGGGAGTTCTACTCTGCCGGGCTGCGGGGCCTGCAACACAGAACGAAGGATGACAGACTGCCTAAGGCTCCCCGAAGCCTATGTCTTTGGACTTCGTGGAATGCCTAAGGCGGAACAAGGATGCACAAGTGCCTCAATAGCTCATGCCGAGCAGCTGTCTGCTGAGTAAGAGATGCGGCCAAGAAGATTTTCCAGGCAGATACCACCGATAGCTGCATTAGGTGAAGACGGTTTCATTGGAAAGAGGTCCGAAGCTGAACCTGGTCTGCTCAAGACCCCAAGCCGCTCAGAAAAGTGTCAATTTTGGCGTATTTGCCAATACCAGTAGGGTTTATTCTGAAGAGGCCTCAAGCAAGCTAGGTGCATGATCGAAAGTCATAGACTGATATATGAGCAGATATTCATGGGAACGTAAAAGAACGTATGAATGACATGATAATAGACCCAAGAGTGATTATTAAGAGATGAATGTTTGCACTTAAGGAAAAAGCAAAGGTAGTTCAGATAGGCCCGTTGATGAATTCGAATCTAAGCACAGAGAATCTGAAAATCAAGGCCGAAGGGTAGAGTACGCGTAAGTTTCGATATGAAGACTTTTAATTTGGTGCGGACTGCCGTACTCTTGAGACACTAGTCCTTAAAAGCGCGAAACCGATCTGCAGAAGCCATCGTAAAATACCAAGCACATGCTGGGGTTCAGGTGTCTTACCTGTTGTGTTTATAATGGGAAATGACTGAACAATTTTTCCTGGTAAAAGTATTCCAGTCGGTCATTCCTCTGCCATTTGTGCGTACGGAACTGTCAAACTGACCCGCAGATGCTAGTTCATTTGTTATTGGCATAAAATGTGGCAAGTGATCAGGAGTACTCGAGTGCCTCATATATACTTCTTGGAAAGACAGTCCTGAGCCCCAATTGTCCCGAAGTAGTTATTTTTGGGAGAAGCCTCCACTGATGGTGGTAAGAAAGATAATAGGATGATGTAAACTTTGGGGCGGGTGTGAACACTTTTGAACAACCTATATTATCTCGTGAAACAAGGATTTTACGGAGGCAGAAGACAGACTCTTCAATGCAGATGATCTCTCCCAGTGAAGTTCAGAGTAAAAAATAACTACTAATGAACACCGTGCAGTCCTTTTTTCTGCTAGGGCGCAGTTGGCATACTTGGGTACGCAAGCTGTCAGTGAAAGTGGGGCACGTTTCTACGGGTTATAAAATAACGAAGTCTAGTTACATGACTGACCTGGCTGGGTTCTGCTTTCGCCGAGCTATGCTGTATATATACATACTGTTTTCGACCCTTGCTCCTACACTGTTGTGGCTGAAAGAATGACGATCATTAGACACAGTTTGTTCAACAAGTTATATCAAAACACCTTCCGCAACCGTTCCAGAAACCCTACACAGTGGCAGTGAATGCCTATAGTTTGAAACCGGAGCTATGTCCCGCGCTATAGCTAGAGCAATGGCCCTCATCAAAGGGTACTGAACCAATTAATTTATCCTCTTGTCTGACACGTTCCGTATTTAGTACAGCAACTTACTTCAAATGGGTAACGGGTTGAACCATGAGCCATTTCTTTTCTATCTTGTGAAGCTGTCGAACTTCACTTAATCTTTACCAAAGCACCAAATTTCCTTCGCACTGTGTCCTACCGATTCAATTTATGTGAATGAACACACATACATATAATCGCCGCCACTTGAAGCTGGTACTAATAATAATAATAATAATGGTATATTTCTCGACCGCGGTCAAGAGGCACGCGCAAGCACATGATCATGGTCTACAGCGTTACTCAAAACAATGAACTGTACACGAATTTCAAGAAAGCGAGTCGAAAACTTCAGAAGCAAATCAATATAGCTAAGAGTAGTTTGGGTCGACCGAAATGATAATGGTTTGCGCGGCAAACGCGGCTTGGTTTCGAATCCGAGTTAATTGGTTGTGGCCAGTGAAAACACAAAATATCTCGTGAAAATAAAGCGCTAAGGATGTCTTATAAACCAAAATAATGCAAGCTGTGGGAGACGGAGTCTCATAGGGGTTCGTTGGAAGGAATAAGTTATGAACATGGAGAGATGGAAGAAATGAATGGAAGCACACTCGTGAACTTTGGTGAATATGAACGGAACTGCTCTCTGTGAAGAGGATGGAGACCTATAACGTGAGACCTAAAGTGGAAAGTAGGTAAGGATGTTGAGGAGCATCGAGCTAGAGCTCGTTCTGTCGGTGTATAATGTAAGAGAGAAAAAACGGCGGAAGCTTGAAGGAGAGAGACAAGCATGAACCAGTATTTGCATAGGGATTCGAAAGAAAGTGCAGGATGATTGAAAAAACTTCTATTGCTTACATGTAGTCGGTTTCGGGACCGCAAATGCGAAATAACTGAATAATAGCGATGACTCGTGTAACAGCTGAGAGTGTGTATGCTACGTACTGCAGTGGCCTTTCTGAAAGTGTAAAAGCATTTGGGAGGACCTGTTTCAAAGTGAAATTTGCAGGATTCGGCAAATCGGGGGGGGGGAAATGGTAGACGCAGTGTTGTTCTAAAGATATCGGTGGCGAATTCTGAATAAAAACGGTCAAACAGAGCATTCATAAATCTGAAACGGTTAGCAATGGGAAGGAAAGAAATAAAACCAAACGTTCTCTGAAAGCAAAGTGTTTCGAAAAAGCAGCCTAATGGCTTGAAAGTCGGGGCCACTCTCGTAAACTAGAATTTCAGTTATGTAAACGTTGAAAAAGCGCATAATAGTTGGGACGGAAAGGAATTCATCTTAAGTATACTCGAGTGAAAACTTTGATTGAGAAGATCTAATAGGCAGAAAGAGTTTATTCCAGCTTCTGGAGTATATGAATAGAAAATCTTTGGTTGCAGAAAGGTCCTCGCAGGGGGTGTGGTAATTATATGCCGTCCGTTGCGGGGCGAAACATAACTGGTTGAGGGAATAAGGCTGTTCAGTCAATTCTCTATACAGAAGTTCCAGGTTAAGGTTGATACGACAAAGCCACAATGGCTTGATTTTATGAGATAACTATCGTCCTCCATAGTTTAAGCATGGCTACTATTCAATAAGCTGCTTTGTAAACCTTTTCTGAATAATTTCAGTCAGAGTCCTGTCGGATTTGTGCATGCTAGAGAAGATTAAGGGAAAATATTCGAGAATGGGGCCTGGCATGTACTTTGCACACGTGAAAATGCCTTTCTCAAGCTGTAGGGATCTGAACAGAAGATCGGGACACATTTTAGCCTCCACCGTTTGGAGGACAGCATGTTCAAAGGGGTTGAAATAGCCAGAATAACCTAAATTAGGGTTTTTACTAAGGGTTTTCTGTCGATAAGTGGCCCCCGACGCATAAGGAACCTGGAGGATCCTGGCTTTTATAAGAAAAGTACACTAATCAGCGGAGAATTCCATCGCCCATGTTGGGCACCATTGTTCAAGAGCGACTAAGTTAGCGGAGAACTTAGTGGTGGTAGTGTTGAGGTTCCCAGTCGAAAAAGCGAAGAATTTTTGTCTGCAAACAAGGAAGGCGTACCATCAAGTACTATCGTAAGCGTATCATTTACTCATAGGAGAAAAGTAGGGGGCTTAAATCGCTGCCCTGAATGACACGGCTAGTAACAGGTTTAGGGCCAGAGGTGTGTTCGTCGATCAAAGCAGCCTGTGAATGATGAAATAAATAAGATGAGAGCCAAGAAGGTAATGAATCAACAGTGCCGAAGGATCCTAGCTTTGTTAGAAGGTTGGAGTGATGTACACGATCAAATGCCTTGGATAGGCCTAAAGAAACACGACAAAATATTTCCCACTTTCAGCTGAGTCAGTGACGAGATTCAGAAGATCATACTGGCAAGTTATGCAAGACCGTTAACGGAGGAATCCACGCTGACTGCCATGCATAATGATGAGGCACTAGAGGAAGTTAATAATGTGATCTTCAACTGTTTTCCCCATTATGCTGGATAAAATGGAGTATGGTTTTTGGAGCTTTAATTGGATACCTCATATGAAAATGCCCTCTTATGAGTGCGAACGATTACCGGGCGCTCCAGATTAGCATGTAAGTACGTATAATTAGGTGGAAGAGTGAAGAGGTTAAGCATCAAAATGCGGAGGTCCGGTCCGCCATTGACAAGAGCAAACGGCGGTAGGCCACCGGAGCCTAATCGAGAGGAGGGTTTGCTATTGGGTGGTAGCCCAGTAGTGATCATGGCTTTGAAAGATGTGGTAGAAAGGACAGGGTCAATAATGGCTAAAGGTCGGGGAAGGGCAGTGACAATAGGTGGACCCATGGCTGAGGCAAAGTAGGAATTGAGGGCTTTGACTATGCAATGTTTGCGGGAGGGGGGATGGAGGAAGTATTATCCAGAACCAGAAGCTGGAAGTCAGCTTTCATACAAGCTTATCTAGACTGGCGCCACGTAGCAAGTAGTTGCGAATTGTTTGGATGGCTCAAAGCCTTAGCTTCTTGGCCACAAAGGTGCTTATTATTCTAACGTTGAATAGGTGTGGAGAAGTGATTTAAGCGAATAAAAATTGAAAGATCGTCAGAATTACAATAGTACCATATTACTTATATTGGTTTATTTCAGATAACCCCGGGGGCAAGCGGCAACGCAAGACCAAACGCTACAATTGGAAGTAAAATCGGAATTCCAAAAGGGTGATTCACGTACGTGCACTCAATATAGTATAAGAGAAAGTATTTGATATGCTTTTTATGGTGGCACCCTGAAAACTGGAACTTGAGGTCGGGTGGCCAGGCCAGCCGAGTACAGGCGGAGCTGGTTGGAAGTAGTAGACTCTTACTCATATATTACAAGAAGGGAGACAGCGCAATGAGAGTATCAAGCCGTGTCGACGGAAATTTTGTTCACCTTGAGGAAAAAGTTTCCAAGGGAGACGTTAACCAGCCATAGCTCTCCGCGATGTATGGAACGGCTTAGGACCGGATATCAGATGATAATAGGAGTGAAATTGCGGACACAGAGAGAAAAATTCTTCAGAGATTAACTTTATAATGTTTAGCGATCGAAAATCGCCGAGTCAGTTAAATGCCCAGTGAAGGACTCATCTGTAGAGAATGCCTGGGTGGCGGTGGAAGAAGTGGCGGGATGTAAACATGTAATCGCTGGGCAGATTGCTTACTTCCGGAAAAGTGGAATATGATGCACCAGCATGGAAGTGGGAAGTAGATGACAGATCAGCATATGGTGCGTAGCCACGATAGTTGCACAGGCACGGTTTGCAAGGAAGGTGGGTATTTAAATGACAAATGTACACGTATTGATTAGCTTTGTCTAAGGGCTGAACATGATAATCAGAGGAATGCAAAAATCAGAACTCTCTGAGGGAGTTTACCAATATAGAATAAAGAATGTGAAAAATCACGGAACAACCGATGAAAGCATTTGCGAAGTTGGGCGGTGAAGTAATTGACAAGTAAAGTACTACCTACTGACGATCTTTGCGAAAAGCAGAACTAGTGATGTCGAAAAATCAAAATACTGCCATACAAGTGTCCCTCAGATGTAAATATATGGGAAGAGCATAACTCTTTGCAAGGTGAGAATTTTGCAAATCCATTGCAGTGTGCGGACGAACCGTAGGACTGATAGAGAGAGCGAGCTGTCTCAACATCGTCGACCTTTAAGATGCTCTGGAAACAAACATTCTTCGGTAAAGTATACTGTTGGGGCATGGTGGATCGGAAAGGTATGGCAACATTAAGTGTGACCTTTTCAAATATATCGGTAAATGTGATAAAAAGGGGCGGGTTCTACCTTGGGGATTGGTCAGGTATGCGAATGAGACAAGTGGTTGGTTTGACATGAATCCCCGGGAAAGATGATCATGAACGGTAAGCCGAGTACTGTACCTGTCATTCAAACCCGCGAAACTTATGTGCCAAGGAAAGTAGATTTTGCCTGGTATAAGGCGCGGTAAATTAAAATGGCGAAGATCGAGACGAGTGCGATGAAAAACTGGTGACAACTGGAGGAGATAGTGGCATATTTGAAGCACTTCAGTCGTATCAATAGTGTTTTTTTTCTGCAACCAACGCTGGTGAATGGGGCAGACCGTGCCCTGGACACCAAACCTGAAACCACTTTTGATGACGGGGGTGCAGTCCGTCACCCTAGCTGCGCTCGCACAAAGTTGCGGACGTCCTGCACGCCGGATGTGTGCCGGCCAAAGCTGTGGAACAAACAGCGCCCCGAGCCGGCGGGGTTTGCACGAGTGATATTGGCGTTGTCACATAGCTGTAGAGATCAAATAGTCCAAGAGCTTGCGACCAGGTTGCTGGGGATCCTGAAAACCAGGGCCAATGCAGCAGTGAAGAAATGACGGGCAAGCATCGGATTTTCAGTCGGAAATGAGGTTCGGGTATTTTGCTGAGCAATCAAAAAGAAGATACAAGTCAGTAGTTGTCTGGAAAATTAAAAAGTATAAAAAGGCAGTCTGGGATTCTCCCAGCTGGAGATCAATATTCCGTGATGGAAAGAAAAATCTGGTGTCCAGGAATTGAAACTTCTTTTAAAGAACGCTGGTTATGAGCGGATGAGAGAGGACAGAAATGCAAAAAATGGCGAAGACAATGAAGAAGGATAAAGGTGATTTGGTAGTTATTGATGACCGCCTGAAGGGGATTCAGGTTTGGAATGCCAGAGCTAACTGAGAGTATGGGACTGAGCCCAGTTTGGACCGCTTAAGGTGAATTCGGTATGATGTAGGTAAGGGATGAGAACTGGGACTAACTTTCCCCCAACTGAGAACCTAGTACATAAGGCGGGCAGGAAGGAAGCGCTGGACATAGGGGTAAAGTTGCCATACTAGGCGAATGTCATCTGTGCGGAAAATACGACGGAACATTATGGAATGAATGAACCTTGATGATAGTCAATGAGTAGGCTTATTAAGATTATGCTGGGGCTATGGCATGTAGGACGGAAAAATTGGACGGTGAAACTTTGGAGAGGTAACGGCTATGAGATTCAGAGATGAGGTTGAGGCTGGACTTAGAGTAACCACTCTGCAGGATAAAAAAAGGAAATTCTGCTTAGAAACGTGGGCCAGTGTCAGCGCTAGGAAAGTGTACTGGGAACAGAATGAGTGACAAAATAACTTTAGGCTGAATTTAGTTAATGAGCTGCTTCCCGTAGGAGAACTGGGACTTGATTTCCTGTCACTATTTGCCGAGGGAGTGTTGAAAGCCATGAGGTGGGACGTAATTTGGAATAGAGGCACGGTTAGCAGAAGGATATGAAGAAGCACAGAGTTAATAACCCTGCAGGTGCTATGGCACAAGAGTCAGAGAAGTTGATGGTACCCTGAAGGAGGGAAAGGTGAAAGTGTCGGTTATTGAGTGAGGATTTAACCAGAAAACTTCATTGGAAAATTCGCATAATACAGAAAATGACGGAATAAATGAAACTAAATGATAGTCAATAGTGAGTTAGTCACGATCACGCTGGGGCCATGGCACATAAGACGGATAAATTGAACGGTGGAACTTTGGAGAGGTGAAAGCTGCGAGGTTCAGAGATGAGGTTGTGAATGGATTTGGAGTAACCGCTCTGCAAAGTGAACAATGAAATTATGCATGAAGGCGTGAAACCAGTTAGCTTGAGGACCGTTTGTGGGTAGTCGTTGGGATCAGCTTTCGTGATGTCATAACTGGAGGTTGAATTACCTCGACTAACCAGTTCATGTGTAAGAAGAATGACTAAAGGAGAACATAGTAAGTGGGACGGGCAAGAAGGAAGCCGTAGACCTAGGGTTATAATTGCCATTTTGAGTGGGTGCTATCCTGGTGGACGAATTGAATTTGCAAAACAAGAGGTTGTACATGAAGGAATAATGAGACTTGAGTGAGATACGGCAACTTGTGTGGTATGTAGGTCTCCTGGCCCGTGACTCAGACCCGCTCGTCAGTAACCCAAACCAACTTCCTACGCTTGCCCCTCCAAAGTGTACGGTCCACTGTTGGATACGAGTGTCGGAGCATCAAGCAATTTGTTTAATTCCTCTTCAAACGCCGGTAAGTGGCCTATTTCACGGACATTTGGTGGAAGCTAATTCCACATTTGTGGATATTTAACAACAAAGAAATTGGACCCTAAGCTGATTCTCAAGGACGGCACAATGACCGAATAGGTGCTGTGTCGCAACGAATGCCTTAAGCTTATGGGTCTTGTACCACAGGGGAGGCTTTGCAAGATCTGTATTCCAATAGTGAATGGAAAGATACAAGCCGTTCTTTATACATCGAAGCCAAAGAGGTTCGAGGTGTAGCAGGTCACGGCGCTATTTACGATTGATAATTGACGAATAGCCAGCTATTTGTTGAATGAACGTGCGCTAAACACTTACAGTATTACTCCTGTCTATCTGGAGCATAATAGAGTCAACTATTAAGCCACCCTCTAGCAAAGGTCTAGCGTGTGTTTTATGGAAACTGAGTTTACTTTCACGCAAAGAGTACGCTTTGTGAAACAGTCCCATCAACCTCCGGGATCTAGCAACTTGAGTGTCACTTTGCTCCGAGAAATTTAACGAACAAGTATTTTAACGGACTCCTAGCAGTCGTTGAGATAAGCGTGATGCAATCCAAAAAAACGTCAAGCGTCCAATTGTGGTTTTTCCATACAGTTCTTTGTAAAACAATCATGAACAAGACATAAAAACTGTACAAACCTCAACGGTAACCGCTCGGTGAATCAGAGTTAGCCAAATGCCAGCAAATTCAGGATCGCTTGAGGTTCAAGCGGTCGAGTCAACGAAATTTCAATGGGGACTGTGGGTCAAGGGTCACAGAACGAATCAAAGCGCGCGCCATTCAGCTGTCACCTAAGGTCAGTGTCCGGTGTGCGGTTCGGCGGCTGAACAAGTGTGTCGCAAACGTTAATGGAAAACATGAACTGGAGTGAGGGCAGGGGTCCGATCGATTCTGAGTTGGTGCCTCGAATTTCGCGGTTCCGTCGATAACACCGCCCGCTAAATCCGCCACGCATTTCTTTAGTCGACAAGCTCAAATCAGAATCCAGTCCTGGCTCCCTCGTCTTACCTACGACTCAGCACCATCCAACTTACCTTGGGGTGTCAGGATTTACAGCAGTACACCCGCGCACCCCCAGCCTAAGGCACCGTTGCTTCTGCCGCACCCCAGCAAAAAAGGTACAATTTACTGTTGCCACCAGCTCCGAAAAGCAGACAGGGCGACAGCTCCGATCAATCCACTCCTTCCGGCAAACACACCTTTCGTATATCCCGGCTGATGAGTCCATCCTTGGTTCGAACTTACACGGGAGGCACGAGGTCATCAACCGAAGGCTTACATTCTACGACGACCTCCACGGGCCATGGACTTTTTGGTCTAATATCGGATGTAATTATTATCAATCACCAACCTTCAAGTTCCGATCGTTCGATATCCAATTCTGTCATTTTTGCAGAAGGGGAACATATTCTTTGGTCAATCTGCACCAAAACACGGCCGCCATTTGTATGACTTTTCGCCATCTTTTAGTGTACAAGCCTCCCTGGTTGCCATCGGCATCCACACTGGTATTCCCGTGGAGCAGTAGTAAATGATCCGGCCTCAAAACATAATCGTCCTTGGCGTCAGAAGTCACCAGAAAACGTGGGCGATTGTTCAGTATCCATTCTGCTTCGGCTGTTAAAGTAATCAATGTTTCGTCCGAAAGTACCTGTTCATGACAAATAAAATAAAGAAATGTCCTCACAGACCGGATCAGTCTTTCCCATACACCTCTGCTGTGAGCGGCGGATGAAGGCTGGAAGTGCCGCTGAGAGCCCCTTGAAAGCCAAAAGTCATTAATTTTCGTACCATTTCTGCTGTTCATGCATAATCCGAGCTCTTTAGCGGCACCTACGAAGTTTGTTCCGCTATCGCTACAGACATCTCTTGGACAATCCAGTCTAACTATAAATCATGTGATGGCTAAGATAAGTGAATCACCAGTGAGGCTATGAGCAACCTCTATATGTACTGCTCTCGTCTCTGAGCAGGAGAAAAGGCATCCATAGCGTTTCTCTGTAGACTGTCCTCGTCGACCAAGGAATGGGCCGGAAAAGTCGACACTGACCTCGTGGAACGGATGCCATCCAGCCTCATCTTGCATCGGCGACAAGGGCGCCATCTGTTGGACACTGCGATTTGAGCTCCTTCTAAGACAGCTGATACAGGAACCATTTACCCTTTTGACCGTAGTACGGCCTTGGAAAATCCAATATCTTTGTCGTGTTGCCGCCAAAACTTGAGAGGTACCGCAATGCCCTTTCATTGCTTGGTAATAGTGAATGATTGAATCCGTTACCGGACGTCCCTTCGGCAGGATTGCAGGAGGTTTGAAGCTCGGCTCGTAATTGGGTTAATCTAGCCGAACCGACACACAATTTCATCAACTTGTACAGGACATAAGGCCTTCGAATATCCTGATTCTGAAAGCTGGGATTTCCAAATTCTGGGAGCATTAGACTCGAGTCGATTTAGATCATCGGAAAATTCACTCCTCTGCACTTCGCGCAAGATATCGTGTTCGGCCTTACGATTTTCATCGAGTACTATTCGCCCTACTGATATTTCGGTGCAAGCCTTCCTACCCGTAAGATGCGGCAGATAACTTTTAAACCAAACTAGCCAGGTCACAACCTTCAACAGTTTCGTCCATCTGGGAAACTTGAAAAATAACGGATAAGGCTCTCGGCCTATTAAATTACCATCTGCCGCCGGTTCTTTGAACTCAATCTCTGTTTTTACGTCCGCATTTGTCAAACTTGTCGGCCAAGGTGCACGTGGAAGCCTCAAAAGTTCCGAGTCAGAGATCCGCTGTTTTAATTCTACTGGTGTATATGACCCTATCGAAGCTGCCTCTGCTGGGTTGCTCTGCGATGGCACGTCGCCACTGGTCAGGTGATGACAACGCATGGATAACACTTAGCCTGGTTGCCACGAAAATACTAAAGCGAGTGGTGTTGTTGTTGATGTAACAGAGGACAGTCAATGAATCTGTCTAGAAGAACTTCCCTGCAGATGGCCATTTTACGAACGATTTAACTTCCTGCACCAGGCAAACGGCTAGCTTGGCGACGGACAACTCGTGCCGGGGTGTGGTAATGATCTTTAATGGCGCTATTCTAGATTCAGCCAAAATAGAGCAACGAACCGAAGCAACTTCAGCTCAAAAGCCAGCGGATGCGTTACAAAAAATATGTGGCTGGGGAAGATGGTCCTTCTCTCCTTCAACCCTAACGCATCTTGGAATCTTGAAGTTGGGCAACTCAGTCACCAAGTTCAGTACACTTGACGTCTCGGATGTTTCGTCTACAGGTCGTGCCCATCGATGTCGCAGCAGCCGAGATGGCATACGAGCCATCCCCTCTAAAGTGACTACTGAGTTTAGATCCGCACCGTATTTAAGCTGAGATAGGGCAATTTCGCAGCTCTGCTTTTTTATCGCCAATCTTGTCAGTGACTCGGCATTGTCAGCCTTAGGCTTCACGGCTGGCAGCAGACTGTTCAACCGGGATCGTGCAACGACACGCATCTGACTGAACAGATCCTTGAGGATTTCACGAGCCTCCCGAAAGCCCTAATTAGGGGGCTACATGAAGCATACTTCTATTGCCTCTTTAGCTTTTCCTTTGCGGTAATACAGAAAACACAGCAACCTCTGGCCTTCATCACCGATTCTGCTTTCGATATAATACTCAAACTGTTTCACAAACCTACAATATCGTGACGCTTCACCATCGAACCCGGCTAGTTCTACCTTAGGTAGCTGCATTTTACATAAGACATCTCGCTTCTCCTCTGGTAATAGAAAGTGGGGTTCACGGAGTAGATTGTGATCCTGTTTCTCACAGTCGATGAGGAATCTTACGATGTTTACTGACTGATTAACTGCATTCCCTCTTACAGGATCACAAACTTCTTGTTCTGAGAGTTCGAAATTCAGTCGTGTCATCTGAACCTCACTTCTAGCCTTCAGTAGACGGAGTTCATTCTCTAGTCGAATTTCTTCGGTTAGCTGTTTTTCCTTCAGCCGGGTTGGTAAAAGCACCTTTTTCGCAGAATTTAGACTAGATGACGCTTTTGACTTACAACTGACTCGTGAGCCGGGACAGGAAACCTCATGAAAAGCATGGGACAAAAGGGTTTCGACTTGCCTCGGATCCTCGGGCTGCGTCTTCGTTCCCCAGGCCTGGAGCCTGCAAACATTGACTGTGCCGTGGATGTCTTTATTGCTGTGCTTGAACATCCTGCCAGTGCAAAAATTATTTCGGTTACTTTAACTTTCCTTCAATTTGCTGGTCCTCCTACACTAGCCCTCCCGCCCTCTCCAACTACCTTCCCTGTGTTCGTCTTGGTGGATGGACCCAACATGTCTCCTGCCCTACTAGGGCGGACAACATCTTGGACCTAGTATTCTCCATTGATCTTCCTGATATGACCACCCAGATTACTGATCACTTCCCGGGTAGTGACCACCGTATTGTCAGGTGCAAGTTCAGCTGCTTCAGCTGTTCTCATCCGATGCAATCCTATCCCCCTGTTCCGACTTCCTGCCTTTCCTGTAACTGGCTCCTAGTGCCAATGATAATCCGCTCCCTTAACTGGGACACATTTTTTCTTTCATGCGATCCCCTAACTGTTGTGAACTCTCTCTACTCCAACCTCCTATACTACTTGAGTACCACCAACCCATGTGCCGATCCATGCCCCAAGTCCAACAGCTCAAGCCTGTCACTTTTAGGGCGTAGGCTGTCTAAGATGCAACTTACCTTCGCTAGATCACATGACTTTACAATTCTTCGTCGCATAAACCAGCTGCAGCCAAAGCTGCGTTGTATGGCCGATTCGCATCCGAGAAGGCAAGGGGCCATCGCCCTAGCACACCCAAACAAAACGGGCTACCTGTCCAACCTGCTTAGTAAAAGGTCCAATCACCCCAATCATATTTCGCCCAAATTCCTCATCTGTGGCTCATCTACCGCTAATACCACAGCACCTATTTCTGAGGCCTCCAATGAGCATTTCTCTTCCTCCTTTATAAACTGTCCTGGTATTTCCCCTTCTACAATACATCCCTGCACCTCTGTCTCTCTGTCATCGATTTCCTTCACCCATCTAGAAATTGAAAGATCGGTTTTCTCTATCAAACCTTCCCCGAAACCGGGACCAGATGATCTTCTATCTGCCCTCCTCCTTTTCGGTGGTTCTGACCTCCCTTTATTGCTACTTAATGTATACACCACCTCCATGCTTCACAGTTTCGCCCCACCTAGATGGAAATCCTCTGTTTTAAGTCCGCAATTCAAAAATGGTGCACTACACGACCCAGAAAACTATCGGCCCATTATTCACACCCCAGTGTTCTGCAAAATCATGGAGAGAATTGTCAAATAACATCGTTCAGTACCTCTTATTAAACAACATGCTGAACCCCGGTCAGCATGGTTTCTTGAACTCACTTTCCTTCTCTTCCTGCCAACTTGAATTTCTCAATGTCCTGTCGTCTGCTGTAGACGCCGGCAACTCTGTAACTGTCTTGTACCTCGACATGTCTGAGGCTTTTGACCGTGTTCCCCATATTCATCTGTTGGCCAAAATCCGGTCTCTCGGTATCGCTGTCCCTCTCCTGTTCTGGTTATCCTGTTATCTCTCCCACATATCACAAGCTGTGCTCGCTGATGGCCACTTATCTTCCGCCGAAACAATTGCTAGCGGCATCATGCAAAGCAGTGTCCTAGGCCCATTACTATTCCTTATTTGTATCAATGACACTTTCTCTTCCATTTGACACGGTACTACTTTCCTCTTTGCCGACAAAATAAAAATAGTGTACTCCTTCCTCCCTAATGACCTATCTGTGACTCCGTGCAACATATCGCACGACTTACTCCTTCTCCGAACTTGGTGCTTCTCGTGGTTCATGAAATTCTCTGCGGAGAAAAGCTTCCTCCTACCATACAAGTGCACTGTACCAGCCGGCCAAATTTGTCTGGACGGCCTGCCCATCCCCATACACCCCATGGTTACCGATCTTGGCGTGCGCAACTCATGTTCCTTTTACTTCTCAGAACAGGCATCGTTCCAAATCGCTAAAGCTAAGCGAACCCTAGGCCTGATCCGTCGGTGTTTCTTAATACCAGCCAGTCGCCTCTCCATGTATCTCTCACACGTGAGACCGCTCCTAGAATACTGTCCCATTACCTCCAGCCTCCAGCCACGTTCTTCCTCGGTATCTCTTGAGAACGTTCAGCCTACCTTCACCAAAAAGCTGTTGGGCGTATCCCTAGCCCTAACATACCGCCAGCGCCGTGAGCTTCTACGAATTGAGCCTCTATGGATTCGTCGCATGAGGCTCAACTTGATTTTTCTCTTTAAGCTAATCCATAACCATGCCTACGCCTCTTATCCCAACTCATTCGCTGCGCCCTGCTCCTACCCGATCCGACACCGTGCCTTCTCTCTCACTGTCCATCATTCCAACCTCTGTCTGAAGTCCCGATTCTTTCTGTCAGCCTATTCCAAAATCTGGAATAAGCTGCCCCTCAGCGTACGCAGTGCCTCCTCAATGTTCGCTTTTAGGCGCGCACTTTGTCATGCTTAAAAGTCCCCAATGCTTTATTGCTCACCAATGAGCTCGTCTCCGCCGACCCGGCCTCTGAAAGAGGCCTCACACTGACTCCAGGCCCGACACTCCCCCTCTCTCTAGTGCCGCAAACTACGACTATTGCCCTCACTGATCTGTAGAGAACTTACCACCCGCCTTCATAAGATAACCCTATTGCTCACCTACGTTCATCTCTTATCCATCATATTCACTTTTTTCTCCTCAGTCTCCGTTGATTCTCAGCTGGGGCACACCCAGACTGCGCTTCTCTATCCCTTTTTCCTTTCCAGTGATCCTACGTGACGGCCAACCACTTCGGGCACTGTACTTACTACCTCCCTGGCAAGTGTATCTGGATAATATTGCTACACGGTAGTTTACCACTCGATGATTCCGTTGGCTCTCCTGTCCATGGTCTCATGTCTTGGTCAATTGTTCCTGGTTCACGCACCCCCATCGCGGTCGTTTTGCCCCCTGTACAATTATCATTGACCACTTCTGCCACTCCCAACAGTGCGGAGCGCGGTCAGATCCACCGCTATAGCCGGCGCACATCGGGCGTGCAGGCCGTCTGCAACGATGTGCGGGCGCAATTAGACTGGTGGATTACACCTCCTGTGTTCACTTCACGAAGTGTTTTTCAGGTTGGGTGCCCAGCGCAGTCCCACCCACTAGCACCGGTTGCGGATGGCACGCTCTAACCTTTCTCGGACTGCCGAATCCAATGCTGTCGGTTGAAAATAGCATGCTTCTTATCCTTTTTACGCCACAGTTTGTTCACCTACAGTTCGTACCATCTGTTACCACTTCCCATTTTTGTCGCTCTACCACACACCTACCCGTTCTCTCCTTCCTCCTATCGCCTCTCTCTACATCAACTTTCATTGCATTGGGTCTCTATCGTCCTAACCACTCTTCTCTGTAGACGCTCGTCAATATCTATTTTTCCACCTGCCGTCACTGCTGGCTTCTATTCTCTATGCGCCTGGTATTATTCTCTGCCCAGAATGCCCATTGATAGCATTCTTATACCTGTCTTTTTGGTAAATCCCTCCTTGTTCTCCCTCCTCATGCCCAATGCCACCATGCACCAATCACACCCGCATCCATGACCAATCCGCATATTAGAACTTGCCACTCCAAACTTTGCTTCTTTCACAGTCGCACTTGTTATCTAATGACCACCACCATATTTTCCTTTCTTGGCTGCGCGACTCCTCTATGGTTCTTTCCATTGGACAGTGTCCCGTTTAGCATCAACCCGCTTAATCCACCTGTTCATTTGTCTGCCGGCACACAGCTCTCCAGATCCATTGTCCTAACTCCGTCCAGCATTCATTTTTTGGGCCCTTTTCCTATTATTGGCTCACTTATCTTGAGGCGCCCCGCTTCATTCTCCGCTCTCTTCGTGTTTCACCTGCAGTGAAATCATCTGATCTGTCATGTCATACCTATGTCTCCTCGGTCATTGCTTTCATCCCTTGATCCGTTCATTGCTCGCTACAGGCATTTTCCGTGTGTCTTTCAGTTTGGTCTGCTTTCCCATGCTCCACCAAGTGTAAAGACGACTTTACGTCATTATGTTCTTTTACAGTTCCAAATCGTTTGATTTGTCACTACCCGATTCCCCTGGTCCGGCACCACACGTCGAACCTGCATTGGTCAAATAATAAGACCAATTCTTATCTGTTCTCTTCGGTCCTGTCCTTCATCTTCACTCTTCCATGAACTACTTCTCACAGTCTTCATCACTTCTGTGCCTCCGCATTCTATTTTTCTCTCCGTTGGGCTGCCATGTGCACTTGTCATGAAGGTAATCCACCACAATACTCCAAAGTTAATTATACAACCATTTGATCTAACCTTACCTACTCCTCCTAACGACTGATAATTTCTTTCTAGGACCCCATTGCTATTGCTCCTGCCTCTCTTGTACCTAAACATATATATATATATATATATAAACTTACGCATATATATGTGCACGCGCTCTGCATCTTGCAGTTCCTCACCGGCCATTTCTCTTGCTATCATCTCACCGACGGTCATGATATGCATCTACCAATTCTACATCTGTGCCTCACATCTACCGTATCTAATCCTTCGAAATTTTTTTGTCATCTGATCAACCCTCTTCGTCTTTCATTGCTCGCTCCCTGTTTTACGATGAGTTTTGTGCCCTGTCCGCCGACAATCTACTGCAGAGTACCAATGCTTCATTGGTATCTAATCCACTGCAGTGCACCTCACTTTTTTCCCCATCGTCCGTCGCTACTGCGGTTCCTTATACCGATTTCTAGCCTTTATCACGTTATCAGTCGGCTTTCAGATGTATCCACCCGGACCAGTCATATTCTTCATCTGACCTCGACTTTCAAACTAACCAGGCGTCCATTCAAATCCGCTCTTGAGTTCATTTAAACTCCTCACAATCTCTATGGTTTGCGTACATTTATCCTATTTTCATCCCCTTTTATTCCCCATTCTGAGCATTTTTATCCTACATTTTCATGCAAACTTCCAAAATTTCATGAACTATATCCGTCGATTCCATAACCCGTATCAACGAGATCATGCACATGGCATGCCTTGGGTGCCTTCGAAATAAACCGATATTATTATTTTTATTATAATTATGTGCGATCGGACAGCAACCGGCATTCTTTTGGTCGGTTTCTTGATTCCAAGTTCGTTGACCTAGGGCTATATTTGCCATTTTGAGTGGGTGCTATCCTGGTGGACGAATTGAATTTGCAAAACAAGAGGTTGTACATGAAGGAATAATGAGACTTGAGTGAGATACGGCAACTTGTGTGGTATGTAGGTCTCCTGGCCCGTGACTCAGACCCGCTCGTCAGTAACCCAAACCAACTTCCTACGCTTGCCCCTCCAAAGTGTACGGTCCACTGTTGGATACGAGTGTCGGAGCATCAAGCAATTTGTTTAATTCCTCTTCAAACGCCGGTAAGTGGCCTATTTCACGGACATTTGGTGGAAGCTAATTCCACATTTGTGGATATTTAACAACAAAGAAATTGGACCCTAAGCTGATTCTCAAGGACGGCACAATGACCGAATAGGTGCTGTGTCGCAACGAATGCCTTAAGCTTATGGGTCTTGTACCACAGGGGAGGCTTTGCAAGATCTGTATTCCAATAGTGAATGGAAAGATACAAGCCGTTCTTTATACATCGAAGCCAAAGAGGTTCGAGGTGTAGCAGGTCACGGCGCTATTTACGATTGATAATTGACGAATAGCCAGCTATTTGTTGAATGAACGTGCGCTAAACACTTACAGTATTACTCCTGTCTATCTGGAGCATAATAGAGTCAACTATTAAGCCACCCTCTAGCAAAGGTCTAGCGTGTGTTTTATGGAAACTGAGTTTACTTTCACGCAAAGAGTACGCTTTGTGAAACAGTCCCAACAACCTCCGGGATCTAGCAACTTGAGTGTCACTTTGCTCCGAGAATTCGAACTGGCAGGAGTATTATATGCCCAAGTCGAGTACTGATGATCTGTTGGGGATCAGATGATCACCTATTCTAAACGTTTCGGGAGGGACGTGACACCTGTATGTAAGAATGCAGCTTTGTCCGCCGAGAACTTCGTTACTCAATCGGCACACCACGAAATGAGCGTCCGCCAATCCTCCAATACTTTCACTGTAGTTTTACCCAATGTCTTTTGGTCGAAGGTGTACAACCAGTTTACTTTGTCAGCAAATAAGAACGGAGTTTCATGGCGAACCAGGATAAACTTACCATTTGTGCTCATGAGGAACAAAAGTGGGCCCAGCACACTACTTTTGACAACAACGCTGGTTACAGGGCTAGGTATAGAAATTGTCAGTTCAACGTTTACCACTTGACTGCGTGCGGGCAAGTACGATTTTAGCAAGGCATATAGTGGGTCAACAACGCCATATGACTGGACCTCTGATAAAAATGAGTGTGAAATACCCGGTGGAAGGCTTCAGATATGTCTAAAAAGATTGCCATCACTGCCTTACCCGCGTTGGTGGCTACTGCAATAAGGTTCAGAAAGTGGGCCATAAACATTGTGCAGGATCGATTTTTTGGGAGACAGTGCTGACCTCCCCTTAAAAGGGAAGTTTATGATACTTCTTGTTGAGCGGACGGACGAGAGGAGTTTCCTCAAGTACAGTCTAGGGTGTGTAAGGCAATTCAATCAGACAGTGGAGGAAGAAGTTGCGGTGAACATCAGCAGCAATCTGAGGGTCATCGATGAGAAAGTAATCACCCCGGTCTTTTTTGTGAATAAGCTTTACTAGCAAGGCCCAATTTTTGCACTGGGGGAATTTTTTAAGGTTGGGGTGCGGGGTGCGGGCTTGGATGGCCACTGAGGGGTAAAAGGCGGATGACCATTTTGTGGTCGTTGTCGGGGAAATTACGAGCTATTGACACTTTGATGAGGGGTGCTTGGTATGTGCTCATCAGATGTAGCATGTTTCCATTGCTGGTAGGTTCGGAGAAGTGTTTAGTTCAGACATCAAGGTGATTAGTAGTAATGAGGTCCATAGAACTGGGAGGAGCCGAGAGAACATCGAAAACGTTTGAGATAAAATAAAGTCCCTCCCAATAAGCTTGGGTTCTGAACGAAGGAAAGAGAGGTACTAGGAAGATCTAATAAGAACTGGAAACGAGGAAATGAGGGAATATGGCAAACGAAGTATGAGTCCAATGTAAAGAACAGTGCTTTGGAGGCTAAAAGTGAAGCTGGGAGAATCGGCAATAGAATCAAAAGTATTGTGTAAAAGAGGTATTTTAAAGTAGAAATCTTTGGCGTAGACTGAGCACCTACCATCATGCCGGTTTAGCCTACTTGTCCTTAGAAGATTTTACCCCATCAAGGAGACTCGGTCATTGGGAGTGCTCTAGGACAGCCAGGATTCCGTTATCAAGTTTATGTCCTAATTATACGTGAGGACAAATTTTTCAGGTGCATGAGCTTACCAAGAATAGAACGAGAGTTGATTGAGGCCAAAGATATACCGTTTACGAGAGGTCGTACAGGTACTTCAGGGGGACGTAAGACGGAACGAGTCAGGCCGTCGCTAAGGGGAGGAGTGGAGATGATTGTCGGATGGGAAGATAATGTTGCAAAGACTAGCCGGGCATGAGAGACACAAGGGCTGCAAGGGGTTGAAAAGAAGAAGTGGGATGTGCAAGTAAAAATAAAGCGCTGAGGAAGTGAGATGAAGCGGCGGAAAGATCAGCTGTCTGAGTGAAAGGCTCAAGATCATCACGTGTCACTCTTGTTGGAAAGGCCGAGGGAGTTATCTTTGGAGAGGGGTTTCATCTTCGGCTATTATTTTTATCAGGGGGATTAGAAGCTATAGTGGTACTCTTATGGACAATTTCCTTGGCCTTTAGGTCTTCTGCGGATGGCGTACGGGTTGGGCCGTTTAAGCGCCGAACTCTCTTTAGCAGTCTTGATGCATGAATTATGTTAGAACTGTATTCAGACAGGGGACGGGGGTGGGAGAAACAGAAGCACTGTTGACTGTGCGGCTTTTAGGAGCAGTGAAGAATGAGGCTAATGATCCGTTTGGCTTTAGCGACACAGCGGTCGATTTGTTTGGAAAAGTTACAAGAGGAGGCGTACCGAAATCCGAGGTCAGAAACTGCGGGGTTGGCAGGTATGGACAGTCCAATCGGGTTAGCCCTGTTGGCGTGTGAAAGAATGGAGAAATATTATTTTGGTACTTGAGCAGCAATCTTGACAGCCTTGGCTCAGTTCTCGAAGTTCTCGAGGTTCCGCTCTCTGTGAATGGGTTGAAGAAAAAACTAGTTATTTAGGTAGCTTCTCATGTTGGCCTTGAAGAAGTGAGCTGCAGTCCGGGCGTCGGAGGTCAGAAAGAATGAATTCCAGGCCCCGGATATAAAGACTTTCAGCTCTAGGTCCCAATTGCAGCTGCCATAAGGATTGATGGTGTAGTTAGAAGTGGAGTCGCTAGGGAGGCAGTTTATTGTACGCATGACTGTCTTGTGGCCACTCTCCAGGAATCGGCGAGTGGCTTGAGTTTTGGCTTAAGGTAGACCATGCGCGAAGATTAGGTCAAGGATATTCAGCCCTTTAGTGGTTGTGCTTATATGTTGGGTCCAGCACCCACTGGGAATGCATGAAAGAAAATCAGTAAAGCAGGCGGGCTCGGGTTGGAGGACCGGTTCGCCTAAGGATAGTTCAAGCAACCCCTAATAGGTTTCGCACCCAAGGGGTGGTCTTAAGCTACAATGAATGCGCCAGCGAGGAAGTTATTGGAGAAAGGTAGACGCTCTTATAATATTGCATGTCTACTGATGTTTATTGGTAACCTTGGGAGTTGTTTACTTGTTCCATGTTTTGGTGCCGTAGAATGGTTGCTGGGATATTATGGCGAGTATAGACTGGGCGCCCGCCACATCGTCTGGATTGTCAAGAGCTCGAAAAGCTTCGATACCCGGCGGTGCTTGTATATTCTAGGTGGGACTTCTCAGATAGCCATTTCTCGGTGACCAAGATTGCGTCGGGGTTGGTGGATGGAGCTAAGGTCCTCCGTTGGGGGATTTTTCTGTTTGCTGAGCAGCTGTCGAGAAGAAAAAGGAATAGATCACTGGTTGAGCGGGAGGGGTGATTATGTATGTCACATAATATGGATGAAGCGAGCACAATACAGGTAGGTGAAAAATTGAGAATGTCGGTTGAAGCGGGGTTTTAAGGAGGGGGATTCAGGGTGCAGAGTGTTTGAAGGCATGGTGTCGAAGGTGTAATGATCAGTATGGGAAGAATGGCTCCTAACACTTTTAGATAGATGAAGGCTCATGAGGTTTTGTTCTTGGCTATGCCAATTTGCAATTTGGACGGATTCAACAAAGAGGAGGGATTGGTTGGGATGACAGAAGTACTGGTAATAGGAGCTGATGGAAGGGGGTTGTAGGCAGGTGGGCCGGACAGGAGAAGGGTAATAGTTGTTTCATGGCTCAGCATAAGCAGCGGTAGTCATTTCGCGGGCTCAAGATGAACTTTGGGAGCTATATAGGATTCAGGCGTGAAGTTAGCCGAGAGGGGATCGGAGAAACCGATTGGGGGTTGCTTGAGACAGGTTCGTCTTTGGTTCGGGGATGCATAGGATATTGCCGCGTCAGATGCTCCCACAGGACTCTGCCGGGGCTCATTGCTGACTACCTCGAGATGGGTGGGATGGCGGCTCGGTGAACCGTGGAGTTCAGCCACCAGTGGTCCGCAGGTTGATGAGTTAGAAACGAAGTCCAGGAACACCGGAGTGGCAGTTGTGCCCGGGTGAATGTTGATGTTAAGAGAGAAGGCTGAGGGGGGCGAAGAAGCCGGTGTCTGAATTGGACAGCTTAGTCAGATTTGTTCAAATACCAGGGCTTGCGGGCAGTTAGGAAATAGTGGGGGCAGTGGCAGATGGGTGGGGAACAAATGGGCCTTGCGCGATGCATGGTAGCCCGGGGGTCAATAGCGACCCGTCTGAGAATGGGAACTCAGAAGTGTAGGTGGCGTCTAGTGGTGCTTCAACGGATGATTATGTAGAGCATATGGGCTCGATTCACGCAGATAAGGAAAGAGCCATGGAAGGCTCTCAACGGGCTCCGTGATAGACGTAGGACTCTGGACAAACCCTCGTAGGTTTGAAGTTGGAAGCTTGCCACAATAAGCAAGAGGCGGGTATGATGGGGTGTGGTTGGGTGGTGTCAGTGTGGCGTGAGTGTAGGGGGCAGCAGTTTAGGACGGGGGGGGCATTTGGCCTTGCAACTGGGCAGTGGTTGGAGAAGTGTTGGTTGTGGGGAAAACTTTTTGGGAGATGTGAAGAAGGTGTAAAACTATGTGGAACAGCTAGCAAGTGAGTTCAACACCGAGGTGGCATTTTGGAGCATGTTGCGTCGGGTAGTATAACCGAACAACTTGAAGTTCAAAGGGTGACCTATTTTGTAAGTGGTGGTGAAGTCTTCGCGCCTGAGATGCCTGTTAGTACTGTGTTTCCTAGATAGGAGCTTAGTAAAAAAAGCTTTAAACATTTTGACCAGGGTTGCCTAGAAGAAACTCGGAGCTTATGGTAAAAGTCTAACACTTGGAGCACGTTTACGCTGGGGGAGTGGGGTAGTTCAGCTCTAACGTCCTCGGCACCGCTGCCAGGTAATATGTCAGACGTTATCACGGGCAAAATGTGGGCCGTATCCATTGTCGGTATAGAGTTGTGTGGCTTACAAATATGACGGAGTGCTGCGCGGTATATCTTCCGCTGAAGCCGCGTATTTCAGCCAAAGCCCCGATATCCCGAAGAAGTGCTACTTTGGCTAAATCACTTCGCCTGCTCCTAAATCACGCAGCGAGGATGCCAGTAAGAAATCATAGAGGGATTGGCCACTTTTTACGTTGGCACCTTGCTGCGCCCCGTTATGTGACAGGAGTTATGGGCCTTGTTCAAGCAGCAAGTTGAGTCCTCTTGTCTAACTCTATCAGAATTCTGTTCTGGGTGTTTATTGCTGAGTCAATAAGGGAGTTTTGGACTTTCCCTAATAACTCCGGCACAAGAGAGGCAAGGCACAGCCCAGCCGTTATTAGATTACGACTTTCCGACACTTTGCCGGGCGCGGAAAGGCACGAGAGTCTGGCGAGCCTGGAGATGCTGTCCTCAACCGTGGAAATGCGGCCAATGGCCGTTGACAGTATTTGTTCCAGAAGACCGGCCTTTTCGCTGGATTTGTCAACAAAATCGTGGAGTGAAACGGTGCCGTCATTCACCCCCAACATATGTTTGGACCCTTTTTTATCCCGTGGTTGTGAGATGGCTTCTTCCAGGATTCGCTAGTCGAAGGGAAGAGGCGTGATGGTCCGCTGGCAGTCCACTCCAAATGATATTTTACTAGTCCAAAAATAGGCCGGATATCCAGTCTGTTGCTACATACTGCTACGAATAATTGTCGCTGAGTACCTAGGATATATAACTATAGTGATGGGAGAGGGCGGCTCTCCAACAGATTTTTGGGGTGCCGAAGAATCAAACGAGCTTTTCAGATGTAGACGGATGTGATGGCACCTCCTTATCGTGAGTGACAGTTTTCAAACTACTACAGAAGGAGTTCACTGTGTGATGAATCGCCGTTTGTAAGATACTTCCAAGTAGCACATTGCCCATCGCAACATTCCGGTAACATGCCGGTAGCAAATGAGCTGAGGAATATTGGACTTTTTATAAGAAAAATCATATAATTATTCTTCAGATAGCCTTGTGAATAAAAATGTGCCGTCGTCGTTCATATCTATGTCCTTGAATCGCGCTACAACCGTTGCCTCTTATTTAAACCAAGTAGAGGTGAAATTTGACTTCCATGAAGGCTCTATTTTGTCGTCCGTGTCACTTGCTCCCATTCTTTTAGTAATTAACATGGACTACCGACCAAAGGGTTGCTAGTACAACAGGATGTTTAGTACTTTGTCCTGATGTAGTTTCCCGGCCAGTGATTGTACGCACTCTTAGATGGCGGCTACCAAAGCGTTATCAAAGTAGGAGTGGCTCGTACAGGTGGAGTATGGGTTGGAGCACGTCGATGTTTAGCTCGTACACTGTTTATTGTATCGGCACCGGTAATGTACCGGTAGCGCTTTCCGAAGATTACAGGCATACTGCCGGAGAGTCAACGAAAATCTACCTGCACCTTACCGGAGCCGGTCCAGTACCGGTCCGTACCCCGTGCTCCATCAGGTTGGCGTGTCAAAGGATGGTGGTTGACTGTCCATGGCCAAGATATCGGACAGGTCCCCGACTACATAAAACCCAGATATGAAACAGAAAACGGTATTCCAGGGGAATTAACGTAAGTTGATTGCAATCTGGGTTGACTGTATGCTTCCACCTTACAAGAAGGTGGGGGTTTTGACCAGAATAGAGGCAGATACCTCAGTGACGTGATCTAGACGAGAATCAATAAGCGCTCACCATACAGGGCAACGGAGGGTAGTTTTAGGCAGCTTTCAATCAAGAATAATAATAAATAATAAATTACGAACTCAAGGCGGAGTGGCGCGGCTAGTACGTCTAACGGCTTGTTGCCTCAGTGAGGATAACAACTGCTGCTGAGAATGGCACAAATAATAGACAAGATGATGGCAAAGCAAAAGCAAAATATAGACAACCCGATTTCTCCGTCCAGATGACGCTGACCATCCGCGAATCGACTAGATAAGGCCCGGCAGCCGTTGTCGTGGGCGGTCAGTAACAAAGGTGTGTTAAATGTTGTTGACGTGTTCCGTAGGGCGAGCGGCTATACAGCCAGGAATATACACGACACCGTTTAGGATTGAAGTGATTCCTTGACTACGGGTAAATTTTGTTTTTGACGGGATAGGTATAAGGTTTATAGGTGGGCTTGAGATAGAGGGGTATGGGTGAGTAACTGTGAGCTAGTGTTGGGTGGGGGGTGGGATGGTACTGGCGAAGTATGAAAGGCCTCAGAGGCTCATGATGTGCATGGGGGCCGGCAAGCGAGGGGAATGAATGAGTGGAGCGGGGAAGCGAGGTACAAGCACGATCCTGGGTTAATTGTTGTTATACGTACGTGGGTCTTTTTGGCTGGGCGGGGGCTGGTGGAGAGCATCAGGAAGAAGAAGCCGGGCATGCTGAAGCTGCACTATGAGGGGTTCCTGTCAGGAGGGAAAGGGAGGGGTATAGGGTGGCAAACGAGATGAAGGACTTGTACCCCCGTTCAGTCGGACAGACCGAGAGATAGTGGAGCTGGAAGTCGGACAGCGGAGCGGTTGCGGGCACAGTTATGGCCCTGATGGTTACTCCTGCACACAGGGCCGACGAGGTCGGATGGAGCTGGACTGCAGCCCAGCTGGTTGCCTCCTAAAGGGTGCGAGGGCATACTTTCGGCAAATGTCGGTTGAAAATGCGGGCTTTTGGGCGAAATGACCATTTGAGCTTTTGAACACCTGGGTGGGGTAGCAAGTGGACTCGTATGAGTTTTAGAGGAGCACTTGCGAAAATAACCAAGACATGGTGGGTCTAAGATGCCGCCAGATGGGTAGTTTGCGGTTCTGTTGAAGCCAGAAATCAGGTTGACAACGTGTCAACTGCTGAGAGGACGAAAAGATAGTGGTAGGATGGAGGTTGATGGTTGTACCAGGGTTTTTGTTTCACATTTGAGGCTATGATGAGGGGGTGTTGGCTTGATACTGATGTAGCTTACCGTTTGGGCGATGTGTCTGGGGGCTTAGGATACTAATAACAGAAGCTACTGGGGGAGATAGCGGAAAGAGGCCCTCGTGTGTGGGTGAAACCGGGGGTGGAGGCTAGTCAAATCCATGAAGATTATTTGCAGATAAACGTCATGGTTGCCGAACCCTTTAGCAGCACCTCTCCAGTTGGGGGTTGGTTCACCTTTGCATTAGCGCCAGTGCCGTTGAGTTAGGCAGAGATGCCCTAGTGCGATCGAACTATTTCCCGCTGAAGAGGTGTTTTATCGTAGAATATCTTGATATCTATTAAATACGGACAACTTGAAGTCGTCAATTTGCTGTTAATGAAAACCCTAGCTGTTGGGTTGCCTATGAACTGGAATAGAAGGAGCAGCTTTGTCGCTGGGAAGTTTCGCGTAGCCTTCCGCAAGGGCATTTATAGTGAGCCATGCTGCAGGAGTTGGAGTATGTCGTGTTTGACTAATGATAGGGGTATGCGGCGTGAAACATAAAAGCCATGGCACTCTTGAAGTTGGCTGTGCGGTGGTATACTTCAATCAATACAGATTCGAGTAGGTGACCCCGAAACCAAGTTTTTGAGGGAGTATCGACCACAGGGTCAAGGAGCGCCAGTGTGTTTGCTAGCTTGGGCGACTCGGGTTTTCCTAGAACTGGCATACGACAAAGGCGGAGTGATAGGCCTAAAAGTGAGACAAAGACCCCGGGGTAATAGCAGGTCAGTCCTTCAGTCAGAGACAAACCGAAAGGACCACACCGGCCAGGAATTTACGATAGCTATATACAAGAACGTTATAGTACGGTTCGTGCATCGACTGGGGATATGAAGTGGACCATAGAAATTTAGTTAGAAGACTTATGTACAGCCAAGGATAGTGACCCAAGCAGTTGGCTTAAAGCCTTCGAAGGAAAAGATGAGGAATTTTCGAGCCAGAGTGGTGCAGAACGCGGCCATAGTTTTTAACGCTAATATTGGAATCGTCAGATAGTTAGGCAAAGGATAAGAAACTGACACTGATCAAATCTTAACCGGCCTCACTATTTTTGGTGTGTACCTCGACTTGTTGAAAAGGTGAATCAGTGCTGGTAACCTCACTCGGTCCACACGGCTGTGTTCATAGTTGTATTTTTTCGCTGATGAAAAGGTTTTTAGCCCCAAGAAAATTTTCCCTGGTTACAAAACCTTGGAATATGGAATAAGGTGGCAGAACGCACACTGACCAATAACTCGTGTGCAAACTTTTGTATCTGAAAACAAGTGTCGCTCATGAAATCCCCACCAGTGTAATTCTTTGCGGAATACGATACAAAATCGGTGTTTGTCCTGTGTGAAGCACTCATTCATCGTTAGTTATTTTTCCCGTATCAGCCAGGAATCTCAACCGCAAATCTCGAAATTGTAAAAATAGAAGTTGCCATTTGTCCGGGAAAGGTCCAATCCTCCGTTCAATCTGCTAAACTCCTTTGCATTCCCCACAGGAATAATGCAATGTAGCAGCTGCACAGAAGCGCCCACTTAGTTCAGCTTTGCGCGTTGAAGGTTGAGATATTCTTACTTTTTCTTTATCACCACAAGACGAGTCTTCAGATCGCTAATCACAAATGCAAATACTAAAAGCAACATGCAAACTCGAACTTACTAACCAAAGCTTTTCCACTAGTATCATTTAAGGGAACTCGGTCTTTTACTTCCGTCATGTCCATTACCCTTTTTTGTCTCACAAAGCAAACAATGTATGACAATTTATAATAAACTGGTGTGCACCACATAAAGTCTCACATTATTTATGGTGTGGGCTGACGTAGCTTGTGTCATTGAATGCGTTTTCATTTGCGGTCTGAAGAAGATAACGAAATTTGCAAATACGTACCTGGTGACAACTGAACACGGGCCATGTTTCTCCACGGAATTCTAGTATTCACTCACGTATGGTGCACCACTGGCGTTCAAAATCGGTAGGCATCCGGAATGAAGCTTATGTCAACAGCCGAATAATAGTCGCGTTAAGCAGAGACAAATACTGTGCATGTAGTCTCTGGGACACAGAGCCATCATATCCAACGACGGCAGTTCAAACGGGGAATTGCCTTTATGATGACTACCTTGGCGAAGGTTTCGGAAATCGACATGGTTATGCAGTCTCCCTCTAGTTGACTGAATAATGAGCTGGTATTGGTTGCAATAGCTGCTTTTTATGCATCTGTGGCAACTGTATGACTTGCTCAAGTATTGTTCCTCTCTTTGCCCAAGGTATGTATAACCTCAGGCGCCAACACTTCCCTTTCGGATCCTTCTTTGCTATCTCAGCAATGGCCTGCGATCCGAAGATAAACCGGGCTTTAGTCTTCTCGGAGCCTGTAGAAAAATCCTCAAGTCTGCCGCGATGAGCGCCTTAGCATAGCAGCTTGCTTCAAGATGTTACTGGGGGAGGGAACAACTAGAACATATAAATTTAACAAACTAGTAATTTATACAGGCTTAATTATTATTTCACTCGGTGTTGTAAATTTAATTTCGTCACCCCTGAGTTATAAGTATGCCGCATATGCAGCTGATCACCATGAAGCTTACCGTTTGTGAAAGTGGTCGCAGCCAAAGCAGTTGATGCAGACTCCTTGTTTAGAGCGCACTTTGTGTTCCTCATTATGTTCTCACGACCATCTATATTTAAAGGCTCAGTATGTATTACGTAAATGCGGCGCAGCTAGTAGCAGTTAATACTTATTACTCAATAACTTCCACCGACGAGTCCTTCGTTTTCCAGGGACGGTTGATTTCATCAATTAAATCATCTGACACTCTACTCGCTGAATCGGAATAATGGTCTGAAAAATTGTGACAAGCCTTATGGAGGATGAACTGAAGTCGGCCGAAATAACACTGGGTTGCGATCCGCCTCTCGCCTTCCATATTATAGTTCTAAAAAGGCCAAGCAATTCATTGTGTTTTTTCCATCCTTAAATGGAGAGATGGGTGGGAACTTATCGCATGTATCTACTGAAGAATCGCAAAAACCGGCGACAAGTGACACAGTGTCTAACAACAGTACAGAAGCAGTGAAAACGAACAATCACCGTCAAAATGCTGATGGACATAGTGGAAAAGCATAAAAACAAATCAGGATATCTAAATTCATAAGGTAAAGTTAGATAGACAATAGACGTCAATATTTGTTAATATTACGGTCTTCTTACCATGGAAAATTAGCTTTGAAATTCTTATGCGCCCACGACTGAAGGGATTTCCCTGTCTCAAAGGATACTCTAGCTGAATTTTTTTTCATTTGTGATAGATTCTCCGGTATTTCAAGGATTTCGATTCCTTCGTGGGTTGTTTCGCTTTTTTGTTCAACATTCACCTAAAAGACACTCAGTTGACACTCAAGGGTCCCTTTTTGCTGCTGGTGGAGCCAGTAAAATTTCGATTCGCGGTACAGAGAGGTAGAACGTCCACCGGATATGGTGGATACTATTCCACTGCATGAATCAAAACAACAAACGGTACAGATAAATATATTTTAGATATCAAATGGATGAAATGGATAGAATGAGACTGCTTATTCGAGGGGGGTATAACTGAAGGCGCAGTAGGGCGTAATGGATAATTAGAAACGAGTAAGGGAAAGGAAGGACAAAAACTCAAGCAGGTGCTCTGGTGGATGCGTAGTGAGAATAATGGGTGAACTGGTTTTGCAAGATGTGGAGTGTAGATAAGCCAGATAGATGATATTTTGGCGAGATTCAAGGAGAATTTACTGAGCAAGTCGCGCAGAATGTTATTAGACGCATTTGAGGCTGAAAATATCTAATACGACATAAAACTAACTCGGGATAATAACTAGCGGCCACACAGTTGTGTGCCACAGTTGTCTACCGAAACTGGTCGCTACCTCCGGTTAGGGGGTTACATTATATATATATATATATATATATATATATATATATATATATATATATATAGGTGATGTAACCGTTACTTACCTGTTATAAGTGCAAAAAATGGGAACAGCAAATAAAAAGACGCACTTGAATTTCGCGTCAGGATGACTATGATCTCCAGACCCATTATTTGCCGCAGGAATGTTGACGTCTAATGAGGCGACTTGAATGCCGGATTTTGCGGTCAGCAGATCCTATACAACATTGATGAAGCAACTTCTGAGAACTAAAAGCAACTTTAGCGGACCCTAACTTCACCAACAGTGAGCAAGGGGGTGGGGCTCAGTTTGTGGCTCCTGGCCGCACACGAATTTTATTCGGCTTCCTAGGCAACAATGAACACACCAGGACCACAGAGGCATTCAAGCTGAGTGGTTTGCTGATGTGCGCTTTGAAGTAGGTAGATTCGATTTTGTCCAGGTGGTCTCATCTTTAGGACATGAGGATTGTAAACTGGGAGAATGATGAAATGAACCTTCTTCCTGGTTGTGACGTGTCAGTAGTGCACCGGGGGCAGGACCAGATTAGGAAACCCAGGCGCCCTATGCAGTGTGCACAGCATTGGATTGTATACCGTACTGACCTATAAGGTGAAAAGGTCTAGTATTTTGTTCGTCTGCGGTGAAGGATGAAAATGAACAGCAGTTACACCATCCCTATGATCGCTAGCTTCACACCCTCGGAGATTATTATTCAGCTTTATTTCGAGAGGGTGAGCTTGCCTTAGGGAAAGCACAGAATGAGGTGAGAGACCTGTCGGACGGTTTCGAATGGCCCCTCTCCAGGAGTCTACCGATGGATCGCCTCTTTAATTGAAAGAACTACGTTCCTTATAGATTGCTCCTGTTGAAGGAGTGGTTTGGTCATGGCAAAATTCGTTTAAAATAGTGCTCAGACACGACGGCGAGCAACTAAAATCTTTGGTACGTGGACAAGGTAGCCGCCAACTCTTAAGTCAGAAGAAGGATGAGGTATTTGCCATCCCACCCGGTTTGAGACCCTAATAGGCCAGAAGAGCTTTTTTCTGTTTTTTGAGCCGCCACGTTTGGGAAAAGTCCGTTGGATAACTAATTGTTACAAGGGTCAGACTGGATAATGCCACTAACTGTTGTCGTGTGCCGGCTCAGTCTAAGATAGTGACACTGACAGGTATAACGGAAATGTTCATACGAGCAAAGGCGCTAACGGAGAACAAAATGCTCTTCGTTTGCTGATTTGTGGTGGGAAAATGGTAAGCAAGTCTGTGGTGGAATATGGGACGAAAGCCTACCCGCTCGGAGAAGAATCATCATCATCCTGTGCGACGTATACTTTAAAGGAGACCATAGACAGGTGGGGAGGGTTTGTAAGAGAAGAAGCAAGAAGCCAAAAAGCCAAGTGAACCAAGATAGTGTAGGCCACAATTTCTGCTTTGACGACCATTTTAGGCAGTTTGATGGCATTGACATAGTAATGAATCACCCCGAGGGTTTGTTGGGATTGCTGAAGAAAGGTGGCTTACGGCTGGGGAGATAAATACCGAACGGTCCGAGGGCGATGAACGTTGTTTCGTACAACAAGAAATAGGAGAGAATTGAGGGGTGAAAGGAACAACCCGTCCAAGCGAGAGCACTCTAGCGAGACAGTAAAAGGCTGGGACGATTAAATTCTTCTTCGAAATGGAATTTCGCGATCGGCCAGTTAGGCGCAGAGTTACTTTATCAGCTGCCTTCAGTTGGCTTATTGCATTCTGTTTATTTCTCCTTGGTCGCCACCCGGGGGAAACAGATCTGTATCACAACCACCCATAGACTCACTACTTTCACAAGCTATCTGTTGTCACCATTTCTACTCAGTGTAACTGACCTCATTTTGTCCCTCGTCCTACCATATTCAGTACGAGTATGTCTGCCTAGCCGACTGTGGAACCGTGACATTTCTGATAGCTATTCTTTTTTACGTATTTTCACTGTACTTCTTTTCTTATTCCGTGCCTGTTAGCCCCCAGAAGCCCAGGCCATCTACTTACTCCTGACTTCCCTTATTCTACGTACCAGTCTCATTTTCATGGCCGGCCATGAACCCACCGGCCCTTATACATACCCGTGAATTGTGGAACCTGACCAACTTCTGGAATTCCTACCTGTGCATTGTTTTCTTCTATGAACACCGCGTTCCTAAATACCAGATTCAGAGATTAGTGCCATACACCCAACAACGCCAGTCACTTTTCCTAAGCTTATCGTTATGAAGCGCAGCTCCAAAAGAAGCAGACCGGACAGTACGATTTTGCCGCGCGAAGAAGTACTTCTTCCAGCCACCAAGTTATGCTCCGTCTCATTGACGAACATCCAGGGCAACGATCACGGCAAGATTGACAGCTGCTTACAAAAGGTAAGTTCATTTTATTCTCTAATTGAAGCTCTTGTCAGAGCCACTAGAATTCTGACGCGGCTAGCTCAAATAGTCAGGCCATCTACGATGACCATGGACTGTAATTTAGCTACCACGTGCAAATACGTCAAACGTATGTCTTCAGAGGTCACAAAGCAAGCAAGAAGTTCAAAATATGCCATTAATTTACGACCTCTGATAGGACCCCATTCAGCATAACCAGCAACACCTTGCTAAAGGCCGCTTACGTTGAACGAGAAAAGCGCTGTATCATCGGACAACAAAAGCAAGCACGACGAAACCGATACCGCTGCTCTTTCGATCCTCGGACTCAATAAAAGCCAAGGGGTTTATTCACAAACAAAACTCCAACGCAGTAAACTCACCGCAAAATACTCTGGAATATCATCTGACAGGAAGCCCCTTCAAATATAAGTGTTGATAAAGCTGGATTCTCTTAGATATCCGGGACTGGAGCCCGCCAAAATAAAGTCCATAAGCTGCATTCGTCCAATCCGCCCGAAGCAACCGACCTCCATCAACCAGCAGTTGTCTGGAGTAGACCGTGAAGCAAGGCCAGGACCTCTTCCAAATTAGCCGGTCTCTAAGAGCCCTGAACTTATCGGTATTGTGACTAGATCCGGTGGCTCTAGTACTTCAAGTCCTGCCAGCCAGCCATGCATTGAACATTACAAACGGCTACCAAATTATCGTATCATGCCTGACCTGACAACCCTGACTTATTTCCCCGAGACGACACATTAACCAAAGAACGGTCATACTAGTCCTCACTCTTTAGCAGCGACTAAAGCTTAGTCGTCAGATTGTACCTCACTTCAGCCAAGTCAACCCCAAACAAAGCCGACCCGTCGGCAATCAGGGCAAATCTCCGCTAACAGATGTCAAGAAGCCGCATCCCTGAGTACGCGGACTTGTCTCTGCGTTGTGATTCGTCACTCTTTGACGGAAAATTGGTAATGCTAATACTCTGCCTTCACTGCTTGTGTCAGTACCAATAGAAGCATATAGCCCCAAACTTAAAGTTCAATAACCCGCCGCCTTCAGTTACCAAAAGCTGCAACTTCTAGCTTACTGGATAGTCATCTCGTTTCATTGCCATGCTACACTCAGTGGGTCAAGCAGGGACCAGAGCCAAACAGATACCTCGGTAGACCGTCTTAAATGCCAGCGACTACTACCTATTCTCCCAAACTAGACGATTTCTCAAACCACGGTTCCTGCCGGCCAAATTCCATCTCCATGCGCTTCCGAGAGGGTGTTACATTATCGTGGCTACGTGTCAAACATTCTTCTGACGCCTAGTTCCCATTTAAATGTTGATAAATTATGTTCCTTTCTTTAAAGCAGTCTGCTTATTGTTTCCCTTTTTCCATCCGGTCACTTCTTCCACCACTTCTTCAGCAATCTCTCCACAGCTGGATCCCTCACTGGGTATATACCTGACTCAGCCGGTATCCGGCCGCCAAACGTCATAAGTATAATCTTTGACTGATTTTCTTGTTCTGTATCCGCAATTTCGCTCCATTCTATAACGTGATTTTGAATCCTAAGTCGCTTTGTGCACCGCGGGGAGCTATTGCTAGTTTATGTCTTCCTCAGGGATGAAAATTTGAATCAGTTAACCAAGGAGTGAAGAGAGAAAAAATATACTCTGCTGAAGAACTAGCTGAACTCAGTAGACTTTGTTCCGTACGTAACTCGCCAGGCTGCGCCAGCTGCAGTAGCATTGACTTCAGAGTTGCTGTCATAAAATGATGTTTGAATATTGCCTATGATTGATTTCGTTTGATTCAGGCATGTATCTCCGGGTGAAACCCGTGAGATCCCATGTGCACAGTTCCCTGCGCTTTTGGCCATGCTGAAGGACCGGTCCTATGTTACCGATTGTCGGACTCAACAAAAGTGAGAAGAGGCTCGTTTTTATCATTCTTCTGTGCTCCAGAATACTTCCTCAAAAGTAAATGTACTGCTACCTCTTTCAGTTATCATAGATTTTCTACGGTGATCGCTTCTTACTCCGCCACCATAACTCTGCATTTTTGACGCCCGGCAAAATCCACTTTTATTAGCTCACAAATGTGTTATATTGAAAAAAACCATTACAGTCCTCGAACCTTTGTTCGCGGTCGACTTTCCCGAGAATTCTTGCCATATTACTCACTATCCTACTCGCAAACTAGACCTTTGCCCTAGATAAAACTCATCCCTTTTTGTCACCTATACGGATATACTTGAAAACGGCCACATTCATTGTTGCCAATTACTTTCTTCCCACTATCTCCAAACAGCACATTTCACTGCTAAATATTTATCTCCAGGGTATCCCGACAGTTGGTTACTTTGGAACAGTTTGTTCTCTCTATCGGAATCATTGTTTGCCCACTCGGGGCTGGTTTATTGCGATATCCTCATCTGGCAAAGTGCCTCTTCCTTCCCATTCATGCACATCTGAGGGGCACCCGTACCGCGAAGTCTAGTTTTGTTGCCATTGCTTGATCCACATTTTTTAAGGAACATAAATGGATAGTATTTACCTGTCAACTAATTTGTCTTATTTTCTGATGACTTTATCTGCGGCTGCCGTTGGCACACTTGAAACATCTACCTTCCACCCAGTTCCCAGCTCCTTGTTGATGTATTTTATTCCACTTTCCTAAAAGTAAAACGTCTGGTCAAAGCTTACACTTTTCCATCTGTGCAACTCCCCCAGACTTCACAAGCGTAGTCTTTCACTGATTTTTCTTGTTCTGTATTCACAATTTCACCTCTTTCCATCATCTGATTTTCAGTCCTATGTCGTTTTATACACCGCGAGGAGCTATTGCTGGTATACGTTTCCTTTAGAAAATCCTTATTTCTCAAGGTGAGCAACGTTTTCGCCAATCCTTTTCAATTATCTCATCGTACAGTCCTCTTTTTTATTATCTGTATATGTATATCTGGCCAGCTCCCACAACACAATACGAACCGCTACCAAGGGTGTCATGTAAAGAAACCAGCACAGTCCGTATCTCCGCATCTCGTACGCCACCTGTACAACGTTACCTCCATGGCAAACAACAAACACCTCGTTAACCACCGAAGTCAAGCTTTGAACGATCTCAACAAATCGGGGCGAGTCTCAAGGCCACCTAGTCTCAGGTCTTGTTCACCCAGTAATATCCCAAATTTCATCATCTCTGGGTCGTCCAAAGCTGAACCATCCAAAGCCATCGCGGAATTGTTCAGCTTTCACTTTTTTTCTTCTGAGAAAGCTCCAAATCAAGCTCCACCTCTGGTACATTCTACCTCCACCAATGACATACTTTCCGTCAATATTTTGAACTCCAATGGCATCGGTAGAATTTCCTCCAGGACCGGGGCTTCTTCCAACCTGGACAGAGATGTGGCCCTTCCAGCCCTTACCGGCCTTCAGGGTATTGAAATGGGCCTGTTTTCTCCTTACCTCCTCTAGCCTTCTACGATGGACTGCCCTGTCCTTATGCGATGAAAGTCCACCGTGGTTACTCTAAGTTTTAAAAAATGTTTTCCTAAGATTCGGATACTTATGGACCAATAAACCACAAACCAACAGTGCACAAGCTTATGGAAGGCCTAGTCAAAAGTCGAATTCGGGATTTCCTGACATTTATCAACCTGCCAAACAGCCACCAGCACGGATTCATAAGGATGCTTTCGTGCAACTCATGTCATTTGGATTTCCCTAACCGTGTCACCAATTTCTCATATTGAGGTAGATCAGCCTTTCTCACATATCTTGATATGACCGAAGCATTTGATCGTGTGCCTTTAGCTCACTTTTCTCCAAAATTAACTCATTTGGTACAGTCAAGCTTCTGCATCCTGGTTTTACTGTTACCTCTTTGACCCTTCCTAGGCCGTACTGATCAACCGCTGCCTACCATTGCCTAAACCGATCACTAACAGTGTTATCAAATATAGTGTTTTGGGTCCATCCTTGTTCCTCATGTTTGCCGGCGAAAGATCCCCTGTGGTTAGCCACGCGGCTGCAGCTCCTCTTACGCATGATATCAAAGTTCCGTGTCTTTGGAGCCAGGAACCTCCCATTCTCCTTAGAGGGAATACAAAGCGGTCTAACTTTTCTTAGCCCACAGTGTTGAGAATGGAATATGAAATTTCTCTCGCAAAAATACTGTACTAACTTAGAAGTACGGTGTTCCCGTTCGTGTTCTCGCTAGCAACAATCTTCAAACCCCCTTAAACCCCTGTGTTCTAGATACGTGGCTGCGCTATCCACGCTTGATGAACTTCCCCGAACATGGTTTTTTCCGCATCGCCAAAACTAAGGGTATTACCGTTCTTATATTTCTTTGCCTCAAACTCAGTCGGAGCAGACTCCTTGGCTTTGGCATGGCGATGTATATTCTTCCACCCAAATCACCTTCTCCCCAAACTCCATATACCCTCTTTGGCAAGCAGCGTTCACTTTGCCCGTCCTACTTGCCAGGTGCTCCGTTAGAGCCAGGTTTTTATTGCTGTATATAGCAAGATCTGGGACAAAACTCCAAACATTTGAGCATAATCTTCGGCTAATTTTTCTTGTTCGGCATCCACAATTTCATCTCTTCTCATCAGCTGACTTTCAGTCCTAACCTCTTCCACACATCGCAAAGCTCTGCTGCTTCTTTACATCTCCCTTGAAAACTTTTTCTACGGCGAAAAAATTCTCGTAAATACCATTTGGTCCCTCAGTCGCGCTGTATTCCGTTTGTACTATCTATCCGTCAGTCTGCTTTTTTTACTAGTTACAATCAGCCCTATCTGGATTCGGTCAGGCCTGACCACCCGATCTTGAGTCCAGATTTGCCAAGAGCTACCAGAAAGAGTAATTTAGATACTTTTTCCCACACTATATCGAGTGCATCCACTTCCGGGACCCTCACAGAATTCGGATTCCGCTTCAGTTTGTAACTTTTGATCTTGCGTTGTAGCATGCTTCGGGGTTATCCGAGGTTAACTACGGATATTATTATTGCACGGTCGAATATACCAACTAACCACGTAGGGTTCCCTACGACTTACATGTAGGCCTTCTCGAAGCCCACCCCTTTTCTGTGGGGATCCGGTGTGTCACCAACGGCTACCCCTGTGTCGCCCCAGTAGCCTGTCGCTTGAGTTCTGCGGGTCTTGTGTGCTCACCCTAGTTCCCATGTGATGTCCTCCAATGCCTGTTACGGGCTTTCACATGCCATAGGACAACACTTTTTCCGACTCGATTACACTTTGCTCCGCGTTTTCTTTTTCAGTGGCCTTTCCCCAATAACAAGCTTTCTTTCTTTCAGAAAACCTTTCCGGGCAGCTGAGACTTCTCAGCTTCAGTCTAAACTATAGTTCTCTACCTCGCTTTTTCGCGGGACGTTTGACCTGCGGACTTTCTTGGTCGCAAAATTTGGATGGTTTATCAGCTTTTGGGTGTAGGCCTTCTGTTTCTATATACTGACCACATTTCGGTCAAATCAGAACAGTTTGGGTTTGACCACAGAACGTAGATGTTGACTTGCCAATGCTATCCAAGTTCTTGGACCGTGACTCTGTTGGGCCACGAGGTGCCGTGACAGACGGAAGAACGGAGTCTTTCGTCGTGACCTGGTGTGGACAGGTGGGAAAGTGGAGCTCCCAAAGCTGCGCCCAAATATTAGGAGCCTCATATAGAGGCTGTCCCTTGGTAAGTTCCAAAAGGAGCCCCGTCTGCCTGAAGGACGGAATTAACGAAAGTGGAAAACTTAGAAATTATGAAGGATGGTGTGAGACGGTGAGTGTAGAAAGGTTTTAAGCAAACTAGAAACGAAAAGGGCAGGAACCACGTTGGAAAGTGGAACTCTCAGATTGGAGAAGGATACGCGGGAGACAAAAGAAGGCCGAAGGATTCTAAAAGCAACAATGGTAATGAGAAGAGCAACGCAACAGAATGGTAGGAAAAGCTACTGTACTTCTTCTGGTTTCAGCAAAAGCCTTGTCCTGGCAACGGTCCAGCCTACTTTTGATTTCATTAACCGCGTCCGCCGTTCGCACTTCCATGGAGAAGTTGTTCCAGGCATTTCCAAATCTGACGGCGGATGGAGTTCTTCTCAAGCCAATTAGAACTCCCCCGCTTATCGAAATCTACGGGTGCCCTCCGGTGACAATAGGCTCACTGAGGTCCAACCACGGTCTAGTCAACCTCTCAAGATCAACATACCCCCTGAGGATCTTAAAAGCTTCTATTAGATCTCCTCTACATCTCTTGCACTCCTGGCGGACACAAGCTCAGTGCCTCGAGTCTAAGCCCGTAAGAAAGGCTCCTTAGGCCAGCGAACAACCTTGTGAAGCCTCGTTGAACCTATTGAAGAAGCTTGATATCCCTTACCAAGAAAGACCACCACAACCGAGCACAGAAATTCAGGTGCAGCCGGGAAAAAGCCTAGTAACGCCGCAATGGAGCCCAGGGCCTCCCGGACTCAACGGTTCTTTTAATCCGGCAAAGCTCCCTAGGGGCTATTCGAATGGACTCATAGCACCACATTTCAGGTTGGAAGTTGTCAGATATGATCATCCAGAAGTCTCTTGTCTTGTCAGTTTCGTGACCTCCGTTCAGTAGTTGGCCTGTCCGAGGTACCTGAACAGTTGCTAAGGCGCCAACTAACCTCGCGTTATCTGCGAAAGCAATGCATGGGTTTCCTAGAAACTTGACCTAGTAGGTCATAGGTGGGATGGAAACCTTTGGTCCAAGGACAGAGCCCTGATGCATACAACTCGGCAAATATCCTCCCTCCACCGTGACAAGAAAAGTCCTACCATCGATTGACTTCTTGATGAACTGGATAGTTTTGGGGAAGAGCCTAAAGTACTCAACTTTATCAGCAACGAAGGATGATTGACTGAGTCGAAGGCCCCCCGGAAAAAAGGTAGTAGACTTCCACAATATTCTCAAGGTGAAGCAGATGAAATTTGAAAACTAGGAGCGCTAACAGCAGAACCCAAGACGATGTGTTCTGATCAATCTGTGGGAGGCCACGCGGTAGGCAGTCATGTCTCGAGAAACCGGCCGCTTCCCCTCCAGCAGTACCGCAGTAAAGCTAACGGGCGTGTAATTGAGACGGTTTTCTCCCTCCCGGCTTTCAGGATTTGGGTAGCCCTTGCCCCGAGCCAATTTTGCCTCAATCACACATCGTCGGGGGATGGGTTGAATAGCGTAGATAGTGGATGAACTGAAGGCTTCACCAGAGGCTGGACGATTGCCGCAAGTGGACAATCGGGACCTGCTGCCTTAGTTTTTACCAAGCCTCTCAGAACCCTGAGAGCCTCGCACACTGTGATGGCTTCCACTGGCATCTGGGCTGCAACCGCAGTGGCAATTTGCGGAAGGCCTGAAGTCCAGCTGTCTTGCCTATGCGTCTGCTGTAAATGGTACCGGAGAAGTTCTGCCTTCTCCCGATTGTTGGTTGCTGCTCGACCCTGAGGATCCTCCACTTTTCCGACGGCCATTCTTAGAGCTACCCCGGACTGCGCGTAATTGCTTTACCTCTTGGGGGTTAACTTTTGCGGTCGTGGTCAAGAGCTCCTCGTACTTCGTTAGTGACACCAAAGCCGGGCAAGGTGCCTGCCGTCCAAAGATCTCGCTGTTCGACGTCCGATATATTTCCCAAGGCAGAATTGGTTGAGATACTGAAGCTAAACTGAGTGCCTTCTTCCCCAGTCCAGCCATCTATCTTCCAGCTCACCGGCAATACTAGATGCAGAGTACCATCAAGACTTGTAGTTTGAGCCCCCTCCCTTTCCCGTTGCCCTGTAACCAGATGAGGTATTTCCCGACTCACCGGTGACGTTTAAATATAGAGATTTTCACAAGATAGGGGACTCGGACCAGTGTACCACTTCACGACTTCAAGGCTTCACTTGTTCCGAATCTTACCCTCTTTAGCCTTCTGCCAAAAACTGCAAAGTCTGCTACCGTCAAGGATTTATTATCTGGCCTCAGCTGGTGTCCTCTTCTGGATAACCTTATGGACCCTACTATTACCGCCTTGGCTGGGCACCCCTCCGATGAACCTTCCTAAGTGGGGCCGCCTTATCATTCAGCGACAAGAGTTTTTCTTTCATTTTCCTCCAAGGCCAATGAACAAAGTTTCCACTCTTTCTACCTCGCATTCGATCTCAGGCCACACTCCCTTCAACACCATTTGATCTACCGCGTGGCACCTGCCCCTCTTCTTGCCTAGTGGTTCTAGTCTACCCAGATTTAGAGTCAAGCGGAGCTCCCCTTGGAGGCTGTTCCCCAGCAGAAACTCACCCCGAAGGCCTGGGAAGTCCTGTGGGTATCTCTTGATCACAAGGTCCATGGTAGTTGGGCGTGACCCTTGCCCCGATCCGGTTTCCTTAGTAATATGCTGGGTCGGACCCTTTCTATGCTTGTGGGCCAGCAAATGTGACCAAAAGATTATGAGGTATCTGACGTCTGATATACTCCTGGGGTTGAATACAGACCCCAGTGACCCCCTCCACATGTACACTTTGTGTGCACGCTTCAAATTACGACCACCTGTAACCAAAACCTGCCTCTTCCCTAAGAGCGTCATGTAATGGCATTTTTCCCTCCTCTTTGCTTTGATTAACAGGGGCCGCTTTACTCTCAAAACTAAGGTCCCGGGTACCTTCCCTTTTTTCGAGCGATTGTTCCAGTGGCCCTGAGTTTTGTTTACGGGAGCCCTCAAACATTGCGTCATTTAAAGGTCCAGCAATATTCAAGACCGAATCACCCCTGTCCTCCAACTGTTTACTCGTCGCTCTTCCGTATTGCACAGGGCTTCTCCTGGACGAGCGCATGGCGATGCTGGCGGCCGGGCCTCCGGACTGTGTACGAGTGGAGAAGAGCTGTGCTGAATCCCATCAAAAAACTGTGTGACGACGTCAGCCGCCTTCTAGTTTGAAAAGGCTAGTGAAGGAATTAAACTACGTTGCACTGTTTGTGCCACTCGACCCCGATTTCGACCAATTTGTGTCCCTGACCAGAAATTTATCACTGGCTGCTTGTACATCTCTCTGGAAGGGACATCTTCAAGGAGGGCCCTATCGTCGATGTTTTTGTGGCTGCTCTTAACTATCCTAATATAGCAAAACTTACTGCTTGTGAATTTGTCCTCTCTCTAATTTGCTGGTCCTCTCACTCTAGCCCTCTCTTCATCTCCATCTCCCCCTCCCATGTCCTACTTGATGGGTGTACCCGACAAATTGCCTTCCCTGCTAACGGGAGCAAGGTATTTGATTTGTTATTCTCTGTCAATATTCCCGATATGGTCACCCGGGTCACTCATCGCTTCCATGATGGTGATTGCCTTATCGCTTCGTGTAAATTCATATATTTCAGCTGCCCTTATCCGAAAAAATCTCTCCCTAGTTCAACCTCTCATCGCTCACGCGATAACTTCCGTGTACAAAGATTGTCCGTTCCCTAACTGGAACCATTTTCTTTTCCCTGCAATCACTACGCAGTGGTTAACTCCATCGACTCCAGTCTAACTTGCTGGCCTGTGGGTTGATCCGCATCCCACGCCTAGCATTTCCCGCTGTCTCTTCCAGGGCGTAAGCTGGCCAAGCTGCAACTGACATTTACTGGATCATGGTATATTGCTATTCCCCTGTGCGTCAACCGGCTGCCTTTGAAGCTGTTTCCCCAGGCCGAGCTGCTTCTAGAATGACAGGAGGCCATCCTTTTCGCGAGCCTCAACAGAACAGGCTACTTACCCAACCTGCTCGGTGAAGAGTCCAAAGGCTCCACTCCTGCTTGATTCAAAATTCCACTCTCCAGCTCAACAAAGGAAAGTCTTGAAGTCTTGAATTATTAATTCGCGGGTATCATGCCTGAGCCCAAATAATCCCGGATCTTGTATTTATCGTTTTTAGCCGGAGTGAAGAACTGAAAGAACTGGACTACATGAGGCGGTAAACGAGCGCGAGAATGGAAAGCCGCTCATCGGAACAGAGGAAACTCATGGGAACGCATTTATTCATGACTGAACTTCAGTTATAAGCTATTTCATTTTTCTGCTTTTAGATAATTTTAGGAGGGAATTTTGGAAATGGCAGAGGCACAACAATTCCTATAGAAAAACGGAATGGAATGTGGTCTCCTTTTTATCTTTCATCCATTGCTGATTTGTTTTCTTACTCAATCATTGATTCACTTATTTCTAAAGGACAGGTAGGAAGGAAAGAAAATAAATAGGAGCCTAAAGCATGAGTGATAAGGGGGATGATTACTTTGGGAGTAGACCAGAACCAAACACCAAAGGACAAACTGAAATGGCCAAAAGGTTGCTTTGAATCATGCCTCTACCTCTTCGTGTGGGGGCTTATTCCATAAAGATATAATCCTGCAGATAGAGACGCTTCGACGAACATGTTTGCGTGGGAAGGCCTAAAGGGATTCTTACTTAGCCTAGGCAGAGTTTCTGGGCTTGAAGTTGGAAAAATCCGATTCAACGAACCTGCAGAGAGTACGTTACACACAAAGAAGAGATATTCCTTTATACGTCTCACTTCGAGGGATAAAGGTCTAACTCGGACTGACGTGCTGCATGGGAGGTATGTTGCTGGATGTGCACCATCTTCGTTGTTCTTCTCTGGACTAGCTCTAGCAGGGCTCGATCCTTCATGAAACCCGTGTGTGTAACTTGACCGTCACATACTAGCACAGGACAAACATACTCTCCGTAGGGGGAAGGAAGTCGTCTTTCGATATGTGAGAGAATTAAAGCCTAATCATGAGAGAATTCGGAAACCACATTTGCAGGCTTTTCTTTCGTGCGAAGTAAACAAAAGACTTTTACAAAGCCATAATCCTGCTACTATGAGAAGATCGGCATTTCGGATCCGAGTACCAGTATTTTTTTATATCCAAGAGGTAATATTGTCAGACAGGATTGAAGTAGGGGAATGCGTGCGATACAACCCAACCAGAGTTACAGAATGAGTGAGTGTCAGAGGCGGACTCGATGAAGAAAAGAACGGACAAAGCCATGAACTGTTTTGGAGGAAAAATGACAAGATAATGATGAAAAATTGGTTCATTGGTTAGAAGCATGCGGTATGTGCATTCCACCAAATCATGAGACAGGGTCTGCAAGGGAGGGAAACCGTCTTCTGGACGGGGCAGAAGGTAAAACGGAAAGTGTGCGTGCATGAGCACGAAACGGACAGACAGGTGTTTGCAATGTGGAACGGATAAAAGTGAATGCTATACCTGAAACGATAGGCGGAATGGAGGAACAGAATAAAGGCCCAGGGGACTGCATTTGATCTCACCAATGGCAATGAGCACACTAGGTGTGACTCCATCGCGCACTGCTGGAATAAGCAGAAGTATAAAACATCAGATGGCGGGAAAAGAGAAACGAGTGGTATTACAGCACTGGAACCAGTAAAAACACCAAACAACTGAGGTGATTTGTAGCTCGGAAGTCGGAAACTGTGATCGCTAGCTATAAGAGAGGAATTTCGTTGGGTCTTTTTGTTGTCTGAAGAATCTGACGTATCGAGATAAGAGAGGAATTTGCTACGGACAACGGTGAGCCTAAACACGGGAGCACGTGTACATATACGTAAAAGGTATGTTTAAGAGATTGTCCAAATCGCGTGTGAGACTGGAGGTCCTCTAGAAGCATGACGAACCCGGTGGCAGGCAATTCTCGCTTGCAAGTTCAACGCAGTGGCCTGAATAACGGATGTCGGTCTGGTAGTTTCAGTCTTTCAGGCACTACGTAGACCCCACTAGTCGTGAGGGGTCCTTGGGCGCTTTGTCCGTCAAGCTGCTCCTTAAACATTTCCTGTAAGGAATTATTGATCTTAGTCGGTGCGGTACCCATGTTCTCGTTCCGACCCTCGTAGCAGGTAGTGACTAGGTCAGCAACAACACTGCCCTCCAAAAACTTACCTCCCTGTGCATCCCGATCTCAGAAGAACACATGGACGAAAGATTTCATTTCCATGAGGCTTGATCTGATCAAGACCGCTTTGATGTATTCCTATAGCCCAATCCTTTGATGACCTAGAGTCGACGGCGGCAACACTTTTCAAAGTACGGCGCCTACCAGCTCCACCTCATCCTTGATGGAGGTCATTCGAAAGTAGCTGGTCTGAAATTGCATTTCCAGCTCACGCCCGGAAGCAAAATCCTTAGTACCCATGGTGGCATCGCAGTAGTTTTCTAGTGAAACCTCAAAGGTCAGATTTGCACCCATGATTACACCACATCGAACCTGCAGCTCGTCCCGATTCATATCTGTTAGCCAACGAATCCTGTTCTCATTGCTCAGGACAAGACCCATAGTCAACGATACACCATAAGCGCCAGGCTTCAGGACGGACTTCACTTACGTACGCGCTAGTTTAAAAACAGGTGGGGCGCTAAAATAGCAGGCCTGTCAGCATCCCTGGAGGCATGTCACAAATTAGAGGAAGGAGCCAATTTGGCAGGCAGCTTCTTCCTGAAAACTATTAGGGAAATGGCCCTTGAATCAATCGAATTTGGTGATCGTGGACCCCCTGTTACCAGAACCAATAATGTCGACTCGACTTGGCGCCAACCCAGACGAATTTCAAAAAAACAAGATATGATCTCGGAAACAAAAGAGCTGTTCAGAATCCAACAGGCGCGACAAGCCACATCTTCTTGCGAGATACAATCGGGTAAAGCTTGTTGATCCAGAAAAGACGGTTAGGATTTTTCCCGAGTGTAATCGCCTCATATTTGTTGCCACTGATTAGCAGGCCTCTGAAGAAGACCAACGTTTCTCTACAAACATGGCCGCTTGCTCTTATGCGGGATCTGATCCACATATTTTTATATAGTCCGCATGGTGTTAAGTTGACGGGTATAGCATCAAGTAGGACAATATCATGGATATGAAAAAGAGGGGAGCCTAGAAATGACCACTGAGGAGCTTTGATAGGGATCGAGTATGAAAAGGATTAGGACGGGCTGGTTCTAACCGCGAAAGGTCAGTCTGGGACACTTTATGAAAAGCTTTGGTGAAGTCCATGGAGGTAGCATAAATTACCAGTCCATCCAAAATGCTTGTTTTGGGCTTTTCATCATGGTGAGCACAATTCTGATGAAAGATCTGTGAGGTAGGAGACAGTGCCGGGAGCGGGCAAGTAGTTCCTCCTCTCTATGATGACCTAGAATGGCAGTTTTGAGGACGTGTTTAAAAATCCCGCTAGGTTTGTCGGTGAAATCAACGAGTCGGCTTTTTCCAGAGGATGATGACTCCCTTTTTTGAATAAAGTGGCTAGTTCAGCTTTCCGCAAACTATTAGGTAAAAGATCGGTGTCCAGGGATTTATGTAGAGGCTGCGTACACGGAAGAAACACGAGCTCAACCGCTCCATTGGGAATTTGCCGATGAATCATGTCCGGACCCTTGGAACTACAAGGACTGAGAATAAAGCTTCGTGTATACGTCAGTTGAAGAGATTTTGGAGGGTCACACTAGTGGGTGAGCTACTGGGTTTTGAATCACCGGATACAAAACCTTGGGAGAAGCATTAAAGATAAAGCTGAAGTAAGACTTAAGGGCTTCAGTCACTTGCGCTGAAGAAGTGGTAGGAAAGTCAATTGGAAGTAGTGAAGAGAGAAAAGAGGTTGAGGACTGTCGGGCCACCCGAAGGCGTTTGCAAAGAATGGGCCTAACGCCTCACGCTCGATCAAACTCAAGTTCACCTAGACGAAAAATCTGGGCAGTCTTGTATATTTCGCTTTTACCGTCGCTTAGACGTATAACGGTGCTCACTCCAGTAATATTAATAATGGTTTATTTCGGAGAAGCCCAAGGCATGCCAGGTGCGTGATCAACTGTTTACAAGCGATGGAATAAACAAACAAAACCCTTGAGAATGTAGAAATTTACATGAGAGAAGTTGGAAAAAAGAGGCTTAGAAGGGGGGGGGGGTAAGGTGGGATGAATGTATGGAAAATATATGCTCACCAAAGAAAATGTACTCAGTTTAAATGGACCCATGGACGGTTTCAGATGGACGCCCGGTTAGTTTGAAAAGCGAAAGTCAAGTGAGGGGTCCGGCTGTACACCGTGATCTAATTCTTCGAGGAGACAACATATCTTGAAAGGAAACACTGTGAGAAAGGTAAATAAGAACTGGCCCGGAAGACATCCTGATAAAGTTCTCCGCTGTATTTTGGTCGAAGCTTGAGGGAAACTTACAATAAGAGAGAGAAAATAGGTCCAAATCAATGAAACCCTAAACACAGTAACCGAACCAACAAGCTGGGCGCAAATATAACATCCCTGTTTGTCTCCATTGCTGGAGGGAGTACTGAGTCTATCCCATTTCTCCCTCAACATGAATTATCGTACTTATTCGTCTTCGGCCGGTTCATCCCAGAGACTAGGCCTCATACTTACGGGGACTTAATTGGGATTCCCCGAAGAACGGCAAGTTACAATTTGGCGGAGCTGCCCTTGTATACGTGCGACTACTTGAAGTCCTGTGAAGAAGCGAAAAGAACGAAACCTGTTGTGACAAACGTAGCCACTGGTACCATAAAAATGAAGTGGCCTCCCTGCCGTTTACCTTAAACTGTACTTTGAGCGTCTCAGCTTATAGTGAACTTCTATTCGTGTGAGTACCTGTAGATTGCTGGTAAGAAGGGATCTAACTATGCGGAAGATATCCGCCGTTGGTAAATCCAAAGGGTCTACAGTGGATCGCAGGAGACAGATACTAAAAAACAAGATCCGGTCCCACTTAGCTGCCATCGGTTTTTGATGAGGAAGCTAGCGGAAGAGACCAAGGAAAACAAAAGGAGCTATGCTTCCTCGACCTTCAAAAGGCCCCCTGCTATGTGAACCACCGTTCTTCGGAGGGTAAATTGGGTGCACCCGGAATGACACTACAGATTGTGAGATGGATCGGAGAATACTTCATTATCAGAGCCTTTTCCATATGGACCGAGGACGCCAGTTTCTTGCAGGCCCAAGCAGCAATGGTCTGCTAGAGGATTCCGTGCCGAGAACACTGTTGATAAATGTTTACGTGAACTATCGGATAACCACATTACATTTCCCGGGGTTTTGGTCCGGAAATTATGTTGTATTTTACTGAAGAATCTAGCAGACCAACGGAAGTGCATTTCAGACACATGGAGGGAAACTGATCACTGACTCTTTAAACAGGTATACAAATAAATACTGTCGAAATAAAACTTGTTCATCCACCGAGGTTAATGCGGAGATCCCCTGAGACTTTGGCCTTGTCAACCGTAGTAAGTGCTAAGGAGGGCAATCTGGAGTTACTATAGACATTTATGCTGAAGGGGATAAGTACAAATTCGGAATGTGTGGACGGATTTGGACGGCAAACAAATAAGCAACTGACAGGGATGGGTGGGATCCGCAAGAATCTTGGCGAATTCTGCACCGGTTATATGGTGCAAATCCCAATTTAAAGCCAAGAAAGCCCACAGAAATAAAAAAGACATGACTAGTAATGGCCAGACCAAGGGGTAGTGAGATAAAAATCCTCCTTGAGCAGACCAGGAAAGAATACGTTAGGGCAGTGGAGTAGAACTGGGAGATTGCTTCTCTAGCCAAAAAAAAATGAGAGCCTGTGTGGCGCAAAACATCTTTAGCTTACGAATTTGAGAATATAGCATGCGTGAGTGAATAACACGATCGACAAGTATGAGAAGACCATTGTAAGTTGGTACTGACTGTGATGCTCTTGTATTTGACCGAGTCAGCTCTAGGGACAGGGAACACTACTGATGACGGATTGCTCATTTGTGTGAGAGGATAGAGAAAGGGAGAAAGTGCACTCAAAATGTTTGGAAGTGTTTAGATGTAGTCCAGAAATGGGTGGAAAACTCTGAATATTAGGCAAGCCCTCGGAAAAGGAGCTGAAGTATAGTCGGTTGGAGATACACTGACAGAACGTGACGCCACTGGCGCACTTTAAAATCCTCAGGTTGTGCAGTGGTCAAGCCGCCAATATTTGGTGAAGAGAAAGAGGAAGAGAACGGCACCCTGAAGAACACCTGGGATGTACATAAAAGGACTTGATAAACTTGTACCAACTCTAGTATGTTCAGCTCTGTTGGAAGAATAGTCCTTCCACGGCTAGAGTGGAGAAGTTTGGCACCCAAAGGACTCTAGCTTCCGAGGAAGTGGAGAAAAGGGAACCGAATTCAATTTGGAGGAACGGTCAAGAAAGTACATCGAACGGAGTTCATGGAGCGGCTTCAGTCTTCTGGAATGAAATGGCAAACTGAAGCAGTGGCATCTAGGCTGCATGTGGTGGGTCTGTACGCAGGCTGACAGTGGTCAGTTTGGACAGCGGCAGAGTAACACCATCGACTTAAGATAGCACGCTGGGTGAACTTGAGCTCAGAAACGACAGCGGTGGAACGGAAGCGTTTTGACAGGGTGTTGGACTTGGAGCTTTTTCGAATGAGCATATTGTCGCGGGTTTCCAGGAGGCACGAATGACACTGGCGTCAACAAGTTTATTGACGAAGGTTTTCATGGTTCATGATGGCTGGCGTGCTCCGATTCGAGAACTGTGGAGGGTAAACTATCTGGATCAACAGCAGAAGCTGATTTTAGGTTCAAGGAAATCTGGAGACTTCTTCTGAGAATAACCACTCCATATTTAAGGAAGCAGTTGTAATAAAAGAAGGTAGGGTCTATGATGAAGGATGAATAAGTGAGGGGTTTAAGCTGTCGGAATCTGTATCGTAGTTGTTTCATCGGGCCCGTAGCCAAGTAGAAGCAGAACACTTTACCAGAGACATTTTCTATTGATGGTACGAAAAATCCTTTGGGTAAATGTCTTGTTCGGCCATGGAATCTCTTGTTTGACCGGGATGGAGAGTCTTCTCGCCGAAGCTCGGCCTTGTGGTTTATAGGCACTTTCTTTGTACCTTCTCAGAGCCTTCAGCAAGGAAGCCATCCCACCACGGGTAAAAAACTCTCTCCATGGAACAGTAAAAGTCAAATACCGTAGTCAGAGTCTTCGTAAATGGGTCTAGCGTGCAAACAGACCAGCCGAGAGAAAACCGCGAAGTCCCAATGGAAAGGGATCTCTGAAGAGGAGTAAATTTGGTGGGTGATACGTTTCAAAAGGCCATCTTTTGTTGTTTTGTCCCGAAGAATGAACTTAAGTAAACTCTAGGTGTGACGACAGTGAGAATGTGGTCATTCCTTACCCAGGAGCTTTCAGTTGTAAGTGAAAAAGGTCGGGATGGTTTAGGATAATTCTGTCTAAAACAAAGTTCCCTCTAGTTCGGGCAATACAGAGGTCTCTTTAACCAAAAGTTAGTAAGGGGTACTTAAGCGTACAGTTAAGATCGCCAATAACGAAGAACAAAAATTCAGACAGTGTTGGAGTTAGGACGGGAATGAAAGAGCCAAAGAATAGGTTGGTGTCCCTGTGGGAGCAGGAAAGAGTTAAATGCAAGTTTCTGATCACGCTGCCTCGGAGAGTCGAGAATTTAGGGTGACTTCTAACAGCAACAGCATTAAAAGAGAAAGCAGAACACTTCATACCAGCCAGATCACTTGAAATTGACGTAAGTAATCACATCAGCGCTCGCCTTCCTCTTGCGCTGTTTTCTATCTTGAGGAACGCACTCAAAGTTCTTAAGCAGGCCTAGTCAGTCACGTATACATTTGTATATTCACGACTCCTCAATACATGTCACACAGGTGTTTGCTTTAGTCCGAGAGTTCGGGACTTTGCTAAGGAGTGATAACTTTCCAAAAGGGAACCGAATGTAAGTATTGACAAATGCGGGAGCTCTTATCTTCCCTGGCTACATGCGACTGAGAGCAGTCTCCCAACGGGCTCGCTTGCTTTTCTTGGTCTAACTTGACTTCGGCTGGCCTTCATGGAACCGAGCATTGGGTACTGAAGCAGAACGTGGTGTTTCCCCAATCCGAGTGAAAGATTCTTTAGGGTGGCGAATTCTGAAAAACACAGGTGAATTTTGAGGATAATTCCTAAGCGACATTGATCATGTTCATGACAAAACGTGAGGCAGCCCATTGTGGGGGGCGCCGCTGATGTTCAACGAGTAGGACATCTGACCCCAAGTCAACCGCAGGCCGACCCAAACGGGATCATCACGTGGGCAGGAAGGTGAGGGTTATCACTTGATGCAGCCGAAAGCAGGTACTTTCCATCAGGCTGACAGAGGAAGCAACGAAGACGGGTACTTGAAGCTGTCTGTTCCGCGGGGGGAAGAGTCCGCCACTGTCGTAGCCTGATGGAGTGTGCAAACTGCTTGTGGATAAGTAAGTAGTGGTTTGCTCAGAACGAATTTATAAGCAGTTGTGGATTGATATAAACAAACGGGCCTATGTCAAACGGACCAACAGCAGTGGGGTAAATGACAGCATTCAAACCACAAGATTGCATCCTTCTATTATACAACGACTAACATTGAGTGGGTCGGATCGCAATAACACAAATAAGCATTGTTGTTTCAATTGGCCAGTTTTGATGGCCTCTGAACGAGTTATACTCGGTAGCCAGCTTACTTCCCAGCCAAGCCCTCGGGACCATAACAGTTAGCGGCTTTTGTGAGTCACCCAGAGGATTTTGTACGAGCATATGCACAGAGCCTTTTGAAGAACAAAAAGGTGCTGGGGGACTCTCAAGTCAGACTCACTTGACTAATATGCGGCTAGCAGTGGAATTCGAGCCAGAAGATACCGGAATCTTTTAATTCGTTCTCCTGTAATTATCCTAGGCTAAGGGGAGACCGGACTGGGAGCTACAAATTATGCAGAGGAATCGCCACAACAGACAGACCATAACTGGCCCTCTGTCACAACCTTGCACTCAAGGACACTAGCATCCATTGGACAGACTGAGAGATAACACAATCATTAGGGCATGTTTCTTTTCTCGCCGCATCATAAATAAGTGAAACAAGTTACCTACACAAATAGTGATGGCAACCTCGATCGCTGATTGCACGTACAAACCAGATGCTTGCTCAGCAGAGGCCTTCTCAGACCCTGAATAACCATCCCATTCAGTTGATTTAATCTTTTCTTTCTGCCTCTACTCCTTCTCTCTCGACTAAATACATCATACTGCATCTCGTCACCCTGGTATTTCCTTACTGTATCCACCTCTATCACAGCCTTCATAATAACCTATTCATCATGTATCCATAAGTACATCTTTACTCTGTTCTAGGCTATCGGGTGCGGCACATGCGGACAGCGGGTAGATGACGTGCTGAATCCACATAATTGTGGGGAGGGCTTTCCTGAGAGCGAGCATGTTTCTTTCCCTTCCTCCAGCTACCACAAAATACCGAATAGTGAACACCAAGAGGTTGCTGCATGGCGGGAACTACTTGACCTCAGAGTGCAGGAATCTGGACATTTACTGGCTCAGGCAGCAAGCCCTAAGACCCAGCCAGGCCTGGCCCGGTTACCTCTGAAGCCGAAGTGGCGACCCTATAGAGCAAAGAACTGCGACACCCTAATTTGCTGCCATTAGTTACTATCTCAATCTAGAGCTTTGAATTATCCTGGACTTTTGGCCCCAGTTACCCATTGGAATATACTGCACGACTCGGCTCGCAAACCGTCCCCAATTCTAACTGGGGTATCGCTCAGCTGGGGTTTATACTTCCCGCCTTCAGCGACCCTGTTTCTCAGGCATTCTTGCAAGGCACCTCCAGGCCCAGGCTTTACTTTCAATCTTTCCTCTACAAATTTTTGGGTATCCATGTTTCACCACTTTGCCACCATCCATTTCCACCCACTCTCATCTAACCCGTCCACTGATCACAAATATAAAATAAATATCCATACTAACTATTGTTACGCTCTATATAATAGTGCAGTTTCCACCACATCAAGCGCGGATGCTATATCTTTATACTGCAAACCGAAGTTTTACTAGCCCACTACCACTCAAAGCACTTTAGACTTATAACCAAAACTCACCAGCTAGCACAAGCGCGTTACCATTAGTCCCAAAATAGTCTCCTCTTGCATCAATTCATAGTTTGTTTTCAGATTTTTTGACCCCAGCTACACAGTGGCTGAAGTGATGAAAATATAACCTTATAAAAACGCCCTATCCCCTCTGGGAACTACAGCCGCTGTCCTGTCATATATTAAGGCCTCAATTCGATAAAAATAGAGACAAAACAGGTCGTAACAGTCCCCATTGACGTTCACAGTGGAAAATATTCTATGAAGTCAACAGATGTATTGTAAGAACCAAACACGCTACGCATTTGTAGTTTCAAGTCATGCTCTGTTTTAGTAAACTGCTAGAAGGCTACTTCACCTCTCGCCCATTTGGCGGCGGCCGCCCCAAGGAACATTTGACCGAAAAGTATTCTAACATTATCTGTATTTTAACACTGTATATTATTCCTGAATATACTTCTAGATCGCAGAACATCATTTCTGGCTTAGTGAAGTGTTAATTTCTTCTTCAGGCAGTTAACCGAAAGACAGTAAAATTGTTGTGGGAACAGTCTACCATTTATTCCATGAGCATAGTTATTTATGATTTAATTTACAAAATTTGACCGGCTTATTTCTTGGTAAAAATGGACTTTTCATTGTGAGATGAAACTTTGAGGGAGGGTCGGCCTTTTTGGACTCGAGGACCTTCCTGGATGCCACAAAGAGACGCAGAGGAGCAGCCCTTCTAGCTTTCGCTGCCGAAGAGCAACTTTTCAGTGTATTCTACGAAGAACAATAGGATGAAACCATAGCGGGCATTTCCTCAAACATTTGCGGATGAAATAGGCACCGGTAAAATCAGTGCGCTTCTCCGTCTGAAGGTGTCCAGGATCTAGCCACTATTCTTCAAAACTACTGTCCTCCGGCCATTTTCTGCAGCTTCTTTGGGTATAATCCCTTGAACTTTCGTTGTATATGTAAAGCACAGCAGCGATGAAGCCGGCAAAATATAACAAACCCAGTGTGTGTCCAAAAGTGATCACAATGATACGGAATTTTGAATACAAATGGAATGTTTGTAATCGCCAATGAAGGTCATTTGTGCAAATTACTGCCAGAAATTTGGCTCAGGAATACTAGGATACGTTCAGAAATTAAAAAAACGGTTTGTTTTTTGACGTTATCGGTGCGTGATTTCCGTATACCTCACAGACTAGCACCGTGGGGATCAACTCCAGCAATCTGCTCACAGGAAATCATTTTACAGTAAAAATTGACTGTCCATCCAAAAAAGGTAATCTTAGGTTGTAACATCAAGCACGAACCCATACTTACGCCAGAAAACACGAGTAGAGCAGCTTAGCCGAGAGTACTTGTGGTGAGATATTCCGGGAAAATTTTCTCATTTCGCGTATATCAGCCCTCACACTGTCATAAGGAACTGAGGTCAGGTCCATGAAGTGAACACTTGACTAATTACGACAGCAAGCTACCTCCATGGAGCGAAGTATGCATCAAAGACTGCTCAAAACCCCGCCATGTGGGGTATTCCCGTCGGTAATTCGGCGCAGTATGCGCATCTCAAAAAAAGATGGGGGAAGCAACATTTGCCATTTAATCGTAGGTGCAACCAACTTTAAAATGACTAAATACCGTGGAGTTCTCCACAAAATGCCGAAGGTTCAACTTTGAAGGGCTGCTCTGCGAAAGTCCTCAGACAGCCAAAGACAACGAATTTTCTGGTACAATCAAAAGCTGAGAGTGCACATGGGAAAAAAGCCCCGGCTGGTACAAATATTTGGAACTTGGCCACAGAGGATTGATCTTCAGTTGTATTTCGTCGTCGGAATATTCCATTGCGACAGTACAGGAAATCGGCCAAATTTCTGAGGGCTGTTGCCTTCAATGCAGCAACTTGAATCAGCTGTGGAATTTTTCGATGAATGTAATGGAACTGGGGTCAGTTCTTAAGCCCGACAATTCCTTATGCTTATCATTTTCCTCAACGATTGCAGGTAAGCAGATGCTATTATAGTCTCACGCATTTTGGGTAACTATGCATCGTCCGCCATAGTTATTACTTAATTTTTTGCCATTTATATATTTCTTTCCTTATCTGTATTTAAGGGCATTGAATTTTCTGAACAAACAAAGTGAATCGGATTCAGAATAACGAGATGGATTTGTTGTATCCATTTGCTTCTTTAAGCTGAAAAAGCAAATACATTTTCTATCCCTTTTTATTTAATATTTTTTGGTTCCTGGCTGTCCATCGGGTGGTGCTTCGTGTTGATTTCGGGTTGTATGGCCGAACATCATTTAATCGGGGTCCATTGTCGAGAGTCGTTTTCATTTATTCGGTCTAGCTGGCCAGCACAAGAACAAGACGGTCGTAATCAAGTATTCCTCCGGCCCAACTAGTCAGCCGAACTACCAAAGGTCGTCCTAGATTTGAGAACCACCAAATGGCTTACCGCAAGGTACTGCGCAAATGAAAGGTTTATAAGTATATGGAACCCCCCCAACAATGATCCCTTCAGCAAAACAATCCAAGAACTAAACTGGAAAACAAGGCGGCCTCAGTAAGTCACGGTCACCTTCAGCCGCTAAAGTCAGACGATGATAAGGGGTGTGACAAGAAAAACAACTGTCCAGCTGATCAGCAGGATTGTGTGCAAAAATGATAAAGGGAAGTTATCCGACACTCCCTTCGTTGATCGCTCGGCCAACAACCAAGAACAACTTCAAAGTTCCGCAATGGCCTCAAGGGGAGATGGGTTGAGTAAAGTAGGTTGTAATAATTGCTGGAGTTAATGTTAAAAATACTGACACTCAGAGTTCCTCTTCGCCTTGAAGTGATGGTATTTTGAGAAATTATGATGCGCGCTGCTGTTCGGTCTATGAGACTGTAGGAACTAAGCTTATGAGGCTTTAGGCCCCCGCCATTAGATATCAAGTACTTTAGAACTCAGCTGAATGCGACTGGGTTACCATTAAATATCGGATCGTATCATCAACTGCGTCACCAGATCACGTATGTGGCATGCTTCAGGTCTCACCGGAGTAAACAGTTGTGAATATTAAAAACGGCACCCCAGCAGCTCTTTCTGAGGCTTCCAACGATCAGTTCTCTTCCTCGATTATCACCCACCTCAGTGTCTATTCCTTCCATACATTTCAGCATCATATCATTTCTTTCATCTTTTTCCTTCACTCATCTGGTATCGATGAGATAGTCCCCTTCGATAAGCCTTCTCTGAGATTGATCCCAGAAGGTCTGCAGCGGGTCTCGACTCAGCTCTGAAATAACCCAATATCTACACAGAATTACGCCTTGCAGGATCGCCCCTCGTTATCGGAAATCACTTGTCGTCACTCCGAGATTCAAAAAGGGCCCACCGAAAGACCCGAAAGACTGCCGGTCGGATAATAAAGTCTCCGATTTTACTGTATCGCATGCTGTGCCCTCCTTAACGACAGGTCGTAGGAAGTCCTTCAAAGACACTATAATTTCGTGTTTTCGTGATATTACTCCCCCCACACACTATTTGAGTGCTTTCGCACACTTTATGTTTTTATGGACCAACATTTTTTGTTCGCGTCCAGCGCGATACCCTGCCGTATCCCGTCTTGGGCCCGCAGCGCACGTGCTTGTCCCTCATACCCCGTGAACTTGATTTCCGTTTTCTGAGTCTTTGAGATCGAGTAATTGAGGTTTGAATGTTTGATAGTATTGCTCATTTAATAATCCAGTATCGAAGAATTTACGGATCATCGGGATTTTGTTTTTGGAATTCGTTTCAATCCGGCTGCCTACTGCACAAAGGCGTGTTTCACACCCCTGCTTCTATCTCCTTCGTCACCGTGCTTCTGCCCTACTTAAGCCTCTACCTGAAGTTGACTGGGTCCCCCATTCTTCCAGTCAGCCTATTCTATAATCTAGACTGAGCTTTCCCTCAGCACATGTAATGTCCTTTCACAGTATGGTTATGGGCACACAAATTTCATTCTCTTACCTATCCCCGGTGATGTATTGATGGCTGACGAGTGCTTCTCTAGCGGTGTAGCCTTCAAAAGTGGCCTCGTTCTATGACTGTTTTACCCGTGCGCCTTCAGCTGCTGCCTATATTTCGAGTCCAGCTAATACCAGCTTCTTAGTACCTAGAAACATTATCGTTACCATTCCTGATCCGTAGTAAAATTGTCTCCCGTTTTCATTGCAATATTCCCACTCTTCGCTCATATTGGTCCATGTTCTCTAACCTGGCTCCATCTGTCGCTTTCCACCTCGTACTGTTATCCTGATTCTTCCTTAGTTGGCTGCCGTCTATACCCATGGTAATTCAACGATGATTTGCTCCTCCTGCTATCTCTGAACGCCATCTAAGGTCCGCATGCACCGACAAGCTTTATTCCTCTTCCTACTTTTTTTCTCCGGAAACTATTCACTCCGGTCTGGGACATACCCAGACTGCGTTCTCCATCTGGATTGCCTTTCGGGTGGTTTTCAACCATTCTCAACGGCGGTCCACCGCATCCGGCACCATACTGCTGATTTCCCTCGAGGGCTAGAAAAGGTACTGGTGCAAACGGCTATCCACCGACCTCTGTTCGCACGGCCTCTGCTCTCTAAGGTTCTTCCCAATCTGACAGATTGATCCTGAATTGTATACTCCTGACTTGCTTACAATGCCTCCCTGTATAATGAAAATTATCACTCGTGCCAATCCCAACGGCTCAGGGTGCGCTCAGATCCTTCGCTTTAACTGGCGCACCTCCGCCGAACAGGCCATCTGTAAAGATTTGCTGAGTGAAGAACGTGGAGTGCTACATGCCTGCTGGCCAATGGACAGAGAGGTGAGCGGAATATACCAATGAAAGCCCCGATGTACTCAACTATCCTTCTTGTCGTCGCTCTTACCGCCTCCCACTGTTGTCATTCTCCCGCTCTAAGTACACCTATCTATCACGTTCTTGCTCCTGTTGCTTCTCCTTATGAAGGCCCCCACGGAGTGACGTCACAATCGCCTCGTTCACCTACTCCTCCGACCGTATTCAACATTTCTCGTTCCTCCTAAGCCTCCATCACTGGCCCAAAGTCTATACTCTGATGCTACCACCCTGTGCTCATACAGCTGACTAATCTTATTCTCGTACCCCACTGTCTACCGCCTTGTCATATCCCTCCCTTGTTCTCCCTTCTCAGGCCTCAAGCTTAAAAGCACCAACTCATCCGTACCCATGGCCAGTCCCCATGTTAGAACTCGCCGTCCAACCCTTTCATCTTTTACAATCAAATTAATTGTCGATTCATCGCCACCACATATTCTCCGCTACGCTTCGCAAATCCCTTTGAACCCTTTTATCGGCCAGTGCCTCGATCGACATCCTACAGCTCACCACATTTGTGCAACTCCCTGAGAGCATGCAGCTCTCGAGCTCCGTCGTTGTAACTCCGCTACTCATATATTTCTAGTACCGACTGTTCCATCGCAGGTTTACCTATGCTAACGACTCCTTCTTTCGGCGCTCATCGTGTTTCATCTGTAGCAAGATGGACTGAATGGTCTTCCATTGCCTTCTTCTTTTCGGTCATCCCCCTCAGCCATATGACCTGCACTTGACCTCCTCGATCTTCCATGTAACCATTTTTTCCTACTTTCTTCACCATTAAAACTGCAGCATCCTTGCATTACAGTCCACTTCACTTCCCAGTTGTCTTCTCCCGCTGATAGCCTACACTATTCCGACCACTATGTACCCATATTCGCTTTCCTTTTCCCGGCTGTACCATTTTCATCATCCTGCTACTTCGTAGTGTTCGTCTAATCCTTAATGCATTCCTCATTTTTGACCGTCACCATATGACGCACCTGCACTAACCAAATCAGCCTTCCTACTCTTACCTGTTTTCATTGATGGCTTCACTAGTCTTCCCTCCTTCTGGACTGCTCACCACGGCTGTCATCACTTCTCTGCTTTCGGGGCCGTTTTTTCTCTATGATTACCCACCACGTTCCCCCTATCATAAGGAAAACAGAATCATGATTTCTTTAGGTAATTCTGAATCGTCTGATCCAGCCAAACGTGTCTCTTCCGATTGCTGCTATTTCCGTGCTCATGCTCCCCACTGTTGTACGTTCCAGGTTCTCCTCTGTACTGAAGCCCCACATTCCTCCGTTATGTGGGGCATATGTCTATTCTGTATTCTGTTCTTCTCTGACATCCTCCATTGCCGTCGTCACACTGCCTCTCCTTATGTGTTTGTTTCTAAAATACCTGTTTCCCCTAACCAGTGTTTACCCGACCCTCCAAAACATTCCCGCTCACTGACCCATCTCCCATAGCCTGCCTCGCCCGCCTCCTGTTTTACACTGAGTTTTTATCCCAACAGTGACCATTTGCAGCAGAGTCGCCGTGATTCTGTGGAGTTTTTCCTATTTTCGCACAGCTTAACCATATTTACTTCGCGTGTACCATTTATTCTTGCTGTCAAGCGTGCTTCGGGCTTTCCCCAAAAATTATTATTATTATTACTAGACAGGTCCTCCAATACTCGCTCCGGCAGAGCACCATCATGCAGTCTCTCTTTATCCGAAAAGTGGCCCTTTACTCCAACACGTAAAACCCTGTTCTTTCAGGCCTCCTACAACTGTAGGTACCTGTACATTTCCGACTTTTTCCATGATTTTCAACGTCCCTTGGTGCGACACTCCTTTGTTGTGCCGACGTTTTAATGTAAAACACACACACACCTTTTGGTCGTCAACACCGCGCAATACAAAAAGGCTGGAAATGAATCTTCCATTCTGGCACGGTCTCGTCTACCGGTCTGAAGTGTCTTGGAATTATATCGGTCGGAACTAACTGAGTGAAACAAAACATTTTAGAAGCTTCAACGGCGTCTCTTTGCACTTCGCTCAATACCATCCTGTTCTGTCCAACGGATGGCTGAACACTGAACAACTGTGAGTTTGAGTCACACCTTTTGTTTCATTTTAATTCTTAATGTACATACTCTTTTGGCCCTTTTATCACCGCACGCTCCTCCGCCCATCTTAGTTTGCTAGTGTCGTCTTAGATATTGTTGACATTCATTTAGTGTATCATATAGACAGATTAGTACGCTACACAGCCCACGTTTTAAATTCCACAGAGAGTAGGAACAATTCCGCCCTTGCACCGGACAGTCAGTGGTTAGCCGAATCAAAGACTTCCTGGTAGTACAACTATTACTCTTCCGCCTATTCCTTCCGGTCTAATCGACGGATCATCCAATCCCGGAGGTCCATTGGGCTGAGGACAAGAAATCCCGTACCATAACCCATAGGGGTTGGTAGTTACTGGCTTGTTCCTGCCTAGGTGACCTACCTTTGTTTTTCGCAGCATTCTTTCGAGTATACTAAGGACCACTGACTTCTGGCAAATGAGCCTGTAACTGGTTTACGTACCGCCACCTCTATCTTAAAGAAAAAAGGTGATGATGGAGGCAAAACACTCTTTAGGCTGCACACATTGGGCTAAAATTGCTCTGCTGAACTTTTCAAAGTAGTCCGCTTTCTCGAGGCCTGAACCCAAATGTTCCTGAAGTATTGCCTGTGTCAGCAAATTGTCGGCCAGCCGAGAAAATCACCAAACAGGCTAGCAAGTGCTTGTGCTAAGACGGACGCTAGTGTCTTCAGTAATACAGGGCGGATACCATATGGCTCCACAGCCTTTTATAAGTCCAGCTGTTTCAGGCCGATGAATACCTCCCTCGAGTTGATTTGGCAGTCCTGCATTTCTGAGACTCCAGCGATCGTGGTCGTAGGTAGCCCATCCCCACATACCTGCCAGCTAGTTTTCCTGTCTGCTCATAGCCCGTATTTTTTGTCATTGATGTGATTAAAGTCAGCCCTTACACAAAGTTCTTTCCATTACATATAACACGACTCTATTCATTATGAAACCCGGATGCTTGCGGTACACCCCTGCTTGTTTGGATGAAATATTGTCACATATTTAACTTGGTTTCAGTTGACCCGGCATTGCTGGAACACGCTTGTTGCGTTGTAGTTTGTCTATCGGTTTTAGTGTTTTGTGATCACGTTTCAAGTTTGAAAATGGTATGCAATAATATCTATTTAATTAGGTGCCGCAAAATTTGTGATTCAATCGTGTTCCGAATCTGGGACTAGTATGACCCGGATGTGCGCTGCACAAACCGCAACTGCTGTGATTTTCATACCCTGTAAGCCCTTAAAACCATTTACGGCTTATCTCAGTGCAGCTGCTTGCTGAACCTAGCTGTAGTAGGCCTTGGGAGCTTCTCTTGTCTGCCGCGTAATAAGTTCTCCGTAGTGGTTCCTGCGTTTGAGGTCCGCCTTGAAGTCTTGAAGCATTACACCAATCCGAGGCCTTGAGCCCGATTGTCCCGGTTCTCGAGGAAATCTTTGATCGTCTGTCGCACCCACCGGGCTTAAACTAGAGTAAAGGGGAGTAGGGGCGAGGCGGAGGCGAAAACAAAAACAAAATATCCATGACATAAAGCATTGTCTCACTGTAGACGGAGCCTAAAGCGGAATGAGGGTGCAACATTCATGAACATATAGCGGAAGGGAAATGCAATAAAAGACATCTGTTTCACTCTTTTGGGCGTGGAAAACTAAGATAGATCCATGCCGAGGTCATATTTTTTCTTGAAGACAGTTCTGTTCTGCTATGGCGTCCTATATGGCAATAACACTGTAGCCAAAAGAGTCGATTCGTAGAGGTGCGTAGTCTCGGTTTAAAAACCCTCTGCCGTGGAAACGGGGAGAAGAGGCTAGACAGACGGAGAAGAAGCAGTCGCTTTGAACTGATTCAAAAAGGTGAAACATTAAAAACAGATCATTTCTTACGGGCTTCAAGTCAAAGGGATATAGCTTGAGTGGTGAGAGGCGGACGGAATAGTGTAGGTGGGACAGACCCCATACTGCCTTGGTGGAGGCTCTCTGAACTCTTTCTAGGATCTCACGGTCTCGGACAAGACCAGAGCGCACAATCTGACCACAGTACTCCAGCAGAGGACGGACACACTAGCCGAAAATTATGAAATTCATCCCCAGAGATGGACAGGAAGGACATCTGAATCATATTTAGGACTAGGAAGTCAGACATGCTCGCAAGTTGGTGATGCTGGCAGGGGACAGGTTACAATCTAACCAGAAACCGAGCACCTTGTGTCGGCCAACCCTGGGCAGTATGGTTGCTCCGTGAATGGTTAAAGTGTGACCAATCTCTCTACAGAAAGACATGCCCACGCATTTGTTATCATTACCTGGGGGGTTCCAGTCCTCGTACCGGAGTTTCGTTTCATCAACTGCAATTTTCAGGTTTTCAGCACTTGAAGTCCAGGGGGTTACATCGCCTGCATACATTGCTGTGTCCACAGGAAGGGCTTTTGGAAGATCGCTTATGTAGATCAGCAGAAGCAAAGGGCCTAAGACCGAACCTTGTGGGACCCCAGTTGTTACTGGGGCGGGTTGAGACAAAACACTCCCCAACTTGACCACAAAGGTGAGTCGCTTAAGAAGCTGCGCGAGGTGTCCAACATGGATCCGTTATCCCGTATGTTTGCAGCTTATAGAGAAGAGGGGCTTGGAGGTCCTTGTCGAAGGCCCTGGCAAAATCGCCGAATACAGCGTGTGAGAGCTGGCCATTATCGCGGGCTTTTGTCGGGCTATCCATGACAGTAAGCGTATTAGTGGTGCACGACCCGCGATGAAAAAAACCCATGTGAGGACGGGGAAAGGATCCTATTTCTATGCAGATAAGAAAGAACTGCAGTCTAAGGAATTTGCTCGAAAATGTTGCTGGTGGTGGTAGCCAGACTTGTGGGTCCATAATTAGGATCAAGTTGTCTAAAATGTCTCCTATAGATAGGGGTGATGACAGCTTTTTTCCAGCTGCTCGGTTAAACTCCATCGTCAAAGCGCCACTGAAGAAAAGACGCATAAGGAGCAGCTAATATGTCCGCAGTTTCCTTGAAAAAGCATGGTTGGATTAAGTCAGGACAGTGGAGGAGTGGGTAAGGGAGCAAAGGATGGCGGATATGGAGCTCGATCCTCAGGAAGATTTATCTGGACGACAGGCAGCACTCTGAGTTTAGGATCGGTTTTTTAGGGGTTGCTAGCTCAGCTTTCTCGTTTCGGAGCCTAAGGCAAAGTGGCTTATCATCGGATACTCACCTAGGCCCTCTTATTTCCTCCCTGAGCCCTACGGTTGAGGAATTTCCATAAGACACTTGGGTCACCTATACAAACAGGTCTATCTTCTTATCACATCTGAATCACCTGCATTTATTTCACAGGTTGCCCCACAATTGGCTGCCCGATGTTGGATCAACCCCCTGTATTTCGCTAGCATCTCCGACTGCATTTTTATAAAGCCAAGTAGAATTTATTTTTTACCTTGTGTTTTGGTAACTCGCCCATCCGGTTGCTCGTTAGGGATCGTCCAGGTATCAAGTTATCACGCACTCGCATCCTTTTCTCAAAGCCCTGGCCCGTCGCAGCCAGTTTTTCGGCACCTAATAAGGCATATTATATGTTATTCCTGCTTCAACTTGTTGCCCATGTTGCGCTGTCCGAATCCTGTTGCTTTACTACTCCTTGCGATCGCTGCGCTTTTTGGCATTCTCCAGTATCGCTTATACCTGCTTTCCCACTTTCGTTTAGCTATCCACAACACCCTCCAGAATTTGAAACTGGTTTACACCTCCCGATGTGACCACCCCTTCTTTAGTTCACTCAAATACTACTCAGCTTTACTGTTTTACTTAGGTTACTGTCTGGTTCCTCAATTTCAAAACTGTGAATGCCCCGCATTGTTATGTATTTCCGTATTCTCTGATTTTGTCTCCTGCATGTGTCTTGACCACGGTCAGTAAATATACCGTTATCAGTATCATCATTATCATTAACGGTTCGTTTAGCTGCTTCTGTGGAGTCCAGTCCGATCAAATGCTGTGTGCCCGGTTGGTGCTTTTGGTAGCCAGCCGAATGGACCGACTTTTAAATGGGACAGGGAGCTTTAGGTGGTTAAACACCTGGTTATAGGTGTCATGAGAGTGATCCGCGTTGAGAAAGCTACCCCAAGGTATGACTCGCTTGGTGTTTTTCCCGGTTCCCTGAAAAATGTTGGCGACATCAATAATTTGGTGCTCAGATACTGTACACACTTGATCGGCTGCCTAGGATGCTGGCAGCGATTTGTTAGCCGAGCTCCTCGGGCTGGTTAACTCATCCTCGAGGGTGATGACAGTAGCCTTTAGCTCAACCACCTCTGCAGCCTGACTTCGGACTGCTCATTTTGGTGCATCCTTTTGCAGCGCATTGTGAAGAAACGTCTCGTCCGGATTGAGGAATGAGACGTTGGCCATGGAGAGGGAATTACCCTGCCTCTTGGGAAAAGCAGCTTCGTTTGCGGAAGTAACCATATCAATGGAAGGGGAAGTTGACATTGCTCAGGATCAAATCAGTACAGATTGGCTTAAGTAAGGAAGGGGACCAGCTATGTGTTCTGAAACATTTTTAAACGGCTAGACTCACCAAAGGAGACAACCGTTCCGCTGGTGTGACGCAGATTTCACCTGTGTCTGAGACAGTCTACTCCTAGCCGCTTCCGATTTGAGAAGGACTCGGTGGCCTCTTGTTCCTCCATTACGACTGCTACCGCCTTCTAAGATGGCTGTGGATGGTATATTCGAATTCGGTCTAGTCATTACAGGAGCGGTGGCTTTGTTCATGAAGCTCACGTTTGCTTTACCGGTCCCATCTCCTTCGTGCTCTCTCAAAGCTTCCACCTTAAATTTTCGGGTCCCTTTGTTCGTTGCTGATATCATTTGTTCTTTGCCGTTAGCCTGAGGAAGGCTACAGCCAAGTATGTACTTAACAGACATGACCTAATGATGTGTTCAGTTGGGATACCGCAAAGATTGAATATACTTTCCGCTTACCGTTTTACATTGCGTTTTTATCCGTCGTTGTATATCCGGGCTGGAGCGTTCATCTATATATGTGAGCGGCAATGGTTGATCTGCCACTATCTTTGTCGTCAGGAAAAGGTCAGGAACTCCATGGAAAATTATTTACTGTACCCCACAGAAGAAGGTTACAGACGGGCCGGAAAGCCGCTCGACGAGTCGTTCTGCCCCAGATAATTCATTGTAAGGTCAACTATGGGCCGGGTTCCAGGCCCGGAAGTTGCACTGTATAACTCAGAGTAATAAATGTCTAATGAAACTCAGTTTCTAATCATGCAAACACACTTGAATAATGGGAATATGTTTCAGGTTCAAAAGCCACCAGGACCATAAAAAAGGTTTTGAATGAATGATCTCGATTTTTGGCTGTATAGTTGGTAAGGAATGCAGAAGAAATTTAGGGGAGCAACAGAAAACCTAGTTCTTGAAACCTAGTTGACATTTTAGACTTATACGCCCAAATGCAACAAACTAAGCGCAGATGCTCACTGGGAAGTCGTAAGTCGAGGGTAAGTACCCGAAAGTGGAACGAACCTTTTGTACAAAGTCTCATGCGGCCGCTGCGAGTGACAGTATTTTCAGGAAAAGCGGGAATGAAAATTCTCGTGAAGACGATCCGAAAGTTTGATTGCCTAGTAGGGGACCACGTTGATGGATAGTCGTGGAACATAGGCTTTTTTCCATTCGTTTGCATTCTTGAAGCAGTGCAGATAAGAGCCTCCGCATAAAGCCGAGCCAGCAGAAAATCTACAAGCCTTTTCTATATCAGATTCTGCTTCAAGATGCCTCCTCATAAAAATGAGAGCCTCTTGCGATACATTCCCACCCGGTTGTGGTGTATGTTTAGGTAGAGTGCCTGAAAATGTCGGGGACCCAAAAGATCGGTTGTGCTCAACACTGTGTTAGATACTGGAACTGGCCATTTGCTTATCAGACCGGCTGCGGTGGAAAGCTTAAGATTAGAACTTTTGGTGTGAAATGTGCGTTCAGGTACACCAACAGAACCATCATTTTACACTAGTAGGCGTGTAATCTTCTATATGACGTCTGTAGATGATACTGAATGACGGGGGTGAAAGCAGTATTTACATTCTTTTCGCTTTTGGAAGGTAAGTCAGTTTTATTGGGCAGGGTTACTCTGTTCATGTTTGTTCGCTTGACGAGTATTCCACTCGATCTTCTTTTTTATTCAGGGGTTGATATTTTGCAGGGGATAAGAGCTTCAAAAGTCCATTGGGTAGTGGATCAAAAGAGGGAAAATAATGGCTATCCGTATGCTGATCACACTCTTTTTGGTTGGGCTTTGCGGGGCCCCTCCTATAATCACATTGAATGTGGACTGGGCAATTCCGCGCCTCGCGCCACATTACAACACTTGTAGGAAGATTCTAGAAATTTCTGTGGTCGGGATATTGTCGATGAATTCTCGTTTGGGAGTAAGTCATCACTCCAGGGGGAACGAGCCATAGGTATTCTGGGGAAGAATCTGAGGCAATGACCATATGCGTGCAGGCTTTCTGTGAGAAGATGGGTGTCTCAATAAAACGTTCACACATATTGCAGCCATAATTCACTAGATTTGCTTATATTACAGGTCACGCCAAGGTGCGGACTTTAAAGATAAGAACTCTGCCGTCGTGGAACATTACCAAGGGATGGGAAAAGAGACCCTCATCACAGAAAACTCAAAGCAAAACTGCTACAGCTGGTGCCCCTTTCATCTTGCCGTGATGGATCCGAAGAAACCAGAAGGATGTCGTACAGTTTCTCTATTCGGCTATATTCAACGGCAAGTCGTCGAGCTACCATCGGTGTCCTGGTCTAAATTACTCCATAACTTGGCTAGCGTTCCGCTGCATTTTTGATAGGGGCCGGTCGCTCTGTCCACTGATATTGACGAAAGGCCTTTGAAGGTACGGGTATAAGAAAGAGACTAAGATGAGCACTGGCTTTCGTGGTATCCCTATGCTAAGAAGTAGATAGCAAAAAATGCGGTGTTACGTCGGCGTCTTGCTGGCAGCATTCACGAGTAAACTATCCTTCCAAACTTATCCTACGGCCTCAGAGCTTGCATCTACTCCGTGAAAGTAAACTGTGCAAGGTGTGGCCTTTTCGTATTCCTCATAGCTACTGCACTTACAGCTCCTTCAGTATCTGGTCACTACCCCGGCGCCCTGGCAAGTAATATCACTATCAAGACTGCATCAACTTACCATCGCAGTAGATGTATCCCACTGAGCAAATCATCAACTCCTTCCTTATCCCGTACACCAACATACATGACGGTCCCATCCCACTAGGCTTAACGTGTCCAAGTGGGTTGAAAGTAGAAAAGAGAACCATCTGACGGCATCATGATACTTATTAGACATTTATTCTGTCCTTACTCTTACCCTTTACTGCATAAACGCTGAAAACTTCCATCCAAAATGCCGCTGCTACCTCCATGTAGAGGTCATTCGCTTTTACTTCATTCGTAGCCACTTAGTTATAAATTCTGTGGCTTTCATTGCCACCAGCATACACAAACTCATATTTTCATTTCCCCATACCAAGCTTTCTTATGATCCAGGCCAATCTATCTGGAAAGTGATAATATTTGCCAATTGGGTCGTTATTTTTCCGGCTTTGTTTTTTGTATTGTACAATGAAAGTGAGTGGTCATCCTCCAAACATTGTTAACTTCATTCCTGTACGGACTGAATCGCCCTTTTTCAACGTGTTCTTGAGCGAGTAAATTGTCAATGCTATTCATACCTGAATTCAAAATTGCTTCATATTTGACGAAAAGACCTGTATCATTTCACTTCAGTTATATTCGGTTTAGTTTCAGACGCAGGTATCTTCGACTCCTTGCTTATAACATTGGTAGTATGCCATGGAGTCCCTCAAAGTTAAACAACTGTAATAACATTAGCATTATTGGTTTATTTTGAATAATACCGGGGCTTGTCATAGTGCATAATCAATCAGGGCAAGTAGAGGCAGAACCCGAATTTTGGGAGGATTATACACAAACGTGTCCTTGATGAGGTGATGGATAAGGATTTTAACTTACGCACTACCGTAGAGCCCGGCAAACTTGCACTCAAGGTCAGGTGGTTGAGACGAACAAGCCTGAGTAGAGCCAGCTGGAAATAGTAAAAATATATACAAATCTGACGAAGGAAGGACTGCACGACTGGAGAATGAAACAGCACTGGCGGATGTTGCGTTTGCCTTGAAAAAATTTCCAAAGGCAATTTTAACAAGCAACAGTGGTTGGCAATATACGGGAGGGATTTGCATTGTAGATAAGACAATGAACAGGAATGTAGTTGCTCGTATAGAACAAGAGAAGGCAGTCACAGAATACAGCCATAAAGTTTAGTGGCCGGATATGGGCTGAACCAGCTTCACACCAAAAGGGCAACAAATCTGAAGAGGGATTTCCAGAATGATGGTGAAAGTTGCTGGATAAAAAAGCTAGACTTTGAACCAATGGTTCACTTTCAGCTAAGCAAAGCATGATGCTTTAGCATGGAATGGGGAAGTGGGTGACTAAGCAATGTGGGACGTGTAGCTCCGACAGTAGCAGAGAAAATAGTTTGAAAAAGAGATGAGAAAGTAAAGTTCAGGTGAATACTTATCTACTAATGCTCTTTCTAAGAGGTGGATTAAGTGGTGGCACGAAGTGGAAACTATGCATCACAAGTACAAATGAGATGCGCATACGCGGAAAGTACACGATGCTTTGAAAAATGAGGACACCGCAGTGCAACTGCCCCATAGGGGGAACAAAAATACTGCTAGAGGGAGCAGGCTGTAACCAAACCACTGACCATTGAGCCATTCCGGAGACAGGTGTTTCACGGCGAGACGGGCTGCTTTGGGGGCCGTAGCACGTTGATAAAAATCAACAGTAAATGTGCGATATTCGAATACGTCGATAAAACTGACAAAAGCGATGAGTTTTATCTTGGGAAATGCCTATGTTCACAAGTGGGGTTGGTGAATACCTTGGTGAGAAACCTTGGGAAAGTGATCCATGAACGGTTGGCCGTGAGTGTTAGTTCGGTTTTTTGGTATGCGATGCTCGTGCCGTAAGGAAAGTAGACTTTGCCGAGCTTAAAATGCGTCAAGTTACAGTGGCGATATTGGAGGCAAGCACGATGGAAATTTGATGGCTGTTGGAGAAGGTAGCGATGTATGTGAGTCATTTCAAGCATATGAATGGTGACTGTTATCCGCAAACCGTGCTGGCCGATGTAACGAACTTTTCAGCAATGCGTAGCCAAAGTCGCAACGGATCCCGAAATCAAAAGACGATTATCCGCGATATTCTACGGTACTAGATTATTACATGAACAATGACAGGAAAAATATACAAACCTAAATAATACGATCACAAGGACTCAACAACGAGAAACCGAATAGCAGCGTGTGAGCAAGCAGCACGTGCGTCACGCAGGTCCTGAACAAGGATGTGCCAAAGTGGCGCTCTGGGCGCGAACAAACAACAATTAGCCCATAGAAATAACCAGTTCGTAAAGACAAGTCAATAGCGTAGGCAAATTAGTGATGTTAGGAAAAACACTGAATCGCGAGGGTTAAAGGGGATTTTCCACGACCGGCTGTTAAAGCCGTCGAGACCCATCGGACGCTGAAAGCATTGCCTACAAACCACTTTTGATGACGTGAGTTGCGATTCATCAGCCTAGTCGCACCCTTAAGTCAATACATGCTTCCTGCACGCCAGATGTACACCGGCCAAAGCGGTGGGGCTGATCATACCTCGCACCGTTGTGATTCGTACGAGGGATAAAGGGGAGACCACCTGTCTGTAGAGATCGCGTAGCCCAGTAGTCCGCGTGAGTATCTCAAACACTATCGAGACATATAAAGTATTAATATTATTGCTGTCGAATGTTACAAACGACATGGTCAAACACTCCGCGATGACGTAAAAGAATCCAGGCCAAAAGCAAGATTGAGAGAGTTGGTGTATATGAATTACAGGTAAATGTTCACACGGCAAATATTGGTGCAAGGAGCTTGAATGGACTCGGTAAAGGAGCCCAGTGCAACTTCGGCAAATCTGAAAGTCAAGTCGAATGGTATAACCATAGTGATTCAAGTTGAGATAGCAAAAAGTTCGAAATTACGTAAGAGAGTAACTAATTGTGTGCTGAAAGAGTTGGGGTATTAAAACAGACGGAGAATGGACTGGTTTACACAACAAAGCAATAGATAAAAAAGTAAACGATGCGAAGCTTCCACGTATTGCGATGGAACATCGATAATCATGTGAAAACTGGACTTGGAACGGGGAGGTAGAGTAACGGGTGGTGCAGGGTGAGTAAATCGGCAGGTGCTTGGAGAGTTTGGTAAGCGATGTCTGTGAGATATAGATACTTTGGAAATAGACGCAGTTCAGGGGAGAAAGAGGACTGATGACAGGGAAATGGCTGGCGGCAAACCGGGGCAAGCACAGGTAATTACTAATAAAAATAACAATAAAACAATGGCTTATTTCGTGGACAACCAAGATTGCGCGACTGGATGATCATACGGTAAAAGTGAGGTAGCGAAAGGGATTCTTGGATATTTAGTCTGCCATATACAGCACAGGAAAACGTAGAGGTTTTTTAGTCGCGTGTGGGAATGCCCAGCAAAACTAGACGTGAAGGTCAGAAGAAGACCTCGCCCAGCAGTGAGTGATAAAGGCTTCGTGGTTGGGACGGGTAGTGAATTAAAGCAGGGAAGCGATAAAAACTGTCAGGAATTTGGATAGTGCATTTATAAAGTCGCAAAGAAGTGTATGCAGACAGATAAACTTTCAAAAGCACTGAAGAAAAAGCGAAAAAATTTTGGTGTTGATGGATGTGTCCTTGAACCAATAGCTCAAGTGACCTGAAAAATGGGGGAAATATGATACCAAAGGAATAGCTGGGTGTTCCTGGAGGTGAGAAATGGTGTAAATTAAAAAGAAAACCCGACGTATCACGGGATCAGTACTTACAAGAGGTTTTTTAAGACTCACTCAAAAAGGAATGTACGTAGGTGCCCGAACCGGCAAATTAAGTAAGAATATCTCCGGCAGCCGACCAGACAATGCTGATCGCGGTCTGAAAAGCTCACCGCGAGCATTTCGTGCCGCAGCTTTGTACTGGTCCGACCATTAAAACCCACTGCTCATGATGACCCCGAGGTTTTTTCTCCCTCTGGCTCTTTCTGTGGTGAACAGCCCTTGGTCATGAGCGACAGTTAGGCTTTCTGTTGGCCTTGACCATAAATGGCTTTTCGAACGCTCAGGAGTAAGCCCCGCCAAAATGCACTCCACCTTCAGGTTCAACAGCCTTCAGGTCATCCGCGAAAAGAAGCTAGGAGATTGAAGGAGGAATCCGGGTCGTTATTAAACGACGACCATGGGATCGGGCCCAGGACGGATCGTTGAGGTATACCAGTGATGACATTCATCAAGCTAGAGCACCCGTTCCATGTTCTGGTGCAAAAAGTCCTGTGGGAGAGGAATAATAACAACAATAATAAGTCCCCCAACTACCTATATACAGCCCCACCCATACCAACAGTCTCCATCTTGCGCAGCCAAAGACTATGAGTGGCGGGTTGGATGCCTTGCTAAAGTCGAGGTAGCTTGCCTCATCTTGCCTACCTTCGCGAAGTCGTCGAGTTACTTCATCTAAGAAGTACATATAAAGTATTAATATTATTGCTGTCGAATGTTACAAACGACATGGTCAAACACTCCGCGATGACGTAAAAGAATCCAGGCCAAAAGCAAGATTGAGAGAGTTGGTGTATATGAATTACAGGTAAATGTTCACACGGCAAATATTGGTGCAAGGAGCTTGAATGGACTCGGTAAAGGAGCCCAGTGCAACTTCGGCAAATCTGAAAGTCAAGTCGAATGGTATAACCATAGTGATTCAAGTTGAGATAGCAAAAAGTTCGAAATTACGTAAGAGAGTAACTAATTGTGTGCTGAAAGAGTTGGGGTATTAAAACAGACGGAGAATGGACTGGTTTACACAACAAAGCAATAGATAAAAAAGTAAACGATGCGAAGCTTCCACGTATTGCGATGGAACATCGATAATCATGTGAAAACTGGACTTGGAACGGGGAGGTAGAGTAACGGGTGGTGCAGGGTGAGTAAATCGGCAGGTGCTTGGAGAGTTTGGTAAGCGATGTCTGTGAGATATAGATACTTTGGAAATAGACGCAGTTCAGGGGAGAAAGAGGACTGATGACAGGGAAATGGCTGGCGGCAAACCGGGGCAAGCACAGGTAATTACTAATAAAAATAACAATAAAACAATGGCTTATTTCGTGGACAACCAAGATTGCGCGACTGGATGATCATACGGTAAAAGTGAGGTAGCGAAAGGGATTCTTGGATATTTAGTCTGCCATATACAGCACAGGAAAACGTAGAGGTTTTTTAGTCGCGTGTGGGAATGCCCAGCAAAACTAGACGTGAAGGTCAGAAGAAGACCTCGCCCAGCAGTGAGTGATAAAGGCTTCGTGGTTGGGACAGGTAGTGAATTAAAGCAGGGAAGCGATAAAAACTGTCAGGAATTTGGATAGTGCATTTATAAAGTCGCAAAGAAGTGTATGCAGACAGATAAACTTTCAAAAGCACTGAAGAAAAAGCGAAAAAATTTTGGTGTTGATGGATGTGTCCTTGAACCAATAGCTCAAGTGACCTGAAAAATGGGGGAAATATGATACCAAAGGAATAGCTGGGTGTTCCTGGAGGTGAGAAATGGTGTAAATTAAAAAGAAAACCCGACGTATCACGGGATCAGTACTTACAAGAGGTTTTTTAAGACTCACTCAAAAAGGAATGTACGTAGGTGCCCGAACCGGCAAATTAAGTAAGAATATCTCCGGCAGCCGACCAGACAATGCTGATCGCGGTCTGAAAAGCTCACCGCGAGCATTTCGTGCCGCAGCTTTGTACTGGTCCGACCATTAAAACCCACTGCTCATGATGACCCCGAGGTTTTTTCTCCCTCTGGCTCTTTCTGTGGTGAACAGCCCTTGGTCATGAGCGACAGTTAGGCTTTCTGTTGGCCTTGACCATAAATGGCTTTTCGAACGCTCAGGAGTAAGCCCCGCCAAAATGCACTCCACCTTCAGGTTCAACAGCCTTCAGGTCATCCGCGAAAAGAAGCTAGGAGATTGAAGGAGGAATCCGGGTCGTTATTAAACGACGACCATGGGATCGGGCCCAGGACGGATCGTTGAGGTATACCAGTGATGACATTCATCAAGCTAGAGCACCCGTTCCATGTTCTGGTGCAAAAAGTCCTGTGGGAGAGGAATAATAACAACAATAATAAGTCCCCCAACTACCTATATACAGCCCCACCCATACCAACAGTCTCCATCTTGCGCAGCCAAAGACTATGAGTGGCGGGGTTGGATGCCTTGCTAAAGTCGAGGTAGCTTGCCTCATCTTGCCTACCTTCGCGAAGTCGTCGAGTTACTTCATCTAAGAAGTACAAGAGATTGGTCAAAAAATCTATATTTCAGGAATCCACGCTGGGTCGGACTGAGCATGGAGTGCTTCAGTAAGTGCTGACAGATGTGTGCACGGATGATCTTCTCAAGGGCTCTACGTAGGCTGCCAGTTAGGCTTACGGCCTGTAGTTATGCATAGCCGACTTAGTTCCACCCTTTTGTATTGCCAAGTCGGCCTCGGTTTTCCAGTCCTGAGGCAGCCCACTCTGGCCCACTTTGGACCCATACAGCCTGCATGCCGAAGGAGCTATTGCATCCGCCAGCGGTTTAAAGATAACTGGGAGGAAGCCACCTGGACCCGCTGACTTGTGGCTGTTTAATTCCTGTAGTTACTTAAGCACGATTTACTCAGAGATTTTTGCTTTTTTGGCTAGAGGGCAGGATGCATCAGAACCAGATCGTCTCGTACCCTCTATCTATCCTATGTACACTACAAAAGAATTCCCCAGGGTGTCTACATTGCCCTGGTCATCGGTGGCAAAACCGTGACCCTTAGTGGATAGATAACCTGCGGCATCTTTTGCTGAGTTTTTCGACTGCATATAGTTATAAACTTTTCTCGCCGGCTGTCTTACGTGTTTGGCCAATATGGGCCCAAGCTCTCGCTTGGAAGTTCGCAGAAGGCTCACATTTTCATCTCTAAGCTTTGTATAGCGGGTCCTGGCTAGCCGACCGCCGGAAGCTTTGTATTGGTTCCGGCTGCGGCTTCTACTTTTGATGGCTTCGGTTATTGCAGTCTTCCACAACATGGGTTTACCCTCTCTACTCCTTCGTATCAAGGGTGCAAACTCTTGCTGTAGGGAAATCAGGGATCCCATTATGACCTGGAAGCGAGTGATCAGTTTGACGGAATCACGGAATTATAGGGGTTTCGAAGAACAATCCACAAATGATTGTTACAGGGTACCATCTTAGTTCAAACCGGCCACTAGCCTCTTCCAGCTACAGGACGGCCGACGAGCCCACTGTAACAGCCGGTCGTGGAAAATCCCCTTTAACCCTCGCGATTCAGTGTTTTTCCTAACATCACTAATTTGCCTACGCTATTGACTTGTCTTTACGAACTGGTTATTTCTATGGGCTAATTGTTGTTTGTTCGCGCCCAGAGCGCCACTTTGGCACATCCTTGTTCAGGACCTGCGTGACGCACGTGCTGCTTGCTCACACGCTGCTATTCGGTTTCTCGTTGTTGAGTCCTTGTGATCGTATTATTTAGGTTTGTATATTTTTCCTGTCATTGTTCATGTAATAATCTAGTACCGTAGAATATCGCGGATAATCGTCTTTTGATTTCGGGATCCGTTGCGACTTTGGCTACGCATTGCTCAAACATTCGTTACACCCACCGAGTTCCCCATGGTGTTCAACGTAGCTATTCTCCTCTCGCTCAGGGTCCGGTTGGCTCGGCTGCCTTGGTGCCATGAGTTCGTCCAGGGGAATCCGCAGCAAAATTGGAAGCCACAAAGAGGAAACCACCGAAGAATATGGGCAGCCCGGCCTTGTTGGATCCGCGACTTCCGTATTTTGCTGCTCAGAGTGCTCCTTTGAGCAAAAGCCAAGAGGTTGAGTAGACGCCGTCTTAAGATAGGGAAAGCCGCTCTGACCTAGGTTCCCAGCAGCTGAGGTCCTCTTAGAATCCAAATGATGGGCCGGGGACTACGCGACTGCTGATTGCTTGCATAAACGCAGAAAGTATGTGGAAAAGGAGATCGGAACCCGAAGTTCACACACTAGGTGTTGACGTGATGGGGGTCGCCAAAACCTGGATTCAACCCCGGGAGGACATCGAACACCAAACGCCTCCCAACTTCGAAGCCGGCTGCGCCAACAGGCCGAATGGACTGCCGGGAGGAGGGGCTTTAGTTCCCACGAGAGGGCACTAACACCGGCTAGGGGAATCCAAGCTGCATTTGCTCTAAACGCAAGGCACTTCGGTGGCCCTCAATCCTTAACTTGTGGAACTGAGAGCAGTCTGTGAGTATAGCAGGCAGTCGTTTCCATAGCAAGAAGGTGATCACCTGGCGCAGTACTTACGGGTTATCACGAGTTTCTGGACGGTGAAACGTCCTGATAGTAGATGATCCCAATGCGCCGGAGGTAGATTGGGTGGACGAAACGACTCCTAGGGAATCATTCGGTAACCGTCTGCTGGGCTGCGTACATGGTGTGAGACACGTTTGAGCAGTGCGCAGCCAAATTCGCAGCGGATACCGAAATCAAAAGGCAACTATCCGTGAAATTCTACGATACTAGATTATTAGATGAACAATGACACGAAACAGATACAAACCTCAATTATGCAATCAAAAAGACTCAAAAAACGAGGACCGAATAGGGGCATGCGAGAAAGGAGCATTTGCTTCACGCGGGTCCAGAACAAGGATACGCGGGAGCAGTGCGTTGAGCGCAAACGAACAAGCTTTGGTCCGCAAGAACAAACGGTGCATAAAACAAGTCAATAATGTAAATAAGTGAGTGACGTTAAGGAAACATGGAACTGCAGTGGTTTTGGGGGGTTTTCCACGACCGGTAGGTACACATAGTAAGGGCCTGACCCAACATTTTGCCGAGGGGACCAGATGGAGACAAGGGGTACTCCCGTCTACTTTGGAGCTTGTGGTTACAAGATACGCGCAGAACTACAGTAACCCTCGGGTTGATGTTCCAATAAGAAGAAGTGACCACGGGGTTTTGCCCAACGTTGAATCTGGGAGGACCATACAACCAGACAAAGAAGGACGTAGCTAACACCTGGTAGACCAGATGTTGCTAAAAGTCCTGGTGACTGAGATCGAAGGGGAAGGTGAACAGGGTGGGGATGTTGTGAAGTGGCCTTGGGGGCATATCCTGTCAGTGGATGACAAGGCCGCTCCTCTTAGAAGGCGTCTCCGGGGGGGGGGGGGGTGCTCAGTCGCGGTGGACTAGTCGGGTTCGAAGGGCCACTCAGAGTAAGAAATCAGCTTGGGCCAGATAGCGAAAATGTGGTGATCATGGGCGTTACCTGTGGCATTTATCAGTTAGAGCTAAGTCGAGTGAGATTCAGTACGAATGTAGAAGGAAGTACATAGAAGCTTTTGGCCAAAGCCACCAGGTCAAACCCCTAGATGTATTGTGGTTACATGTAATCCAACAAGACTCTAAGTACGGCCTTTAGAAACCTAAGAGATCTCTAGAGCCGGGCTGTCACTAACAGTCTGGAGAAGGCTGAATTCCTGAGGCCCCAGCTGGTGTGTATAAAAGACCGCGGGACCTCGGGCCACCAGCGGATCGCCACCACGGTTTAACCCCCTATCCAAGGGGGGCCATCACGGTGTGCGGGGAGCTCGGGGTTCTGAGTGGCTTGGTAAGGACTAAGGGATCAGGTACTGATAGTTTCAGTTTGGCAATCGTCTGGCCTGTGGTGGAGCTGTTGGCCCAGCCCCTGATAGCGCTGGTCAATTCACCCCTCGATGAAGGTTGCTCACTGCAGCATTGACTCAAAACTACGGTCACCCCAGTCCACAAATACGGGGATAATAAAATGTGTCCCAATTATAGGCTAGATAGATTAACTGCGTTACTGTTGAAGGTGACGGGAGGGTTTTGCAAGACACGATTTCCAACAGCGCGACAGCCCACAGGTTGATCGAGATAAGCCACCATCGTCTCGCTCGTAAGAGATCCTGTTTGTCGAACCCCATCGGTTTCATGGACGGGGTTATCCGAAGATTCAAAATGGGGACAGGGTAGGAGTCGGACACCTGGAGTTCTAGAAGGCATTCGACTCAGCTAGACTGCGTTTGTTGCTGATGAAAGTGTGTATTTTCGGTCGGTCTTTGAAAGTCGTTGCGTGGATCAATAGGCCCATCACGATTAGGACCTTTCCGGTCCAGGCGGAGGATAGAATGACCCTGTAGTGGTATGTATTGAGAGGTGTGGCTCAGCCCCCAGCCTTTGGTACTACTTTAATCATTCTGTCCACAAACGACCTGGTCATAGGCTTTGAAAACCAATGTTTTGGGCCCACGGATGGCTCAGTGTTAGTTGACTCCGTAGCCACAGATTGTCTGCAGCGGGACGTGAATACAGTGCTTCGTTGGTCAGTGGTCTGGGACTTTACACAGCATGCCGGTACATGAACCCACTCAAAAGACGGCAAGGAACCTCAGCCGTTCAGGTACCTGGGAGAGGTCAGCCAGCGAACTGAGATCACGAAAGTGACAAAACACAAGACTTTTGGGTGATCACATGGGACAACTTCCGACCTGGAGTACAGTGCCTTGCGGCCACTCGAATAGCCTCTGGAGAACTTTACCGGCCTAAAACAACGGTTGCTTCCAGAAGACCCTGAATCCTATTGCCGCATTACAAGGCGTCCATCCGGTTCAAAGGAGTTTCGCAAGGTGCTTCGCTAGCCTTAGTGGCCTTGCATATAAGCAGAAACTCGAAGCCCTTAACTTGTTCCCGCCGGAACGCAGGAGGCCTAGAGGTGACACAATGGAGACTTTCAAGATCCTCAAGAGGCATTTCGGTCTCCGGGGCTTTACTACTCCGCTGCTGTCCCACAGCCATCGTACGGCCACCAGATGGGACCCATTGAAGCTGTCTTTGGGGGGAGCTTTAAGTCGTCTGCGAGTAAATTCCTTCGCCGTTAGAGTTGCAAACGAATGAGACAGGCTGCCGATGGGAGTAATAAACTCTGACACTGTTTCGGAGTTTAAGCACAGGCTGGACCGCCGCTGAGATATTGTGTTTACCAGAACCGACGGATAAGTAACCGCCCTACCTATTATTCTTTTTCGTTTCCCCTGTCTGTTTTATCATAGTTACCTTTGCGGCTTCTCAGTCAACCTTCCCCCTCGGTCGTTTTGTCGTTCTCAACTATGCACCTTCAAAGTGCATTGCCTCTTTCACTTCCATTTGCCTACTACTATTCTACCAGTTCAGTTCAGTTCACTTTGAGCAGTGCAAGTATTGGTCACAGCCAGTTGAGCTTCCTGAATTCCTTCGATGGTATGCACACCAATTATGCGCCCACCACTGCATCTGTGCCGTCTCACAGCTTCTTTTGCCAGGTCTAACTTTCTGCCTTCATATCCACTGTACTTGGGGTAGATGAGGAGCTATCTAGAACTCACCAAGGGACACTAATCCTGTGAGACTCCTGAGATCGCGGCATGGCCGTGTAGTAACTCCTCTTCCGTAATTCCTTACTAAATCGCCGAAGAAGGCTCTGATTGTTCTATTTAACGCCTCTGCGAATGATCAAAGGAGTTCACGGTGCAAACATCTGGACATACTTGGCAGGCTGCCGTCTACGTCATGTGACCCGATTTTATTTGATTTGTTATACTACCTCGTGACTTTTCGGTGTTCGACCTTGGGCCGGTCATAAAATAAAACCCCACGGGGATTGTACGTAGCGTTCTGCCGGTTACCTGTCGAACAATGAGGGCGGGTGTATTGTACGTTCAGTCGGTTTCTTTGATAATGTGTTTGTCTCCAGATGATAGATTTTTAGTTTTTCGCCCAGAATGCTCGATTTCGACTGAACTGTGATGTATAATATTGTATGTAAAAGTATGCATCATATATTTGTGTCAATACATTTCATGGTGTAGAATAAACTTTGATGTCACAATTCATACATGGTATATATCATGTTTGTATGTAGTACATACGGGCACTTGTAAGTTGACTATAGTGAAGCCGTAATATATAACGCGAGTTTTCTACCTGGAAATTTTTTCCAGTTATAAATAGGTTAGTTATATATAGATAATAATGATGCAGTTATTATTCATATTTGTGTGCAGAAAGTTTTGTAGCACGATATGACGTTAAGTTCCCTCGAAGTGGCGTTCTCTTCCTACAACTCCCCCTGTAGCAAAACTGGTGCAAAACCGCTTCAAAACCGACCGGTTTCCGGTCGGTCTTTGTTCGGTTTGATTAGTAGCCATTTTACAACAGTGAATTAGTGCGAAGAAATCGACGACCGAAGTAGTGTGCAATGCTTAGTTGGCGTCTTATTTAAATATATTGATTTAATTCGTTGAAATGCCCTGAAATACCTCGGTATGGATTGCTGTTTCATTCCCTCGAACTGGTTAAAATAAGACCAAAAATAATCGGAAAATCATAAATTGAGAGATAGAAATAAGCAGCGTGAAATGTGATTTAAGAAGAGTGATAGAAATTACCTAAGCATATCACGTATTTCGAGCGATTGGCACAAACCGCTCGGAAATCGGTCCGAAACCGCTCGAAAACCGGCCAAAAACCAGCCGAGCGGTTTATGGTCGCTTTCTGAGCGGTTTGTGCCAATCGTTTGGACTACGTGATATGCTTCGGTAATTTCTTTCACTAACCCAAATTACGTATTACGATGCCTATTTCTATCTCCTAATTTATGATTTTCCGATAATTGCCTTTATTTTATCCATTCCGAGAAAATAAAATAGAATGATCTATACCGAGGTTTTTAAGACACTTCGATGAACTAAAACAATACATTTAAACAAAACGCCAACCAGGCATCGCACGTCAATTTCCTTCGTATCAATTCAGTGTTGTTCCGTGTAAAATGGCTACTAAACAAACCGACCGAAAACCGATGTTACGAACGGGCTGGGTGCTACGAGATTCACTTTTTATAAAAAAACCTGGTTGCACATCGATGGTAGAAAATAAGATTGACGTACTCCATTGGCATGCAAAATTATTTCTAGTTTGTCAGTATTAGTTTTTAAGTGTTTTTGTTGGATGGAACCGGCTTCACACGGTTGAAATGGCTGCACCCAGTTAGCGCAGTGGTCCTCAACTAGACACGAAATAGTCCACAAAGCGAAGCTGATCGATCCCTAGGACGACGCTCAAAAGATCCCGCTAAAACGAAAAAAATCTGTTTTGCGGCCTTTTTCGGCGGACCCCCATAATCATCATCAACATCATCATCTTACAGCGTTAAACAGTAGGGCAAGCCCCACTGACCACTGCCTTTCTCACCATGTTGCACGCTGAATTAGAAAGTATGAATATACAAGATGGACAGGGGCTGGACCTACACGGGTGGGAAAAGGAAAGAATGCCCTAGTAGCCAACACACGGAATACACAATCTAACTGTACAAACGCACATCGATCAGTCATTCTGATTTGATAGAAAGTGACAACACGATCGCCACTGGCCACGGTTCGCAGCCATATCCATCAGTGTCTCCAGCCTACTGGTTGAGGGATCTTTTGGACCCCAACCACGAAGACGTGAAGCACCTACTTTTCCTAAGTCTGCTGTACATTTTCTCATTCCTCACTGCCACGTCATCTGTTGACCTCCACGTGGTTTTTTCCACTCCCTAGGAGGAACGGAGAATAGGACGTGGTATGGTAGACGTGTGTTTGCCATACGTAACACGTGTCCCAACCAACGAAGTCTACTAAGTTGGATACGTTGTGACAGAACGTTCCCTGAATTAGTACCCAATACTCGCTTTCTCACCTCATCATTACTTACTCGGCTATTCCACCCGATCTTAGCGATACTACGCAAACATCGGTGGTCGAAAACCTCAAGACGACGAATATCTTCAGCCCGCATACTCCAAGTTTCGCAATTATACAACAAAACTGAACACACTGCGGCACAATATACACGACCTTTGAACTTCAGTTAATTGTCAGCTCGGCGCCACAAGTGCTTCAGTCCAGCGAACGCCGCTCGAGCCTTGGATATCCACGTGCTCACCTCTACTACTCTGCTCCCATCCGTCGTCACGCTGCTGCCGAGGTAGGTGAAGTGGTCGGCGATTGCCAGCACCTCCTCATCGAACATCAAGCTCGGAATCGTTGACGTCCAGTCTTGTAACATCACTTTACACTTTGAGGGCGCAAAGCACATACCGGATGGAGCTACAGCTCTTGAGAGTCTATCTAGTGCACGTTGCACATGTTCCGTGGGTTCTAACAAGCAGACACCATCGTCCACGTAATCTAGGTCACATAGCTTTACATTATTTCCTAGTTCGGCGCCTACATCCTGGAGATTTTGCAACGCACCCTCCATTATTTCGTTCATGACGAAGTTGAATAGGAATGGAGACATGGGACATGCCTGTCAAACACCACTGGTCTTTTCGAACCGACCGGATAGTTCACCTTAAACTCCAACGCGGCCAGAAGTATGAGAACACAATGATCTCAGTAGGTTCACGAACTTCTGGGACATACGTTTTCGATGAAGCGCACTGAAAAGCGCTGCTCGATCAACTGAATCGAAGGCGCCTTTCAGGTCTAAGAAAACCACTATATAGAAAACACGAATAGCGAACAAGCTCGTTTTCGGTAACATCATCCTCGTGGCTAATACAGTTACATTTATAGGTCAGAAATGCATAAATTATGAACAACGTCTGTGTGCTAAAGTTTGATTGGATGGTCATCAAAGTTGATCGGAATGAATTTCCAAAGGCCTACTGGAAGACTTTGGGGCGTGCTCGAATAAGACCAGATGCAATCATGCTGAGACGTCACGCGAGAAACCAACTAGTCACCTTACGAATGAACATAACCCAGTTTGAACGAATTAGTGCGCAACACAGACACATTCTCAACCAACTAAACGAGGAACAAAGAACCAGATTCGAACAGTTTGCTAAGGACGTAATCGCCAAACAAGGCAGTGAGAAACTCGCCAAACTACAGGACACGCTAAACGAGACAAAACCAAGAACAAACCTGCCGATTGATCCAGAACGGTATGTGCATAACTTTTCCCGTTTGTTTTTGGGTAAACCAACATTGGAAGCGTTATCACTAGGACTGAATTTCTGTTGTCCTACCTTTAAGAACGATCAGGTAGACGTGGAGGTACAGTTTGAAAACTTATATGCTCAAACCTACTCCTTGACAGCGACGTCACAGCAAGCGACTGACGATTTCAAAACTACCCTAGTTGACTGCTCGCATCAATATCGTCGAACCCAAAGGAAGTATTCTTAGTAATCAACACAGAGAGGCACTGAGAAAGTTAAGGAATAACAATGACATCGTCATCTCGAAACCAGACAAAGGATCCGGGGTCGTCCTTATGGACCGTAAAGATTATATCGCTAAGATGAATGATATACTAAAAGATCCGAGAAAGCTTAAGAAACCAGAAAGAGAAAAGGACAAAACTAGGGTAGTAGAGGAGCAACTAACCAAAACTCTTAAGTCACTAATAGAGCTCAATGTTATCTCCCATACAGCACTAAAACAGCTAAGACCAACTGGTACCACTATTCCTCGACTTTGCGGGTTATCAAAGGTTCACAAATCAGGAATACCATTGAGACCGGTACTCGACATGACTGCATCCCCGTATCACTCAGTTGCCCGATGGTTTGTAGATGCACTTGAACCGGTTGGCCGAAAGATTACACGCTACAGCCTTAAATACACCTTTCAATTCATTCAACTGATCAGCGAGCGACATGCTGAAGAACTGACGATGGCCTCTTTGGATGTAACATCTTTGTTTACCAAAGTGCCGCTTCTGGAAACGATCAATTATTTGTGCGATTTCATCGTAGAAAACGATTTCAATATCGGTATTCCAGTAATCAATCTGAAGGAACTACTGTTACGATGCACTTTCAATGTGCAGTTTACCTTCAACGGATAATTATACCGCCAGACCGATGGATTAGCTATGGGATCACCTCTGGGCCCCTTACTTCCTGATATATTCATGGCTAAGCTAGAAAACGGAAAGCTTAGCGATACGATAGAAAGTCTACCCATATACTGTCGATACGTAGATGATATTTTTGCCCTAACTGACAGTCGTACACGGCTGGAGTCATTGGTGGAGGAGTTCAACCAGGCGCATAATGCGGTTGACTTTACGTCGGAATTAGAAAAAGGAACACTCCACTTTCTAGATGTGCTTCTTTTAAGAGGTGGCGATGGCAAACTGCTCCGTCGCGTCTATCGCAAACCAACGTGGACAGGCCAGTACACCAGTTTCGCCAGCTTTGTACCTATCGGACGTAAACGTAACCTTATTCGCTCACTCGCGGCCCGTGTGCGAATGATTTGCTCGAATGAGACGGTGAGTGAAGAATTAGACATTTTGAAGCAAGCGCTATTGGACAACAGATATCCCGAGCGCTTCATTCAGAAGAATACAGCAGATAGGGCAACGAGACAAGCGTTAGTGACCGTGAAGAAGAAAGATTTATACATTCAAATCCCTTTCAAGGGAGATGACAAAAGCGAGTTACTAATACGACGCTTTGAAAAGGCAATCGCTCGCACCTTTCCCGCTGCAACACTGCGTGCCCACCTCACCAGGCGACCAGTAATCTCGACGAACCTAAAAGACAAGTTACCTGTCCTCACCTCATCCATGCTAACCTATTCGTTTGTTTGCTCATGTTCGGCAAGCTATATAGTTAGAACGACACGACAACTATCACAAAGGATCAAAGAGCACAAACCAACTTGGCTGTCGACGGGAAACAGAAAATCCATCACCAGCGCGATTGTGCCACACCTTGCGGACACCGGACATCACGTAAACGACGACGCGTTCAAAATAGTCCACAGAGTCCCTACGAACGCGCCGAAAGCCGCTCAAAAACAACATCTAGCAACGGCAGAGACTGTGGCGATCAGATTATTCAATCCATCGCTTTGGTCTCAGGAACGTTTCGTTAAGGCACTCAAACTACCCTGGCTGCGATCTGAGACCGACCCTGGAGCTCAATGTGACCCATACGTTGACCCTTTGGTTGAAAGCGGAAATGGATAATCCCCGAAACCCTTGTTCATTGTTTCACTGGCCCCTTTCCCAACCACGAAACAACAACATTTACCCTCCTATCCTTCCTAACTACGCAACACCAACTTTGATGACCATCCAATCAAACTTTAGCACACAGACGTTGTTCATAATTTATGCATTTCTGACCTATAAATGTAACTGTATTAGCCACGAGGATGATGTTACCGAAAACGAGCTTGTTCGCTATTCGTGTTTTCTATATATAATGAAATGGGATTATTCAGTGAAAAACACTATTATCGGCCGACGGTGCGTGTGACGCGTTTCAAGTAGTTGGTGAAGAGTAAAATCTGGTCGATGCATCCTAGACCTGGGCGAAATCCAGCCTGCTGTTCGCGGGCATTCCTCTTGCGGGTGGGCGTAAGACGGTGCAGCAGAATCGAGGCTAATACCTTGGTGACTATCGGGACTAAGCTAATCCCACGATGGCTACTACAGTCATTGCGTATTCCCTTCTTGAAGATGGGAACAGTCAATTGCTCGCTCCATATTAACGGAATACGCTCCTCGTTCCAAATGTCACAGAACAAAGCGGTAAGTGATTTTACCAAAGCATCACCCAGTTTGAAAAGAACTGGGGGAAGTTCATCGGGACCTGCAGTTTTCCCCCGCCTCGGTAATCAAATGCTCGACTCCACTTCCACTTCCGAAAGCGGCTCAAGTGATACCACCCAAGGAATCGCAGTTGTTGACACGGGAGTAACTACACTAGCGTGCGGCCAGCTAAACTGTTCCTTGAAGTATTCGGCCCAACGATCCAGCTCTTTCTGTTTTCCATGAATGAGTTCACCATTTCTATCGCAAATCGTCTCACTGACCTGGTTGCGCCGTCCACCGGTGTCACGAATACGTTTTAGCAGTCTCTGACTAATACCTGAACCAGCTGCTATTTCCATTTCTTCGGCTACCTTCACCCACCAATTTTCGCGATCATTCTTAAGGCTTTTCGTAACTTGCTTTTGTATATGTCTTCGTATCTTATTCATCTCCTTACACTGCGGTAGCTGACGCTTTTGCATTATTATACTCAACGACTCATGCGAAATCCAGTGTCTTTGATGGACATGGGATCTGCGATTACAGGCAGGACCTGCTGCAAAGTGCATCGCCTGTTTGATATGGTCCCAATGCTCATCTACATTACTGTTCGTTGTAGATCCTAGCTCATATTCTGATTTCTGCTCATAACGGGTGCGTACTTCTGGATCACACATACGTTGCACGGCTAACCGGGTTTGCTGTTCATGTCGATGACCATGGAGCTGGAGAGATAACCGCAATAAAACTGATGCATGGTCCGACTCTACGTACGTGGACCAGTAAGATCTACAGTTCTGAATAGAACTGCGCTACCGGTAGCTTACTGCGATATGATCAGTCTGACTTAAAGTACCTGTAGAGTTAAAACGCCAAGTCGCCGTGCGATGCGAGCTGTGTCGGAAATTGGTGCTAGACAAGAACAATCGACTGTTTGTTTAAAACTGAGGTATATCCCCATTATCTGTACGCTCGGCGGGTAAAGCACAACGGCCACCTAAACAAGTTTCTGATGCACTAAGTTTGCCAACTTGTGCATTGAAGTCACCAGCCTGCATTACAATGTCAGAACCTTTGCTCATGCGAACGAGGGTGGTGAGTTCATCATAGAACTCATCTTTCTGCATGTCAGAGCCGCAGTCCGTCGGAGCGTATGCCGAGATCACAAACAAATTGCGCTTAACACAACTATCCTTCCGAACGCCAACTGACCCCTGGAGTCTCACAGTATATAAACGACTGTTAACAGGGATTCAGTCTAAAATGTCAGCTTCGACCTTGTCAGTCAAGACTTCCTGCACCACGTTGACCCGTAGCTCTAGCTACTTCGTCTCCTGAAGTGCGCAGAAAATACCTCGATGAGATAATACCTCAATGGAATCGTCCTGTATGAGCCCCATAGCGTTAAACCATTGGCTTGGATAAATGTAGATGCTTTTCTAGTGCTCCCTGGGGAATATGTCTAGTAGCACCTTGAAGGTACTGTCGTCGACCTCGTCCGCCACATTAGCAGAGTTCCAGGGGTTGGTCACTCTCCTGGATAAACGATTTACCAATGGCTGGCCGGTAGAACTTAGCTTTTGCAGTGTGAGCGCATTTCCTCGGATGTGGTTGTTATTCCGAAACGGTAGTTCCAATTGCAGCTCAACACCCATATCACCTCGAATAATGCGCTTTGCATAGATCAGGTCACCGCAAATGCACCTTTAGGCAGTAGGGAAGAACTCTGTAGCTTCCAATTACCTCTCATAACGGATGCCGCGTATTCCAGCAGCTTGACGCGTGGCAGCCCGTTGAATTCTTTCCAGTTTGGCTACTTCAGCAACCGTACATGGATGGACAGCGGAACCACCGTATTCTAATCGAGGACGCATGTGAGAAGCGTATAGCAGCTGAAAAACGTTCATAGGAAGGCGAAAGACGCCATACATTCTCCAAGTGGAAGCACAGGCTCTGTCACTGCGGGCTAGAGTCTTCGGGTTATCGGTGACAACAACACCAGGATCTCTTTCCTCAACCGTTCGCCGAAGAGCGGTGTTTTCAGGGTGATAACAAACTGCTGCGTTCTCTACCGATTCTCATGTGAACGCATTTCTGGTGACTCATCGGTAGGGCTTAGTGGTTTAACCATCGTACCATTGCATGTAAATCCAGATGCAGCAGCTGACGATCCTCTTCCGACCGAATGGTGCCTCAGATCTTTACATCGTCGGCATAAATGCGGCACTGGGACTCCAGTGTCTGAGGAAAATCATTTACAAAAGCAAGGAACAACAGTGGTCCCAGAATAGAACCTTGTGGGACGCCACTAGTAATAGGATGCCGCTCGGGCAGAGACTGCGCAACTCTCACGGAGAAGTTTCTCCTAGTTTAAAGTTCTCCAGTCCTGCGAAGCGTGAACTCAAAGATACTGAGACCCCGGAGATTCGACAGCAGTCTTTCATGAGGTACCTTATCCAAAGCCTTAACGAAGTCCACAAAGACGTTTGTGTCATGTCCCTCGGCCTTGTCAGCAGACTAACGTTCACATGCAATCAGTAAGTTCGTCGGGCACGACCTATTCCTTCGAAAACCATTTCGCTGTGTGCACATGAGCTGATATTGTTCAAGATGTTCATTGAGGCGAGGGGCCAGAGGCCGCTCCATAACCTTTCCAGCTACAGACGTGAGGCAGACAGGGCGATAGTTTGCGGCCGCAGATTTTGTTCCACTTCTGTACAACGGTGCGACCACCGCGTTTTTCCAATCTGTTGGCAAGCTGCCAGTTGTCACGGCCAAGCTGAATAATCTGGTCAATGGTAGAGTGAGCTGTGTAGCCAGCTCCTTCAACATTAATGAGTAAATTCCGTTTGGCCTCATAGACTTGTGAGTGTTCACGGATTGGAGAACATTTTCTACCTGCGACTCCGAAAAGTCATCGAAGACCATTGACGGAGCACTGTTCACACTCGGTGTTGGTGAGATCAATTCCAGGGTATATACTGATTGATAATGCTTGGCCAGCATTCCAGCTTTCCTTTCATCAGTTGCCGTCAGTTCCTCTCCGTTTAACAAAGCAGGCATACCGACTTTTGTCTTTGTACACCGTTTGAGGTAAGTAAGTAGACGTTTAGGTGCTCGCACTGAATCTACCTCAAATGCTTCCTCAAACGCCATCCGTTTTGGCTGTTTCACTTCCTTACTCGGTGGAATAGCCGAGTGAGCAACGATGAGGTGAGAAAGCGAGTATTGGGTAGTAATTCAGGGAACGTTCTGTCACCACGTATCCAACTTAGTAGACTTCGTTGGTTAGGACACGTGTTACGTATGGCAAACACACGTCTACCATACCACGTCCTATTCTCCGTTCCTCCTAGGGAGTGGAAAAAACCACGTGGAGGTCAACAGATGACGTGGCAGTGAGGAATGAGAAAATGTACAGCAGACTTAGGAAAAGTAGGTGCTTCACGTCTTCGTGGTTGGGGTCCAAAAGATCCCTCAACCAGTAGGCTGGAGACACTGATGGATATGGCTGCGAACCGTGGCCAGTGGCGATCGTGTTGTCACTTTCTATCAAATCAGAATGACTGATCGATGTGCGTTTGTACAGTTAGATTGTGTATTCCGTGTGTTGGCTACTAGGGCATTCTTTCCTTTTCCCACCCGTGTAGGTCCAGCCCCTGTCCATCTTGTATATTCATACTTTCTAATTCAGCGTGCAACATGGTGAGAAAGGCAGTGGTCAGTGGGGCTTGCCCTACTGTTTAACGCTGTAAGATGATGATGTTGATGATGATGACGCTGGTTACGAATCTTTCGATAGAGGCTATAACCCTCAACCGTAGATAGGAACAGCTTCCAAGCCCAATTTCGTCGTTTCATCAAGCGTCTGAGCTCCAAGTCAAACCACGGTGGACTCTTCACACGGGGTCGATGCCTGCTGGGTAGAGAGTAGGTATTCATAGGATATAAGATACCATCACGAATGACCTCGCAGACCGCGTTCGCGTCGTTGTCATCTGATTTATTAGGAAACCAGTTGGCGTCTAGAGCAGCTCTTCAGGCATCATCGAATGGTTTGCGCCAAAGGTTACGTCGGATGTGCGGTCCACGAGCTGGACATGGTCCACTGCGCCAATAAACTTCTAACACCATGTGATCGCTGCTGCCAAGTGAAAGGAGATGTGCAATTCCATCAACATCAGAGCTCATAGCAGAAACCACCAGATCTAGGATGGAGCCCTGATCAGATTGCCTTCGGGCTGACTCCCGAGCGTGTTGGTACAGGGTCAGTTCTTGGACAGTTGTCAGTAAATCCCGATAGAAAGGATCTGCTCTGACCGCGATCCTGCCTGATGTCCAACCACCGTGCCGGACATTGAAGTCACCCAGGATGAGACAGTAGCAATCGCACGTCCACCTCAATGGCTTCAAGATACCTGGAGGGGCAATCGCAGTTGTTCGGCAGATAACTGTAACGGTCTTAAAGCCTTCGGCTGTTAGCTTGATGCGGCACCAAATGGCTTCACCGAATCCTTGTGGGTCAGCATACGCGTCTAACTGCATCGTTGGAATTTCCGATAGGCCGGACGCTGCCACTCCTCCACCCGACCGGACAGAGTTCTTGTCAGCTCAGAGTAGGAACACCTCAGAGTCTGGGATATTGTTAGTGAGCGACGTCTCCGTCAGCGCCACTAGAGTAGGTGAGTTGAGCTGAGGCACATTCTCAGTCATCTCTGCTGTTCAGCAGACCACGGACGTTAGACAGCAGAATGGTGGCATTGTCTCGGTTTACTAACACTTCTGTTTCTTCACAGTGTCCTAGCTTGAGGGAGGGCGGGGGGAGGGGGGGGGGGGGACAGGGACACTACCGTCAGCGACCTCCACCGAAAGTGAGGGTGCGGTCTCAGCACTCGAAAATCCCGATTCACCGAGTCGGTATCTCTTTGTTCTTTACATTTGTGCCGTTTTACTAACGTATTTTTAAATTTCTCACGATCTGCTGAATCCAGATTGTAGGATCTTCGTTCAGTCCCGGTTTACACAACTTCTTACCTCGTACTTCTGTGCTCTGGTTTCGTTTGCTACCTTCCAGCATTGCCGAGTTACAGGCAGCAAACATAGCAACATCAAGTGAAAAGATCCACCACTTCTCGTGATGAACTCAGGTGAAAGATCGCCGTGGGCACGAACCTGGCTTCGGTTGTTCGCGTACAAGCATTGGAAAAGAGAAACAAACCTCTCTGGCACCCTTCAATGAGAGACAGTGCCAGAGAACTGTGCGGTCGACTGAATCGAACATCGCTTTCAGATCAAGAAAGACAGACATTGTGGGTCTACGGAAAATGTGCCTGCACTCTAAGGTTTGCCGAAGAGTAAAGATGTGTTCGGTACAACCTCGACCGGGTCCGAAACTGGCTTGATTCTCACTCGTACACATTTCGCGGGCACTGGATAAACGGTGGGGAATAAGCCCGATGAGCAGTTTGGGTGCGATACTTACCAAGCTAACTCCTCCCTGGTTTTCACAACACAGAAGTCGTGGTCTCTTTAGGGCTGAACATTACTTTCAGCGGACGGGGGCGTCCAGCGTCACTGACTTTGCCTATTCGTAAAGCTGATTTTACCTGTTTGTTCCTCACACTCTCTTTCCTGAGGACGAACCGTTTCGTTAATACACTCCGGAGATTCATGAGATCATTCTCCAGACGCGCCTCTGCCGTTATCTCCTTTGCCTCAGACAAGTTCACCATCAGGAAATACTGCTCTCTTGATGGCGATGCTTTTCATTTTCGATTCGCTGTTGACATCCAGCCCTGTTTGCTTTCATCCATGGCGGTGCTCCTTTGGCTAAGTAGTGTACTTATGCAACTGTCCTGTGCTGGTTTCGCCCCATAATTATTGAGTTCGGAAGACAAATGGAAATACGTTTGACGCAACAAGAACCATGCATCAGTAGGTCAGTTGCACAGTGAAAGAAGGGGTTTACACTATGCATGATGTATTGTCGTAGATAGTGAATACTGCCGGTTGTAGCCGTTAGTCGGAAGAAAGTAGATCATTCGAATCACTTTCCAAACGCCTGAAATAGGAAGAAAAACAATCGTTATTCGTCTTTCATTCAGTAACTTGGTTCAAAATTTTATACCGGCTTGACATCAAGCTTTGGGCCAACGCAGCAACAAGTATAAAAATAGTGGAAAGCACAATAGAGGGTAAAGGTCAATGATTACAATAAACATCTCCTTCTCGGTTGTATCCGTCGTGAGCGGTCATACACTGTTTGCCAAAAGAGCCCCTCTCCAAACGTGTTTTACATTAGGGAAATCCCTTGATAAAAGCGAAATGTTTTGTTGCACATAGAATAGTGCGATCGTTTTCAAACGGTCACTCACTGGTATATGATTGACACACTTTCGGATGATATAACGGCATTTACTCGACGCGCCGTGTTCGCTGTCAGCCGTGTGATAGTACCTAGTGGCATACGGTCCCATTCCTCCTTCAATGCAGTCTTCGACTACCCTAGAGGTTTGTATTGCCTCCTCTGATCCGATTTCCTCTGGGGCTGATTCCACAAAATTCGATTGGCTTGAAATTAGCGGATTGAGTTGGACACGGGAGCGTTTTTGTACCGTTATGCGCATGAAATTCGCATAAGACATCAGGGGGGCGATATGCGGGCGCGTTATTGTCCATGAAAATCGATTTATTGGTTGTGTTCGAGAGGTGCAAGATGTGACGTGTCAGAAATTCTATGTAAACTTGACCATCGGTGATGCGGTTTAGAAATACCGGACCGCACAGATCTTCCCACCAGATGGTTCCTCGGGCAGGCACCGGGGTGTGTGTGGAATATCTGATAGGAGTAGCACCTCTGAGATGGTTCACCGTAGTGCCCTTGGGGTATCTTCCACCTCTTTGGCCTCCACAAAGTACCCAGCTCACACCTGTGGCTCCACGCAGCTGAAGCATGCACCGGCGGCCATACCCAGGAAAACCACTCTATAGGCAGGTTAAAGCTGAGTTCCCTCTCTTCTATTCAACCTTTCCCTTCTGCCCCCAACCACCTCTCTTTGGTCCTCTATCCAACCATAATGATCCCACTGATAAAACGCTTGATACTCGCAAAGGTTCATTGTCAAATAGTGTCGTGAATAATCCTCTGTCTGGTAACTCACAATTTCTCAAGCCTCGTCAGCCTCTGAATCTATCCTATCCTTTAACGTGCGTACTCATGCAGGCTGGTCAGCAGGCGTGCCTAGTGGTCACAACAGATTCTCTGAAGATTGATGTCTGTTTTTTTTATTACGTGTTTGCGCATGAGTGCAGTGGGACGGGTATATACCCCATAGCCACGAGGGCCTACTGCACTAGTCGGGATAACCGGTAACCGAACCCTGAGACTTGAAGTGGCGAAAAAACACAAGGTCCCAATAGGTTAGGTGTGTTAACGATCCGAACGGCAGTAGATTACTGTCTACCACCAAAGGCGTATATGGAACGCGTATCCAGGATCCTAGCAGTGTGATCGAACTAACTACCCGTGGTATCTCATCGATGTATTTTCTGCGCACTTCAGGAGACGAAGTAGCTAGAGCTACGGGTCAACGTGGTGCAGGAAGTCTTGACTGACAAGGTCGAAGCTGACATTTTAGACTGAATCCCTGTTAACAGTCGTTTATATACTGTGAGACTCCAGGGGTCAGTTGGCGTTCGGAAGGATAGTTGTGTTAAGCGCAATTTGTTTGTGATCTCGGCATACGCTCCGACGGACTGCGGCTCTGACATGCAGAAAGATGAGTTCTATGATGAACTCACCACCCTCGTTCGCATGAGCAAAGGTTCTGACATTGTAATGCAGGCTGGTGACTTCAATGCACAAGTTGGCAAACTTAGTGCATCAGAAACTTGTTTAGGTGGCCGTTGTGCTTTACCCGCCGAGCGTACAGATAATGGGGATAGGCTTCTGCTTTTTTGTGCAGGCAATCGATTGTTCTTGTCTAGATTGACCATATCGCATTAAGCTACCGGTAGCGCAGTTCTATTCAGAACTGTAGATCTTACTGGTCCACGTACGTAGAGTCGGACCATGCATCAGTTTTATTGCGGTTATCTCTCCAGCTCCATGGTCATCGACATAAACAGCAAACCCGGTCTAGCCGTACAACGTTTGTGTAATCCCGAATTTCGTACCACTTTTGAACAGAAATTGCCACATGAGCTAGGATCTACAACGAACAGTAATGTAGATGAGCACTGGGCCCATATCCAGTACACTATGCACTTTGCAGCAGGTTTCGCCTGTGTTCGCAGATCCCATGTCCATCAAGGACACTGGATTTCTCAAGAGTTGCCCAGTCTAATGAAGCAAAAACGTACTTCACTTTCACTTTTATGCTGCTGGCTTCTGCTGTAGGATTAGCCAGCTTCATGCATGTCCCGAATGGCACCTGCCCATGAGCGGAAATTGGATGCGAGACATGAGCACAGGGAAATTCAGTTTTCCTGCCAGTTGCAAACGCCGTAGGCAGATTGCAGATCTAATGCCTCAGTGACCGATTTGACAGCACTGACCTATACTTGCAGCTGTCCTCCGAGGTGACAGCGCCATCCTGGACATGAAACGGGAGAGGCACTGTTTTGATATCTGCGTGTCCGGACTTCGCAGGAGATATCCAAAACACATCAATCGTCGGGATTGGAGAAACACTGACAGCTTTTCGATGTCGAAGCACCGTTGTCTCAATGTCTCGTATGAAAGCTTTTCATGGCAAGCCACTTTCAGTATCCGTTGCAGATACTAATGGTGAAATACTTCTAGCCTTCTGATGTCCTCGAGGCGTAGTGGGCACATCTCGCAACCGTTGTTCAGTATTGGACGAATAGCGACTCGGAAAACGCAGATTGTGGTCCGGTCGCCACTCCAAATCTCAGGGTTCGGTTACCGGTTATCCCGACTAGTGCAGTAGGCCCTCGTGGCTATGGGGTATATACCCGTCCCACTGCACTCATGCGCAAACACGTAATAAAAAAAACAGACATCAATCTTCAGAGAATCTATTGTGACCACTAGGCACGCCTGCTGACCAGCCTGCATGAGAGTACGCACGGTAAAGGATAGGATAGATTCAGAGGCTGACGAGGCTTGAGAAATTGTGAGTTACCAGACAGAGGATTATTCACGACACTATTTGACAACGAACCTTTGCGAGTATCAAGCGTTTTATCAGTGGGATCATTATGATTGGATAGAGGGACATAGAGAGGTGGTTGGAAGCAGAAGAGGGAGGGTTCAAAAATAATCGAATATAAGGTGGACGTTTGAACATATTGGGTTCTGTTGAACATCCTAAGTACTTTTCACCTCATTTTGTAGCCGTATAGCCATTCCCCTTAAGAATCACATCTACTGAGTCACACTTAAGAAATTGTATCTTTGGAATATTTAGGATTTATCTCAGTTAAGTCAGGACCTGCTCCCGTATAGAGTCTATAGCCCGTGGTCCTCGGTTTGTGACACGATAGCGAATATACTCGGCAGCGCGCAAAGCAGAACTCAAAACGCTGGAGCGGGACAACGTGTGTATTGGAGGGGCGCAACGGCGTGCAGACGACGTACACAGGCGGAGCAAGTGGCGCCACCAAAAATGGTCATTGTTCAAATAAACAAATTTGTTAGTCTTCGTCATCGAGTGCTTTATTGGCAGCACTGCAGGGGTCTTCCCCTAGAAGGCCGACGCAGTTGGGCTTCGACCCGTGATGGGTACGTCGGATTCGGTGGCGAGAGACGTTTTCCATGCCTCCCGCCGCGGTCGAACACAACAGCGAAGCCAGCACAAGCCGTTCTCCATGACTCACACTGGTCGCTGTTCGTGACCTGGCAGTGGTGATTGTGTTGTAGATTTTGTCGTTGTCGGCATATCCCAAAGTCCCGTGTCCCTGTGGTTGTCATTGCCTTCGTAAGCGAGCCAGCGTCCGGCGTCAAATGAGTCCAGTCGCGATCCAGTGAGCCTTGTGTTGGAGCCATGTGAGATCCTGGAATTCCATATGGTTCTGTCTGACGGGACGAGCTAGAAGGCAAGAAACACAAGGAAGCTGCGCCTCGAGGCGCGATCGGATATTCGACTGAGGGGGACATACCGGCGCAATACAGGCTACCGCCACCCTTGTCGTGATCACCACGTTGTCGTGCATTCATGCATAATGGGACTATGTACAAGTTGAATATGAAGAGTAAACTTAAATATATACAACTGTTACATATTCAGAAAACCTCGTTGGCTGTCGCAGCTCGCGGCCGCGTCGATTTCTCCTGTTGACCGGTGCAGCTGTGTCTTTCGTGGAGTTTGGTGTTGCAACAGGTAACGAGGGGTCGTTAGTGGGAGTAGCAGGGGCCGACTCGGGACGACTAACCGAAGGTTGTGAGCAGGTGGGGACACTGAGCGGGTTGTTTGAGGTGGGTTCTGCCTCGATGAAGGCTTGTTTGAGGCGGTCTATGCTGATGGTCTCCTTCCTGCCCTCGACGTCCACCACGTATTTCTTTACCTTTCGCTGGACGACGCGGAACGGGCCAGAGTAAGCCGCCTGCAGTGGTGATCGAACTGCATCTACTCGAATAAACACACGGCTGGTGGTAGCTAGAGCGGTAGGTATGTAGTTGCTCAGGATTTGTTCTCGTGGTGGGGTGGGCTTTATCACCCGCATTTGGTGCGACAGCCGTTTTGCGTAATCCCCGTAGTTAAAACTCATAGGTGGTAATGGAGAAACCAACTCACCTGGAAGTCGTAGTGTGCAACCATAAACCAGTTCAGCCGCCGTAACACCCATATCGGCTTTAACGGTGTTACGCAGTCCTAAGAGAACGATCGGCAAAACTTCACTCCATAATGGGTTATCACGAGCACGAAGGGCAGCTTTCAGCTGGCAATGGAATCGCTCCACCATGCCATTGGCCTGAGGATGATAGGCCGTCGTCTTGTTGTGTCGACAACCGACTGCGTTTAGTAGCTCGTGGAAGGCGCCGTCGAAATGAGAACCGCGGTCAGTGGTCACGATAGCAGGGCAAGTGAACTGACTCACCTAATCAGTTAGAAATGCTTTTGCAGCTTCCTCTGAGGTTGGGCGAGGAATAGGTATGGCCTGTGGCCAGCGGGTGAAACGATCTACGCAAGTGAGGATGTAGACGCAGCCATTGGATGGCGGAAGTGGCCCCACGAGATCCACATGCACATGATGAAAGCGTGCGTCCGGTTCGCAGAATGTGCCTAAAGTAGATTTGGTGTGACGCTGTATCTTAACTCGTTGACACTGAAGACAAGCACGGGCCCAAAAACGTACGTCACGTTTGACGCAAGGCCAGACGAATCGCTCGGTGACTAGTTTCACTGAGGCGGTTACCCCAGGGTGCGATAAGTTGTGGAGGCTGGTAAAAACTCGTCGGCGAAAACTGGCAGGAACTAGTGGTCGGGGTCGACCTTGTGACACATCGCAAATGATGGTTACGTCCGAAGTTGGAAGGGCCACTGACACTAGGTGCAGGGAGCTGTTGTGTCTGAGTTGCTCTACCTCAGGATCCGTCGTTTGGGCTGCGGCGATTGCTTCTAGGTCTATGCCCATGGGTAGTGGGTAGTCGATATTGTGGACGCGTGAGAGTGCGTCTGCTACGGGATTGTGTGCCCCAGAGACGTGTCGAATGTCCGTAGTAAACTGCGAAACATAGTCTAAGTGGCGAATCTCGCGTGGCGAATATCGGTCAGAAGCTGACTAGAGGGCGTAAACTAGTGGTTTATGATCTGTGAACACTGTGAACGTTCGGCCCTCGAGTGTGTGCCGGAAGTGTCGGATACCCAAATAAATTGCCAGCAGTTCTCTGCTGAACGTACTATATCGGGATTCCGCAGGCTGGAGACGCTTGGAGAAGAAAGCTATTGGTTGCCATGAATTGTTGACGAATTGCTGCAACACTGCTCCAACAGCCGTGTCCGAAGCATCTGTTCCTAATGCCAGGGCAGCAGAAGGATCGGGATGTGCAAGGAGTGCTATGTTGGCGATAGCATCCTTGATCAAAGTAAAAGCTGCCTGCGCCGTGTCGGTAAAAATGAATTTCCGCTTACCTCCACGTAAAAGGTCTGTTAGAGGCTGCATTATTTCGGCGCAGTATGGGATAAAGCGGCGATAAAAGTTAACCAAGCCAGAAAATTGGCGCAACTGTCGGTAAGAGTGAGGCTCAGGATAGTCGCGAATTGCCGCCACCTTGTCAGGCAGGGGCTGTATGCCTGAGGCTGAGATTTCATGACCTAGGAACGTGATGGTCGTCCTACCTAATTCGCACTTAGCAGGGTTAATGGTTACACCGTGTTGGCTAAGGCGCTCAAAAAGAGGACGCAGGTATGTCATATGCTCTTCTTTTGAAGAACTTGCCACCAAAATATCGTCTAAGTACACGTAGACATTCTTCAAACCGCGTGTTGCCTCATGCATAAACCTTTGAAAGGTTTGGGCTGCATTGCTGAGCCCAAAAGGCATGCGCAAAAACTCGAATAGTCCGAATGGAGTTGTGACAGCGGTTTTAGGGATGTCAGCCTCTGGTACTGGGATTTGGTGGTAGGCTCTGACGAGGTCGATTCTGCTGAAAACAGAACAACCAGACAGGGTAGAAGTAAGATCTTGAATATGTGGAATGGGGTACCTATCCGGGACAGTAGCCTGGTTGAGGGCCCTGTAGTCACCGCAGGGGCGCCAATCGCCATTAGGTTTAGGAACCATGTGAAGGGGCGAGGCCCAAGGGCTACTGGACGGGCGTATTATGCCTAATTCTAGCATGTGTTCAAACTCAGCCTGTGCTACGCGGAGCTTGTCTAAGGTCAAGCGACGTGGTCGGCTAAATGCTGGGGGTCCTTTAGTGACAATATGGTGGGTAACGTTAGTGGTCACCGCGGGAAGGGGGTCAGATTGTCTTAGCATTGCCGGGTAAGCTGAAAGTAAGTCTGCGTACGGGTGTTCGGCCTGCGGTTCGATGTATAGGGGCGTGATGTGATTCACGGAGGAATACGACCCGGTTACGGAAAGAGAAGTCTGCCGGTCGACAACTCTCCGGCCTCGTGCATCGATCACGTCGGGCTCACCAGTTTAGGATTTATCTCAGTTAAGTCAGGACCTGCTCCCGTATAGAGTCTATAGCCCGTGGTCCTCGGTTTGTGACACAATAGCGAATATACTCGGCAGCGCGCAAAGCAGAACTCAAAACGCTGGAGCGGGACAACGTGTGTATTGGAGGAGCGCAACGGCGTGCAGACGACGTACACAGGCGGAGCAAGTGGCGCCACCAAAAATGGTCATTGTTCAAATAAACAAATTTGTTAGTCTTCGTCATCGAGTGCTTTACTGGTAGCACTACAAATATAGTCTAAAACAAGGATTCCGTGAAATGAAAATCGTTTGCAAAAGACTGCATGAGAAGTGATGAAAAAATTCAGAAATCGCTTGCTGATTCTGTATTCGTACTTTTGTCTCATGTAGCTTGTAATTGTGATTCTATATGGGACAAGTCAATGTAGATAGTAATGCACTGGCAATACGTTTATCATTTTTTAGCAGTTGTCATGTTCTCCGTTATGCCGTTTTTGGGACACCACGGATCACAGTGGCATCGCTGTCGTACAAAGCTACCAACGAACCTGTTTTACAGCATAGACGGGGAAGTAGAGAACGCCAAAAGCTCGACAACATTGTTCAGTCAATGCTTTCAAAGTGTCCTCACGAGGTTCCGATATGTATAGGCTCCGAAGAGCTCACCTCGTCCGATCAACGGAAACAAGTTTTGGTACGTTCTATTCAGTAGTATTAATAACCTCACTATAGCCGTTCCGCCATAGTCACACCCTCGCTAACTTTTACTATGCCTCCGAACAGCAGATAAAAAGCGCGATCTGTGCTGCTTTGAAGGCCAGAGAGAGTTGGTCCCGGACAGAATTCGACACACGTGCCCGTATTTTCCTCAAGGCAGCTGATATGATTAGCGATCAAAATCGTTTTCAACTTCTAGCCTCCACCATTCTCGGTCAGGTTTGTCTTTATTTCTTGCATATTTACCTACCACCTCAGGCAAAGACAATATTTCAGGCTGAAATTGATGCAGCTGCTGAGCTAGCAGATTTCCTTCGATTTAATGTGCAGTTTGCTTCGGTATGTTTGTTGTTCACAGTATTTGTGTTAATCTCATCATTAACATCATTATCTCTAGGATGCTCTTAAATACAAACCGATTGATACACCAGATGCTCGAAATAGAGTTATTTATCGGCCTACAGAGGTAAGGGTGTTCACTGATTATTCACTGGATTACAATCTAGGGCTTCTGGGCTGCTATTCCCCCGTTCAACTTTACGGCCATTGCAGGAAATCTTGCTAGTGCTCCTGCCCTGATGGGCAATGTTGTACTGTGGAAACCCTCTGACTCGGCGGTATACTCCAATTATTTGGTCTATCGGTAAGCCTCGTTTTGCTATATTGATGCGGTTAATTTCGATTTGAATCACCAATTGCTTTGTGCAGTTTGGGATCAACTCAATCCTGAAGTAGCATTTTACAGTCTGAAGATACAAAATCTCTCGCAAATGTTGGTGTACTACTATCCGACCCGTTCGGAAAGCCTTTTAACTCATCTAAGCTTTTTCTTAGAAGTCTGGCATCATCCACATACTCCACAGTGAACAGTTTACCAGGGTAAAATTCAGCACCACGATTGTACATTTACGGTAGGAGTATTTATTCATAGAGTGAAGTGAAATGAAGCTTTCAAGAATATCGAGTTTCGTAGCAATCTTATTTGGAAGGTCATTAAAAGTTGCAGCTCAGTTTTTTCGACATAAAAGTCTACGGAGAGATATTATTACTTTTGGTGCGTTCTTCAGCAAAAAACTGTACCGGATCAGAAGCCTGCTTAGGAGCGAAAAATGATAGTGTAATTAAGCGTGTTGTCTGCTTTACAAGATCTGTCTAGGGATTGTCTGACGACAAACAGTAATCCCATTGTCAGAAAGCCATGAAAATTTTTTCGAGCCAAGTCGCTGATCAGTTCAAGCATGCCAGGCCGAACCAGATAATCAATAAACCGCCGGATCACACAAGGCTTAACCCATTTCATTAACCGAGTAGTTATCTGCAGTGCCACGCAGATTAGATCTATGCTCAACAATCAGTCCGGCCAGCGCTTTATCAACCGAATCAACCCGGCAGAGCATGAACCTGAATGGACACTCGAATTCGGGAATGTTCCATTTTCACTTTAAGTACAGCGTCGTTGATTTCTGTAGATATACTGTCTTGGCGTGTTGTGTTGCTGTCTTTTAATTTGTAATTCAGAACTATATATATATATATATATATATATATATATATATATATATATATATATATATATATATATATATATATATATTCCACACCCGCCTGACTTCGGTCTGTGTGCCAAACAAAACATGGTTCAGTCGGGGAGGAAGGGGTAGATAGTCCTAGTCTATGATTTTTTTGCAGGCGCAATACTACCAGGTTGGCCAGGCCAAAGCGGGTGGTTTTCTTAGGGGTTCACAACCGGAGTCTTGAGCTATCCAAAGCTCAGTCTATACATCCTCCGTATGAGGCCAAACATCCTGTGCACCTCTCCGCCACAGATGTCGGTGAGCATATTGTTTTACGCCTCATAGGCCACCCATGGTTGGTTTGGAATCAGAGTTTAGCCATCTGTAGACTGACTTTTGGTCAGCCAACCCGGTTGAGAGCGCCGGGTATTCGCTCTTGTCCTCTAACTTTAGTGGGTCCACCTCCGCCACGAGGAGGCAGTGAGTAGAACTTCCTCAGCGGAGACTGTATTGGATGCACGGCCACTTGGGAGCATATTGAGAGGCGTTCAGGCCGAGTAGCCAACTCAAAGCCTGAGAAACCCATCCCCGACCATACTGAGACCTTTGGAGCGGGTGGGAGGAATAGGAGTCGCGAGCAGAAGCTATGGGCGTGGGCCGTACCTGGAAATTCCGGAGTAACAAAAGCGAGAGTCACAATGTATTTGGCGACCTGACGTTTGAGCCATGACGAGATGGCAGACCTCCGATAGTGATCTGAAGACGAATGTGTAGGCGCAGTTACGTCTTATAGACCTTCTGTCCACAAAACTGCTGCATACAGGACGCACACCCACGGGCGATTCCGTCACTGTTGACCACGTTGCGCGAAACATCCCAGATTTTCATCATGATCCGTAAACAGGAGCGTCGTTGGATATATATATATATATATATATATATATATATATATATATATATATATATATATATATATATATATATATATATATATATATATATAAAGCTAGTAAAGCTAAACTAACGAGGCTTTACATTCAGTGAGCATACAAAAAGAAACTACTGTGTGGGAATTCGTAATAATCTTTTGCGAGGAATCGGTTACCTGATTAAATTCGAATCATTTTCTTCAAATAGGTATGAAGCACGCCTAATTCAGATATTTAATCTCTGATACCACTCGTATTTTTGTTCTGATTCTGGTTTTTATAGCGTTTTTCGCGAGGCTGGTTTGCCTTCTGGAGTCATAAATTTTGTACCTGCAGATGGACCCACATTTGGTAATGTGGTAACCAGACACCCACAATTGGCCGGGGTGAATTTTACTGGGAGCACAAGGTAAGGAGTGAGAGTTGCCTTTCACGTTTTGTCATCAAAACAACAATGGTACAAAGTAGTGTGGTGATTTGGGGCCAACAATGGTATCACTTTGGAAGTAGCTTCATCCTGCTTTTGTCCAGCTTTCATTCGTATTATATGCGTCACTGACTGCTGGTCAGATATTAGCTGAATCAGGTATTAAAATTCATCAGCTTTGGTGGGATTTTTAACCTGCTCAGAATCTACCCACATTTAGTCACCTTATCATAGCATGAGAACCGTTAGCTGAAGTAAATACGTTTTATTCCCTGGTCATTTACATCCAATTTAGTGGTCGGATGTCTGATGAAGTGTCGTCGCGCACACAAGAAACGTTTGAATTCTGCCAGTCTGAACCACGTGTGTCGTCTGTTCGACTTCCGATTGTCCATCGAGGATCGAGTGTGTACTGTGGCATTTAGGCCCGAAATATGAGCTATTCAGCTAGATGTGCAGAAATTGTCGGTGTTTGAGCATCGATCGTAATGTCGCTCGGCTATGGTGGAAACATCTTATCATCAATGGCAAACTGGTTGTGGCCTTCGGATAAAAGATCAGTTTCTGGATCAAGCGCTGCGTGGGTTATTATTGGTTCGGACGTATTACGTATGCCCATTAGATAGGTTTCTGCGATGTACACTGTTCTCTGAAGTGGGTAAAGGCTGCATGATGGATCGATGTGCTCAGTCCATGAGATGAAGAAGAGTTATGGAAATTTCAACCAATGGACTTGGTTCGATGATAGCTGATCAATCTTGGGGTTGGTATTTACGAGATTCGCCTGCTGAATGGTTCGATGTGTTAGGTGACATGGCTAGTTGCAGTTGGCTCCGAGTTATTCCTTCGTCTAGACGACTTCCACTTGTGTCTACTTGCACTTTATGGTTTTATTCATTTCACTCTCAATGCGATAATGTTTCGAGGCAGTACAGTAGGGCGAGGTTGATGGTTGGAATAATGGGACTTACGACCGCGTGCGCCCTCCAAGCTGATCGAAATTCAGAATTTTGTAAATGTTGAAACATCGTGGAAACACAAAAATATGTATGCCTCGTGACCATCGGGGATTTATCCTAATCATTAATTTTGCATGGTTTTCAGTGAAACAAATAGAACCCTCTTGGTTAAACGGGGAAGGGGGGGGGGTACTTTCAAAATGAGAATACGGCCAGTTTACTTAGTTTGCCTCGTATTCGAATTTTTGGCGTAGTTACCAACGCAGTGATTGAAATGCTTATTGATCATAAAGTGAATTTTCTACGCATCAGATACATACACATTCGTATGGGAATTGACATTGCGCCGAAATCGTAAACGGGGAAGCGGAAAATACCATGGTGAAATGGACATGCATGCATTTTTTGCTGTTATTTCATCTCATGCCTTGGTTCCAAACGGTTTCCATTTTTTCAGTAATCGAGAGACAGATCAGTTGCTCATTCAACCACCAACCTCGTATTTATGTGCTTTGGTTTTGATTGCTACCTCGCAGCATTGTTGAGATGAGTGCAGAATGAACAGAGAACAGTTTTTTCTCGATGTAGATGTGAACAAAAAAGCCAAAAAGATCAGTTTGCACAGTATGTCCAGGATCGTTTCATTGCATATTTATAAGTGACTTCTGTAGTCACGGTAGTTCTTTATCTAATCAGAATGAAACCGGCGTTGAATAGAGCAGATTTGCGGCCGAGCATGCATCTAAATACTAGGGAAATAAGGAAAGGGCGGGGCAGACTATCACCATGATAGGGCTGGGTTGACGGTCCATTCACGTTGCTTGCACAGATCAGGGTTGTGGCTATGAGTAGCCAGCGCCTCGGCACATTACTCGGGTGTTGGCTTTGGAGTACACTACTTGAAAGGCGTTGCTGGGACTGAAGCAAGGTTTCGATTCCCAAAGATGTTTGTTTCGTTGACCTGAATTTTGTTGGTTTTGTTGGTGGTCATTGTGGTGGAAATGGCTTCCATCAGTTTCTGTAACCACATCGGAATGTGTCCGGTTATTCGATGACGCAACTGTCTATGTCTATGCAGACGGCTGAGCATCGACACTGAAATAAGTAAACTCATTTGGATCTATCGAAGTGTGAGGAGGCATTGGTTCTTTCACCGGTGGTTTTGAAGACAACTGTTGTTTCTGCCTCGTAATACGTACTTTCGACCGCAGGGTTCAAACTTTTTAATTAACCGTTCGATATCATCACCTCTGAAAAGCAGTTCTAAGACTTCCAATGCCAAGTTTAGCTTTCCGGGTCAAACTTACCCCCAAATAGACGGGGTCGCTATGGCTAGCCTACTGCATTTATTATCAGTAAAGCCAATGAAGGCAAAGAGCACCTGTTTGACCAGTTTAATGAGACTCATCCATTCCCTAGGATACTGCAAGCAAGAAGACAATCAAATCAGTTTTTTGGACATCAGAATCCTGCACCAACCGGATGGGTTGATCAAAAGATATGTCTTCTGAAAAGACACATGGTGTAGGCAGTAATTAAGCTTCACAAATTCCGCTCCAATCGCATACAAAATCAGCCTTGTCAGAACGCTGTTCCACCGAGCACGTGCTATTTGGATAAATCAGAACACGCGGAAGAGGCTGTCAAGAAAACGCTTTAAACAAACGGCGATCCAATCACGTTCATCAGTAAATACTCCATGCCTAAGGAGAATGGACAGAAACTCTCAGATATGCCAAAATTCGGTCTGTTTTCAATTGCTTTTCAAAGATAATGGCATGAGTCGGTCACCAAAATAATTGTCTGAACTCTGTGGTCAAAGGTACCTATTACCGTACGTTTCACGGTCGTCTTACACCTACGTGTTTTTTTACCGATGACCCGTGTGAGGCAACAATCGACTTGAGCTTCCCATGGCAGCTGCATATTCCATTGGTGCTCGTTTCGACCACCAGGTCTCGCGTTTTTCATGTTGAGCAGTTTTGTTGATAACTCGTTTCATGGTGAGACATATTCCTTCATGCTTGATTCCAACCGTGATAGACTATTGCACGTCTGGAAGATAAAGAGGCTCGGCGGGAATCGAGGGTTTCACAGCGCGACTTATCGGGCTACAGCTTACCGCACGATATGAATGCGAAGCGTTTATAATTAGCCACCAGTGCTGATTGATATTATTTGGGGAGTCATTTCTTGATTTACAGCTAGGGTGTTTTCAACGATGGTCGAAAGAACTGGTTGAGACATCTTATTGTAGTCTGATCGTTGATAAAGTGTGCGTTTTGTAAACCCACAAGAACAGATTAGCTTACTCCAAATCGTGGTCGGAGTCAAGACAGACAGACCAGTACACTCAATTCCAGTTTTTAAACCATCACTCTCGCACTTCTGTGCCCTGGTTTCGGTTGCTGTCTTGCAACACCGTCGAGGCGAGGAAAAATGAATGGAAGCAGGAAGTTGAAAAGAGCCGAAAACGAAGAAATGAGTGGGAATCAGGAGGAGGAAGGGTGCAACTGCACCAGTACACTTGGCAATCTTGAATAGAGCCCTGCAGTCTGTGGCGTGTTGCAATATCCGTTTCGGTTCATGACTGAATTATTGAGAGAGGACCCTAGGCAGCGTGCAGGCGATTGATATGTCTGAGTTTTATCATTCTCATCAAACAGACTGTCCGGAGTCAAGTGATATCACTGAAGTTAGTCACCATTGTACTTATTAGAATTTATTTCATCATTGACTTATTGCTAAGCAGCCCGCCATGGCTTCACTCACTCATGATATATTGGTTCTTCAAAAGGAAACAATTTGATTTAATAATTTTTCCATCCTCTTCATTTGTTTCACTTTTTTACAAACTATTTCTCAAGCAGTGACATTCGTATGCATTAGAGTGGCAAGCAAGCCAGTTTTTGATGACTTTCTCTTATCAATACAGCCAAGCTATACACAGTTCTTGGAGCTAAAATATGACTGGAAATCCGATATTGGATACAGTGACAAGAAATCATCCAGATGACTGTTAGATTGGCCTCTTGATGATCACTCCAGGACGAATGATTTAGCGAAAGCAGATGCGGCCGGTCGGTTACCGCGGCCAAACCAAAATGAACAGTCGAAATTGTTTATTTCGCACGCTAAGGCTGGTTACTACGCTGGGGTAAACCGGAAAGTGAATCAATTCCCAAATTAATGCGCCTCAGCGACTGATCCACCGTTGGCCCAAGCACTGTTGGTCCAGTCAAGCGTCTCACCTCTAACAGAAAGACTCTCTTGCCTTCGAGTCATTTTAGTTTATTAGTTCAGAACATATTGCTGGTATAGGATGAAGAGTAACTGTCACTAACTGTTGCACCATAAACTATTTGGTTCAAATTGGTATAAGACAACATCTCTTTTCATTAGCTGGTCAAATGGTCAACCACCGTTTGACGGGGATCCTTACTCATCTTATTGATTCGTTGTCCCATCATTTGCGCTTCCGTTGACTCAAGCTTTGGCCTAACAGGCGCTAACGTGCCGTCTACCGGCCAAACCACTGACGTGGTTGGCCCACTTCCACCTTGCCCTCTATTCTAGACAGTTGATGGTATGCTGTCTGCTAGCGGGACTAAACCGTCTATTGAAGCTGTTTCAGGCCATACCCTAACACCTATATGACCGTACCAGGAATGATTTACGTCTGAACTTAAAGCACACTTTTGACTCAGTTTACAGTCTTGTCCTGTGTCTGCCTGACTAGGAGCATCACGATGGGGGATAGCAACTAGGTTACATGGCAAACCAAATGATGATGGGTTTTTAACAGCTAGAACAAGATATGAAGGCCAGAGTGGAGTTAGTTTTGCATGTTCGGTTTCTGTCCTTGATGACTGCTTTCCGGTTGTCTTCCATTTACGAGCACCTCGTATGCACGCTTGTGACGGTCCTAAGCAGTGTCAGTTGAATCATTCTTGTGAATGGGTTTTGCAGTCAAAGATATGGGAAGCGGACTATTATGACTCTGATATTCTCTGAACATCATTGTGAATGTTTTTTTTACAGAAGTAACTTGCCTATCTGCGTTTGATGGCATGAGTGCGCTTGGAATGGGTCAGCTTTCGTTTCAGCCATTATACAAGTAACTTGGGTAATTTGAATGGTAAACATTGGCATTTTGGAATAACTTATTTCATTAATAGCTTTTAATCCATTCTGTGTTCATTTCTACTGATCAGGAGTCTAATTCATTTCTTCTGGATAATTTCTGGTCTTTAGGCTCAGGTGAACCGTATGTTTCAACCCAACTTGTGTTTTCCCACAAGAATCCTTAGTAGTTTTTCTGTCCGGTGAAAAAATGATAACTAGAATTTGTACCAACACATGTGACATAAAGACGCGCCAAACAGATGTGGGATTGTAAACAATGAAATCGGATCGTCCTAATTCCTGTTTCAACTCAGATCTTGTCTGCCCCGGAATGCCAAGTGTCCCTTCACTTATCGAGGAAATCTAAGCCATTTTGCGCAGTCAACTTCTGGCACTTATTCCACTGGAACATTTTAACTGGATAGACGAAACCAGCCGGTTGACCCACTACGGATTTGCCTATGAACTCTCGGAGATTATGCACACACACACACACACAAGCACACGCGATGAGATTCGTATTTCTCAATGTTGAGACAGAATGAGGTCAACCACAAAGTTCATTCTCCACTAAGATGCTATCTTATTTCTTGCTTGACGTTTTATCCGCGCAGATTGTCCGATTATCACGTTTTAAGGTTATCTACGGTATTCCTTGTGGCATGCGTTTGCGAGAAAGGGAGAGAGGAATTGCCTACCAAGCTAACATGAGTAGTGTTGTCTGACAGGGAGAACTTTCGTTTAGACCCGGTCAACACAGTAGTCAATCTTTATGTAGCATCCCTTGGGTCATCAAGGTGAAAATTCTGTGCTGTCTGCATGACTTTCTTGCAAACGATGCTGTTCACAATGCAGAACTTACCATACTTTTCCGTCGTCGCGATAATCCATACCAAAGTCATCTCATTTACTGCCCAGAACTTTTCTTTGGTTTTGAGGTAGCACCTTTCCTGAGAAGTACTAGTGTTCAGAAGATCTTTGATAACCGTTCGATTAGATATAACATTGTAAACGGTCCTCGAAATACCAAGTGGCGTAGCCACCGAGCTTTACGTTTCACAAGGCTGATTAAATATATCCGATCGTTTAGTCATTGTCACTCCAAATACTACCTAATCGCACTCCCGATATCCGTGTGCGTTCATCGCAGGCGTTATCCAATCAGTGAACAGCACCAATTGTGTCATACTAGCTGAGCCATCGTTGACTAAATGTGACATTGCATATCCGTTGGTCAGAGTTCCCTCTCTGAGTTCCCTCTCTGTTATTCAACCTTTGTCTTCTGTCCCTAACCATCCCTCTTTGCCCCATCTATCCACCCATAATGCTCCCATTGATAACACGGTCGATACTCGCAACGATTCACTGTCAAATAGTGTCGGGAATAATCCTCTGTCTGGTAACTCACATTTTCTCAAGCCCCGTCAGCCTCTGAATCTCGGCTCCTTCAACGTGCGTACACTCATGCAGGCCGGTCAGCAGGCGTGCCTAGCCCTCACAATGAACTCTCTGAAGATTGATGTTTGCTGCTTAAGCGAAACGCGTATCCAGGATTCGAGCAGTGTAATTCAACTAACTGCTCCTGGTATCTCATCGAGGTATATTCTGCGCACCTCAGGAGACGAAGCAGCTAGAGCTGTGGGTCAACGTGGTGTAGGAATTGTCTTGACTGACAAGGCTGAGGCTGCCCTATTAGACTGGATCCCTGTTAACAGTCGCTTATGTGCTGTGAGACTCCAAGGGTCAGTCGGCGTTCGAAAGGATAGTTGTGTTAAACGCAATTTGTTCGTGATCTCGGCGTACGGACTGCAGCTCAGACTTGCAGAAAGATGAGTTCTATGATGCCCTCGCCACTCTCGTTCGCAGCAGTAAAGGTTCCGACATTGTAGTGCTAGCTGGTGACTTCAATGCACAAGTTGGCAAACTCAGTGTGTCAGAAGCCTGTTTAGGTGGGCGTTGTGCTTTACCCGCTGAGCGCACAGATAACGGGGATAGGCTTCTCCAGTTTTGTGCAGACAATCGATTGTTCTTGTCTAGCACAAATTTCCGACACAGCTCGCGTCGCACAGCGACATGGCGCTCTAACTCTACAGGTACTTTTAGTCAAATTGACCATATCGCCGTAAGCTACCGGTGGCGCAGTTCTGTTCAGAACTGTAGATCTTACTGGTCCACGTACGTAGAGTCGGACCATGCCTTAGTTTTAATGCGATTATCTCTCCAGATCCATGGCCATCGTCGCAAACCGCAAACCCGATTAGCCGTGCAACGTTTGTGTGATCCAGACGTTTGCACCCGTTATGAGCAGAAGTTAGCACATGAGCTAGGATCCACGGAGAACAGTAATGTAGATGAGCATTGGTCTCATATCAAACAGGCGATGCACGTTGCAGCAGGTTTTGCCTGTGGTCCTGGATCCGTTGTCCATCAAAGACACTGGATCTCGCAAGAGTCGCTGAGTATAATGGAGCAAAAGCGTCAGCTTTCGAACCGTAAGGAGATGAATAAGATGCGGAGAAAGCTGCAAAGACAAGTTACGCGAAGCCTTAAGAAGGATCGCGAAAATTGGTGGGTCAATGTAGCCGAAGAAATGGAAGTGGCAGCTGCTTCAGGTAACAGTCAAAGACTGTTCAAACTTATTCGTGACACCAGTGGACGGCGAACTCAGGTCAGTGAAGCGATTTGCAGTAGGAATGGAGAACCCATCCATAACAAACAGCAAAGGCTTGACCGATGGGCCGAGTACTTCAAGGAACAGTTTAGCTGGCCGCACGCTAGTGTAGTTACTCCCGTGTCAACAACTGTGACTCCTTGGGTGGTATCACTTGAGCCCCCATCAGAAGTAGAAGTAGAGTCATGTATTCGATTACTAAGGCGGGGGAAAGCGGCAGGTCCCGACGAACTTCCTCCAGTTCTTTTCAAACTGGGTGGTGAGGCGTTGATAAAATCACTTACCGCCTTGCTCCGTGACATTTGGAACGAGGAGCGTATTCCGTTAATATGGAGCGAGTCATTGATTGTTCCCATCTTCAAGAAGGGAATACGCAATGACTGCAGTAATCATCGTGGGATTAGCTTAATCCCGATAGTCACCAAAGTATTAGCTTCGATTTTGCTGCACCGTCTTACACCGGCTCGTGAGAGGAATGTCCGCGAACAGCAGGCTGGATTCCGCCCAGGTCTAGGATGCATCGACCAGATTTTTACTCTTCGCCGACTACTTGAAACGCGTCACACGCACCGCCGACCAACAATAATGATTTTCTTAGACCTGAAAGGCGCCTTCGATTCAGTTGATCGAACATCGCTTTTCAGTACTCTTCATCGAAAAGGTATGCCCCAGAAGTTCGTGAACCTAATGAGATCATTGTATTCTCATACTTCTGGCCGCGTAAGGGTTTACGGTGAACTATCCGGTCGGTTCGAAACGACCAGTGGTGTTCGGCAGGGATGCCCTTTGTCTCCATTCCTTTTTAACTTCGTCATGGACGAAATAATGGAGAGTGCGCTGCAAAATCTTCAGGATGTAGGCGTCGAACTAGGAGATAGTGAAAAGCTATGTGACCTGGATTACGCAGACGACGTTGTCTGCTTGTTCGAATCCACGGAACATGCTCAGCGTGCACTAGATAATCTCGCAAGAGCTGTAGCTCCATTCGGCATGCGCTTTGCACCTTCAAAGTGCAAGATGATGTTACAAGACTGGATGTCAACGATTCCGAGCTTGATGCTCGACGGGGAGGTGCTGGCAGTTGTCGATCACTTCACCTACCTCGGTAGCTGCGTGACGACGGATGGGAGCACAGTAGTAGAGGTGAGTACGCGGATATCCAAAGCTCGAGCGGCGTACGCTGGACTGAAGCACTTGTGGCGCCGATCTGATATTTCACTGAAGTTGAAAGGTCGTGTATACTGTGCCACTGTGCGTTCAGTTTTGTATGGTTGCGAGACTTGGAGTCTGCGTGCTGAAGATATTCGTCGTCTTGAGGTTTTCGACCATCGATGTTTACGTAGTATCGCTAGGATTGGGTGGAATAGCCGAGTAAGCAACGATGAGGTAAGAAAGCGAGTATTGGGTACTAATTCAGAGAACGTTTTGTCACAGCGTATCCAACTTAGTAGACTTCGTTGGTTAGGACACGTGTTACGTATGGCAAACACACGTCTACCGTACCGTGTCCTATTCTCCGTTCCTCCTAGGGAGTGGAAGAGACCACGTGGAGGTCAACAGATGACGTGGCAGCGAGGAATGAAAAAATGTACAGCAGACTTAGGAAAAGTAGGTGCTTCACGTCTTCGTGGTTGGGGTCCAAAAGATCCCTCAACCAGTTGGCTGGAGACACTGAAGGATATGGCTGCGAACCGCGAACAGTGGAGATCGTGTTGTCACTTTCTATCGAATCAGAATGTTTGATCGGTGTACGTTTGTACAGTTAGACTGTGTATTCCGTGTGTTGGCTACTAGGGCATTCTTTTCTTTTCCCACTCATATAGGTCCACTCCCTGTCCATCTTGTATATTCATACTTTTTAATTCAACGTGCAACATGGTGAGAAAGGCAGTGGTCAGTGGGGCTTGCCCTACTGTTTAACGCTGTACGATGATGATGGTCAATGGCCAAGCTGGGGATCCGTTAACGACAGGGTGAGAAAGTAACAGGAGGTGCGACATACTGCCGGAGGAACATTGCATGTTCTCAGCTCTTGAGTTATTTTACATACTGTTGGTTTGGGTTTGCTGAAGAGTGGGAAGATATCAGAAAATGTGACAGCTGTATTTAACCTTGCTATTTTGGACGCTTACATTTCCGTGCCGTTGCTGATTTCCCCACCATAAAGCCACGATCACAATGGCAAAAGCAGCGTCTGATCTCGTGCAGTCTTTCAAATTTTACTACTAACTGGTTAGAATTCACGGTGTGATAAATATTTCCAAATAGAGAGGTATATTACCCAGGTTCGAATTTGATGCCGAGTGTTTGACGGGCATGCTGCTAATCTCATTTCGACATGATAGTCATGACAGTGAAGAATATGCGACCAGTGACCCGAAGCTCGGTGCAGTCCGTCAACCTGAGCTCTGAGCAACCCAAGTACTAAATTACAAAAGTTTGTATGTATCTTGCGAAAACAGATGTAGGTGAAAATTCAGTGTTCTTGTAATAGTAAGACCTTGCTTGGTGGTGGATGGCACAAACGAAATCGAGTTGTTCTCCAATCTTGGATGTAAAAAGCAGGGGGACAAACAGGGGCGTACCTTGGCTGGTGTTCCCGTTGCGTGTGTTTTGCTTGCCCACAAATAAAATTCCTCAGTGTACATTGTTCTCCAAACACCAAGATCCCGGTTAGAGGGTAGATCGGGATGGCCAGTTCGTAACACAACAGAAAGGTATGAAAAACTTAACTTGTAAACTTGACCAAGTGGGATGATTTAGAATTCCGGGTTGGTGTTCACGAGATTGCCCACCGGGATAGATTTAGTGATATCGCCAGGTACCGCGGTCAGTGACGTAGTTGCATTCACATTGTTTCTTCATCATCATGAATTCACTTATAACTTCCTTCCCTGTTCGCTTGCTCTTTATAATTCTGTTCGTTTTTCTCCTAATAAGTCGATGCTGCGAGGTACCAATCCAAACCAGAGCATATAGGTGCGAGGTTAGTGGTTTACAGCGCTAAACTGAACTGATCTGAAACACAACCAGGACTGTAAGAAAACGACCACCAAAAGTGTATGACGGTATGGAAAGGAGGAAAATCGAAAGTGAATCATGGTGAGAAGACGATGAAATATTGTTCTGATGCAGCTGAGGAGTTCATGGGGACGGTTTGGAAAGCAAAACAGATTTAAAGTTCGCGAAAAATTCCTTCCCGTTGATCCATTTCGGTAGAGCAAGAAGAATATGGTGGGCTAAATTGATGTTGACCCGCAGTTTCGCGTTCTCTCAGTCAGCTGCTAACGCACATTTTACATTTTCAGGTTAAGTTTAAACGGTGGGCAGAATGTGTTAGCACATCCCGCACAACTTGAGTCTTCATGGCGGTAAATCACCACCTAGTGCAGTGGCACGTCATTTGTTGGATTCAGGTCACTGTAGTGACCCGACTAGTGCTTTCCGAGCCATCTCGAGATCAAGAAATAAAAAAGCTCGCTAAGGTTCACGGAGGCGGTATTCATTCACCGGACAAAGCTTGAATTCTGTTTCCAAAAGACTTGTTACGCAACTTGAGTTGCCGTGATAGTGACTTGTGACCTCATCCTAATTTGTCTCCCACCTCCCCCCCCCCCTTTTCATCTCAATTGTGTCGCACGTTTTAGCGCGAATAACAGATGTTCGTTTGTATTAGTACAACTGCCTATTATTTGAACTTAATGCAAACATATGCGGTGTGCGTTAGTGGCTGATCGAGAGAGAGCGCGAAATCGATGGCTACTATCAATCCTACCCACGTTGTCATTCTGGGTCCACTGGAATTTTAAGTCATTCCAAGATCATTCCGGACTCAACAGAAGGGAGATGATCGATTGCAGGGGGTTGCCCAGAAATGCAGATGCTTCCGCTTCTCAGCATGGGTTGGCTCTATCTACAGAATGCTTTACGTGGGCCTCGAAGCGTACCAAGATTTTAATGTGACCGAGAGAAGTGGGGCTTCAGTGTTGTGTTTTTAATGCGCAAGCACAGAACAAGGGATGGTCAGCGATTTTGAGAAAAAACCGAAAACGAGGAAGTGATAGTGGTGTAGACAAGAAAGTCCCGCAAGTAATAGAGAACCCGATGATAACGTAATGCTCTGTTACTTTTCCGAACCGAAATCTGTCTGAAGATCTTTGTCTGTTTTGTCGGTTCTATCAAAACAAATCATGAGATGTGTTTTGCTTATAATTGCCCGAACTATCTGGAAAGCGTTGGTTATAACCGGATGCATCTTTGTTGTATTCGAATTTCAAAGCAGTTTTAAGATCTACATCAGTTTTCACAGCAGCTTGCAAAGCAGTCGTGATTAAGAAAACTTGGTTTCTTCATTTTCGTTTTGTTTAGGACATTCCGAACCATACTAAAGGAAATCTCGAAAAATTTGGACCATTATCGAGGATATCCCCGTGCCATCGGGGGTAAGCATCGTTTCACTATTCTTCTTTTCATAGTTGCACCCGAGGCTTTGTGTTGTATTCTTTTTCGCATTTCCGTCCTCACTTAGTTCAGTCCCGTTCAGTCTCACGCGGTGCGTAAGTTATTAACCCATTGACCATTCGCTTTCAGTCTAGTTGGTCATTTTGGTGTATTAGAATTTCAGTTCAATCCGTCCAAACGCATCAACGCATTTACCCAAATCCACTCCGTGACGCCCGGAAGAATTCACGAAGTACGATACTGATTAACCGGTAGGTTTGTGTGTCATTAGCAACACAACGGCCAATACCAGTATCACGATGATCCTCGTTATCTGCCTGATTTTGTCCACTGCCCACCTTCCGTTCGATTCCACCGTTCGACCATTCGCGTCCCCACTCTAAACGATCGATTGTTCACTTTGGAGTCATTATCACCTACCATTTGTTTTGATTAATGTGATTCATTCCATTTATAATCAGTCCAGTTCAGCCTTCTTCATCCCATTCATCGGTTAACCTCATGCATCAGTGCCATCTTTTTCCCAAGTCCCACCGAATCCGCTACCGTCGGCTGATGCTCTCTTTCGTCCTCGGTGCCCCTTAAAACTAGACACGTTCAACGTGCTAACCCTTATGCGTGTATGACAACAGGAAGGTTGAGCTCGTACACTTGCAACCCTTACCATCAATGTGTTATATTCGAGACTCGTATTCAAGACCAGGTCCATCGTTCGATTTATGCCCCCATCTAACGCCTCTGAAAAGTTCTACTTACACCTTTCTGGAGGCTCTCAGGGTTCAGTTTCTGGTACTGCTGGCGTTTTTGTGGTTCTTAGTGAGACGGCTGAAGCAGTGCGGTTAGACTGGGTCACTTCAGACGGACGTTTATGCTCAGTGAGATTCGTGCAGAGTGAGTAGTCGCCGTTCTGATAGGTGTAACCTGTTTGTCCTTTCCGCGCATGATGATTTCTACGTATAGCCACACGACCTCTTACTCGAAGCGAGCCGGACTGATATTGTGATTTTAGTAGGTTCGTGTAGTTCGAAAAACGAGAAATGTCATTTAGCTCTGTGTATTGACCATCGTCTGCTGCCCGCCAGTATCAGCTTCAGACGCTCCAATCAGCGGTACGCCACGTGGCGTTCGTCATCTTCGAGTCAACAGTTGATTCATATTAACCACCTCGCTATGAGCCACAAATGGCGGTGTTGTATACATGACTGTCGATTGTACTGGAGCACTCCCGTTGACTCCGATCACGCACTAGTTTGCACCAAGCTGTCCATATGCTTCGGTAGGCGCTTTAAACGCACGTTGTAACGACGGTTAGATTGCGATCAGTTGTCTCAACCACCTCGGCTATTCGCCTTCCGAAACGTGCTAGCTGAAAATCTAGAGCTTGCCCCACGTCGAAACGTCAATTAGCACTGGTCCCTTATCGAAAATGGTTTGCATTCCGCTGTTCCAGTGAGTTGTGGCCTGTCAAGTCGCGTCGTGGCACTCTGGATTTTTGCTGAGTCTTTACTTCTCGGCTCACGCCAGTCGATCCCGACTTTAAGTAGTTAAAACAAAATACGTGAACTTATCAGACGTCTCCGCAGAAACTGTGAAATCTGGTGGTCGCAACGTGCCTCAGAGATAGAGCCTGCTACCGCAACGGGAAATTCCTGCAAGCTGTTTTGTCTCACTGGAGTCACCGGTACGAAGGCGTTGGGTGTGAGTGAAACAATCTGTGAAGCTGACAGTTGTACAATTCACAATTAACAACGGCGTCTCGAACGCTGATCGGAGCACTTTCAGACGCACTTTAGCTGACCCTCAGTGCCAGTCTCTCCTATAGCTTTTCCGGCACACATCCAGTGGCGCGTTTCGATAGATCCACCTACCGAGGTGGAGATCCAAAATGAAACCCAGGCCTTAGAACGTCACAAATCGCCGGATTCCGATAGCCTTCCCGCAGCCCTTTTTACGGATGATGGAGTGCAGCTCGTTACAGAACTTCCCAAAAGTTCGAAATTTCGAGGAGTAGTTTCCTCTTTGTAAGGGAAAGGATTTTTGTCCCGATCTTTAAGAAAGGTTTGCGCATTGACTCCGCAAACCATAGGTATGTAGTTCTTATCCCAATCGTGTAAAAGCTCCTTGCGTCTGCCACACTTCACAGGTTGTACCAAACGCGTAAACAACAGACTCGTGAGGAACAAGTTGGGTTTCGTGCCGGTCGTAGCTCAACTCTTCACCCTCTGACAACTGCTAGGGCATCGTCACACTTTCCAAAGACTAACAATAGTCGTTTTCCTGGACATTCACGCGGCCTCCGGCTCTGTCAACAGGCGATCACTGGGTAGTCCTTCGCGTTCGACAAACGTACGCAGTTGGTCGGAGATGACAGTTTCAAATACTTTCGAAAGAACAGGTGTGATGAAAATAGGACGATAGTTATTTGGGTCTGGAAGATCACCGCGTTCGGGAATAGGATAAATCACGGCGTGTTTCCAGGGGATCGAAAAAATAGAAAGTTGCAGAGAGAGACAGAAAAGACGACGTAAGAGAGGAGTCAACTCAGGAGCACACATTTTAAGGACGATGGGTAGTATACCGTCCGGACCGGGTGGTTTGGATACGTTCAGAGAACGCAGCGCTTGGCGGATCTTCCTAGTGCTAATATGAGGTTGAAAGTGGGAGACAGGAAAGAGGAAGAACCGGAGGATTGGGATAAGTGGGTCACGTGGAGTTGGAGGCAAACTGGGATGCAAAAACTTCGGCTTTCTCGTGTGATTCACAAACAAGATCACCAGAGGAATTACAGATGGGAGGGAAATTGGAAGGGCAAAAATTGCGTCAGACTGCTTTGGCAAGGGACCAAAATTTTCGGCTACCGGTGGCAGATGAGAGTAGGCTTTCGGATTTCCAGTGGACGGAGCGTTCTTTGGCTCTGTATGGTTGACGCGCATCTGTTCCTGGCTTGCGCAAGACGGTGGCGGGAGTCGTGAATGGGCCAGCGGTGCCAGCGGCGAAATGTTGAACGCGTACAGCACGATCACGTGCGTGGTTGAACCACTCGGGGGATTTGGGTTTGCCGGGTTTGGAAAAGTGAGGAATACAAAGTTGCATACCTTGAAGAACAATGTCAGTGTAATTAGAAACGGAAACGGAAACGTCTGAAGCAAAGCAGCAATCATTCAAGGGATAGTGGGCTAGGAAATCGCGAAAACCATCCCAGTTGGTTGAACTGTAACGCCAAAATGTGTGTTTCGAGGTAGGTGGAGGACCGGGGCGAGTAAAACTGATGGAACAGGAAATGAGGCTGTGGTCAGACGAGCCAAGTGGAGAGAAAGCAGGGATACCTGAAAACAGAGAAGAAATAGAAGTGAGAATAAGATCAAGGGTATGGGCGCGGTCGCCAGCTCGATCGGGAATACGTGTGGGGAGGTCAACAAGTTGGCACAGGTTGTTGACCACGGCGAAATGTCCGGCTTCGCGCCCCAGAGCCGTAGTGTCCGATGAGTGAATCAGCCAATTTCGATTGTGAGCAATAAAATCTAAGATGGTGAAATGGCAGTTGGGATCCGTAACAAACAAGTGCTCAATGTTCGAAGACAAGAAATCAAAGATGGATGAGTCACTACTGTTGGGTGGACGGTAAACAACACAAAAGTAGTGAATAAAATAAGGAAGTTGAAGTTTCAGCCACATCAACTGAAATTCACGATTGGAAAAGTCAAGATTCTGGATTCTGAATGTGGCGACTGACTGGAGGACAAAGGCACAGGCACCAGCTTTGGGTGAAAAAGAGGAGTGAAAGGTATAGTTGGGAAATTGGAGGTGGTTGGTGTCTGATGAGGGAGAGATTTGGGTTTCGGTCAAAAATAGGGCAGGAGGAGAGGAGGATTGGATAAATTGGTGCACAGAATCGATATTATGGTTCATTCCGTTAATGTTGGTGAAGGTGATGAGTTCGTGCTTGTTTCTCGAGTGAGCAGATCGAGCGAAAGATTGAGTGCATGTGTCGTTGCGTGTTTTCATGATTTGTAGTGTGAAGGAAACCGGCGGCCATGATCCTGAAACTGAAAGTGGTAACCACATAAGGTCTCAGTAGATTGGCAACGGCCACAACCTTTTCCGTCTAATCAGAAATCTCGGTCCACGAAAGCTAAGCTTCAGTGAACTAACAAAAGAGGCAAACGGCTCACTGATTCAGACTCAGGAGCATCGTCGAGTTCGTTGGGCGAAGCGTTTCGAGAGGCAGTTTGATTAACGTTCATCAACAACAAGTGTACCAAATAGCACGATAGAGTTCCGTAGTTGGTTCTTAATCCTCCGTCAGAATCGGGGGTCCTCCGTGGGATAATCTATTCTAAGCGACAAGGCGGCTGGACTGGATGGATTACCTCCTTCTGTTTTCAAAGACGTAGACTCAGCATTATCATTGGAGTTGACGAAACTCCCCTGGTTTCCAGTGATTTTGAATACTGGTGTTGTTCGTAGCCCAGGTTATTGGTTTGTATTCGTTGGTGGTTGCTGAGCTTGGCGTTTACGTCGCAAACATTTCATCACCAGTCGAGGTGACATCATCAATGCACCTGGCAATGAAACGCTTGCGACCTAAACGCCAAGCTCAGCAATCACTCACAGACACAAGCTCCTCAGACTGACATAGGATAGAGGACAAGTTCGGAAGAGTTAGTGTGAATCGGTGCTCATACTGATTTATAAGAAAGGCGTCAGGCCCTGTTACCACAGGGTAATAAGTCTGGTTAGTATCGCACCCGAACTGCTCGCTGGTATTATTTTCCACCGCTCACCTAACGTAGGTGACCAACTCTCGTGCGAGAGTGGAGGTGAGTCCAGCCATGGTCAAGGTTGTATTGATCACATCTTCACTCTTCGACAAATTTTAGAACAAGGACACATCCTCCGTAGACCCACTATCTCCGTTTTTCTTGATCTTAGAACGAGATTCTACTCAGTCGACTGCACAGTTTTATGGCGCTGCCTCTTGTTGAAGGGTGAACCAGAGAAATTCATTTCCATCATCAAGTCCCTTTGCATGAACAGTCGAAACCGATTTAGAAATCATGGTGATCTTCCACTCAAGTTCACCACAAAAAAGTGATATACGTCAGGGTACCACTCACTTTCCCTGATATGGTCTTAGAGACCACCCTCGCTATGTGATGGTAGCGAAACTGGATTTTTTCAGGGTGGAAAAGTGTCAGATCTTGAATATGCGGACAATATAGTTCTTCCAAGTGGAGATCCGAGTAAGTCACAAGCTTTTCTGTGCATCTTGGACAGCTGCTGAGCAATGTGTGATATGCGTTATGTACCTTTGAAGTGCAAGATGCTGTTGCAAGACTGGATTGATCCAGCACAGCTTTTGGCATATGGAGAGGCCATAGACCATATGCAGTTATCTAGGCAGCTGCATTTCACCCGGATGTCGGATATCAGATGAAGTGTCTTCGCGTACTCAGAAGGCTCGTTTGAATTTTGTCAATCTGGGTTATCTGGGGCATCAACATGACAACTGTTTATCTACGAGGAGTCTAGTGTATGCAGCAACAGTCGGGACAGTTTTTTCGTGGTTTGGAGACGTGGCCACTACGGGCAGAAGATATACGAAGATTGTCGGTGTTTAAACACCGATGTCTTTGTAGCGTTTCTGGAGTCCAACGAAAACCGCATAAGCAGTGCTGAGGTTCGGCGGGGAATTTTAGGTTCAAGGATCAAATCATTGAATGGAACACCAGGCTGTGATGTTTGAGACCTGTGTTGCTCAAATTCGTTTCTGTTCAGACAACCATTAACTATGCACTAGGTGGCTTTGGTTGCCATCTCCTAGCGGCTGTTTCAAAGGGAAGTAATGAAGGAGGAAAGAGTAGTCAATGAATAAGAAAAGAAATACACTAATGGAATTAATTCGTTGGAGAAAATTTGTGAATGCAAGATCGCCACTGATCGCAGCATCTAGCCATATCCCCCAACGTATCTAACCATTGAGTGAAAGAGTCTGTTGAACTCCACCGAGGAAGTCTAACACGTCCTACATGGCCAAGTCCACTAATTAGGCTTTTCATACCTTTATTCCATGTCATGGACTGACCACGCTTACCCATCATCCAAGCGGTACCCACCTCAGCAAACATAGCACGCTATGGGATCCTGTCAGGGGGCATGCGTGACACATGTCCCCAACGATGATAGCCTGGTGAGCTTAGGTGTTTCATCTAATGAGTTGATCCTTGAATCTAAGACTTTCCGTCGAACCTGAGCATTGCTCACACGGTGTACCCACCAGATTCGAGAAATACCACGAAGACATCGGTTTTCAAATACCGACAATCTTCGTATGTTCTCCACCCTCAGTGGCCATGTCTCCGAACCACACAGAAGTACGGGCCTGACTGCTGCAACGTGCACTCGGCCTTTGATAGGTAAACGGATATCATGTCAGTGCCACAGATGACTGAGGTTGGCAAATGCCAAGCGAGTCTTCTGTATACGCAGAGACACTTCATCCGATATGCGACCTCCTGGTGAGATGCAGCTGCCCAGATAACAGAAGTTGTCTACCACGTTTATAGTCTCCCCAGACACTGGAAGGTTAGGCGTTGGATCAACCCAGTCCTGCAACAGCATCTTGCACTTTGAAGGTGGAAAACGCATACCGGACATTGCTACGTAATCCGTCAAGCTGTCTAGAAAAGCTTGCAACTTACCTGGATCTTCGCTTAGAAGGACAATGTCGTCAGCATACTCAAGGTCTACTACCTTTCCGCCAGTTGAAAGTTCAATGCTGCTATCCTCACCTGACAAAAGCGTGGTCTCTAGGACCATATCAATCACAAAGTTGAAGAGAATAGGAGAGAGGGGCAATCGTGGCGTACATTATTTTTCATGGTGAACTCGGGTGAAAGATCACCGTAATCGTGAACTTGGCTTTGGCTATTAATGTGACGCGATTTTGGGATGGAAATGAATTTCTCTGGTACACCCTTCAACAAGAGGCAGCGCCACAGAACTGTGCAGTCGACTGAGTAGAATTTCGTTTTAAGATCAAGAAAAACGGAGATAGTGGGTCTACGGAAGATGTGTCCATGTTCTAAAATTTGAGAACAAAACAGCGTGGTGAACAAGCTCGTTTACAGTTATTCGTACTCATACCAATAAATAACGTTGAATATGACTCAAACCAACAAAGGGGTTAATCATCCAAATCATTCTGTGCATGTGAAATTGATCACAGAATGCACTGTATAGCGCAGCACAGTGACGTTACAGACGGTAAATCAAGAAACCTAGTGGCTAACAGGAAATGATTGCTCCAGTCATAGAATAGGAAAATAATACGTCGAACGACAGTAGAGACATGCACCAACATAAACAAATAAATTTGGCAATAGGTCTGCTTGGGCCAGAAGTGGGTTAGTCGGCGCGACAGTGTAGTACGCTGGCATTGGGGCAGCGGTCGGGAGTTCGAGTCTTTGGCGGGCAGTCTTGATGCATGGGTGAAACGTCCAGCTATTTTTCTTACAATGAAATGTACAGTCTTATTGTATAGGCGAATGCTAGGACATTAATGGTGCGAATATCAAACCGATCGGACCAACTAGTCTAAAGCCACAAACCAAAGAACAGACGGTGAATATGTTGGATGCATCTCACAACAGACAAAAAGACGCTTTCGGACTAGCAGAGATAACGCAGCGGGATATTTGGCAGCCAAGAATATAGCCCGGGTGAGGGGCCATCGATCAAGCCGTCAACTGGTGCAATCGGACCAGTCAAACGGAAATAATGCGCAAAAGAATCAAGCTAATGACCACAGGCCACTGGACAGAATGGAGCGAAAGGATCAGTGTTACTGCAGTGTGGTTTGGAAAACGGAGTATATAAACAAGTGTACATGTTCCACGTGCTTAACTTGTTTGGGCGCCCAAATTCAGGTATCCTCACTCGCCTTGCCGTCATTGTTACAATAGCACACCAGAGTCATGAATATAAACGGCGAATGTTCATACAATATACATCATTAGACGTAAATATGAACTGAATCAGTGCATTGGAAACGGAGTGATTAGATCACGAGTGCTAGGCTTCCAGGATGTATGTACGAGCTACTCAGAACAAGTGAGAATGTTATCAGAGCACAAATGACAAAGGGGTTGTTTACAGGTATCATTTGGTTTTTATTAAACAGTTCTTAGGTGGTGGAAACAACCGTTTAATTCAGCACGCGTATATCGTATCGGGTTTGGTATGTACTACAACAAACCCCGAGGAAACAGTGCTTTCATGGGTTTACAACAGTAATTTCGTATCGAATCAGTCCATAGAAAACCAGTTCCCTACTATTGAATTCGTTTAGCGGTGGTATTCATGAATGACTGAAAGGTTGTATTATTTAAATAAAGATGTGTTTCTGACCGAATCAAACCAATTAAAGGTAATGAAACAGTCATAATCTGAATGATCTTCCAGATAACAGCTCATTCTCGTTTCTTTATTCTGCGGCCTCTCACTCTCGTCTATCTCTTGACCCACGGTGTCGTCCTAGGCATTCAGCCATTCTTGTCTTATAATCTTACTTTTCCCAGTCAACTGTTTTGTCATGCTTTTCCCACCTCGCTCTCGCAATCACCTGGGCTGCTCCGCCGTTGAATTGTTGATTGGACCTCAGTTTATCATATTTTTCACCAATAAGTTGCTGTCGACTCCTCGCAACCTGCACTCCGTTCGAATTAACGCGCCCTATCGATTAATCAGTTTTCCACTGATGCTCTCTTTCCTGTCTGTTGCGGCATATTTGCGTGTAGAATGCGGTGGGAAGAACTACCATCTGATCCACTCGTCTGCAGACTTGAACGAAGCAGCTTTGGCCACCATTCGCAGTGCTTTCGAGTACTCCGGACAGAAGTGCAGTGCATGCAGTCGCCTGTATGTGCCCGCCTCCCTGTGGTCGAGAATGAAATCGTTGCTGTTGGAACACCATCGCCAACTGAAAGTCGGTTCTCCACTGGATCCAGACACTTTCACCTCAGCAGTGATTGATCAGACGGTGAGTTCGACTCATGTGTTCTGTTCTGAGACGAATTTCCCCACCCGTTTTGTTGACTGTATTCTTTTGCACTCGCCTTTCACAGCGATAAGCCTAACTGTGTGTCCAGGTGGGAACTTTCCCAATGCACTCTTGATATAAGACCCCTCAAATGGAGTCAGATGTCCGGTTAGATTTTCTTGCTTTCTCGAACGGTGTTGATAGTGAACTGAATCAGTTTATGTCCTCGTATCACAAAGTTTCCAAAGAAAATTTTTTCGTTTCCAGGGTGGAGGTGGTGTACCTTATTCTTATTTGCCTGTGCTCATTTAAGTTTCTATTAAACTATTATGTGGGCCTTCGTTGGTTGGTGTCACTCATCCAATCAGCGAACGATCTCATGACAGCCGAACAAAGACTGAGGCCGGCAAACATTTTCAATAAAACCGTGTCTAGACGAGGTCACACACGAGTACGATTCGGCGTGTGTGTGCATGCGTTCTCACTGCATTGTGCGACTTAAGCGTGCAAGGTACTCTTGGAAGTGTGCTCGTTCAGGCTTTCATGCGATACTTAGGCTTATCGGGAACTGGGAGTATACAGCAATCAACATGCCAGTGCCAAAAAACAATAGAGTGGAAATCCTAAAATGCGGTAGTCGTAGGTCAATGTACAAATAATATCGGTATTTGAGCATCGATTGCTTTACCTCGATTATGATGAGAATATCACATCAGTCATGTTGAGATTGTGTAGGGTTTTTTCTAACTTATAAGCTAATCTCCGGATGTAGCGCTTGATCTGAACAGGTTACGCATGCCCGCTGATATATGTCCTCGGCGTGCATTACTTTCCGAGACAGATAGTATAGAATGGTTCGAGGTGGTATGAGGGCATAAATAATTAACCATTGATAGGCTTCCGGGCTGGGATCTACAGGATCAATCTACCGGATGGTCGGAAGCGATTGGGGGCATGGCCCGGTGCCGCGGTCAGTGGCGTAGTTCCATTCGAACTCATCTTCATGATTTCCACTCAACTGTATTTGCTGTCCTATTGTTCCTTGAAATTTATCGTTTACCTGATGAAATGAAAACTGTGATCATCATGTGAGGGATTCAACTGAGCGTTTGTCAGTTTTCATATGATGACGTAACCCTAACTGAGTCGTTGGTTTCATTACCGAGCCTTTGCGTACCACGGACAAGCAAAGTCAGCGTCTGTGCGTGTGTTGCGAGTGAGATTTAAAATTGCTCGTTCTCTTATCTTGGCGCTCCCTGTACTTCGTTTTTACATTTACTCTTCAGCAGTCGATGCTGCGACGTAGCCACTCAAGCCAGAGTACCGGGAAAGAACTGAACCAAAATTAAACATATGCTTTCCGGCGCCGGTCGGATGACAGATGTCCCTGACTGTCTTGTCTGAGCTTTGAATCTCATCACAGGCGACCAACTTAGGTGATAGACAGTGCTTTGCCGACACCCTGATCCTTACCTCGTCTAAAAAAAACAAGACTGGTCTTTCGCACCGGTCTCTCTCAGTTTTGGATTCTAACCCATCGACCATACTCATGCCTAATCAATAAATAGCAGACGGATTATACGCAGTTAGTTGCTCAGTGAGTTGAACACAGTGTGACAAATCGGAAGTGCGTTACGAACATTTTAGTTGGTAAACAGGTTTTGAAAAAAAGGAACAGAAATTTGTCCTGATTTATATCAGAAAATAAGCTTAGCGAACACGTTTTCGGTGATTTCGTTCCAGTGTGCCTAATGATGACGGCACTCCACGTCGATGACCTTTATTTTGTGTCACGTGACATGGTTCGCCTTCCAGTACCATAGGCATCATAGACACGCACAACCACACCCATTCTCCAGGGATGGCTGAGTGCACCCGCATGTACCCGCGTGCTCCGATCCATCACATGCCTACTGCACTTCAGATCCATTCCAATCTGTTTGACGATTTCGACTACCTGGTTCTTGCTCTCATCAATTCCGAATACGCACGTACGACTGCAATATATTGGTCTTCAAGTAACCTTGCGTTTAGCTCAAGCCCTTTTTGTGTACTGACATTTTTGTTTTGCTCACCGCATGGTATTGACCATATTTCCGCCCTTTTCCGTCGCCGTTCGCGTAGTATTTTTCTTTCCAGCCACCGCGTAAATGTCCTGTGTTCATTTATGTGATACGACTTCCGTTTAGTGTCTCCCCATCTGGGGCTCAAACCACTGACCTTTTTAGCTCTAGCCTAGCATCCTACCTTTCCTCCAATCCGGCCACTTCGGATGATCGGTCAGTCGTGTACTGTCACATGCATGCACGCACGCACGCACCTCACTGGTCTTTACCCGCCTCTCTTTCGGATCTCCGTTTAACGCAAGCGGGTAGTTTAACTTTTAGACGCCGCAGAAACGTACGTTGTCTGCCGCCCTCTTTATTCACCTTATGACTGTCCCTGCTGTCCGTTTCTGATCGAGACTGCCGTTTTATCATAACTGATCTACCAGTTCCGATTGATATAACAATTGAACGTTACTGCCCCAGTCTGCTGTGATCTACATTTACTGCCGTCTCTGTCATTATTATTAATAATACTATTATTAATACACTAGCTTGAGCACGGTTTCACGGTGCTTTGTAGCTGTCGAGAAGACAGTAAGAGTTTTACACACCGAAACGGGTTCACAGTTCGGATAAAACTCCATCCTTGTTTGTTAAAACACGTGGAAGGAAGGGAACTACGAAGGTTCTGTACAGCGGAAGTTTTGACGGAAGTAGATCAAACGTGGAACGGATGGGATTGATTAAGAGAAAATTGTAACGCAATGAGTGTGAACAGTCGACAATGATCTTTTCGGCAAATGAAATCGATACTATTATGTGTTTATCTTATAAGTCCAATATGAGGTCTCTTAAGGCTATACCAGAAACAAGGCCGACGATTCGCAGGTCTCAGCTAATGGTAATGTAGTCTTTTTTCAGCAGACCAGGAATAATTATGGGAGGACAATATAGAATAATGGGAAATACACATTGGTGTACGAAGGAAGAAATGACAGGTTGCCGAATAGTCAAAGTTTACACGTTAGAAAGTAAAATCTACGCAATTTTCTAACTGATTTCTATATGCGAAGACCAATGCAAGTTCTCGTAGATTTACACCGAGGTATTTCACGTGGGTCACACGTGCAAGAGGAGTAGAATTCATAGTGGTGCTGTCTTCCATAAAACGCGACCACAAGGCGGAAAAAGCTCACTCTTGAAATTCTGCATTGTTTACCAGAAGACCAGAATGTTCAGAAAAGTATTGGACATGTGCAGTATTTTCATCACACTCATCTAAATAGGATTGCTGAATTGGCATACTTGACTAGGCGAGCTGGGTAGGTTGCAGTTAATTCGCGAATGTAAGTAGTGAATAAGTATAGAGTAAGAGCAGCTCCTAGGAGAACACTGGCACTACTTGAGAGTAGTCTGGAAACTTTTCTTGCAACTTTGGTACACTGTGTTCTACCCGAGAATTAGTCTCTCAGCCAGTCAAGTAAATGGAGCAACTAGAAGATTCGAATGTTTTTAGATGCAAGGATCGTGCAAGACTGTCAAACACCAATGCGTAGTCAAGACACCTTACTGATATGCACGATTCATTGAGGAATTTTGCAATGTGATGAACTATGCACGCTACTGCATCGGTCTTAGTGGCTTCACGCAGAGTTGCATATAATTCATTTAAATAAAGAGCGACATGACCTCAAGTTAATTGGATGTAGTTACATTTATCCTGGCATGATGCTGTGTTTTCATACCTCTACTCTAAGAGGGACAGTAGACAGGTCTCAGACAGCCACCCCACTAAGCAATAGTAGACAAGCCAAAACGCCTTCAATTTTAGTGGGTCACACCCCACTTTTTGCACCGTCCCTATCGTCACCGTGCTCCATTTACCCGACAGCCCTGCTCGCATAAGTGATACAGTGGAGACAAACGATACTGACCCGACACAATTTATGGTTGATTTATTAGACTGTCATATAGCTTTCCGGAACTATTACATGGAGTTAGAGGACTGTCAGCTGAGTACCGAACACAATGGTTGTTGCTACGTCATTCTGTTACACTGAAACGCAGGCACGGATCACGTGTTCCGCTCCGTTCGGCATCAAAATACGGTTCATCTGTTGTGACGGTGTGTTGAATCAACGTTGGTAAACAGCCAATTCACGTCAGGAGGCGGCACCTGTGCCATTCCGAGACCAAGGCTTGCGACAACAGAAACAAAAGCGACAGCATAGCCAATCGATGCCGCCGATCCATCATGTGGGATGGATGCTATCAGCGCTGTTTAATCTTTAAGGCTTGGTTACCCAGATCGGCCGGGCTAATGCGTTGTGCGCAAGACCTGGAGATATGGCCCAACAACCTGTGTTGATCATCTTTGGGGGTAGACAGTAATGCACTGTCATCCAGCTCGTTACCACATCGGAACTATCTTGGTCTTCACTACTACAGATAATAGTATAAGACTGGGTCCTATTTTTGGAGAAACACGGTAGGTAATGCTTCTCCGTTCATTGTGTTTGCCAACACGTTTTTGATGCCAATTAAGAAGATGCAAAATGTCAACAGCTTGCAGCATTTAGCCCCTTTTAGTACCGACCGACTGAACGAAGGAGAGATTAGCCGCGTGCATTTAGTCACCACTTTTCTGAACTCAGAGCTAATGCACCGTAACAATAGCTCCAATAGCTGACTTGAATGCTAAAAATCGCAACAGTTATGATTTTAGTCAATTGCAAGTGAATTGGCATATTGTTGGAGTTTTTAAAGACACGCTTGTTCACTAGTACAGGGGAAAGTGTTTATCTCCTAGCCTCAAGGACCTATTGCATTATTAAAGATAGCTCGCAACCAGACCCTGAAACCTGGGTGATATCAAAGTGGCTTGGAAGATATACGACTGATTACATGAATACCTCAAATTCTGCACCGATAACATGAAAAATATTACGAGGGAGAAGTTGAGTAAGTTTTGTAAAATGCACTGAGAAACAACGGAAAAAGTGAATATAGGTTTAACGCAGAATTAATTGATTCAAAATAGCCGGTTGAGGTATCAGAACAGTCGGTACAAAACGAGATTGTTTTCCGTGCTTCGCAACTGGCTAAATACAGGTAAATAAAGATGGTACAAGTGAGAACCAAAAAGTCGGTAATCACGGTGACAACAAATGACAATTTTGTGTCCACATAGTTACGGTGCTACCGGTGTCACGAGAGATAGTGTGTATTGATCATTATCGTACAGAATTGCCTAAGCTATCGAATTTGAAAGATAAGTCAGTGAAATTCTTGCACACAATGGACAACAAGATATCAGTGCTTAACGTCATTCCGAGGTACTGAATAGATTCAACCCCGTGTAATCGAATAATGCGTGGAGTGCAGTGGTCATTTGGGGAAGATGGTCGAGGTGAGGTAAAAATACATTCAGAACACTTGGAAGGTTTGAGGAATAGATCACTCTGTCTAGAATAGTTCGCAATATTTAGAATGTTGTCAAATAAGATATAAAATTCTGATTCCCTTGATACAGTATAACGAATGGTCACGACATCAGCGTAGTTGATTACAGTTCCGGAGAAGCCAGACAGGAGATTCATAACTTCTGTGTAGGGAGTGTTCAAGCGCAGCAATTCGAAGAACGCGGGATTCAATAATTAGGAGACCGAACCACTTGCAGGTCAGTATGGTGAAATATGCACCTAACAGACTTAACAGAATTGTTCCGCTAGTTAGGGTTAGAATGGTTAGATAGAATACATAACATTATTCTCTTTGGCTTGGATATCAGTGGCGTGCGTATGTATCCTCTTTCTGTTCAAAGGAAAACATCGATGCTCCGGTACCTCTATGTTAAGATACCTCGGTCGGCTGTTGTGAAGGGCACTCCGGGCAGACTGGGTGTAACGTCAAAGTCTGCGGGAGTAATAATCAGATTGGATGGAAAAACGGTTCACATAGGACGGGAATATGATAGTTCTTGTACGATGCTACAAGTCTGACTTGCTTTTTTGGCGCAGTGCAAACCGAAATGATGCATTTTATTACTCGCATTCATTCTTTCAGTGCTCTCTAGCTGACTGCAATTCATAGAACAGAGTCATGGAACCGAAGAGAAAATACCAAATGAAATAAGGGGTCAGAAGATGAGGTTTAAAATAGCAGTGTCTGGTTCAACAATCAGCGTAAGTTGAACTCAGTTAATTGTGAATGAGGCATGAAGTTCTCATTTGACGTGTTAGTTAGCTTCTGAATTAAACTATCTAACAAATTCCCAAAGGCCATGAGCCGCATGACAGTATAGAAATCTCAACATATTTTTTTCATTTTTTCGTCAGAAGTTCATGATAGCAAAACGTAGTACACAATCGTGAGTACACCCCATCCAATTTGATTCAAAATTCACTGCGGTTGCGTGATTTTTTGGCTGCTGACAATTTTCCCAGTAGTAAAAACTGGAATTCGACCGGTATGGACTGTCACTGAAATTATCTTACAGACTGTACATCATAACAGTATCAGAAAGTGATATGCAAGCGTTGATGCAAACAAAACAATGAGCGACTCATCAGTAATGTCCAGCTAATGAAGCTCCAGGATATCAAATTATCTGTGTTGGGGAGCTATTGCCGAGGAATAGTTCGGCGGTTGTTCAGTATGCTGAGGATGCATAAAAGTTTATAGGATGATGACAACAACTGTGGAATGTTTCCCTCGGGAGTAAGAATAAGTGCAACTTGCTGTGTCGATTGGAACGAGCGAGAATAGTTTCCCTTCGGTATCTCCTGATTCAGGTGAAAAATATATCGCGCACATCGCCGTCTGTGGTACGAGACCATTCTGTAGTTGGTGTCTTTTCTACGTCAATAGACATTATTTCGTGTGCTTCATCAGGCACAACTTTGTGTCAAGAACAGTTGCCTTCCCAGATTGTTGTTTTTCACTACAAAAGACAACATGGTCGATTTTGCAACGTTTACCAAGGAATGATGAACCACATGAAGGACTCCAGTGCTCTGGTTCTGATGTATTACCGGAGGTTTTTGGATCATGCTTATTCAGTACCTTTTAAAAGTGCAAAAAGGACGTAATCATTGCCGAAGAGTACCATACCGCATTATCGGGATTTACGAGGAACTGTGACCCATGTGATGCCATAATGGGCATGGTGAGGGTCAGAGCAATGGTGTAGTGCTACCTACCACTAAAGCTGACCGGCGACGTTGTTTGGTTCCAACCTATTCACGAAGAATGCCTGATTCAAATCGCAGCTTATGTGGCATTCGTCAGTGGTAAGTTGTTATATCGCCGGTGGAGACACGCTTGACACAAAATATCTTAACTAACTGAGACTCAGTAGCACAATTTGTTTCGGCTTTAGTGCACCACAGACTGAGAAAAAGCAGGCACAGGGCCAAGTGGCACATGGAACAGAACACTATACGGACGACGAATAAAGTCTGTGGCTACGTAGTGTAATAGCATAACTGATCAACTGGTTAGGACCACCTAGATTCGTAATCGCACAACACATAGCCCTCCACTGGTCAGTAACTCTGGCACAATGCGCGGGATTCGATAATGCTAGCCCACCCGCTAGCTAGAGAGAAAGAAGCCAGATGCAGCGGGGTTCCGCGCGTTTTTTGGTGACGACAAACACAGACCAAACAGAAGCATGAGTTCTGTTGTTTGTATAATCTGTCCGGGTAACCTTACGAAAATTGTTCATTGACCCATCAGCGAACCCGAAAAGGCAGCATGAAAACACACATCGCTGGGGAGAAAACTGAATATGGTATGGAAATAGGAAATCGAATTGTTGGGAAATTTAACAGATTTATGGGAAGGCAATATTTTGGTCGAAATTGATGGGTCCGAATTAATGAAAAGTACTTTTTTCTGGACAGAAAGTCTCTTAAACACGGTGTTTATCGCTAACCGATCTGCAGTTTAATCCCTAATATTGAATTTGATCTATTGAGCTTGAAAACTTCAATAAATCTGATTCAGCTGGAACAATAAAAAAACCCTGCAAAACTGACAAATGTGACCAGTTCGTTGACAAAAAGTCAGTCCATATTGGTTGGTATACCAATAACGGTGCCGTTTGATTACGTCGGTAGTTTTATGCGATCATGCTGGTTAAATATAGCACTTTCCGAGATATAATTTGCAAAGTCCGGTGTTGTTCATCGTCTTTTCTAGCGGACAAAACAATAGCTTTTTTCTCTTGATCAATATAGAGAATTAAAGAAACAAAGGACACTTACCTATCCAGTTACTTCTATGTATGAATCTGATTCTTGACCATCAGTGCTGCACCTACCGGGCGTTGATTTACCGTGGACCAACGCTACCCTCTTTGACTTTTTGGGCTTAATATTCATGGGTCTGAATTAGTTCCAACCTGACCAGGAAGTTCCCTACATTTGATCTCTCCTTGGTAAAGCTGATGAGCTTCATCTTTTACCTTGCCAGTGTGCACCCCCCCCCCCTCCCCAATCACACACACCTATGTTGATGGGTTTCGCACAACGACTTTTACTGAACTAACGTGGAAACCAGTGTGTCGGTGAGCAGCCCATACAGTGGAAGTCAGATAAGAAAGCCTGAGCATAGTAACACGGACACGGAGATAGGATAAATACAGGCAGATTGTGTGGTGTTGTCTCGGCGGGTAGTACGAGTACGTGCCGAAAAAGGTTAGTGGGGCCCAAATTGGTTTCATGGATGGATTTCAGCATTTAAGTTGATGACAGATACATCATTAGTATCAAATCACAAATCTGAGTAAGCTTACCTTGGGTACCGGATTCGATAACATTTGTCCCTCCAATTCTCGCAGCACTAATGATATATATTCTAACGCATTTCGGTTCAGGACAAAAACAGAGTTGACCAAAGGTGGTTTAGTTATTGTAGCTGCAAAAAGCGCCCTCTGTATGTGCATAGTTTTACCTCTACCTTGGTCATTTTGTACAGTCCAGGTGTCTAGTCTCTATGACAATAAACATTGTTGAGTATGTTTCTCATACTAACATTTCGATACATTGATTCAGATTGGAATTGCCTAGATTGATTACAGTTCATAAACAGGACGTGACAAAGGCATAAACCTTATCCAAAGCGTCTATGTGAATTTCCGACTATCGCCGTGACCAGTTTACTTTTTTGTGTTTCAAGTGCCTTAAAATTCTTACTTTTGACTGTCTCTTGAACGTGATCGTCCCAAACAAGTTTGTTTCTTCCAATGCGTTATTTTTTTGTCTGTCTTCTAACGCTGTAGGCCTTCCGAAAGATTTCTGGCTACTTGGATTATGCCAAATCCTGTCCGGACATAGAAGTAATTGCTGGGGGAAATGCGGATGGCACCAGTGGTTACTTTGTTGAACCGACGATACTGCTGACCAAGAATCCAACGGACAAAATCATGAAGGTATGCCGTATCTGTCTTTTTGAAATCTGATCTTCGATTTCAACAGTTATACCACATTCGACATTCTGTTGCGTTCTGTCCATACAACCATTAACTATGCACTAGGCACGGTGGCTTTGGTTGCCATCTCCTAGCGGCTGTTTCAAAGGGAAGTAATGAAGGAGGAAAGAGTAGTCAATGAATAAGAAAAGAAATACACTAATGGAATTAATTCGTTGGAGAAAATTTGTGAATGCAAGATCGCCACTGATCGCAGCATCTAGCCATATCCCCCAACGTATCTAACCATTGAGTGAAAGAGTCTGTTGAACTCCACCGAGGAAGTCTAACACGTCCTACATGGCCAAGTCCACTAATTAGGCTTTTCATACCTTTATTCCATGTCATGGACTGACCACGCTTACCCATCATCCAAGCGGTACCCACCTCAGCAAACATAGCACGCTATGGGATCCTGTCAGGGGGCATGCGTGACACATGTCCCCAACGATGATAGCCTGGTGAGCTTAGGTGTTTCATCTAATGAGTTGATCCTTGAATCTAAGACTTTCCGTCGAACCTGAGCATTGCTCACACGGTGTACCCACCAGATTCGAGAAATACCACGAAGACATCGGTTTTCAAATACCGACAATCTTCGTATGTTCTCCACCCTCAGTGGCCATGTCTCCGAACCACACAGAAGTACGGGCCTGACTGCTGCAACGTGCACTCGGCCTTTGATAGGTAAACGGATATCATGTCAGTGCCACAGATGACTGAGGTTGGCAAATGCCAAGCGAGTCTTCTGTATACGCAGAGACACTTCATCCGATATGCGACCTCCTGGTGAGATGCAGCTGCCCAGATAACAGAAGTTGTCTACCACGTTTATAGTCTCCCCAGACACTGGAAGGTTAGGCGTTGGATCAACCCAGTCCTGCAACAGCATCTTGCACTTTGAAGGTGGAAAACGCATACCGGACATTGCTACGTAATCCGTCAAGCTGTCTAGAAAAGCTTGCAACTTACCTGGATCTTCGCTTAGAAGGACAATGTCGTCAGCATACTCAAGGTCTACTACCTTTCCGCCAGTTGAAAGTTCAATGCTGCTATCCTCACCTGACAAAAGCGTGGTCTCTAGGACCATATCAATCACAAAGTTGAAGAGAATAGGAGAGAGGGGCAATCGTGGCGTACATTATTTTTCATGGTGAACTCGGGTGAAAGATCACCGTAATCGTGAACTTGGCTTTGGCTATTAATGTGACGCGATTTTGGGATGGAAATGAATTTCTCTGGTACACCCTTCAACAAGAGGCAGCGCCACAGAACTGTGCAGTCGACTGAGTAGAATTTCGTTTTAAGATCAAGAAAAACGGAGATAGTGGGTCTACGGAAGATGTGTCCATGTTCTAAAATTTGTCGAAGAGTGAAGATGTGATCAATACAACCTCGACCAGGTTTAAGCCCAGCTTTTTTCTCGCGCGAGCACTGTTTGTGAGCGTTAGGTCAGCGCTGGACAGTAATGCCGGCGAACAGTTTGGATGCAATGCTTAGCAGACTCATTCCCTGTGGTTCTAACTTCATCACCTTATATCCTTTTTCGATATTCGGTGCGATCACCAATTCACACCAACTCTTCGGAACTTGTTCCCCCTCATACAAAACCGAGGAGTTCTGCCAATTCCAATAATAGGGCTGAGCCACAGTCTTTGAAAATAGATGGATTCAGTTCATCCGGTCTAGCCGCCTTATGTCTTTTAAGATAACTATTCTCACGAAACATTTCCGCCCCTGACGGAGAATTGGTGTCTACAGCCAGAGTTCTAACCACCATGCTAGTTAGAAAACCTGTCGTGGATAAGGATCAATTAAGCTGCTCCTCGAAATGCTTCGCCCAACGGAGTCGACGATGTTCCTGTGTGTGAGTCAATCGTTCGCTTCTTTGTTTAGTTTACTAACCCCTGGCTTTCGTGGACCGGTATTTCTAATCAGACGGAGGAGTTTGCGGCTGTTGTCAGTCGCAAGACCGTTCTTCACCTCCTTACACTTCGCAATGCGCCACTGTTCATTGTCGTCGTGTCCCATGATGGATCACTCTTTTCTGTGATCTCATTCGGAAGACATCAAAACAGAATATAAGTCGGAAACGTGATTGTATACCCTTTACCCAACACGGTTGGACAGTAAGCCAGAACAATATGCTGACTCACGATTGCTGTCTGACACTCGTTGGTACAACTTCACTGTGTCCTTTCCAAACAAATTGTTCAGAGGAGCGTTCGCGTCGTGATGTAAGAACCGGAAATTATTATAGCAGCTGATTGTTTCCGAAAATTCACGCATTGTAGACACATCGGTAAGCGGTGACGTCCATTAAATGGTGTGGATGTTCTCAAGGTCTGGATGTAACCCGCGTGGATCAGTAACGAACCCAAGGTACTTGATAGACATCATGAAGAATTGACGTTTGTCTTCTCGAACGCGAAAACCATACTCCTTGGTGAGATTAAGTAAACTTATGAGCCGTTCTTTTAGCTCATTTGGCGATCGGTGGGCGATAGTTAGTTAATGCATGTATTTTGCTGCACCTGGCCATCCCGAAATCGTGGCGTCCGTGATTTCTTGTGAGATTACGGGAACAGTTTTCACCCCGAATAGTAGGTAGATGTGTTGGTAAGGACCGTGATGCATGTTGATCGCCAGCAGCTCTTTGGACATATGAGTAATGGGTTTTTGGAAATGCGCCTCGACTAGGTCTAGTTTTACGAGGCATTTGCCGCACTTTATTATGTTGAAAATGTTTTCAGGCAAGGGAATTGGATGGCAGTTTGGTTTGAGTGCATTGTCTGACCCTATTAAGAAGGCCGCACAAATACGAGGCTCCCGTTCGGTTTTTTAGCAACTGCAGTCGGAGCAGTTCATTTAGAAAATGAAACAGGCACGATGATGCCGTGGTTTTCCATGCGCTGCGCTTCCTGATCTCGGTGAGAGAGTACTCTATACGACACGGTTCGCTTGGGATGGAATACCGATTAAGCTTTGGGAACGAGGTGCAGTGAGGTCTGTGCACAAGTACACATCCTGACACCTTCCTGAAAAACATCAGGAGATTAGTGCTTTAGGTCAGGCGGTGGGCTGGTTAACTGGGGAGGTCCTGGATTTGATTGTACATGCCTCGAAGTTTCAGATCGATAAATAAGACGCGACGATTTCAGTGATATCCGAAAACGGTTCCGATGCGTATTGGACAGATGGCATAAACCCTCACCATCGTGATCACGTGAAATGGGCTGCGAGTCTCACATGACCGCTATTAGCCACTGGTTGTCGCATGATTAGTGGTCCAAATGCAGTGCAACCGGTGGAGTGTCACAAGTTCGGCGAGACAGTGGTAATATCTGGGGTATTACCCAGTGTTGACTGAGCCTTGAACACTATATCGTCGCGGGGTTGCACGTTCTGTCTGGAAGCGCTTTACCAGGTTTCTGGAATGACCAATTGATCTCTCACTCTGGTTTCGGTTTGGTCTAAAATAATGGTTGGGTCGTCTTATGTCATCGTATTTCTGCTATCAGTATCTATCATCACGGTCAACTTTTTTTGCATCTCAAACAAAGATGTCACTGGAAAGGACAGAATTGATGGGCATGCCATGTCCCAAAGTGTTTACGTGGTGATGAATGACGTCGATCGTGGCGGGGTGTGAAATTTCTCGATTGTGATGTGTTCTTCCTGCGCTTGGTTGCACTCACTATTTGAATAGGTCTCTGTTGTTGTTGGGCCATCGTACTCGGCCGTCTCTCGAACAGTCGTTTCTCAAGGTCCTAATCAGTTGTCGTTTCCGGCATCTCTATGCTTCATCATATCTGGAATCGGGAGAAATCGATTTGCTCCCGTCTAATAGTGCAACTGAGGGCACAGATATCCATCGTTTCTGTGTGTCTGGTTGTCGAATCTTGGGCAGCATCAGCATCCTTGCGTAGAGCCTGCCTGATCTTTGTCCATGGCTCTTCTAGGTCCTTGACATTCGATTGCATCGACAACCTGGTGGATAATTCTGTTTGGAAAGCAGATCAATGGTTATCATGCAGTAGCAGCTGCGGGGAACGGTTGGCTTTGGCGTTGCTTCGGTCACTGACGAGACGTGGGTTGAAACGCTGGCGGACAAGAGCGTGATCAGTATCTACAAACGTGGACCAAAATAATCGACAGTCTTGGACTGGTCCGCGCCAGCGGTAACTGATAGCAATATGGTCGATCTGGGTCGTACGCTTTGAAGACGCAATCGGATGCAAAGTTAGTCACTGCCGCTTTCCGTCCAATAAATTTATACTTTCTAGGGATAGTCTGTGGTCGGGACGTAGTTGGATGTGTTGGTTACCGTTTTCGGTTCGATCGATTGGAATGCCCAATCGTCTTCCAGTATGCCTCGTCTTCTCGGCTGGGCTTACAGTTTGAGCAATAAAATCGCCAGAAACAACCACTATGTCCGTAGAGAGTACGTTGCTGAGTAGCTGAGAGAAATCATAGTGAAATTCATCTTTGGTCTCCGGACAGCTACGATTAGTTTGAACATCCACTGAAACGACGACTGAGCATTGATCTGTTGCTCTTGAACTGAACTGGACCATCCAACCGAACTCCACACAGACGACTGCTGGCTGATATTCACATTCAGCTTTCATGCTCAGAAGGATGCCAGCCCCAGTCTGATGACGAGCACTGGACACCGAGTCACTCGACATGCGAATAGAAAAACAAGAACCCGAGTTCGTGTCTGGGGAAAGAAGAATTATCACTAAAGTTGAGTATCGTATGATTTTGAAGGATTCAGGAGTCCTAGTTATAGCAGCCTGTTGCCCCCTTTGTCAAAATGTGCAGACGTTGAAAGCAGCTGAGTAAATAAAACACAACTCTGAGAATCGATTTTTCATCTTATCCTATCTCCAAGTTATTATCCTTACCGAGGGTTATAAGTTCTTGATCACTACTCAATGTGGCTTCTTGCATCCATTTTAAATTGGGTTTTGAAGGGTGAAGAGCGAAGAGGTAAGAAGTGTTTCCCGAAGGACCGCTGGGGATTTTTGGGTAGATCATACTTCACAGCTACCTTCATTGCTGTAGGGGTTTTTCTTTTGGATTCCTAACCGGAGCCTTTGACCCACAAAGCAGAGGGTCGTTAACTTAGCACGAGAACGTAACCGAAGAATCTGTGAAGGAACTTCTGTTCTTTCACGTGAGATCTGATTGTTGTTCCTATGTTGTCTTGTAGTCGCTAGTGCTTTATTATCGATCCGCCTATCGGATTCAATCCTTATCTCCATGCGCCCAATGGAGCAAGCAGAATGCGGACGAGTTAGCATCCTGTGGAATGGAGGCATAGTGGCGAAAATCAGATGTTGCTTATAAACTGGTTCAGTGATTCGGTACTTTGTCTGGCCTCTACTCATTGACCCGTCCGGCTTTAGAAGGCCATCCTGTGTGTGCTAGCCTCAACCAGTAGACTTGACTGAGTACGGCGTATTATGCTTCCGAGTCCCAGTCCATGAGATCCGCCTATCGGATGTTTGTCATGGCTGAAGGCCACTGGTTTAGTTGAATTCAAATTCTACCATCTTGTATATAATTTCTATCCATAACTTCCCTGTTTTCTTGTTCGCTCTTTTTGTTTCTATTCAATTCACCCTCAGCACGATAATGCTCCGTTACATTTGACCTTTCATCTGTAACTTTCTGTTCCATTCATTTGTTTGTCCTCTATGCTTCCGTTCGTTTCGCTCTCGACTAAACGATGCATCAAGGTAGAAATCGAAACCAGAGTACAGCAGTGTAACGTTACTTTTGGAGGAGCTGAACTGATTTTAGTGTCTGCAGCCATTAGGTCTGTACTTTTTATGCGGTTCTGAAAATTCGGTGTTATGGATGGAAGACGCACGTGGACTGTCGGCGTTTCAGCATCGCAGTCTGTCCAATATTAGTCGAATATGGTGCAAACACCGCGTTAGCAATGTTCGAATGCTTTGAGAACCAGAATTGAGTTTCTATATTGGTAATTTAGTCTTAACAGGTTGCAGTGTCTGGGCCAATGTCCGTTACCTCACCTGACCTACTGGGACCTTATATGGTTCTCCACTCCAAGTCTGGTTGCCGGTTACTCCTTATAGTGCAGTAGGTCTTCGTGGCTATGAGGTATATCCCTTCCGTTGCACTTATTTGCAAACACAATAAAAGTGTTAGGCGTGCCCAGTAGTAGATTTCCTAAGTGTATATTATCCGAATGAGGTAGACCTTAGAGACGAGGTCCCTGACGCTACGCAGTGTACCCAAATCTTGACTGATATGCTTGATCAAGCGCTACTTCTTCCGGTTAAGCTCCGTTGGATGGTTGAATACTATGACTATATGACGCGGTCAGTGCCGCGATTGTATTTGGTTTTTTTCTTTGTGTGCATGATCGTTGCTGATGCTATTCCTTTCTGTCTACTTGTCCTTTATCATTTTATTTCGCATCCGACTCGTTGATACTGCGACGTAACGGCCGAAAACAAAACAGTGGGGTGTGAGGTTGATGATTGATTTAATTTAGTTGGCCTGGACTGAACCGAACGGACAACCTTCATCTTTGGACTTGAAGTGGAGGACCACGTAAGATCCACTTGGGTCCTGCGTGGTAACGATCCGGACGATATCGAGGTGGTGTCTGAGATGATGGATGCCTCGTTCACGTTTCATATTCGATGTTCTTCATATACTTTTGTCTACTTGCGTCAGCAAACGAAACACGCCGGTATTTATTTTTGATGTGTGTGCTTTGCCCCAGAGTGCAGTTCTTTAGGTTTGACCGTAGTCTAACCGGATAATTCAGTTGTGTTTTGTCCAAGTCCATTGTGGGTGAATGGACAGAAAATAATAATCCAGTTAGATAGATGATGATAAAAGCTACTGGTGGTTTTGATTGTGCGTTAGACTTTGCCGCATTCCTTCACTTATTCCATCACTACGAGACTGAACCTTGGCGTGATGTGATGGCTTGCGTGCCTCCATGACCCAAAGAGCTATGCGGGATGGCTACCTTGAGCCGGAGATGCAATCAAGCCTGGAAAGTCAATGAACAGCTAACGCCCGCCTAAGCTGGGCAACCCCTGGCCCGAAGGATGATGCCCCGCCCACGTTCCGCTTGTTTCATTGGGTGCATAGAATTGAGAACTGAATCCGAAAGGTGGATCGATAACAGAGGGCCAGCGAAGACAAGACAAAACGCATGCGGTAATCAGGTCTCACGTGGCAGACCAGAAGAATTTCCTTCACGGGTTCTTCGGTCACGTTCCTGTGCTGGGTTAACGTCCCACTGCCTTGTGGATGAGACTTTTTAGTCAAAGACTCCGGTTAGAGTTCCAAAGAAAAACTTTTGCGGTATGAACAGTCGCGAAGTAGGATTTGCTCAGAAACCTCCAGTATCTTTCCTGTAAAAGACCTCACTAATTTTTCTTCTTTCAACTTAAGATCGATGCAAAACGCCACGGGTAATTACGTTTGTGATGAAAGCAGTAGTTCAGGAGTTGGGTACACATCAGTTACACTTCTTAAGCCTAAGTGTTCACTTCACTTGGCTGCCTTTAATGTCCGCACACCATGTCAGCTAAGAAAACAGACTGCTTTCGCTCAAACTCTTGACACTTCTAAAATAGATGTATGCTGTGTCTCCGGGACACGCATACAAGACCCCACTTATATGATCACTCTTCAGGCTTTCGCTTCACTCTTCGCGTGTTGGGTGATTCGGTATCTAGAGTTCGTGGTCAGGCAGGTGTTGGGATTGATTTGAGCATGAAATCTGAGCGTGCACTGCTAGATTGGATTCCAGTCAGCAGTCGTTTGTGTGCAGTTTGGTTGAACGGTTCTGTTCTTGTCAACACCAGCACTGAAGTGCCGATGCTTGTTCTTCGTGTCTATGTATGCGCCAACTGACTGTAGTTCCTCCGAGAAAAAAGGACGAATTCTGTCAGAATTTGTCTCAGCTACTTCGAAGCGTACGTTCAGCAGACGTGGTAGTCATTGCTGGGGATTTCAACACCCAAGTTGGCCGTTTGGGAGATTCTGAAAGGCACATACGGGGGCTATTTGCTATCCCAGCCAATCGCACTGACAACGATGATTGTCTTATCCAGCTGTGCTCCGACCACAGATTGTTTCTGGCGAGTAAGAATTTCTGCCATAAGAAGCGGCATAAACTGACATGGCGTCCTCCTTCATCTTCACAACGTTGGACTCAGATTGACCATATTGTCATTGGTCACCGCTGGCGTGGACCAGTTGGAGATTGTCGTTCATTTTGGTCTACACCTGTGGACTCAGATCACGCCTTGATACGTGGTCGCATCAACGTAAATGCCACCAGTCCCGCGCCGTTGCTTCTGGATGATAACCAGCGGTATGATTTCCAGACGGAGCTGTTCACGATTATCTATGCAGCCGGATGTTCAGGACCCAAATGAACGGTGGCAACAGATCAGTGAAGCTTTATATGCCTCTTCAAATGCAACCCAGGACTCTGGTCCAATCAGGTCTCACAAACAATGGATATCTTCGACATCAGTTGCTCTGTTGGACGCTCGGATCCGTCCCCCGGATGCCAAATTCAATGAAGTGCGTAGACCCCTAAGACACTAACTGACTAGAGGCCTGAGAAATGACCGTGAGCAGTGATGGATTGCGAAATGCAGAGATATACAAAAGGCTGCGTCCATTGACAATACTCGCAATCTTTTCCGTTCGATTATAGGCACTGGTCCATGGAAGCCCGTTGTAAATGAGTTAATCAAGAAATCCAGTGGTTCACTGATTCGTTCCCAGGGACGTCGTCTAGAGCGTTGGTCGGAACACTTTTAGGAACAGCTCAGTTATCCCACTTCAACAGTGGACCTTCCAAATGTATCTGTCAACGAAACGGTACAGCTGGATATCATTCCTCCATCAGAGATGGAGATTATGCGGGAGATAGGTCACTTGAAAACATACAAAGCTGCTAGACCGGATGAGTTGTCTCCATCTTTTTTCAAGGATGGAGGCGAAGCTTTGGTTTCTGATTTAACAAAACTCGTGCGGTTTATTTGGGATAGTGAGTTGATTCCCAGGGAACAGTGCTAATCGGTGACTGTGCCTATTTAAAGGAAAGGTGACAGATCCTCTTGTGAAAACCGCAAAGGAATTAGCTTGGTAAATATCGCGTCCAAGCTGCTCACTGGTCATATTCTCCACCGATTATCCAGCGTCCGCGAAATGTGTACGAGTGAGAATCAAGCCGGTTTCGGACCCGGTCGAGGTTGTACCGACCACATCTTTACTCTTCGGCAAACCTTAGAGTACAGGCACATTTTCCGTGGATCCACAATGTTTGTCTTTCTTGATCTGAAAGCGATGTTCGATTCAGTCGACCGCACAGTTCTCTGGCACTGTCTCTCATTGAAGGGTGTGCCAGAGAGGTTTGTTTCTCTTTTCCAATGCTTGTACGCGAACAACCGAAGCCAGGTTCGTGCCCACGGCGATCTTTCACCCGAGTTCATCACGAGAAGGGATGTTCGTCAGGGTTGCCCTCTTTTACCCTTCCTCTTCAGTTTTATGATTGAATTGGTTCTTGAGGATGTCCTATCTTCGTGTGATTATAATGGCATCGATCTTTGTTCAGACAGTAAGCTGTCTGGCCTGGAATACGCGGACAATATTGTTCTTATGAGTGAAGATCCAGGTAAGTTGTAAGCACTCTAAGATAGCCTAAACAAAAATGTAGGAATGTTTGGGATGCGTTTTTCGCCTTCAATGGGTAAAATGCTGCTACAAGACTGGGTGGGCTTAAAACCAAGCCTCTTCTTGGCAAGGGAAGTGGGTAAATTTTGTTACCTGCCCAGTTATATTTCAGCAGGTGGACGGACATCAGACGAAGTGTCATCGGCGTTTCGCTTTTGCCAACTTCGGTCATCTGTGGCGTCGGCGTGACATCCGGTTGTCTGTCAAGGGTCGAGTGTACAATGCGGCGGTTAGGCTTGTTCTTCTATACGGCTCAGAAGCACGACCCTTAAGAACAGAAGACAGGCGAAGACTATTGGTGTTCGAGCATCGGTGTCTCCGAAGCATTGTCCGAATATGATGGGAACACCGTATCAGCAATGCTGAGGTTAGACGTGAGGTGTAACGAACCAGAGGTCAGTCTGTGGATCCAGTACGGAATCTAAACAGATTGAGGTGGTTGGGACATGTGTTACGCATGCCCATGGATAGATTTCCTCAGCGTACGCTGTTCTCTGAGGCAGGTGGTGATTGGAAGGTAGGTCGAGGTGATCAGTCCGTGACATGGCAAATAGGTATGAAAACCTTGACCAGTGGACTTGTCCGAGTAGGACGTGTTAGACTTCTAGGTTGGGGTCCACGCGATCCGCCCACTAAATGGTTAGAGACATTAAGTTATATGGCTAGATGTCGCAGTCAGTGGAGTAGTTGCATTCGGACTCTTTCTTTGTCCTTTTGATTTCCGCTTAATACGTTGATTTTTTGAGTCTCAGCTTATACTTCTGTTCTTTTTGCTGCTTACGGGATGATGCTGGGAGGTGGCAACCGGAACGAAAGTAGTGAAGTGCGAGGTTAATGGTTGAAAAAACTGAAACTGAAATCCTCTCTTATTGTGTGATTACAAAATGTACTCACGTACCTCTGGGGTTTGCCTTTTCGAAGGAGAAGATCAAACAGTGCTGATCAGCCAGCCAAATTGGACACTACCTCAAAATTGAGGAAGACCACAATCGTACAGAGGCGATTTGCTTGGCGTAGAGTGGCCAGTTCTATTCAGCAGCAGCTTGGACGGAATCTGGCATGTTGTGTGCGAATTTTGTTCTAAGTAATTGTCGTAAAACGGCGAAATATCATGGATGTTGATACTCCTGGTACAACAGGTATTGGACTTGATTAAAAATGTAAGCTATCATTGGACATGTTTTCTCGATCCTGCGATTAGATAAAACTACGCCGATCATTGGTTACACCGGCTTGTTTAGATTCAGATTTAAAACCTCAATCATTATCATAAGCTTTCCTAATATCTTCCCAGCTAATCATCAAATGCCATATGAAATAATTTCCTAGTTCGATTAGTGCTTTCCCTTATAGGCTATTTGTGACATCCATCTGTCGAAACTCTGTTGACTTTTAAGCACGGTCGTTCTCTCAGCACTACTCAGTTGTCGTGTAACAGCAAAATCGATAACAAAGTTGAATACGCAACACTGAGTTGTCTGGGCCATTCGCTGGAAGATACTTGAAGTTCAAATGCCGATACGGGTTCTTTTCTCATTTTCTTCATAGAATTTTTACCTAGTCTTCACCTTTTATTGCTCTCTCTAACGGGGTTTTCGGGCGATAGAAATTAGCATCGAAATATTTGACGATGCCATTCCTATTTCGTCCCTCCGGCCACTGACTACAATCTACTTTATTCAATTCGCTGCGTTGTCCACACGAGAGAGCTCTTTTCTTCGAATCATACAGGCCCCAACTCACAAGGATTAGCACACTGAATATAAATGTGAAACACGAGACGGAAAATTGGTGGACTTGGAATCCAGCGGTTACACGACATGACTAGTCTCAATCATACAGCAGGGTGCGGAGTTTAACAGCTAACCTGACCACTTATTGTAGAAAGGACACAGAATTCATCTCAAAACAACGCGCATAATAGAAAACCAAGAAATATGTCATATGTACTCGAGTGATTCACCGTTTATATAGCGTCTTCTCCATGGTAGGTCAACGCAACCCATAGAACATGCAAAAGTGAGAAAATGATACAGAGTAGGTCAATGAGGAACGAGCGCGAATAATTTTCTGTCCCTAAGTTAACTTGGGTGAAATCGAAACTAAGGAGCATTTTGAAAGTTCAGCACTTTCATAAAAATAGTATTCTCTACTGAGATCTCTGACTCACATTTGGGTAATAAGGTAAATTTCCCTCGTATTCATCGTTTTTCCCTGTCGCATTCTATCTATCAGGATGATATTTTTGGTCCAATCGTGTGTGCCTACGTGTACAATGACGACCAGGTGGATCAAGTCATGGACTTGGTTGATTCGACCACAGACTATGCGCTCACGGGTGAGTCACGTGATCAACTGATTATCGTAGAGTTGAGCCTTCATACACTTTGGATATATATATATATATATATATATATATATATATATATATATATATATATATATAATATGAGTATAGTTTATTCTGATTTTTGATTTCACCCCAATCAACACAGGTTCGATTTTTGCCAAGGATGAAAGATTCATCCAGCGTGCCACCGACCGTCTGATAGATACAACCGGCAATTTCTACGTGAACGTGCAATCTACCGGTTCGGTTGTCGGACAACAACCATTCGGTGGAGCCCGTCTTTCTGGTCAGTATCTCCATACTTTTAATTTCGTCATTCAGATTGCCTTATCACTTTATTCGCGAGCACTGTTCACGTGACTAATCGAGTTGTTTAACCACGACAGATTTCTACTTAGTATCCTTGTAGATTTCGTTCCAGTGACCGAGCTTCCCGACCTTAACTGGACGAATTAGTCGCGGACCCAGCGATGGTGCTCGAGACCCACTGCCAGTATGATAACATTGTACAAGCCTCAAGTGATTAGAAGTCCGGCTGACAAAAGCACTATCAAAACGAGGCTGGAACCGGATCAGTAATTGAGAACAAAAAAAACGGAACGTCGAAGCAGCACTTGGCTGTCTGCAGTGGGTTCGTGAGAAACATCAAAAGCAGTTAGAAGTTTTTCGAACACAAAAGCACGTGGCCTTGTCCAGAGGGGAACTGCTAGAACCAGACCAGCTGATAGTGAGTCTTAGGAACGTTGTGTATTTTTCACACGCACAAGCATTTAGGTCGTCCGCACGTCGAGCCTAGAGTCAGGCATGGTGTCAACGCCACCAGTACAGAAGAGGGTAATAAAGAGACGAAGGTGATTAAAAACAAACTGTTTTACTTTTTCATCGCATGCATTTTTGTGATTTTTTGAAATACATGAAAGAGGAGGTGGTAAATGAGGGAATGCAAGGTGAGTTGCATGTGGTATGAGTAAAGTGTGTAGTTAAAACGAGTAACCGGGTCATTTGCAGTGTTGTGGTCCGTTGCACTTTTCGGTCGCCCAGTGCGGAGTGAGCCCTTTTGTTCGAGGATGTCCCTGCAGCTTTTGCACAACCGTGTGCCACTCATGATGCTGCAGAAATGTCCCAGACGAACCAGTGGCCGGTACATGTTCATGCGCCTCCATTGAATTGCCCTGCTGGGTGTAATGCATGACAAGGGTCAATAGCTTTATTTAGTTGGTGCCTTCTGTACCTTGCTTCTCGAAGCCACGTTGACCCTGCGTTCGGGCAAATACTCTGTAAACGTTGCAGCACCTCACATCTCGATAGGATTCGTCTTTTCATTTCAAAGATGGTTACATTTATCTTCACCTGTCTGTGGCTCTTGATTTGTTAGCGCTATTGGGTCCACAGTTGCCCCTTTCTGTGACCACATTAGTCACCACTACCACGATCATTTTGTCGTCGATCAGCTTCGCGATAACAGAAGAGTGAACTTATTTACTGATTCCGACGGCGAAGTGAACGGTCCGATCAGAACAAAGCATTCTTGTATTTACCAGCATGGAACTTTAAACATGTCTACCAGTGCAATTTTAGCATAAATTTCTTCTAGGATGCTTTTCTTTATTTGGACAATGTTACCGAAGAATAGAAAAAAGACGGAATTCAAAAATATTGTCGCCGTTGAACCCCTCATTACCTACCAAAGCAGTGTATATCAGGAACAGAACAAATCAAGTTCATACCGGCCCACTGTTTACCAGGGAAAAACGACGTAGATTTATCGGGAATTCTGTAGCTAACCCCATTTGGATGAAGTCTTTTAGCGCCGGGGTTTGCCACGTTGCCTATCTGAATGAATATACGTTGGCGGGAGTGGAACTTGTGGGACAGATTAATCATGATATTGATCTTTGAGAGATGAGCCACACACTCCCCAGTGCTTTAGGCTGGGTGATATCGGTGCTATCTGCTGCCAAAATCTAATCTTCAAGTTCGGAACCCTGACCTTCGCATACTTCGTGCATCGTTAATGATGACCGTGATGATTGATGGTCTATTAAGAACGCAATAACGTCAGGCGACTACTTCTAAGGTGACTTATATATATTCGCAGTCTACGAAATGCTAATTTGTGCGAATTGAATTATCGTTAGTAAATTGTTTGCATCACAGGCAATCATGTGATACCCACCCCGCATTTTAATGTCACTATATTTTTCGGTTTTAGGTACCAACGACAAAGCAGGTGGCCCACAATATGCACTTCGATTCACCTCACCCTTGTCTATCAAAACACAAAAAGCACCGATCAGCTCATGGAAGCAGCAACATATGGAATAAGTCAATCGATCTGTGGAGACGAAACACCTATCTAACCTCACAAATATAACCGAAAAACTAGCGATGCTTCGTTGTCATCTAGGTTCATTTGTACACCACGTCTAACCCGTCTAACATGCATCCGTATTCTTCATGTCTCTGACTGTTTTTATCTTATCGTACGCACAATGACGGATTGGACTACGGACAAAATCAAGTTCGTGCTATTGTTGAAGTTGCGTAAATTTCCCACACAAACATCCATGAACTCAACTCCCTATTCCTTAACTTTATTTCTGTTGTATGCTATCATTGTCAGTACTGAAAATAGAATATCATGCTCTGTTCGCACGATTAGTATTAGTTTTGATCCGTCCTGGTAGCTCAACGAAGAAGACTCTTCTGCCCTCAAACCATCTCAGTTTACTGGTGCAAAATATATCGCCTATATAAGATATGTGCCCATCATTACCGAAACCATGCCCAAAAGCTTATTGTACCTAGGTCCGTCTGACTGGTTTGTATGGTTGTGCCGGGATAGGTTGATTCGGCTCTGGTCGATTCAGACCAGTGTTAACCACTGATCGCTTGACCGACTCCACTCCCGTCGGCGATTCTGATCAGCCGATCACGTGCTGTCTGCTTCTGAGGTTGTGCTTGATTCTGGATGAGCGATGGTTTGCTGTCTGACCACTGAATCAGGCCGTCTATTGGCAGTTTGGCGAACCCATTCCCTCACAGTATTCGTTGTGTTCTTTTATCACTTCCTATTTTTCTGTTAACTGCACACCATCAAAAGCCAGTTTGGTATGTGCCCTGGTTTGCATGGTTGTGTTCAGCAATCGTTTTAGACCTACTGGCACATACAGTTTGTACTCCTTTGATTATATACGGATGACAGGTTGTCGTACAGAATCAATAATGCGGAGGACGTCTGGTGCTCATACTCAGAATAATTGCAGAAACCCCCCAGTACTTTGAAGCCTACGGCTTCCTAACCAAGGGTGTAGAAAAACATGAATCCTTTTACCTCTATTATGATAAACAGTGGTACAATGTTCCTGGGAAAGTAACTAGACTGATTAGAAATTTTTGAAGCGGGAGTTTAACCGTTTGCAGTGGTGGCGGTGTCAAACCCGGTATGTAACGAGATTCGCATGTGGTTTAGCTTGATAACCGTTTGACCACCACCAGTTTGAAGCACATTTTCCTGTGGGCAAATAACTACCAATGTATGTCATTGTAACTATTTCTTCTGATTCCAATGTATGCACTATTTCCGCTTGCAATTCCAACCAGTGTAGTGCGCACCTCGAAATGTCAGCGCCGCGTACGAAAGTGTCAGTATTTTATGACTAGACAACATGGCATTTAAAATGCAAAGCAGCAGTCAAGAAACACACTCACGTGCAACCCTTCGGATCCCGTCCTTGTATGATTGACGCATGACGCACTGACTGGCATGATTGATAATTTTTTACCCTATCTCGTTATCATTACATGCTCGCGCCTGAGTGTAGCGCTGCCTTATTAGGGATAACCGGTAACCAGACCCTAAGACTTGGAGTAGAGAACCACATAAAGTCCCAATAGGTCAAATGTGGTAACGATCTAGACGACAGTGGCTTACTGTCTACCACCAGTGATGGGCGTCGGTGGCGGGAGGCGTGTGAGATGATAAGCAAACGCTCTGTGCTACTTGACCATCCCTAGTCTGCACTGAACAGTTCGATCGTGCATTGGAATTGGAGCAACAAATAGTACGGAGATAAATCCGTTGGACCTTCCGGCGTGGCACATGACACACCCATTACTAGTGTCCTTGTTTCATTGAGATTTGCGTGACTCCCTAACTTATTTAACACGACTAAAGTGGTAGCACGAAAGTTTACTCAACTAAATGTTTATAATGCTGCAGTATTTTCCGCAGTTTAAGAGTCATTCATCGCCAATGAATGTATTCCACGAGGAAATATAAATTGTACCATTTATTTCAGTAAAGAAGGATAACTCCAACTCCAAGAGGTATTTCGATGGTTGTATGAATGTGCTGTTGTGTTTAGCAAAGGGAGCACTCGCGGTTGTTGTGATAACATAGCTGGATTTATGCATAAATTTTCGCTGCAACAGAAATATGCATCCTGTCTGACTGTTCCTCTGGTACTATCTTGGGCTTGTCTCTGTTCTCTTATGAAACCTTTACCTAACTTTTTAAAGCAGTTAAGCACCTCTTCGATAGAATTAAAAATGGAAGGAATACCTTATGGCCAAATAGGCTTCAAATACTTGTTGATGATTACTTTTAAACGACTATCTCGCTGGAGAATGAGTCGGCTCCACGAATATCACGGACCACGCGCTGCAGTTGGGGACGAGTTCGGTAAAGATCGTGATCCAGTTCTTTCATTACTGGGCTCCATAGACCAACTGAAGGCTTAGAAGCCCTACATGTTTTTCCATGATACTGTTCCACATGTTGAGCTGCCCACCAAGTCGGCAACGCTAATCAGGGCAAAAAACAGAACATATTGTTTGTCTGGTTGTCTTTAGCCCCAGTCGCCAAAAAATATGGCCTAGCGACCACAGTCGTCTACGTAGGAGAGGAACGGACGACGTCAGAGCACCGTCCCTCTGCATGCACTGGTGATGAAACCTCCAGTCTTCCGGTATCTCCAGCTCACAGTGGCCAGGTTTCGCGGCCATCGATGAGTACCGGGAGGATAGCAACTCTAAAAATACGAAAACCAGACCATAGACACATAAACAATATATCCCGAGTAGCTATTTAATTGAGATCATTCGAAGGTGGAACAGTTTTCTTATCAGAGTTGGTGGACATGACTAAAACAGGTACATATGAGTGAGTGCATGTGGGTTGAGTCAGATTCATTGGAAGACCTATTTAGTGCACACTTCTCACCAATACTCACAGTCCAGTTGACCGTGTTCGACCAGATATTAGGCTGTCTATTCATTTATTTGGTAAGTCGTAACAAAGCACGATATTTGTGTGATTATGCGACTGGTTTGTGTTATGTTGCTTTTGCAAGATTCGAATGTGAATATGTGGTTATTGCTTGATCATTTTGATTGTCGGTCTGAGGATATGGAAGGTGAGACGAGTGTGGTATGGTATGAAGCTGACTAATTAGCCAACCATGTAATTGGGCTTTCAATGACTGGAATGACAGAGCTAGTTGGAGTAGGAGACACAAGTATAGAGTCAGGTGAACAGGTGAGACTGATCAAGCGATTGAGAGAGTATTAGATCAATTGGTCTTAGCTACGCACGATCAGAAGCACCAATCGATCTGCTCGTCTCTGTCACATTCTGTTCCGTTAGGGTATCAGTCGACTCAGGCTCGTCCAGTTGGCCGCACCTGTCGCGCAAGGGGCGCGCTACGCCGATCATCACTTGTAATGAACCATGAAGGTCCATCACCTGGAAATCAACCAAACAAATGCTCGCCACAACACACACTCATTTTTTGTCCACTACCCACTAATACCTCATTTGAACTGACCAATATGTGATCACCAGTTCACTATCCAAAATAAATCAATAACAACAAATATAAAATAAAACGAGAGACAAATAACAAACTAATATTCCAAATCAACTAATATACAACTTCCCCACCCTAAATACACCCTACTGCCTACTTTTCACCAAATCAGTAGTGAACAGTCCAATCTAATTCCCATTCAACTACACCGTTCAGCACACACAAAGCACATTCGCAATCAAAAGGAAACAAATTAACCGCAATGCGAACATTATTTTGTTAAACAGTTTAGTTGCTAAATTGTCTAGTTTGATCATTACGAGTCAATCGCCTCTGTTGGGAATAGTCGGATTGAAGAAGGATAACGTGAAAAGCCACTGAGAAATCATCAACAAAATGACGAACATGTACACAAGAAACAACAGTGACAGAAAATCGTTGTTCGCAATCATCATCTTGACAACCGAAATGACTAGGATGTAAATGAGAATGACAATGACAATGAAATCCTCGATTTGATAAATTTCCCTCACTCCCAATCCACAGGTGGTTCCCAAGATGTTACTAAGTGCCGCTATCGATGTTGTCCAATTGAATTCATTCAGTCAAATTGTCTTTTGCTCGCATTTCATATTGCATTCTGTTGATTGCACAAGTGAGCTGATCAGGCCAGTTAGTATGGTCAGATGTGGTTGGTTTAATTGATACGCGAACGAATTGATCGATTGAGAGGATAAGCTGGGTGGGTGGGTTTGAAGGGCCCACAACAGTGAAAGAACAATGAGAACAAGCAGGTAAAGTAAATGAACAAGAGAGAGGAGAGTGTGTTTGTTTGTTCGTTCGTGTTTGTGTTTGTGTTTGTGTTTCGAGGTTGCACGAAATGATTACTGTGAGGATATGAGCTGACACATGTTGGATAGGTGGCCTACTCTCGTTACCACACAGCATGCCATCGCCTGTCCATAATAGATGGGAAGTCTTGTGTCGGCGAAGTAGATCAATGTTTTGGCTATCAGATAACATTTCAGAACCTGTCCAGAATTCAGATCGAGGCTTGATTGAACGAAATCGCGAACGAGAGGACAGTGGATTAGTGGTGCTGGTCGAATAGGACGAGAAAGATTTCGCGTCAAACGGTGGCTGACCTATTGACCAACCAACCAGAACAGACGTTACCTGATGCCAATTTGCACCAGTCAGTTTGTGGTGCAACGATTCGTGACAATGACATTTCTTCCCACACATAAACAATATATCCCGAGTAGCTAATTAATTGAGATCATTCGAAGGTGGAACAGTTTTCTTATCAGAGTTGGTGGACATGACTAAAACAGGTACATATGAGTGAGTGCATGTGGGTTGAGTCAGATTCATTGGAAGACCTATTTAGTGCACACTTCTCACCAATACTCACAGTCCAGTTGACCGTGTTCGACCAGATATTAGGCTGTCTATTCATTTATTCATTCATTTGGTAAGTCGTAACAAAGCACGATATTTGTGTGATTATGCGACTGGTTTGTGTTATGTTGCTTTTGCAAGATTCGAATGTGAATATGTGGTTATTGCTTGATCATTTTGATTGTCGGTCTGAGGATATGGAAGGTGAGACGAGTGTGGTATGGTATGAAGCTGACTAATTAGCCAACCATGTAATTGGGCTTTCAATGACTGGAATGACAGAGCTAGTTGGAGTAGGAGACACAAGTATAGAGTCAGGTGAACAGGTGAGACTGATCAAGCGATTGAGAGAGTATTAGATCAATTGGTCTTAGCTACGCACGATCAGAAGCACCAATCGATCTGCTCGTCTCTGTCACATTCTGTTCCGTTAGGGTATCAGTCGACTCAGGCTCGTCCAGTTGGCCGCACCTGTCGCGCAAGGGGCGCGCTACGCCGATCATCACTTGTAATGAACCATGAAGGTCCATCACCTGGAAATCAACCAAACAAATGCTCGCCACAACACACACTCATTTTTTGTCCACTACCCACTAATACCTCATTTGAACTGACCAATATGTGATCACCAGTTCACTATCCAAAATAAATCAATAACAACAAATATAAAATAAAACGAGAGACAAATAACAAACTAATATTCCAAATCAACTAATATACAACTTCCCCACCCTAAATACACCCTACTGCCTACTTTTCACCAAATCAGTAGTGAACAGTCCAATCTAATTCCCATTCAACTACACCGTTCAGCACACACAAAGCACATTCGCAATCAAAAGGAAACAAATTAACCGCAATGCGAACATTATTTTGTTAAACAGTTTAGTTGCTAAATTGTCTAGTTTGATCATTACGAGTCAATCGCCTCTGTTGGGAATAGTCGGATTGAAGAAGGATAACGTGAAAAGCCACTGAGAAATCATCAACAAAATGACGAACATGTACACAAGAAACAACAGTGACAGAAAATCGTTGTTCGCAATCATCATCTTGACAACCGAAATGACTAGGATGTAAATGAGAATGACAATGACAATGAAATCCTCGATTTGATAAATTTCCCTCACTCCCAATCCACAGGTGGTTCCCAAGATGTTACTAAGTGCCGCTATCGATGTTGTCCAATTGAATTCATTCAGTCAAATTGTCTTTTGCTCGCATTTCATATTGCATTCTGTTGATTGCACAAGTGAGCTGATCAGGCCAGTTAGTATGGTCAGATGTGGTTGGTTTAATTGATACGCGAACGAATTGATCGATTGAGAGGATAAGCTGGGTGGGTGGGTTTGAAGGGCCCACAACAGTGAAAGAACAATGAGAACAAGCAGGTAAAGTAAATGAACAAGAGAGAGGAGAGTGTGTTTGTTTGTTCGTTCGTGTTTGTGTTTGTGTTTGTGTTTCGAGGTTGCACGAAATGATTACTGTGAGGATATGAGCTGACACATGTTGGATAGGTGGCCTACTCTCGTTACCACACAGCATGCCATCGCCTGTCCATAATAGATGGGAAGTCTTGTGTCGGCGAAGTAGATCAATGTTTTGGCTATCAGATAACATTTCAGAACCTGTCCAGAATTCAGATCGAGGCTTGATTGAACGAAATCGCGAACGAGAGGACAGTGGATTAGTGGTGCTGGTCGAATAGGACGAGAAAGATTTCGCGTCAAACGGTGGCTGACCTATTGACCAACCAACCAGAACAGACGTTACCTGATGCCAATTTGCACCAGTCAGTTTGTGGTGCAACGATTCGTGACAATGACATTTCTTCCCACACATAAACAATATATCCCGAGTAGCTAATTAATTGAGATCATTCGAAGGTGGAACAGTTTTCTTATCAGAGTTGGTGGACATGACTAAAACAGGTACATATGAGTGAGTGCATGTGGGTTGAGTCAGATTCATTGGAAGACCTATTTAGTGCACACTTCTCACCAATACTCACAGTCCAGTTGACCGTGTTCGACCAGATATTAGGCTGTCTATTCATTTATTCATTCATTTGGTAAGTCGTAACAAAGCACGATATTTGTGTGATTATGCGACTGGTTTGTGTTATGTTGCTTTTGCAAGATTCGAATGTGAATATGTGGTTATTGCTTGATCATTTTGATTGTCGGTCTGAGGATATGGAAGGTGAGACGAGTGTGGTATGGTATGAAGCTGACTAATTAGCCAACCATGTAATTGGGCTTTCAATGACTGGAATGACAGAGCTAGTTGGAGTAGGAGACACAAGTATAGAGTCAGGTGAACAGGTGAGACTGATCAAGCGATTGAGAGAGTATTAGATCAATTGGTCTTAGCTACGCACGATCAGAAGCACCAATCGATCTGCTCGTCTCTGTCACATTCTGTTCCGTTAGGGTATCAGTCGACTCAGGCTCGTCCAGTTGGCCGCACCTGTCGCGCAAGGGGCGCGCTACGCCGATCATCACTTGTAATGAACCATGAAGGTCCATCACCTGGAAATCAACCAAACAAATGCTCGCCACAACACACACTCATTTTTTGTCCACTACCCACTAATACCTCATTTGAACTGACCAATATGTGATCACCAGTTCACTATCCAAAATAAATCAATAACAACAAATATAAAATAAAACGAGAGACAAATAACAAACTAATATTCCAAATCAACTAATATACAACTTCCCCACCCTAAATACACCCTACTGCCTACTTTTCACCAAATCAGTAGTGAACAGTCCAATCTAATTCCCATTCAACTACACCGTTCAGCACACACAAAGCACATTCGCAATCAAAAGGAAACAAATTAACCGCAATGCGAACATTATTTTGTTAAACAGTTTAGTTGCTAAATTGTCTAGTTTGATCATTACGAGTCAATCGCCTCTGTTGGGAATAGTCGGATTGAAGAAGGATAACGTGAAAAGCCACTGAGAAATCATCAACAAAATGACGAACATGTACACAAGAAACAACAGTGACAGAAAATCGTTGTTCGCAATCATCATCTTGACAACCGAAATGACTAGGATGTAAATGAGAATGACAATGACAATGAAATCCTCGATTTGATAAATTTCCCTCACTCCCAATCCACAGGTGGTTCCCAAGATGTTACTAAGTGCCGCTATCGATGTTGTCCAATTGAATTCATTCAGTCAAATTGTCTTTTGCTCGCATTTCATATTGCATTCTGTTGATTGCACAAGTGAGCTGATCAGGCCAGTTAGTATGGTCAGATGTGGTTGGTTTAATTGATACGCGAACGAATTGATCGATTGAGAGGATAAGCTGGGTGGGTGGGTTTGAAGGGCCCACAACAGTGAAAGAACAATGAGAACAAGCAGGTAAAGTAAATGAACAAGAGAGAGGAGAGTGTGTTTGTTTGTTCGTTCGTGTTTGTGTTTGTGTTTGTGTTTCGAGGTTGCACGAAATGATTACTGTGAGGATATGAGCTGACACATGTTGGATAGGTGGCCTACTCTCGTTACCACACAGCATGCCATCGCCTGTCCATAATAGATGGGAAGTCTTGTGTCGGCGAAGTAGATCAATGTTTTGGCTATCAGATAACATTTCAGAACCTGTCCAGAATTCAGATCGAGGCTTGATTGAACGAAATCGCGAACGAGAGGACAGTGGATTAGTGGTGCTGGTCGAATAGGACGAGAAAGATTTCGCGTCAAACGGTGGCTGACCTATTGACCAACCAACCAGAACAGACGTTACCTGATGCCAATTTGCACCAGTCAGTTTGTGGTGCAACGATTCGTGACAATGACATTTCTTCCCACACATAAACAATATATCCCGAGTAGCTAATTAATTGAGATCATTCGAAGGTGGAACAGTTTTCTTATCAGAGTTGGTGGACATGACTAAAACAGGTACATATGAGTGAGTGCATGTGGGTTGAGTCAGATTCATTGGAAGACCTATTTAGTGCACACTTCTCACCAATACTCACAGTCCAGTTGACCGTGTTCGACCAGATATTAGGCTGTCTATTCATTTATTCATTCATTTGGTAAGTCGTAACAAAGCACGATATTTGTGTGATTATGCGACTGGTTTGTGTTATGTTGCTTTTGCAAGATTCGAATGTGAATATGTGGTTATTGCTTGATCATTTTGATTGTCGGTCTGAGGATATGGAAGGTGAGACGAGTGTGGTATGGTATGAAGCTGACTAATTAGCCAACCATGTAATTGGGCTTTCAATGACTGGAATGACAGAGCTAGTTGGAGTATGAGACACAAGTATAGAGTCAGGTGAACAGGTGAGACTGATCAAGCGAGTGAGAGAGTATTAGATCAATTGGTCTTAGCTACGCACGATCAGAAGCACCAATCGATCTGCTCGTCTCTGTCACATTCTGTTCCGTTAGGGTATCAGTCGACTCAGGCTCGTCCAGTTGGCCGCACCTGTCGCGCAAGGGGCGCGCTACGCCGATCATCACTTGTAATGAACCACGAAGGTCCATCACCTGGAAATCAACCAAACAAATGCTCGCCACAACACACACTCATTTTTTGTCCACTACCCACTAATACCTCATTTGAACTGACCAATATGTGATCACCAGTTCACTATCCAAAATAAATCAACAACAACAAATATAAAATAAAACGAGAGACAAATAACAAACTAATATTCCAAATCAACTAATATACAACTTCCCCACCCTAAATACACCCTACTGCCTACTTTTCACCAAATCAGTAGTGAACAGTCCAATCTAATTCCCATTCAACTACACCGTTCAGCACACACAAAGCACATTCGCAATCAAAAGGAAACAAATTAACCGCAATGCGAACATTATTTTGTTAAACAGTTTAGTTGCTAAATTGTCTAGTTTGATCATTACGAGTCAATCGCCTCTGTTGGGAATAGTCGGATTGAAGAATGATAACGTGAAAAGCCACTGAGAAATCATCAACAAAATGACGAACATGTACACAAGAAACAACAGTGACAGAAAATCGTTGTTCGCAATCATCATCTTGACAACCGAAATGACTAGGATGTAAATGAGAATGACAATGACAATGAAATCCTCGATTTGATAAATTTCCCTCACTCCCAATCCACAGGTGGTTCCCAAGATGTTACTAAGTGCCGCTATCGATGTTGTCCAATTGAATTCATTCAGTCAAATTGTCTTTTGCTCGCATTTCATATTGCATTCTGTTGATTGCACAAGTGAGCTGATCAGGCCAGTTAGTATGGTCAGATGTGGTTGGTTTAATTGATACGCGAACGAATTGATCGATTGAGAGGATAAGCTGGGTGGGTGGGTTTGAAGGGCCCACAACAGTGAAAGAACAATGAGAACAAGCAGGTAAAGTAAATGAACAAGAGAGAGGAGAGTGTGTTTGTTTGTTCGTTCGTGTTTGTGTTTGTGTTTGTGTTTCGAGGTTGCACGAAATGATTACTGTGAGGATATGAGCTGACACATGTTGGATAGGTGGCCTACTCTCGTTACCACACAGCATGCCATCGCCTGTCCATAATAGATGGGAAGTCTTGTGTCGGCGAAGTAGATCAATGTTTTGGCTATCAGATAACATTTCAGAACCTGTCCAGAATTCAGATCGAGGCTTGATTGAACGAAATCGCGAACGAGAGGACAGTGGATTAGTGGTGCTGGTCGAATAGGACGAGAAAGATTTCGCGTCAAACGGTGGCTGACCTATTGACCAACCAACCAGAACAGACGTTACCTGATGCCAATTTGCACCAGTCAGTTTGTGGTGCAACGATTCGTGACAATGACATTTCTTCCCACACATAAACAATATATCCCGAGTAGCTAATTAATTGAGATCATTCGAAGGTGGAACAGTTTTCTTATCAGAGTTGGTGGACATGACTAAAACAGGTACATATGAGTGAGTGCATGTGGGTTGAGTCAGATTCATTGGAAGACCTATTTAGTGCACACTTCTCACCAATACTCACAGTCCAGTTGACCGTGTTCGACCAGATATTAGGCTGTCTATTCATTTATTCATTTATTTGGTAAGTCGTAACAAAGCACGATATTTGTGTGATTATGCGACTGGTTTGTGTTATGTTGCTTTTGCAAGATTCGAATGTGAATATGTGGTTATTGCTTGATCATTTTGATTGTCGGTCTGAGGATATGGAAGGTGAGACGAGTGTGGTATGGTATGAAGCTGACTAATTAGCCAACCATGTAATTGGGCTTTCAATGACTGGAATGACAGAGCTAGTTGGAGTATGAGACACAAGTATAGAGTCAGGTGAACAGGTGAGACTGATCAAGCGATTGAGAGAGTATTAGATCAATTGGTCTTAGCTACGCACGATCAGAAGCACCAATCGATCTGCTCGTCTCTGTCACATTCTGTTCCGTTAGGGTATCAGTCGACTCAGGCTCGTCCAGTTGGCCGCACCTGTCGCGCAAGGGGCGCGCTACGCCGATCATCACTTGTAATGAACCATGAAGGTCCATCACCTGGAAATCAACCAAACAAATGCTCGCCACAACACACACTCATTTTTTGTCCACTACCCACTAATACCTCATTTGAACTGACCAATATGTGATCACCAGTTCACTATCCAAAATAAATCAACAACAACAAATATAAAATAAAACGAGAGACAAATAACAAACTAATATTCCAAATCAACTAATATACAACTTCCCCACCCTAAATACACCCTACTGCCTACTTTTCACCAAATCAGTAGTGAACAGTCCAATCTAATTCCCATTCAACTACACCGTTCAGCACACACAAAGCACATTCGCAATCAAAAGGAAACAAATTAACCGCAATGCGAACATTATTTTGTTAAACAGTTTAGTTGCTAAATTGTCTAGTTTGATCATTACGAGTCAATCGCCTCTGTTGGGAATAGTCGGATTGAAGAATGATAACGTGAAAAGCCACTGAGAAATCATCAACAAAATGACGAACATGTACACAAGAAACAACAGTGACAGAAAATCGTTGTTCGCAATCATCATCTTGACAACCGAAATGACTAGGATGTAAATGAGAATGACAATGACAATGAAATCCTCGATTTGATAAATTTCCCTCACTCCCAATCCACAGGTGGTTCCCAAGATGTTACTAAGTGCCGCTATCGATGTTGTCCAATTGAATTCATTCAGTCAAATTGTCTTTTGCTCGCATTTCATATTGCATTCTGTTGATTGCACAAGTGAGCTGATCAGGCCAGTTAGTATGGTCAGATGTGGTTGGTTTAATTGATACGCGAACGAATTGATCGATTGAGAGGATAAGCTGGGTGGGTGGGTTTGAAGGGCCCACAACAGTGAAAGAACAATGAGAACAAGCGGGTAAAGTAAATGAACAAGAGAGAGGAGAGTGTGTTTGTTTGTTCGTTTGTGTTTGTGTTTGTGTTTGTGTTTCGAGGTTGCACGAAATGATTACTGTGAGGATATGAGCTGACACATGTTGGATAGGTGGCCTACTCTCGTTACCACACAGCATGCCATCGCCTGTCCATAATAGATGGGAAGTCTTGTGTCGGCGAAGTAGATCAATGTTTTGGCTATCAGATAACATTTCAGAACCTGTCCAGAATTCAGATCGAGGCTTGATTGAACGAAATCGCGAACGAGAGGACAGTGGATTAGTGGTGCTGGTCGAATAGGACGAGAAAGATTTCGCGTCAAACGGTGGCTGACCTATTGACCAACCAACCAGAACAGACGTTACCTGATGCCAATTTGCACCAGTCAGTTTGTGGTGCAACGATTCGTGACAATGACATTTCTTCCCACACATAAACAATATATCCCGAGTAGCTAATTAATTGAGATCATTCGAAGGTGGAACAGTTTTCTTATCAGAGTTGGTGGACATGACTAAAACAGGTACATATGAGTGAGTGCATGTGGGTTGAGTCAGATTCATTGGAAGACCTATTTAGTGCACACTTCTCACCAATACTCACAGTCCAGTTGACCGTGTTCGACCAGATATTAGGCTGTCTATTCATTTATTCATTTATTTGGTAAGTCGTAACAAAGCACGATATTTGTGTGATTATGCGACTGGTTTGTGTTATGTTGCTTTTGCAAGATTCGAATGTGAATATGTGGTTATTGCTTGATCATTTTGATTGTCGGTCTGAGGATATGGAAGGTGAGACGAGTGTGGTATGGTATGAAGCTGACTAATTAGCCAACCATGTAATTGGGCTTTCAATGACTGGAATGACAGAGCTAGTTGGAGTATGAGACACAAGTATGGAGTCAGGTGAACAGGTGAGACTGATCAAGCGATTGAGAGAGTATTAGATCAATTGGTCTTAGCTACGCACGATCAGAAGCACCAATCGATCTGCTCGTCTCTGTCACATTCTGTTCCGTTAGGGTATCAGTCGACTCAGGCTCGTCCAGTTGGCCGCACCTGTCGCGCAAGGGGCGCGCTACGCCGATCATCACTTGTAATGAACCATGAAGGTCCATCACCTGGAAATCAACCAAACAAATGCTCGCCACAACACACACTCATTTTTTGTCCACTACCCACTAATACCTCATTTGAACTGACCAATATGTGATCACCAGTTCACTATCCAAAATAAATCAACAACAACAAATATAAAATAAAACGAGAGACAAATAACAAACTAATATTCCAAATCAACTAATATACAACTTCCCCACCCTAAATACACCCTACTGCCTACTTTTCACCAAATCAGTAGTGAACAGTCCAATCTAATTCCCATTCAACTACACCGTTCAGCACACACAAAGCACATTCGCAATCAAAAGGAAACAAATTAACCGCAATGCGAACATTATTTTGTTAAACAGTTTAGTTGCTAAATTGTCTAGTTTGATCATTACGAGTCAATCGCCTCTGTTGGGAATAGTCGGATTGAAGAAGGATAACGTGAAAAGCCACTGAGAAATCATCAACAAAATGACGAACATGTACACAAGAAACAACAGTGACAGAAAATCGTTGTTCGCAATCATCATCTTGACAACCGAAATGACTAGGATGTAAATGAGAATGACAATGACAATGAAATCCTCGATTTGATAAATTTCCCTCACTCCCAATCCACAGGTGGTTCCCAAGATGTTACTAAGTGCCGCTATCGATGTTGTCCAATTGAATTCATTCAGTCAAATTGTCTTTTGCTCGCATTTCATATTGCATTCTGTTGATTGCACAAGTGAGCTGATCAGGCCAGTTAGTATGGTCAGATGTGGTTGGTTTAATTGATACGCGAACGAATTGATCGATTGAGAGGATAAGCTGGGTGGGTGGGTTTGAAGGGCCCACAACAGTGAAAGAACAATGAGAACAAGCGGGTAAAGTAAATGAACAAGAGAGAGGAGAGTGTGTTTGTTTGTTCGTTCGTGTTTGTGTTTGTGTTTGTGTTTCGAGGTTGCACGAAATGATTACTGTGAGGATATGAGCTGACACATGTTGGATAGGTGGCCTACTCTCGTTACCACACAGCATGCCATCGCCTGTCCATAATAGATGGGAAGTCTTGTGTCGGCGAAGTAGATCAATGTTTTGGCTATCAGATAACATTTCAGAACCTGTCCAGAATTCAGATCGAGGCTTGATTGAACGAAATCGCGAACGAGAGGACAGTGGATTAGTGGTGCTGGTCGAATAGGACGAGAAAGATTTCGCGTCAAACGGTGGCTGACCTATTGACCAACCAACCAGAACAGACGTTACCTGATGCCAATTTGCACCAGTCAGTTTGTGGTGCAACGATTCGTGACAATGACATTTCTTCCCACACATAAACAATATATCCCGAGTAGCTAATTAATTGAGATCATTCGAAGGTGGAACAGTTTTCTTATCAGAGTTGGTGGACATGACTAAAACAGGTACATATGAGTGAGTGCATGTGGGTTGAGTCAGATTCATTGGAAGACCTATTTAGTGCACACTTCTCACCAATACTCACAGTCCAGTTGACCGTGTTCGACCAGATATTAGGCTGTCTATTCATTTATTCATTTATTTGGTAAGTCGTAACAAAGCACGATATTTGTGTGATTATGCGACTGGTTTGTGTTATGTTGCTTTTGCAAGATTCGAATGTGAATATGTGGTTATTGCTTGATCATTTTGATTGTCGGTCTGAGGATATGGAAGGTGAGACGAGTGTGGTATGGTATGAAGCTGACTAATTAGCCAACCATGTAATTGGGCTTTCAATGACTGGAATGACAGAGCTAGTTGGAGTATGAGACACAAGTATGGAGTCAGGTGAACAGGTGAGACTGATCAAGCGATTGAGAGAGTATTAGATCAATTGGTCTTAGCTACGCACGATCAGAAGCACCAATCGATCTGCTCGTCTCTGTCACATTCTGTTCCGTTAGGGTATCAGTCGACTCAGGCTCGTCCAGTTGGCCGCACCTGTCGCGCAAGGGGCGCGCTACGCCGATCATCACTTGTAATGAACCATGAAGGTCCATCACCTGGAAATCAACCAAACAAATGCTCGCCACAACACACACTCATTTTTTGTCCACTACCCACTAATACCTCATTTGAACTGACCAATATGTGATCACCAGTTCACTATCCAAAATAAATCAACAACAACAAATATAAAATAAAACGAGAGACAAATAACAAACTAATATTCCAAATCAACTAATATACAACTTCCCCACCCTAAATACACCCTACTGCCTACTTTTCACCAAATCAGTAGTGAACAGTCCAATCTAATTCCCATTCAACTACACCGTTCAGCACACACAAAGCACATTCGCAATCAAAAGGAAACAAATTAACCGCAATGCGAACATTATTTTGTTAAACAGTTTAGTTGCTAAATTGTCTAGTTTGATCATTACGAGTCAATCGCCTCTGTTGGGAATAGTCGGATTGAAGAAGGATAACGTGAAAAGCCACTGAGAAATCATCAACAAAATGACGAACATGTACACAAGAAACAACAGTGACAGAAAATCGTTGTTCGCAATCATCATCTTGACAACCGAAATGACTAGGATGTAAATGAGAATGACAATGACAATGAAATCCTCGATTTGATAAATTTCCCTCACTCCCAATCCACAGGTGGTTCCCAAGATGTTACTAAGTGCCGCTATCGATGTTGTCCAATTGAATTCATTCAGTCAAATTGTCTTTTGCTCGCATTTCATATTGCATTCTGTTGATTGCACAAGTGAGCTGATCAGGCCAGTTAGTATGGTCAGATGTGGTTGGTTTAATTGATACGCGAACGAATTGATCGATTGAGAGGATAAGCTGGGTGGGTGGGTTTGAAGGGCCCACAACAGTGAAAGAACAATGAGAACAAGCGGGTAAAGTAAATGAACAAGAGAGAGGAGAGTGTGTTTGTTTGTTCGTTCGTGTTTGTGTTTGTGTTTGTGTTTCGAGGTTGCACGAAATGATTACTGTGAGGATATGAGCTGACACATGTTGGATAGGTGGCCTACTCTCGTTACCACACAGCATGCCATCGCCTGTCCATAATAGATGGGAAGTCTTGTGTCGGCGAAGTAGATCAATGTTTTGGCTATCAGATAACATTTCAGAACCTGTCCAGAATTCAGATCGAGGCTTGATTGAACGAAATCGCGAACGAGAGGACAGTGGATTAGTGGTGCTGGTCGAATAGGACGAGAAAGATTTCGCGTCAAACGGTGGCTGACCTATTGACCAACCAACCAGAACAGACGTTACCTGATGCCAATTTGCACCAGTCAGTTTGTGGTGCAACGATTCGTGACAATGACATTTCTTCCCACACATAAACAATATATCCCGAGTAGCTAATTAATTGAGATCATTCGAAGGTGGAACAGTTTTCTTATCAGAGTTGGTGGACATGACTAAAACAGGTACATATGAGTGAGTGCATGTGGGTTGAGTCAGATTCATTGGAAGACCTATTTAGTGCACACTTCTCACCAATACTCACAGTCCAGTTGACCGTGTTCGACCAGATATTAGGCTGTCTATTCATTTATTCATTTATTTGGTAAGTCGTAACAAAGCACGATATTTGTGTGATTATGCGACTGGTTTGTGTTATGTTGCTTTTGCAAGATTCGAATGTGAATATGTGGTTATTGCTTGATCATTTTGATTGTCGGTCTGAGGATATGGAAGGTGAGACGAGTGTGGTATGGTATGAAGCTGACTAATTAGCCAACCATGTAATTGGGCTTTCAATGACTGGAATGACAGAGCTAGTTGGAGTATGAGACACAAGTATGGAGTCAGGTGAACAGGTGAGACTGATCAAGCGATTGAGAGAGTATTAGATCAATTGGTCTTAGCTACGCACGATCAGAAGCACCAATCGATCTGCTCGTCTCTGTCACATTCTGTTCCGTTAGGGTATCAGTCGACTCAGGCTCGTCCAGTTGGCCGCACCTGTCGCGCAAGGGGCGCGCTACGCCGATCATCACTTGTAATGAACCATGAAGGTCCATCACCTGGAAATCAACCAAACAAATGCTCGCCACAACACACACTCATTTTTTGTCCACTACCCACTAATACCTCATTTGAACTGACCAATATGTGATCACCAGTTCACTATCCAAAATAAATCAACAACAACAAATATAAAATAAAACGAGAGACAAATAACAAACTAATATTCCAAATCAACTAATATACAACTTCCCCACCCTAAATACACCCTACTGCCTACTTTTCACCAAATCAGTAGTGAACAGTCCAATCTAATTCCCATTCAACTACACCGTTCAGCACACACAAAGCACATTCGCAATCAAAAGGAAACAAATTAACCGCAATGCGAACATTATTTTGTTAAACAGTTTAGTTGCTAAATTGTCTAGTTTGATCATTACGAGTCAATCGCCTCTGTTGGGAATAGTCGGATTGAAGAAGGATAACGTGAAAAGCCACTGAGAAATCATCAACAAAATGACGAACATGTACACAAGAAACAACAGTGACAGAAAATCGTTGTTCGCAATCATCATCTTGACAACCGAAATGACTAGGATGTAAATGAGAATGACAATGACAATGAAATCCTCGATTTGATAAATTTCCCTCACTCCCAATCCACAGGTGGTTCCCAAGATGTTACTAAGTGCCGCTATCGATGTTGTCCAATTGAATTCATTCAGTCAAATTGTCTTTTGCTCGCATTTCATATTGCATTCTGTTGATTGCACAAGTGAGCTGATCAGGCCAGTTAGTATGGTCAGATGTGGTTGGTTTAATTGATACGCGAACGAATTGATCGATTGAGAGGATAAGCTGGGTGGGTGGGTTTGAAGGGCCCACAACAGTGAAAGAACAATGAGAACAAGCAGGTAAAGTAAATGAACAAGAGAGAGGAGAGTGTGTTTGTTTGTTTGTTTGTATGTTTGTTTGTTTGTTTGTTTGTTCGTTCGTTTGTGTTTGTGTTTGTGTTTGTGTTTCGAGGTTGCACGAAATGATTACTGTGAGGATATGAGCTGACACATGTTGGATAGGTGGCCTACTCTCGTTACCACACAGCATGCCATCGCCTGTCCATAATAGATGGGAAGTCTTGTGTCGGCGAAGTAGATCAATGTTTTGGCTATCAGATAACATTTCAGAACCTGTCCAGAATTCAGATCGAGGCTTGATTGAACGAAATCGCGAACGAGAGGACAGTGGATTAGTGGTGCTGGTCGAATAGGACGAGAAAGATTTCGCGTCAAACGGTGGCTGACCTATTGACCAACCAACCAGAACAGACGTTACCTGATGCCAATTTGCACCAGTCAGTTTGTGGTGCAACGATTCGTGACAATGACATTTCTTCCCACACATAAACAATATATCCCGAGTAGCTAATTAATTGAGATCATTCGAAGGGGGAACAGTTTTCTTATCAGAGTTGGTGGACATGACTAAAACAGGTACATATGAGTGAGTGCATGTGGGTTGAGTCAGATTCATTGGAAGATCTATTTAGTGCACACTTCTCACCAATACTCACAGTCCAGTTGACCGTGTTCGACCAGATATTAGGCTGTCTATTCATTTATTCATTTATTTGGTAAGTCGTAACAAAGCACGATATTTGTGTGATTATGCGACTGGTTTGTGTTATGTTGCTTTTGCAAGATTCGAATGTGAATATGTGGTTATTGCTTGATCATTTTGATTGTCGGTCTGAGGATATGGAAGGTGAGACGAGTGTGGTATGGTATGAAGCTGACTAATTAGCCAACCATGTAATTGGGCTTTCAATGACTGGAATGACAGAGCTAGTTGGAGTAGGAGACACAAGTATAGAGTCAGGTGAACAGGTGAGACTGATCAAGCGAGTGAGAGAGTATTAGATCAATTGGTCTTAGCTACGCACGATCAGAAGCACCAATCGATCTGCTCGTCTCTGTCACATTCTGTTCCGTTAGGGTATCAGTCGACTCAGGCTCGTCCAGTTGGCCGCACCTGTCGCGCAAGGGGCGCGCTACGCCGATCATCACTTGTAATGAACCATGAAGGTCCATCACCTGGAAATCAACCAAACAAATGCTCGCCACAACACACACTCATTTTTTGTCCACTACCCACTAATACCTCATTTGAACTGACCAATATGTGATCACCAGTTCACTATCCAAAATAAATCAACAACAACAAATATAAAATAAAACGAGAGACAAATAACAAATTAATATTCCAAATCAACTAATATACAACTTCCCCACCCTAAATACACCCTACTGCCTACTTTTCACCAAATCAGTAGTGAACAGTCCAATCTAATTCCCATTCAACTACACCGTTCAGCACACACAAAGCACATTCGCAATCAAAAGGAAACAAATTAACCGCAATGCGAACATTATTTTGTTAAACAGTTTAGTTGCTAAATTGTCTAGTTTGATCATTACGAGTCAATCGCCTCTGTTGGGAATAGTCGGATTGAAGAAGGATAACGTGAAAAGCCACTGAGAAATCATCAACAAAATGACGAACATGTACACAAGAAACAACAGTGACAGAAAATCGTTGTTCGCAATCATCATCTTGACAACCGAAATGACTAGGATGTAAATGAGAATGACAATGACAATGAAATCCTTGATTTGATAAATTTCCCTCACTCCCAATCCACAGGTGGTTCCCAAGATGTTACTAAGTGCCGCTATCGATGTTGTCCAATTGAATTCATTCAGTCAAATTGTCTTGTGCTCGCATTTCATATTGCATTCTGTTGATTGCACAAGTGAGCTGATCAGGCCAGTTAGTATGGTCAGATGTGGTTGGTTTAATTGATACGCGAACGAATTGATCGATTGAGAGGATAAGCTGGGTGGGTGGGTTTGAAGGGCCCACAACAGTGAAAGAACAATGAGAACAAGCAGGTAAAGTAAATGAACAAGAGAGAGGAGAGTGTGTTTGTTTGTTTGTTTGTATGTTTGTTTGTTTGTTTGTTTGTTCGTTCGTTTGTGTTTGTGTTTGTGTTTGTGTTTGTGTTTCGAGGTTGCACGAAATGATTACTGTGAGGATATGAGCTGACACATGGTAGATAGGTGGCCTACTCTCGTTACCACACAGCATGCCATCGCCTGTCCATAATAGATGGGAAGTCTTGTGTCGGCGAAGTAGATCAATGTTTTGGCTATCAGATAACATTTCAGAACCTGTCCAGAATTCAGATCGAGGCTTGATTGAACGAAATCGCGAACGAGAGGACAGTGGATTAGTGGTGCTGGTCGAATAGGACGAGAAAGATTTCGCGTCAAACGGTGGCTGACCTATTGACCAACCAACCAGAACAGACGTTACCTGATGCCAATTTGCACCAGTCAGTTTGTGGTGCAACGATTCGTGACAATGACATTTCTTCCCACACATAAACAATATATCCCGAGTAGCTAATTAATTGAGATCATTCGAAGGTGGAACAGTTTTCTTATCAGAGTTGGTGGACATGACTAAAACAGGTACATATGAGTGAGTGCATGTGGGTTGAGTCAGATTCATTGGAAGATCTATTTAGTGCACACTTCTCACCAATACTCACAGTCCAGTTGACCGTGTTCGACCAGATATTAGGCTGTCTATTCATTTATTCATTTATTTGGTAAGTCGTAACAAAGCACGATATTTGTGTGATTATGCGACTGGTTTGTGTTATGTTGCTTTTGCAAGATTCGAATGTGAATATGTGGTTATTGCTTGATCATTTTGATTGTCGGTCTGAGGATATGGAAGGTGAGACGAGTGTGGTATGGTATGAAGCTGACTAATTAGCCAACCATGTAATTGGGCTTTCAATGACTGGAATGACAGAGCTAGTTGGAGTATGAGACACAAGTATAGAGTCAGGTGAACAGGTGAGACTGATCAAGCGAGTGAGAGAGTATTAGATCAATTGGTCTTAGCTACGCACGATCAGAAGCACCAATCGATCTGCTCGTCTCTGTCACATTCTGTTCCGTTAGGGTATCAGTCGACTCAGGCTCGTCCAGTTGGCCGCACCTGTCGCGCAAGGGGCGCGCTACGCCGATCATCACTTGTAATGAACCATGAAGGTCCATCACCTGGAAATCAACCAAACAAATGCTCGCCACAACACACACTCATTTTTTGTCCACTACCCACTAATACCTCATTTGAACTGACCAATATGTGATCACCAGTTCACTATCCAAAATAAATCAACAACAACAAATATAAAATAAAACGAGAGACAAATAACAAACTAATATTCCAAATCAACTAATATACAACTTCCCCACCCTAAATACACCCTACTGCCTACTTTTCACCAAATCAGTAGTGAACAGTCCAATCTAATTCCCATTCAACTACACCGTTCAGCACACACAAAGCACATTCGCAATCAAAAGGAAACAAATTAACCGCAATGAGAACATTATTTTGTTAAACAGTCTAGTTGCGAAATTGTCTAGTTTGATCATTACGAGTCAATCGCCTCTGTTGGGAATAGTCGGATTGAAGAATGATAACGTGAAAAGCCACTGAGAAATCATCAACAAAATGACGAACATGTACACAAGAAACAACAGTGACAGAAAATCGTTGTTCGCAATCATCATCTTGACAACCGAAATGACTAGGATGTAAATGAGAATGACAATGACAATGAAATCCTCGATTTGATAAATTTCCCTCACTCCCAATCCACAGGTGGTTCCCAAGATGTTACTAAGTGCCGCTATCGATGTTGTCCAATTGAATTCATTCAGTCAAATTGTCTTTTGCTCGCATTTCATATTGCATTCTGTTGATTGCACAAGTGAGCTGATCAGGCCAGTTAGTATGGTCAGATGTGGTTGGTTTAATTGATACGCGAACGAATTGATCGATTGAGAGGATAAGCTGGGTGGGTGGGTTTGAAGGGCCCACAACAGTGAAAGAACAATGAGAACAAGCAGGTAAAGTAAATGAACAAGAGAGAGGAGAGTGTGTTTGTTTGTTTGTTTGTATGTTTGTTTGTTTGTTTGTTTGTTCGTTCGTTTGTGTTTGTGTTTGTGTTTGTGTTTCGAGGTTGCACGAAATGATTACTGTGAGGATATGAGCTGACACATGGTAGATAGGTGGCCTACTCTCGTTACCACACAGCATGCCATCGCCTGTCCATAATAGATGGGAAGTCTTGTGTCGGCGAAGTAGATCAATGTTTTGGCTATCAGATAACATTTCAGAACCTGTCCAGAATTCAGATCGAGGCTTGATTGAACGAAATCGCGAACGAGAGGACAGTGGATTAGTGGTGCTGGTCGAATAGGACGAGAAAGATTTCGCGTCAAACGGTGGCTGACCTATTGACCAACCAACCAGAACAGACGTTACCTGATGCCAATTTGCACCAGTCAGTTTGTGGTGCAACGATTCGTGACAATGACATTTCTTCCCACACATAAACAATATATCCCGAGTAGCTAATTAATTGAGATCATTCGAAGGTGGAACAGTTTTCTTATCAGAGTTGGTGGACATGACTAAAACAGGTACATATGAGTGAGTGCATGTGGGTTGAGTCAGATTCATTGGAAGATCTATTTAGTGCACACTTCTCACCAATACTCACAGTCCAGTTGACCGTGTTCGACCAGATATTAGGCTGTCTATTCATTTATTCATTTATTTGGTAAGTCGTAACAAAGCACGATATTTGTGTGATTATGCGACTGGTTTGTGTTATGTTGCTTTTGCAAGATTCGAATGTGAATATGTGGTTATTGCTTGATCATTTTGATTGTCGGTCTGAGGATATGGAAGGTGAGACGAGTGTGGTATGGTATGAAGCTGACTAATTAGCCAACCATGTAATTGGGCTTTCAATGACTGGAATGACAGAGCTAGTTGGAGTAGGAGACACAAGTATAGAGTCAGGTGAACAGGTGAGACTGATCAAGCGAGTGAGAGAGTATTAGATCAATTGGTCTTAGCTACGCACGATCAGAAGCACCAATCGATCTGCTCGTCTCTGTCACATTCTGTTCCGTTAGGGTATCAGTCGACTCAGGCTCGTCCAGTTGGCCGCACCTGTCGCGCAAGGGGCGCGCTACGCCGATCATCACTTGTAATGAACCATGAAGGTCCATCACCTGGAAATCAACCAAACAAATGCTCGCCACAACACACACTCATTTTTTGTCCACTACCCACTAATACCTCATTTGAACTGACCAATATGTGATCACCAGTTCACTATCCAAAATAAATCAACAACAACAAATATAAAATAAAACGAGAGACAAATAACAAATTAATATTCCAAATCAACTAATATACAACTTCCCCACCCTAAATACACCCTACTGCCTACTTTTCACCAAATCAGTAGTGAACAGTCCAATCTAATTCCCATTCAACTACACCGTTCAGCACACACAAAGCACATTCGCAATCAAAAGGAAACAAATTAACCGCAATGCGAACATTATTTTGTTAAACAGTTTAGTTGCTAAATTGTCTAGTTTGATCATTACGAGTCAATCGCCTCTGTTGGGAATAGTCGGATTGAAGAATGATAACGTGAAAAGCCACTGAGAAATCATCAACAAAATGACGAACATGTACACAAGAAACAACAGTGACAGAAAATCGTTGTTCGCAATCATCATCTTGACAACCGAAATGACTAGGATGTAAATGAGAATGACAATGACAATGAAATCCTCGATTTGATAAATTTCCCTCACTCCCAATCCACAGGTGGTTCCCAAGATGTTACTAAGTGCCGCTATCGATGTTGTCCAATTGAATTCATTCAGTCAAATTGTCTTTTGCTCGCATTTCATATTGCATTCTGTTGATTGCACAAGTGAGCTGATCAGGCCAGTTAGTATGGTCAGATGTGGTTGGTTTAATTGATACGCGAACGAATTGATCGATTGAGAGGATAAGCTGGGTGGGTGGGTTTGAAGGGCCCACAACAGTGAAAGAACAATGAGAACAAGCAGGTAAAGTAAATGAACAAGAGAGAGGAGAGTGTGTTTGTTTGTTTGTTTGTTTGTTTGTTTGTTTGTTTGTTTGTTTGTTTGTTCGTTTGTGTTTGTGTTTGTGTTTGTGTTTCGAGGTTGCACGAAATGATTACTGTGAGGATATGAGCTGACACATGTTGGATAGGTGGCCTACTCTCGTTACCACACAGCATGCCATCGCCTGTCCATAATAGATGGGAAGTCTTGTGTCGGCGAAGTAGATCAATGTTTTGGCTATCAGATAACATTTCAGAACCTGTCCAGAATTCAGATCGAGGCTTGATTGAACGAAATCGCGAACGAGAGGACAGTGGATTAGTGGTGCTGGTCGAATAGGACGAGAAAGATTTCGCGTCAAACGGTGGCTGACCTATTGACCAACCAACCAGAACAGACGTTACCTGATGCCAATTTGCACCAGTCAGTTTGTGGTGCAACGATTCGTGACAATGACATTTCTTCCCACACATAAACAATATATCCCGAGTAGCTAATTAATTGAGATCATTCGAAGGTGGAACAGTTTTCTTATCAGAGTTGGTGGACATGACTAAAACAGGTACATATGAGTGAGTGCATGTGGGTTGAGTCAGATTCATTGGAAGACCTATTTAGTGCACACTTCTCACCAATACTCACAGTCCAGTTGACCGTGTTCGACCAGATATTAGGCTGTCTATTCATTTATTCATTTATTTGGTAAGTCGTAACAAAGCACGATATTTGTGTGATTATGCGACTGGTTTGTGTTATGTTGCTTTTGCAAGATTCGAATGTGAATATGTGGTTATTGCTTGATCATTTTGATTGTCGGTCTGAGGATATGGAAGGTGAGACGAGTGTGGTATGGTATGAAGCTGACTAATTAGCCAACCATGTAATTGGGCTTTCAATGACTGGAATGACAGAGCTAGTTGGAGTATGAGACACAAGTATAGAGTCAGGTGAACAGGTGAGACTGATCAAGCGAGTGAGAGAGTATTAGATCAATTGGTCTTAGCTACGCACGATCAGAAGCACCAATCGATCTGCTCGTCTCTGTCACATTCTGTTCCGTTAGGGTATCAGTCGACTCAGGCTCGTCCAGTTGGCCGCACCTGTCGCGCAAGGGGCGCGCTACGCCGATCATCACTTGTAATGAACCATGAAGGTCCATCACCTGGAAATCGACCAAACAAATGCTCGCCACAACACACACTCATTTTTTGTCCACTACCCACTAATACCTCATTTGAACTGACCAATATGTGATCACCAGTTCACTATCCAAAATAAATCAACAACAACAAATATAAAATAAAACGAGAGACAAATAACAAATTAATATTCCAAATCAACTAATATACAACTTCCCCACCCTAAATACACCCTACTGCCTACTTTTCACCAAATCAGTAGTGAACAGTCCAATCTAATTCCCATTCAACTACACCGTTCAGCACACACAAAGCACATTCGCAATCAAAAGGAAACAAATTAACCGCAATGCGAACATTATTTTGTTAAACAGTCTAGTTGCGAAATTGTCTAGTTTGATCATTACGAGTCAATCGCCTCTGTTGGGAATAGTCGGATTGAAGAATGATAACGTGACAAGTTTTCTTATCAGAGTTGGTGGACATGACTAAAACAGGTACATATGAGTGAGTGCATGTGGGTTGAGTCAGATTCATTGGAAGACCTATTTAGTGCACACTTCTCACCAATACTCACAGTCCAGTTGACCGTGTTCGACCAGATATTTGGCTGTCTATTCATTTATTCATTTATTTGGTAAGTCGTAACAAAGCACGATATTTGTGTGATTATGCGACTGGTTTGTGTTATGTTGCTTTTGCAAGATTCGAATGTGAATATGTGGTTATTGCTTGATCATTTTGATTGTCGGTCTGAGGATATGGAAGGTGAGACGAGTGTGGTATGGTATGAAGCTGACTAATTAGCCAACCATGTAATTGGGCTTTCAATGACTGGAATGACAGAGCTAGTTGGAGTAGGAGACACAAGTATAGAGTCAGGTGAACAGGTGAGACTGATCAAGCGAGTGAGAGAGTATTAGATCAATTGGTCTTAGCTACGCACGATCAGAAGCACCAATCGATCTGCTCGTCTCTGTCACATTCTGTTCCGTTAGGGTATCAGTCGACTCAGGCTCGTCCAGTTGGCCGCACCTGTCGCGCAAGGGGCGCGCTACGCCGATCATCACTTGTAATGAACCATGAAGGTCCATCACCTGGAAATCGACCAAACAAATGCTCGCCACAACACACACTCATTTTTTGTCCACTACCCACTAATACCTCATTTGAACTGACCAATATGTGATCACCAGTTCACTATCCAAAATAAATCAACAACAACAAATATAAAATAAAACGAGAGACAAATAACAAATTAATATTCCAAATCAACTAATATACAACTTCCCCACCCTAAATACACCCTACTGCCTACTTTTCACCAAATCAGTAGTGAACAGTCCAATCTAATTCCCATTCAACTACACCGTTCAGCACACACAAAGCACATTCGCAATCAAAAGGAAACAAATTAACCGCAATGCGAACATTATTTTGTTAAACAGTCTAGTTGCGAAATTGTCTAGTTTGATCATTACGAGTCAATCGCCTCTGTTGGGAATAGTCGGATTGAAGAAGGATAACGTGAAAAGCCACTGAGAAATCATCAACAAAATGACGAACATGTACACAAGAAACAACAGTGACAGAAAATCGTTGTTCGCAATCATCATCTTGACAACCGAAATGACTAGGATGTAAATGAGAATGACAATGACAATGAAATCCTCGATTTGATAAATTTCCCTCACTCCCAATCCACAGGTGGTTCCCAAGATGTTACTAAGTGCCGCTATCGATGTTGTCCAATTGAATTCATTCAGTCAAATTGTCTTTTGCTCGCATTTCATATTGCATTCTGTTGATTGCACAAGTGAGCTGATCAGGCCAGTTAGTATGGTCAGATGTGGTTGGTTTAATTGATACGCGAACGAATTGATCGATTGAGAGGATAAGCTGGGTGGGTGGGTTTGAAGGGCCCACAACAGTGAAAGAACAATGAGAACAAGCAGGTAAAGTAAATGAACAAGAGAGAGGAGAGTGTGTTTGTTTGTTTGTTTGTTTGTTTGTTTGTTTGTTTGTTTGTTTGTTCGTTTGTGTTTGTGTTTGTGTTTGTGTTTCGAGGTTGCACGAAATGATTACTGTGAGGATATGAGCTGACACATGTTGGATAGGTGGCCTACTCTCGTTACCACACAGCATGCCATCGCCTGTCCATAATAGATGGGAAGTCTTGTGTCGGCGAAGTAGATCAATGTTTTGGCTATCAGATAACATTTCAGAACCTGTCCAGAATTCAGATCGAGGCTTGATTGAACGAAATCGCGAACGAGAGGACAGTGGATTAGTGGTGCTGGTCGAATAGGACGAGAAAGATTTCGCGTCAAACGGTGGCTGACCTATTGACCAACCAACCAGAACAGACGTTACCTGATGCCAATTTGCACCAGTCAGTTTGTGGTGCAACGATTCGTGACAATGACATTTCTTCCCACACATAAACAATATATCCCGAGTAGCTAATTAATTGAGATCATTCGAAGGTGGAACAGTTTTCTTATCAGAGTTGGTGGACATGACTAAAACAGGTACATATGAGTGAGTGCATGTGGGTTGAGTCAGATTCATTGGAAGACCTATTTAGTGCACACTTCTCACCAATACTCACAGTCCAGTTGACCGTGTTCGACCAGATATTAGGCTGTCTATTCATTTATTCATTTATTTGGTAAGTCGTAACAAAGCACGATATTTGTGTGATTATGCGACTGGTTTGTGTTATGTTGCTTTTGCAAGATTCGAATGTGAATATGTGGTTATTGCTTGATCATTTTGATTGTCGGTCTGAGGATATGGAAGGTGAGACGAGTGTGGTATGGTATGAAGCTGACTAATTAGCCAACCATGTAATTGGGCTTTCAATGACTGGAATGACAGAGCTAGTTGGAGTATGAGACACAAGTATAGAGTCAGGTGAACAGGTGAGACTGATCAAGCGAGTGAGAGAGTATTAGATCAATTGGTCTTAGCTACGCACGATCAGAAGCACCAATCGATCTGCTCGTCTCTGTCACATTCTGTTCCGTTAGGGTATCAGTCGACTCAGGCTCGTCCAGTTGGCCACACCTGTCGCGCAAGGGGCGCGCTACGCCGATCATCACTTGTAATGAACCATGAAGGTCCATCACCTGGAAATCGACCAAACAAATGCTCGCCACAACACACACTCATTTTTTGTCCACTACCCACTAATACCTCATTTGAACTGACCAATATGTGATCACCAGTTCACTATCCAAAATAAATCAACAACAACAAATATAAAATAAAACGAGAGACAAATAACAAACTAATATTCCAAATCAACTAATATACAACTTCCCCACCCTAAATACACCCTACTGCCTACTTTTCACCAAATCAGTAGTGAACAGTCCAATCTAATTCCCATTCAACTACACCGTTCAGCACACACAAAGCACATTCGCAATCAAAAGGAAACAAATTAACCGCAATGCGAACATTATTTTGTTAAACAGTCTAGTTGCGAAATTGTCTAGTTTGATCATTACGAGTCAATCGCCTCTGTTGGGAATAGTCGGATTGAAGAATGATAACGTGACAAGTTTTCTTATCAGAGTTGGTGGACATGACTAAAACAGGTACATATGAGTGAGTGCATGTGGGTTGAGTCAGATTCATTGGAAGACCTATTTAGTGCACACTTCTCACCAATACTCACAGTCCAGTTGACCGTGTTCGACCAGATATTTGGCTGTCTATTCATTTATTCATTTATTTGGTAAGTCGTAACAAAGCACGATATTTGTGTGATTATGCGACTGGTTTGTGTTATGTTGCTTTTGCAAGATTCGAATGTGAATATGTGGTTATTGCTTGATCATTTTGATTGTCGGTCTGAGGATATGGAAGGTGAGACGAGTGTGGTATGGTATGAAGCTGACTAATTAGCCAACCATGTAATTGGGCTTTCAATGACTGGAATGACAGAGCTAGTTGGAGTAGGAGACACAAGTATAGAGTCAGGTGAACAGGTGAGACTGATCAAGCGAGTGAGAGAGTATTAGATCAATTGGTCTTAGCTACGCACGATCAGAAGCACCAATCGATCTGCTCGTCTCTGTCACATTCTGTTCCGTTAGGGTATCAGTCGACTCAGGCTCGTCCAGTTGGCCGCACCTGTCGCGCAAGGGGCGCGCTACGCCGATCATCACTTGTAATGAACCATGAAGGTCCATCACCTGGAAATCGACCAAACAAATGCTCGCCACAACACACACTCATTTTTTGTCCACTACCCACTAATACCTCATTTGAACTGACCAATATGTGATCACCAGTTCACTATCCAAAATAAATCAACAACAACAAATATAAAATAAAACGAGAGACAAATAACAAACTAATATTCCAAATCAACTAATATACAACTTCCCCACCCTAAATACACCCTACTGCCTACTTTTCACCAAATCAGTAGTGAACAGTCCAATCTAATTCCCATTCAACTACACCGTTCAGCACACACAAAGCACATTCGCAATCAAAAGGAAACAAATTAACCGCAATGCGAACATTATTTTGTTAAACAGTCTAGTTGCGAAATTGTCTAGTTTGATCATTACGAGTCAATCGCCTCTGTTGGGAATAGTCGGATTGAAGAATGATAACGTGAAAAGCCACTGAGAAATCATCAACAAAATGACGAACATGTACACAAGAAACAACAGTGACAGAAAATCGTTGTTCGCAATCATCATCTTGACAACCGAAATGACTAGGATGTAAATGAGAATGACAATGACAATGAAATCCTCGATTTGATAAATTTCCCTCACTCCCAATCCACAGGTGGTTCCCAAGATGTTACTAAGTGCCGCTATCGATGTTGTCCAATTGAATTCATTCAGTCAAATTGTCTTTTGCTCGCATTTCATATTGCATTCTGTTGATTGCACAAGTGAGCTGATCAGGCCAGTTAGTATGGTCAGATGTGGTTGGTTTAATTGATACGCGAACGAATTGATCGATTGAGAGGATAAGCTGGGTGGGTGGGTTTGAAGGGCCCACAACAGTGAAAGAACAATGAGAACAAGCAGGTAAAGTAAATGAACAAGAGAGAGGAGAGTGTGTTTGTTTGTTTGTATGTTTGTTTGTTTGTTTGTTTGTTTGTTTGTTTGTTTGTTTGTTCGTTTGTGTTTGTGTTTGTGTTTGTGTTTCGAGGTTGCACGAAATGATTACTGTGAGGATATGAGCTGACACATGTTGGATAGGTGGCCTACTCTCGTTACCACACAGCATGCCATCGCCTGTCCATAATAGATGGGAAGTCTTGTGTCGGCGAAGTAGATCAATGTTTTGGCTATCAGATAACATTTCAGAACCTGTCCAGAATTCAGATCGAGGCTTGATTGAACGAAATCGCGAACGAGAGGACAGTGGATTAGTGGTGCTGGTCGAATAGGACGAGAAAGATTTCGCGTCAAACGGTGGCTGACCTATTGACCAACCAACCAGAACAGACGTTACCTGATGCCAATTTGCACCAGTCAGTTTGTGGTGCAACGATTCGTGACAATGACATTTCTTCCCACACATAAACAATATATCCCGAGTAGCTAATTAATTGAGATCATTCGAAGGTGGAACAGTTTTCTTATCAGAGTTGGTGGACATGACTAAAACAGGTACATATGAGTGAGTGCATGTGGGTTGAGTCAGATTCATTGGAAGACCTATTTAGTGCACACTTCTCACCAATACTCACAGTCCAGTTGACCGTGTTCGACCAGATATTAGGCTGTCTATTCATTTATTCATTTATTTGGTAAGTCGTAACAAAGCACGATATTTGTGTGATTATGCGACTGGTTTGTGTTATGTTGCTTTTGCAAGATTCGAATGTGAATATGTGGTTATTGCTTGATCATTTTGATTGTCGGTCTGAGGATATGGAAGGTGAGACGAGTGTGGTATGGTATGAAGCTGACTAATTAGCCAACCATGTAATTGGGCTTTCAATGACTGGAATGACAGAGCTAGTTGGAGTATGAGACACAAGTATAGAGTCAGGTGAACAGGTGAGACTGATCAAGCGAGTGAGAGAGTATTAGATCAATTGGTCTTAGCTACGCACGATCAGAAGCACCAATCGATCTGCTCGTCTCTGTCACATTCTGTTCCGTTAGGGTATCAGTCGACTCAGGCTCGTCCAGTTGGCCGCACCTGTCGCGCAAGGGGCGCGCTACGCCGATCATCACTTGTAATGAACCATGAAGGTCCATCACCTGGAAATCGACCAAACAAATGCTCGCCACAACACACACTCATTTTTTGTCCACTACCCACTAATACCTCATTTGAACTGACCAATATGTGATCACCAGTTCACTATCCAAAATAAATCAACAACAACAAATATAAAATAAAACGAGAGACAAATAACAAACTAATATTCCAAATCAACTAATATACAACTTCCCCACCCTAAATACACCCTACTGCCTACTTTTCACCAAATCAGTAGTGAACAGTCCAATCTAATTCCCATTCAACTACACCGTTCAGCACACACAAAGCACATTCGCAATCAAAAGGAAACAAATTAACCGCAATGCGAACATTATTTTGTTAAACAGTCTAGTTGCGAAATTGTCTAGTTTGATCATTACGAGTCAATCGCCTCTGTTGGGAATAGTCGGATTGAAGAATGATAACGTGACAAGTTTTCTTATCAGAGTTGGTGGACATGACTAAAACAGGTACATATGAGTGAGTGCATGTGGGTTGAGTCAGATTCATTGGAAGACCTATTTAGTGCACACTTCTCACCAATACTCACAGTCCAGTTGACCGTGTTCGACCAGATATTTGGCTGTCTATTCATTTATTCATTTATTTGGTAAGTCGTAACAAAGCACGATATTTGTGTGATTATGCGACTGGTTTGTGTTATGTTGCTTTTGCAAGATTCGAATGTGAATATGTGGTTATTGCTTGATCATTTTGATTGTCGGTCTGAGGATATGGAAGGTGAGACGAGTGTGGTATGGTATGAAGCTGACTAATTAGCCAACCATGTAATTGGGCTTTCAATGACTGGAATGACAGAGCTAGTTGGAGTAGGAGACACAAGTATAGAGTCAGGTGAACAGGTGAGACTGATCAAGCGAGTGAGAGAGTATTAGATCAATTGGTCTTAGCTACGCACGATCAGAAGCACCAATCGATCTGCTCGTCTCTGTCACATTCTGTTCCGTTAGGGTATCAGTCGACTCAGGCTCGTCCAGTTGGCCGCACCTGTCGCGCAAGGGGCGCGCTACGCCGATCATCACTTGTAATGAACCATGAAGGTCCATCACCTGGAAATCGACCAAACAAATGCTCGCCACAACACACACTCATTTTTTGTCCACTACCCACTAATACCTCATTTGAACTGACCAATATGTGATCACCAGTTCACTATCCAAAATAAATCAACAACAACAAATATAAAATAAAACGAGAGACAAATAACAAATTAATATTCCAAATCAACTAATATACAACTTCCCCACCCTAAATACACCCTACTGCCTACTTTTCACCAAATCAGTAGTGAACAGTCCAATCTAATTCCCATTCAACTACACCGTTCAGCACACACAAAGCACATTCGCAATCAAAAGGAAACAAATTAACCGCAATGCGAACATTATTTTGTTAAACAGTCTAGTTGCGAAATTGTCTAGTTTGATCATTACGAGTCAATCGCCTCTGTTGGGAATAGTCGGATTGAAGAATGATAACGTGAAAAGCCACTGAGAAATCATCAACAAAATGACGAACATGTACACAAGAAACAACAGTGACAGAAAATCGTTGTTCGCAATCATCATCTTGACAACCGAAATGACTAGGATGTAAATGAGAATGACAATGACAATGAAATCCTCGATTTGATAAATTTCCCTCACTCCCAATCCACAGGTGGTTCCCAAGATGTTACTAAGTGCCGCTATCGATGTTGTCCAATTGAATTCATTCAGTCAAATTGTCTTTTGCTCGCATTTCATATTGCATTCTGTTGATTGCACAAGTGAGCTGATCAGGCCAGTTAGTATGGTCAGATGTGGTTGGTTTAATTGATACGCGAACGAATTGATCGATTGAGAGGATAAGCTGGGTGGGTGGGTTTGAAGGGCCCACAACAGTGAAAGAACAATGAGAACAAGCAGGTAAAGTAAATGAACAAGAGAGAGGAGAGTGTGTTTGTTTGTTTGTATGTTTGTTTGTTTGTTTGTTTGTTTGTTTGTTTGTTTGTTTGTTCGTTTGTGTTTGTGTTTGTGTTTGTGTTTCGAGGTTGCACGAAATGATTACTGTGAGGATATGAGCTGACACATGTTGGATAGGTGGCCTACTCTCGTTACCACACAGCATGCCATCGCCTGTCCATAATAGATGGGAAGTCTTGTGTCGGCGAAGTAGATCAATGTTTTGGCTATCAGATAACATTTCAGAACCTGTCCAGAATTCAGATCGAGGCTTGATTGAACGAAATCGCGAACGAGAGGACAGTGGATTAGTGGTGCTGGTCGAATAGGACGAGAAAGATTTCGCGTCAAACGGTGGCTGACCTATTGACCAACCAACCAGAACAGACGTTACCTGATGCCAATTTGCACCAGTCAGTTTGTGGTGCAACGATTCGTGACAATGACATTTCTTCCCACACATAAACAATATATCCCGAGTAGCTAATTAATTGAGATCATTCGAAGGTGGAACAGTTTTCTTATCAGAGTTGGTGGACATGACTAAAACAGGTACATATGAGTGAGTGCATGTGGGTTGAGTCAGATTCATTGGAAGACCTATTTAGTGCACACTTCTCACCAATACTCACAGTCCAGTTGACCGTGTTCGACCAGATATTAGGCTGTCTATTCATTTATTCATTCATTTGGTAAGTCGTAACAAAGCACGATATTTGTGTGATTATGCGACTGGTTTGTGTTATGTTGCTTTTGCAAGATTCGAATGTGAATATGTGGTTATTGCTTGATCATTTTGATTGTCGGTCTGAGGATATGGAAGGTGAGACGAGTGTGGTATGGTATGAAGCTGACTAATTAGCCAACCATGTAATTGGGCTTTCAATGACTGGAATGACAGAGCTAGTTGGAGTAGGAGACACAAGTATAGAGTCAGGTGAACAGGTGAGACTGATCAAGCGAGTGAGAGAGTATTAGATCAATTGGTCTTAGCTACGCACGATCAGAAGCACCAATCGATCTGCTCGTCTCTGTCACATTCTGTTCCGTTAGGGTATCAGTCGACTCAGGCTCGTCCAGTTGGCCGCACCTGTCGCGCAAGGGGCGCGCTACGCCGATCATCACTTGTAATGAACCATGAAGGTCCATCACCTGGAAATCGACCAAACAAATGCTCGCCACAACACACACTCATTTTTTGTCCACTACCCACTAATACCTCATTTGAACTGACCAATATGTGATCACCAGTTCACTATCCAAAATAAATCAACAACAACAAATATAAAATAAAACGAGAGACAAATAACAAATTAATATTCCAAATCAACTAATATACAACTTCCCCACCCTAAATACACCCTACTGCCTACTTTTCACCAAATCAGTAGTGAACAGTCCAATCTAATTCCCATTCAACTACACCGTTCAGCACACACAAAGCACATTCGCAATCAAAAGGAAACAAATTAACCGCAATGCGAACATTATTTTGTTAAACAGTCTAGTTGCGAAATTGTCTAGTTTGATCATTACGAGTCAATCGCCTCTGTTGGGAATAGTCGGATTGAAGAATGATAACGTGAAAAGCCACTGAGAAATCATCAACAAAATGACGAACATGTACACAAGAAACAACAGTGACAGAAAATCGTTGTTCGCAATCATCATCTTGACAACCGAAATGACTAGGATGTAAATGAGAATGACAATGACAATGAAATCCTCGATTTGATAAATTTCCCTCACTCCCAATCCACAGGTGGTTCCCAAGATGTTACTAAGTGCCGCTATCGATGTTGTCCAATTGAATTCATTCAGTCAAATTGTCTTTTGCTCGCATTTCATATTGCATTCTGTTGATTGCACAAGTGAGCTGATCAGGCCAGTTAGTATGGTCAGATGTGGTTGGTTTAATTGATACGCGAACGAATTGATCGATTGAGAGGATAAGCTGGGTGGGTGGGTTTGAAGGGCCCACAACAGTGAAAGAACAATGAGAACAAGCAGGTAAAGTAAATGAACAAGAGAGAGGAGAGTGTGTTTGTTTGTTTGTATGTTTGTTTGTTTGTTTGTTTGTTTGTTTGTTTGTTTGTTTGTTTGTTCGTTTGTGTTTGTGTTTGTGTTTGTGTTTCGAGGTTGCACGAAATGATTACTGTGAGGATATGAGCTGACACATGTTGGATAGGTGGCCTACTCTCGTTACCACACAGCATGCCATCGCCTGTCCATAATAGATGGGAAGTCTTGTGTCGGCGAAGTAGATCAATGTTTTGGCTATCAGATAACATTTCAGAACCTGTCCAGAATTCAGATCGAGGCTTGATTGAACGAAATCGCGAACGAGAGGACAGTGGATTAGTGGTGCTGGTCGAATAGGACGAGAAAGATTTCGCGTCAAACGGTGGCTGACCTATTGACCAACCAACCAGAACAGACGTTACCTGATGCCAATTTGCACCAGTCAGTTTGTGGTGCAACGATTCGTGACAATGACATTTCTTCCCACACATAAACAATATATCCCGAGTAGCTAATTAATTGAGATCATTCGAAGGTGGAACAGTTTTCTTATCAGAGTTGGTGGACATGACTAAAACAGGTACATATGAGTGAGTGCATGTGGGTTGAGTCAGATTCATTGGAAGACCTATTTAGTGCACACTTCTCACCAATACTCACAGTCCAGTTGACCGTGTTCGACCAGATATTAGGCTGTCTATTCATTTATTCATTTATTTGGTAAGTCGTAACAAAGCACGATATTTGTGTGATTATGCGACTGGTTTGTGTTATGTTGCTTTTGCAAGATTCGAATGTGAATATGTGGTTATTGCTTGATCATTTTGATTGTCGGTCTGAGGATATGGAAGGTGAGACGAGTGTGGTATGGTATGAAGCTGACTAATTAGCCAACCATGTAATTGGGCTTTCAATGACTGGAATGACAGAGCTAGTTGGAGTAGGAGACACAAGTATAGAGTCAGGTGAACAGGTGAGACTGATCAAGCGAGTGAGAGAGTATTAGATCAATTGGTCTTAGCTACGCACGATCAGAAGCACCAATCGATCTGCTCGTCTCTGTCACATTCTGTTCCGTTAGGGTATCAGTCGACTCAGGCTCGTCCAGTTGGCCGCACCTGTCGCGCAAGGGGCGCGCTACGCCGATCATCACTTGTAATGAACCATGAAGGTCCATCACCTGGAAATCGACCAAACAAATGCTCGCCACAACACACACTCATTTTTTGTCCACTACCCACTAATACCTCATTTGAACTGACCAATATGTGATCACCAGTTCACTATCCAAAATAAATCAACAACAACAAATATAAAATAAAACGAGAGACAAATAACAAATTAATATTCCAAATCAACTAATATACAACTTCCCCACCCTAAATACACCCTACTGCCTACTTTTCACCAAATCAGTAGTGAACAGTCCAATCTAATTCCCATTCAACTACACCGTTCAGCACACACAAAGCACATTCGCAATCAAAAGGAAACAAATTAACCGCAATGCGAACATTATTTTGTTAAACAGTCTAGTTGCGAAATTGTCTAGTTTGATCATTACGAGTCAATCGCCTCTGTTGGGAATAGTCGGATTGAAGAATGATAACGTGAAAAGCCACTGAGAAATCATCAACAAAATGACGAACATGTACACAAGAAACAACAGTGACAGAAAATCGTTGTTCGCAATCATCATCTTGACAACCGAAATGACTAGGATGTAAATGAGAATGACAATGACAATGAAATCCTCGATTTGATAAATTTCCCTCACTCCCAATCCACAGGTGGTTCCCAAGATGTTACTAAGTGCCGCTATCGATGTTGTCCAATTGAATTCATTCAGTCAAATTGTCTTTTGCTCGCATTTCATATTGCATTCTGTTGATTGCACAAGTGAGCTGATCAGGCCAGTTAGTATGGTCAGATGTGGTTGGTTTAATTGATACGCGAACGAATTGATCGATTGAGAGGATAAGCTGGGTGGGTGGGTTTGAAGGGCCCACAACAGTGAAAGAACAATGAGAACAAGCAGGTAAAGTAAATGAACAAGAGAGAGGAGAGTGTGTTTGTTTGTTTGTATGTTTGTTTGTTTGTTTGTTTGTTTGTTTGTTTGTTTGTTTGTTTGTTCGTTTGTGTTTGTGTTTGTGTTTGTGTTTCGAGGTTGCACGAAATGATTACTGTGAGGATATGAGCTGACACATGTTGGATAGGTGGCCTACTCTCGTTACCACACAGCATGCCATCGCCTGTCCATAATAGATGGGAAGTCTTGTGTCGGCGAAGTAGATCAATGTTTTGGCTATCAGATAACATTTCAGAACCTGTCCAGAATTCAGATCGAGGCTTGATTGAACGAAATCGCGAACGAGAGGACAGTGGATTAGTGGTGCTGGTCGAATAGGACGAGAAAGATTTCGCGTCAAACGGTGGCTGACCTATTGACCAACCAACCAGAACAGACGTTACCTGATGCCAATTTGCACCAGTCAGTTTGTGGTGCAACGATTCGTGACAATGACATTTCTTCCCACACATAAACAATATATCCCGAGTAGCTAATTAATTGAGATCATTCGAAGGTGGAACAGTTTTCTTATCAGAGTTGGTGGACATGACTAAAACAGGTACATATGAGTGAGTGCATGTGGGTTGAGTCAGATTCATTGGAAGACCTATTTAGTGCACACTTCTCACCAATACTCACAGTCCAGTTGACCGTGTTCGACCAGATATTAGGCTGTCTATTCATTTATTCATTTATTTGGTAAGTCGTAACAAAGCACGATATTTGTGTGATTATGCGACTGGTTTGTGTTATGTTGCTTTTGCAAGATTCGAATGTGAATATGTGGTTATTGCTTGATCATTTTGATTGTCGGTCTGAGGATATGGAAGGTGAGACGAGTGTGGTATGGTATGAAGCTGACTAATTAGCCAACCATGTAATTGGGCTTTCAATGACTGGAATGACAGAGCTAGTTGGAGTAGGAGACACAAGTATAGAGTCAGGTGAACAGGTGAGACTGATCAAGCGAGTGAGAGAGTATTAGATCAATTGGTCTTAGCTACGCACGATCAGAAGCACCAATCGATCTGCTCGTCTCTGTCACATTCTGTTCCGTTAGGGTATCAGTCGACTCAGGCTCGTCCAGTTGGCCGCACCTGTCGCGCAAGGGGCGCGCTACGCCGATCATCACTTGTAATGAACCATGAAGGTCCATCACCTGGAAATCGACCAAACAAATGCTCGCCACAACACACACTCATTTTTTGTCCACTACCCACTAATACCTCATTTGAACTGACCAATATGTGATCACCAGTTCACTATCCAAAATAAATCAACAACAACAAATATAAAATAAAACGAGAGACAAATAACAAATTAATATTCCAAATCAACTAATATACAACTTCCCCACCCTAAATACACCCTACTGCCTACTTTTCACCAAATCAGTAGTGAACAGTCCAATCTAATTCCCATTCAACTACACCGTTCAGCACACACAAAGCACATTCGCAATCAAAAGGAAACAAATTAACCGCAATGCGAACATTATTTTGTTAAACAGTCTAGTTGCGAAATTGTCTAGTTTGATCATTACGAGTCAATCGCCTCTGTTGGGAATAGTCGGATTGAAGAATGATAACGTGAAAAGCCACTGAGAAATCATCAACAAAATGACGAACATGTACACAAGAAACAACAGTGACAGAAAATCGTTGTTCGCAATCATCATCTTGACAACCGAAATGACTAGGATGTAAATGAGAATGACAATGACAATGAAATCCTCGATTTGATAAATTTCCCTCACTCCCAATCCACAGGTGGTTCCCAAGATGTTACTAAGTGCCGCTATCGATGTTGTCCAATTGAATTCATTCAGTCAAATTGTCTTTTGCTCGCATTTCATATTGCATTCTGTTGATTGCACAAGTGAGCTGATCAGGCCAGTTAGTATGGTCAGATGTGGTTGGTTTAATTGATACGCGAACGAATTGATCGATTGAGAGGATAAGCTGGGTGGGTGGGTTTGAAGGGCCCACAACAGTGAAAGAACAATGAGAACAAGCAGGTAAAGTAAATGAACAAGAGAGAGGAGAGTGTGTTTGTTTGTTTGTATGTTTGTTTGTTTGTTTGTTTGTTTGTTTGTTTGTTTGTTTGTTTGTTCGTTTGTGTTTGTGTTTGTGTTTGTGTTTCGAGGTTGCACGAAATGATTACTGTGAGGATATGAGCTGACACATGTTGGATAGGTGGCCTACTCTCGTTACCACACAGCATGCCATCGCCTGTCCATAATAGATGGGAAGTCTTGTGTCGGCGAAGTAGATCAATGTTTTGGCTATCAGATAACATTTCAGAACCTGTCCAGAATTCAGATCGAGGCTTGATTGAACGAAATCGCGAACGAGAGGACAGTGGATTAGTGGTGCTGGTCGAATAGGACGAGAAAGATTTCGCGTCAAACGGTGGCTGACCTATTGACCAACCAACCAGAACAGACGTTACCTGATGCCAATTTGCACCAGTCAGTTTGTGGTGCAACGATTCGTGACAATGACATTTCTTCCCACACATAAACAATATATCCCGAGTAGCTAATTAATTGAGATCATTCGAAGGTGGAACAGTTTTCTTATCAGAGTTGTTGGACATGACTAAAACAGGTACATATGAGTGAGTGCATGTGGGTTGAGTCAGATTCATTGGAAGACCTATTTAGTGCACACTTCTCACCAATACTCACAGTCCAGTTGACCGTGTTCGACCAGATATTTGGCTGTCTATTCATTTATTCATTCATTTGGTAAGTCGTAACAAAGCACGATATTTGTGTGATTATGCGACTGGTTTGTGTTATGTTGCTTTTGCAAGATTCGAATGTGAATATGTGGTTATTGCTTGATCATTTTGATTGTCGGTCTGAGGATATGGAAGGTGAGACGAGTGTGGTATGGTATGAAGCTGACTAATTAGCCAACCATGTAATTGGGCTTTCAATGACTGGAATGACAGAGCTAGTTGGAGTATGAGACACAAGTATAGAGTCAGGTGAACAGGTGAGACTGATCAAGCGAGTGAGAGAGTATTAGATCAATTGGTCTTAGCTACGCACGATCAGAAGCACCAATCGATCTGCTCGTCTCTGTCACATTCTGTTCCGTTAGGGTATCAGTCGACTCAGGCTCGTCCAGTTGGCCGCACCTGTCGCGCAAGGGGCGCGCTACGCCGATCATCACTTGTAATGAACCATGAAGGTCCATCACCTGGAAATCGACCAAACAAATGCTCGCCACAACACACACTCATTTTTTGTCCACTACCCACTAATACCTCATTTGAACTGACCAATATGTGATCACCAGTTCACTATCCAAAATAAATCAACAACAACAAATATAAAATAAAACGAGAGACAAATAACAAATTAATATTCCAAATCAACTAATATACAACTTCCCCACCCTAAATACACCCTACTGCCTACTTTTCACCAAATCAGTAGTGAACAGTCCAATCTAATTCCCATTCAACTACACCGTTCAGCACACACAAAGCACATTCGCAATCAAAAGGAAACAAATTAACCGCAATGAGAACATTATTTTGTTAAACAGTCTAGTTGCGAAATTGTCTAGTTTGATCATTACGAGTCAATCGCCTCTGTTGGGAATAGTCGGATTGAAGAATGATAACGTGAAAAGCCACTGAGAAATCATCAACAAAATGACGAACATGTACACAAGAAACAACAGTGACAGAAAATCGTTGTTCGCAATCATCATCTTGACAACCGAAATGACTAGGATGTAAATGAGAATGACAATGACAATGAAATCCTCGATTTGATAAATTTCCCTCACTCCCAATCCACAGGTGGTTCCCAAGATGTTACTAAGTGCCGCTATCGATGTTGTCCAATTGAATTCATTCAGTCAAATTGTCTTTTGCTCGCATTTCATATTGCATTCTGTTGATTGCACAAGTGAGCTGATCAGGCCAGTTAGTATGGTCAGATGTGGTTGGTTTAATTGATACGCGAACGAATTGATCGATTGAGAGGATAAGCTGGGTGGGTGGGTTTGAAGGGCCCACAACAGTGAAAGAACAATGAGAACAAGCAGGTAAAGTAAATGAACAAGAGAGAGGAGAGTGTGTTTGTTTGTTTGTATGTTTGTTTGTTTGTTTGTTTGTTTGTTTGTTTGTTTGTTTGTTTGTTTGTTTGTTCGTTTGTGTTTGTGTTTGTGTTTGTGTTTCGAGGTTGCACGAAATGATTACTGTGAGGATATGAGCTGACACATGTTGGATAGGTGGCCTACTCTCGTTACCACACAGCATGCCATCGCCTGTCCATAATAGATGGGAAGTCTTGTGTCGGCGAAGTAGATCAATGTTTTGGCTATCAGATAACATTTCAGAACCTGTCCAGAATTCAGATCGAGGCTTGATTGAACGAAATCGCGAACGAGAGGACAGTGGATTAGTGGTGCTGGTCGAATAGGACGAGAAAGATTTCGCGTCAAACGGTGGCTGACCTATTGACCAACCAACCAGAACAGACGTTACCTGATGCCAATTTGCACCAGTCAGTTTGTGGTGCAACGATTCGTGACAATGACATTTCTTCCCACACATAAACAATATATCCCGAGTAGCTAATTAATTGAGATCATTCGAAGGTGGAACAGTTTTCTTATCAGAGTTGTTGGACATGACTAAAACAGGTACATATGAGTGAGTGCATGTGGGTTGAGTCAGATTCATTGGAAGACCTATTTAGTGCACACTTCTCACCAATACTCACAGTCCAGTTGACCGTGTTCGACCAGATATTTGGCTGTCTATTCATTTATTCATTTATTTGGTAAGTCGTAACAAAGCACGATGTTTGTTTGATTATGCGACTGGTTTGTGTTATGTTGCTTTTGCAAGATTCGAATGTGAATATGTGGTTATTGCTTGATCATTTTGATTGTCGGTCTGAGGATATGGAAGGTGAGACGAGTGTGGTATGGTATGAAGCTGACTAATTAGCCAACCATGTAATTGGGCTTTCAATGACTGGAATGACAGAGCTAGTTGGAGTATGAGACACAAGTATAGAGTCAGGTGAACAGGTGAGACTGATCAAGCGAGTGAGAGAGTATTAGATCAATTGGTCTTAGCTACGCACGATCAGAAGCACCAATCGATCTGCTCGTCTCTGTCACATTCTGTTCCGTTAGGGTATCAGTCGACTCAGGCTCGTCCAGTTGGCCGCACCTGTCGCGCAAGGGGCGCGCTACGCCGATCATCACTTGTAATGAACCATGAAGGTCCATCACCTGGAAATCGATCAAACAAATGCTCGCCACAACACACACTCATTTTTTGTCCACTACCCACTAATACCTCATTTGAACTGACCAATATGTGATCACCAGTTCACTATCCAAAATAAATCAACAACAACAAATATAAAATAAAACGAGAGACAAATAACAAACTAATATTCCAAATCAACTAATATACAACTTCCCCACCCTAAATACACCCTACTGCCTACTTTTCACCAAATCAGTAGTGAACAGTCCAATCTAATTCCCATTCAACTACACCGTTCAGCACACACAAAGCACATTCGCAATCAAAAGGAAACAAATTAACCGCAATGAGAACATTATTTTGTTAAACAGTCTAGTTGCGAAATTGTCTAGTTTGATCATTACGAGTCAATCGCCTCTGTTGGGAATAGTCGGATTGAAGAATGATAACGTGAAAAGCCACTGAGAAATCATCAACAAAATGACGAACATGTACACAAGAAACAACAGTGACAGAAAATCGTTGTTCGCAATCATCATCTTGACAACCGAAATGACTAGGATGTAAATGAGAATGACAATGACAATGAAATCCTCGATTTGATAAATTTCCCTCACTCCCAATCCACAGGTGGTTCCCAAGATGTTACTAAGTGCCGCTATCGATGTTGTCCAATTGAATTCATTCAGTCAAATTGTCTTTTGCTCGCATTTCATATTGCATTCTGTTGATTGCACAAGTGAGCTGATCAGGCCAGTTAGTATGGTCAGATGTGGTTGGTTTAATTGATACGCGAACGAATTGATCGATTGAGAGGATAAGCTGGGTGGGTGGGTTTGAAGGGCCCACAACAGTGAAAGAACAATGAGAACAAGCAGGTAAAGTAAATGAACAAGAGAGAGGAGAGTGTGTTTGTTTGTTTGTTTGTTTGTTCGTTTGTGTTTGTGTTTGTGTTTGTGTTTCGAGGTTGCACGAAATGATTACTGTGAGGATATGAGCTGACACATGTTGGATAGGTGGCCTACTCTCGTTACCACACAGCATGCCATCGCCTGTCCATAATAGATGGGAAGTCTTGTGTCGGCGAAGCCGATCAATGTTTTGGCTATCAGATAACATTTCAGAACCTGTCCAGAATTCAGATCGAGGCTTGATTGAACGAAATCGCGAACGAGAGGACAGTGGATTAGTGGTGCTGGTCGAATAGGACGAGAAAGATTTCGCGTCAAACGGTGGCTGACCTATTGACCAACCAACCAGAACAGACGTTACCTGATGCCAATTTGCACCAGTCAGTTTGTGGTGCAACGATTCGTGACAATGACATTTCTTCCCACACATAAAAAATATATCCCGAGTAGCTAATTAATTGAGATCATTCGAAGGTGGAACAGTTTTCTTATCAGAGTTGGTGGACATGACTAAAACAGGTACATATGAGTGAATGCATGTGGGTTGAGTCAGATTCATTGGAAGATCTATTTAGTGCACACTTCTCACCAATACTCACAGTCCAGTTGACCGTGTTCGACCAGATATTTGGCTGTCTATTCATTTATTCATTCATTTGGTAAGTCGTAACAAAGCACGATGTTTGTTTGATTATGCGACTGGTTTGTGTTATGTTGCTTTTGCAAGATTCGAATGTGAATATGTGGTCATTGCTTGATCATTTTGATTGTCGGTCTGAGGATATGGAAGGTGAGACGAGTGTGGTATGGTATGAAGCTGACTAATTAGCCAACCATGTAATTGGGCTTTCAATGACTGGAATGACAGAGCTAGTTGGAGTATGAGACACAAGTATAGAGTCAGGTGAACAGGTGAGACTGATCAAGCGATTGAGAGAGTATTAGATCAATTGGTCTTAGCTACGCACGATCAGAAGCACCAATCGATACACCCTACTGCCTACTTTTCACCAAATCAGTAGTGAACAGTCCAATCTAATTCCCATTCAACTACACCGTTCAGCACACACACACAAACACACACACACACACACACACACACACACAAAGCACATTCGCAATCGAAAGGAAACAAATTAACCGCAATGCGAACATTATTTTGTTAAACAGTCTAGTTGCGAAATTGTCTAGTTTGATCATTACGAGTCAATCGCCTCTGTTGGGAATAGTCGGATTGAAGAATGATAACGTGAAAAGCCACTGAGAAATCATCAACAAAATGACGAACATGTACACAAGAAACAACAGTGACAGAAAATCGTTGTTCGCAATCATCATCTTGACAACCGAAATGACTAGGATGTAAATGAGAATGACAATGACAATGAAATCCTCGATTTGATAAATTTCCCTCACTCCCAATCCACAGGTGGTTCCCAAGATGTTACTAAGTGCCGCTATCGATGTTGTCCAATTGAATTCATTCAGTCAAATTGTCTTTTGCTCGCATTTCATATTGCATTCTGTTGATTGCACAAGTGAGCTGATCAGGCCAGTTAGTATGGTCAGATGTGGTTGGTTTAATTGATACGCGAACGAATTGATCGATTGAGAGGATAAGCTGGGTGGGTGGGTTTGAAGGGCCCACAACAGTGAAAGAACAATGAGAACAAGCAGGTAAAGTAAATGAACAAGAGAGAGGAGAGTGTGTTTGTTTGTTTGTATGTTTGTTCGTTTGTGTTTGTGTTTGTGTTTGTGTTTCGAGGTTGCACGAAATGATTACTGTGAGGATATGAGCTGACACATGTTGGATAGGTGGCCTACTCTCGTTACCACACAGCATGCCATCGCCTGTCCATAATAGATGGGAAGTCTTGTGTCGGCGAAGCAGATCAATGTTTTGGCTATCAGATAACATTTCAGAACCTGTCCAGAATTCAGATCGAGGCTTGATTGAACGAAATCGCGAACGAGAGGACAGTGGATTAGTGGTGCTGGTCGAATAGGACGAGAAAGATTTCGCGTCAAACGGTGGCTGACCTATTGACCAACCAACCAGAACAGACGTTACCTGATGCCAATTTGCACCAGTCAGTTTGTGGTGCAACGATTCGTGACAATGACATTTCTTCCCACACATAAACAATATATCCCGAGTAGCTAATTAATTGAGATCATTCGAAGGTGGAACAGTTTTCTTATCAGAGTTGGTGGACATGACTAAAACAGGTACATATGAGTGAGTGCATGTGGGTTGAGTCAGATTCATTGGAAGACCTATTTAGTGCACACTTCTCACCAATACTCACAGTCCAGTTGACCGTGTTCGACCAGATATTAGGCTGTCTATTCATTTATTCATTTATTTGGTAAGTCGTAACAAAGCACGATGTTTGTTTGATTATGCGAATGGTTTGTGTTATGTTGCTTTTGCAAGATTCGAATGTGAATATGTGGTCATTGCTTGATCATTTTGATTGTCGGTCTGAGGATATGGAAGGTGAGACGAGTGTGGTATGGTATGAAGCTGACTAATTAGCCAACCATGTAATTGGGCTTTCAATGACTGGAATGACAGAGCTAGTTGGAGTATGAGACACAAGTATAGAGTCAGGTGAACAGGTGAGACTGATCAAGCGATTGAGAGAGTATTAGATCAATTGGTCTTAGCTACGCACGATCAGAAACACCAATCGATACACCCTACTGCCTACTTTTCACCAAATCAGTAGTGAACAGTCCAATCTAATTCCCATTCAACTACACCGTTCAGCACACACACACACACACACACACACACACACACACACAAAGCACATTCGCAATCGAAAGGAAACAAATTAACCGCAATGCGAACATTATTTTGTTAAACAGTTTAGTTGCGAAATTGTCTAGTTTGATCATTACGAGTCAATCGCCTCTGTTGGGAATAGTCGGATTGAAGAATGATAACGTGAAAAGCCACTGAGAAATCATCAACAAAATGACGAACATGTACACAAGAAACAACAGTGACAGAAAATCGTTGTTCGCAATCATCATCTTGACAACCGAAATGACTAGGATGTAAATGAGAATGACAATGACAATGAAATCCTCGATTTGATAAATTTCCCTCACTCCCAATCCACAGGTGGTTCCCAAGATGTTACTAAGTGCCGCTATCGATGTTGTCCAATTGAATTCATTCAGTCAAATTGTCTTTTGCTCGCATTTCATATTGCATTCTGTTGATTGCACAAGTGAGCTGATCAGGCCAGTTAGTATGGTCAGATGTGGTTGGTTTAATTGATACGCGAACGAATTGATCGATTGAGAGGATAAGCTGGGTGGGTGGGTTTGAAGGGCCCACAACAGTGAAAGAACAATGAGAACAAGCAGGTAAAGTAAATGAACAAGAGAGAGGAGAGTGTGTTTGTTTGTTTGTATGTTTGTTCGTTTGTGTTTGTGTTTGTGTTTCGAGGTTGCACGAAATGATTACTGTGAGGATATGAGCTGACACATGTTGGATAGGTGGCCTACTCTCGTTACCACACAGCATGCCATCGCCTGTCCATAATAGATGGGAAGTCTTGTGTCGGCGAAGCAGATCAATGTTTTGGCTATCAGATAACATTTCAGAACCTGTCCAGAATTCAGATCGAGGCTTGATTGAACGAAATCGCGAACGAGAGGACAGTGGATTAGTGGTGCTGGTCGAATAGGACGAGAAAGATTTCGCGTCAAACGGTGGCTGACCTATTGACCAACCAACCAGAACAGACGTTACCTGATGCCAATTTGCACCAGTCAGTTTGTGGTGCAACGATTCGTGACAATGACATTTCTTCCCACACATAAACAATATATCCCGAGTAGCTAATTAATTGAGATCATTCGAAGGTGGAACAGTTTTCTTATCAGAGTTGGTGGACATGACTAAAACAGGTACATATGAGTGAGTGCATGTGGGTTGAGTCAGATTCATTGGAAGACCTATTTAGTGCACACTTCTCACCAATACTCACAGTCCAGTTGACCGTGTTCGACCAGATATTAGGCTGTCTATTCATTTATTCATTTATTTGGTAAGTCGTAACAAAGCACGATGTTTGTTTGATTATGCGACTGGTTTGTGTTATGTTGCTTTTGCAAGATTCGAATGTGAATATGTGGTCATTGCTTGATCATTTTGATTGTCGGTCTGAGGATATGGAAGGTGAGACGAGTGTGGTATGGTATGAAGCTGACTAATTAGCCAACCATGTAATTGGGCTTTCAATGACTGGAATGACAGAGCTAGTTGGAGTAGGAGACACAAGTATAGAGTCAGGTGAACAGGTGAGACTGATCAAGCGATTGAGAGAGTATTAGATCAATTGGTCTTAGCTACGCACGATCAGAAGCACCAATCGATACACCCTACTGCCTACTTTTCACCAAATCAGTAGTGAACAGTCCAATCTAATTCCCATTCAACTACACCGTTCAGCACACACACACACACACACACACACACACACAAAGCACATTCGCAATCGAAAGGAAACAAATTAACCGCAATGCGAACATTATTTTGTTAAACAGTTTAGTTGCTAAATTGTCTAGTTTGATCATTACGAGTCAATCGCCTCTGTTGGGAATAGTCGGATTGAAGAATGATAACGTGAAAAGCCACTGAGAAATCATCAACAAAATGACGAACATGTACACAAGAAACAACAGTGACAGAAAATCGTTGTTCGCAATCATCATCTTGACAACCGAAATGACTAGGATGTAAATGAGAATGACAATGACAATGAAATCCTCGATTTGATAAATTTCCCTCACTCCCAATCCACAGGTGGTTCCCAAGATGTTACTAAGTGCCGCTATCGATGTTGTCCAATTGAATTCATTCAGTCAAATTGTCTTTTGCTCGCATTTCATATTGCATTCTGTTGATTGCACAAGTGAGCTGATCAGGCCAGTTAGTATGGTCAGATGTGGTTGGTTTAATTGATACGCGAACGAATTGATCGATTGAGAGGATAAGCTGGGTGGGTGGGTTTGAAGGGCCCACAACAGTGAAAGAACAATGAGAACAAGCAGGTAAAGTAAATGAACAAGAGAGAGGAGAGTGTGTTTGTTTGTTTGTATGTTTGTTCGTTTGTGTTTGTGTTTGTGTTTGTGTTTCGAGGTTGCACGAAATGATTACTGTGAGGATATGAGCTGACACATGTTGGATAGGTGGCCTACTCTCGTTACCACACAGCATGCCATCGCCTGTCCATAATAGATGGGAAGTCTTGTGTCGGCGAAGCAGATCAATGTTTTGGCTATCAGATAACATTTCAGAACCTGTCCAGAATTCAGATCGAGGCTTGATTGAACGAAATCGCGAACGAGAGGACAGTGGATTAGTGGTGCTGGTCGAATAGGACGAGAAAGATTTCGCGTCAAACGGTGGCTGACCTATTGACCAACCAACCAGAACAGACGTTACCTGATGCCAATTTGCACCAGTCAGTTTGTGGTGCAACGATTCGTGACAATGACATTTCTTCCCACACATAAACAATATATCCCGAGTAGCTAATTAATTGAGATCATTCGAAGGTGGAACAGTTTTCTTATCAGAGTTGGTGGACATGACTAAAACAGGTACATATGAGTGAGTGCATGTGGGTTGAGTCAGATTCATTGGAAGACCTATTTAGTGCACACTTCTCACCAATACTCACAGTCCAGTTGACCGTGTTCGACCAGATATTAGGCTGTCTATTCATTTATTCATTTATTTGGTAAGTCGTAACAAAGCACGATGTTTGTTTGATTATGCGACTGGTTTGTGTTATGTTGCTTTTGCAAGATTCGAATGTGAATATGTGGTTATTGCTTGATCATTTTGATTGTCGGTCTGAGGATATGGAAGGTGAGACGAGTGTGGTATGGTATGAAGCTGACTAATTAGCCAACCATGTAATTGGGCTTTCAATGACTGGAATGACAGAGCTAGTTGGAGTATGAGACACAAGTATAGAGTCAGGTGAACAGGTGAGACTGATCAAGCGATTGAGAGAGTATTAGATCAATTGGTCTGAGCTACGCACGATCAGAAGCACCAATCGATCTGCTCGTCTCTGTCACATTCTGTTCCGTTAGGGTATCAGTCGACTCAGGCTCGTCCAGTTGGCCGCACCTGTCGCGCAAGGGGCGCGCTACGCCGATCATCACTTGTAATGAACCATGAAGGTCCATCACCTGGAAATCGATCAAACAAATGCTCGCCACAACACACACTCATTTTTTGTCCACTACCCACTAATACCTCATTTGAACTGACTAATATGTGATCACCAGTTCACTATCCAAAATAAATCAACAACAACAAATATAAAATAAAACGAGAGACAAATAACAAACTAATATTCCAAATCAACTAATATACAACTTCCCCACCCTAAATACACCCTACTGCCTATTTTTCACCAAATCAGTAGTGAACAGTCCAATCTAATTCCCATTCAACTACACCGTTCAGCACACACACACAAACACACACACACACACACACACACACACACAAAGCACATTCGCAATCAAAAGGAAACAAATTAACCGCAATGCGAACATTATTTTGTTAAACAGTCTAGTTGCTAAATTGTCTAGTTTGATCATTACGAGTCAATCGCCTCTGTTGGGAATAGTCGGATTGAAGAATGATAACGTGAAAAGCCACTGAGAAATCATCAACAAAATGACGAACATGTACACAAGAAACAACAGTGACAGAAAATCGTTGTTCGCAATCATCATCTTGACAACCGAAATGACTAGGATGTAAATGAGAATGACAATGACAATGAAATCCTCGATTTGATAAATTTCCCTCACTCCCAATCCACAGGTGGTTCCCAAGATGTTACTAAGTGCCGCTATCGATGTTGTCCAATTGAATTCATTCAGTCAAATTGTCTTTTGCTCGCATTTCATATTGCATTCTGTTGATTGCACAAGTGAGCTGATCAGGCCAGTTAGTATGGTCAGATGTGGTTGGTTTAATTGATACGCGAACGAATTGATCGATTGAGAGGATAAGCTGGGTGGGTGGGTTTGAAGGGCCCACAACAGTGAAAGAACAATGAGAACAAGCAGGTAAAGTAAATGAACAAGAGAGAGGAGAGTGTGTTTGTTTGTTTGTTTGTTTGTTTGTTCGTTTGTGTTTGTGTTTGTGTTTCGAGGTTGCACGAAATGATTACTGTGAGGATATGAGCTGACACATGTTGGATAGGTGGCCTACTCTCGTTACCACACAGCATGCCATCGCCTGTCCATAATAGATGGGAAGTCTTGTGTCGGCGAAACAGATCAATGTTTTGGCTATCAGATAACATTTCAGAACCTGTCCAGAATTCAGATCGAGGCTTGATTGAACGAAATCGCGAACGAGAGGACAGTGGATTAGTGGTGCTGGTCGAATAGGACGAGAAAGATTTCGCGTCAAACGGTGGCTGACCTATTGACCAACCAACCAGAACAGACGTTACCTGATGCCAATTTGCACCAGTCAGTTTGTGGTGCAACGATTCGTGACAATGACATTTCTTCCCACACATAAACAATATATCCCGAGTAGCTAATTAATTGAGATCATTCGAAGGTGGAACAGTTTTCTTATCAGAGTTGTTGGACATGACTAAAACAGGTACATATGAGTGAGTGCATGTGGGTTGAGTCAGATTCATTGGAAGACCTATTTAGTGCACACTTCTCACCAATACTCACAGTCCAGTTGACCGTGTTCGACCAGATATTAGGCTGTCTATTCATTTATTCATTTATTTGGTAAGTCGTAACAAAGCACGATGTTTGTTTGATTATGCGACTGGTTTGTGTTATGTTGCTTTTGCAAGATTCGAATGTGAATATGTGGTTATTGCTTGATCATTTTGATTGTCGGTCTGAGGATATGGAAGGTGAGACGAGTGTGGTATGGTATGAAGCTGACTAATTAGCCAACCATGTAATTGGGCTTTCAATGACTGGAATGACAGAGCTAGTTGGAGTAGGAGACACAAGTATAGAGTCAGGTGAACAGGTGAGACTGATCAAGCGATTGAGAGAGTATTAGATCAATTGGTCTTAGCTACGCACGATCAGAAGCACCAATCGATCTGCTCGTCTCTGTCACATTCTGTTCCGTTAGGGTATCAGTCGACTCAGGCTCGTCCAGTTGGCCGCACCTGTCGCGCAAGGGGCGCGCTACGCCGATCATCACTTGTAATGAACCATGAAGGTCCATCACCTGGAAATCGATCAAACAAATGCTCGCCACAACACACACTCATTTTTTGTCCACTACCCACTAAAACCTCATTTGAACTGACCAATATGTGATCACCAGTTCACTATCCAAAATAAATCAACAACAACAAATATAAAATAAAACGAGAGACAAATAACAAACTAATATTCCAAATCAACTAATATACAACTTCCCCACCCTAAATACACCCTACTGCCTACTTTTCACCAAATCAGTAGTGAACAGTCCAATCTAATTCCCATTCAACTACACCGTTCAGCACACACAAAGCACATTCGCAATCAAAAGGAAACAAATTAACCGCAATGCGAACATTATTTTGTTAAACAGTCTAGTTGCGAAATTGTCTAGTTTGATCATTACGAGTCAATCGCCTCTGTTGGGAATAGTCGGATTGAAGAATGATAACGTGAAAAGCCACTGAGAAATCATCAACAAAATGACGAACATGTACACAAGAAACAACAGTGACAGAAAATCGTTGTTCGCAATCATCATCTTGACAACCGAAATGACTAGGATGTAAATGAGAATGACAATGACAATGAAATCCTCGATTTGATAAATTTCCCTCACTCCCAATCCACAGGTGGTTCCCAAGATGTTACTAAGTGCCGCTATCGATGTTGTCCAATTGAATTCATTCAGTCAAATTGTCTTTTGCTCGCATTTCATATTGCATTCTGTTGATTGCACAAGTGAGCTGATCAGGCCAGTTAGTATGGTCAGATGTGGTTGGTTTAATTGATACGCGAACGAATTGATCGATTGAGAGGATAAGCTGGGTGGGTGGGTTTGAAGGGCCCACAACAGTGAAAGAACAATGAGAACAAGCAGGTAAAGTAAATGAACAAGAGAGAGGAGAGTGTGTTTGTTTGTTTGTATGTTTGTTCGTTTGTGTTTGTGTTTGTGTTTCGAGGTTGCACGAAATGATTACTGTGAGGATATGAGCTGACACATGTTGGATAGGTGGCCTACTCTCGTTACCACACAGCATGCCATCGCCTGTCCATAATAGATGGGAAGTCTTGTGTCGGCGAAGCAGATCAATGTTTTGGCTATCAGATAACATTTCAGAACCTGTCCAGAATTCAGATCGAGGCTTGATTGAACGAAATCGCGAACGAGAGGACAGTGGATTAGTGGTGCTGGTCGAATAGGACGAGAAAGATTTCGCGTCAAACGGTGGCTGACCTATTGACCAACCAACCAGAACAGACGTTACCTGATGCCAATTTGCACCAGTCAGTTTGTGGTGCAACGATTCGTGACAATGACATTTCTTCCCACACATAAACAATATATCCCGAGTAGCTAATTAATTGAGATCATTCGAAGGTGGAACAGTTTTCTTATCAGAGTTGGTGGACATGACTAAAACAGGTACATATGAGTGAGTGCATGTGGGTTGAGTCAGATTCATTGGAAGACCTATTTAGTGCACACTTCTCACCAATACTCACAGTCCAGTTGACCGTGTTCGACCAGATATTAGGCTGTCTATTCATTTATTCATTTATTTGGTAAGTCGTAACAAAGCACGATGTTTGTTTGATTATGCGACTGGTTTGTGTTATGTTGCTTTTGCAAGATTCGAATGTGAATATGTGGTTATTGCTTGATCATTTTGATTGTCGGTCTGAGGATATGGAAGGTGAGACGAGTGTGGTATGGTATGAAGCTGACTAATTAGCCAACCATGTAATTGGGCTTTCAATGACTGGAATGACAGAGCTAGTTGGAGTATGAGACACAAGTATAGAGTCAGGTGAACAGGTGAGACTGATCAAGCGATTGAGAGAGTATTAGATCAATTGGTCTTAGCTACGCACGATCAGAAGCACCAATCGATCTGCTCGTCTCTGTCACATTCTGTTCCGTTAGGGTATCAGTCGACTCAGGCTCGTCCAGTTGGCCGCACCTGTCGCGCAAGGGGCGCGCTACGCCGATCATCACTTGTAATGAACCATGAAGGTCCATCACCTGGAAATCGATCAAACAAATGCTCGCCACAACACACACTCATTTTTTGTCCACTACCCACTAAAACCTCATTTGAACTGACCAATATGTGATCACCAGTTCACTATCCAAAATAAATCAACAACAACAAATATAAAATAAAACGAGAGACAAATAACAAACTAATATTCCAAATCAACTAATATACAACTTCCCCACCCTAAATACACCCTACTGCCTACTTTTCACCAAATCAGTAGTGAACAGTCCAATCTAATTCCCATTCAACTACACCGTTCAGCACACACAAAGCACATTCGCAATCAAAAGGAAACAAATTAACCGCAATGAGAACATTATTTTGTTAAACAGTCTAGTTGCGAAATTGTCTAGTTTGATCATTACGAGTCAATCGCCTCTGTTGGGAATAGTCGGATTGAAGAATGATAACGTGAAAAGCCACTGAGAAATCATCAACAAAATGACGAACATGTACACAAGAAACAACAGTGACAGAAAATCGTTGTTCGCAATCATCATCTTGACAACCGAAATGACTAGGATGTAAATGAGAATGACAATGACAATGAAATCCTCGATTTGATAAATTTCCCTCACTCCCAATCCACAGGTGGTTCCCAAGATGTTACTAAGTGCCGCTATCGATGTTGTCCAATTGAATTCATTCAGTCAAATTGTCTTTTGCTCGCATTTCATATTGCATTCTGTTGATTGCACAAGTGAGCTGATCAGGCCAGTTAGTATGGTCAGATGTGGTTGGTTTAATTGATACGCGAACGAATTGATCGATTGAGAGGATAAGCTGGGTGGGTGGGTTTGAAGGGCCCACAACAGTGAAAGAACAATGAGAACAAGCAGGTAAAGTAAATGAACAAGAGAGAGGAGAGTGTGTTTGTTTGTTTGTTTGTTTGTTCGTTTGTGTTTGTGTTTGTGTTTCGAGGTTGCACGAAATGATTACTGTGAGGATATGAGCTGACACATGTTGGATAGGTGGCCTACTCTCGTTACCACACAGCATGCCATCGCCTGTCCATAATAGATGGGAAGTCTTGTGTCGGCGAAGCAGATCAATGTTTTGGCTATCAGATAACATTTCAGAACCTGTCCAGAATTCAGATCGAGGCTTGATTGAACGAAATCGCGAACGAGAGGACAGTGGATTAGTGGTGCTGGTCGAATAGGACGAGAAAGATTTCGCGTCAAACGGTGGCTGACCTATTGACCAACCAACCAGAACAGACGTTACCTGATGCCAATTTGCACCAGTCAGTTTGTGGTGCAACGATTCGTGACAATGACATTTCTTCCCACACATAAACAATATATCCCGAGTAGCTAATTAATTGAGATCATTCGAAGGTGGAACAGTTTTCTTATCAGAGTTGGTGGACATGACTAAAACAGGTACATATGAGTGAGTGCATGTGGGTTGAGTCAGATTCATTGGAAGACCTATTTAGTGCACACTTCTCACCAATACTCACAGTCCAGTTGACCGTGTTCGACCAGATATTAGGCTGTCTATTCATTTATTCATTTATTTGGTAAGTCGTAACAAAGCACGATGTTTGTTTGATTATGCGACTGGTTTGTGTTATGTTGCTTTTGCAAGATTCGAATGTGAATATGTGGTTATTGCTTGATCATTTTGATTGTCGGTCTGAGGATATGGAAGGTGAGACGAGTGTGGTATGGTATGAAGCTGACTAATTAGCCAACCATGTAATTGGGCTTTCAATGACTGGAATGACAGAGCTAGTTGGAGTAGGAGACACAAGTATAGAGTCAGGTGAACAGGTGAGACTGATCAAGCGATTGAGAGAGTATTAGATCAATTGGTCTTAGCTACGCACGATCAGAAGCACCAATCGATCTGCTCGTCTCTGTCACATTCTGTTCCGTTAGGGTATCAGTCGACTCAGGCTCGTCCAGTTGGCCGCACCTGTCGCGCAAGGGGCGCGCTACGCCGATCATCACTTGTAATGAACCATGAAGGTCCATCACCTGGAAATCGATCAAACAAATGCTCGCCACAACACACACTCATTTTTTGTCCACTACCCACTAAAACCTCATTTGAACTGACCAATATGTGATCACCAGTTCACTATCCAAAATAAATCAACAACAACAAATATAAAATAAAACGAGAGACAAATAACAAACTAATATTCCAAATCAACTAATATACAACTTCCCCACCCTAAATACACCCTACTGCCTACTTTTCACCAAATCAGTAGTGAACAGTCCAATCTAATTCCCATTCAACTACACCGTTCAGCACACACAAAGCACATTCGCAATCAAAAGGAAACAAATTAACCGCAATGAGAACATTATTTTGTTAAACAGTCTAGTTGCGAAATTGTCTAGTTTGATCATTACGAGTCAATCGCCTCTGTTGGGAATAGTCGGATTGAAGAATGATAACGTGAAAAGCCACTGAGAAATCATCAACAAAATGACGAACATGTACACAAGAAACAACAGTGACAGAAAATCGTTGTTCGCAATCATCATCTTGACAACCGAAATGACTAGGATGTAAATGAGAATGACAATGACAATGAAATCCTCGATTTGATAAATTTCCCTCACTCCCAATCCACAGGTGGTTCCCAAGATGTTACTAAGTGCCGCTATCGATGTTGTCCAATTGAATTCATTCAGTCAAATTGTCTTTTGCTCGCATTTCATATTGCATTCTGTTGATTGCACAAGTGAGCTGATCAGGCCAGTTAGTATGGTCAGATGTGGTTGGTTTAATTGATACGCGAACGAATTGATCGATTGAGAGGATAAGCTGGGTGGGTGGGTTTGAAGGGCCCACAACAGTGAAAGAACAATGAGAACAAGCAGGTAAAGTAAATGAACAAGAGAGAGGAGAGTGTGTTTGTTTGTTTGTTTGTTTGTTTGTTCGTTTGTGTTTGTGTTTGTGTTTCGAGGTTGCACGAAATGATTACTGTGAGGATATGAGCTGACACATGTTGGATAGGTGGCCTACTCTCGTTACCACACAGCATGCCATCGCCTGTCCATAATAGATGGGAAGTCTTGTGTCGGCGAAGCAGATCAATGTTTTGGCTATCAGATAACATTTCAGAACCTGTCCAGAATTCAGATCGAGGCTTGATTGAACGAAATCGCGAACGAGAGGACAGTGGATTAGTGGTGCTGGTCGAATAGGACGAGAAAGATTTCGCGTCAAACGGTGGCTGACCTATTGACCAACCAACCAGAACAGACGTTACCTGATGCCAATTTGCACCAGTCAGTTTGTGGTGCAACGATTCGTGACAATGACATTTCTTCCCACACATAAACAATATATCCCGAGTAGCTAATTAATTGAGATCATTCGAAGGTGGAACAGTTTTCTTATCAGAGTTGGTGGACATGACTAAAACAGGTACATATGAGTGAGTGCATGTGGGTTGAGTCAGATTCATTGGAAGACCTATTTAGTGCACACTTCTCACCAATACTCACAGTCCAGTTGACCGTGTTCGACCAGATATTAGGCTGTCTATTCATTTATTCATTTATTTGGTAAGTCGTAACAAAGCACGATGTTTGTTTGATTATGCGACTGGTTTGTGTTATGTTGCTTTTGCAAGATTCGAATGTGAATATGTGGTTATTGCTTGATCATTTTGATTGTCGGTCTGAGGATATGGAAGGTGAGACGAGTGTGGTATGGTATGAAGCTGACTAATTAGCCAACCATGTAATTGGGCTTTCAATGACTGGAATGACAGAGCTAGTTGGAGTATGAGACACAAGTATAGAGTCAGGTGAACAGGTGAGACTGATCAAGCGATTGAGAGAGTATTAGATCAATTGGTCTTAGCTACGCACGATCAGAAGCACCAATCGATCTGCTCGTCTCTGTCACATTCTGTTCCGTTAGGGTATCAGTCGACTCAGGCTCGTCCAGTTGGCCGCACCTGTCGCGCAAGGGGCGCGCTACGCCGATCATCACTTGTAATGAACCATGAAGGTCCATCACCTGGAAATCGATCAAACAAATGCTCGCCACAACACACACTCATTTTTTGTCCACTACCCACTAAAACCTCATTTGAACTGACCAATATGTGATCACCAGTTCACTATCCAAAATAAATCAACAACAACAAATATAAAATAAAACGAGAGACAAATAACAAACTAATATTCCAAATCAACTAATATACAACTTCCCCACCCTAAATACACCCTACTGCCTACTTTTCACCAAATCAGTAGTGAACAGTCCAATCTAATTCCCATTCAACTACACCGTTCAGCACACACAAAGCACATTCGCAATCAAAAGGAAACAAATTAACCGCAATGAGAACATTATTTTGTTAAACAGTCTAGTTGCGAAATTGTCTAGTTTGATCATTACGAGTCAATCGCCTCTGTTGGGAATAGTCGGATTGAAGAATGATAACGTGAAAAGCCACTGAGAAATCATCAACAAAATGACGAACATGTACACAAGAAACAACAGTGACAGAAAATCGTTGTTCGCAATCATCATCTTGACAACCGAAATGACTAGGATGTAAATGAGAATGACAATGACAATGAAATCCTCGATTTGATAAATTTCCCTCACTCCCAATCCACAGGTGGTTCCCAAGATGTTACTAAGTGCCGCTATCGATGTTGTCCAATTGAATTCATTCAGTCAAATTGTCTTTTGCTCGCATTTCATATTGCATTCTGTTGATTGCACAAGTGAGCTGATCAGGCCAGTTAGTATGGTCAGATGTGGTTGGTTTAATTGATACGCGAACGAATTGATCGATTGAGAGGATAAGCTGGGTGGGTGGGTTTGAAGGGCCCACAACAGTGAAAGAACAATGAGAACAAGCAGGTAAAGTAAATGAACAAGAGAGAGGAGAGTGTGTTTGTTTGTTTGTTTGTTTGTTCGTTTGTGTTTGTGTTTGTGTTTCGAGGTTGCACGAAATGATTACTGTGAGGATATGAGCTGACACATGTTGGATAGGTGGCCTACTCTCGTTACCACACAGCATGCCATCGCCTGTCCATAATAGATGGGAAGTCTTGTGTCGGCGAAGCAGATCAATGTTTTGGCTATCAGATAACATTTCAGAACCTGTCCAGAATTCAGATCGAGGCTTGATTGAACGAAATCGCGAACGAGAGGACAGTGGATTAGTGGTGCTGGTCGAATAGGACGAGAAAGATTTCGCGTCAAACGGTGGCTGACCTATTGACCAACCAACCAGAACAGACGTTACCTGATGCCAATTTGCACCAGTCAGTTTGTGGTGCAACGATTCGTGACAATGACATTTCTTCCCACACATAAACAATATATCCCGAGTAGCTAATTAATTGAGATCATTCGAAGGTGGAACAGTTTTCTTATCAGAGTTGGTGGACATGACTAAAACAGGTACATATGAGTGAGTGCATGTGGGTTGAGTCAGATTCATTGGAAGACCTATTTAGTGCACACTTCTCACCAATACTCACAGTCCAGTTGACCGTGTTCGACCAGATATTAGGCTGTCTATTCATTTATTCATTTATTTGGTAAGTCGTAACAAAGCACGATGTTTGTTTGATTATGCGACTGGTTTGTGTTATGTTGCTTTTGCAAGATTCGAATGTGAATATGTGGTTATTGCTTGATCATTTTGATTGTCGGTCTGAGGATATGGAAGGTGAGACGAGTGTGGTATGGTATGAAGCTGACTAATTAGCCAACCATGTAATTGGGCTTTCAATGACTGGAATGACAGAGCTAGTTGGAGTAGGAGACACAAGTATAGAGTCAGGTGAACAGGTGAGACTGATCAAGCGATTGAGAGAGTATTAGATCAATTGGTCTTAGCTACGCACGATCAGAAGCACCAATCGATCTGCTCGTCTCTGTCACATTCTGTTCCGTTAGGGTATCAGTCGACTCAGGCTCGTCCAGTTGGCCGCACCTGTCGCGCAAGGGGCGCGCTACGCCGATCATCACTTGTAATGAACCATGAAGGTCCATCACCTGGAAATCAACCAAACAAATGCTCGCCACAACACACACTCATTTTTTGTCCACTACCCACTAATACCTCATTTGAACTGACCAATATGTGATCACCAGTTCACTATCCAAAATAAATCAACAACAACAAATATAAAATAAAACGAGAGACAAATAACAAACTAATATTCCAAATCAACTAATATACAACTTCCCCACCCTAAATACACCCTACTGCCTACTTTTCACCAAATCAGTAGTGAACAGTCCAATCTAATTCCCATTCAACTACACCGTTCAGCACACACACACAAACACACACACACACACACACACACACACACAAAGCACATTCGCAATCAAAAGGAAACAAATTACCCGCAATGCGACCAATATTTTGTTAAACAGTCTAGTTGCGAAATTGTCTAGTTTGATCATTACGAGTCAATCGTCTCTGTTGGGAATAGTCGGATTGAAGAATGATAACGTGAAAAGCCACTGAGAAATCATCAACAAAATGACGAACATGTACACAAGAAACAACAGTGACAGAAAATCGTTGTTCGCAATCATCATCTTGACAACCGAAATGACTAGGATGTAAATGAGAATGACAATGACAATGAAATCCTCGATTTGATAAATTTCCCTCACTCCCAATCCACAGGTGGTTCCCAAGATGTTACTAAGTGCCGCTATCGATGTTGTCCAATTGAATTCATTCAGTCAAATTGTCTTTTGCTCGCATTTCATATTGCATTCTGTTGATTGCACAAGTGAGCTGATCAGGCCAGTTAGTATGGTCAGATGTGGTTGGTTTAATTGATACGCGAACGAATTGATCGATTGAGAGGATAAGCTGGGTGGGTGGGTTTGAAGGGCCCACAACAGTGAAAGAACAATGAGAACAAGCAGGTAAAGTAAATGAACAAGAGAGAGGAGAGTGTGTTTGTTTGTTTGTTTGTTTGTTCGTTCGTTTGTGTTTGTGTTTGTGTTTGTGTTTCGAGGTTGCACGAAATGATTACTGTGAGGATATGAGCTGACACATGTTGGATAGGTGGCCTACTCTCGTTACCACACAGCATGCCATCGCCTGTCCATAATAGATGGGAAGTCTTGTGTCGGCGAAGCAGATCAATGTTTTGGCTATCAGATAACATTTCAGAACCTGTCCAGAATTCAGATCGAGGCTTGATTGAACGAAATCGCGAACGAGAGGACAGTGGATTAGTGGTGCTGGTCGAATAGGACGAGAAAGATTTCGCGTCAAACGGTGGCTGACCTATTGACCAACCAACCAGAACAGACGTTACCTGATGCCAATTTGCACCAGTCAGTTTGTGGTGCAACGATTCGTGACAATGACATTTCTTCCCACACATAAAAAATATATCCCGAGTAGCTAATTAATTGAGATCATTCGAAGGTGGAACAGTTTTCTTATCAGAGTTGGTGGACATGACTAAAACAGGTACATATGAGTGAATGCATGTGGGTTGAGTCAGATTCATTGGAAGATCTATTTAGTGCACACTTCTCACCAATACTCACAGTCCAGTTGACCGTGTTCGACCAGATATTAGGCTGTCTATTCATTTATTCATTCATTTGGTAAGTCGTAACAAAGCACGATGTTTGTTTGATTATGCGACTGGTTTGTGTTATGTTGCTTTTGCAAGATTCGAATGTGAATATGTGGTCATTGCTTGATCATTTTGATTGTCGGTCTGAGGATATGGAAGGTGAGACGAGTGTGGTATGGTATGAAGCTGACTAATTAGCCAACCATGTAATTGGGCTTTCAATGACTGGAATGACAGAGCTAGTTGGAGTAGGAGACACAAGTATAGAGTCAGGTGAACAGGTGAGACTGATCAAGCGATTGAGAGTGTATTAGATCAATTGGTCTTAGCTACGCACGATCAGAAGCACCAATCGATCTGCTCGTCTCTGTCACATTCTGTTCCGTTAGGGTATCAGTCGACTCAGGCTCGTCCAGTTGGCCGCACCTGTCGCGCAAGGGGCGCGCTACGCCGATCATCACTTGTAATGAACCATGAAGGTCCATCACCTGGAAATCAACCAAACAAATGCTCGCCACAACACACACTCATTTTTTGTCCACTACCCACTAATACCTCATTTGAACTGACCAATATGTGATCACCAGTTCACTATCCAAAATAAATCAACAACAACAAATATAAAATAAAACGAGAGACAAATAACAAACTAATATTCCAAATCAACTAATATACAACTTCCCCACCCTAAATACACCCTACTGCCTACTTTTCACCAAATCAGTAGTGAACAGTCCAATCTAATTCCCATTCAACTACACCGTTCAGCACACACACACACACACACACACACACACACACACACAAAGCACATTCGCAATCAAAAGGAAACAAATTAACCGCAATGAGAACAATATTTTGTTAAACAGTCTAGTTGCGAAATTGTCTAGTTTGATCATTACGAGTCAATCGCCTCTGTTGGGAATAGTCGGATTGAAGAATGATAACGTGAAAAGCCACTGAGAAATCATCAACAAAATGACGAACATGTACACAAGAAACAACAGTGACAGAAAATCGTTGTTCGCAATCATCATCTTGACAACCGAAATGACTAGGATGTAAATGAGAATGACAATGACAATGAAATCCTCGATTTGATAAATTTCCCTCACTCCCAATCCACAGGTGGTTCCCAAGATGTTACTAAGTGCCGCTATCGATGTTGTCCAATTGAATTCATTCAGTCAAATTGTCTTTTGCTCGCATTTCATATTGCATTCTGTTGATTGCACAAGTGAGCTGATCAGGCCAGTTAGTATGGTCAGATGTGGTTGGTTTAATTGATACGCGAACGAATTGATCGATTGAGAGGATAAGCTGGGTGGGTGGGTTTGAAGGGCCCACAACAGTGAAAGAACAATGAGAACAAGCAGGTAAAGTAAATGAACAAGAGAGAGGAGAGTGTGTTTGTTTGTTTGTTTGTTTGTTCGTTCGTTTGTGTTTGTGTTTGTGTTTGTGTTTCGAGGTTGCACGAAATGATTACTGTGAGGATATGAGCTGACACATGTTGGATAGGTGGCCTACTCTCGTTACCACACAGCATGCCATCGCCTGTCCATAATAGATGGGAAGTCTTGTGTCGGCGAAGCAGATCAATGTTTTGGCTATCAGATAACATTTCAGAACCTGTCCAGAATTCAGATCGAGGCTTGATTGAACGAAATCGCGAACGAGAGGACAGTGGATTAGTGGTGCTGGTCGAATAGGACGAGAAAGATTTCGCGTCAAACGGTGGCTGACCTATTGACCAACCAACCAGAACAGACGTTACCTGATGCCAATTTGCACCAGTCAGTTTGTGGTGCAACGATTCGTGACAATGACATTTCTTCCCACACATAAAAAATATATCCCGAGTAGCTAATTAATTGAGATCATTCGAAGGTGGAACAGTTTTCTTATCAGAGTTGGTGGACATGACTAAAACAGGTACATATGAGTGAATGCATGTGGGTTGAGTCAGATTCATTGGAAGATCTATTTAGTGCACACTTCTCACCAATACTCACAGTCCAGTTGACCGTGTTCGACCAGATATTTGGCTGTCTATTCATTTATTCATTCATTTGGTAAGTCGTAACAAAGCACGATGTTTGTTTGATTATGCGACTGGTTTGTGTTATGTTGCTTTTGCAAGATTCGAATGTGAATATGTGGTCATTGCTTGATCATTTTGATTGTCGGTCTGAGGATATGGAAGGTGAGACGAGTGTGGTATGGTATGAAGCTGACTAATTAGCCAACCATGTAATTGGGCTTTCAATGACTGGAATGACAGAGCTAGTTGGAGTAGGAGACACAAGTATAGAGTCAGGTGAACAGGTGAGACTGATCAAGCGATTGAGAGTGTATTAGATCAATTGGTCTTAGCTACGCACGATCAGAAGCACCAATCGATCTGCTCGTCTCTGTCACATTCTGTTCCGTTAGGGTATCAGTCGACTCAGGCTCGTCCAGTTGGCCGCACCTGTCGCGCAAGGGGCGCGCTACGCCGATCATCACTTGTAATGAACCATGAAGGTCCATCACCTGGAAATCAACCAAACAAATGCTCGCCACAACACACACTCATTTTTTGTCCACTACCCACTAAAACCTCATTTGAACTGACCAATATGTGATCACCAGTTCACTATCCAAAATAAATCAACAACAACAAATATAAAATAAAACGAGAGACAAATAACAAACTAATATTCCAAATCAACTAATATACAACTTCCCCACCCTAAATACACCCTACTGCCTACTTTTCACCAAATCAGTAGTGAACAGTCCAATCTAATTCCCATTCAACTACACCGTTCAGCACACACACACACACACACACACACACACACACACACAAAGCACATTCGCAATCAAAAGGAAACAAATTAACCGCAATGAGAACAATATTTTGTTAAACAGTCTAGTTGCGAAATTGTCTAGTTTGATCATTACGAGTCAATCGCCTCTGTTGGGAATAGTCGGATTGAAGAATGATAACGTGAAAAGCCACTGAGAAATCATCAACAAAATGACGAACATGTACACAAGAAACAACAGTGACAGAAAATCGTTGTTCGCAATCATCATCTTGACAACCGAAATGACTAGGATGTAAATGAGAATGACAATGACAATGAAATCCTCGATTTGATAAATTTCCCTCACTCCCAATCCACAGGTGGTTCCCAAGATGTTACTAAGTGCCGCTATCGATGTTGTCCAATTGAATTCATTCAGTCAAATTGTCTTTTGCTCGCATTTCATATTGCATTCTGTTGATTGCACAAGTGAGCTGATCAGGCCAGTTAGTATGGTCAGATGTGGTTGGTTTAATTGATACGCGAACGAATTGGTCGATTGAGAGGATAAGCTGGGTGGGTGGGTTTGAAGGGCCCACAACAGTGAAAGAACAATGAGAACAAGCAGGTAAAGTAAATGAACAAGAGAGAGGAGAGTGTGTTTGTTTGTTTGTTTGTATGTTTGTTTGTTTGTTTGTTTGTTTGTTTGTTCGTTCGTTTGTGTTTGTGTTTGTGTTTGTGTTTCGAGGTTGCACGAAATGATTACTGTGAGGATATGAGCTGACACATGGTAGATAGGTGGCCTACTCTCGTTAACACACAGCATGCCATCGCCTGTCCATAATAGATGGGAAGTCTTGTGTCGGCGAAGCAGATCAATGTTTTGGCTATCAGATAACATTTCAGAACCTGTCCAGAATTCAGATCGAGGCTTGATTGAACGAAATCGCGAACGAGAGGACAGTGGATTAGTGGTGCTGGTCGAATAGGACGAGAAAGATTTCGCGTCAAACGGTGGCTGACCTATTGACCAACCAACCAGAACAGACGTTACCTGATGCCAATTTGCACCAGTCAGTTTGTGGTGCAACGATTCGTGACAATGACATTTCTTCCCACACATAAACAATATATCCCGAGTAGCTAATTAATTGAGATCATTCGAAGGTGGAACAGTTTTCTTATCAGAGTTGGTGGACATGACTAAAACAGGTACATATGAGTGAGTGCATGTGGGTTGAGTCAGATTCATTGGAAGACCTATTTAGTGCACACTTCTCACCAATACTCACAGTCCAGTTGACCGTGTTCGACCAGATATTTGGCTGTCTATTCATTTATTCATTCATTTGGTAAGTCGAAACAAAGCACGATGTTTGTTTGATTATGCGACTGGTTTGTGTTATGTTGCTTTTGCAAGATTCGAATGTGAATATGTGGTCATTGCTTGATCATTTTGATTGTCGGTCTGAGGATATGGAAGGTGAGACGAGTGTGGTATGGTATGAAGCTGACTAATCAGCCAACCATGTAATTGGGCTTTCAATGACTGGAATGACAGAGCTAGTTGGAGTATGAGACACAAGTATAGAGTCAGGTGAACAGGTGAGACTGATCAAGCGAGTGAGAGAGTATTAGATCAATTGGTCTTAGCTACGCACGATCAGAAGCACCAATCGATCTGCTCGTCTCTGTCACATTCTGTTCCGTTAGGGTATCAGTCGACTCAGGCTCGTCCAGTTGGCCGCACCTGTCGCGCAAGGGGCGCGCTACGCCGATCATCACTTGTAATGAACCATGAAGGTCCATCACCTGGAAATCGATCAAACAAATGCTCGCCACAACACACACTCATTTTTTGTCCACTACCCACTAAAACCTCATTTGAACTGACCAATATGTGATCACCAGTTCACTATCCAAAATAAATCAACAACAACAAATATAAAATAAAACGAGAGACAAATAACAAACTAATATTCCAAATCAACTAATATACAACTTCCCCACCCTAAATACACCCTACTGCCTACTTTTCACCAAATCAGTAGTGAACAGTCCAATCTAATTCCCATTCAACTACACCGTTCAGCACACACAAAGCACATTCGCAATCAAAAGGAAACAAATTAACCGCAATGCGAACATTATTTTGTTAAACAGTCTAGTTGCGAAATTGTCTAGTTTGATCATTACGAGTCAATCGCCTCTGTTGGGAATAGTCGGATTGAAGAATGATAACGTGAAAAGCCACTGAGAAATCATCAACAAAATGACGAACATGTACACAAGAAACAACAGTGACAGAAAATCGTTGTTCGCAATCATCATCTTGACAACCGAAATGACTAGGATGTAAATGAGAATGACAATGACAATGAAATCCTCGATTTGATAAATTTCCCTCACTCCCAATCCACAGGTGGTTCCCAAGATGTTACTAAGTGCCGCTATCGCTGTTGTCCAATTGAATTCATTCAGTCAAATTGTCTTGTGCTCGCATTTCATATTGCATTCTGTTGATTGCACAAGTGAGCTGATCAGGCCAGTTAGTATGGTCAGATGTGGTTGGTTTAATTGATACGCGAACGAATTGATCGATTGAGAGGATAAGCTGGGTGGGTGGGTTTGAAGGGCCCACAACAGTGAAAGAACAATGAGAACAGGCAGGTGTAATAAATAAACACGTATGATGATTTTGCCTGTTTCTTTTTTATACTTTTCACCCTTTCTATGGGTTTTTGGTCTAGTTTTTTGCGTGTTTTTCTCATCGTCTGTTACGTTTGGCGTGATTTGCTTTGGGTGCATTTGTGGTGTGTTATTCGTGAGTACGTGCAATCTATACAAACTTGGAATTTGGCGGTAGCTTTTTGTAGTTGTGTACACCACCGAGACATGATCGATGTTTTCGTGCTTCTTTTTTTTATTGCTCTGTCGCATATATTCGTGCAGTTCACATTTTTATGTGCTTTCTGTACGTACTAAATGAAATGTTGTTTCTCCCTAAATTACTACTTCATAGTAAGAAGAAAATAGGACGAGATGTGGGTCTTCCTCACACTCCTTAAGCGTTTTGCTGTTCTCTCTTTTCCTTGTATGAACAGTACATTCTCGTGGTGTTCGTTGGGACATCATTCCAGTAACAGAGTCCTATGCTCAGAGGGAATATGGTATTTACCGTTATCTTGTATTACGAATAAAAAGGAATCGACTAAGTGAATGCATCAACCAGCCACCCATAAACTTGCTCAACCCGCAAATCCATCCGAGATACTAACATCAATAAGTGTTTTATTCAGACCTTTATTGTTCTTCTGTCATAGTCTCTGTATTTAGTAAACAAGGCCTCACTGTTTTGCGGTACACGCAGACGATAATCAGCCGCGCTTACCGAGTCCCCGCTCAAGAGTTGATTTTAACTTCATTAACAAACCGATGAAGACTTTACGGAGTTAGCCCAAATGATAATCATAGATAATACTCACCCGTTGCACACCCGTTCATCTTAATAATTATCTTACCGACGTTCACGTTGGGAGTTAAATATAACTCCCTGAGCGATAAGATTTTGGCCAGTTCTCCTGTCCCGTAGTTCTTTCGGACATTTATGAACTAAGAAGGGGTATTTGACGAGTTACTTGCTCATGCAGGTGAATGAAATTCGTTTTTTCCTTGAGAAACCCGTTTCAATGAAACTTGCGTGTTACTTTTTCTGCCAATACTGGACGTGGATTACGGCTCGCTAGAAACATTGATTCTCAGGAAATTTACATTAATTTCGTAACTTGTGGCTTGATAGTCACCTTTTGCTACTTCGCGGGACTTTTATGATTATTGTAAAATATCTTTGACGAAATAATGTTGCGAGATCAAATTCATGTTTATCAGGTGTAGTGTGATGCTTATACAGTGAAGGCGTTTACGAATTTTATTGCTCACTTATTATTCTTTCGGGTAACACAAAATCAACAACTATTCAACCGTTATGACTGTTCTTGGAATGACACTGTTTATCATAAAATGAACATCTTTTTACATGCAGTATAATAAACTTTGTAATAACAATAATTTAAATGCCAGATTAACCAAGAATCATGTGCATAACTGTCGAATCAATAGAACAGCTGACTAGTGATAACACCTCTTTTAACATTTCGCGCCCACTTTCCCTTAGAGCACCTATTACGAGGCGAGTTTGCAAATAGGTTCACGAACCACCTATCCCTTGCACGAAACTTCAGATATCCAGATGACTCGGTGCTTTGTCAATCCATCTTCGCTCAGTAGTAATCATCGCAGATTGTTCACGAGGTTCTTTATTCGTCCTTCATCGCTAGGTATTCGCTGTGTGCATTAGTTTACTGATGAATGTTTTTCGGAACATAGGACACCTTCTGGCAACCGAGAAGATATCCATGAATATCGATCAGCAGTCATTTTGGTAAGATGGGAAGCCAGCAGCTCTAAGCGTAGCTAGATTTTGGATCTACCAAAGAGGATCAACCACAAAACTTCATCTCATCAGGTTTTGGAAAGTATTAGAATCGGCTTCAGGCAAATAGGAGTATTTAATCTCTTTGTGAATCTTGTACAGCCGTTAGGCTCATGTTACAGTAACTAAAGTAGTGAAGTGTCAAATTAATTCCGACACGAGGATATTAAATAAGGATGACGCACGGAAATAGGATTGGGTTTACAAGAATTTTTTATTTCTAACTCAAAAACCGCGCACGCTTCATAAAGTTACAAGTAATCGAGGTAATGTAAATTTCCCGCAAATAGGTGAATAATGAACTGAATTATCTGTAAGCTCCAATTCCGGATTTCATTGCGAGCGCAATCTTCAACGGTATATCCAAGTGATAGACGTCCAAATTATCGTTGACGTATTAAAAAGCTCTTCACAGTGAAAAATGAACTCAAATTAAATCACCAACAAGTCAGAATCAGAACACGAACCAGTTTTATAACAACAAATTTATTAAATGGCAAAATTTAAAGAACTGAGTTTTTTGAACATATTTTTACTCATTGCCTTTTTCACACAGAGATCTGGAAAAGAAATGATAAGTGGAACCAATAAAATTATTGTGAATATTAGACTGTTGATATTCATGTATGACATTTGAATATAGAAATGTATGTTTCCTAGTTGACATAATATTAGCATAGCACGGTATATAAGCAACTTCGTCCATATTCACTGAGGTTATGACAGCAGATTCACAAGTGCTGTTAAACGTAGAAAAGTGACAGTGTGTTTAGGAAATAAAAATCGTTTCAAATGAGGAAAGTTATAGTCTTACTTTTACCATCTCCCAATGCAACCTTAAGCTTCGCGCCGTTGATTCAAAAACATATATACGAGCACGTAGGATGTTCACAACTTTTCTTACTAAATGTTTCTCCAGCGGTTGTTTCACCAAACAGGCTTGAGTAAATTTGAAAATGAGCTTATCAAATAATTAAGGTTTGATTTTGAAAATTGAGACGGCGCATCATTTTGCAAGTTACATTATTATTAGTTTGACTTTGGCTTTATAATATGAGCATCATTATGCAGTGTTTTGTTCCTTCCCACTAACTCTAGTGAGAACTCAGTTCTGCCTCAGAATAATTTCGTTTTATTGGTATAGAATACATTGTTTATATAAGATATGCGCTCCTCATAACCAAAACCGTGCATTAAAGCTTACTGCCCTTCTGATACACCTAAACAATCCGTCTGGCTGATTTACCTGGCTGCCCCCGGATTGGTTGATTCGGCTCTGGTCGAATGTTAACCGCTGACTGATCCATTGATCGCCTGACTGGCTCCGATCTTGTCGGCGATTCTGGTCAGCCGATCACGTGCTGTTTGCTCCATTAAACCAAGCCGTCTATCAGAAACGAGCTGGATGCACTGCCTCACATGTAGCAGCGTTAACTTTGCATCGACCTCGAAAGACACTCATATATGAATGTACATCCATGTATGGATGTCAGAAAACATTCACATTTTTAAGAAAACAGAAAAACTTTCGTTATATACCATCACAGGTATTGGTACGTTATCATACTAAGAATATATAATTTATTCACACACTCAGAGCTAATGGTTATGCTTCACTAGTGAGTACTATTTGAAGGGTCCGCGACACTAGTTTTATTGGGTGCCATAATAATGCGGTTCTTTTCTGTTACTCCATACAGTTGTGCAATGAAAACTCATTTTTCCGGAAATCGTAATAAACTGAAATAGCATTCGGTTATGATTTTGCATAATTTTCGAAAGCCGGTTATTTTGCTGACCTGTATCGCACTACTATAGTAGCACGTTTGAACCACACTCGTGATATCTCTCTGATCTTGTGAGTGTGGTGGCAATGAGTCGTGAAACCGAAGCGTGAATTGATTGGTTGTCGGTTCGCTTGGAAATGTGACCACCAAAACCCGCGTGAAGGTCTTCACGCAAATGTACAGCCAAATGGGGTATGGATTGCGGGCATGAAGCTCGTTGGCCGGGTGAAATCGGCATCTAAACTAGCATATTTTCCTGACCCGAAATAAATTAGTCACAGTCGAATGATATTAAAGAGGGTCAGGCAGGGTGAAAGAAACCCTTTTTGGGGCCCGTTTTGACCTCTCTTATACTGACTGGGTAATTAACAGACACGACCTTGTATACAAACCTCTCGTGAAACAGACTATGAAGCGTTATCCTGGAAATTCATTACCTACCCAGGTAACTTTCTTCCTTTGAGTTCCGCGACTTTTATGTCATAACAGTGAAAGTGTCCCCAACATTATGAGTGTCTCAAACTGAAGTCCACCAACAAAGTTAAACGTTTTATTCCGATCGAAATCAATAACAGTGGATGGTAGTTACATCGACTTTCGGAAGGATGATTTTTCTGGGGATATTCACTCATCAAATGAAATATTTATGAGCCTTCTACGGCTCATCATATACCATATGCACACGAGAAGCAAACCGAAGTGGACAGACCTCGTGATTTGAATCCCCCGATGAAACAAATACGCGCCCTCGTCTGTGAGCTTGCGGTGCAGCCTTCATAACACGCGACACTAGCCTCATCAAAAACTGTCACTGATAGTAAAAATTTTCTTGTTATTCACATGAACACTACATTCTATCGGTGTACGGTATAACAAAACCGTACGGTGTAACTGTCAAGGACAAACCGGAAAAGTAATTAATTTTACCGCGAAATCTCGTGTCAAAACTTTTTTCTGCCAACAAGTAAATTCAGCACGACAGACCCTGTGATTAATCCGCAGCTACTTTTGATCCACGAAATATTATGAAGGAGGTTATAAAACAAACCGACTTTTTGAAATAGCTATTTCGGTGACTGTTGAACATTTCTTATCACAGAGTACGACGGTTTATTCCCTTACATTTTAGCCCGTAGATTACGTGTACCGCGTACATTATCCCTCAAAACACAATGCACTACCAATTAGAATTGAAGCTGATGTGGCTGTTAGTGTAATTAATCCTTTGGAATTCCAAAGTGACACTTGGACCAAGTACTAAACATGAAATACGGCGGACAAGACGAATGTAAAGGAATAACATGTCATTCTCTATGGAAAAGAAAACACAGAATGGCGCACGTCCTGGTAACTGCGACGACATCCATGTCGTGTTGTCTATCAGCTACTGTGGTGATGAGACCTACACGGGAGAGATGCCCTCTTCCACCATAAAGAAGAATGAATTATATTATTTGGGATCAAACTCATCATTACTTATCGGAATTCGGTCCACGTACAAACTTGTCGCCTGCAATCTTTATTCCTGAAGTACTGTTGTAAGCACTGGACTCCCGTTTCGTTAGGGCGCGTTTACTTTCTTAGTTGTGTCATATTTCTAATCGAAACAAGCGGCTTCATACGTGTAATATTATAAAACAACACGACCATACTACCATTTGACTTTTAATAGTGTGTTTTATAGGATAATCTATACGTACGTGCTGAATTTGGTAATCAACAGAACAGGTAATTGTTTAGATGACTCCAATTTCTATTTCGCATCCCTGGTTGTTCCTACCGCCAATTATGAGCAAAACATTTCTTGTGATATACATAAATGTATACTTTATCGTATATATTTCTTCATGAAGATATATATGTATACCTATTCGGTATCTCACAATATATATAATGAAGTATTTCGTGAACGTTTTGCTAGAAACACTTTTGACATTAATTTAGTGGTGACCTGTCCGACGAACTGAACGGTGAGTGTACGGATTGTTCCTACATGGGGTTTGAGTAGAGGAGTTGTTACTCTTTGATTGATTTCTCGCTAATCCCTCTGTGGCTCGTAAGGACCTTACCTGCGTGAGGATTTCGTTACCACTTATGACTGTGAAGTTATTGAATACTAGGTAAAAGTTGTTTGTGTTGATCAAATGTTGGTAGGTTTCTTCCAAGTCATTGGTCGACCCGCTCGTTACCTTTGATTAGCGCAGCTGTTATATATAAACTGACTCTAAAGAGCTGCATCCCACTTTCGCGATGCGGCTTGTGCGGTGCGGATGCTGAAGTTTCGGTTGTTCTGTGGGCGATTCAGCCGGGGTTCGGCAAATGGTACATGGTTTGGAAGCATTCAGCTACAGATTCCACGACCGGCTCGGGTTTCCGCTTTTGCAGTTCACGGACCAGTGAAAAACGAGGAAAACGAGTTCATCGAATACCATTCCTGTACGCGTTTGGCACATTTGAAATGCAACTTTTGGAGGACAACGTGTGCGTGTCATCTCTGGCTGTATGATGGACGACCAAAGAATGAGAGAATGCGAAACCGGCCTCAGTGGGCTGCTAGTTTGTGATTAGAACCGAGAGGTGTTGTCTTCATTCAGGTGCCTTCGTTATCCTTCACTAGGAACGCTGGTACGTGAGTCTTCTATCACGCGCGCAACAGCGGGGCGTTGTAATGTGACGGTTGATGGACGCAGTCGGAATGACGTTTACTTTCATAACGGGTAGTGGAGTACACCATTTGCGAAGTAGAGGTTATTGGGTTCGTCCTACCAATAACTGCCATGTAGCCTCAGAGGTTGTACTACCTCTCCGGTAGAGTTGGTTGTAAGATGTCCTGTTAGCTAGAAACCGGTGCCTAAGTGTGTAGATATCAATGCTCAACGGGTGCGGTTGCCAGTATATAGCAGGTACGAGAGTTGCCTAACTGCGGGTCAAGTTAGTCGTCTTCGTACCCCACGGTATGCTGTGCTATATCAGTTAACTCATGCGTAATGAGTGGGAATAGGAAACTAGCAGCGTTCGATGGAACAGTCATGTCTACGTTTAAAATACTAGCAAGCTTGTGGCGAACTGGTGTGAGCGCCAGAGAATAGAAAAAATTACAGAATATACACGGGATCGATATATATGCACATGTAAATGTGTTTATACTTGTGTAGCCTTCTGTTTTCATTTGGGAATCGGTGGCTTCCATGTGCGCAATGGAAGTCCATGTACATATATATATATATATACATATATATATATATATATATATATATATATATATATATATATATATGAAACTTTTGGGCAACCCACCCGTGGATACCAATGAGCGGAAATAAACACCAGAAATATGAGCTCCTGATGGAGATATGTCGTACTAACTACCAACAGATAATGTAAACGCTGATACCAGAACTGCATGAGTCCGCGGATTCAGGCGTGAGTTGCGCATATCATCCCGGTATCACACCTAGCTACAGGTGTCTATTTATAAACAAGGCGCATACGTACATGTATGTGTCGTGAAACCTCGGAGCGCACAAATACCTGCGTACGTTAGCCACTATTCAAGTGAACAACAACGGATTACATGTGAAGAACCTTGGTAGCGGGCGAGAGATGCGTGTAAGGCATACCTGATTATTTCAAATCAGCTTATGCATACGTCGCTGGCTACTAAACTGCTACGTAAGGGTGAAACCATAGTGCGGGGAAACATTTTTCCATTCAGATGCTGCTTGGTGCTAACGGTGAACGTGACCTCGTACACAGATACAAGCGGTTTTTGACACGTGCTAGAAGTCATACGATCGCAATCGTTGCACTTGTAGAAGCTAATTCCCATACCATAATATACTGTATACAATCCGTTCGGTAACGTGTGCGCTGCATTTGCATGAGAAAGATTTGCGGAATTTGCACAGAACCAGTACATGCATATATATATATATATATATATATATATATATATATATATATATATATATATATATATATCAAAATCTTAACCTTCAGAAAACCAACCGTGGAGTTGTGCCATGCAAACTATCAGCACACAGTGCACAAGCCGGTACCTGAACTGCATTAGTCGGTCAGTTGCGCTTATCATTCCGGTTGCACATCTAACTACAAATGTCCATTTACAGATATTGGCACTATAAACCCTCGGTTTGCAATCGCGTCCCAGGTAATTTAGGCAGTTAAGCATCAGCAAACAGAACTGGGACGGTATTGAGATTGAACCTCGTATTGAGGAAAGATTATCATTAGCTTCATCAGCACTGATATATGTTACAGACGATTATATACACATACATATTCCACTGTTTGTAGACCTGTATACATGTACCTGCACTTTCACATACACATCTTCCATTCATTCTGCAGTCGGTTAGGGGTTGTAATCCCTTATTCTTTTCACGTTACTTAGTATACGTTCTACTTTACTCGTACGTCACATTCACCACCATCACGATACGCACATATCACGGTTTACCTAAACATTGGCCACAATACTGTTACGTGAGTAGTTCTTCTTACGTCATATGCATCATTTTCACTACGCGTTTCAATGACATCGTTAGTGCTCACAAAGGATGCATACCACCTTCGTCGCAGATTAACGTACTACAATGAAAATTGATGGACGCTCAACAGACTTTGATTTCGCCCACAGTGAAAAGGTAAAAGCTTTCGATTCCACCAACAGATTATTCGAAGTCCGTTCGGTAAAACGTAATAATAAAAACATTCATTGTACACATTACACAACTATGCAGGGTATACAAATTTGTGTGCACGGAAATATCATTAGTTGATAGAAGGTCCGATGGAAACTAATTGTTAAGCCTTTTAATATGCAGTTTCAAGGAATACCTCACAAGTATGCCGTACTGGGACTGAAACTACGTGCAAATAAATGTACAACTAACATTGATATTTGACTGCTCAGTACATGTCAACATTTTTAACTTCCTACTGATGAAACATATTTTTCCCAAGCTGACTTTGGGATTCTCCTAAGTTGAGTCACGACCTGCTCCCTTATAGAGTCTATAGCCCCTGGTCCTCGGCTCGTGACACGTTAGAGAATATACTCGGCAGCGCGCAAAGCAGAACTCAAAACGCCGGAGCGGGACAACGCGTGTATCGGAGGAGCGCAACTGCGTGCAGGCAACGTACACAGGCGGAGCAACTGACGCCACCAAAGACGGTCATTGTTCAAATAAACAAATATGTTAGCCTTTGTCTTCGAGTGCTGTATCGGTAGCACTACAGGAGTCTCCCCCTAGAAGGCCGATGCAGTTGGGCTTCGAATCGTGATGGGTACGTCGGCTTCGGTGGCAAGAAACGTTTTCCATGCCTCCCGCCGCGATCGAAAACAACAACGAGGCCAGCACATGCCGTTCTCCATGACTTACACTGGTCGCTTTCCTTCAATCGCAAAATTGCGTCCTACTTAACATTTAATCCGACCGGGATAGATCCTGCATGTGACTTGGCAGTGGTGATTGTGTTGCAGGGTTTGTCGCTGTCGGCATATCCCAAAGTTCCGTGGTTGTTATTGCCTTCGTAAACGAGCCAGGGTCCGGAGTCAAAAGAGTCCAGTCGCGATCCAATGAGCTTTGTGTTTGAGCCATGCGAGATCCTGGAATTCCATATGGTTCTGTCCGACGGGACGAGCTAGAAGGCAAGAAACACAAGGAAGCTGCGCCTCAGGGAGCGAACGGATGTTCGACTGAGGGGGACATACCGGCGCAATACAGACTGCCGCCACCCTTGTCGTGATAACCACGTGGTCGGGCATCCGTGCATCATAAAACTGACTACAAGTGGAATATGGCGAATAAATTTAAATATATACAACTGTTACATATTCAGAAAACCTCGTTGGCTGTTGCAGCTAGCGGCCGCGTCGATTTCTCCTGTTGACGGGTGCAGCTGTGTCTTCCGTGGAGTTTGGTGTTGCAACAGGTAATGGGGGGCCGTTAGTGGGAGTAACAGGAGCCGACTCAGGACGACTAACCAAAGGTTGTGAGCAGGTGGGGACACCGTGAGGGTTGTTCGGGGGTGGGTTCTACATCAATGAAGGCCGGTTTTAGGCGGTCTATGCTGATGGTCTCTTTCGTGCCTTCGACGTCTAACACGTATTTCTTTTCCTTTCGCTGGACGACGCGGAACGGGCCAGAGTAAGCCGTTTTTAGTGGTGATCGCATTGCATCTACTCGAATAAACACATGGCTGTTGGTCGCTAGAGTGGTAGGTAAGTAGGTGCCGAGGGTTTGTTCCCGTGGTGGGGTGGGCTTTGTCACCCGCATTTGGTGCGACAGCCGTTTTGCGTAATCCCCGTAATTGAAACTCACAAGTGGTAATGGAGAAACCAACTCACCTGGAAATCGTAGTGTGCAACCGTAAACCAGTTCAGCCGCCGTAACACCCATATCGGCTTTAACGGTGTTACGCAGTCCTAAGAGAACGATCGGCAAAACTTCACTCCATAATGGATTATCACGAGCACGAAGGGCAGCTTTCAGCTGGCGATGGAATCGCTCCACCATGCCATTAGCCCGAGGATGATAGGCCGTCGTCTTGTTATGTCTGCAACCGGATGCGTTAAGTAGCTCGTGGAAGGCGCCGTCGAAATGAGAACCGCGGTCAGTGGTCACGATAGCAGGGCAAGTGAACTGACTCACCTAAACAGTTAGAAATGCTTTTGCAGCTTCCTCTGAGGTTGGACGAGGAATAGGCATGGCCTGTGGCCAGCGAGTGAAACGATCTACGCAAGTGAGGATGTAGACGCAGCCATTGGATGGTGGAAGGGGCCCCACGAGATCCACGTACACATGATGAAAGCGTGCGTCCGGCTCGCAGAATGAGCCTAACGTAGATTTAGTGTGACGATGTATTTTAACGCCTTGGCATTGAAGACAAGCACGGGCCCAAAGACGTACGTCGGTAGCACTACATCACCATTGAAAAAACTTGGAGCAGCGCTACCGTTGCCCCAAGATTGCCCCATGGGGCAAACCTGGGGCAAGCCCCAACCTTGGGACAGGCACAAGGGGCAAACTTGGGGGTAGCCCCAGGCTGGAGCTACCACTTGTGAGTTTTAATTACGGAAATTACGCAAAATGGTTGGTAGGTAAGTATACTTACCTACCACTCTAGCGACCGACAGCCATGTGTTTTGTAGGTACCTGTACATTTCCGACTTTTTCCATGATTTTCAACGTCCCTTGGTGCGACACTCCTTTGTTGTACCGACGTTTTAATGTAAAACACACACACACCTTTTGGTCGTCATCACCGCGCAATACAAAAATGGCTGTAAATAATCTTTCATCCTGGCACGGTCTCATCTTCTGGTTTGGAGTGTCTTGGAATTATATCGGTCGGAACTAACTGTGTGAAACAAAACATTTTAGAAGCTTCAACGGCGTCTCATGGCACTTCGCTCAATACCATCCTGTTCTTTTCAACGGATGGCTGTCAGACCGAACTGACATGAAGACATTGGCGGATATTGGCTCTTCGGCGCTCATTTTCTGATCACAAGAACACTGAACGACTGTGAGTTTGAGTCACACCTTTTGTTTCATTTTAATTCTTAATGTACATACCCTTTTGGCCTTTTTATCACCGCACGCTCCTCCGCCCATCTTAGTTTGCTAGTGTCGTCTTAGATATTGTTGACATTAATTTAGTGTACTATATAGAGAGAGCAGTACGCTACAGTTTGTTCAAGTAGATGCAATGCGATCACCACTAAAAACGGCTAACTGTGGCCCGTTCCGCGTCGTCAAGCTTGGGGCATGCCCCAGGTTTACCCCAAAGGTTGAGGCAACGTGCTATTTGGGTTTCTTCTCACATTAAACTCATCAAGGGCATCAATTTCTTGGATGCAAAACGACGTTTTATTTGACGAACTTTAATACGAAATGCATATTACATCATTTGAAAGACGGAATTTCACTTTTCTGCACAAAACTACCATAAATAGATAAGAGTTACAGTTGAAAGTTCAACTGAAATATTCATTTATTAAGTTGAATTAATAATAATGACGTTGATAAGCAGCTAAAAGGAATACCTCCTAAGCATGCTTTACCGAGACTAAAACTCCGTGGACATAAATCTACAACTAACATCGTTAAGTGACTGTGCACTTCATGCTTACATTTTTAACCTCTTACAGGTGCAACATAAACTTCGTTGTTCTATGAAACCCAAATGAGGCATCAATTTCTTGGATGCAGTACTCCACATTACTTGACGAATTTGAATACGCAATACACAGTACACCATTTGTACGACGAAATTTCAATATAAAATTGGTAGATCAATTGATGGTGTCTTGTGGTCCAGCCTAAATGGTCATCAGACTGGCGTTAGGCTAGAAAACTGGAGAAAAAGGTTGAACGGGATGAAGTTCTATATGCAGGAAGTAAGAATGATGTCTTCAGTTTCGTTGCGGAATTTGTTTTAATTTACGAACATTTAGTATATAAGTAGGTTCGACAGCGTAGCCTCCACCGGCCGTTGTGACTAGTCCCGCTGGCGGTTTCGCCGCCGATGGTTGGTGGCTCACAGGCGAGTTAAGAGTGGGACCAACGTGGCTGTCGAGAAATCTACTCGAAATGGGTATATTGAATTGTTAAGCGTGAAGGGATTCATAATGGGCCCGTAAGGACCAAGGTAAATGGTCAGAATGGCCGCACTAACGTCGCTATTGCTAAGCAATAACTGGGTAGTGGGATCCCTTGGCTTGTCTTGTTGCGGGAGTACACGGCCATAATTTTGAACCAGATTTCAGTGACTCAAGTACAGGTTACGAAAAAAGGTTCTACAGCAGATGCCACCACCACCGGATTTACGTAAAAAGAGCTTTTTGTAGCCTTCTAAAGGCATTTGACCCATGGGTAACAGCGACGGCTAGTGGGTTGCGAGAAGGCGTAACTCGAACATGATCACTAAGGTGTCATAAATTAGGCTTCAGACAACAAATTTACGTATTTACAGCTTGTGTGCTTGTTACTCACCGAAAGGCATCATGCAAATAACCGTCTTTACTGTCCCAAATAGGTTGTGGAAATATTTAAGTGGTTTTAGGAGTGCTTCCACGCAAGTATAAGAGATAATCAATGCATACTTGAAATAATTTTTAATTTAGGAGTAATTCAGCATGAGTTGTATCACTGCGCATTGAGCTGTACAATCCACCAACATGCGTATCAGCTATCGGAGAGTGGTGTAAGTTCCGACCTGGCTTGGCGTAATGCTGACCTCAAACAGCTGGCTGAGTAACTTTTGCAATGAAATTGAACGAAAACACCGCAAAAGTGTGCTTTATAGAAACGAACTTTATAAAAATTCCTTAGTAGTTTTTGTTGAAACTTGTTTCACTTGGTCAAATCTCGGTAATTAGCTCTCCCGTTATTGGCTTAGCCATTGCAGCTCGTTGATTGGGTTATTGGTCATATATAATCCGTAACCCTACGCTTCATGTTCACTTGCCATTTCTTTCTCGTACTGCTTGGTTCTCGATATGGTGCGAAATATCGCCGATGATTCCTCCCAGTTCAGTGCAACGGTTAAGAAGATGTACCCGTATTTAGATGCATTTAGATCCGATTTTCGGGACTTCCAATCAACCACTTGTTCGAGTTTTTACGTATACGATTCACGAACAAGGGAAATGGCAAGTAAACGTGGTATTATTTTACCACCTGGCACGCAGTACTATTTCATCAAATATTGCTGCGTCCATCGGCGAAGAAGAAACTGTTCTGGAAGAAGGTAGTTTGTTTCCTTACTTGTTCCTAATATTAGCTGTTTGCAAATACCCCAACCTCGGTTGCCAAGCATTCGTCTCGGTGCGTGCCGTCGGCTCATCCTACATGGTGTCGCAGTAGGCCATGGTCCATAACCACGACTTTCAACGAGACACGGAGGGTTATTACCTCCGTAACCGCCGCTTGACCAGTGACCAAGAGAGTCACGTGTTTAGTATGATGGAAAGTTTTCATATTACTGCCGAGCTTAGGGATTACGCCCAACGAATGTTTAGCCGTCGCCTTCGCAGTCACGACTTTCTCTCCTTAAGGAAAAGGTCAGGCTCCGTTGACCTCACTAGGGATGCAACTCGTGTAGGAGAGTTATTGAGAAGTCAGGGGTATTCACAGGTCATTAGTGACGACAGCATGATTAAGTTTGTTCTGCTTGTTCCTCTTGTAAGTAACGAGCTCGTCGGCAGGTTTGGTGACGTGATGTTAGCCGATGCCACACACCGAATGAATTACGGCGGATATGTTTTGTGGCACGTTATGGTCGTAGACGACACTGGGTTAGGGCACAGTAATTTGTATGCCCTTATGTCCAACGAAAGCGGCACTAGCTACGAAACAGCCGTTGAATTTTTGGCCCAATCTCTGCCTCAGACTAGAAATTTTAAAACCATAGTGGTAGACCGCAGTCTGGCGCAGTATAACGCTCTGAGGGCACAGTATCCGGAGTCGCAGGCAGTACGTTGTACGTTCCAGCAACACCACTGGCTAGTACTAGCTCATTAGTAGCCGGCACCAGCTGTAGTAAGTCACGGTCGAAAAGAAACTCTGCCTTGGTAGTAAGGGATGCGGAAGATGAAGATATAGTTTTCATAGGGAACCCACTGCAAGCCTTGGATTTCTGTCGGTTGCGCACCAATACGTCTACACCATTCAAAACGGAAAGCAAGCGTTGACGTGTGGATCCAGCGGCTTCACCAATTCGGGAGGACGTTTGCAGCTTATGCAGATTGGAGGAACCAACGGTGGACATTGACGAGGACGTTCAGTGGGCGCAATATGGCTCCTGTGGTCGATGGGCCCATTTCCAATGCGCGGGATACAGAAAGGACGACAAGTACCAGTGCGTGCATTGTCTGGCTCGATGACCAACGCGGAGGACAACGAGACTGTCAACATGGTCCCTATGGGGCCGCCACATTTTTATTACCGTGTTGCTTCTCTGAAGCCATTTTGTTGTAGCCTTTTAATTTCTCTCGCGTGTGAGTCTTGTTTCACGTGCACAAGCCTGGGAATACTAGCTTCATATAGGGGGCGATCTTTTGCGAGTTTGGGTGTGGTGTATAGGAAACTCCGTGCTTTGTTAAACATTTCGTGAAGATCGACTGACTTTTAACAGCTTCAAAAGATGGGAAGGAAGTAGCGTTCGATTCCATCCGTTAGCCATTTCACGTCAGTTACAGTACTGATAAATAAGGAAAGCATTGGTAGCAGGAGCGCAGTTATCTACTACGTTCAGACAAGAGGATCAGCTAATTAGTTCAGTGAAACTTTGCTGCTATAGATACGCGGAAGAGAGCTCCTATCACTTACGCCAATGGTGTATTAGCAGGTAGAAAAAAAACAGTACCCGTATTCCGGCAGTTACTCTTTCAGCCCAGCTTAAGCGGGTCAGATCACATCAATCAGTGGTCCTTTGGAAGGCGCACCAACATTAGGGGCACGTTTTTCCCACAAAATAGGGATTTCGGGACAATGATAAGTCGGGAGCACTTTCCCAAATAATAAGGAACAAACAGTCCGAGGTTTTCGAAATACTTCACACCTTTTTAGCCATTTCCAGATACTATTCGACATCCCAGTTCAAATTTAAAGTCCGCTATATACAAATGATTACCATTTCGCTGAGCACAATGTTTTTACCAGGCGAAAATCGCCCATTTTTTCTGATTGTAAATATAACAGTTAAGTCGCTTACAACCAAGCAGGTAACTCGCATTTACCAATAATCTTGGCAGATCAATTCCGTGGTTTTCAAAACTCCCGCCCCAGAAATCCAGGATGACGCGCCAATTCAAAAATTTCCAGGTCGGAACTTACACCGCTACCCAGCTATCGCGCACCCTTTCAAATTGAATGCCAAATCCTAAATAGCGCGCTGTCGGACCGCAGAACGCTCCTAGATCAGATGTTTGTAACGGGTAAGGCGGATCTGGGTGAGTAGGCGAGATGGCGATCGGTCTAAAATGAATCCGAGATAGACTCGGTGTTAGTATTTGGTAAACAAACACTGGGCCGACTTCCGACACACCGTTCTCAGGCCGCTGACACGCGTGAAGAACACAGACACCAGCAGAACGCGTATATTAGGCAAAAAGTGCATTAACATCCTGGGCGACCGGAGTCCCAGGGACAGGTGTAACACGAAAGGTAAGCAAAGATTCACTGGAGTTTAGTCTCGTTGGGAGGTTCTTGTGGACCTAACTGGTTGGCATATAGGCCTGAAAGGTAATGAAACAGGGACAGCTTACGGATCAAACAATGGGAATGATAACGTCATATTCACATATTGGCCCTAAGAGAGCCAATGCCATTACACCATCCCCTCCCTGTGTTAAAAGGTGTTGTCCTCAACACCTCCTTAACTTCCTGTATGGACTTCAATTTCACCAGCCACATCCGGTACCGTGATACTGGTATCTCGTCGTGACTCTTCTCGGAACACCCCTGCTCTTGTTGCTGGCTTCAACCGATTAAAATGCACTGTCATGGGTCTAACATCCACATGATCTATCGGCGCTATGCTGCACATGGCATCACTGAACACTTCCGGTACAGTATAGGGCCCAGTCCACTCTCGGTGTAGCTTCGCCGGTCTTCCTGGGGGTGGGACCTGATTATGTAGGAAAGCTTGTTCACCGGGTTGTAGTGGCTTCCCTGCAACCCACTGGTCATAATATTCCTTTTGGTGTCGGGCGACTCTTTTCAATCGTTCACGGTCTAGTAAATGGGCGCGTCCTAACTCCTGCTTCAACCTCCACGCAAATTCTGTTAAGATGAGATGATCTGGGGCACTCACGGGAATTGCTAGATCTGATGGCAGCCGCATCTCGCGTCCCGATACCATAGCAGACGGAGTGTGTCCGGTTGATAAATATACTGTTGCTCGGTAAGCTAACAAACAGCGGGAGATCGCCTTGCCCCAATCCCGAGTAGAACAGTCATCAACGAGGGCTTTTAACAGTCCCTTTACCGACCGATTCGTCCGTTCAGTCTGGCCGTTACCTTCCGGATGATACGGGGATGTACGCGTTCTACTTATCCCGCCTAGTTGACACAGCTCCACGACCACAGCGTTCTCAAAACTTGTGCCACGATCTGAAAGTAGTTTCTGTGGCGCACCCCAGCGAGATATTCACTGTTCAAAGGTGGCATCTGCAATAGTGATGGCATTACCGGAGGGCAATGCTACCGCCTCACACCATTTTGTGAAGTAGACTACCATCACAGTAATGTACCGATTCTTCCTGTGGGTTTCAGGTAATGGTCGACGATATCCGTTCCTACAATTTGGTTAGGATAACCTGCCGGCATTGCTTGTAACGGAGCACGATGTCGCTTCTGTGGAGGTCTGACTTGAATACATTCTACGCAGCGGTTGCAAAAGTCTATTACATCCCGACGCTGCTGGGGCCACCAAAATCGTTGCGACAAGGCGTGGTCCACCTTGTTTTGCCCCGCATGGCCCAACTTCGAATGCAATTTTTCTAACACGTACTGCACCTTCGATTGTGGTACGACCATTCGAAGGCCGTAATTCTCTCCGTACTGATAGTACGTCACCTCTTCCTGAATCGATAGCCTTGGCCAAGCGGACCAGAGACAAATGCTTTCCCAGCTACAGCCGGCCATCTCCTCCTTCTGGACCATTTCGCTGAATCTCTGCCCACTCCGTTTTCTGCTTTTCCAACAGGACTGTGGCCACCTGACAAGTCGGGCAGTCCCCATGATGACCTGATGAATGCCACGCGGTTTTTATTCATAGTGCTCTCGTCTTTAAATTGAGTTTTGGAATATTTTTGTGAATTAACCTAGTTTAGTTTACAGCACTGAGCGCATCAAAATTGCATTTAAGGTGCTTTTTTCCGGAGAATATTTTTATTCTCCTTGTAGTATTGCTGAATAGTGTCCGGTGATTTTTGAAGCGATCTTTTCTCGTTTTTAGTCTTTATTTTTGTTCTTTTGTGTTAGCTGGCCTTACCTGCCAGTGTCAGAGTGCTTATTTTGTGTTTGGGTAAAGAACGTTTGAGTTGTTTTCGCCCTCGTTCTTGTGGTTTTCGATATGACACGCGTTTCTTACCCGTGTCTCGTACCTAAGTGCGGAAAAGTGTGGTAAATGGTATAGAGTGCGAGGTTGGAAGAGATGGGCTCACCCAAGGTGTTCAGGAATAGCAAAGGGCATCTATGTCCCTTATAAACTGAACCCATGGGCTGAATAGGTCTGTGCCCCTTGCAAGGAGGTGGCCAGTCTGGCCTTTAAACTGCAGGTCCAGGGGCAGGACCAAAGCCCACCAAGTAGTGCCTCAGTCAAAAGCCCCTAAACACCGCAATCAGGTTGCAGTGAGTCGTTTGCGGAGGTAATGGGCACACCTGAGGAGATTGTCATTAAAGCGAGCAGGCCAGTTCCGAGAGCTTGCAAGGCTGTCGTTGCCCCAACTCCCTTGAAGCAGACCGACAAGGGCCAGTGGACTGAGCAGAAGCCCAGAAAGTCAAGGCAGCTCAAAAAAGAGAGTGAGAGTAATACATCAAGGGATGGGCCGGATAGGGCAGATGACCCTGCCCTCCTAGCTTTGGAAAACAAGGTGAAGGATCTGCAAAGACAGATCTTGTCGATGGGTAGGGTCTCGAGCCACAGGCTCCTGATCCTAAATCAGGAAGAACCTTTCACAAGGGAATCGAAGGCCAGGCTGGACAGAGATAGGAGGAAGGTCTACGACATACTGCGAATTGCGGGTGTTCCGTACCATTCAGTCAGTTTATGGGAATTCCTAGTTATAATATTCACACTGGGTAGGCTATTTGATCTCGGATGATTCCTTCAGTTTAGCCCCTGCTGTGAAAGCACCGGCACAGATGCATATAGTACTTTTCTTTGAGGTCGGTGTTAAGGTTTAACGCGATCTCATTGTTGACACTGGTAGCGCTGAACCATTCCTCCCTAAAACTGTGGCGCCGAAATCCATTCCAAATTTAGAACTGGGTCCCACTATGGTATGTAAGGATCGGCATTCCTCAGCCGAAGGTTGCGTGTTCGACCTGCAAAATACAAAATCAACACTGAAAGCTCCAGGAGCATAAAGCCTCAGTAAGTGCATCAACAGGATCCTACATTTACGTTACTCGAACAGCAACATGGCAGCTGCTGGACATGCTTTACCGATCTTGGGCACCTGTACAACTTCTCCCACAGGTTCGAAAGGCAGTTCCATTAATTGTGATAGTGATAATAATAATAATAATGGTCACTTATTCAAGACCCTCCGTACCAGGACTAAGGTCTGTGAAAGGCGTTTGTATCTGCATTCCCTCCATTCTCATGAATGTTTTTTTAACTGATCCTATTTTGCGATGTCCCAGAGCCACCTTTTGTATGAAAATTCCCCCCGCGAAGCTTGAAGTAGACAGTGATCCTGTGTTTTATGAGGTGTCGTGTTTTATGTTATAGTTTGCGAGAACCTGTTAAAAATACGTTGAGTTCTTCAGTTTTTGCCCACTTGCCTGGATTTTTCAGTTCTTCGAGGCGAGTCAAGCCAATCTTTGCACCTTTGAAATCAGATGGCAAGGCTCCAAGGTTACGTGGAGGTAATCGAGCCACCCCAAACGGCAAACTTCGTCAACAGACATGTACCACAGAAGAGTCAGAAGATATATCATCCTGATTCAGTGGATCAAGTTGTTTTTCGCGTCCGGATCTTAAAGATAACCAGTTACAAGTTCCCCTTCATCATGATTCCCATGAATTCATCGCAACCAATACCCCTTTTGGCTTGTATTAGAATAAATTTTTTTCATTTGGATTGAGTGCTTCCACAGCCTTTTTTTAATCGATTATGAATTCGTTAATAACGGTCCGGCTGGTGTTGAATGTCACCAAGATGATGTATAAAAATTGTTTATTTCGGGGACACCCGAATCATGCTCGAATGCATGATCATATGATAAAAGAGAGGTCACAAAATGGTTCCTTGGATATTCTTTCGGGTAAATGCAGCACAAAGGTGTATAGGTTTTAGTGGTCGCACGAATGGCCCCACAAAGGCCATTTAAAACGAGACAGTGCGTTCGTTGTTGTAACGATTTCGGGGATTTAGTGTAGCCATCAACCCAATCAAACGGGTTTTCAGTTCAGCATCTTTTATTTCTTGGTTATTTAACTGGCAAAGGTCATTTTAAACCGGACGCCGACCTTTTGGCTCCCTTAATTACCGTGCACACTCCTACAAACCTGAGTGAGCTACTTTCCCCAGTCGGATCTTTGCAGCATTATTCCCGAATTATTCCCCAGTTTTCTACTGTAATGGAACCAATCTTTCGTTTGTTATTCGCCGGCACTTTTCATTGGTCCTCCGTACATGACTGCACGTTGCTTTACATTTGGGAATATTTAAAACCAAAGAATTTCCTGGTTCGTTTTCACCTTCACAACATTCCACGCTTATTTCTGATCCCCCTCTTTTATGGAACTGGCACCATGGTGGAACAGAACGGTCACCCGGTTGTATGTTTCAAGGAAAATAAATGCTGCCGAAAGAGGTTACTCTCAAATTCAGAGGGAGGCCTTGTGTGTTTGCCTGTCAGTCACCCCTCTACAGAAATATTTGTTTGGACCTTAATCCAAAACTGGCGGCCCAAGCTTTTCGAGGTGAGGGACGAGTGGGGAATAGCGAAATTTATTTAACACCCGAAGAAGAAGAACATTTCCAGTCACTAGAGATAAAGTTAAGTTGAAGTAATTGCTACTGAACATCTATTTTACCATCTGGGTTGTTGCTATGTAGAGAACGATGCCGACGTTTTCATGGCAAAGCTGAAAGCCCAAGCATTACGCAGAAAATCAGTCGATTGAACCACTACTGCCGAAATGTGGATGATACATCTTGCATAAGAAATGCATAAACCAATGTAGATGATATCTTGCGCGACTTCAACACTCCGCACTCCGCAATCACGTTCACCATCGAAATGGAAGAAGAAAATTGCCTACCATTTATGAATGTACACTTTACCAGACGATCCAATGGCTCGATCCAGAAGGAGGTGCATTGGAAAGCGACTTGCAATGGCCAGTACATAAACTTCCACAGTTTTGTGCCGCTTCGTTACAAACGTGATTTGATACACTGGTTCTACACGGGGCGAAACATATCTGCACTACAGACACCCTGAAGGCCGAGCTATCGCACATAAGAAAGACGCTGCTTAGCAAAGGTTCCCTTGAGAAATTTATCCAAAGAACTGGACTGAACTGACAGAATCAGTGGGAACCACACAGGTAGAAAATAAAGTATATTCATCCGACTCCCCTTCAAAGGAGATATCACAGCCGACAAAGTATGTAAAATCTTGAAAGCCACGGTGAAGTCCACCCTGAAAGCGCCAAGATGCGTGTTTTTCACGTCACCAATAATCCGATGTGAAAATAAAGGAAATTTATCCTTGTTGATCTCATCCATGGTCATCTATCAGTTAAGGTGCATCTGTGGTGCTATTTACATAGGTTGAACGGCATGACGGCTAATAAAACGCACTAAGGAACATCACCTACCACTGCCTAGAGACAGAGGCAATGTGGTACCAAAAAGTTCAGTGCTGTGCACTCGGTAGAAACTGGGCATTCAGTCGACATTCACTCCGCCTTCAAGGTCGTCTGCTGGGTCCCACAACACGTGTCAAGAGGAATGAGACTGCGGATACCGGCAACGGCTGAGGCAGCCATCATCTGTCTAGCAAAGCCTGAGCCTTGCGCGAAGCAAAAATTAGTCCAAGCACTACAAACCCCACGGCCAGAAGTCAACCGAGTAACGTAATTAAGCGCAGCATCGACGTAAGCTAATTATCTGTTAGAATGCGCACTCGCTCTCGAGAGCTAATACCATCGCAGCGAGCGCGGGGAATGCTCCGACCCGAACTAAACGCTCTGAGGGAACGGAAACACCTGCTGATTTGTAACTCAATTCAAAATTGCACTCTGAGCAATCGGTATGTACAAGCGTTCGGGGATTTAATATAGCATTACGAAGGAAAATAATTAACAACCATCACATCCAACACAGCTTAAATGAATTTACGGTCTTCTGTAATTCAGCCGTTCTTTGTGGAGCACCCTTCCAGGTCTTCAGACTTGTACTGCTGTATTGGTGCCAGATGCACTGCAAATGCCCTCTCCTGAAATAGACTTAAGAACACCGGAATCAGGGCATTCAGAAGTAGCATCAGAAATAAGCATGTTAAAAGCAATTTGGTCTAAAGGCCTGCGATGTACTTAACCACCATCCAGATCAAGAATCTTGCAAATCTTCTACCCATCTGATTAAGAACAATACCGCAAGAGGGTTTGAATCCACTTTCTCGATGATAGGTCATCTCAGCTGATTCCAAACTGAACGCATTTGTGCGCAATGCTTTGTTTTTAACGGCTTGGCCGGACTCTCTCCGGTCGTCGAACTGGTATAGCTACGGTTCTGTAGTAGAAAATCGTCCATATTCTTGTCCATTTCATCGAACGTACTGACAGGAACAGGTGCAATCGCACTCTTCAGGGCGCGAAAGAAGTTTTAGCTGCACCATTGGATTGTGGATGTCGAAGTAGCTTTGACTGTCGGTAACTGACGTGCACAGAACACCTTATTCACCGAATGCTTTACGTGGGGCAGTAGCCGTGAAATCGGCATTAGAATTATTGAAATATACCTCCGGCCAAAGGGAGTAGGAATCAGTGGTAACTAGAGCGTACTGCCTGTCTAAAAACGGACCGCAATCATCGGCTTGAACTCGTTGCCAGGGCCCTGCGGAAATGAGCCACGGCTCCCACTTCGACGGTTGTGTGTGAAGTGTACATAGGCAGTCACGATAATGTTTAGCAATACGACACGAACCGTCTTTTAAATCTGGCCATCAACAAGTGAGATCGGCAAGAAAATTCATTTTTACAGTATCTAAGGGCCCGGAAAGAAAAACTTGCAAAACCCCAGCCCGCAATCCATGAAGTACAATGGTTCTGTCGTTACAACACAAGAGACCGTCACAAGTCACCGAAATTTCTTCGCGTCCTTCATAGAATTTGGGAAATTGGCTTCGAAATGTTGCTCACCATCTTTGTCGTACTTTGTTTCACGAACTAGATCTGACGGACTAACGGGTAGTGGCTGCGTAGGCAATCAGTCAGCAGTAGGTCCTTCGGAAATGGCGTAGCGAGACAAGTAGTCCGCATGTGAAACATATTTTACTTTGCAATGTTGCATGCCATAAGAGTATGCCGATGAAGCCACACTCCAGCGCTAGACCGTCGATACCGAGGATTTAGAGAATGGCCTGAGTGAATTATAGATAAACTTTAACACTTCGTGATTAGTGATAATGGGGAAGTGAGTACCGAACGAGCTCTTGTGCAAACAAGAAACGGCCCAATAAGCAGCCAGTGTCTCATGCTGCGTTTGTGAATATCCACTTTCAGCGGCACTGAGTTGGCATGAAATGTACAAAACTGGATGACCCTTTTGTTTTAGCACGGCGCCGATGCCCGTAGAAGACTCTTCCTTTATAACAGTTGAACATGCATGAGGAGAAGGGGTACAAAGTGCATAATTGATTGACAAGGACGTTACTAAACCTCGTAAGCATTGTTTATTTGCTGAAGGTCACTGGAAAGTTTGTTGGGAGAGAAGGTCGAATAATGGTGCTGTGGCAAAATTTGGAATAAATCTGGATTAATACTGAAGAGAACCTAGCAGGGAACGTAATTCAACAAATGGTTTTGGGGAGAGCGCATTGGATAACGGAGCAAAACAGTTGGGGTCAGGGCGAAAACCGTGAGCATCAACCAAATAACCCAAACAAGTAAACTCAGAAGTGGAGAAAACAAGCTTATCAGAAATGATGGCTACTCTCCGCTTCAGGAATCTGTTCCGTAGTAAACGCAAACGGTCATCATGCACATCTTTGGTGTGTGCGTAAACAATAATGTCATCTTGGTAAGTACAAACATCTTCTAGATAAAAAACCAGAGAATTGACCGCCTTGGAAAATGGCGTGGGAAACCCTAAGGTCGAAAGGTAGAAAATCATACGGATACAAGGCAAACGGTTTACTAATGGTAGTTAATTTACGGGACTGCTCGTCAAGTAAAGTCTGTAAAAATGCATTCTTCAGGTCAACTCTAGAAAAATACTTAGAACCGTGAAGTTGATAGAGAACGTCTTCAGGTTCGAGAGTGGTACAACTGGACTGTTTCAGCAGCTTGCCTAAGGTAATTTGGTAATCACCACCAATTCTGGGAGTTTTGACATGGAGCTCCAGGGTAGCCACAATCTGGGTAGCCCATGCTGGAGAACCCACCGGTGTCGATACTCCTCTACGAACCAAATCGTTTAATACCTTTTTCATGGGTGCACGAAGTCCGAGAGGAACAAAGCGGCCTTTCGCTATAGTAGGAGAGCCGGAAATTTCAGATGCACACGATCCATCTTTATACCACCAGAGGCTTTAGAACAATCATGGCTTAAACACCGAGTACACAACTGTTGAGAATAGGACAGAAAATTCAGTGAAACACATGCGACTGACGCAATTCAAACCCATGATGGAAACGTCCGTGTAAATTACAAGAAAAGAACACATGCTCATTGGATTGTTCATCGGTAAGAAACAACTCACACGAAGCCAGCACATGCAACGCGTGACCCGTAATACCTTTAGCTGAAATGGATGTGGGTTGGAGCTGTACAGGAGGAATAATTTTCTGAAAAGCCTACTGAGAAATAAATGAATCAACACTGCCTGTGTCCGTGAAAAACGAATATCGAAAAGAATGATTACCAATGCAGGAGTGGGAATGTGACGAGACTTGTCGGAACTAACAAGAGATAGAGCCAGAGACAGAAAATCTGAAGGTTAATAACAACTTTCGGACGAATGCTCAATGAGGCTTGTCTTTTCACTTCCACAGACGGACTGACTATGACTCACCTCACCGCAATATGACATTTAGCATTAAAAAATCTACAGGTCAAACGAGAGTGTTTTTGATCACAAGAATCGCAAGTATTCCACTGCCTGCATGGTTGAACTGGTCGGGAGTGGGAATTTCGGGCGATTTGACGGCCTGGAGGAATGTGCTTCGCTAGCCTCGATTGTGGGTTCGGAGATGACTTCCGATTTTGATCAATAAAAAAACTGGGGTCTCGCTACTAACAGAACCACGAACGTCTTGATGTTGCTCACAAAGAAGTTTAGCGAACTGAAATGTACATTCGTGGGAGAAGAGACCTCTGTCGTAACTCGGGACAATTTATCTCAGCAATCAATCTGTCTCGTAACTGCACCTCAAGTTGATCGTCGAAGTTGCATTTGGTGGCCTGTGTTTGCGGCCCCAACACATAATCCCTTATAAACTGACCGGGGCCTCGCAATAATGAGTGGAACTCTGCTCATCCAGCGGCTTCGAAATTCACGGGTTGAAAATGCCACAGAAGTAAAGCTTTCAAGGGTCCGTAAGGCAAAGACACAGGCAAGCTCGGAAAAGCCAAATCCTTCACAAGGGAGTATGCATCCTTTTCAAGGATGGTCAAGAAATGCGCAGAATTCTTCCCATAATTCAGGGAATTGCCAGTCAAACACCATACTTCAAGGCGTTCGATGTGACCCTCAACCTTCTGAGCACTGCTGTGAACATGCATAGCCTCAAAACTAGAGACGTCCACGACTGGAACTGAGCATTTCACTGTCGTCCGGATTGTTACCACTCCCGATCTATTTGGGTCCTAAGTGGTTCTCCACTCCAAGTCTCAGAATCTAGTTGCCGGTTGTACCTGATAGTGCAGTGGGCTCTCGTGTCCATGGGTAATACACCCCATCCACTGCATCCACACAAGCATGCGATAAAAAAGGTTTTATGGTCGGTACTTGCACTCGCGAATTAGTACTATCGCAGAGGGCGCAGTAGATGCTCCGACACGAACTAAACAAACTGAAGGAACGAGGAACACGAAATTACGGATTGTTCCTACCAGGACTTGGGTAGAGCCGTCGGTAGGCACTGATGGATTTTTCGCAAATCATTTTGTTGCTCATAAGGATCTTACCTGCATGAGGATTTTGTTTCCTCTCATGAATGTGAAGTTGTTTAATACTGGGCAAAAAATGTTTGCGTTGATCAAGTGTTGATGAGATTCTTCCAATTCATTGGTCAATCCGCTCGTTACTTTTGACTGGCGCAGCAGTCATATATAAAGCGATGCGCGAGCTTCGAACTTAAACTTAATACAAAGTTATATTCTGCAAAATCGTCACACACAAGCAGTTGAAGATGTTATAACACAACAACAAAAAATGTCATTATTATTCATCGCTTTATCACCAGTTACATAATCAGTCATTCACGCACGTTTCCGTCCCCCTCGCCCGTATTTCTCAGCACCATTTTCGCGGGAATTCTTCCATCTCTTTTTATTCACTCTCTTTCGTTTAAATGTGTTTGTAACGGCTTGAGGATGAAACCGCCAAAAACATGTTCACTTACAACTCATGTTCGGCGTATTATAGTGGGCTCATTCCGCAACCTGGAACTGGAATCATTTTGAGGCTGCCTACCTAGCCATTTCAAGTTTTATGATAGTCTGGATGTTACGTTGAAGGTAGATTTCGGGAAGATAGCCATTGGTCATTTTATCTGATACATCACTGCAAGGGACAAGCAAGAGGTGCAGTTTTAGTATGTGTTATGTTGCCTCCAACACTTGCATACGATAGAGCTTGGGAAACCTTTAGAGGTTTGTATGGATAAAATCACGCGTTGGCTCGTTTACTGACTGACGGCTCGCTCTAAGGCCGGAAGCCTCCGGTGGAGGGTTCAGATGCCCTGATCAGGTTGTCGCTGAGAGTGCTCAACTGCGCAGTAGCGCTCACGCAAATGAATTGCGTATCGGACCTCGACTCACCGCAGTTCATGGAACGGATTGCTCAGGTGTTACCCACTTTTCTTCAAGATTTGTTGGCTGGACCGTTGTTGATATCTTGAGGAGGGATGAACTCAAGCGGTACGCCCAACTCGCTCCCAGCTGCTGCTCGGGAAGATGTTTAGTACTAAGTGTCCCATGAGGTGCGGATTGTTCAAATTAGGTTTAGTGAAGTAGCTGCCACTAGTAAGGTTCAGGGGTTTTTGCGGTCATCTAATAGGAGAACTTATGTGCAAAACCCGCACACAGAAGCGACACCATCCGTGCCAAAACAGAGAAGTTCGCTGTTCGCTGCAGCTGGCAAATGCTTGGTTTGTTTTGGAGTACTCACACTTGGGGGATGTCGGCGTTTTCCGCCGCGTGCTATAGCCGGTTGCCGGACATTTCTTAAGGAAATCAGGGTTTGTTTTTCGCGTCCCAAGTGTAGACACCTGTCGAACACTTGTTCCATTTCCAAGCCATGCTCAACATCAAGTTGCCAGAAACGGAACCACCCTGTGCTCCATAGCACACAGAAGCGACCTGCCGGCCGCGCTATGCATACTTCAACACAAGGGCCACTTTTGGATAGGCTGAGTACAGATGATGCAAGGAAACCTGACCAGGAGAGCAATAATTATCGGGCTGCTCTTAGGCCAGAGTGTCATGCCAGTTTAGGTAAGCTACCAGTAGGAGTCGGCGGACATGCGTTAAACTAGACAGCGGGTCAGATATCATTTTGATACAAAAAGACCCTCCGGAGCTGGTGAGCCTGAAGGCGTAGCCGTTTTGCAGACACAAAACTCACTAAAATGCAATTGCGAGCGTAGAGATTGGGCGCACCTTGTTTTTGAATAGGTATTTTCCCTTTGGTTCACTTGGGAATGACAACCGCTCCCCAGGGGTGGCCAATTCCGGTGCCAGGTCCTCCTCTAGCTACAGGCGACCTTCTCTTTTGAATCCTTCTTCTCAGTCACACAAACATGCCTATAGTCAGGACAAAAGTACCCCGAAGTGTTCTCACTCATCCAAATCCGGTTCAACCAGTGCGGTATCATAATCATCTTCGGTCTGACACATGAGCCTATCTTAGATCGGAAGCGGCCCTAAGTGGAGCATATCCATTTAACATTTGCAGACTTTAAGTCGTCAATGAGCGGTGTAGCCGTGCAACTTGCGATCGCTGAAAGGCGATAATTTTGGCTGCACATGATAACCTATTCATACTGCAGTCTTTTAACAAAATTTACCTGATTACTTTTAGCTAAGAACTACGACAATGTATTTTCATCCTTAGTTATTGTGCTACGGAGCACCTGACAGATCCTCACGTACAACAAACGCATTAGAATCCGCAGTGAAGTTGGGACTGTCCAACTAATGAGCCTTTTCATTAGTTCGAGTTGGACAACAGCTTTTGTTACGATTTCGGAGTATTCATTTTCATGATCACAAATCAATCGCCAGTGTTTTTCCTCTTCAGCTGCAGTTGATTTAACCGAACCTCTTTCAAAACATTGTCCCTGATACACGTCTTAAGCTACCCGTGGATATAGTACCAAGGTAGTATATTTTGAACAATCTAATAAATTCATTTGAATGTCATGGGAGTCACATACAAGTTCTTATTTTCACCCCCTTAAAGCTATATCAGAAGATACACGAAATGAACACATGCACACACTAAAGTAGCCCACCACATTTTAGGACACTTTTGCCAGTAGGGATCAGCGAGAGATAGCTAACCAATGATTTCGCATAGACCATTTGGCGGAATCATATATCTTATTTGAAACCAAAGCTCATTTTCCAAAACAGATTATTATATTAGGAGAAGCCAGATGCCATATGTGCACTGTATTGTGTCAACCACTTATAGTTCCTCGTCTTCGTACTGTTCTCCTTCGGGCAGTTTCTGAAAGAGAGGGTGTTGTTGAAAATAGATGATCAGCGTGATAAGAGAAAATGGGATTACTTAAGTTTCATAATCCTGTATCTTGCACTGTCATTTATTATAATCAGTGAACCAGTATACGGGTGCTAACACACAGTTAACCACTTCTCTCTGCCTGTGGTGGTCCATCAGCCACGGCTCGCCTAATATGGAACTCACATTAGCCAGACAAGTCACCTTCCCGACCATTGGTATACCGCTACCTGGTAGCAAATATTGAAGCCGATGAGCTTGATATTAACCAAAGACATTTGTAAGCATTATTTGCCATTTTCCAGTTGCTCTGTAAATTGAAACCGTTTACGCACAGCGGTGCTCAGATGGCGGCACCTGATGTACACCTTGAACAAGATAAGGTATCTGTTGCGCTGACACCGCTCATTGATGAGAAAAGGCAGTGGTCATTTTTCCCGATCACAAATAAACCAATTAGTGGGGTTAAAACGACAAAGTTTTCGAAAGCGGTCAAATGACCCTAAATTTCGACACGTTTTGACAACACTTATGCTAGCTGGGTCGGCACAGTCCCAACTTGTCGTAGTGGAATGGCTCTGCACCACTTTGTGAAATGGTCTACGAGTACAAGGATGTATCTTTGGTTCATTAGCGTGTGCAGTAGGGGGCCTTTCACGCCCGCACCCACCAGTTCATTAGGGCACATAGCGGCGATTACCTGCAATGAGGCCCGGCGACCAAGGGGTGGATTTTTGAGGCTTCTGTAAAGCTCACATGAATTGCAAAAGCTGACAGCCTCTCTGCGTGAATGTGGCCACCAAAACCGTCGTTCTGAGGCGGCTCCTAATTTGTTGCCGCCCGCATGTCCGAACTAAATGTGCGGGTCTTGTAGCACTTCCTTTATCAGAGCCTGCGGAGTCACTAACGGTGGGATGTAGTTCTGAAGGTAACTTACAAACACTGCACCCTCTTCTATTTTCAGCTTGTACCACATTGCCCATAGACAGCTACCTTTGTGGCGCTTCCCTGCCGTTTCGATGCTCTTTGGTCGGTCGCCCCCTGAACGCAGTCCTTCTTAAATAAGAGCTGTTTTCGAGTCCTTTGCTTGGACTGTTTGCCATCTTCCCCACTCCGCCCATTGCAGCTTCACTGCTGCCACATATTGAGCAACACACCAAGGCCAATCTCTGTGGCTTAGTGCCGGTCGTCTGGATAAGGTGTCTACATCGGCATGCCTCCTTCCTGGACCTTCCAGGACCATAAGTACGAGGACCCGGCAATGAACCCCTCAGTTCACGAAAACGCAAACGACACAATGCACCCTATTCTTGTCGGAGACCGAGGACAAAGATCATCCGCCTGGTATAATTCCTCTCAAGGTACGGGACCCCAAGACCCACCAATCCCCAAAATGTTTGCCCAATCCTTAGCGTCCCTCGATATTCTCAGTCCCCGACTCCCCCAGGGACTCCCTTCAAACTCAACTCGGCATCTTACCATCTGCTCAAACTTAAAATCAGTTGCTGTTAGCCATCCAGCAACAACTCCCGAGCGTAGCTTCAAGTGTTTTAAAACAATTGACTGAGCCTGCTGAATAGGATCCCCGAGCTCTAGCAGCCTAAAGTAAATGAGGAGTCTCAGCTCGTAGCCGTCACAGAAACCTGGCTCACCTCTGGTATAATCGATGCTGAAATATCCATCCCAGGGTGCATAAAGTCGGACGGAAATCCGGCACGGGTCGTGCCGGGGGGGGGGGGGGTTATCATACACTACAAAAGTTTTGTTTCTCCTTGATGCGGAGAGATATGGCAGCATTCATAGATGTGCTGGCGATAAAGAGGGAGGCCTTGTGTGTTTGCCTGTCAGTCACCCCTCTACAGAAATATTTGTTTGGACCTTAATCCAAAACTGGCGGCCCAAGCTTTTCGAGGTGAGGGACGAGTGGGGAATAGCGAAATTTATTTAACACCCGAAGAAGAAGAACATTTCCAGTCACTAGAGATAAAGTTAAGTTGAAGTAATTGCTACTGAACATCTATTTTACCATCTGGGTTGTTGCTATGTAGAGAACGATGCCGACGTTTTCATGGCAAAGCTGAAAGCCCAAGCATTACGCAGAAAATCAGTCGATTGAACCACTACTGCCGAAATGTGGATGATACATCTTGCATAAGAAATGCATAAACCAATGTAGATGATATCTTGCGCGACTTCAACACTCCGCACTCCGCAATCACGTTCACCATCGAAATGGAAGAAGAAAATTGCCTACCATTTATGAATGTACACTTTACCAGACGATCCAATGGCTCGATCCAGAAGGAGGTGCATTGGAAAGCGACTTGCAATGGCCAGTACATAAACTTCCACAGTTTTGTGCCGCTTCGTTACAAACGTGATTTGATACACTGGTTCTACACGGGGCGAAACATATCTGCACTACAGACACCCTGAAGGCCGAGCTATCGCACATAAGAAAGACGCTGCTTAGCAAAGGTTCCCTTGAGAAATTTATCCATAAAACTGGACTGAACTGACAGAATCAGTGGGAACCACACAGGTAGAAAATAAAGTATATTCATCCGACTCCCCTTCAAAGGAGATATCACAGCCGACAAAGTATGTAAAATCTTGAAAGCCACGGTGAAGTCCACCCTGAAAGCGCCAAGATGCGTGTTTTTCACGTCACCAATAATCCGATGTGAAAATAAAGGAAATTTATCCTTGTTGATCTCATCCATGGTCATCTATCAGTTAAGGTGCATCTGTGGTGCTATTTACATAGGTTGAACGGCATGACGGCTAATAAAACGCACTAAGGAACATCACCTACCACTGCCTAGAGACAGAGGCAATGTGGTACCAAAAAGTTCAGTGCTGTGCACTCGGCAGAAACTGGGCATTCAGTCGACATTCACTCCGCCTTCAAGGTCGTCTGCTGGGTCCCACAACACGTGTCAAGAGGAATGAGACTGCGGATACCGGCAACGGCTGAGGCAGCCATCATCTGTCTAGCAAAGCCTGAGCCTTGCGCGAAGCAAAAATTAGTCCAAGCACTACAAACCCCATGGCCAGAAGTCAACCGAGTAACGTAATTAAGCGCAGCATCGACGTAAGCTAATTATCTGTTAGAATGCGCACTCGCTCTCGAGAGCTAATACCATCGCAGCGAGCGCGGGGAATGCTCCGACCCGAACTAAACGCTCTGAGGGAACGGAAACACCTGCTGATTTGTAACTCAATTCAAAATTGCACTCTGAGCAATCGGTATGTACAAGCGTTCGGGGATTTAATATAGCATTACGAAGGAAAATAATTAACAACCATCACATCCAACACAGCTTAAATGAATTTACGGTCTTCTGTAATTCAGCCGTTCTTTGTGGAGCACCCTTCCAGGTCTTCAGACTTGTACTGCTGTATTGGTGCCAGATGCACTGCAAATGCCCTCTCCTGAAATAGACTTAAGAACACCGGAATCAGGGCATTCAGAAGTAGCATCAGAAATAAGCATGTTAAAAGCAATTTGGTCTAAAGGCCTGCGATGTACTTAACCACCATCCAGATCAAGAATCTTGCAAATCTTCTACCCATCTGATTAAGAACAATACCGCAAGAGGGTTTGAATCCACTTTCTCGATGATAGGTCATCTCAGCTGATTCCAAACTGAACGCATTTGTGCGCAATGCTTTGTTTTTAACGGCTTGGCCGGACTCTCTCCGGTCGTCGAACTGGTATAGCTACGGTTCTGTAGTAGAAAATCGTCCATATTCTTGTCCATTTCATCGAACGTACTGACAGGAACAGGTGCAATCGCACTCTTCAGGGCGCGAAAGAAGTTTTAGCTGCACCATTGGATTGTGGATGTCGAAGTAGCTTTGACTGTCGGTAACTGACGTGCACAGAACACCTTATTCACCGAATGCTTTACGTGGGGCAGTAGCCGTGAAATCGGCATTAGAATTATTGAAATATACCTCCGGCCAAAGGGAGTAGGAATCAGTGGTAACTAGAGCGTACTGCCTGTCTAAAAACGGACCGCAATCATCGGCTTGAACTCGTTGCCAGGGCCCTGCGGAAATGAGCCACGGCTCCCACTTCGACGGTTGTGTGTGAAGTGTACATAGGCAGTCACGATAATGTTTAGCAATACGACACGAACCGTCTTTTAAATCTGGCCATCAACAAGTGAGATCGGCAAGAAAATTCATTTTTACAGTATCTAAGGGCCCGGAAAGAAAAACTTGCAAAACCCCAGCCCGCAATCCATGAAGTACAATGGTTCTGTCGTTACAACACAAGAGACCGTCACAAGTCACCGAAATTTCTTCGCGTCCTTCATAGAATTTGGGAAATTGGCTTCGAAATGTTGCTCACCATCTTTGTCGTACTTTGTTTCACGAACTAGATCTGACGGACTAACGGGTAGTGGCTGCGTAGGCAATCAGTCAGCAGTAGGTCCTTCGGAAATGGCGTAGCGAGACAAGTAGTCCGCATGTGAAACATATTTTACTTTGCAATGTTGCATGCCATAAGAGTATGCCGATGAAGCCACACTCCAGCGCTAGACCGTCGATACCGAGGATTTAGAGAATGGCCTGAGTGAATTATAGATAAACTTTAACACTTCGTGATTAGTGATAATGGGGAAGTGAGTACCGAACGAGCTCTTGTGCAAACAAGAAACGGCCCAATAAGCAGCCAGTGTCTCATGCTGCGTTTGTGAATATCCACTTTCAGCGGCACTGAGTTGGCATGAAATGTACAAAACTGGATGACCCTTTTGTTTTAGCACGGCGCCGATGCCCGTAGAAGACTCTTCCTTTATAACAGTTGAACATGCATGAGGAGAAGGGGTACAAAGTGCATAATTGATTGACAAGGACGTTACTAAACCTCGTAAGCATTGTTTATTTGCTGAAGGTCACTGGAAAGTTTGTTGGGAGAGAAGGTCGAATAATGGTGCTGTGGCAAAATTTGGAATAAATCTGGATTAATGCTGAAGAGAACCTAGCAGGGAACGTAATTCAACAAATGGTTTTGGGGAGAGCGCATTGGATAACGGAGCAAAACAGTTGGGGTCAGGGCGAAAACCGTGAGCATCAACCAAATAACCCAAACAAGTAAACTCAGAAGTGGAGAAAACAAGCTTATCAGAAATGATGGCTACTCTCCGCTTCAGGAATCTGTTCCGTAGTAAACGCAAACGGTCATCATGCACATCTTTGGTGTGTGCGTAAACAATAATGTCATCTTGGTAAGTACAAACATCTTCTAGATAAAAAACCAGAGAATTGACCGCCTTGGAAAATGGCGTGGGAAACCCTAAGGTCGAAAGGTAGAAAATCATACGGATACAAGGCAAACGGTTTACTAATGGTAGTTAATTTACGGGACTGCTCGTCAAGTAAAGTCTGTAAAAATGCATTCTTCAGGTCAACTCTAGAAAAATACTTAGAACCGTGAAGTTGATAGAGAACGTCTTCAGGTTCGAGAGTGGTACAACTGGACTGTTTCAGCAGCTTGCCTAAGGTAATTTGGTAATCACCACCAATTCTGGGAGTTTTGACATGGAGCTCCAGGGTAGCCACAATCTGGGTAGCCCATGCTGGAGAACCCACCGGTGTCGATACTCCTCTACGAACCAAATCGTTTAATACCTTTTTCATGGGTGCACGAAGTCCGAGAGGAACAAAGCGGCCTTTCGCTATAGTAGGAGAGCCGGAAATTTCAGATGCACACGATCCATCTTTATACCACCAGAGGCTTTAGAACAATCATGGCTTAAACACCGAGTACACAACTGTTGAGAATAGGACAGAAAATTCAGTGAAACACATGCGACTGACGCAATTCAAACCCATGATGGAAACGTCCGTGTAAATTACAAGAAAAGAACACATGCTCATTGGATTGTTCATCGGTAAGAAACAACTCACACGAAGCCAGCACATGCAACGCGTGACCCGTAATACCTTTAGCTGAAATGGATGTGGGTTGGAGCTGTACAGGAGGAATAATTTTCTGAAAAGCCTACTGAGAAATAAATGAATCAACACTGCCTGTGTCCGTGAAAAACGAATATCGAAAAGAATGATTACCAATGCAGGAGTGGGAATGTGACGAGACTTGTCGGAACTAACAAGAGATAGAGCCAGAGACAGAAAATCTGAAGGTTAATAACAACTTTCGGACGAATGCTCAATGAGGCTTGTCTTTTCACTTCCACAGACGGACTGACTATGACTCACCTCACCGCAATATGACATTTAGCATTAAAAAATCTACAGGTCAAACGAGAGTGTTTTTGATCACAAGAATCGCAAGTATTCCACTGCCTGCATGGTTGAACTGGTCGGGAGTGGGAATTTCGGGCGATTTGACGGCCTGGAGGAATGTGCTTCGCTAGCCTCGATTGTGGGTTCGGAGATGACTTCCGATTTTGATCAATAAAAAAACTGGGGTCTCGCTACTAACAGAACCACGAACGTCTTGATGTTGCTCACAAAGAAGTTTAGCGAACTGAAATGTACATTCGTGGGAGAAGAGACCTCTGTCGTAACTCGGGACAATTTATCTCAGCAATCAATCTGTCTCGTAACTGCACCTCAAGTTGATCGTCGAAGTTGCATTTGGTGGCCTGTGTTTGCGGCCCCAACACATAATCCCTTATAAACTGACCGGGGCCTCGCAATAATGAGTGGAACTCTGCTCATCCAGCGGCTTCGAAATTCACGGGTTGAAAATGCCACAGAAGTAAAGCTTTCAAGGGTCCGTAAGGCAAAGACACAGGCAAGCTCGGAAAAGCCAAATCCTTCACAAGGGAGTATGCATCCTTTTCAAGGATGGTCAAGAAATGCGCAGAATTCTTCCCATAATTCAGGGAATTGCCAGTCAAACACCATACTTCAAGGCGTTCGATGTGACCCTCAACCTTCTGAGCACTGCTGTGAACATGCATAGCCTCAAAACTAGAGACGTCCACGACTGGAACTGAGCATTTCACTGTCGTCCGGATTGTTACCACTCCCGATCTATTTGGGTCCTAGGTGGTTCTCCACTCCAAGTCTCAGAATCTAGTTGCCGGTTGTACCTGATAGTGCAGTGGGCTCTCGTGTCCATGGGTAATACACCCCATCCACTGCATCCACACAAGCATGCGATAAAAAAGGTTTTATGGTCGGTACTTGCACTCGCGAATTAGTACTATCGCAGAGGGCGCAGTAGATGCTCCGACACGAACTAAACAAACTGAAGGAACGAGGAACACGAAATTACGGATTGTTCCTACCAGGACTTGGGTAGAGCCGTCGGTAGGCACTGATGGATTTTTCGCAAATCATTTTGTTGCTCATAAGGATCTTACCTGCATGAGGATTTTGTTTCCTCTCATGAATGTGAAGTTGTTTAATACTGGGCAAAAAATGTTTGCGTTGATCAAGTGTTGATGAGATTCTTCCAATTCATTGGTCAATCCGCTCGTTACTTTTGACTGGCGCAGCAGTCATATATAAAGCGATGCGCGAGCTTCGAACTTAAACTTAATACAAAGTTATATTCTGCAAAATCGTCACACACAAGCAGTTGAAGATGTTATAACACAACAACAAAAAATGTCATTATTATTCATCGCTTTATCACCAGTTACATAATCAGTCATTCACGCACGTTTCCGTCCCCCTCGCCCGTATTTCTCAGCACCATTTTCGCGGGAATTCTTCCATCTCTTTTTATTCACTCTCTTTCGTTTAAATGTGTTTGTAACGGCTTGAGGATGAAACCGCCAAAAACATGTTCACTTACAACTCATGTTCGGCGTATTATAGTGGGCTCATTCCGCAACCTGGAACTGGAATCATTTTGAGGCTGCCTACCTAGCCATTTCAAGTTTTATGATAGTCTGGATGTTACGTTGAAGGTAGATTTCGGGAAGATAGCCATTGGTCATTTTATCTGATACATCACTGCAAGGGACAAGCAAGAGGTGCAGTTTTAGTATGTGTTATGTTGCCTCCAACACTTGCATACGATAGAGCTTGGGAAACCTTTAGAGGTTTGTATGGATAAAATCACGCGTTGGCTCGTTTACTGACTGACGGCTCGCTCTAAGGCCGGAAGCCTCCGGTGGAGGGTTCAGATGCCCTGATCAGGTTGTCGCTGAGAGTGCTCAACTGCGCAGTAGCGCTCACGCAAATGAATTGCGTATCGGACCTCGACTCACCGCAGTTCATGGAACGGATTGCTCAGGTGTTACCCACTTTTCTTCAAGATTTGTTGGCTGGACCGTTGTTGATATCTTGAGGAGGGATGAACTCAAGCGGTACGCCCAACTCGCTCCCAGCTGCTGCTCGGGAAGATGTTTAGTACTAAGTGTCCCATGAGGTGCGGATTGTTCAAATTAGGTTTAGTGAAGTAGCTGCCACTAGTAAGGTTCAGGGGTTTTTGCGGTCATCTAATAGGAGAACTTATGTGCAAAACCCGCACACAGAAGCGACACCATCCGTGCCAAAACAGAGAAGTTCGCTGTTCGCTGCAGCTGGCAAATGCTTGGTTTGTTTTGGAGTACTCACACTTGGGGGATGTCGGCGTTTTCCGCCGCGTGCTATAGCCGGTTGCCGGACATTTCTTAAGGAAATCAGGGTTTGTTTTTCGCGTCCCAAGTGTAGACACCTGTCGAACACTTGTTCCATTTCCAAGCCATGCTCAACATCAAGTTGCCAGAAACGGAACCACCCTGTGCTCCATAGCACACAGAAGCGACCTGCCGGCCGCGCTATGCATACTTCAACACAAGGGCCACTTTTGGATAGGCTGAGTACAGATGATGCAAGGAAACCTGACCAGGAGAGCAATAATTATCGGGCTGCTCTTAGGCCAGAGTGTCATGCCAGTTTAGGTAAGCTACCAGTAGGAGTCGGCGGACATGCGTTAAACTAGACAGCGGGTCAGATATCATTTTGATACAAAAAGACCCTCCGGAGCTGGTGAGCCTGAAGGCGTACCCGTTTTGCAGACACAAAACTCACTAAAATGCAATTGCGAGCGTAGAGATTGGGCGCACCTTGTTTTTGAATAGGTATTTTCCCTTTGGTTCACTTGGGAATGACAACCGCTCCCCAGGGGTGGCCAATTCCGGTGCCAGGTCCTCCTCTAGCTACAGGCGACCTTCTCTTTTGAATCCTTCTTCTCAGTCACACAAACATGCCTATAGTCAGGACAAAAGTACCCCGAAGTTTTCTCACTCATCCATATCCGGTTCAACCAGTGCGGTATCATAATCATCTTCGGTCTGACACATGAGCCTATCTTAGATCGGAAGCGGCCCTAAGTGGAGCATATCCATTTAACATTTGCAGACTTTAAGTCGTCAATGAGCGGTGTAGCCGTGCAACTTGCGATCGCTGAAAGGCGATAATTTTGGCTGCACATGATAACCTATTCATACTGCAGTCTTTTAACAAAATTTACCTGATTACTTTTAGCTAAGAACTACGACAATGTATTTTCATCCTTAGTTATTGTGCTACGGAGCACCTGACAGATCCTCACGTACAACAAACGCATTAGAATCCGCAGTGAAGTTGGGACTGTCCAACTAATGAGCCTTTTCATTAGTTCGAGTTGGACAACAGCTTTTGTTACGATTTCGGAGTATTCATTTTCATGATCACAAATCAATCGCCAGTGTTTTTCCTCTTCAGCTGCAGTTGATTTAACCGAACCTCTTTCAAAACATTGTCCCTGATACACGTCTTAAGCTACCCGTGGATATAGTACCAAGGTAGTATATTTTGAACAATCTAATAAATTCATTTGAATGTCATGGGAGTCACATACAAGTTCTTATTTTCACCCCCTTAAAGCTATATCAGAAGATACACGAAATGAACACATGCACACACTAAAGTAGCCCACCACATTTTAGGACACTTTTGCCAGTAGGGATCAGCGAGAGATAGCTAACCAATGATTTCGCATAGACCATTTGGCGGAATCATATATCTTATTTGAAACCAAAGCTCATTTTCCAAAACAGATTATTATATTAGGAGAAGCCAGATGCCATATGTGCACTGTATTGTGTCAACCACTTATAGTTCCTCGTCTTCGTACTGTTCTCCTTCGGGCAGTTTCTGAAAGAGAGGGTGTTGTTGAAAATAGATGATCAGCGTGATAAGAGAAAATGGGATTACTTAAGTTTCATAATCCTGTATCTTGCACTGTCATTTATTATAATCAGTGAACCAGTATACGGGTGCTAACACACAGTTAACCACTTCTCTCTGCCTGTGGTGGTCCATCAGCCACGGCTCGCCTAATATGGAACTCACATTAGCCAGACAAGTCACCTTCCCGACCATTGGTATACCGCTACCTGGTAGCAAATATTGAAGCCGATGAGCTTGATATTAACCAAAGACATTTGTAAGCATTATTTGCCATTTTCCAGTTGCTCTGTAAATTGAAACCGTTTACGCACAGCGGTGCTCAGATGGCGGCACCTGATGTACACCTTGAACAAGATAAGGTATCTGTTGCGCTGACACCGCTCATTGATGAGAAAAGGCAGTGGTCATTTTTCCCGATCACAAATAAACCAATTAGTGGGGTTAAAACGACAAAGTTTTCGAAAGCGGTCAAATGACCCTAAATTTCGACACGTTTTGACAACACTTATGCTAGCTGGGTCGGCACAGTCCCAACTTGTCGTAGTGGAATGGCTCTGCACCACTTTGTGAAATGGTCTACGAGTACAAGGATGTATCTTTGGTTCATTAGCGTGTGCAGTAGGGGGCCTTTCACGCCCGCACCCACCAGTTCATTAGGGCACATAGCGGCGATTACCTGCAATGAGGCCCGGCGACCAAAGGGGTGGATTTTTGGGGCTTCTGTAAAGCTCACATGAATTGCAAAAGCTGACAGCCTCTCTGTGTGAATGTGGCCACCAGAACCGTCGTTCTGAGGCGGCTCCTAATTTGTTGCCGCCCGCATGTCCGAACTAAATGTGCGGGTCTTGTAGCACTTCCTTTATCAGAGCCTGCGGAGTCACTAACGGTGGGATGTAGTTCTGAAGGGAACTTACAAACACTGCACCCTCTTCTATTTTCAGCTTGTACCACATTGCCCATAGACAGCTACCTTTGTGGCGCTTCCCTGCCGTTTCGATGCTCTTTGGTCGGTCGCCCCCTGAACGCAGTCCTTCTTAAATAAGAGCTGTTTTCGAGTCCTTTGCTTGGACTGTTTGCCATCTTCCCCACTCCGCCCATTGCAGCTTCACTGCTGCCACATATTGAGCAACACACCAAGGCCAATCTCTGTGGCTTAGTGCCGGTCGTCTGGATAAGGTGTCTACATCGGCATGCCTCCTTCCTGGACCTTCCAGGACCATAAGTACGAGGACCCGGCAATGAACCCCTCAGTTCACGAAAACGCAAACGACACAATGCACCCTATTCTTGTCGGAGACCGAGGACAAAGATCATCCGCCTGGTATAATTCCTCTCAAGGTACGGGACCCCAAGACCCACCAATCCCCAAAATGTTTGCCCAATCCTTAGCGTCCCTCGATATTCTCAGTCCCCGACTCCCCCAGGGACTCCCTTCAAACTCAACTCGGCATCTTACCATCTGCTCAAACTTAAAATCAGTTGCTGTTAGCCATCCAGCAACAACTCCCGAGCGTAGCTTCAAGTGTTTTAAAACAATTGACTGAGCCTGCTGAATAGGATCCCCGAGCTCTAGCAGCCTAAAGTAAATGAGGAGTCTCAGCTCGTAGCCGTCACAGAAACCTGGCTCACCTCTGGTATAATCGATGCTGAAATATCCATCCCAGGGTGCATAAAGTCGGACGGAAATCCGGCACGGGTCGTGCCGGGGGGGGGGGGGTTATCATACACTACAAAAGTTTTGTTTCTCCTTGATGCGGAGAGATATGGCAGCATTCATAGATGTGCTGGCGATAAAGAGGGAGGCCTTGTGTGTTTGCCTGTCAGTCACCCCTCTACAGAAATATTTGTTTGGACCTTAATCCAAAACTGGCGGCCCAAGCTTTTCGAGGTGAGGGACGAGTGGGGAATAGCGAAATTTATTTAACACCCGAAGAAGAAGAACATTTCCAGTCACTAGAGATAAAGTTAAGTTGAAGTAATTGCTACTGAACATCTATTTTACCATCTGGGTTGTTGCTATGTAGAGAACGATGCCGACGTTTTCATGGCAAAGCTGAAAGCCCAAGCATTACGCAGAAAATCAGTCGATTGAACCACTACTGCCGAAATGTGGATGATACATCTTGCATAAGAAATGCATAAACCAATGTAGATGATATCTTGCGCGACTTCAACACTCCGCACTCCGCAATCACGTTCACCATCGAAATGGAAGAAGAAAATTGCCTACCATTTATGAATGTACACTTTACCAGACGATCCAATGGCTCGATCCAGAAGGAGGTGCATTGGAAAGCGACTTGCAATGGCCAGTACATAAACTTCCACAGTTTTGTGCCGCTTCGTTACAAACGTGATTTGATACACTGGTTCTACACGGGGCGAAACATATCTGCACTACAGACACCCTGAAGGCCGAGCTATCGCACATAAGAAAGACGCTGCTTAGCAAAGGTTCCCTTGAGAAATTTATCCATAAAACTGGACTGAACTGACAGAATCAGTGGGAACCACACAGGTAGAAAATAAAGTATATTCATCCGACTCCCCTTCAAAGGAGATATCACAGCCGACAAAGTATGTAAAATCTTGAAAGCCACGGTGAAGTCCACCCTGAAAGCGCCAAGATGCGTGTTTTTCACGTCACCAATAATCCGATGTGAAAATAAAGGAAATTTATCCTTGTTGATCTCATCCATGGTCATCTATCAGTTAAGGTGCATCTGTGGTGCTATTTACATAGGTTGAACGGCATGACGGCTAATAAAACGCACTAAGGAACATCACCTACCACTGCCTAGAGACAGAGGCAATGTGGTACCAAAAAGTTCAGTGCTGTGCACTCGGTAGAAACTGGGCATTCAGTCGACATTCACTCCGCCTTCAAGGTCGTCTGCTGGGTCCCACAACACGTGTCAAGAGGAATGAGACTGCGGATACCGGCAACGGCTGAGGCAGCCATCATCTGTCTAGCAAAGCCTGAGCCTTGCGCGAAGCAAAAATTAGTCCAAGCACTACAAACCCCATGGCCAGAAGTCAACCGAGTAACGTAATTAAGCGCAGCATCGACGTAAGCTAATTATCTGTTAGAATGCGCACTCGCTCTCGAGAGCTAATACCATCGCAGCGAGCGCGGGGAATGCTCCGACCCGAACTAAACGCTCTGAGGGAACGGAAACACCTGCTGATTTGTAACTCAATTCAAAATTGCACTCTGAGCAATCGGTATGTACAAGCGTTCGGGGATTTAATATAGCATTACGAAGGAAAATAATTAACAACCATCACATCCAACACAGCTTAAATGAATTTACGGTCTTCTGTAATTCAGCCGTTCTTTGTGGAGCACCCTTCCAGGTCTTCAGACTTGTACTGCTGTATTGGTGCCAGATGCACTGCAAATGCCCTCTCCTGAAATAGACTTAAGAACACCGGAATCAGGGCATTCAGAAGTAGCATCAGAAATAAGCATGTTAAAAGCAATTTGGTCTAAAGGCCTGCGATGTACTTAACCACCATCCAGATCAAGAATCTTGCAAATCTTCTACCCATCTGATTAAGAACAATACCGCAAGAGGGTTTGAATCCACTTTCTCGATGATAGGTCATCTCAGCTGATTCCAAACTGAACGCATTTGTGCGCAATGCTTTGTTTTTAACGGCTTGGCCGGACTCTCTCCGGTCGTCGAACTGGTATAGCTACGGTTCTGTAGTAGAAAATCGTCCATATTCTTGTCCATTTCATCGAACGTACTGACAGGAACAGGTGCAATCGCACTCTTCAGGGCGCGAAAGAAGTTTTAGCTGCACCATTGGATTGTGGATGTCGAAGTAGCTTTAACTGTCGGTAACTGACGTGCACAGAACACCTTATTCACCGAATGCTTTACGTGGGGCAGTAGCCGTGAAATCGGCATTAGAATTATTGAAATATACCTCCGGCCAAAGGGAGTAGGAATCAGTGGTAACTAGAGCGTACTGCCTGTCTAAAAACGGACCGCAATCATCGGCTTGAACTCGTTGCCAGGGCCCTGCGGAAATGAGCCACGGCTCCCACTTCGACGGTTGTGTGTGAAGTGTACATAGGCAGTCACGATAATGTTTAGCAATACGACACGAACCGTCTTTTAAATCTGGCCATCAACAAGTGAGATCGGCAAGAAAATTCATTTTTACAGTATCTAAGGGCCCGGAAAGAAAAACTTGCAAAACCCCAGCCCGCAATCCATGAAGTACAATGGTTCTGTCGTTACAACACAAGAGACCGTCACAAGTCACCGAAATTTCTTCGCGTCCTTCATAGAATTTGGGAAATTGGCTTCGAAATGTTGCTCACCATCTTTGTCGTACTTTGTTTCACGAACTAGATCTGACGGACTAACGGGTAGTGGCTGCGTAGGCAATCAGTCAGCAGTAGGTCCTTCGGAAATGGCGTAGCGAGACAAGTAGTCCGCATGTGAAACATATTTTACTTTGCAATGTTGCATGCCATAAGAGTATGCCGATGAAGCCACACTCCAGCGCTAGACCGTCGATACCGAGGATTTAGAGAATGGCCTGAGTGAATTATAGATAAACTTTAACACTTCGTGATTAGTGATAATGGGGAAGTGAGTACCGAACGAGCTCTTGTGCAAACAAGAAACGGCCCAATAAGCAGCCAGTGTCTCATGCTGCGTTTGTGAATATCCACTTTCAGCGGCACTGAGTTGGCATGAAATGTACAAAACTGGATGACCCTTTTGTTTTAGCACGGCGCCGATGCCCGTAGAAGACTCTTCCTTTATAACAGTTGAACATGCATGAGGAGAAGGGGTACAAAGTGCATAATTGATTGACAAGGACGTTACTAAACCTCGTAAGCATTGTTTATTTGCTGAAGGTCACTGGAAAGTTTGTTGGGAGAGAAGGTCGAATAATGGTGCTGTGGCAAAATTTGGAATAAATCTGGATTAATACTGAAGAGAACCTAGCAGGGAACGTAATTCAACAAATGGTTTTGGGGAGAGCGCATTGGATAACGGAGCAAAACAGTTGGGGTCAGGGCGAAAACCGTGAGCATCAACCAAATAACCCAAACAAGTAAACTCAGAAGTGGAGAAAACAAGCTTATCAGAAATGATGGCTACTCTCCGCTTCAGGAATCTGTTCCGTAGTAAACGCAAACGGTCATCATGCACATCTTTGGTGTGTGCGTAAACAATAATGTCATCTTGGTAAGTACAAACATCTTCTAGATAAAAAACCAGAGAATTGACCGCCTTGGAAAATGGCGTGGGAAACCCTAAGGTCGAAAGGTAGAAAATCATACGGATACAAGGCAAACGGTTTACTAATGGTAGTTAATTTACGGGACTGCTCGTCAAGTAAAGTCTGTAAAAATGCATTCTTCAGGTCAACTCTAGAAAAATACTTAGAACCGTGAAGTTGATAGAGAACGTCTTCAGGTTCGAGAGTGGTACAACTGGACTGTTTCAGCAGCTTGCCTAAGGTAATTTGGTAATCACCACCAATTCTGGGAGTTTTGACATGGAGCTCCAGGGTAGCCACAATCTGGGTAGCCCATGCTGGAGAACCCACCGGTGTCGATACTCCTCTACGAACCAAATCGTTTAATACCTTTTTCATGGGTGCACGAAGTCCGAGAGGAACAAAGCGGCCTTTCGCTATAGTAGGAGAGCCGGAAATTTCAGATGCACACGATCCATCTTTATACCACCAGAGGCTTTAGAACAATCATGGCTTAAACACCGAGTACACAACTGTTGAGAATAGGACAGAAAATTCAGTGAAACACATGCGACTGACGCAATTCAAACCCATGATGGAAACGTCCGTGTAAATTACAAGAAAAGAACACATGCTCATTGGATTGTTCATCGGTAAGAAACAACTCACACGAAGCCAGCACATGCAACGCGTGACCCGTAATACCTTTAGCTGAAATGGATGTGGGTTGGAGCTGTACAGGAGGAATAATTTTCTGAAAAGCCTACTGAGAAATAAATGAATCAACACTGCCTGTGTCCGTGAAAAACGAATATCGAAAAGAATGATTACCAATGCAGGAGTGGGAATGTGACGAGACTTGTCGGAACTAACAAGAGATAGAGCCAGAGACAGAAAATCTGAAGGTTAATAACAACTTTCGGACGAATGCTCAATGAGGCTTGTCTTTTCACTTCCACAGACGGACTGACTATGACTCACCTCACCGCAATATGACATTTAGCATTAAAAAATCTACAGGTCAAACGAGAGTGTTTTTGATCACAAGAATCGCAAGTATTCCACTGCCTGCATGGTTGAACTGGTCGGGAGTGGGAATTTCGGGCGATTTGACGGCCTGGAGGAATGTGCTTCGCTAGCCTCGATTGTGGGTTCGGAGATGACTTCCGATTTTGATCAATAAAAAAACTGGGGTCTCGCTACTAACAGAACCACGAACGTCTTGATGTTGCTCACAAAGAAGTTTAGCGAACTGAAATGTACATTCGTGGGAGAAGAGACCTCTGTCGTAACTCGGGACAATTTATCTCAGCAATCAATCTGTCTCGTAACTGCACCTCAAGTTGATCGTCGAAGTTGCATTTGGTGGCCTGTGTTTGCGGCCCCAACACATAATCCCTTATAAACTGACCGGGGCCTCGCAATAATGAGTGGAACTCTGCTCATCCAGCGGCTTCGAAATTCACGGGTTGAAAATGCCACAGAAGTAAAGCTTTCAAGGGTCCGTAAGGCAAAGACACAGGCAAGCTCGGAAAAGCCAAATCCTTCACAAGGGAGTATGCATCCTTTTCAAGGATGGTCAAGAAATGCGCAGAATTCTTCCCATAATTCAGGGAATTGCCAGTCAAACACCATACTTCAAGGCGTTCGATGTGACCCTCAACCTTCTGAGCACTGCTGTGAACATGCATAGCCTCAAAACTAGAGACGTCCACGACTGGAACTGAGCATTTCACTGTCGTCCGGATTGATACCACTCCCGATCTATTTGGGTCCTAGGTGGTTCTCCACTCCAAGTCTCAGAATCTAGTTGCCGGTTGTACCTGATAGTGCAGTGGGCTCTCGTGTCCATGGGTAATACACCCCATCCACTGCATCCACACAAGCATGCGATAAAAAAGGTTTTATGGTCGGTACTTGCACTCGCGAATTAGTACTATCGCAGAGGGCGCAGTAGATGCTCCGACACGAACTAAACAAACTGAAGGAACGAGGAACACGAAATTACGGATTGTTCCTACCAGGACTTGGGTAGAGCCGTCGGTAGGCACTGATGGATTTTTCGCAAATCATTTTGTTGCTCATAAGGATCTTACCTGCATGAGGATTTTGTTTCCTCTCATGAATGTGAAGTTGTTTAATACTGGGCAAAAAATGTTTGCGTTGATCAAGTGTTGATGAGATTCTTCCAATTCATTGGTCAATCCGCTCGTTACTTTTGACTGGCGCAGCAGTCATATATAAAGCGATGCGCGAGCTTCGAACTTAAACTTAATACAAAGTTATATTCTGCAAAATCGTCACACACAAGCAGTTGAAGATGTTATAACACAACAACAAAAAATGTCATTATTATTCATCGCTTTATCACCAGTTACATAATCAGTCATTCACGCACGTTTCCGTCCCCCTCGCCCGTATTTCTCAGCACCATTTTCGCGGGAATTCTTCCATCTCTTTTTATTCACTCTCTTTCGTTTAAATGTGTTTGTAACGGCTTGAGGATGAAACCGCCAAAAACATGTTCACTTACAACTCATGTTCGGCGTATTATAGTGGGCTCATTCCGCAACCTGGAACTGGAATCATTTTGAGGCTGCCTACCTAGCCATTTCAAGTTTTATGATAGTCTGGATGTTACGTTGAAGGTAGATTTCGGGAAGATAGCCATTGGTCATTTTATCTGATACATCACTGCAAGGGACAAGCAAGAGGTGCAGTTTTAGTATGTGTTATGTTGCCTCCAACACTTGCATACGATAGAGCTTGGGAAACCTTTAGAGGTTTGTATGGATAAAATCACGCGTTGGCTCGTTTACTGACTGACGGCTCGCTCTAAGGCCGGAAGCCTCCGGTGGAGGGTTCAGATGCCCTGATCAGGTTGTCGCTGAGAGTGCTCAACTGCGCAGTAGCGCTCACGCAAATGAATTGCGTATCGGACCTCGACTCACCGCAGTTCATGGAACGGATTGCTCAGGTGTTACCCACTTTTCTTCAAGATTTGTTGGCTGGACCGTTGTTGATATCTTGAGGAGGGATGAACTCAAGCGGTACGCCCAACTCGCTCCCAGCTGCTGCTCGGGAAGATGTTTAGTACTAAGTGTCCCATGAGGTGCGGATTGTTCAAATTAGGTTTAGTGAAGTAGCTGCCACTAGTAAGGTTCAGGGGTTTTTGCGGTCATCTAATAGGAGAACTTATGTGCAAAACCCGCACACAGAAGCGACACCATCCGTGCCAAAACAGAGAAGTTCGCTGTTCGCTGCAGCTGGCAAATGCTTGGTTTGTTTTGGAGTACTCACACTTGGGGGATGTCGGCGTTTTCCGCCGCGTGCTATAGCCGGTTGCCGGACATTTCTTAAGGAAATCAGGGTTTGTTTTTCGCGTCCCAAGTGTAGACACCTGTCGAACACTTGTTCCATTTCCAAGCCATGCTCAACATCAAGTTGCCAGAAACGGAACCACCCTGTGCTCCATAGCACACAGAAGCGACCTGCCGGCCGCGCTATGCATACTTCAACACAAGGGCCACTTTTGGATAGGCTGAGTACAGATGATGCAAGGAAACCTGACCAGGAGAGCAATAATTATCGGGCTGCTCTTAGGCCAGAGTGTCATGCCAGTTTAGGTAAGCTACCAGTAGGAGTCGGCGGACATGCGTTAAACTAGACAGCGGGTCAGATATCATTTTGATACAAAAAGACCCTCCGGAGCTGGTGAGCCTGAAGGCGTAGCCGTTTTGCAGACACAAAACTCACTAAAATGCAATTGCGAGCGTAGAGATTGGGCGCACCTTGTTTTTGAATAGGTATTTTCCCTTTGGTTCACTTGGGAATGACAACCGCTCCCCAGGGGTGGCCAATTCCGGTGCCAGGTCCTCCTCTAGCTACAGGCGACCTTCTCTTTTGAATCCTTCTTCTCAGTCACACAAACATGCCTATAGTCAGGACAAAAGTACCCCGAAGTGTTCTCACTCATCCAAATCCGGTTCAACCAGTGCGGTATCATAATCATCTTCGGTCTGACACATGAGCCTATCTTAGATCGGAAGCGGCCCTAAGTGGAGCATATCCATTTAACATTTGCAGACTTTAAGTCGTCAATGAGCGGTGTAGCCGTGCAACTTGCGATCGCTGAAAGGCGATAATTTTGGCTGCACATGATAACCTATTCATACTGCAGTCTTTTAACAAAATTTACCTGATTACTTTTAGCTAAGAACTACGACAATGTATTTTCATCCTTAGTTATTGTGCTACGGAGCACCTGACAGATCCTCACGTACAACAAACGCATTAGAATCCGCAGTGAAGTTGGGACTGTCCAACTAATGAGCCTTTTCATTAGTTCGAGTTGGACAACAGCTTTTGTTACGATTTCGGAGTATTCATTTTCATGATCACAAATCAATCGCCAGTGTTTTTCCTCTTCAGCTGCAGTTGATTTAACCGAACCTCTTTCAAAACATTGTCCCTGATACACGTCTTAAGCTACCCGTGGATATAGTACCAAGGTAGTATATTTTGAACAATCTAATAAATTCATTTGAATGTCATGGGAGTCACATACAAGTTCTTATTTTCACCCCCTTAAAGCTATATCAGAAGATACACGAAATGAACACATGCACACACTAAAGTAGCCCGCCACATTTTAGGACACTTTTGCCAGTAGGGATCAGCGAGAGATAGCTAACCAATGATTTCGCATAGACCATTTGGCGGAATCATATATCTTATTTGAAACCAAAGCTCATTTTCCAAAACAGATTATTATATTAGGAGAAGCCAGATGCCATATGTGCACTGTATTGTGTCAACCACTTATAGTTCCTCGTCTTCGTACTGTTCTCCTTCGGGCAGTTTCTGAAAGAGAGAGTGTTGTTGAAAATAGATGATCAGCGTGATAAGAGAAAATGGGATTACTTAAGTTTCATAATCCTGTATCTTGCACTGTCATTTATTATAATCAGTGAACCAGTATACGGGTGCTAACACACAGTTAACCACTTCTCTCTGCCTGTGGTGGTCCATCAGCCACGGCTCGCCTAATATGGAACTCACATTAGCCAGACAAGTCACCTTCCCGACCATTGGTATACCGCTACCTGGTAGCAAATATTGAAGCCGATGAGCTTGATATTAACCAAAGACATTTGTAAGCATTATTTGCCATTTTCCAGTTGCTCTGTAAATTGAAACCGTTTACGCACAGCGGTGCTCAGATGGCGGCACCTGATGTACACCTTGAACAAGATAAGGTATCTGTTGCGCTGACACCGCTCATTGATGAGAAAAGGCAGTGGTCATTTTTCCCGATCACAAATAAACCAATTAGTGGGGTTAAAACGACAAAGTTTTCGAAAGCGGTCAAATGACCCTAAATTTCGACACGTTTTGACAACACTTATGCTAGCTGGGTCGGCACAGTCCCAACTTGTCGTAGTGGAATGGCTCTGCACCACTTTGTGAAATGGTCTACGAGTACAAGGATGTATCTTTGGTTCATTAGCGTGTGCAGTAGGGGGCCTTTCACGCCCGCACCCACCAGTTCATTAGGGCACATAGCGGCGATTACCTGCAATGAGGCCCGGCGACCAAAGGGGTGGATTTTTGGGGCTTCTGTAAAGCTCACATGAATTGCAAAAGCTGACAGCCTCTCTGTGTGAATGTGGCCACCAGAACCGTCGTTCTGAGGCGGCTCCTAATTTGTTGCCGCCCGCATGTCCGAACTAAATGTGCGGGTCTTGTAGCACTTCCTTTATCAGAGCCTGCGGAGTCACTAACGGTGGGATGTAGTTCTGAAGGGAACTTACAAACACTGCACCCTCTTCTATTTTCAGCTTGTACCACATTGCCCATAGACAGCTACCTTTGTGGCGCTTCCCTGCCGTTTCGATGCTCTTTGGTCGGTCGCCCCCTGAACGCAGTCCTTCTTAAATAAGAGCTGTTTTCGAGTCCTTTGCTTGGACTGTTTGCCATCTTCCCCACTCCGCCCATTGCAGCTTCACTGCTGCCACATATTGAGCAACACACCAAGGCCAATCTCTGTGGCTTAGTGCCGGTCGTCTGGATAAGGTGTCTACATCGGCATGCCTCCTTCCTGGACCTTCCAGGACCATAAGTACGAGGACCCGGCAATGAACCCCTCAGTTCACGAAAACGCAAACGACACAATGCACCCTATTCTTGTCGGAGACCGAGGACAAAGATCATCCGCCTGGTATAATTCCTCTCAAGGTACGGGACCCCAAGACCCACCAATCCCCAAAATGTTTGCCCAATCCTTAGCGTCCCTCGATATTCTCAGTCCCCGACTCCCCCAGGGACTCCCTTCAAACTCAACTCGGCATCTTACCATCTGCTCAAACTTAAAATCAGTTGCTGTTAGCCATCCAGCAACAACTCCCGAGCGTAGCTTCAAGTGTTTTAAAACAATTGACTGAGCCTGCTGAATAGGATCCCCGAGCTCTAGCAGCCTAAAGTAAATGAGGAGTCTCAGCTCGTAGCCGTCACAGAAACCTGGCTCACCTCTGGTATAATCGATGCTGAAATATCCATCCCAGGGTGCATAAAGTCGGACGGAAATCCGGCACGGGTCGTGCCGGGGGGGGGGGGTTATCATACACTACAAAAGTTTTGTTTCTCCTTGATGCGGAGAGATATGGCAGCATTTATAGATGTGGTTGCGGTCAAGATGGTGAATGCCAAAAATGAACGTAGTGTCAGCACTGCGGAGTGTTCATATTATCAGGGTGGCATTACTCTCCTCCGTCACGCGTTATCAGAAATATAAGTTTTACTAGTGAATGGTGAAGTGCAGGCCACTCTCGAATATCAGAAATGTTCATCCCTGCTTGTATCTGTAGGTGGCTTCAAGAATAGGGATGGAAGTCATGCCTTAGGTAAGACCAAGGCTGAAAAGCTGAGGGACCACCTTGAGGTGGTGCACCAAACTGTCTATGAACTGAACCCTGCTTTTGAACCGCACATCTGACCGCTGACGGTACAGCCAGGTTTAACCCGTTGGGATGTCGTACGAGCTCTTAGAGGACTGAACCTGCACAGGGCAGCCGCGCCAGATGGCATCCAAGCAGCGACACCCTTGGCTCACCTGTACATCAGGTTGCCGTCCAATGCATAATCATGAAGAAACTGGCTGACAGCCGAAGTCGCTCTTATATACAAAAGCTGTAAGAAGGGAGAGGTGTAAAACTACTGGCCGTCAGCCCACTACCCGTGGCCGTAAAATTGCTGGATGGGCTGATCAGAGACCCAGCGGCTAGTCGCTGAGCTGAATATGGCGCCGTCTCCAATAGACAACATGGATTTGACAAAAAATCCTGTTTATCCCGCCTGCTTTCATTCGCAGACGAAGTAGCTACCAGAATGGGTAGACAAGAAAGGGCCGAGGTCCGCTGCTTTAAATTCCAAAAGGTCTTCGACTGCGTAAACCACCGACTTCCTCTATGCAAGATGGAGGCCTTGGGATTGCACCTCAGGTCCTGGAGTGGACTTGGGCACACTTTAGTCACAGGAAGTACTAGGTAGGGGTGGAGGACAGCAAATCCACGAGGCCAAGGAAAATCACTGGGGTCTCACATGGGTCCGTGTTGGGTCCACCCCAATTCGTAGTTTACACGAACGACCTAACGGATGTTGTCCCAAGCCCAGGTTACCTCTTTGCAGATGACCTGAAACTCACAGGTGAAAAAGGTAATCCAAATCTTCAGGAGGTTATAAATAAGGTTCGCGCTTGGACCATCCAGTGACGGTTGCCACTCGATGTGGAGAATCGTAGAACCTGGCCCGGGATGCCGATGGGGATTTAAAGTATACAAATCCGATTGTTCCGCACATTATCACAGGACCACAGGTATCGCGGACCTTGGACTTTGGATAGCTAGCCGTTTCCAACCATCTGAGCAGCGCCTGGGAAAGGAAGCCAAGGCAGAACTAGAGCTCCACCAACCACTGAGCAAACGTACGTGGAGAGAGCCTCAAAAACTGCCACTGCACTGAGAAGCAATAGTCAGGCCACACCTCGAATATTGCGTCCTAGCGTGGGCTCCCGCTCCGATGCAAGGCGCTGCATTATTGTAAAAGTTCAGCGTCATATCATAAGAATGATAGGTGGGTTGAGGAACAAGCCATATGCAGAAGGACTCACGGCGCTGATTATGTTCGCCCTCAAGCGTAGAAGACGGAGGTGGACTCACAGAGATCGTCATAGAGATCAGGGTCTATCCATCTAAACAAAGCCAATTGTAAAGAAAAGTATAGACCCCCGACTTAGGGACCATGAATACGAATTTTTTAACCCAGAAGCACTGCAGGCCTTTGGAATTTCCTTTGCAGATAAAGATGTGTTTGTCAACAATCCGCGCTTTTGAGACGAGACAAGATGTGTGGAGAATAGAAGCCACTCTTATTCCACTATCTGTTCAGAAGTGAAGATTTCCGCGCACCAAGGTTTTAGCCTGGGTACTTCGAACAACATTTCTACTGGCAAGCAGCCCACTGCCACGGTTCTGCGAACCCCACGCAAGGATGAACATTCGCCTACTTTAAATTTCAGGGCAGTCCCTGTGACGTCAAGCAACCGCGAAAAAGGGTAAATTTACAAGTTAGCTTTCTTCCCATCTCTCTCTAACACACAATGAACTTTTGGCTCTCCGCGCCCTGGGTTTTGTAATTTTGGATATGTTTGACATTGCTACACTTCCTTAAGTTTGGTTAGTCCTTAAACTCAGCCCAGCCTAATTTACACAGGACTCTGCCTGGCTTAAGTCAGTCGTGTGTCTAGATAGTTGTGCTGTCGGCGAGTCTTTGTAGTTCCGAAAACTGCTTGTTCGAGACGGCAGCAGGTGCCAACTTATCCAGAATTAAACACTGGTAGAGATTTTTGAGCACCTGCCACGTCAAAGTTCCGTTTGAAGTTTTCATTCAAAAGGAATTTGCATTGGAAATCTTGCTTGAACACCGCACTTGGCACGAGGGTCAAGCGCGTCGCCCCGGCTCTGTTCCGTTGTTACTTGTGTTCACTATTCCTTCCCAGCACGATTGGGCCACCTGTCCCTTACGGTGGTATTCTGCAATATGCCACCATAGTCACCGGGACAATGTTTTCCACAACCAGTGGGAAGGAGAACAGTACAGCGGGAGGAGATTTGTTAGGATATATTGGAAGAAAGTGCTTGTAGCGTGCACCGAAAACGTTCAAGTGGCCACCGTGCTTGGTGGCGAGAGTGCAGATAAACAGTGATGTGTGCTAAACTACATTTTCTCGTCTTGCACACTATGCTTCGCAGGTTCCCATAGACATCTCTCTGTCTGGGCTTTGATTTTTCTGACTGCTACCCAGGCATCATTTGATATGGGACTGTGGTTATCTATAGCTTCTGTAAGCCATCCCTCCCCTTAGCTCTGGGAGCGGTGGCAGCTCTGATATTTTCCCCATATTGAGACAAACTTTTTGATGTATTTGTAAATGCACAATGTTGTCGTCAGTGGTTGTGCTAGCGGCTTATTTTTCCTCTGGTAAGTGTAAGCCCTTTTCCAACTTCGGCAGACTCGATATAAAAATTCCCGGAACGATTGTGCTTCATTTCAAAGACCGAGTGACATTCGGAGAAACTAAAATAGGCCAAGCGGAGAGACAGGGCCTTTCTTTGGAGCCTCGCTAATACTAACTCTAAGTTGTTTGTGCGCTCAAACCAAATCCATGAGGCCAAATTTCTTGCAACCATGTGAAACTTGTTTGCGGTCTTTGACATTTGGAATCGTGTACCAACCGGGCCCAGTGTTCTTGTTTACTGCTCTGCAACTTGCATAAGCTCGCCTAATGTGTACAGACATTTAAGGTATTGTATATAGTGGGGAAGCTTACATGCCTGAAGATGGGCTGATAATGCCATCATCCGGCATGTGCTGAAACTGGACCTTAGCCATTCATATTTCACCAAGTGCCCAGCACCTGGAGCGGCAGTGAGCCGGTGCATCGGCTGTATAAAACTTCTATTGATTCTAGTGGTGGATGGAGGAATGCAAGGAAATCGAACAGGAGCTACTGTTAGTGATCTATAGCGACGGAAGTGAAGACAACTAGAAAAGGCAATGGCTCCATCAACGATTTGCCGCTAGTTGAGACTTCAATATTCTTGTCCATTGGACGAAATCCGCAAGGACGAACTTCGAGGTTAAAACCTTTAAAAATATTGATGCCAGTAATGGAACGATGGAGGTCAGCAAAAATCGGTACCCACTCTACGTTGCAGCGTAAACCGAGTTTCCGTGCGAGTGAGGGCCTACCATTCGTCTTTATAGGTGTCTGTTTAGCCGCGACCAACCCAAATTTTTGTCTTGCTGCGGCCGTCTATGGAGTAAGACTAAATGAAGGTTACCCTCTTGCCGGTGACTAATAAGGGGAACGTCTCTGGTGTTCTGTGGGTTATAAAAACAGGTTGCTTCGAGCGGAAAGGCCTACCACAGATAAAGCCTGCACAGATCATCTTACACTTTCCCCTGGTAACCAATTCCACACTTAAAAGGCTAAATTCTTCTTTTATCCTTGGACAGTAGATGCGGTGGTATCAGGATACTCCGGGGTTCGTAGGGCCTCTCTGTAACGAATGCTTTGGGCTGCTTGCTACGCGAGATAAAGAACTTATTCGTGATGCCTTTAGCACGGCAATTTTGGGGAGGGGCGGTAACCCCATCTGCTTAGTTTGAATCTCTTTGGTGTTAACACAGTCTAAGTCAGACTCCTCTGCGGTGTGCTGCACTGAAGCTAAGGTTTTGGCTTGTACTTGATCACCGGCCTTCGCTTATCCATATAAGTTTGGTTTACTCCCAAAAAAGCTAAGATAGCTTGAATGTTATTTTTAAGAGACTGCATCCAAAGCGCAGGAGGCAATGTATCATCCCTTTTGAGGGTGAATACCCATCCCCATATAAGACAAAGAGGGTGAATCGGAGTTTGGTTCCCATGGTCACCAAGCTTGACTACGGACACCGTCAGTTTTAGCCGAAGTTCTGCCGATACACCAAAACTCTTCATGATGTCGTCCCGCCGTCCACTTAAGGGCTCCTTTCCGGCGGGTTGCGTAAAATTCCCCCAAACTCTAGAGCAACAGGCTGTGACAGGTAGCCCGTCAGCCGCCTAATCTTGAAAGATTAGCCAAGAATGCGGTTCCCCCGAAATCGTGCTCCCATATCAAACAGACACAAATGTGGTCCTGCGGTAAAGAACTCAGGAGTCTTTGGGCTTTCGGAAGATAAACCGGACTGTCCTGCTTCAATTACAACTTCCAGATTTCATATTGAAATCTTCTGAGAATTAAAAGCTGAAAGCTGGGCTCAAGTAGAATTGAAGCTAACTTTGAAGGAACTGACCGGGGTAACCAATCGGATTCTGAAATGGTTTTACCGGGTAAAACGGTTGAAATGAGGGAAGGGATAAGATCCTGGAATGGAATCAAGTCAGTTATGAAAACTTCCGCTAACATCTGATAACCGATCCTGCATGCTGAGATCACGTCGTGCTCGTCAATCTTGCTCGCACAGCTAACGAGAAGAATGGCATAGGAGAGCTTTAGATAACCACAGTCAAGAATCAAATGATGCTTAAGTAGCAGTCAGAAAAAACAATGTTTAGCTAGAGAGAAGTTCCTGAGAACCTGTATAGCAAACAGGGAGGGGCGACAAACGACCAGGAAGGGCTTATATTACCGAGTGTTTTGTTGGTGATCTAACCAGTACCAGCTTGTTATGATGTGATAAAACAGAGTTAAGTGTCACCACACAAAACGACATTCTGAAACTTCCCCCTTTGGTTGTTATCCGCAGTAATGCTCAGAGAGTATAAACACCGGTTATCGTCCCGGGCTCTACTTTCAATATTATATTCAGAATGGCAGGCAAACTTCCAGTGGGTAGATGAACGGCCTGAAAACTATTCCAGTTCCACTTTAAATAAATGCGAACGATAATCTGCTACAAATCTCTCCACTGGAACCACGGATGTTGTCGTTGAAGCTTCTTCCCCTACTTGACAATCACCCAGACGTTAGAATGGATGTTCAGGGCTTATAACTTCAACCTTAACCTCCGCATTGGTGACCTGTTTTTCTTCTTCCACGGTGAATGCCAATTTCGTCATTTTCGTCTTTTTTCTCACCTCAGAAAGCCTAGTTTGACAGACAAAATCTGACGTTTCCACAGCTCGCTTTGCTTCAGCTGGGCTAGCGAAGATCAGCCCTAGCTGCTTAGGAAACGGAACTACGTCTAGAACCACCTGAAGTACCAGAGCCTGAGCAGGGAACATGACCAACATCTATGGACGCAGTGGTAAAAAACATTGAAAAAATTGAGATTCCTGTGCGAATTGGAACCCGAAAGAAAGGTGACGGTAGAAGATGGGTCCTGAATTCCAAAATGAAACGGTGGAGCAGGTGACCAAATGTATAGAGGAAAGTCCAAAGAGACGAGCATGGGGGACCAAAGCTTTTGGAGAACTTAAAAGAAGACGACACTTGTGGATTTAGCGCTTCTGAATTATAGAACTTTGCAACTTGGAAGAGGCACGAAACAACTCCAAATAGCTGAATTAGCAGCAAAAGTCTGGAAAGCCAGTGATATATATGACACTATCGAATAACAAATATGAAAAGTGAGAAAATGCAGACCAAAGTATTATCTGAAGATAACGAAATAAAGTTAAAGCAGTGGGCTTCGAAACCAAGTCCTCATGGGTGGAATGTACGACAAATATAGTGCAGTATTTGAGGCAAAGTTTTATAATTCTGGAAAGCCGGAGTAGCCTCTCGGACGGCCGGTTGTAACTTCTTTTGTCTCAGTTGAAGGGTCCTTCAGTTATTGTCAAAATAGCTCAAAAATTCAGCGGACGACTCTGAAGCGGACAATCAAAGGGGACATTCAGATGTAAGTCTTGAAGTCAGCAGTTAGCCGTAATGTTATTAGCATACGGCGAGTGACGTAGCATCGAAAAGTAGCCCAATAGCTAGAGAGCAGTCCACGACATAGGGCCAAGATGGATGAAACCTGCAAAACATTCAGGCTGTGTGGGCATGGGGAGCTGGGTGCTGGTCGGTACTTATGGAATTCTTCACCGTTTGGCGTGGCCTCGGTATCGGAACTGTACTGCTTCAGTTTCTCAACGGCCTTCAGCGGAAAGTATGGGGCAGCAGCTGGACTGCTTGTGGAAGAAACCGGACCACCACATTATTTTTGCAGTAAACAATTGAGCGAAGCAGAAGAAAGGTTGGAAGGGAAAATCAGGGAGATGGACATCCTTTATGATATATAACAGCCGGGCGATATCATGGTAGTTAGTTGTTCAGCTGAACCGACACTTTGGGAAGCCTCAGGAAAAAGGAGAGCTTCTCTGAAATTTTTCTGTTGGTTATTGGATAAGGTAAACTTGAGTGGTCTCCACGTCAAAAGGGTCCTAATGTAAGGGGTTCCCGGTAGACCTCGGGCAAAGTTGTGGGCCAGTTTTTAGTATAGCCTGTCGGCAAAACCAGGTAACCAGATCGTATTCGAGGAAGCCAGAAAAAGGTGCGGCTGTGAGCGGTTTAAATCGGAGATAAGCCCTCTTGGCAAAGTATTGTTTCCAAGCAATACCCTGATCGGGCGACTCCAAGACCGGAACAGGAGGGAGTAGAAGCGGTCTGAAGGTCGTTTCAACTAGGGGTAGCATGAGCGAAATAGAAAGTGGAAATGCGAAGGGTGAAGGGGTGACTTAGATCAATGCCATCTGAAGGTAAAATTCAGGCTGTCCCCTGTTTGCTTTTCTGATCATTTGGGCTCGGTTTCGTGCATTTTTAGCAGTTTTGCTATTCACGACGGCCTGCCTGATATCTTGTTCAGAGGCTGCTAACGACCTGTTGCACTACGTCTTCCGACACCCTGTCCTATGAATGGTGTTTATACGCCTAGTAGCCCCCTCCCGCAGTAGTAGCCGAACTGCAACTTACGATAATAGGGGGTGAAAACATTTGTCCAGATCAGCAAAGCTCAGTCGATTTTTCGGCAATACCAAAAGTTTGCTGTGGGCACAATCTCATCAAGGCAACCACACTGGTTCACTCCGGGATGCACTGTGACTAACAACTGTCACAATAACCAATAACAGGCTGGTTATCCAGCCAATTCTAGACTTGCAAAATACGATTTAGGGCAGAATATTAGCTGAATATCATGCCTCTTCCTTCCAGCAAACAAATCCCGAAGAACGTCATCTCTCACCTACTGGGCAACATAAGTTCCAAACATGTTTCAAGTCGACGGTTACCCAGCATCGCTCCACTATTTTGTTGCAAATCCGGCGGAAGGAATAGTTTTTAAGAGCAGATGCTTTCTATCACTGTGAGCTGGAATTTCACCATTGAATACTCCATGTCAAAGCTCCCTTCCTATGGAAGCAGACCACAGGACCCTACTAGGTGACCATGGCATGGGCCACATCCCATTTTAAATAACGAGCCTGGGCCTGGCGTCTACAACCGACGACTTTACCACCCTAAAACAGTTTACTACTGGCGTCCCTGAAGCTCAGTTTGGGAGCATAAAACGCGATCTGGTTGCAGCCACCTCATACAGGAATGTCAAGATTTCCGCTAATAAATCTACTCTTCGGCGAGATTTACTTTGGGCAGCCCAAAGCCATGCGTATTTATCAAACAAATGCACACTAGCCGTGTATACAGCCCACGTTTCGCCACCGGAAAAGTCCGGTACATTGCTTTGCGGCAGCCTAGACGACAACAGTTCTAAAGAGCCGTAGCGGTCCAATGGAAAACATCCCAACGTGCAGACTTGAATAGTACTTCTGACTCCCTTCCTAAGAAACCTACGTCAAAAACTCCGAGGCTTTCGTCACCCTGCGCCCACCTAGGAAACAACATCCCGAGGCGGAAAGCACGCTCGAAGCCTCATCCCGCTTATAATATCAGCCAGCCTTTTCAATTCAAACTGCTTGGCCATACTACCCGAAAAAACATATTACAAAAAGCTACCCCACTCGCCAGCTGGTCAACGTACACTTACGCTTCTCTTACCTACCCTTAAATACCCTCCAGACAATCACTACTTTCTCATCCATCACTTAGTTTCAGGGTCAACCGACCCCATCTTTCTACCAAAGCCTCCGCATGGTTCATGTACGACAATCTGAGACCACCCTACCCCACCTCATCATGTTTACCTCTGGAGCATCATAGCAGACACCTAGCGACCAAACAGCTGACGACGGTCCACAATCCCGAGTCTGCCGTACGGCTCCTTGGAACCTCCCATCACCTCCCTTGTACCTGCGTGAATCTAACTTATATGCCCTAGACAAGCGTCCATTCCTGCCCTACGGGGAGCCACCTACCATCCCGACTCCTCATTCTCAGGCTGGTCTCTGTCTGCCCTAAGGTTGCTATGAGACACAGTACCCACTTGTTCCGCACTATCTTGCAGCTACCCGGGCTACTTCATCACAGCTCGCGCCTCCAGGCCCACCAACAACTCGGACTATCCTGCTCACCACGGTCACACCCAGCATCGTTATTATTAGTTTCCCCTGTGAGCAACATTCCTCTCCCAGGCACAACTGTTGCTACGGGGTTACCAGACAACACGTCTTACTCAACAACCTCCGGAATGCCGGGCGCTACCTTTCACCGTTCACCAGGCCACTATCTTTCCATCTCAGCGTAGTCGGCAGGGAGCCCCAGCAGGGTCTTAGTGGATCATTTTGGTGCGGTTATACCCCATGTATCCTCCCAATGGAAGACAATTCTGTCTCAAGCAAAACTGGTTCCTTTCTTCGATCTACCATCAGTGAAAGCTATGCCTGAATCCTATAGTTTTAAAGCTTTATCTTTTACTAATGTTAATAACTATGGTATATTTTTTGAACACCGTCGAAAAGCACGCGCAAGCGCACGATCGTGATGTACGAGGTTGCTCAATACAATGAATTATACATGAAATTTGAGAATGAGTCAAATATTTCAATTATGCAACAATGTAGCAATAGTCTGAAAGGATCAAACTAGTAAAGGTTTGCGCGGCAAATTCGAAGTGGTTTCGGTTTCCAGATTTGCCAACTGTGCCCCGTGGGAATACTAAAAGAGGCGTTTATATGTGGTGCTAAAGATGCGTTGTATACCGAAATGAGGAGGTCCATTACTGGCGGATCTACCGGAGTTCAATAAAATGTAATCAGTGAAATACGGAGACTTGAAACAAGTAGCATGGAAGTGCACTCAGAACATTTATGGATGCGAAAAAGAGATCAAAGAAACCAAAATTATATTTGTTTCCATGATCAGTGACCGGTATCAAGCAGCTAGAGAAAGCACAAATGGGGAATCCTGGATCAGTTAGGAATCAATTTAAAGCGGGATGTAGATGAAAGAATAAAGTCTTGCAGCAGGAGTCAAAGTAGAAAACCTCTGCGAAGTCTTGAGCCTTACTATGCCGAAATGTTGATTAACATAAAGTCCCGCTGAATCTCAGTGTTGTTCGGCGTTATTATTGGGGACACTGTTGAGGAGAATTTGTGGGCTTCCGTACGGATGGTGCTTCGAAATTCTGAGAATAACATACTTCTGTGCTACCTACTCTGGGTGCGATATCGAGAAGTTCCAAATGGGATCCAGGAATAACCAAGGAGCAACTGGCGTTGGTAACGCGAGTCATCCCGCAGGTATATGTCTTCTGGTAGGGTAAAGGCTGTGTCGTTGCACCACCCAGATCTGGCAGGATATGTGGGATGGGACTGATGAATGATAGCCTCTTTTGTAGTAGCAGATTGCCAGAGAATTGTTAATTGTGTGGGCTCCACCTCTGATGTCTGTAGAAAAAGCTTTGTGATGGAATACTCTAATCAATCTACTGGAAGGGTATTGGGAGTGACTTATGCTGAATGACTTGACTGCATTCCCGTTTGGTATGATGTGCTCATCCAGGTCTCCGCCGGCACGGGTTAACATATAATCCTTGGTCGTCCAGTGTGAAGACTTAGATAATGAGTGACAACGAGGTATCAAGGGCCTTAAATAAGTGGGGTTTGCAGTCTGGACGTGGTTCCAGCTGTGGGTTACGATAATGAATGAAAACAATTTATAATGAATTGTTTGGTTTTTATAAGTGGAGCAAGGATAAAGTTTCATTTGGATAGTCAGTGGTGCCTATGCCGCATTCTGATCTGGGTTCCAACCCACATGTCAAAGCTGTGCAGACTTTAAGGGGATTGAGTTATACTGATACAGGGCGCAATTTGGCGTACCCCGGGTAAGCAACTGTATAGGCATAGAGAATTATTATAGCTCTGTGTTCGGGCGCGTCAGAGCTCGGATACTTGAGGGGTCTGAAGAGCTAAAATTGTGAGGAATTAAATATGGTAACCCCCAATACCATTTGCTTATTCAGAATGGGGGCCAAAACCGGGGCCGTAAGATAGGCTGGAAAGAGTTATTTGCTAGAGAATTTACAGGCACCCAGAGAGCATAGCATTAAATAGTTTGGCGGTTTTTTTGTAATAGATGAATTCGGAGGAATATTAGAATATTATTGCAGAAAAAACTGTCGAATCTATCCATGGTTATGAATTGAGGAAATTTTGATTTCGTACAGAGGAACGTGGAAGTGGGTTTCGCTGTGCTGCCATTTGATGGTGATGGCACACTAAGGTTATACTTGAATGCGGGCAAGTTAATCTCATTAAGTGGTAACTGCGTACTTTAAATGATACATTTTTCATTGTGAGCATCCTGGAAAGCTGAGCAACACCAGCCTGTGAGCAGGTCCGGAAAAGGGACGAAACAGAATTTTCCTCAGGCAAGCGAACTCTTACGGTCTACATTCATGGCTCATGGTAGGCGGCACTGGGGCCGGATTCAGATAGAGAGGTATCGTGATTCGCAATATCAGCGTCCAGCACGTAAAGCTCTAAGAGTGATCTATACTTTTCGGACGTTTTTTACAGTTTATCCCCCGTCAGGTGCCTGGCTGCTTTTGGTAAGCGATCACAGATTTCACCCACTGGCCAAAACGTGGACAGCAAAAGACAAGCTGTGATGAGAATAGGTCGACCACACCAGTCATCCCGTAGCAACAGTGCAGCCGGGGAACACGGACCGCATGTGGCAGGGCTAGTGTGCTTGGATAACCAATAAGTAGGGTATTTTTGTCTCTCTTTCCCATGGCAATCTCCTAGTTCTTTATATTGATGTCGCCTCATTTATGGTGAACTTTTTGTAGGAAGAAAATCAAAGACAGAATATTTCATAGATGCGCCTCGGAAACACTGGTAATATCCGTGAGGTCAAGAGCCTCAAGGTGGTTTACATGGGAAACAGAATGCAGGGGCGAGTAGACTTAACCGCTGGCTGAGACTATTTGATAGCGCTCAAGTTTGCCGAAACACCAGTTAGCACTGAGATGGAGCTCCACCTGAAGCGCTAACAATGCGGTGAGTGAAGGGGTTTACTTAAGAGTATTTAGTTGAGTTGGGTCAGACACCGATGTGTACGGGAGCTAGTGTATAAGGCTGCAGACTGAATTATGCGATCGATCCTTGTGCTGGCTTGTTCCGAGGAGAAAATCAGGTAACAAAGACTCGAGCCAGCATTGCAGTCCCAGACAGTGGGACTAAACCCTTGAGACTGTACGGCGTGTGCTGAGTTCCCTAATTAAGTCTAGGATAGATTAATTGGGTGTTTGCTTTATCAACTCCCTGGTCCTATTTCAAAAGCCAGAGACCTTGGTCAGACTAATTACCGTCGAGAACTTTGTCCGGTTATCCTCATATTGTTCTGGTTTGCAACACGATTACAGCGAATCGGCTAGTTTGCCCACAGGCTGAAGCAGATAATCGCGGGATGTGGACCCGACTGAGGGTCGCGTATGGGGGACGATAATAGTGAATGGTGAATTGTCTGTGAGGATTTGCTAAGAATTATCACTAGAAAACCTAAATGAGATGTAATAGTTTAGGTTGTGTTGGGGCTCTTGGTACGTAAAGGGCGAGATCAAAATATGGAATTTTGCTTGGTAGTTAGATAAGACGAGAACAACGATGCACTGTTCAGAAATAGGTCTGCAAGAGGGAGGACTACATGATCCAGTAAGAAGAAGGCGGTTGACCTCGTAAGGGCTTCCCGAGGGCCTTATGACCCAATGCCCATTCAGACTCGCGGTCTGTGAAAATGCATTTACTCGTTAGGTAGATTGCATCAGGAATATTGAGGTACGCGTTAAACTCTATTTTGAAGATAGAGGGACTGGACAGAATGCGTATATCGACCGGGAGTTTATTCCATACTTTCCTACAACTGATGAGGAGAAAAGTAGACCTTACTGTCGGGGCGGAAGGCTGTCCAGGTAAGAATGAATTACGGTCCCACAGTGATTAAGCAATAAGGACAATAACATTTGGACAAACACTGGAAAAATCTTGCCTATGCACAAGTTCATATAACAGAATGTTGCTGAACCTCAGGAGTCATAGCCAAAAGTGGCTCAAGTTTGGGTTGGTCGCACCCTTAACAATGGGATAGAAGTGAGCTAGGTTCAACCAAGCACTTTGGTAAGGGAGCTTTGGACGTTCTCACTTACTGCGGGAAAGGCTTTCCAAGTTGAAGCTCATGAGAGAGCGGTATTGGAACAGTGGCCTGACATGGGAGCAGTATACTGTGAGGCTGCTGTCCTTCAGCTTAAAAAAACGAAAGATCAGACCGGTGCGCCGTCTCGACAAGGCTATTTGATGAGACGTCCGTTCGAGGGAGTTGAAAGTAAGCAACTAAAGTAGACCAAGACCCCCTACCAAAGAAGTAATAGGGATTGGATGGTCACCAAGCGGGATGGATCCGAGGCCCATGATACAACGTGGATTAAGCAGTGAAATTTTGGACTCCAAAGACTGCGAACGTCACATTTTGGCACTAGTGGTCAGGGGAGTTATAATCATCAGAGAGGTTTGCCTTTGTAGCTGACAGGTTGCACTGGACAAATGTTCAAAATATCTTAGAATCGTTGGCAAATAGATACAAAGTTCCATCGCGGACTGCGGCAATGATGTCGTTCGGATACACGAGGAAACTTGGGAGGCCGAAGACACTTCCCTAAATCACCCCACTTTTTACGGACTTAGATAATGACAGGTGATCAAGCACCAACACTGACTAGGAGCGGTAAGACAGGTAAAACAAATCCAGAGAAGGGGGCGGTCGGTAATAGCAAAGAAGTGAATTCTACGTAGTGGGCGGGAATAAAAAATGCTTTCAAAAGCCCCGATCAAACTCAGATAGAGGGATAATGACTGCATTCTTCGTGTCCACTGTAGTGGTAAAGGTGTTAAAAAACTGAAACCATCGGGTAGTGCTTATTCGGGTTCTTATGAAGCAATTCTGTGAGGGGTTAGGTAGATTCTTGCATAGAGTGCAGTCAAGAATTTGCTATTTAACTATCCTTTCTTTCGCCCAACATACAACAGGAGTGTGGTTGATAAGGCCATGGTTCTTGGAGTCGTGCGGAGATCCTTTCTCAAAAAGGGGTTGATGACGGAGATCTTCCACCGCCTTAGGACCACGCTATTGATCATACACAAGGTTTATGGGTTATTAGGGAGAATATAGAGGTCAGTTCCACAAAATAGGAACGGAGCGGGAGTAGTTCCATCCGGGGCGGGTCGATCAGATGTCTCATTCAAGTAGGCCACCTCTTGAATACGTTCGGCCTCCAGCTTCCGCTACGGAAGACCAGCCCTTCCAACTCCATAGTCGACGAAGTTGTGGAGCGATACGGTGCAATTATTCATTCTTACTGCCGTTGGGAAAGCCCGTTGGTCCGTGGGGGCGATGTGGAAGAGTTCTTCTGACTTTTTTGAATGAAGAACGCAGCATATGAGATGGCTGGCAGTGTGCTTTGAAGCTTATCTTATGGGTCAGAAAGAGGCTGAATAGTCACCAGGTACTCCAGAGTAAATGTCTTTAGATGCTTTGCTGGAATGATTCTCACTGCATTTTCCGAAATGCTGACTCAAGAAACATTTCTGCTCTTTTCCTCATTCTTTCACCCCAAGTAGGAGTGGATAATTAATCGTGAAAATACAGACGATCGGAAAATTCCTCTCGAAGCACTTTGTCTCGAAAAAACACTGAGTTTTTGAACTACGACGGCATCTTGAGGGACAAAGACTCCCGGTATTAACCTACGTAGCCCCAAAAAACTATACCGAGAGCAGCCGGAAAAAAGATGCTGTATGGATCATCTTCTTCATCTTCACATAGATGAAGAGACTCATTTTGTAGTACAAAAAATGACAAACGGAAAATGTTTCTTGATCTCCGTTAAGTTAGGTGACTTAGTGCTACTAGTTCTCGAGGCCTCACCGAGTGGCCGGAGGCCAGTTGGACTTATCGAAAACATGTCACCTTCAGACGACCATTTAGTGCGAACGGAAACAACGCGAACTAGTACCGGATGGTGCTCCGTGGCATTAGAATGATCTGCCTTACTGGTGAACCGGGTCTCCGTGGCAAAATTTAAACGGCCAACTCTCACAAAGTGCGGGCGGGTCTACGGATTTGCCGAACCTATAGAGGCCAATCAGGTTTGAACCACTCGTCCAAGATGAGGCTGCTATTGAGGATTATCAAGTTTGGGTATCCAAGGTCCTTGAGGCCATCCGATGGAAGGGGCCGACCGCACCTGGCGTTGCACCAGAAAAAAATTGGGTTGAATTTTGGGAGCCATTATAGAGGAATCCGAGAAACGTTCATGTTACAATCACTATAATTTCATTTTTATAAACTACCCTTACAGAAATTTGTTGCACTAAGCCTTTGTCACAATCTAGGTCCACACCGTTGCCTCAAGCGTCGGTCGTTGAGCGTGAACCCTGCTGTGACCTTATTCGGTAATCTTACCCTCTGTTCCAAACCATTTGCGGTAAGTCAGCTACAGTTGTTGATTAGTTGCTTACTTCCGAACAGCAAGAATCTATGCCACAGACATCATTAGGTTTACAAATGGCGTTCTTGTGTGACCCGCAGAGTCATTATCCCACTTACCATGCACCTTTTTTCTACTTTATCGCACATAGCTGACTAGTTGAATGGCGTATGAAAGTTATAGATAACTAAATTCACGAATCAAATTATGCCTAGATGGCAGTCAGGAACATCAGAGCCCAGAAGTGTTTATACAAACGTGCAAAGCAAAGAGCACAGAGCAAGGAAAGATCAGAGAGGACTCTCAAGACCGTGTGTCACATTGGAGGTCTAGCCAGAAACAGTCTTTTTTGGAACGATGAAACAAGGTTTACATATTGGACAAGATAAAGATGGTCGTCACCAGAAATGTATGCAGCGTCACTACACAACTTTCTCTATAGGACTGAAGAAAGTTCCTTTGAAATCATCTTTTGCGACAGCTTTCGATTCTTTCGGATTTCTTGTCACGATATGGGAACTATCAAAATGGCAACAACAAACAGAGAGCCGACGACATATAGTTTGTCGTTCCTTGGGGAGAGAGGGGAAGTATCCCTAGCGGTACACTTCCCCGCCTTCACGATGGCCTAATGGCTCAATTATTGCCCCGATACTTAAGGTAAGTAAATATGTTCTTCGACGGGGCAACTTCGCAGAACCGTTACAGTGGGTTGCTTACCAGTAAGAAAGCTGATTAGAGTACCCAGACAAAAACCTGGGTGTACAGAAACCCTTGCGCGATTACAGATTGTGGATTAAGAGTGGCCTTCATGCTTCACGAACGTTTTTCGCCAAAGATATATGTGTACACTTTCGTACTCTTCTAAATTTTCTTGGAAGTGCTTGTAGGGAAGCGTGGTAAGGTAGTGCAACAGTATTAAACTTGATGAAACAGTCAAAATGCTGTGAAGGAGCTGTCCCAAAATTAAACATCCGCGTGGGAAAACTGGACGAAGTTTGAATGGGGAAACTTGACACAGGTCTACCCAGCAAAAGTTAATCGTCTCGATTTCGTATAACATGCATTAAGGAATAAAGCGCACCCGAGTTCGATGGACGAAGCGTTATTGTGGAAAGCAAAAGGGGCAGTAAATGCAATAATGAACAAATGACTTTAGAGGATGATTTCCGTTGATTGTTATGGAAAACATTCACCAGAAAAATGATCGTGCAACTGCAACAAATACTAACACGACCTGGAGAGGAAAGCTCAGGATATTATAAAGCTCATAAAGTAGAACTAATAGTTTTCGACCCTTGATTTTACCGATAGTGGAAGTCACCTCGATTTCAAACAAACGGCTCTTTGTGGAGTTGCAGCCTCGGGGACGTCCGTTTTCAGTTTTCCACAGGACAACGGTGAGAAAAACAAATAAACTCACCTGATGAAGTTTCTTGAAGCGGTCAGATAGTTGGGCTTTTTGAATTTACGTGTGGGCATGGAACTTGTATTTTCACGATTAATTATCCACTCCTACTTGGGGTGAAAGAATGAGGAAAAGAGCAGAAATGTTTCTTGAGTCAGCACTTCGGAAAATGCAGTGAGAATCATTCCAGCGAAGCATCTAAAGACATTTACTCTGGAGTACCTGGTGACTATTCAGCCTCTTTCTGACCCATGAGATAAGCTTCAAAGCACACTGCCAGCCATCTCATATGCTGCGTTCTTCATTCAAAAAAGTCAGAAGAACTCTTCCACATCGCCCCCACGGACCAACGGGCTTTCCCAACGGCAGTAAGAATGAATAATTGCACCGTATCGCTCCACAACTTCGTCGACTATGGAGTTGGAAGGGCTGGTTTTCTGGAGCAGAAAATCTCATTTCTCATGGGCCCGAATTCTACAACTGAGGAAGCCGTCTCAAAGCTGACTCCTCTCTCAAGCTGCGCGGAGCTTAATGAGTTGTCAGAACACCACGGTATAAATACTGCTGAGCTGCTTGTTGACTCTACTGCGTCTAAGTAACGAGGGGAACCCATAACTCTCTTAATGATATGGTCTCCAATATCCCTGATCGAATCCCGGTAGGTTCAATCAAGTGGACCTTACTTGTTGTTTGCTACAGAGCCCATATCGCAAGTCCGATAAGGGCGCTGCCCAAAGCTCAGCAATATAAATGTCTAATTATAATAAGCCTCCCCACAGATCTTCTTGCCACACGGTTTAAGAGCGCACAAAGCGTTAGGATCGCAGCTTCCCTATCAAGGAAACTAGAATTATGGCCGACAAAACACCTCCTCATAGAGAGCTTTATTGCGCAGCCCACAGGTATATGTAAAAATCACACTGATCGTTACCGGGGGTGGATAAAGGCCCATGTTTTGCCCCAGTATCATCCGACATGTTACCACTCGGCAGCGTGGAGGAAAAATGTGCTCGATCGCCCAGACCGTCCAGTGCAAACGTGCCTCAAGATATAGACCTGGACTGCAAGCCCGACACCCCTCTAAGCAATCAGCATCAATCTCTCATGACCCTGCGCCAATCTGGAAACATTAGTCGAAGGCATAACGCAGACACACAGCCTTCTCTAGCACTGAAAAAATCAGTCGGCTCCTCCAATTTAGACGTCACGGCCAAAACACTAAAAAATGCATTCTGAATACCTTCCTTGAAGTCATATTTGCAAGCTGGCAGATCCATATACCCCTCAGCACTTCACAGCCGCCCCAAAATCCTTTAAAGCGGTCACCACCTCTCTGCCTAACATCTAGTTAAATTTTTGATAGACCTCGTCCACCTTTTACGGAAACAGTCACATTCTACGCTTGCGACAAACTTACATCATCCAGACATACAGCATCCCATCCTTCTCTCACTCAAAATAGCGAACATATAAGCAGTCCGTAGAAGGGTCCAAAATTCCACTTCTCTCATACAGTCCCCTGTGAGCCTTTAATTGCCTCTAAGCATCTGCCTGAATCCGACTCACATACTCTGCACAACCACTTCTAACCGAGCCCTTTCACCTCATCCCCCCTTTCGACTTCCTATTCTCAGACGGGTTTATGCGGACACTTTGATTACTGTGCGTCACACAGCATAAACGTCTTCTTCCTCAGCAACAAGCCACCCCTACTCTTGCACCACAGCCCACCCGTCCGAGTCCGCAAAAATCTCCGACTATCGTGCCGTTCAAGGTCACCCATTGCACCTCTAACCCTAGTCTTCTTCCTAGCATTGATCTGCACCTCGGCGCAGACGCGGCTCCGGTGGTCACAGATGCCCAGTTAAATCGTCAACCCTCTGTCTACCAGCAGCCAAAACCCACGAATAACCGGTTCTTATCCCATCTCATTCAGCATCCCGAAAAATGAACCTTGGCAGGATCTTTCGGGAACCACGGGTGACGACGTATTTCATGTCTTAATCCACCCAATCACACCCGGGAATTTCTTCCAGGATCCGAACTCTAGCCCTAAAAAAACAGTGCCTCACTGCTTAGCAATACTGGAAACGTGCCTCCGCATGTTTGGCTCTTGTTCCTTATTGAGTAAATTTAGCTTCCTCCGGGATATCGCTCAGCCCACGAGCACCGATTTCATAATTGCTGATGAATCCTGGATAGCTGCTCCCCTTCCATTTGAACGATTTTGGACTTTTGGCTACCATGTATTTAGGACGAAAGCAATCGGTTGTGGTGGAAGCAGCTTCAAGTAAGTGAGCCTCAAATTTCCAGCCCACCTCGAACTGCATCAGACCCAATAACATTAGCGTCCTATCATCTTCGGCAGATACATTCAGCACCAGACAACCTGAAAGAATTTGCTTCTTGTATCGAAGTGGGCCTTTGGACCCAACACGTGAATTCTGCAGCCAGGGAAAACAACCTACTGGACTTAGTTTTTACCTTGAGGACATCTGGTATGATTGCTCAAACTGCGGATTGTTTTCAAAGAAGTGATCACGGAATGGTTTGACGAACCATCTCCGCAACAAAATCTTTTGATAATGAGTTCTGACTACCCAATAACTTGTCTTCACCGATCAACTGGGATAACCTTGTCTGCGCTCTTCGATTGGTAAACTGGAGTGACTTCGTCCCGCAGAGCTACCGTCGGCTAAGCTTTGGTTTACCACGAACCAAATCATCCAATTGTGCTGTCCAAAATTACCACCACAGGCCTTATTTGGAGACAAGTCCGTAGCATTGCCCTAAATCACGTGCCGAGCAAATAAATAAAGCTGGCGACACCAATGGCAAATCATCGTTATTCTTGCAGCCTCTAGGTTCCCAGTTGGTAATCAGAAACAAGACCGATGACATGCCTAAAAACAAAAAATCTGCCCTGCAATGCCGCTATACTTCGACAAAGTTAATAATAATAATAATATTGGTATATTTCTCGGCCATGGTCGAGAGGCACGCGCTAACGCATGATCATGGTGTAACATGTTACTCAATATGGTGAAATATTCACAAAATTCTAAGTATGAAAGTCGAGAGTATCAGAAATGGAAAAACATAGACAGCAACAGTTTGAATGGATCATTTTGATAATGGTTTGCGCGGCAGTTTTGAACCAGTTTCGAATCCAGGCTAGGCAGTGGTGCGCGGTGGGGTTGTCGAAGAAATCGTTAACGCAGTGCTAAGGAGGCATTATGAACAAGAATGATGCAAGCCAAGGAAACCGGAGGCCAACTAAGGTTCTGCAGATGGAGTAAATTTTTAACAAGAAGAAGAGGGGGGAAAATCGATGCATGCGAAGAGGATAGCGATCCAGGAAGACCCTGAATGACGGATTTACCGGAGTTTGAGAAACGGAATGAGCTTTGAATCAAGGGGACATGAGGCCAATTTCGTGAAAGTGAACTGGTGGGTGTAGAAGAAACAACAGTCCATAAAAAGGTAAGTTTAGATTCATGGCCAATAACATGTACTATTCAGAAATAACAAGGCGCAACTGGAAGGTTCTCGAGAAGTGGAGAGTCAATTTCCAGCCGGCTACGTTTCGGAGGAAGGATAACCTGTGGTAACGGATAATAAAGTGGGAAAATCTTCGCATGGACTTCAGCGTTATTATGCTGTTTCACTGACAAATATATGTATGTGTTGATGCATTTGCCTTCAGTGTTATTTAGCGTCATTTCTGGCAATGTACGGCTTTGAATGCGTAAGTTTCTTCTGGCAGGGCACGGTATGTGTCGGTCGATCAGCCGAGTGTGGCTGTATATTATCGGCATGCGCGTGAACTGGAATTCGTGTTCGTTGCGTTAGAAAACGCTGAACGATCTGATAAGCAATTAGGGGTATCTCCTGTTGTGTGGTTTGATTTCAGTCTCAGTTGCTATGGTAGGTTCCACTTGAGTCTCTATCCGTGCGAGTCAAAGCGGCATCCTTGGTTAGCCAATTTGGCGGCTGAGATGGTGAGAGACAACGAACCTGAAATAAAGGGAGATTTCAGTCTGGACGTGGTTCCAGCTGTGGGTTATGATAATATATGAAGACAATAAACAATGGATTGGTTAGGTCTATGTGAGTAGGGCATGGGTAAAATAGACTCGCAGTGGATTTGAGCTATACTGCTGCAGGCCGACGAAGTTGCGTACACCGGCTTGGTAACTGTATGCGTTTAAAAGGATTTGTGATTTGCCCGTGAGCATGGCATCGCTGGGATACTAATAAAATACCTAGGGCTTCACGGTTATGATTGGTTAGTAATGATAACCCTCGATACCGTTTGCTTACGCAGAACGTGGTTAGGCAACGAGGCAACAGGATAGGTTTGAAGTGACAGACTGAGCGAGTAGGACTAACGTACTGTTTGCGTGGCTCTATGCTGTTACTGTCTCTTTCAGTATAGTGGTTATTCTATAATGAGGAGTCAAAGCAGAAGGAACTATTGGGGTGACAGTAGTGATACATTAGAGGTAATTGGTAACTTGTCTTGGAACATTGACGCGAGTTCATCTATGCTCTTCCTCGATAGTGCAATCGTACTGAGATTAAGCTCCAATGTGAGCAAGGAAATCTGATGCGGATATGATTGCATGGTTACTGTGGTATCTTTTTCGCTGTTATCGTGCTGCAAAGCAGGACTACACCAATGTGAGGACTGGTTTGGGGAACCGTGAGAGGTGGGTCCGAATTTTCTTCAGGGAAGCAAACCCTAACGGTCTACATTTGGTGCTCGTGATAGGCGGCACAAGGGCCAGCTTCAGGTAGGGAGGTAGCACGATACACAACTACTGGCATCCAGCACGTGGCTCTCCAAGAATGATCCACACTTTTTAGACGTTCTTATTATTCTTTTTTAATGGTTTTATCACAGTCAGGTATCTGGCTGTCAGAGAAGGCGGAGCTGCTTTTGGTGGGCGACCACAGCTCCCACGCCCCGGCCGAAACATGGACCGCATGTAACAAGCCGCGTTGGGAATAGGTCAACCACACCAGTCAATCCGTAGCGACACTACAACCCAGAGACATGGGTCACATGTGACAGGGCTGGTGTGCCTGGAAGACAAAACAGGGGTATATTTTTTTCTCACTTTTTTGTGCCAATCTCTTACTTTTTGGTGTTTATGTCTTATTGGTGGTCAACTCTGTGCAGGGAGACCATCACGGCCAGGAAAGTTTGCAGAAGTGCCGCGCTAACACTCGCCTTATCCGTGAAGTCAGAACACCCAGGCCGTTTACATGGGACAAAAAATGCAGGGGGAGGTAGGGCCAACCACAGCCTGTGATTATTCGATGGGGTTTACGTTCAACAAAACGCCAGTCTGCACAAAGATGGGGTAAAACTTGCAGCACTGACAACGTGATTCGTCGGTACGATCCACAGATGGTTAGTAGTTTTGATGGCTAAGTATCAAGTGTTGTATGGGCCTATCGTGGAGGATGCTAGAGTTCTGTGATAGGGACAGAATTTGAGCTGTGAATGTCTTATGGTGACTACTGGGTGGAGGTTGAGGAGTGTGACAGGTGCTGCGTCTTGAGTTAGAGACAGAGGCAAAAACCTAATAATAATCAGCACAGGAAATGTTCAAAGACTATCTTTCTTGCTTCCAGTGGTATTTCATAAATTCAAATACGACTTCTGAAGCACTGGCCTCAGTCGTGAGAGTTATTATGTTTAGGCATTGTAAACTGGTAGGTTTACGCTTAGGTGATGGCAATTACGTCGTATGGTGTGGCACATGCTAGATTATCAAGGGTTCGGGTTAGTATCCAACGCTCTCCTCATAAGCTCTGTCAAAAGACATATAAGGATTCGTAAGAGCTATCAGTTTTTGGATGTCCAGAGCTACGTGTAGTCTAGACCTAAACATATTTAGGGAATCTACGGAACGTACATCAGCTGGGAGTTTATTCCACAGAGTTGCATATTTCAGGAGGAAGAAGTTTTGCCTTAAGGATTTCCGAGAAGTAGGGATCGTTATACGGTGTTCCCTATTACGCAGCTGATGTGTCGAGTTTACACTGAACTGAACTTGGCTGGAGGATAAAGCTTGTTTGTGGAGCAAAGTAAACAAAAATGCGAGGTTGAGTTTTATTCTCCTAAGCCATAGGGGATCAAGCCGCAGGAGTGTACACCGCTGTCTGTAGGTCAGGGTCGTAGAAGGCCCAAACAGTTTTTTGGTAAATCGACGCTGTACATTCTCAATGTCGATAATGTCACGTTTATGCATATTTGAGAACACAAGTGTACAGTACTCTAGGGTTGGGCGAATATGAGTTTTGTATATCTCTAACTTACTGTTCGTGAGAATAAAATTTCTCTGCAACAAGCCAAGGGACTTATTTGCCCGTGCAGTTATGTAGGAAGTGTGTTCAGAGAAATTGAAAGTGTAAGAATATTGCAGTCCAAGGTCTCTAATTGTTGGGGAATATGGGAGTGAGACACCGCCAATCTTAAGCGTATCATAAGGGATATTGCAGTTTAGCGAGAGATAACTGCTTTTGTTCACTGAAAATTCCATTTTCCAGCGATCACACCAGGAGGATAAGGACTGTACGTCGACCATGATGTTATTCAGTGCTGCAGGTAGGTCTCCTCGTTCGAATTCATAGACTATCTTCATATCATCGGCGAACAAGAAAATTTCGCCATAAGTGATGACATTGCAAATATCGTTTATATATAGTAAGAACAGCAGTGGTCCTAGAACACTACCTTGGATAACCCCGCTGTTTACTGGGTGGGGGTCTGATATCTGGCCGTTGATGCAGGTAACTTGGTGACGGTCTTGTAGATAGGATTTAAACCAACTGAGTAGGGGGTTTTCAATACCGCATCCCCTGATCTTGTTGAGTAACTGCAGATGTGGCACTCTGTCGAAGGCTTTTGTCATATCAAGATAGATGATGACGAGTGCTCTGTCTTTGTCGGCAGCTGTTGTTACCAAGTTTAGAAAGTCAAATTGGCAGGTTGAACACGACCGTGATTTGAGAAATCCGTGCTGTCTTTGGCTGATGAGCTTATGTGCAGAAATGTAGTCGGTCAGGTAGTGTTTTACGACTTTTTCTAGCAGCCTCGAGATCATTGGCGTATGATTAATCGGGCGGTAATTGGCAATGTCATGCACTGCGCCTTTCTTGTGCCTGGGGATAATAATGGATTTCTTCCATTGGCTGGGGAAGGTCCCGGTTTGCAGAGATAAATTGTATAGGTTTAGTAGTAGTAGGGGAATATCCGGGCCGCCTAGAGCGAATATTGCTGACGGTAGGCCGTCAGGACCGGGGTAGTAGGTCGGTTTGAAGGTGTGAATGTATCTATTTATATCCGTAGTGGTAAACGTGATAGAACTTAGTGAGGAGTTTGTGACAGACGGGGTGACAAACTGGGTACACGATGGACCGAGAGACACGGTGGTTGTGAAGAAAGTATTGAACGTGTCAGCTATCTTTCGAGGTGAGGTTATGAGGTTATCCAAATGGATGATCTGTTTTATGCATCGAGTTGATTGTGGGGCACGATCCCTGTGTAGCCGGGCTAGCTCTTGAGCTATGTTTGGGTGGCGTAACGCTTTGGTTTCTTGCTTTAGTTGTAGGTCACGGGCCTTGCGGTGGATTTCGTGATAGAGGCGTTCCAGTCTGAAGACTGTAGAAAAGTCTCTATTTCGTTGGTACTGCCGTCGAAGCTCGTCGTATTTCTGCTTTAGCCTGGCTATATGGTAACCTGCTGGTCTGGATGGATTGTAGGGGCGTGATATGTTTTCGATGCATGAGTGTAAATTTGAGTAGAGGAGGTCAGCGGCGAACTGGGGATTTGCTGTTAGGAAGAACTCGTCCCAGTTTCTGGAGCGAATTTGGGAGGGAATATGGTCCCATTTAAAGTGACGGAAGGACGGACCGTTACATGGTAGGCTAACAGTACGTGGCTTGACTTGAAATCTGCAACTGACGATTTTATGGTCGCTGCCTGTGTAGTCGTTTAGTACGGAGGCAGAGACGTTCGTGAGACCCAGGGTAAATATCAGATCAAGGATGTTATTCTTTCTGGTAGGTTGTTTTACATGTTGGGCCCACTGGCCCAGGCGAATGTATGAGGCAAATTGCAAATACTTGTAGGGGGCAGAAAAGGAGGACCAGTTTACGCCCGGGGCATTGAAGTCGCCTGCTATAAATTTACCTCCAAATGGCAGGTCAGCGATGTAATTAAATGCATCAATGATGGGATCAAATGTGGAAGTGTCATTTCTGGGGGGTCGATATATACAACCGACAACTATGTTCATCTGGGATAAAGAAATTGTAAACCATATAGAATCTTCAACATTTGCGAGCACGGTATTTTCCAGTAGGGTGGCAGATAGGCTGCTCTTGACATACCCCACGCAACCTCCACCGCGGCGGTAGATTCGTTGAGTCCTGAAGGTTTGATAACCGATCAGTGATATTTGGTCAGAAGGTATGTTCTCGGTGAGCCAAGTCTCAGTAATCAGGATTATGTCGAAGTTGTGGACGACGGCCAGTCTTTTTATAGCGGAAAGCTTGTTCAAGATGGAACGGGAGTTGAATAGTGCTATGGTAAGCATTTCTGTAGGAGGCTTTGAAGCGTCAGTGGATTTGGTAGCAAGGGTGTGCGTTGCAGGGCGGTGATTAATGGGCGGGCCACCCATGCAGGAGGACAGGGTGTGAGTTGCTACTTCCTTTTGGACAGCTCTATCTTTATCGCCGCACATTGTACATTGGGCCGAACACTCATGATTTTCAGCAGAGATTAACACTGGATGCTGAGGTGTTATTGTAACGCGGGCTAATAGATCTGGAGGGGAGTATGGTGACTCTAGGTGGGACCTTTGAGGCAAAACAGGTATGAATCGGGGGAGAGTTTGTAAGGATGCCAGGGGGTCAGCAAGGAGGCGGGGAGCAGTAGAGGAAGGGCAGCCATGGTTTGGATGGAGGCCTTGTGAGGAGAAGGACGAAAGGCAGGGTAAGTGGGATTTTAATGGAACAGGTATGATGTTTCGGATAGAGTTTGTTGAGGTGGGAGGCATCTCACAAGGCTCCATGGAAAGAGTGTGAGGGGGTGGAGTAGTAGCGAAAGGGCTGTTGATGAAAGGGGCCTTGGTGTGAAGGGTCAGTTGGCATAGCGTGCAGTGGTGTCGGAGTAGAATACGGCGATGTTGGGTGGTAGGGGAGCAGAGGATGTTGAAGCTGCGGAGGGTTAAGATGGGGCACACCATGAGGCGGAAAATGGTCGGGCGCGGGCCACATGTTGTGCTACCGGTTGGCAACGATGCTGGTAACTCGTCCTGCATGGTTCGAGTTTGGAGGTGGTACATTAAGTGGAAAATTTGTGATATGGTACTGCATCTGTGGACGTGAAGACGGCGGGGTCTGGGTTTGTGGGTGTGGGATGTAGCAGTGGGGTACGCGGATCTCCGGGGGACCACATAAATGCGCTGGTGGACTAGCGCTAAAGTGAGCGACGAGATTTCGTGTGTATGGCCGAGGTGGGGGTTGTGAATGGGTAGTAGGCCGGTTAGCTGGAGCGCGAGAGGTCCTATGTCGACTGTCGATTAAAGATGGGAGCGTGACCATGTCAGTGCAGACGAGGTTTTGGCCTCTGGGAGCAACAGGTGACGAGGGTGACGTTGTGGCCGAAGCGCTGGGAGACAACGTTGCAGTTGGCTGGTTGGTGCGGGGTGGCGTGTTTGAAGCTGGTGGTTTATTTGCTCGTTTGGCAGACAGACCAGAGCGTGGATGGCTGCTTGCAGAGAGAGGGGGTTGTATTGCTCGGCTGTGGGTAGACAGTGGTGGAGACTGGAGTGCAACATGGAGCCTTTTGGGGGGACGTTGAGGTGTTAAAGGTGAACGGGACGAATCTAGGTCCACATTTTGAGCTGGTGCACTGGTTAGCGGGAGTGGTAACCAGTTGTTTACGGTGGGAAGTTTCTCAGGGGAGCTTTGTGGCACTGGGTCAGACGGTGGTGGGAGTACTTGGATGCTGGCATTCGATCTAAGGACCTCCCTCTGCAGAGGGGTTTTGTCTGGAGCAATTTTTATATTTTTAAATGATGTGGATTTTGCGATGGACTCTCTCTTTCTGACGAATTCCACGGCAGTGCTCTCTTCTAGAAATTGAAACAGTAGCGGGAGGATTGTACAATTATGCGAATGCGATCAAATGTAATGGAGAGCATTCAAGTCATTTGCTGCGGTACTGCCGGGTGAATTTAAGCTCAAGGCCAAATGGTCGTGCCGGCTCGAAGTAGGGTGCAATTATTCTGCCAAATTGTGGGGTGGATTGAGAATAGATCCTACGGAAGGAAGGCTGTCCCGCCGGAGAACCAAACAGGATTGACGCACACATAAATATCATGAAAAAGACACCCCCGAAGGAGACGTGATCAAGCGATAGAGCTTCGCAATGTATGAAAGGGGTTACGATGTAAAATCAGACGATGAAAAATGATGGCATTACACATAAAGACCAAGAAAACCAGTCGTGGGTTACAGTTGTGAAGGTTAGTGACCGTACATCGGATAAGCCATTTGTATAACAAACGGAAAACAAACTGGACTGTGGTTGCCAAAGTGATGTTGAAAGAAGTGGCCGGATAAAAACATGCAGACTTTGAGCGGGTTGTTTTGCTTTCAAAAGAAATGAATATAATGCATCAAAATGGAACTGTGAACTGACAAAAAATCGATGTGTGGTGCTCGGCTACGACAGTGGCGGAAAAGTGGCTTGCGAGAGGGATGTTCAATTAAGTGACAGGTGAATGTTTACGTACTGATATTTCTTAGCAAAGACTTCATGTGTGAAAAGAGTGTATCAGGGATCGGAAGTGTCTGAGACGATCTGTCAGAATAGAACATGTGGGAGGAAATGCACGGAACAACCGATGAATAGGCTTGCTAAGTTCAGCAGCCGGATATGGGCGGCGTTTGATAAACCAAATGGACAGCACACCGGGACCGTGGTTGCCAAAGTGATGGTGAAAGAAGTGGCCGGATAAAAACATACAGACTTTGAGCGGGTTGTTTTGCTTTCAAAAGAAACGAATATAATGCATCAATGTGAAACTGGGAAGTGTCGGGAAATCGGTGTGGTGGTCAACTACAACAATGGGAAAGATACAGCTGGCAAAAATGATGAAGTGACGGGTGTAAGACTACCAGTTCATGTTCAATACAGAAGGTGGACCACTTTATGGTGAAAGAGCAGAGCTCTGCGGTACAAGAGCTTATCAGATATGCATATGTGAGACATGATACCTTGCGAAATGAGGATATTGCGGTGCAACCGCCCTAAGTGGGTGAACAGTGGAACTGACAGGGACAGGAAACAATCACAGAATAATCGATTATTAGGAATCTCTAAAGATATACTTCGCAGTGCCATATACTGTTTGAAGATTGTGGTACGGAAGTGAATGGCAACAACAAATGCGTTAGTTTTCGAGTATATCGGTAAAAGTGACAAAAAGAGGTGAGCTTCATCTTAGAGAATGGTTATGTTTACAAATAAGACTGGTGAATAGTTTAGCATGAAACCGCGGAAAACGGACCGGGAAAAACGAGCCAAGAATGTTAATGAGTTTTCAAGTGTGCGATAATTATGCACCAATGAAAAGAACTTTTGCCGGGTGTAAAAAGCGATAAGTTATGAAGGCGAATCTGGAGGCCAGCACGATGGAGAGTCCATGTTAGCTGAAGGAGACCGCGTTTTGAGTATATGGATGGTACTCCTTTTTGTTTGGGTTTTTTTAATACGCAGCTGATGCTACTGGGTGGAGCTGACCATGCACTGGACGCCCAACCTGCAAATCACTTCTGGAGGCGGGAGGTGAGATCTTCCAACCTACTCGCGCCCGCACATCGTTACAGACATCCTGCACGCCCGATGCACACCGACCAAAGCGGTGGATCTGACCGCACCCCGCACCGGCGGAATTTGCACGGGTGATGTTAGCCGAGATCACACAGAGATAAAGATGGAGTAGCCTAAGAGATTGCGAGGGATCCTGGAGAACAGGGTCAATGAATGAGCGTCGGAGTGATGGGCAGGTATCAGATTTTCAGCTAGAAATTTGGGCCAGGTAGTTCGCCGGTATTATCTCCGGACCATTCCAAGACAGCAAACGGGAGATGCGCGCCGGTTTGAGTCTGGAAACTAGGGTAGAGAGGCGCAGTCTGGGATGCTCCCAGCTGAGTATCAACGGTGAATGATGAAAAGAGATACCGGCTAATTGAGACGGAAGCTACTTTGGAAAGAATGAGGACTATGATCCTTTAGGAGTGAACAAGAATACAAAAATTATGATCAAAACTAGGAATAAGAATGATATTTGGAGGCAAGTGGTGGGCGCCGGGAGTGGATTTAGTGTTGGAATGCTTGGGCAAAATAAAGCAAGGGAATGAGGTAAGTTCGGACCGAGTAAAGCGAACTAAGTATGAGAGAGGTAGATAAGAGACTTTGGAGCGTGTGACTTAGGGAGGATCTAACAAGGGCAGTGTCAGTGATGTGAGTCATTCTAAAGGTTACTAATATGCTGGCCATGGAGAAGGCATAAGGCGTAGCGATGTCGATGTAGAAAAGAATGTTACCCGGGTCAGGCTTTCTCTATCCATTGAAAAATTTAGGTTACTTTCATAAGCTTATTCCAACGCGGTGCGCTTATAGGTTGTATTTAGTACATTGACGACATTTAAATATTTTTTGAAAACAATTTCGAAACGGTCTAGTGTCTGGCAAGCCCGAATTTCTTCAGGCAGTCTGTTCCAAATACGGGAATAGACTGTGATGAAGAACTTTCCTCTTAGTTTTGTCCTGGAGTATGGAACTTTAGTATTATGACTTCGGTTACGAAAATGGTAGGGTGCGTCCTGGGAGAAACATAGATCAGTGATGGAAGTATGCGCTCTAGAATGTAGGAGGCTGATTAGAAGAAAAAGTTTCAGTTTCAGACGTCGTGGCCACAGGGGTTCAAGTCTCGATAGCTCACATCTCTCTTTGTAATTCAAGGAAGATGATGAGGCGAGTAAGTGCTTGGTAAAGGATCGCTGAACTCTTTCGATTGCAAGTCTGTCAGATTTGCGCATGTGAGTGTATACCAGAGGGCAGCGCTCGAGCTGTGGTCTGGCGTGGGATTTAAAGATCGGAAGCTGACTGTCGCGCATTCCTGAAGTTCTGCAGATAAGGGCTATCGTCAGCTTTGTCTTAGCCACCGGGTAGGTGACTTGTTCTTGGAAGGCGAACGTGCAGAAATACTGTAGGCCGGGATTTCGTACCAGCGGAGTAGTAGGAATGTACGAGCCGTTTAAGGCGAGGGACCCAGGAGGAACTTGACTTTTATGCGTAAGATTAGCACCCTTAGCAGCGGAGAAACTCATTTTCCAAGTGTTGCACTATACGTCAAGAGCGTTCAGGCCGTCAGCTATTTTGGTGATAGTATAGGTCAAGGTATGCGGTTTAAAGGAATATACAATTTTGATATGATCAGCGAATAGAAAACCGGTGCCATGGTGTATTACTTTGAGTACGTCGTTAATGTAGAGAAGACATAAAAGTGGGTCTAACACAATGCTCTGTACAACACCACTTGCTACTGGCTGGGGTGATGAGAGGTAATTCTCAATGTTTACTGCTTGCGATCTCACGCTGAGATATGGTGACTACCAAAAAAAGAGCGGGTCTGTTATGCCTTAAGATTTAACCTTGGTTAGCAGCTGGGTGTGAGGCACGCGGTCAAATGCTTTCGTCATATCAAGGAAGATAACGATAAACGCCTTTCTAGAGTCAGCCAAAGTTGTGATTAGATTAAGGAAATCAAGTTGGCAGGTCTAACACGACCTAGATTTTGAGAAGCCGTGTTGTTATTTTTTATTTAATAACCCATGGGTGAGGATGAAATTGACAATCTAATCTTTAACTACTCGTTCCATTATCCTAGATATAATGGGAGTGTGGTTTATGAGGTGGTAATTATCACGGTCATGTAAGGCACCATTCTTGTGGAGGGGAATGATAACGGAATCTTTCCACTGGAATGGGAAAATGCTTCGTGACATGGAAAAGCTAAATAAGTTCAGCAAAAGCATCATAATGTCAGGGTCGCCAAGACAAAACAGAGCTGGTGGGATACAATCGGGTCCAGGGCGGGCCAGGGGCCGGGCGGTACTTAACAGCCTTTTGATTTCGTTGACTGAGAATACCACGGTTGACAAGGTAACGGCAGTCAAGAAGTTACGATCCTGGGTTGGACTATTGTGGTCTCTCATGAAGGTAGAGGCGAAGAAATTATTGGATGCATTAGTGGCTTACTGAGGCGAGCAAACATAAGTGTTCTCGGACAAGGGAAAATATGGTATTTTTTGTTGTACAGCGGGAGTTTCGAGTTTTGATAAAGCCAGAGAAGTGGGTTATTTTGTTTGACTGATTAGGAGCGTACAGTTCTTGCTTTTCCACATTATTCTCCTTTTCGCTTAGTAGCTGGCGTGAGAGGTGGCTGAGGCAGAGGAAGTTGGAGGGGTCCTTGGTCCTTTCGTAGGCAAGCCGTAACTTCTCGAACTTACGTTGCGTTTTTTGTTGTCGATGGGTCTTTCTCACATAGAATTCGATAATCAAGGGAGATATGATATTTAGAGAACAGAATAAGTTAGGTTACATCACATTCGACGCCAGGTGAGGATCAGATATTGGGAAGAATTCATCCCAGCTCTGATTACGCCGGATAGTGAGTAGGATGTCCAAATTTGCATTTCGGAAAGATTTCCGATTTTGAGGACTTTCCTGGTGATGCGGTTGAACGGAGAATTTACGTGTTGTGACCTTATGACCAAAACCAGGAAAATGGCTAAGGACATTTGCCTTTATATTTCGGAGGCCTGAAGTAAAGATAAGATCAAGAATACTGTTCCCTCTGGTTGGTGATTGTACTTGCTGTGTCCATCCGCCAGCACGGATGCATGAGATAAAATTGCACAGTTTCGGAGAGGAATTCACGGTTGTCCAACGAATGCCAGGGAGGTTGAAGTCCCCCGCTATGATTTGAGCAGAGTGCGGGATTTCAGCTACGCGACAAAAAGCATCGGTGACTGCTTTTACATAGCCCATGTTGTAGCCCGGCGGACAGTAAACACAACCAATGACGAGCTGCTCCTGAAGAAGTGGTACAGAGATTCAGACAAAGTCTTGGACCCTATCAAGGAAAGAACGTTGGAGTGTGTTCCAAGACTGCTCTTACTATAAGCAAGACGTCCACCAAGACGTCCTTCAGATCTGTTTGTAGAAAATTTATCATAGCCGAGTATGGAGATGTGTTGAAGGGGAGGTTTATCAGTCAGCCAATTTTCAGTTACGAGGATTACATCCGGGTGAGATTGCAGTGCAAAGGAGCGGACGGATGTAAGTTTACTCACAAGGGAGCAAGCATTGAAAAGTGCAATTGTGAAACTGTCATTATCATGGCCATGACGTACGTTGGATGTATAATCCCTTAGGCTGGCTCCCAGGTTTGAACAAATTGTAGCCACTGGCGGACTGTGAGATGGTATGGGGGAGATATGTTATGGGAGGAGGCGAGACTTTCAGAGGAAATAAAAAACAGGCAAACTTTGGTGGGGTGGCATTAAGTCCGAAAGCTCGCGTCTATTTGGAATTGGGGAGGAGGATGCATGTGGTTGGGTAGGCCGTAAGCAGTCAACAGGAACCGTATTTAGATCAGATACTGGCATAACGATCTAAACAGTCTTGTCGAGACTCCCTTTTTCGTTGTTGGAAGAAGTGTTATAATGTGTCAATCTACCTGGAGGCAAAAGACTGATTGGGTTCGGACAGCGAGGCCCGTGTAAGTCAAATCTCGCAAATCGAGCAACGCGTAGCCAATTCAAACGAATCCCAAAACCAGAACAACATTGATTCGTAGCTTCTACGGTACTAAATTGAAATGCACAAAGGATACAAATATATACGAACCTCAAGTATGCGGCCAAATAGGCTTCACAGTAACACCCAAAGGTCCAAAGCCCCGTGGCTCGAGCACGACAGTCAGAAACGGTTCAAGGCCAAATTCAAATGTCTCACATGGATAGACAAACGTGAAAATGTGTGGTGTATGAGCGAGCTTTCCAAGATAATGTTAAATATAGTCCAATTCACAAAGCACGTTGAACATTTAGAAGGATTTTCAGTATTCGTTCTTTACAGCCCGGGTCCCCGAGGTGAGATGACTGATTTTGCAGATAAAGTTAATTCATTTATTTTTGAATTTGTTAGGGATACCGGTGCAAGTACATCTAGTTCCGCGCTTTTTTGTGGTATGCAAGGAATGGCTAGTTATGAGGTCGGCAGTTGAGGACTACTGATTTTACCTTGGGTACTGGTCTGTTTTCCCCGAACCGGTTTTGGACTTTGGACTCCCGCGGGAGTCGGCGTTTGTTTTTTTGAACATTATTCTGTAAAAGTAGTTTGAAGGTTCGACCAGACATTTCTTGAGCTAGTCGAAAGAATCATGTCAATCGAGTTTTTGTTTGATAATTTGTTACTAGTCTTGGAGTCAGGAAGACTTTTATCAGTTTTGTGGACTTCATGAAGCACATTAAATTGGACCGTTTCATTGGGACTATTCTGCAAGTTTTGACGTTTGTAAATGGGCCCAGATGGAGTGGAGACTGATTACCTATTAACTTAGCCAACAGCTAGTTTGCGACTTACTACAGAAGGGGTCTTTGCACGATGACCGACGCTTGGTAAATTGACCACCTGAGAGAGACTACTGGCTAAGTGTTTACCGGGGTCATGGTTCTTCGCGTGGCTCCTACGAACCTCTGTTTGTAGGGGAGATTTATCGGGAAGTATTCTTGCCCGCTCAAATCCTGTATTAGCAACCGCAAAAGACTGTCGGCTAATAAATTCCTTGGCAGCAACTACAGTAATATACTGAAAGACGAGTGGGCATGTATTTTGCGGTGAAGTTTTTCGGAGTCTGACATAGAAGCAAAGTTGCGAATCCAGGTTGCAGGCCTTTAGGATTAAATTCTTAGTAGTTGAGGGGTATTCCATCCGGAATGCTGAATACTATTGCATTGTTGGCTTTCTTGATACGTCTAAATATTTCAGAGGCAGCGGAGTCGATGAACCTCATGGCCGAGATTAGGTTTGCCTGAGTGTGGGGTGGAGATGGGTTGAGCAGGAGCGCTAATGGACCTAATTGCCCAATGGTTTGGTCGAAGCGTCAAGCCGAGAGGAAAGACTATTCATAGCCCCGCTTTTTTCGATAGTTGCTTTGGTAGCATCCCCAAGTTAATCCACGAGGGATACTGAACAACTTTTGAGCGTGCTTCGGAGATGAGGGGTCTTACAACGGCGAGTGCTAGCTGTGATTTTGGGCCGGTGAGCTGTAATGGAATGCATAGTTACGCTGTTGGAGTGATTGGTAGTTAATTGGACGCAATATCGCAGGAAGCAAAGTAGAACCAGTAGGGTGACAGCCGACAGATATTGGGCGAATTAACGGACTATGCTAAACTGCGAGGTTCCAAGAAGGTGAAGGAAAATGTGACTTGTTATGTTTGAGAGACCGGATAAAAAGGGACTGTTTTAGGGAGGTTCTGAAAGATGTATTAGGTTGGTTGGAAACCACGAATCTCTAAAACACTATTGTACTGATTCTCGATAGTAACTAACACCCGCAGGTTGGTGGGACGCAGCTATAGCTACCAGATCAGCAAATCAGTTGAAATAGTTATAAATACTAGTAATAGCTGAATGTTTGATCTTAGCTCTGGAAAGTGCAAAAGACTGAGATAACTTGATTCTGCGTCCTGATGACCTTGAACCTCATAGAGGCGGCCACGATAACAATAAACCTACCAGTATTATATACCCGGATATGGCTGGGGCATTGGATTGTGTTTTTGCACAACTTGTCACTGACTAATAGCGGCGCTCACGGCTTCTCCGGTTCTCGCTTTTCGTTGTTAACGTGATGCCTACCGAAAAGCTCACAAAGAGTCTCCGGCTTAAGATATCCCTCAAAGCCTGAGCCCGTCACAGGTGGGGTTATAAAGGGACTTGTTCTCGGCCCCTTGCTTTTTCCCACTTAGGTCAATGACACCTTCTTCATTCTTATCCACGGTGCTCCATCCCTTTTGGTCAACAACATTGGAGTTGTTTATGAGTTTCCCCGCCGGAGCTACAATAATATGCCGTCCGGAATATTTTAAGACCAATAACTACTCGGATACTGGCAGAATTCTCCGGATGCCTAGTCGCTTCCGCACCTTTACTCCTTAACCAGTTGCCCACCGCTTAAACACTCCTAACTACAGAATCATGGGATTCACTATTCGTGCACCTTCCAATTTTCGGAACGTGTTCCGTCAAATCGCGAAAGCTAGGCGGGTGATGAGTCTCATTTCCTTTCGCGAAAGTTACAGAAGAGTAAATTTTTAGCATACTTATCCCTCTCCCAACTTCAGCCAGAGTACTGTCCTGCCGTATATTCCACTCTGTTTAAACTGACCGTGTTTCATTTGAGAGTGCACAGTATTTCTTTATCGGACAGCCTACGAGGTACCCGTTGTTTACGTCAGATAAAGAATGTTGCCTCCATTCACGCTCCGGTCCCATATGTTTGAGACAAGTAAGGCCCAGCCTCTTCTCTACACGGACTTCTTCAAGGTACACTCACAGCTATTGATTCAGTAAGATTCTTTATGCTGTTTCATCCTCTACGTCACAAAAGCTTAAGGCTTGCTTTCCCTCAAACCAGGACTGTAATTTGAACCGACTTCTTTCTTGTAAAATACCCCATGCCGATCAATGAACCTTTGCTTGACACGCCAATGATGGTCTGTAGATTTGCTCATCAAAGCCGTGAAATTATACCTCACTGTCAGCAACCTGATGACACTAAAGTCCTTCTGCGCCACCAAAGACGGGGCCTCTGAAGAAGGCATTCAGCTCAAGAACCGTTGATCTACTCAGCAAAATGTTTTTCTTAAGACCATCAATATGTGGTTGTCGTTCTGAGTAATTTTTCAGCATAACACTGGAGATGGCCTTGGTATCAATGCTTTTCCCCTACTTTCCGATCTTTTGGGCAGTACTGCTAACACTCTTCCTAATCATGCTGCCGGGGCTATTTTCGTCATCATCACCAATGTGAAGGGCAGTATTATTTCAGTGAGTTGTTTCACCTTTACCATGGAGCTGGATTATCCAACAAGGTCTTTACTACACAAAAGAGTCACAGCATTTGCGTACCGCAGTTATGGACTCCTCGACCTTAATAGGACTGGCCCGTGCACGAACAGAAAACCCCTTCTGGAATTGGAAGTGGAGGTCGAAGGCATAGTGATGGCCACGGTCGTCGAAGCGACATTCATTTTGTCACGTTTGGTCAGGTTTTCCCCTTGGATGAAGACACTTTGTTCCCCAGCTTGGTTGGCCAGGTTCAAGATACATTTGCTAGTCATAAAAGGGGTCCGCCCCTGCAGCCGGATTCGAGTAGGTCCGCCAAGACTCGATGAGCTATGAGCCGCAGGACACGACATATTCAAGATGATACCACGGGAGGCTTTCAACCGAGAACTCGAGACGGCCGAAGAACCGAGACCGGTCGACAAAAGGATATCATCTCCGAGGGGTGACTTGAGGCATTTAAGCCCCACACTAAATAACGGACTACTACGGGTAGATGGTAGGCTGACCAACTCCCACCTGAGCTTTGACGTGAATTACCCCATATTGCTGCCGGAAGGACAATCTGTAATGGGGCTTATGATCCAACACGTCCAAGCCGTGAAGGGATGTGCCGGGGGAAAGCACGTGACGAGCATCATCCGAAGGCTTCTTTGGGTGCTGCGAAGAAGAGCAACTGTAAAAAAGCGCATTCCGACGTTGTGTACACTGTAGGAGACGCAATGCCGCAGCGGGCAAACAACACATGGCCCCGCTGCCAGAATTTGGAGTGACTGCGGGCTGGTGGACGTTCAGTGGCACCAGGCTGGACTGTTTCGGGCCCTTGTAGATCAATTGTGGGTGTAGGTTGAGGAAGCAAAATGGGTGTAACGTGACGTGCATGACGTCACGCGCAGTGCACTTAGAAGCTACGCATTCGATGTCGACCCACTCTTTCATCCGGGTCTTACAAAAATTTATCAACCGAAGAGGCCTGCCAGCAGATATATACTCAGATAATGGGTCGAACTTCTTAGGAGCTCATTGAGAACTGCAGCGTTGGCACAAAAGTATGAACAGGGACGAGCTACAGAATGGAACCGCGGTCTGTGGCATATGATGGCACTTCAATCGCCCGCAGACGAGTCATTGCGGTGGCGTATGGGAACGCCGGATCCGGTCCTCCAGGCGAATATTGCTGTCGATCATTGAGCAACAGCTGCCCGACGACGAAACGTTGAACACTATCACGATTGAGGCCGAGAAAATTCGGAAAAACCGCCCACTAGTTCCAGTGGCCATTGGCGAACCAACCAATCTGGCGCCCACCCCGAGCGACTTATTGACGTTAAGGTCGAACGTGGGCTCCCGAGTGCCGACAAGCCTTCGCGGGAGCTACCTCCGTGGATGAAAGCAGGCAAACTATCTTACCGAGGTTTTTTGGAGGCGATCGCTGCGGGGATACCTACCGGCTCCACAGGCTAGACAAAAGTGGCTAATCAAAGCAAGACCGTTCAAGGTTGGGAACGCAGTGATGATCGCCGACGAACACGCTCATTTCAGCACCTGGCCTACGGGCTTTGTCGTGGAAACCATCGAAAGCTCTAACGAGGTTATAAGAGCTGTCAAGGTGAAGACCGCCAACTGAAAGCTAATCCGCGACGTACACAGTATAAGCTTCCTCGAGAGTGGAGACAGATCAGCCGGCATCACAAAACCCCGGTAGACTATTCCTCATCCGTCGTTGAGGTGGGTAAAGGAACCTGCCGTTTGTGGGACATTTGCTGCCCAATGACGCATTGAACCATCTTACACCCAGAGGCATACACACTTACGTGATACACCTTTATACTTCTTGGCCTCAATCAAACACGTTGCAGTGCTTACCATTTATCTTTGACTTTGCAGACGGCTTTTACCATGTGCGGTAATAGTTGCGATTCCATCATACACCCTGTCACATGCAAACTTACATGACACACATTTATGCTTCATGGCTTCTATCAAACACTTTGCAGTGCTTACTGTTTTTCGTTGACTTTTCAAAAGTCTCTTCGCTTACGCTGTAGTAGGTGTGATTGTATCATACACCCAGGCACAGAAAAATCACACACATAATATGCGTTTATACTTCGGGACTCCTATAAAAACACGCAGAAGGGCTGATTGTTCCTCGTTCGTACCTGACATCATGGAAGATATCCCCCGTAAGTGATGGTTGTTACTATTCGCCCATATACCAAAGTGCGTCCTCACCCATGACACCCAAGCAAGCACACACTCGTGCAAGCACACTCGGCCGAGGGTAAACGGCTCACCGGAGGGCAGTACCTATGTTTCGCCCCAAGCCTGCCATCTATCAGCAGTTTTCATGGACAACGTAGGGTAACCTCGCGACGGTGTTGCTGCCGGATCGAGTGCGATCGTGAGCAGAACGTTGACTACAATGTATTAGGTACGCGCACTGACAGAAGGGTCCGGGTAGGTAGAAAGAATCAGCACCCTTATTCCAAGCCTATGATTCTGCTACACATTCGGGAGGATTTTGGCGGGCGGCGTAACGATCGGTCGTGGAACCCCCCCCCCCCCCAAAAAAAAACAGTAGTTCCATGTTTCCCTAACATCATTCAATTATTTACACTATTGACTTGTTTTATGCAGTCTGCTCTTACGAACTAAGGTTTGTTTTTTCGCCTCCAGCGCGCTGCTCTGTCATATCCTTTTTCCGGACCCGCGTGACGCCCGTGCCCTTTTCTCGTAAGCCGCAACTTGGTTCTCGCTTTATGAGTACCTGTGATTGAATAATTGAGGTTTGTACTTGTTTTTTTCATTGTTCATTTGATAATCTGGTATTGTAGAATTTCACGGATAGTCTTCTTCTGATTTCGGGACCCCTTTGCGAATTTGGCCACGAATTGCTCAAAAGTGTCTTACACTGGGTAGGTTTAAGCCTAAAGCGGTCCAAAAACACTGTAGGACAATAGTCAGATCGCACTTAGGGATAAGCTTCAAGGCCTATCCATAGGTACTCCGGCGAGACATCAGCACAATCAAGAGGGCTTAGCTGAAAGCCACGAAGAGCACGCGAGGGCTATACAGCACGACTTACCCCGACGGATTACTCTATCTGAATCCATACAGTATGGAACACCGAAGGACCAGAGGGTGTCTAATTCCCCTTTAGGGTACCCAAAGCTCAGTCTGGCACCCTAATCGGAGCATGTTCACGTTAGCGCCCACTTCATGGCTGTGCAGTCACTCCCCAAATCTGGAGCGGCAACATCCACCCTGAGGGCCAGGGAATACCGTTACTCGGTACGTGCGAGCCGCCCGTGGAACTTGCTACCAGCGCAAGTGGTTGATGCCGCCAGCAAGCAGTCGTTCAGAAGGCAACTGGACAAGCATATAGCCAAGCAGTACCAAGATGTCCCATTCGAAGCCCCGAATACGGCTTTTGGAACAGTGTCCTCAATAGAGTGTCGCGGAGGCGGTTAAAGGGTGCTTGGTTTGGTATGATGAAAACATGAATGGTTCCCTCCTGGGGCTTGTTTGATAATCGAGTGTTCGAGTATGGTGCATTGTTGGGGTGAAATCGCCAGGCTTTCCATATATCCTACTTATTCTGGCTTAAAACAGCTGTATGAAATATTCACGAATTTCAAATGTAGGGCTTGTACACCCCAGTGATAGTAAAATGAAACTAGATAGTGTTTAAATGGACTAAGGTGTGAATGGTTAACGCGGGTATAGCAAAGCGGTCTCGGTTTCGGGAGCTGGGCGTTGTGGAGAATTCGCCAAACGCATAGCTGTAGGCTAAAGAGTTATTGAAGAGTGAGGAAGATGTAGTATATACAAGAATGGTTTAAACAATTGTTCACCAAGAGATCAGAGAAAAGTTGGGATGTATAGACAGAAACGCAAGTACGCACCAGGTGGTTGCTATGAGGATCGATATTGAAGGACCGGAGGGAGATATCCACCATTAAATATCCGGACACGGTGGAGAGTAAAGCCAACGTCAAATCATCAGTCAGCAACTTCAGCGGCGTATCGAGTCGTACTTCGCCGATTTCTTTTGAACAAATCCTTAGGCTGGTGGGCAGACGTATGGAAACAGAAATAAGGACCGAGCCTGTGAGGTCAAATAAATTTATTTTAGTTGTGTTTTTTAAGTAATCCCATTGCTCTATGAAGAGAGACGTTATATTTGAAAGTGAGCATGGAGAGGAATACTTCACGAGGAAATTGTTGAGCTGTCAAATAAGCGTGGGTGATGGCTGGACGCTTAGCCGGGTATTTCAAAGAGAGTTCATTGAGAAGGCGGTCAGCTGTATCGGAAAGGTGGAGCAGAAGCGACGAAGCAATGAGGAGATGAAATGTGGGTAAGCCAGTCTCATGGCAGCGATTTGCAAAGAACCTGGCCCGAGGCGGCAGAGGATTTTGTTGGAAGTAAGAATAATCTTTTCTGTATATACAACAAAAGAATAGAAAAGTTTCGGCCAACAGCGAGCTGCTGGTACTTTGTGTCATAGAGGTCATGTTTGCCACTGACAGCAGAGCACGAACCAGTGCCTGAACATAGGCGGGTTCACCAGGTGCTACTGGCTGTTTATGAGGAAAGTGATTGGGTAGCAGTCAAAAATGGACTGAGATGGCGTTGGTTGGCGAAAAGGGGAAGGTAGCCTGAACATGCATCGGAAGTGGTAGAATCTCGGTCATGATTTGGGAACCACAACGACCGATAAGAGGATATACTGCAAGTAACTGTTGGGACAGTGGGTGACGCCTTTTGATGTCGGGAATCCACACTTATGGCCCGGCGAAACTGCTACCGGGGCTTGTTACCCGGAAAACACTATTGAAATCACAGTGGCTTGCGATGTAAGAGGCTCTATATATCATCGGCAACCTTGGGTTTAAGTTTGAACGATGGCCATCCAGCTCGGAAAATAGTCCGACTCGATCAGTCTGGTTCACTTCGTCCGTGCGTTTGCCCGGGAATAACCCCAAGTGAACCGACGGCCACTCAAGCAACCGGCATGACCTGAAAGGAAACCGGATATGCGGCATCCTGGAAAATGTTCCTGCTGGCGGTGATGACTATCGTATCAATAGGGATCCAGCGATTACAACTTCATGGGAGTAATCAAGGCCACAGTTTCTTGGGGAGGTCGGCACTCTGGAACTGACTCCAGCTATGGGTTACAAAGGCAAATGGAGGGAACATATAGTGAGCTAGGTGTTTCAATAGGGCAACGGTGAGGCTTCATTTTAGCGCTCGGTGGCACATGCTTCATGCCCCGCACAGGGCTCTAAAGTCAATTGTCAGATAGTAGGCAAACTATCTTACCAAGTTTTTTTTGGAGGCGATCGCTGCGGGGATACCTACCGGCTCCACAGGCTAGACAAAAGTGGCTAATCAAAGCAAGACCGTTCAAGGTTGGGAATGCAGTGATGATCGCCGACGAACACGCTCATTTCAGCACCTGGCCTACGGGCTTTGTCGTGGAAACCATCGAAAGCTCTAACGAGGTTATAAGAGCCGTCAAGTTGAAGACCGCCAACTGAAAGCTAATCCGCGACGTACACAGTATAAGCTTCCTCGAGAGTGGAGACAGATCAGCCGGCATCACAAAACCCCGGTGGACTATTCCTCATTCGTCGTTGAGGTGGCCAGAGGCATCAACCACGCGTGGTGACTGCTGGAGTACTCAAATACGCCTACACCCAATCACGCTTGCGTATCAGACGCGGTCCTGCTCCACTGTCTCCAACAGACACGTCACATTACTCACGGTTTTTCGTTTGCCTCTGGCTCCATAGAGGAGGTTTTCCACGAGTGGTAGTAGCTATGTTTTACTCGCTCGCCCAAACACATTCGTTCTCATTCACACGCACGTGCGTGATACTCTTTTATGCTTCATGACCTCCATCAGACAAGCCGCAGTGCTGGTTGTCTCTCGTTTATCACTGACATCATGGAAGATATCTCCCGTACGGGCAGTTGCCGCCATTTGCTCATGTACCAGATTGTGACACCCACATGCACAAGCACTCATGCAAGCACACGCAACCTGTTCACGGCCGCTCTGCCAAGGACAGCACCTACGATTCCACTTAACGCCCGCAGTTGTTCAGACGTTCTCATGGGCGATGCAGAGTATTAACGTGTCTGTGTAGCCAGCTAACTAAGAGCCATCGTGAGTAGAATGTTGACGTCAGAAGTATTAGTTACGAGCACTGACAGCGGGGTCTGGGTAAGTAGGGAGTATCAATGCCACTATTTTCCAAATTTTTGACTTTTCTAAGATTATGGAGGATTTTTCTGGGCGGTGTAGCAACTGGTTGTGAAACTCCCCCAGAAACACTTCGGTTTCATGCTTCCTTGCCATAACTTGCTCACTTACACAATTTGCGTGTATTTATGCACTGTATGTTTTCGTGAACCAACTTCTGTTTGTTATCATCCGGCGCGCTACTCTGTCATCCCATTTTGGACCTGCTTGACGCACTTGCTCCTTTCTCGCAAGCTGCTGTTTGGTTCTCATATTCTGAGCTCCTATTATCGTAAAATTGAGGTCCGCGTCTGTTTTGCGCCATTGTATGTTTGATAATCTAGCATTGTAGAATTTTACGGACAGTCGCGTTTTGACCTCGGGCTCTTTTTGGAATGTGGCTGTTTATTGCTCAAAAGCATCTTACAGAGGGTACCCAGAGTTGCCGCATGCATAGGGTGATTTTGGGGCACACGTGGTCGCCTTTGCCCAGAGATGCACAGCGATGCGTTTCAGATACATCTTTGAGAGGTTTGTAGTTGGTAAATTCAATAATGATGGAACTCATCTAGCCTCATATCTGGTATTTTTTCAAATATGTTGGTGCATTCGCATGCAACTACTTCAAGCAGCACTTCTCTTGCGATCCCGGCCTGCAGACTACAAGAGTCCAGTCTATGTGCGGATTGTTGTAGTAACCCACCTTGAGGGTTTTATGAGCCTGCTGAACTAGTTCAGCTGGGGCCCGCCGTAGGCGAAAGCCCCCTTCACCGCCAGTACTCGGTGTTCTGTAGACACCTATTACACTAACCCTTCGGTTTGAAGGGAGGATTTTAACGGTTATTCCAATCGTGAGTGATGCTTATCCCAACTAATCAATCCGAATGTCAGAACAACATGGATTCGCTGATTCCACGGTACTGGATTAACAAACTATATGCATATAGATTTATACAAACAGCAACTGTACGGCCGCAATGTCTAACAACGAGGACCAGAGCTCAACAAAGTTCACTGTCAGGTACCACCGTCACGGCAGTCCAAGTTCGAACCCAAAATATGCCACGGTGCGTGAGCAAAATATCAACAAATGTTGAACTGTAGTGGTTGATGCATGCCGTACTTTTTCGGAGGTCAATAAGCTGAGGAGCACAGTCTCAACAATATAACTGACAATGGCAGGGGAGGAGTTCAACACGTACCTTACAATGATAGCAACGGAGCACAGCTGGGCACTTCGAGTGCGTATCTTGGTCTGAGACCTAAGATAGTTTGTACCTGACTTAACAAGAATGGCTACCGCTTCTCCAATGTAATCTTGTCCTCTGCGTCTTCTACAGTTTGAGAAATCATCAGTAAATAATCATGACATGTGATCCTCTCTAAAAAGCCATTTTTCAGTAATGGTGACTATAGATGCAATGTTCTCCCAAGAGATTTTTGAAAGTTACATCCGGTTGTTCCTAACGCTACATGCTTTGTTATATAACACCACCGCATTCGCTCCAACGGACCGATGTCCTTTTTTGTCCAAACCTGCCTCTGCTTCGGGAGCAGAGCCTGAGGTTGTATCAAGTTTTTTCCATCTGCGGTTATCACCTGGGTGGTATGGAGAATTTTGTACATCCAGTACCTCCGCCAACTTCCAGTTCATTTCCACTGAAGTACTCACGACCTTCACGTCAGTGAGGGTTGCATCATCCTCCGACTGCCAGCACCAGTACCAATTTTCATCGCCCAGAATGTCCTGAATGACCACCATCTCTAAAGACTTCAGTGGTTTGCATACCTCCCTCGGCGTGCTACTCCGAAAGCCTGGTGCGCTTTTTCTTTGTCCTAGTGAATCTTTCACTGATGTTCTTGCAGACTTATCAATAATTCCATCCATTTCCCTCTGTGTTCGTCCGGTACGATGTGGTATCGGCCCCTAGTATTGTGGGCTACCACTACACCCCCGTCCAGTGGCATGTACCTAGTAAGCTCACCAGTAAACTCGACTGGAATTTGTCGTGTGGTTTTGGCTCTTGTTCTAGCGAGTCGAGAGGCTCATACCCCCAGGCTGTGCGCTCTTCGCAAGGAGGAGGGTGGGGAACACCTGTGTTGCGCCGTGTAACGGTCATTTTCGACTGTGCGCAACGAGTGGCCAAGTCAAAACAAAACCCAAAACCAGAGCAAGATTGATTCGTAGTTTCTACGGTAATGGATTAATAGATTATACGCACATAAATACGCACAAACCTCAACAGTACGGCCGCAATGTCTAACAACGAGGACCAGAGCTCAACAAAGTTCACTGTCAGGTACCACCGTCACGGCAGTCCAAGTTCGAACCCAAAATACGCCACGGTGCGTGAGCAAAATATCAACAAATGTTGAATTGTAGTGGTTGATGCATGTTGTACTTGTTCGAGGATCAATAAAATAAATAGCATAGTCTCAAGAATACAAGTATATGACAACGACTGGGGAAGATTTCCACGCATGTACATTACACCGCCCACCAAACTGTCCTATGAAACGGTCAACATCCAAGGAGTAAATGGGGTCACTTATTTGCCCTAACCTACCTAGACCCTAAGTCAGTGCATACGTAGGTCGCTATGGACTTCATCTATCGTTGGCCAGCCGCAGACATGCTTGCAGGTTTTTTGAAGTTATACTCCATCTCTCGACGTCTTAGAGTTTCTTCTGCGAATGATACGACATTATCCGTATACGAAAAAAGCTTCGATGTGATCGGTTTGCCTAGACAGATTACGAAGTGTGGAGGAGAAGGCTGCCCGAGCGAGGGTAAAGTGCGTGGCTAGATGAAGACTGAGAATTCTTGAGGAAAAATCGAGATGGTTTTAGGGTATTCGAACAATAAGGGCTCAACTTGTATGGTTATCACATTAGAAGTATGTTTAACTCACAACTTATATCCACTTGGACACAGGTTAAATAATAATACAAATAGGTCACGGAAAGAAGATATTTCTACAAACTGTCAACAAGTGCTTGTTCAAAAGTTTTCACTACTTCACAAACAATGTCGTGTTGTGTGATAAACTAGGGTTTCGACTACTAGCTTCATAGTAAATCGTGAACACCGTATGAAATTAGCCACAAATATGCTTAAAAACGAAGTGAAGGGTTGGGACCTACGGAAGAATGCATGAGGAATAAATAAAAATTCAGCTTCATTTGGTCTCAGCAGACTTGGTTTTAGCTTGGTCTGTGGCGTCGACTTCGCCCTCGCAATTGTCACCTTTAAGCAAATGTATCTTACGGATATCTCTTAACACGTCTCCCTTGCTCGTTCTCACCACCACCTTGCGCACGAGGCCATCGATTTCTGTACGGCAGTCCTTGATCACTCCAACCGGCCAATCGTCTTTATGTAAGTGGCTCTCCACGATGAACTACCCATCTTTGGAAATCCACTTTTACCGAAGCTGCAGTGTCGGTAAGTGCTCCCTCCTCCGACGTCTCCAGTGCCGGGTGGTTCACTTGTTTCCATCTAACGATATACGTTCCACGTGGGGTTTTCGGTGTGATTGCTCCTACGTTTGACCGCAGTAATAGCAGGTTGTTGTGGGTGAGAGCCAGGTCGCCTTTCAGATCTGGGACGATCGAGACCAGGAGCCTGTTGTTCTGTATGCGTTCCACTCCTATTAATAAAGTGGTTAGCGTCTCGTTATCGAGGTTTTGTTGTGAGGTCAGGGCCATGAGAATTTTCCTAATCAATCGTACCAGCCTTTCCCAAATGCCACCGCGATGACCGGCTTAAGGTGGGTTGAAGTGCCATTCTATCCCCTTCACTACGATCTTCCTTTGTATTTTGGCGTGGTTAAGGCGGTTACACCATTTCTCTAACTACTCATGAGCTCCAACGACGTTCGAGCCATTGTCTGAGTATACGTTCTTGGGGACGCCCGCCTCGCGATGAACCTTTGAAGGGCCAGTAGAAATGAATCAATGGTCATTTTATGCACTAATTCGAGATGGACTGCTCTGGATTGTAAACGTGTTTTCAGGCAGCCATACCTCTTTTGCGTGCTCTTTTGCCGTCGTACAATTAACGGGCCAGAGCATTCGACGCCAATTATCACGAACGGGCACCATCCTGGTTGAATTCTTACGGCTGGAAGGAGGGCCACCACTTACTGGCCTGCTATCGCCCTCCGGCGACGAAAAGTGACGCAGTTGCTTATGACTCGCTTGTCCGTGGCTGTTTCCTTTGTCACCCAAAATCGTCGACGTATATTGTTCAATAAGTGGTTCAAACCTGCGTGTCCCTGTTCTCGATGTACGTGGTCTACCAGGCATCTCGTTATGTAGTGGTCACCAGGGCCTAATACGGGTTTTTTTCGTACTCTAGATTTGAATCCGTCAGCCGCCCTCCGACTCTCAGTAGTCCGTTGGTCCGCATAGGGTTTAGTCCTGGGATACTGCTGTACAACAGCCCGCTTCTGTTGGTGTTATCATCTATCCTGGCTAGCTCGCCGGCCTCGAACTGGAAAGCATCTAGTTGTATTGGGCGTAGAACTTCGAGTTTGGCTTTGTTCAGCTCGCCCGGTAGTATCGTCCCCACATTTAATGAGCTCTGTGGTCAAGCGCCTCTCATAATCAATAGAAGTGCTTTGTATGGTATCCACCAGACCACGACTCTTGACAGTTTTATCCGGTCGGGGAAGTGGCACAGTTTTTCTATTGGGCTTACGCCTCCCGTGGACTTTGTAGCCAGTGTTAGTCTTTTGGTCTCGATATCGCCTTCAACAGGCTTAGGCATTAGTAGCGCTGGCCACATTTCTTTAGCTGCAGTGAGGAAGTCCGGCCCCATTGTCCACGTCCGCAACCTCTCCAGTGTTTTCAGGCCGCTTGGGCAGAAGTCGGCCAAGTTACTTGCGGATTGTACATAGCGCCATTGATCGGTTTTAGTTGACTCGCGGATTATAGTGAGTCTGTTGGCTACGAAAGTGTTAAAATGAGTAGTAATGTTGTTTATGTATTGTAGTACCGTGGCTAAGTCCGTCCAGAAATTTGGTTCCCAATTTATCCGACCAAAGCATCTCCCAATCAGTGTCATGGCTTTCACGGCCAATACTTCCGCAGTCAGTTCCAGCCTCAGGATGAACACCGTTTTCAGTGGAGCTACTCTCGCCTTTGAGAATAATATCCGACTTTGCCGCCCACCACTTTCGTCCACCCAGCAGCGTAAGCAACTATCCCGTAGCCTGTTTCCGATGCATCAGAAAATAAGTGGAGTTGGGCGTCGTTTGTGCACTCGATTCCTGTCAGGCATCTTTGTATTTTGATCCCACCAAGTTGACCCAGGCTGTGCAGCCAGTCGCGCCATCTCTTATCGTCGCCATCCTGGAGAGGTTCGTCCCAACCCGTCCCTTTCTGGCACAGCGATTGCAGCAAGCACTTTCCCGGTAAGAACCATGGCGAAGCACACCTAGGGGATAATAGAGGCTTGAGACTGATGATAAGATTCCTCTCCGTGTGGCTGGTCGTTTGGGTAGGTCCAGAGTGAATATGAATCCGTCACCTCCTGGTTTCCATTGAAAACCAAGAGTGAACTTTGTTTGTGGAAAGGATCTTAAAGGCTCTCTCGCACACTCCATTTTCTCGGACTTTGTGATAACATTGAGCACCTCCTGGCTGTTTTAAGTCCACTAAGTGAGGTTGAATCCTCCGGCTTTTGGAGTGGCGACCAGTTCGGTAATATATAGAATAGCAGTATTTGGGTCGTCAAAGGAACGCAGAAAATCATCCACATAAAAGTGGTCCATTACTCTTCATAACAGATTGCTGGTGCCACCGAAACGCTTGAGGGTTTCCCGGAGGGCAAAATTAGCACAGAAGGGGGATAATACCGTCTCAAATGGATGCACGGTCAGCCTCTGATCGTCTGGTGCACGATTTGCGTCGCTTTCAGGCCACCAGAGAAGACGAAAAGAGTCCCTATCTTCGACGTGCGTTTTCACTTGTAGAAACATTCCGCCTATGTCCGCAGAGACGGCCGCTTTTCCTAACCAAAAACGACATAAAAGCTCGGCCAGTGGTGTTGTCCAGTCTGGGCCCTGTAGTATATGGTCGTTGAGTGACACTGCCTAACATTTCCCGGCGCAGTCGAAAACCACCCTGACCTTCCCCGGTTTCTTTGAGTTCACGACCGGGTGACGAGGTAGGTATCACCTCAAATTTGCGCTGATTACCGCTGTATTCACTGTTTCTATATAACCCAAGTCTATTTTATGTTGCACGGCTCGCGTGTATTCTATCCTTAATTGTGGTTCTCGAATTAGCCTGGTTTTGAGGAGGCATAATCATTTCATAACCATTTCTCGGCTGTTTGGTATAGGTTTCATGTTGGGTCTCCATGGGACAAGAACCTTGTAACGATCTATTACATACTTAGAGTTCTCAGCTACCATTTTCGAAGCCGACCTATCTTCTCGTGATGGAACATCTCTATCAACGGCCAGATTGGCAAATTTGGAGTTATGCAGCTGTTGGAATTCTTGTTCAATTTTCGCCTTTTCCACCGAAGTGCAGATGACTTGGATTTGTATGCCGCATCTTCCATCTGTACTACCATATAAAGTCCAGCCAAATATAGGACGAGCTGCATAGGATGCTTTGCGGCTTCCTATTCTTTGATCCAGAACCGAATGCTCTTTCGGTACATCACAACCGATCAGCAGATTAATTTCGTTTTTCTGCCACTCCTCGATCGTAACCCCTTCGGGATGCGGCTACTGAGTCAGAATCGATTGCACTGGCTGTGATGCTCCCATTGGCTGATCCTTTATGTTGAATGCTTCTAGAGTTTCTGCTCTATCGTGGCTGACCATGGAAAGGAGTTGTAGGTGCAGTTTGGTCACCTGGATGACCTGGGCACCACTCACTGTGCTCACCGCTAATGAAGATTGATTCCCTCTGATCCCATACCTTTCTGCGAACTCCTTCCTTACTAGAGTGGTATCTGAGCCACTATCTACTAAAACTGACGCTCTTATAACCCCAACCGGGGTTTCTATGCCGACTGCTGTTACTTCCAGGCAAAATAGCTTGATAGTAGAGCGAGACACTGGGTAGACCACGCTTGGCTTCGGGTTTCCTTTGGCATTAAAAATCTGGCACCTGTGTGGTAGGTAATGGTGCACACCATTACTCTCCTACGCCCTGCTGCCCTTTCCTTTCGTGGTCTCATACACCCTGATGCTCCGTCCTGTATTGGTTTTCATTTGTCTCCGTTAGTGGTCAGTCTGCAGCAGGGGCATACCCTGACTGCCTCTCTCCACCTATTTTTTCTTCTTAGTTCTTTCCTTATGCTGATTTCACCCTCAGTTTTCGTCATCTGCCTTAGTGTCGTGAAGGTTGCTCCCACTATATGCCCGCCTGAATAGCGCTACTGTATGGCCGCTTAACAACCCACAGCTCCACTGGTCCTGCCTCTTGAGGCCTCTCGCAGTCTGGCTATTCCATCTCGGATCTTATACCGTCATAGTTGAGCTGTCTCCCGTGCATACTGGTCAGTGAACGCTGGTGCTAATCCCAACGATGATGGGCGCGGTCCGATCCACCGCCTCGGCGGGCGCACACAGGGCGCGCAAGCCTTCTGCAACGATGCACGGGAAGACCAGTCCGGTGGACCACACCTCTGAGTTCACTCATGAAGCTTTCTCCAGTTTGGGTGTCCAGAGCACGGTTGGCCCTGCCAACTAGCACCGGTTTTAAATCTCACGCCCCCACTATCACTGCGCTACTGACTTCAGTACAACGGCCAGCGGATGGCTTGCCCTCGTCGCCCCCGCTCAACCACGGTAGACTCACCTATCGATTTTCTTCATTACTCTAACCGCTTCCTTTTTTAACTCCTCGTATGCACACCTACCCACCTTGCTCCTATCACCGCCGACATAATTCCACCACTGTTTGCACAACCATCTGTTTTGCTTGTTCTTTTAGCACTTACCATAATCAAAGCAGTCCGTCAGACGCCTAGCCCCCATATTAAAACCTGCCACTCATTCTCTGCATCTCATGAGCACTTTTATAACCGACTCATACCCTCCATATAACTAGCGCTCCGCTCCACGAATCCTACTTGATCTCTCCATCAGCAAACTTTTAGACTGGCTTCTTCATCTCAGCCGGTTTGTGCAACTGCCTGCAAGCATGCAGCTCTCCAGCCCCATCGTCCCATCTCCGCTACGCATATATACTTCTCGTGATCCTGCTCCATCTCACTTTTACTTGTCCTGGAGTCTCCTTTCTCCTAGGCCGACGTCGTGCTTCACCTGAGGCAAAATGACCTATTCACCCATCACTTACCTGTTTCACTGCTGCCAGTCTTTTCATCTCCTGTTTTACATTTTGTTCGCCACAGACATCATTTTTGTGCTTTTGAAGTTGCTTTGTTCCATCTTTTTTTGTCTGTTGTAAAGATGTCCCCACTCCATGAATTTCACGATCACCTATGTGGTCCACAGTTACTTGCCCCATCTGTTCTTCCGTATACACATTTTGCCCCTACTTTGTTCGCCAGTACAATTGCAGTATCCATGCGCCCCAGTCCGATTCACAGCCCAGCTCGCTTTCATTGCTGAAAGTCCTTTTTACTATAACCACTTAGTAACCATATTTTCTCCGCTTCTCCTAGCCATCCCCATCGCCATCATCTTGTTGCTTCATAATATACATCCACCTCCTACCGCTTCTCGAAGTTTCAACGGTCATTTCATGATGCACTCATCTTGAACAAGCTAGTCGTGTTACTTCTACTCGCTTCTTTTGATCACTCCCCTAACCCCTCATGAACTGTTCTACACAGCTGACGTCATCTCGGTGCGCCTGAGGCTGAATGTTTTCTCTCCGGACCCACCACGTTACTTTTGTCACAAAGAAACCAATATGTCACAATACGCCTCTGAAGTTCCGCGTTTAACAGTAGACGCTGAGCACATTTTCGCAAACATATTTTAGCGTTCGGCGGCCATCTCCATTGCGACATCCAGCTACCGCTCTTGATATGACTCCATTCCGAAAATATCTTCAAGTTATAGACACAGTATACCAATCTCTTCAAAACACGTATTACATCTGACCCACCTTCCTAGACTTGTTTCGCTTGCTTCCTGTTCCACGGAGACCTGCGACATGTCCCTGGTCCTTTATCGCAGCTTAGCAATGCGTCATTTCTAATCGTTACTTTTTGAAAGCACATAAATTTACTTTTCACTAACTTCTGTCAACACAGATATTCCAATGGTATTTCGGTCCCCCCCCCATATGCAACTCCCACCTTACAGCTATATCCACTCGGAGCAGTCCGACCCCATCATCTGACCTTGACTTTCGGATTCCCTAATCATATTTATCGATGGGCCCATTCAAAACTCCCTCAGCCTTTCCCTGGTGTACAAACATTCACCCCACATTTACCTTCAGTTTACCTCACGTTCACCCATATCAAATTCATCTACCTTATACCAGCCATAATCCGTTCTACAGATTCACGAAATATTTGTCCTTGCATTCTCCTGTGGCACTTTGATCATGTATCTGACTTGCTTTGGGCCTCTCCGAAATAAACCACTATTATTATTATTATTATTATTATTATTATTATTATTATTATTATTATTACTGTTATTATTTTGTTCTCTCTATGGATGGGACATGTTTCGGACTCATTTCGCTGTGAGGAAAGTGTAGCAGTCCCACGGTCACAAACTAGATCCCTTTCCAAGTCAAGCTATTCACTAGGAGTGTGGCAAATGCACGCAGCGCATAAATAGTGTTAAAAGTGGTAGGTTGGGGAACAAAGAGAAGAGGATGCAAATGGTGGGGTGAAGTGTTGACAAAAGTCGGATTCAGGTTCAGGATGATTCCGGGACTACACGACAGGTAACTAAGATGTGCAGTTTCTCGCAATAGTGGGCTCTACAAACCCCTGCTTGCTGGGAGAACAGAGATGACAAAGATAATCGAGCTTTAGTTGCTACTTCTACTTACTTACGGCTCACCCTCGGTGACGGTGGACCAACACACGGACCGACCGGCCAGTTATGTTTAGGAGAAGGAAAGCGGAAGCGGTAGATCAGACGACGAAGCTAAAAGATGAAATATAAAGTAGTGGTGGAGGGGTATTGACTCCAGTCCTGGACACAATTCTCCGCGCGAGGCCGTGTGGGGGTCTTACACAGTGGAAGAGGCACCGATGGTCCCCTAGAGCTGACTGTTCGACGCGGCTGGTACAGAGCCCCGGTAGCCGTTTTGCCGCCCGTTGTAGTTACGCCATAAGCAGACGGTGGTTCACTGAGACCAAAGCCTTCTGGAAATCCAGGTGAAAGACCTCAACCCAACTTCCATCTACTTTTCTCCCGGTCACTTCCTCCAAACAGCACAGAAGTAAGGACACACATGAGCATTTCTGTAGGACTCCGTGCTGGTATTCCTGGACACGATTGTTTTGCTTAGGGTGCGGCATTATCCCGACCCTCTCCATGAACTTCAGCACAATGGAGGTTAGGTTCACTGGTGGGTAGTATTCATAACTACTTCAACTATCCGCCTCGTGTATTTGGGGGGGTTATCATTATCGTCTGTCTCAAACAGAGTGTTTCCTCGACGGCTTCTAGTTGGACTTCCTCGTCCTGTGTCCATCCACCATTCATGCTTCTTAAAAGCACACCGCATTCCTGGTGAAGGTTTCTGCCTCCATATGATTTTCTATATAATATCGGAATTGCCTATACAGAAAGACTAATCTGATTATCCCATTCGACTCACTAGCTTTTGTATCCCAGGCTCCCTCCACCTTGAGTTATCCAATGGAAAGTCAATATTCTCTATATCCGCAGGCATCTCCGACTGAACTTTGATAACACCATGTTGACTTTATTTTCAACTTCCTTTTGTTGACACTATCACCTAGTTTCTCGACATTACTTCCCCAGATATCTAGCTGGTGCAACACCGCGTCTCTCTCCACACTTCCCGACCCTTCTTCGAATCTCTCTTTCACTCCCCCGTTCTCTTTCCCTTTCTGCTTTCATCGACTGCACATCAAATTTCGTGGATAGCTGTGACTCATCCTGGACTAACAGATCCGTCGTAGACAGTTATCGGCACCCATAAGGCAAGTTGTGTATTATTCCTGCCTCAACTTCCTGTTCAGGTTGTGATGTCCGACACCAGTTGCTTTATGGGTTCTTGCGAACACGGCAATTTTACCGTTCTTCAGCATCGCTTTTATCTACGCTCCTACGTTCATCCGGCTAGCCATACCTTACTCGTCCCGAATTCGAAACCGATTCGCAATAGCCGCTCCGACTCTCTCCTGTTTAGTTCACTTAAGCACTGTCCAGACTTTTTGTTTTATCACTGCAATTGTGTGAACCTTGAACTTCAAAATTGCGACTACCTCGCATTAGCGTGTATTGCTGTATTCTCCGATCATGTCTTATGCATGTGTCTGAACCATGATCAAGAAGTATACCTTTAATATTATTAATATTATTATTGTCAAAGTTAACCACTCCTCAAGCAGAACCCGGTTGCAAATGAGGTACTGAATAGGTTTTTCCGTGGCCCTACCGCCGCTGATGCTAGTGGTTTCAAGAACACATGATGGACGCATTTCGGGCCCGCCGCTGTGGTATTTACAAGGTGCCTGATATTGCACAGGATCTCATTCTCCCCTATCGGGCAGTCTTCCATGGCAGCCGTTGCCAGAGAAAAAACCTCTAGACACCTTGACCCTTGTCCAACCCCGTATAGCCTTTGGAAAAATCTACTCGAGTGATCAACCTTCTCTTGGTCTGTGGTCTCGGCCCGTCCCCATTCAACTATGACTCCCCTTTTTCGCTCCACGGGCCACAATTCGACTGCACTTATGCGTGAAGTGTCTTTGTTTTCGTTTTGGCGTTCCTGGACAACGTCTTCCCACAGCTCCCCTCACACCCTATTAAAAAGCGGCCGAATACTGAAGGAGACCGAGGTGTCCTTTTATCACCTTCCCCTTTTTCGCTTCGCTTGCTTTCTACAATCTGCATTTCGTACCTGACCATTCCATCACGCTGGTACTGCTGTTCCTCGGACTCTCGGAATCGGGGCCATCTCATCCGTTAGCCTCGGGAGGTCACCCTTTACCTTCTTCCAATGTGCTTAGACAGTTCATTCTCCCGATTCCACGCCCCAGTTTAGCAGCAGGGCTCCCATCAGGAGATCATCTTCACTGGTCCCGGAAAACGTTCCCCTCAGTTATACCCGTATACCTGTAGGGCCGTATTTGGTGTAAGTAACTGCATGGTGGCTTTTGCCTAGTGGGGCTTGCTTTTTCATGTTTGCAATGTCATCCGGGTAGCTTGTTACCATGAGTCCAGCTCTAATGCTGCCTGTCCAGCCCTCGTCTCTCGACGGACATGCCGGACAAGAGCTTTGTCATGCCATATGACTGCAGCTTCTATCAAAACCATCCCAGAAAAGCTGTCCCGGTTGACCAGTAAACCACCGGGATTTTGAAGTCTCCCAAAAAAGAAGCATATTCTGACCCTCCATGGCGGCTGCGAGATACTTTCGTGTTCCTCTTCTTCCTCGCCTTCCTTCGATGGTCCCCTGCAAACCCGAGACTCGGCTGGTTTATACTCCTCTGATTGCGCTATAACCTGGACCGCCCGTACCTTTTGGAGTCGCTAGCCGGCCTTCATAAGAGCAGTTGTATTGGCCCACTACAATCAGCGTGGCCCCTTCTTCGAATCTTCCATCCCGTCTATCTACCCTGACCACGATGAAGTTTCTAGGGCGAGATGATTCACCTTCTCGTCCGGCCGCATCCGATTTTCTGTGACTGCGATAGAGCCCATCGTATGCCTGAGCCCCCTCAGCTCACCCTTTTTATTTCTTGCCCCCTTTGCGTTCGCGAAAGCAGCTTGCATTTCAGCCATCCTGCAGCTGGGGCCAATGCCAGAGGAGGCAGAGTAGTCTCCGGTTTCTAGTCCAGGGCATCTTTCCCTTTTTGACAGAGATGCTCCCATATCCTCCCGACAGTGGCTTGTCGGGGTACTTCCCTGCAACGGCCCCTGGCCATAAACTCCGGGGAGCCTGCTGCACCTACTGGTATGTTGAAAACTACTGGCTCTCACTTCGTCATTTAGCCTTAGATTTATGCAATTCAAAGTAGTCGAGATAAAGGCTCCTCCTTCCGTGCTCACCATAAGTCGCTCACACGTGTTCGGAGCAATCATCTGGCTCCACCATCACGGTACCCTGAGACACATCCCCTGTCCTACTCGCTCCTGCGAGAAACTTATCACTGTGTCTCATGTTTGCGAATTCTGCTAGCACTGGCCTTGGAGGTGTCCTGCCTGCCTCTTGCCGCCTTCCTAACCGAAAGGATCGTTTGATGACCACTTGTCCCGACAAGTCCATTATCCTTAACAAGTTTGTTATATGATATCGCATTGCTGCTCCCTTTGTCTATCCTCCGAGTACGGGCTCCGGCATCCCTCTGATAACGATACCTCTACATCTCCTCAGAGCAACGTCGTTATTCGTCATTGGTTTCTGAAGAGTAGTCGAAAGATACTGCCTTACACCTTCTGTTGCCTCCATCCTGACTCCATGCGGTGCAGTCTTACTCTTAGATGCTCCGAGATATCCCAGCATAGAATTCGCCTTATTTGGAGTTTCTGTGATAGAACCATTGGTACTACACTTCTTATATTCCATATGTGTTACTGCTGGAGATCCGTCCCCTCAGCCGAAAACAGTGTACCTCCCATTCTGGTTCTCTCCGTCTTTCTTAACTGATTCATGATTATGACCAAATTCGGCAAGATTGACGGCCTCGTCCTTGGCTGTGCTATATACCAACTGGACTGCCTGCTTCCTCTGCTTGATATAAGCCCTGAAATTGATCTTTCGTCAAGGGTAGACCCGTATTAGTTTCCGGTGTTCAAAATATACTGTGTATATTTCTTCCGTTATCACCTTGCACTTGAGATAATACCATGTCTAGCAGGAGTCGTACTGTGTAAACTCCGTATCCACCTCATCTTTTTGTCTCACCCCGCCTCACCGGGAATTGCCCACGGGTGATCTCAGAACCACAGCAGCGAATGACCCTGCAACCCTCGCTTCCTGAGAGGTTGGATGAGAGTTTTAAAAGCTAGCCCTCAAGAACGAGAGTACCTAGGATAGATGGGCTTAAAAGCTAGATGCTGAAGTGGTCCTTCCACAAGCGGTATTAGCAGAGCGACTCGCTTTTAGGGAGTTTGTCATGGCAGGTGCAGTATTCTTGTCTTATTCGCAAAGCTGGAGAAGCTGCTTTGTTCCCACTTCCCGCCTGCCTTGGCGTTTAACAGGGGTATTTCAGACGGTTTTCGCAATGTTTTGTTGAATTCTGGGATGTTTTTGACTACTCCCATCAAGTCCTTCTTCCTTGATTCCCGGTTAGCGACTTGGTCCGGCCGTCCTTTTGTCCCTCTTCACCGTTTGGAGCAGCACCCGGTCTCTTACCATTTTTCGGGCTAGAGATAGGTAAAATACTGATAGATGGGGCCGACAAAAAGGCATAGGCGCTGCTGCAAGTATATAAATAAACTCAGAAAGCATGTTAAGCCAGCCAAGTTCCATCAGTATCTTAAAATCTCCACCGACCTGACAGACACCACCCCAACCGGCGGTGCATCTACGCTTTGACTACGCTGCAAGCAATGAAATTTCCCAGTACGTTCATTGATGCTCTCGGCTAGACAAGCTCAATCTCATGTCCCCCGAGTGTGGAAGCCCTCGGCAATACTAACGACAGCTCTGTTGGGATAGATAGTCCTTTAATTTGTTTGAAGGCTTCAGTAAGTTCCCTGCAGAGCCTTCTACTTTTCATGGAGAGGAGCTTCAGTGCCGCTAATCCCTGTGAGTACTTTTTGTCCCTGAGTCCCGGTAACATTCTAGTGAAGCATAGCTGAACTTTCTCAAGAACAGCAGTGTCCCGCACGAAAGCCGGGGCCCAGGTTTGGATACGATATCCCAGATGTAACCGAACTAGTGTTGTGTAAAAAGAAAACAACATGAAAGATTCCTTGGAAGCCACAGAGCGCAATAGTTGCTGGAGGACCCCTTTTAGCCCTAACAGCGGCAGCCAGAAACTGTGGAGATGACTGCTATCAATTGTTCATCAGCCCTCCAAGGTCAGTGATAACTGTAACCTTCTTAATTGCTTTTGGGTTTCGTAGCTCTAGGCGCATTTGTTCTCCGCCGATGTTCGGGGTGAGATGCATACGCTTCTCTTATTCAGAGGCCAAAGCCACAGTGGTGCGGGCGTGGACCCCATTCATGTCCTCCTGAAGTGATGCGATTCCGGATTCGTCCACCAGCTTTGGGTCGTCCGCGGACACGCAGCCTGGGCTTTGTATACCCTCTGATAGGTTGTTGACACATCTGAAACAGGAGAGGACCCAGGGCTGATTACGGAGGGGCCACCCTGATAGCCGTAGCTCTCGAAAACTTGCTCTCCTCCACCGTAAAGTAATACTTTCTGTATGTTATATATGCTCGGGTCCATTCCGGAGCCTGAGGAGCAACAGCCAGTGCTTCTTTTTTGCGCAATAGAAGCCGATGGTTTGTCGAGTCAAAGGCCTTTTGGAAGTCCAGATAGCAGACCTCGAAGCATCCATCACTGTCTTACCTGGCCCTTATGTAGTCCAAAAATGACAGCAAGTTAGACAAGCACCGTTTATTTCTGACAAACCCACGTCGCCTGTTAGAAACTATCCTACTTTCAGCCAGGTGACTGGCCTTGTAGTTCGTAATCAGCCCCCCATTATATTCAGTGAAACAAGTAGCAGACTGACCAACCGATAGTTTTGTGCTTCTTCCATCAAACCTCCATTGTGTAGTGGGACGAACTCGGCCGTCAGCCAGCCCCCAGATAGGTGCTTGTTTTTTGACGATCTAAAGTACGGGCGGGCAAGGGTGGCCGCCTTTAGCCGGGCAAGAGGGCGTAGAACCGAAGCACTGATGCCAACTGAACCGGCTGCCTTGTATACTTTACCACCACTCAGGGCTTCTTCTACTTAGTCAGCAGAAACAAGGACTGATGACATTACCTGTGGCCCAGTGGGAGGGTGTTTGCAAGCCGGGTTCAGTCCATTGTCTCTCTGGTGCACTACTTCGAAAACCCCTCATGTTTTCTCGGTCTTGGAGCTACTTCCGAGCGCTTGGTTACCATCCCGATCCCTAAAGAAACCCACAATTACCGGCACGGCCTAGTTTGTGTGGACATGCCTTTCGCAGGCTTTTGGTCACGATTAAGCATTCCTGGCTAAGGTGAACTCATAAGACCACCTGCATTGCCTTTGGGCCCTGATTGATAACTACTGGGTCATTCCTAACGGTAAGTATCTCCCGTCGCGTTCTGTCTGCTGGTACTGACACCGCGCCCCGTGTTTTCGGCTTTGGGCCCCAGTTGCCTTGAGGGTTCATCGAGAAGCTCTCCTCTTCCTGTGGGTTTTGCGAGCTGGCGCAAAAGGCCCCGTGATCGACAGAAGATCGTTCCTGAAAGCTGTTTATTCTTTTTATGTCAGTGCTTGGGCTGCGATGACCAGGCCCTGCAGTTTGAGCTCAGCTCAGTCCGGCTCACCTTGCACGGGAGAGGTGACGGACACGGTCAAACGAGCCTCCGGAATCACTGCGGCTGTAAGCACACTGGTTAGGCGCCCACCACTTCGCAGTTCATCTCTTCTAATACCCTCCAAAACAGAAGGCAAACGTAAAACCTCAAATCCCGCCAACCTCGAGAGTCATCATGCACCATGAGCTTTCGCTGAGTCATTATTCAGCCAAAGGAAACGTTCAACAATGAAACTCATGGGACTGACGTTATTGTTCCCTTCCGTCAGTCCGGAGACATGCTACCAGTTCACTGTCAAAAACGATTTCTTTCACTTACGACCTAGGGCCTCTTAAATGCCTGAAAGGTCCCCGGTTCAATCGCTTGATCCAGCAGTTTATTCCAGTAGCTTATCACCCCGTTGCCAAAGAAATAAAATCTACCTATCAACCTAGATCGAACCTCCGCCAGTTTCTTCCCGTAACCTATTGTTCGGGAGTACGTTGCCGTACTGGACAGACTCTCCGACTTAAGCCCTGGAAACTCTTTCATTATCTCATGTTTCTAAGGGGTCCCCCGTAGTCCCTCCGTTCCACAAAGACAAGCTTGAAATCCTGTTGTTTCTGTTGGCAATTCTTTCTCCTCTGACTCTCATCTACGCTCGCAGCAAATGTGCCTTCTACAAGCAGGCGGCTTCGCTTTTGTAGAATGGCAAACTTGCCTGGACACAGTTCGCCAAAAGAGTTCTAACTACAGACATACACTGGCGTGAAAGCCTTTGGTCACCTGCCAGAGAAAGCTGTTCTCAGCCTGAATAGCTCACCGTGTGCCCCTTATGCAGCTGCCGCACATCGATCCGACCACTTAAGGTCGGGAGTCACCAAAATCGCAACATCTTAAACCTGTTCAATGTCTCCACTACAAATGGGCCTCGATCGTGAATATCTGCCAGGCTTTCCGCAGTCCGTGATAACAAGCGGCTATTCCCAGCATTAGGAGGTAATCCCCACCTGTGTGCCCAGTTTTGAACGGCAGCTATGCTTCTGCTCAGCTACTTCCCTCCTTGAGCCCCTCCTAACTTAATATCGTCTGCAAAAGGAAGCTTGATGACTGTAGGGCTGAGGTTAGATCATTTATAAACGGGAAAAAGTAGCGCTCCTAGTACGGATCCCCGCGGTTCGCGAGAACTCACGAGAATTCACGGGCCTGGTAACCTTGATTCTCCAGCCTCTCGTGCTCTGCCCTCAGGGTAGCTTCTCAGTGTCGCACAAGAATCCTCGGAAGTTGCTATACATCCTCGATTACTAGGACCTGTTTTGATGCTATCTGGTATCCATGTTTGGCTGAAACATCTGTGTTTTCCGTTATTTTCGTAGAAATCCATATATCGGAAACAGGGCTGGGAACATAGCGATGATTTCGCTTCTGGTACGTAGTGCAACAACTTCAGTGTTATAAACTGAAGCCCCACTCAGCTCTTGTTCCATTCGTGAGTGTGAATTGTATACAGATGCACATGTGGCGGTTACTGTCGATGGGGTTTTCACGAACGTCATATTTTACAACTTCCTCTAATTTTCTTCATCCTTCATCGTTACTCTTCATCTCTTTTCTAGCATTTTCTTCAGACTCACGTTCCCTTCCTTCGTTCTCCTCTTTTTTTCACTTCTGTTGCTTTAATGGTGCTTCTAGCCGAGGAAAAGAGGGTGTACAAGCCAAGCCCTCAGTATTTCCACTTGGCCTTGTGATGGGTGACAAGCTCGCAGAATGAACTATCCATATTTAATCCCGACATCAACTCTCTCAGTTTGAACCCCTTCGGGTTTCTTGTTCCATCTCCGACCAGCTCGATGATGCCAAACTCCGTCGTCCATACTCGTTTCCGAAGTTTATCCGATGTGACTTCCGCTGTGTTTTAGATCTTTCTTGTTGATACCTGAACCGATTAGCACCTGCACCTGGTAACCTCCAAGAATAGTATGAAGGCTAAATCTCACTAAAACCAACTCCTTGATGTCTACTCATGTATTCATTGCAAACCACCCAGGTTTCCAAGCGCCCACTTTGTTTTTTAGCCCAAACGAGGCCTGAGCACGAGCTTTTTACGCGGTAGCTCCAGGCTTCAACCTCCAAACATAACTGCCCAAGGTGTAAAACACCTGTAGTCAGTACACCAAGAATATAAAACTCCCCACAGTCCAGTCTAGCCGCTGATGGCCGGAGCGAAACCAAAAGATCGTCTACCTCCCACGCATAAAAGGTAGTACTTTATAGGGTTTCGTATCTAAACCTAGTAGTATAGTATAGTATAGTATAGTATAGTATATTTCTTGACCGTGGTCAATACACATGCACAAGGCAAGATCAGAGTATACAGCAGTACATGTCGATGTGAGGTATTCATAAATTCTAAATTTATAAATCACACAGCAACCGAAATACACCAGTAAATTCATGTAGTGTTTGAGTGAACAAAAGTGATAATGGTTGAGGCGGAAATTCCAAATCGGTTCCGAAATCGCTGGGGGCGGTGTGGATAGCTGGGCAGTCGTGGGATTGCTGATATGAGCGATAATTGGACGGTCACTAACGAGTAACCGGGCGGAAGAGATGCCAAAGAACATTGTTAGAAGTAAAGCAAGCATGGGGCTTCCAACGTGCAGTCAGAGATGCCAGCGGAATATTTGAAACCGATCCCGCATTGGGTAACTAATTGTGTGAGAAGCATGTGAAATAAAGGCAAGTGAGTCCAAGGTGATAATAAAACGGACCTTTTGTGCAGGTGATTACAGTGTCATATGGAAATTCAAATGAAGGCGAAAAGCTTCGCAGGGACTTCAGTGAACTTTTGAAGAGCATGAATGGTGTATGGACGTATAACGGACTTTTAAAGAAAAGCAGTCAATGAAACGGATTAGTGGAGACAAACGTCAATGGTTCGGCCAGGCAGAAGTTGGAAGAGTGTAAATTTTTTTGTGTGATAGAAAAATGGTAACGAAATTATGGTTGGTTGCAGATGGCTGGTATTCTGTTCCGTAAAGACCTTGGTTGCAGGTGGTGGCAGGTAGAATGTTGAGGGAAACAGGTAAAAAAGGACTGGTTTGACGAAGTTGACAGCTGCGAGGGCTGGGTTCCGGTCATTGGTTTCGTACTGCAACGCGGGAAGAATTGAACTGTTGGGTTGGATTATTTGGGAATAGACGTTGAGCGGATGTGTTGATGGTTGGTGTCAGGAATCACCTCTGCGATCCGGTGAGACTTTCATGAGGTTTTGTTATTCCGTGTACGGTGCCTCACCACTACTTCTATTCCACTAATTGTGTGGGTACACAATCTGCCATGGCCCTACTAACATATCTCCGAAGGCAAAAACCTCGAACAAAGTACTAACTGAAATTACACTTAGAAGTGATGCTCACCATTTCGTACAGCCCTTTAGTTCGAGACCTTGGTCTCCATTATTCTTGTAGCTTTAGGTTTTCTGAGTATGTTCCACTCCAGATTGCAAAGACCAGAAGAACCACTGGTCTCATCTCCAGAACATTTCGGCTAAATGATTGCAAACTGCTCACTTACAAGTCTCACGCCAGGCCTCTCCTTGAATACTGTCCCATTATCTTCACCAACATGACGAAATCCGACCGCATTTCTCTGGAGTCCGTGCAACGCCAATTCACCAAACAATTAGTAGGCTTTTCCTCCAGTCTGTGTTACAAGGATCGATGCATCCTACTCAATCTTGACCCTCTATGGTTGCGTCGCATGAAGCTCAATTTGTGCTTCCTGTTCAAGCTGTACCACCGTACGGCCTTTTCGTGTACCGAACCCATTCGTCTCACTCCCTCCACGAATTATGCTCTACGCCATCGGTCAGTGCAGCTCTCTATTCCTAGATCAAAACTAGCGTTAAGATCTAACTTTTTCCTTATAAAATACTCAAAGTTATGGAATAAACTCCCGCTAAACATCCGCGAAAGTCTCTCAATTTCCCAGTTCAGAGGCTCGCTGGATCACTTCTTGACTGTTCCCAATGTGATCCTTCTTACCGGCCTGACCGTTACCGAAGAGGTGGCCTACGAAAACGGGTTTGATTACTAGGATTACTGCACTAGAACTTTCATTTCTCACCCGATGACAAACGCCAGGGCAACAATTCTCTTTTACGTTATATTGCTTACAATCTATACTACTGTAGCCACAGTTTGCTGACTTTTATAACTATACCTAGTTTAATGCTTGCCGGTTCTCCTAATTTTAGACAATGTTTCTGTTCTATTGCCAACCAGTCTAAGTTTCTTAGTCTTAGATGTCTCCACAGAAAATAAGTACGTGGCTTCGGACCCTAGGACACTGAGTTCCGCCGTGTACCACTTTACTCGATCCTTTCACTCCTCTCCCGTTCACCTTGGCTACCACCACTCACCTGGGTTTTATGCCCGGCCTCAATTCGCCTTTCTTAATCACCTCATTCCAGAATCCACTATCCCAGAAGCCCACCTGCTAGTACTTACTTGGTGGCTTTTCCTCTCGTCTCACCTCTGTATCTACCATGCACCAACTACTATCATATTCTCTCTTATGCACCACACCATTTCCCATCAGCAGAGCTAAACTCATCTGCACCAGCTAGCCCGGAATGGACTCTGATGGTCTTAGGCATGGCCTGGCGCTGTATGAGACTGACACACGTATGCTAGCTTGTGCTTTACAACGTTCGTTGTCCTACTCCGTGTGTTGCATAATCCCATCCTGCATTTTCCCAGCCCATGCTAGCGAAACCCCTGATGTCAACGGCACCCATACCATTGCGTCGTTGGAACGTGGGGAAAACAGACCACCCCCAGCAGTTGCGAAAAAAGACAAATACGCATAAAATTACGATCGGGCGGAGGGGCTATGGAAAGTTCCTATATGGGCTCAACCACCCCTCTGTTAGGAAACAAACAAAAAAAAATAACAATAATAATAAAACTGAAAAAAGAGAACAGTGGAAACGAAAAAGACCTCGTGGGATCGATTCGATCTCCAAATACCACTGACATCGGGCTGTGAAGGAATTGGGCAACCTTCATCTATGGGAAAGTATCCCATCAGCTCAGACCTGATCCTGCGAAAGGGGAAACCCCACATCGCCCTTGTTCGCTCGACAAGCTTTGGTCTTCACGCTCGAGACTGACTGGGGTGACAGCGCACTGGACTCTCCACATACGCTTTCCCATCCCCCGCTCTAAGTTTCAACCACTCCATACCCACCATAAGCGCACCTAGCATGCACGTCGACGTCAAATACAATCGCTACCACAGCCCTGACCTTCAACCCATTGACCTGGACAGAGTATCGATGTACCTGACGAATAACGGCAACCTCGATGAAGCCCGGAAAAGGAAAAAAAGAGATAAGAACATAGTGGAAACCGGTCATCTTTTCCATCTATACCCCTCTATCGCCCGTCATCTTTTTTAGAAAGCGGTCTTCTCGATGTCCTAGCATCCAAGCCACGCTTAGGTTTACAACCCTACCTAACAGTAACCACTGCCTCCTGCCAACTACAATCACTATCGCAGCCTGCTCACAATTAAGTTAAATCTCTGAAATGCAGACGCAGCAGCCAACCGGGTTTACGCTATCTTGCTAGCCGGTGGTAGTACTTATCAACCCCCTGCAACCCTATGTTACTTAAGATCTCTAATTAGAACCCAGATCAAAGTACGAAATGTAACACTGACAGTCCACATAGACCCAGTCAGTTCATTATTAATTGTCGCTATTCATTATCATAACTAACAGCTGGAACCACGTCCAGACTGCTAACACCATTTATTTCAGGTTTGTCGTCGCCCACTCTCTCGGGCACCACTTTCGGTGACCAATGTCCACACTTTGACCTGTACCGACAGAGACCTTAATGGCATCTTTTATACCAAACGGGATTGCAATCGGGCCACACGACCTAAAACACCCCCAAATGCTTACAAGCAGATTGATAGACGTCTCCTAACGCAACACCTCTACTACTGATGTCACTGTTGGAGGCTTCAGAAATAACAGTTCGCAAGCAACCTTCTATTGATTGATTGACACGTCCCTTACCCCGCCTGATGAATCATACCCACGGGATGCTGCACATCGCCTTGGTCTCATGTGAAACAGTCCAATAACAGAGCCAGAATACGCAACACAGGAATTTTTTCTCATTAAAATTCGATACGTTATCCGAACGCGAGTCCACTTGTCCCTCACATCCTTGGTTCCCAACAATGATGCCGAAGATCACTGAGAATCAATAAGTCAATATATTTGTCAGCATAACAGAACAATAAGGCGCGAGCCTACAAGGAGATTTTTCGCACCGTTTTCTCTTCCAAGATTTCATTTTTCTTTCGATCGGTATCCAGCTTGAAATTGACTCTTCACCAGTTAAAGGCCTTCAAGTTGCGCTGCCTTTTTCTGAATGATAAGGGTTATTGATCCCGAACCTAAACTCACCTTATATATGGATTGCTGTTTCCTCCACATTCATCAACGTTGCCTGTCCATTTCCACAAAGTTTCCTCATGTCCCCTCGTTTCATGATGAACTCCCTCTATTAGAATCGGGAATATCCATCATTCCGGGCCAACTTCATCTCCATAGAGAGCCGCTCTCTTCATATTCACCAAAGTTCACGGTTGTACTCCCATTCATTTCTTTAACCTCTCCATTTCCATTACTTATTCCGTGCATAGAACCCGCAATAGGCCTCAGTTACCCACATCTTGCATTATTATGACTTATAACGCATCCCTAGCGCTATATTTTCACGATATATTTTGTATTTTCACGGACCACTACCAACCAGTCGAATCCGAAACCAAACCGTATTTGCCGCGCAAACCTTTATAATTTCAGTCGACTCAAACTATCTCTAGCTATATTATTTCGCTTCTGATGACTCCACTCGCTTTCTTGAAATTCGTGTATAGTTCATTGTTTTGAGTAACGTTTTACACCATGATCATGCGCTTGCGCATGCGTCTCGACCATGGTCGAGAAATATACCATTATTATTAATATTATTATTATTAATCACCCGCCGGTAATCATCTGTCAAATAATGACCGAACTGTCAACATGATCCAGGGAAAACTCATCTATTCCTCCATTGCCCTTATATCACATCAAATGTTGTTCACCCACCTCTCGTAAAAACAAATCCTGACAGGCAAAAAGAACTCCGCCGCACCTCGACTTAAGCAGCTTGCAGCCGCTTATTTACTAAAAAACCACGGCTTATCCCCGTCAATACGCTCCCTTCCTGCCTCTGCTATAGACAATTGACTTTAGAGCCCTGTGCGGGGCATGAAGCATGTGCCACCGAGCGCTAAAATGAAGCCTCACCGTTGCCCTATTGAAACACCTAGCTCACTATATGTTCCCTCCATTTGCCTTTGTAACCCATAGCTGGAGTCAGTTCCAGAGTGCCGACCTCCCCAAGAAACTGTGGCCTTGATTACTCCCATGAAGTTGTAATCGCTGGATCCCTATTGATACGATAGTCATCACCGCCAGCAGGAACATTTTCCAGGATGCCGCATATCCGGTTTCCTTTCAGGTCATGCCGGTTGCTTGAGTGGCCGTCGGTTCACTTGGGGTTATTCCCGGGCAAACGCACGGACGAAGTGAACCAGACTGATCGAGTCGGACTATTTTCCGAGCTGGATGGCCATCGTTCAAACTTAAACCCAAGGTTGCCGATGATATATAGAGCCTCTTACATCGCAAGCCACTGTGATTTCAATAGTGTTTTCCGGGTAACAAGCCCCGGTAGCAGTTTCGCCGGGCCATAAGTGTGGATTCTCGACATCAAAGGGCGTCACCCACTGTCCCAACAGTTACTTGCAGTATATCCTCTTATCGGTCGTTGTGGTTCCCAAATCATGACCGAGATTCTACCACTTCCGATGCATGTTCAGGCTACCTTCCCCTTTTCGCCAACCAACGCCATCTCAGTCCATTTTTGACTGCTACCCAATCACTTTCCTCATAAACAGCCAGTAGCACCTGGTGAACCCGCCTATGTTCAGGCACTGGTTCGTGCTCTGCTGTCAGTGGCAAACATGACCTCTATGACACAAAGTACCAGCAGCTCGCTGTTGGCCGAAACTTTTCTATTCTTTTGTTGTATATACAGAAAAGATTATTCTTACTTCCAACAAAATCCTCTGCCGCCTCGGGCCAGGTTCTTTGCAAATCGCTGCCATGAGACTGGCTTACCCACATTTCATCTCCTCATTGCTTCGTCGCTTCTGCTCCACCTTTCCGATACAGCTGACCGCCTTCTCAATGAACTCTCTTTGAAATACCCGGCTAAGCGTCCAGCCATCACCCACGCTTATTTGACAGCTCAACAATTTCCTCGTGAAGTATTCCTCTCCATGCTCACTTTCAAATATAACGTCTCTCTTCATAGAGCAATGGGATTACTTAAAAAACACAACTAAAATAAATTTATTTGACCTCACAGGCTCGGTCCTTATTTCTGTTTCCATACGTCTGCCCACCAGCCTAAGGATTTGTTCAAAAGAAATCGGCGAAGTACGACTCGATACGCCGCTGAAGTTGCTGACTGATGATTTGACGTTGGCTTTACTCTCCACCGTGTCCGGATATTTAATGGTGGATATCTCCCTCCGGTCCTTCAATATCGATCCTCATAGCAACCACCTGGTGCGTACTTGCGTTTCTGTCTATACATCCCAACTTTTCTCTGATCTCTTGGTGAACAATTGTTTAAACCATTCTTGTATATACTAAATCTTCCTCACTCTTCAATAACTCTTTAGCCTACAGCTATGCGTTTGGCGAATTCTCCACAACGCCCAGCTCCCGAAACCGAGACCGCTTTGCTATACCCGCGTTAACCATTCACACCTTAGTCCATTTAAACACTATCTAGTTTCATTTTACTATCACTGGGGTGTACAAGCCCTACATTTGAAATTCGTGAATATTTCATACAGCTGTTTTAAGCCAGAATAAGTAGGATATATGGAAAGCCTGGCGATTTCACCCCAACAATGCACCATACTCGAACACTCGATTATCAAACAAGCCCCAGGAGGGAACCATTCATGTTTTCATCATACCAAACCAAGCACCCTTTAACCGCCTCCGCGACACTCTATTGAGGACACTGTTCCAAAAGCCGTATTCGGGGCTTCGAATGGGACATCTTGGTACTGCTTGGCTATATGCTTGTCCAGTTGCCTTCTGAACGACTGCTTGCTGGCGGCATCAACCACTTGCGCTGGTAGCAAGTTCCACGGGCGGCTCGCACGTACCGAGTAACGGTATTCCCTGGCCCTCAGGGTGGATGTTGCCGCTCCAGATTTGGGGAGTGACTGCACAGCCATGAAGTGGGCGCTAACGTGAACATGCTCCGATTAGGGTGCCAGACTGAGCTTTGGGTACCCTAAAGGGGAATTAGACACCCTCTGGTCCTTCGGTGTTCCATACTGTATGGATTCAGATAGAGTAATCCGTCGGGGTAAGTCGTGCTGTATAGCCCTCGCGTGCTCTTCGTGGCTTTCAGCTAAGCCCTCTTGATTGTGCTGATGTCTCGCCGGAGTACCTATGGATAGGCCTTGAAGCTTATCCCTAAGTGCGATCTGACTATTGTCCTACAGTGTTTTTGGACCGCTTTAGGCTTAAACCTACCCAGTGTAAGACACTTTTGAGCAATTCGTGGCCAAATTCGCAAAGGGGTCCCGAAATCAGAAGAAGACTATCCGTGAAATTCTACAATACCAGATTATCAAATGAACAATGAAAAAAACAAGTACAAACCTCAATTATTCAATCACAGGTACTCATAAAGCGAGAACCAAGTTGCGGCTTACGAGAAAAGGGCACGGGCGTCACGCGGGTCCGGAAAAAGGATATGACAGAGCAGCGCGCTGGAGGCGAAAAAACAAACCTTAGTTCGTAAGAGCAGACTGCATAAAACAAGTCAATAGTGTAAATAATTGAATGATGTTAGGGAAACATGGAACTACTGTTTTTTTTTTGGGGGGGGGGTTCCACGACCGATCGTTACGCCGCCCGCCAAAATCCTCCCGAATGTGTAGCAGAATCATAGGCTTGGAATAAGGGTGCTGATTCTTTCTACCTACCCGGACCCTTCTGTCAGTGCGCGTACCTAATACATTGTAGTCAACGTTCTGCTCACGATCGCACTCGATCCGGCAGCAACACCGTCGCGAGGTTACCCTACGTTGTCCATGAAAACTGCTGATAGATGGCAGGCTTGGGGCGAAACATAGGTACTGCCCTCCGGTGAGCCGTTTACCCTCGGCCGAGTGTGCTTGCACGAGTGTGTGCTTGCTTGGGTGTCATGGGTGAGGACGCACTTTGGTATATGGGCGAATAGTAACAACCATCACTTACGGGGGATATCTTCCATGATGTCAGGTACGAACGAGGAACAATCAGCCCTTCTGCGTGTTTTTATAGGAGTCCCGAAGTATAAACGCATATTATGTGTGTGATTTTTCTGTGCCTGGGTGTATGATACAATCACACCTACTACAGCGTAAGCGAAGAGACTTTTGAAAAGTCAACGAAAAACAGTAAGCACTGCAAAGTGTTTGATAGAAGCCATGAAGCATAAATGTGTGTCATGTAAGTTTGCATGTGACAGGGTGTATGATGGAATCGCAACTATTACCGCACATGGTAAAAGCCGTCTGCAAAGTCAAAGATAAATGGTAAGCACTGCAACGTGTTTGATTGAGGCCAAGAAGTATAAAGGTGTATCACGTAAGTGTGTATGCCTCTGGGTGTAAGATGGTTCAATGCGTCATTGGGCAGCAAATGTCCCACAAACGGCAGGTTCCTTTACCCACCTCAACGACGGATGAGGAATAGTCTACCGGGGTTTTGTGATGCCGGCTGATCTGTCTCCACTCTCGAGGAAGCTTATACTGTGTACGTCGCGGATTAGCTTTCAGTTGGCGGTCTTCACCTTGACAGCTCTTATAACCTCGTTAGAGCTTTCGATGGTTTCCACGACAAAGCCCGTAGGCCAGGTGCTGAAATGAGCGTGTTCGTCGGCGATCATCACTGCGTTCCCAACCTTGAACGGTCTTGCTTTGATTAGCCACTTTTGTCTAGCCTGTGGAGCCGGTAGGTATCCCCGCAGCGATCGCCTCCAAAAAACCTCGGTAAGATAGTTTGCCTGCTTTCATCCACGGAGGTAGCTCCCGCGAAGGCTTGTCGGCACTCAGGAGCCCACGTTCGACCTTAACGTCAATAAGTCGCTCGGGGTGGGCGCCAGATTGGTTGGTTCGCCAATGGCCACTGGAACTAGTGGGCGGTTTTTCCGAATTCTCTCGGCCTCAATCGTGATAGTGTTCAACGTTTCGTCGTCGGGCAGCTGTTGCTCAATGATCGACAGCAATATTCGCCTGGAGGACCGGATCCGGCGTTCCCATACGCCACCGCAATGACTCGTCTGCGGGCGATTGAAGTGCCATCATATGCCATAGACCGCGGTTCCATTCTGTAGCTCGTCCCTGTTCATACTTTTGTGCCAACGCTGCAGTTCTCAATGAGCTCCTAAGAAGTTCGACCCATTATCTGAGTATATATCCGCTGGCAGGCCTCTTCGGTTGATAAATTTTTGTAAGACCCGGATGAAAGAGTGGGTCGACATCGAATGCGTAGCTCCTGAGTGCACTGCGCGTGGCTTCATGCATGCCACGTTACACCCGCATCGCTTCTCCAACCTTCTTCCACATTTGATCCATGAGGGCCCGTAGTAATCCATTAATGAGTTTTGAACTTAAATGTTTCAAGTTGCCTTTCGGGAGTGACATTTTTTCGATTGGCCTCGATTCTTCGGCCCTCTCGATCTCTCGAGTGAAAGCCTCCCGTTGTATCATCTTGAATGAGTGGTGCTCTGCGGCTCGTAGTTCATCTGGATCTATCGAACCCACTCGTATCGGGCTGAGAGGGCGGATAATTTTCATGACCAGTAATAATAAAAATAATATTAATTTATTTCGGAGACACTCGAAGCATATCTGATTGCATAACCATATGGTACAAGTGAAGTCACGAAAAGAATCCTCGGATATTCAGTTGGGTATATGCAGCGCAAAACAGTGTATAGGCTTTGGTGGTCGAATGATTGAATTCCCGGCAAATTCGAATTTGAAGGTAAGGTGGACACATCACCTATTAGCTAGTGGAGCTGGCTCCGCGGTCAAGATTCGCAATGAAATAAAGTTGTAACGGAGTAAAACCGCGCATTGTTTCGGTAACCATCGCTGTAAGGTTGCAGGGGAGAGTACGCCGACAAATTCCTTCAAAAAAATCAAAGAAAAGTCGAAAAATTCTCAATGATGGACATGCACGTGAATCAGTAGCTCAAAAGACCCGGAAAATAGCATAAATATAATGCCGACGGAGTTTCGAGGGGTTCTCTAAGGAGGAGAATTGAGTAAATAAAGCAGAGTCCAATTTAGCTCTGAACTGGTACTTAATATTTATCAGGAGGTTTTGGAAGACACATCCACAGAGGGTGTATGTAGATGCCCGAGCCTAAAAATTTGGTAAAGCAGAGTGAGGAAAGTTGACGGGCAAGTGAAATACTGTTGGAATAAGGGGTTCGTCTTGGGTAGCTAGTGAACATAGGCGGACAACCGGGCGGACTGAGTTGATATACGATGATCTTATGAGGTCATATGTTGGTGGTGGATAAGTGATACCGTCAAAACATGTAGACGACCGCTTAGCGGGATATACTGGAAACAGTCTAACATGGGGCCTTTGGGCAACAACCGGAAAGTCATTAACTTGGCACAAGTATAGCTCATTTCCAGCAAAGGTTTGAAGAAATTGCCTTCGAAGTGATCTTCGGCATAGATGCCCAATCGTGAAAGACTGATGGAAAAAAGGAAATAGGTGATAGGTGGGCTAAATGTTATTTGACGGTCGGTTTAGCGGAGGTGACTCAATAATCATGGTAAAATGTGATACATTTATGGATTTGTCTGGGTTTGTTTTTGAATAGCATGGGAGCATCTGAAGTTGGTAAAAGGTGGGCTCGGGATAATAATATTTGTATATTTTGGATGCGCCCGAATCATGCTAGAATGCATTATCAGATGATTATAGTGATGCCGGAATGACAATTCACGAAAGGGTACAACACGTGCATGCAGAGTATCAAAGAGAGTGTTACAGTGAACTAAAACTGCAGTAATGCCCGGCGAATTCGAAGGTCAGGGTCGAATGATGTCAGTTAAAGGTCTGGAGTATATGCGTAAGTGGTATATGAAATAATTACCACTAGTGGAAATTCGAACGTATTCAAAGGATATGTTTTTGGCGCGCTACAGAATATGAGAGGCATGTGGATAGAAAGCTCGTCGAAACGTTCGGTGATTTATTCACTTTACGACAGGTATGTCAAGAAGTATTAACATGGAAATATATCAGTCTGCAAAGATGGTAGTATGTAAATTGGTGGCTGTATGCTGGAGGAATCATATATGTGGAAAACAATTGCGTATTTCTCGAGAGGGAGACTACCAAGGTGATGGTGGCAGGGAAAGGCCGGAGGTAAACAGGTGAGCTTGCGGCAAATTGTTAACTTCATGTATGGTTTGTATGAAATGTCAAAGCGGAAGTGGAAGACTAATCAATATTGACCGTGTGGTTAAATCCATTATACAGGTGTTCAGTTCTGCGGGAGGGAAGGTAGAGTAATTCACAGGTTAGTACACGTCAATAGATAAACGCTGTGTGGAGTGTACCATGCAAAAATGACAGATCAATAAAACTGCCCAAGTATATCGCGGAAAGCGGCAGCGGATCAACGAATATAGAATTAAAATGTATCAGCCGGTGCAGATGGTGGTGTGATTTAGAGGCTGGATACGGGGTCATTTTCGGTAAGATAACACGAATGCAACATCTGTAAGATCAAAGGTGTCGATAACGGTGATGGTATAGTAAGTAGACGGTGAGGGTCACATTTCTAATGACCAATTTGACAGGTGTAACAAATGATGGGAACGGAGCGGCGATGCAGCATGGGAAGTGTATCGGATACGTTCAATCGTGGAGGGAACGCAGTGATCCGCAGAGCCCGAACGCTCGGTGCAACAGCATTGCGGATGCGATCGGATGGACCGATGAAGAGTGCAGGTAGGTATTAATTACTTCGCTGCCCACTGGAGGGCTACTGAAAGATATGTCAGCGCCGGACGTTTTTTCGTGACCGATGAAGCAATGAACAGTGACAATGAATGTGCCAGTGTTTGAACAGCATTAGCGGGTTATAACACAGGACGGGCATAATGACATATGGGATTAAAATGAGTTGTATGAATGCAGTGAGATCGAGTAGTTCAGGTTCAAGAAGTCTGATGGTGGGAATCTTGGGGAAAGCGATCGTGAGACGAGCGAAAATGAAGTCGTGTGTAAATCTCGTTTGTTCTGTTTAGCAAGAGAGGTTCCAAGTTATTCCTGGGATGAAGAAGGCGACAATCGTCCTTAGGGGGTGGGTTCTGAAAACAAAACGGAGAAGGCTGCAGTCTGGCAACTCTACCAGATGTGGGTTAGGGGGGAAAGACAGAACACCAAAATCATGCCAGTAACAGAAATGGGTGGTCTTGACATTGAGGTCTGGTTTTTTGGATTGAACCACGCACGGAAAGCGAAGAAGACCAGTACTAGCGACTAATTATTGTGAGGCTTAGTGAGAATTACCAACAAAGCAAGGAGGCGAGAATGGGCAACACCGGGGGCAAATACTTATGTGTAGTTCGATGAATGGTTTATGGAAGACCACGTGGATTGTGGCGGTTCGTTCATCAGAACGAGGCCTGGGATCTCATGTGTTGAAATAGGGTATCAACGAGTGAATAGGTGGAGCATGGATGAGACTGGTACCTTGAGGACAATATTATATATGGTACTAGGTATTTTCTAGCATTATAAATGCTTTTATACCTGGCGGCAGCTGATTAAAAAAAGAACCTAACCGACTATGGTAAAATCTGACAGCATGAAAAAAGAATCACCGGAGTAACGGTGGCCAGTAGGGGGTCGTGGTCAGAAGAGTTGAAAATAGGAAGTGGCTACACTGCTTTTATTTGCTAACTATAATACAAAATGCTTCTTACCATCCGTCGGTAATAACTGTCTACTGAACAGAGCTGTTAAGCTTTTGGTTAGTATCCCAGGCCCAGTTCGTAGGCTCTGGTAATAGACATGTAGGGATCATGCATTCGGATGAGTTTTTGGACAGTTAGATGTTTATTTATTTATTTTTTGAATAATAAAGAGGCCGAAAACATTGACCTAAGTTGAGGTGGGAGTTTGTTCCAGAGGGAAGAATATTTAATAATAAATAAGTTTGACCGCATTGCAGTCCTGGCTACTGGAATCAGGACCATGGAGTCTTTATGTCGTAAAGAATAGTTGGAGGGAGATTTGACCTGGGGGGCTGAACTGCAAGATGTACGTTTTACAATATTGCAAAAGAAAGACAGGTTCATTCGTAAACGGCGCAGCCATAGGGGCTCTAGGTGCAATATTTCATACCTTCCCATATAATTTAAAAGCGAGGAATATCCTAGTAGTTGTTTGGTAAATCTATGTTGTACATTCTCGATCGCAAATCTGTCAATCTGCCGCATGTTAGAAAAGACGACAGTGCAATATTCCAGAAGTGGTCTGATATAAGTTTCAAAAATGCTTAGCTTGCTCTCCGGAAGAGCGAAGGTTCTATTGATCAGACCAGTTAACCGTCTAGCTTTAGCAACCTGCATGGCCGAATGTTCGGAGAAATTAAATGTACAAGAATATTGTAATCCCAAGTCTCTTACCTCCGGACTGTCTGGGATGAACTGATCATTAATTTCAAACAATCCTGCGGGAACCTGACACTTATACATAAGGATACAACTTTTGACAGCGGAGAATTTCATCAACCATTGGTTGCTCCATGAGTCTAGCGATAGTAAATCGCTCGTTATGCTAGCAATGGTAGAAGCTAAGGCGTCAGGTTCAAAGGAGTACATAATTTTTATGTCGTCTGCAAAACGGAACGCAGCCCCGTGTGTGATGACGTTAAAAATGTCATTAACACATATAAGAAAAAGTAAAGGACCTAGTACACTACCCTGAATAACTCCACTAGTAACTGGTCGAGGTGATGTTAAACTGCCATCAACGTCCACCACCTGCTTTCGGGATGTTAGATATGATGAAAACAAGCTCAAGATAGGGTCAACAATTCCGTAGGTTTTCATTTTCGCCATTAGCCTATTGTGGATACTCGATCGGAAGCTTTAGTCAAGTCAAGGAGGATTACGATCACTGATTTATCACTGTTGGTGGCCGTAGTTATTAGGTTAAGGAAGTCACTCATACAGGTGGCACATGATCTTTTTTGAAGAAAACCGTGCTGTGCAGTGTTAATGAGGTTATTGTTCAGTAGTTGAGTTGTCAGCTTATTTTTTATCAGTCTTTCCATAATTTGGGAAACTATAGGGGTGTGGTTCACTGGTCGGTAGTTGGTTAGGTCCTGGCGTGAACCCTTTTGGGGAATTGGGATAATAACTGATGTTTTCCAATGGGAGGGGAAAACGCTACTGCTCATAGATAAATTAAAAACCTTTGGCAGCAAGAATGGGATATCAGTGCCACCTAGACTAAAAATGGCCGGTGGTACTGCATCTGGCCCGGGGTGGTATGACCACCTAATTTTAGTTAGTTGTACTGTTAAGTAGTTTGGGTGAAATGTAATCGCTGAGAACTGTGCAGATGTCAGCGGCTCAACGTGATATAGGCATGGGGAGTCATCAGTCGTTAGAGACGAAGTAAAATAAGCACTGAATGCCACGGAGATCTCTTGGGAGTTCGTTATATAATTGTTGTTATACATATAATGGATGAGATAGGAGAACTGCACTGACTGTTTCTCAACTTCATCAGCTTAGATAAAGCTCCGGACCTCTTGGGGTGACTCAGCGCCCTTAATTCCTGTTTTTTACCGAGAGACATTTCAATCAATTTCATAGAATGAGATAAACGGTTCATTTGCAAGAACAACTAAAAGTCTCTCGACCTAAGGAATTTGCGTTGCAGCATAGAAAGCATCTGCTTTAATCGACAGAAACTGTTTGGTTTATCTCGTCCAGGTAGACCTTGGGTTGGGGTGATTACGTCAAGACATGCATTTAGTGTGGAGTAAAGATGATCCACCACGGTATGCAAGTCATCAGATAGAAAGAAAGAATCTCAGTTCTGCGAGCGAATGAGTGAGGGTAATTGGTTCCAGCTAGCTTGGTGGAACAATCTTTTAACGGTTGGTTTGTGGACGGTTCGTGTTGGCACTGAAAACTCACATTTTACCGGCAAGTGGTCACAACCTGGGATTCTGTTCGCGATAGTTGTGTGTACACGAGATAATCCTACCGTAAAAATGAGATCAAGAATGCTACTGCCTCTAGTTGGGCACATCACATGTTGAGTCCATCCTCCTAAACGAATGCAGGTCAAGAAGTGTAGTAAGTGATGTGGGGCTTTTAAAGTGGACCAACGTATGCCTGGTGCGTTAAAGTCGCCGGCCACCAGTTTTGGGCCGAGTATGTCCGCAACAACGTGAAACGCCTCTATGATAGGCAGGAAGTCGTTTTGACTAGTATTCGGGGGGCGGTAGATGCAACTAACAATGAAGTCAGAACATCCTGTAGTGACCTGTAGCCAAACTGAATCCGGCAAGTTATCGAGTATGGGGTGCTGAAATACTTTCGCTCGCATGTTTTGTCTTACATATATAAGACAGCCTCCCCCTCGCTGAGTGAGCCTATTTTTCCTGAAAGCTTGGTATCCGCTGATAGCGATATCCTCGTTTGGAATGTTGTCTGTCAACCAGGTTTCGGCAATTAAAATAAGGTCGTAATCAGACGTGAGCAGTAATATACACAGCATTCGCATCTTATTCATTATTAAGCGTGCATTCAGCATAAACAATGAGAACCATTTAGTGGAGTCAAGGTTAACGTTAAGATCTTTATAGGATTCCGACATTGCATTTGCTGAAGGCGGATCGGCTGACGCAATCAGTATTCCTTGAGATGGAGTAGTCGGTAATGTGGATGGTGAAATAATCTGAGTAGAAGCACCTGGCGTGGCAGTCAGCTTGGTTGTTAAGCTAGGCTGGGTATGGCCAGTACTGATGGGGTTCACTAGATTGGAAGGATGTCGGCGGTTGGTAAGTCTACCTAGTGCGGAACAACACCGCGAAAGATCACTATCGAGTGCTTTATTACTGGTAGATACTGGTGGCTTGGACGTAGAAGTAAGAGGAGGGAGGGTGAGGTAGCTGTTAAGTGTGAAAGAAAAAGGAAGTGTAGCAGCCTCAGGTATCTTGGCACCTGCCTTAATATGGGCGGTAATACAGGTGCCCTCTTGACATCAGTAATTTAATGGGCTGTAACCTGGAGGGGGAGTGTGGAATGGAAGTGGGATATACGGGTGTTGGTTGGCGTAGAGACTGGGAGGTCGTGGGTACTGTTGTAAGTGGCCTGTGGTAGAAAAGGGATCCAGGGTGGGTGAGATATGTGAATGATAAAAGGAAAGAGATTTATGTGAGAAAATATTACTTAGGCTACGATAGAGGTTATGTAAAACACTAAAGTAATCGTTTAGTATGAATGGTGGCGTTGTAGAAGAGGCCCGGAGGTTAGTTGTACCAGCCTGATGAGGATGATAACCAGGTGTAGAAAACGCGATACTGGGTGGAATGTACGGTGCAACCAGTGGTTGGTGGTTTAGATTAGGGAGATAGGTCTTGAATGACTTTTTCTCGTCCATTGTTGCAATCAGTGTTGCCTCGCTTGGGGTCCTTAGCCGTTGGAATTGTGGCTTGGTGAGCGAGTTAGGATTGACCGTAGTGTCAAAAATGTGCAGTCCTCCTAGTAATGATGTTTTCGCTGGTTTGGGGGGTGGCCTACGCACCGTAGATTGCAGAGTGGCTACTGGAGCCGAGTGAAGAGATGGCAAAGAAGAATTTGGGGTGACTCCGTTGATGGGTTGAGGATTTCTGGGTATGGCTGTTAAGCCAGTTAGGCGGTTCGCTTCGTCATCGATCGTGGCCGATATTTCGGTGATAGGTAGTAGTGGAATCACGTCAGTCAGCCCAAGAGGGGACAGCTTGCCAAGGGTAAACTCTATGCTTCTTGGTTTCTTAGGCGCTGGCTGGTGAGGTGACATTGAAATGGATATATCTGAATCGACGTCAAACATTTGGGATCGACATTCTGGTGAACATGAAGCCGAATTGATATTGCATGCATTTTGTGCATTGTCAGACTGAGAAGAAGCGGATAGTTGAGGGCGGACAATTTTTGACGAAGCTGAATGCGTGCTGGTGGACGTGGCGAATCCCGTTTGTAATGGAGTTTTGTCGGAAGCAATCTCAATGTTCTTGAACGGGGATCTCAAAGCGACGGTGCATTGGCTCTTAGTAAAATGTTTAGCGGGTTCCTCGTCAAGAAATTTGAACAACACTGGAGAGGATTTGCGTTGAGTGTTCTTTCGTAGCCGAAAGCACCGGCAGGGGTGGTGTGCCATATTAATAGAACTTAGAGGGTTATGTTTTACTTTCTCAACAGGGATTCTGTCGGGAATATTAAATACAACAGCATTTTTTGTGTTGCTGATTCTTCGAACTATTTCCGAGGCAGTGGCGTCTATGAAGCGCCCAGCTGTGACTAGGTCTAGGGTTGACGGATTTGTTGGAGGGTCAGAGATGTACGTGAGCGGAATTAGCTTGGATAGGGTCGTATCAATCAAAGAAATGTGGCTGCTGAGGTTAAGGAGATTGTGTTCTGTGGTCTCCGCACTTTAGTTTGCCCCGCCAAAAACATCGGTCAGGCTAACGGAACAAGGATTCAGTGGGAGTTTTGCGACTTACGACTTAGCGAGTACTTTCGGTCGGATGTTGGTACGACCAACCAGTGAGGATGCGGTTTGTTTAGCTGGTAGTTTGGACATTGCAACACTGGCAGCGATTGCACTAGATGTGGGAATATAGTGAACTGAAACGGTGGTATAAAAGTAGTCAATGTGGGCAACACTCAGGAAGTACAGGTGATTGCATGGCTGAATACGCCGAAGTCTGACATGAGAAGCTGAGGAGGCAATCGAACTACATAAATCCAGGATTGTGAATGCTCCATTGCCGATGCGAGTGTCACGATATGCAAGTTGCTAAATGACAGAAGATGCAGGGAACGGACACAATGGAATGGAGAGCTAGTGTCACGTAGATGAAGCGCTGGGGTAAGGACCATTTCGTGTTTTGTGTTGTTGTTGGCAGGTGGGAGACAAATCTTTAAGTGTTGGTTTCAGTCAGATATATGGAATAGTGACATGCAAAATGCCAGGTGAATGAATGGTCTTCTTAACGGCGTATCAGGGAATGTGACATGCAAAACAACAACACGTAGGCAGTAGAACCGTTCCATGCTTCAGGGTGAAGAATCCGGTAAATGGATGAGGTAGAATGAGGGTAAACGTGGGATCAATTCAGATAGATATAAAGCAGGTTGATGGAGATAAATGTCAGTAGCGGCAAATAGTAGGAAACATTTCTGAGCCCAGTGAATATATGCGCATACTTTGGTTTGGAACTTGCCCGGGTGTATGGTAGATCTTGTTCAGGAACTTTGAAGGGGGCAGTAGGCGGCAGTAATACGATACAGGGAAAGTTGTTTTTAATCCAAGACTGGTGTCATCAAACGCCTCTTGAACCTGGCCTTTCACACTAATGGCCGAAGCGTATTCTTCTCGGAGAAAAACCTGACCAACAGTGGCAAAATGAATGTCGATTTGCCGACTGCCACCGTCATCACCGGGCTTTTGATCTCCAGTTCCAATTCCAGAGGGGGCTTCAGTTAGTACTCGAGCCAGTCCTGTTGAGGCATTTGCACGAATTTCGGTCCTCCTTTCCACGTGTCCAGTTACCGAAATTTGGTCGCACATTAGGAGCACAGATTGGCTGGGCTAATGCCAGACCTGGCTTGTTTCCGCTGGCTCATAGCCGTTTCATCGCGGATGATCGTGAGGTGGTTGGCAACGAAAGTACTAAAACAGCTCCTGGAGTTGTTATTGAAGTGCAGCACTACCATCGGGTCCGTCCAGAAAATAACTCACCTAATATAGAAGTTGAGGCATCTCTTCGCCGGTTGTGTTTCCTCTACTGCCAACAAGGCTGCGCCGAGTTCGAGGAGCTGGGTCACAACAGATTTCAGTGGGGCAACGCGGGCTTTGGTGAACAGGATCCTGGTGGCATATCGTCCTTCTCCCGTGCACCGTTGTCCGTACACCGAGGCTCGGTAATCAACCTCGTTTGCTTCAGAAAAGGCATGTATTTCCCTCGCCTGTGCTGTTCGATCAAGAAAAAGCAAGGTGGAATCCGTATGTCTCCTAGTTTCTTCAGGTTGTTCAGAACTTCTTTCCAATCCAGTCGGTTTTCTCGGTCCAGTGGCTGGCCCCAATCGACCTTCTTATGACTGAGCCGCGGCAGCTGGATCTTTCCGGGTAACTGCCGGGGGGAGACGAAACCAGGCGGATCGAGCAAACTAGAGACAGTAGGTAGTATGCCACGACGAGTTACTGGTTTGCTGGGGACATCTAGCTCGAAAACAAAGTCGTCCGTTTCCGTATTCCATTGTATTCCCAGCCTGCTTTTGGTAGGGAGTGGAGAGCCTTCCGGATCTCGAACCTTTTCGCCCTCCAGTAATACCGAATGACTTCAAGCACTTCCGAAGCTTTCGACATCAATTTCGTGAGGTGGAAGCTGTCCTCTTCTAGCATTCCCCTTAGGCCCCCGGACGGGGCTGTGGCCAAGTCTGCATCATCGAGCGACCCAAGACAGTTGTAGACGTAGACGTTTCTGCTGAAGCTATCTATTACCTAGCGGCAGGCCACAGCTCTATGCTTTTTCGCTGTTTTTTGAAGGGCGTAATTCACATGAAACGGTGGTCATGAAGCTCCGAAAGGGTGGAAGATCATTCTATGATTTGTCACTCCTTTGTTCCGGTTGTCCTCTTCCCAACAAAGGAATCGCAAAGCATCTCGCTCCTTTTCCGGTATTTCTACCTGGAAAATTACTTCCCGGATTTCCGCTGACAAGGCCACTCTACCCACTCTGAAACGGCAAAAAAACCTCCATCAATGGCAAGGTCCAGTCGGGCTCCTGTAGCAAGAGATCAGATGACGACTTGCTCTGGGAATTGGCTGCGAAGTCGAAGACCACCCTCAGCTTTTCGGGTTTCCTGGGGTTGATAACCTGGTGATGAGGAGGAGGCCAGATCCCTTCCGGCCGTCGGTGGTTGCAAGCACCATTTAAACGTAGCCGAAGGCCTCGTCTCGAGCCGTTACTCCAGGGTATCGTTTTCACAGATCCAGGTCTCAAACGTGTAGGTCTTTGCATAGCATAGTTTCTGTTATAAACCCAAGAGTCAGTTGGTGAGTGCAATCGGAGGGGACCTCGAACTGTTTCTTAAGGCCTCTGATTCCACGGCGCACTCTTTGCAAAACGAAGTGATCTCCTTGAGAAAATGATAGTTCTTTGTCTCCTATGTCGTGAAACTTCTTTTCGTACGGCCACTGCACCTGAAACTTCGTGAAGTCTGTTTCTGCTGATACGTAATTCACGGAACCACCTCCTTCCACTGGACCATGTAATATCCATCCTGGTGCCGTGCTTACGGCATAAGGTGCCTGGCTGTCGCCCACTGTCTGGTCCGGTACCAAATGTGCCTCTAGCAAGTTGCTGCCAAGGAGGAGGTCCACCCCGTCGTCCTCCCAGTCTGCAACGGCTGCATCCTGCAGGTGGGGCCACCTGGTCAAAATTGCATTCACCGACCCTAGTGCTCGCGTGGTGCGATCAGCTAATAAAAGTGCTCCCGTTGATTCGATTTTCTCGTTAGTGTCTAAGGAGATGAGCTGTAAACTCATCCGGCCGGCTGTCATTACTTGTGTTCCGTCCACCGTGCTCACTGCTAATGACGTCGTGCCTTTAGCGAGCCGGTGTTTGTTTTCAAACCTTTTCTTCACCTGGATTGTGTCTGATCCCTGTAGACGAAAGCCAAGGCTTTGACCATTCCAGTTGGGGTCATCACTCCTACGCAACTACTCCTAACCGTGCTGGCTTAATGGCAGACCGCGACGTTGAACAAATCACAATGGGCTCGGAGTCCGTCTCTAGTGAATTTTCTCTCGCCCGGTGTAACAATCGATGGTGTCTGCCTGTGCAACAGTCTTGACCGCATCTGATCCTTGTTTGACAGGCTGCCGCCCGGTGTGTGGTGTCGAGGCACATAAAGCAAACTCCTGACGTCCTAGCCATTCCCCAAAGTTCGTCTACTGTGGCGTTGATGAACTTGAGGCATTCTAATAGCCCAAGTCTGGCGTCACAGGAACGAAACTTGGATGCGCCAGAGCTTTGCGTGAAGTGGCGTGTGCGTTGGTGCAAGGCTGATACTTCGAATGTTCCCGTGTAGTAGTTTGAGCCTGGCTAATACCAGGTTTGTTTACCCGGTTACTGTCCCGGATGAGTCGGCCAAGTCTACTGTCGACTATTTTGGTTTGCCTGTCCAAGTATTCGGCCTAGTCTTCGAAGCTAGCCTCACGGTCGCTCCGGCTTATACGTTCCGCCTCTTCCGCCCACAGATCCTGTAGTTCGGGAAAGAGATAGTGGATTGTGCACTCTAGCGTGTGCATTGCATTGGGGTCAGCCCCGCAACCTAAGTGGTCCAAGGTTATTGAACAGTTTCACATTTTGATCACCGGGTCGGCCATTGTATAGGCGTCACCCGTGGTTCTTCTGGCCTCTTTTATCACCCCCTCTATTAGAATACTGGCTACCTTGAGTGGCTGGCCGAACAGGTCCCTTAAAATCTTCCTTGCTCGTGTGTAGCTTTGTTCCGGGTCCAGCATGGTACACCCATCGATATCTTCCCTTGCTCGGCCTCGACAGTAACTAGTCGGATAGAGAAGCCCTTATTCGGGGTCGGTTACTTTGTATTCGACGGAAGTTTTCGAACTGTCTGATGAAGTCGCCGTAGTTTTCAGATCATCCTACTCTTGGCAGATGCTTTTTATTTGGCGACCGGCGTGGAGTTTCCTATTTCACTGTGTTCTGATCTGTCAGATAGGTCGTAGTCGTTGGTCTTCTGCTCACACTCGTTCTGTCTACCCTTCTCTCCTGCTTCCTGGACCTGTTGCCTAGCCAGTAACAGTGATTTTTCTTGGTCTTACATCATCAAGTTAAATGAATCAACATTCGTGCAAACCATTTACCCCCAGAAATACATGAGCTAGCACTGACAGGACTAGGTGATCTAGCACTAACTAAAGAATACAAAGTACCCAAAGCCTCCCCAGTGACATGCCGTATTACTTTCTGTCCAGAATCCAATGGCTTTGATACTTTCCTTGGCATACTGCGTATTTCCTCGTTTCACATAGACCAGTTGAGCATTTGAGACGCTTTTGTGCAATAAGCGGCCACAACCCAGAAGGATCCCGAAGTCAGAAAGCAATCATCCGTAAAATTCTACAAATATACAGTGTCATAAAACAGATGTGAACAGAGGTTGGTTGACTAAGGCATACAGTGTATGAAAACACGAAAATAGTATACATGAGCGAGCGATGTCAAGGACGCATGAAACTGAAGTGTTTCTGGGGGGATTTTCCACAACCAGCCGTTACGCCTCAAGACTGGTTAGGAATTTCTGTAGTGTGGACACAGATCAGCTTCGCGACAGGAAGATGGGGCTTTCGTGCTGCACTCTGGAGGAGCTTCTGTCGAGGAAGACTGGCAGGTCATGAAGGGATCCCTACTTGCCTTCAGGAAGAGTTTGCACCCGTGAAACGAAGGAGTGGGGGGGCGAACTCATGTGGTGGACGGCGGCATTGGTTAAGTCTATCAAAAGTAGAAACAGAACTTGGAACCATTACGAAGCTTCCGGAGCTCGGCCAGCCGAGAATCGTTATACAAAGCTTAGTGACGAGACTGTGGGCCTTTTGCGGACCTCTAAGCAAGAATATGAGCTCATATTAACTGAAGGTCTTAGAAGGTACGAAATACAATATTCACTAGAATGATGCAGGAAAATGGTTTTAGTTCATTTTGAAAAGTAATTGGTGATGGGGCAAGGAGACTGGAAAAAATTTGATGATGGTGGGCAGAGGAAAGCCGATTTTCATGGACTAGCGGATATGAAAGGGAATAGTACTCCCTGAAAAGTTGAGACAATTTCCACGAGAAGTAACATGTAATAACTTGTGTCGAGAATTTGCAGCTGGTAGAAGAAAGACGGAGTTCCAAGTTGGACTGATCAACAAGCGGAATACCGTGTCCACGAGGGGCACAATATTGCAAGAAAGGGAGTCAAAACCTTTGAAATAGGCAAGGTTGAGCTGTTAAAATGGCAAATACAATATTTTGTTGCATTTCCTGTGGCTTTTCTCCGTCACTTTTAGATGTTCTGGGAGTGGGTTGGCTGCTGTTTGTGCTCGCTTTTTCTTCATGGGAAGATGGAGGACATAACTGAATGTGGACCTTTCGTTATTAAACTAAAGGCCCCCACAAGGTGTCCGACATCGGAAGAGTCTTGTGGTAGGAAGTTCCCAGGAGGCCTCAGTGAGGTATATGCAGCAATATCAGGACTTCGTGTGGGTGAAACCTCGTAGCCAGATCGTATTCGGGGCAGCCAGCCTTAGGTGCAGTTGCTAGCTGGCAGAGAAGAAGACGAGCTGCCTGCTCGATTTATTACAGCCAAGCAACACGATGACAGGGTGATTCTGAGGTCCAAAAAGGAAGGGTTGTGGTCTGGGGGGTGTTCCAGCCGAGGGTTACCGTGAGCAAAACAACGGTTAGGGGTACGGAGGTTGCGAATGAGACAGAGTGGTCTTAGTAAAATGAGAAGCCATAGGTTTCGTAAATGGGTGTTTGTAGGGGCTAACCGCTCCCGCACTATTAGGCCCAGTTATTGATTACCAGTTCGTCGGTGCACCGAGAAACCTTATCGTTCCGGGTTAATAAAGCCTTGGAGGTGCTCTGAGGCTAATGGGTCTGAGAGCCAAGCAAGGGAGCAGCTAAAAAACACTAAGAGCCTGGGTGGTAAATCTGGTCGCGTTGAGTGCAGTTACTGATATAATTTTCATTCATCTGTCTTAGGAAATACCAAAAATAATTCTTTCTTAGGGCATTCCGTTAACCCATAGAAATTCGAAGAGTTTTTTCTTAGTACTAAATTCTAACCTGGCTCTAGTTTACCGTTACTTTTCGGCCTCACTCTCTGCGTCTTTTTCGTATTTCAAAATGCCACTCATACTACAGTTACTAGGAAAAATAGGCTTATTCAAACTCCCGTGGCCTTAAAACAATGTTCGGTGGACCTCTGTGACTTTGTAGCTTGGCTATGGAAAGAACAGCGGTTCCAAACCGAAGTATTTCAGATATAAAGTTTCACCTTCTGAATTTGGAAGATACGATATCTAAACTCGCCCCCCTATTGCGCATCACTGAACGCATCGAACATTCTACCCTACAAAACCTGACAGCTGCTGGCCGCTTTATCGACTCTGTTGCATCCGAAGTTCTTATAAGAGTGAGGAACTCTCTTGTAGTGCAGTCGTGTTTAATGTCCCAGACAGAACACCTCTGAAACATGTCAAGCATACACTGTTGAATGCATGTGGTATGGCCCACCTTCCTTGTCAAATCACAAGGCTGCTTAAGCGCATTCAGCGCTTCAACTGTCCAATCCTTATGCGATTTGCAGATGATCTACCTGCCAAAGAATTCATTAAAATGCTTCACACTATAGCTTCTAATTCCCTCTATAAAAACAAACATAGCCGAAGATAAAACCTCACTTCAAAGGGAAATTACCAGATCTCCCTCGACTTTCCCCACTAGCAAGACGCCTGATAGTTCTGAGCCTCCGGCACAGACAACTGACAGCCGTGTCGTTTCTTTTAAAGTCCCCAAGGCTTTATCTTTAGAAGCGCCTCCTGCCTCTTCATAACCGCCCACTGCCTCCTCATCTGCTCCCGTACTTAACTTTTTAAAATATGATCCCGTCACTGTTGATCTAAACATTTCTGCCTCTCCCCTGTTACTGCCACCCAGTAAAAGACGCCAATTATTACCTCGCTCTCCCACCTCATCGCCTGTTGGGTGCACCCCCAACTCTATCTCGCCCTCTGTTCCCTCCGGTGATAAACTACTCGCCGTCCAGAGGAATAGGTCTAACAGTCTTCCCACCCTTCTCACAAACCCCCACTTCATCCAGCTGTCTCCTCCTAAATCAACTCGCTTTAACTCACCGAATAAGGTTTCGACCTTAGAAAGCACCCCTTGCTCCAATGCATCGGTAGTCCCTACAAATTCACCGAGCTCACTGCCTGTCAATACCAAAATACGGCCTCCACACGCAGTCCACTCATCCTCAAGTCGTACTCCTCACCTGACAACTATCTCTACTGCTCCCGCTACCAACTGCTCCATATTTCGTGTTCCACCGAACTTGAGTTACCCCTCCGACAACGTGCAGCTTAATCTACTACCCTACACCCCTATTCCTCACACATTTTCAACCCTGCCCTCTGCTCCCCTCTTCAGCCAATACTCGGTTCCGACTGGCCGGTATTTCTTGACTGCTGTCAATCACCCCTGTCTGACATTGACCCGCCAAACCCCACATATTTTCCCTTTGCTCCGACATTTCCCCCTCCGCTGATGCCCAGTTTCTCTATCCCTCAGCAGTCCCTTTCACTGCAACATTTGCTCCGGCTTGGCTGGAAACCATCCCATCTGAACCACCACCAGCCTCAACATCAACATATTCCCCTTCGACCCTGATCTCCGCTCCTTCCAATTGCGACAGCCTGCCTCCTTCCAACTTACACTACCCCCCTGATGTGCCTATATCACCTCCTACAAATGGTATATCTTTAGCCTTATTCAACTCGCGTTCTATTCTTGACAAACTCCCGCACCTAAAATACTTGTCCTCACAAATAAATACGACATTATCTTAATAACAGAATCCTGAGAGCACTCCCAATGATCAAATATCTTTGGTAGGGTACAGGCTTCTAGGAACCAACAGACCGAACCGGAGTGGTGGTGGGTGCCTGGCTCACGTCAAGAAAGCCTACACCACGGCCCCTTTTTACATACGGCGCTCGATTCTATTTCTAGTTCTCTCTGGTTCACTATCAACCTCCAAAGCAATGTTCTTCACATTGGCTGCGTGTATCGCTCGTCAAGTTCCCCCAGATTGTTGTTTCCACTGCCCGTTAAGTCTTTCGAATACTTCTTCTTCCTTCCTTCTAAAACCAAGCCTATTGCGGGTGACTTTAATCTCCCTCAAATCTGTTGGCCTATTCTCTCGGCTCCCCTCAATCTTATGGACCTGATCACTAGCATTCATCTTGGCGGCTGGACACAACATGTTGTCGAACCTACCAGAAATGGGAGCGTACTAGATCAAGTATTTACTCACAGCATGCCTTTCATCGACGTGTTCTTAACACAAAATGTCAGTGGCGGTGACCATAAAATGATTATCAGCCATCTGCCCCTTAGTGGCCCACCTAATCCCACACATTCCTCCAACAATACATTCCTATGCAGAAATTGGGCCTTGCTATTCAAGCTTATTCGCCAGGAAGACTAGGGTGATTGGTTCCTCACCCATAACCCTCAGCTTGCTGCGGATAGTTTCTGCTTCTTCTTTTCCGACTGTCTGAGAAAATTGTCCGATACTTACCAGGCTGTACCTTAAAAAAGGTCCCCTGTCTCGCTCCTCCATGAGAAGTATCATAAACTCCTCAAATAACTACATAACCCCAACGACTTTTCAATTTTTATTCGTCTAAACCGCCTCGCCACACTTTTTCAGCTAAAAGATAATACGCGACTTGCTGACCAAGAAGCTAAGGAATGAGTCATCCCAAAAGTAGCAACTTCCTTCTGTGTTGCATAAGCCTAGAAGCGCTGATGTTGAGGCCGACTTCCAACTTCTGATTCTGGATAATAACTCATCCATCACCTCCCCACCTTGTATAGCCGAAGCCTTCAATGCATTCTTTGCTTCAGCCATGGCCCCAGCTACCGTCATTGCCCCGCCCCCATCTTCACCACTTACCGACTCTGTCCTTTCCACGATACCCTTCGATGCCAGGAGTATTTCTAAGCTACTATCCAATAGCAAACCCTCCCCTCTATTAGGCCTCGCTGGCTAACCACCAGTTGCACTTGTCAATGGTGGACCGGATCTCCCCTTGTTGCTGCTTAACTTTTTCACTCTTCCAATTATTGGTAGCACCGTGCCTGCTAACTTGAAGCGCTCGGCAATCGTCTTGATTCATAAAAAGGGACCTTTACATGAGTTATCCAATTATCGCCCTGTAAACCATACCCCATCTTATCCAGAATAATGGAAAAAATAGTTGAAGATCACATTATTAACTATTTGTTAGGCCTCAGACTTATTAATCACAACCAACATGGACACCTCCGTTCACGGTCCTGCATGACTTGTCAGTATGATTTTCCGAATCTCGTCGCCGACTCTGCTGAAAATGGGAAATCTTTTGTTGTTCTTTATCCTGACTTATCCAAGGCATTTGATCATATGCCTCCGTCCCACCCTTTAACAAAGCTGCGATCATTTGGCATTATCGATCCATTACTTTCTTGGTTCTCATCTTACTAATCTCATTGTTCACAGGTTGTCTTAATTAAAAGCCACATCTCTGTCTCTCTCTAAGCCTGTTACAAGCTGTGTCATTCAGGGCAGTGTTTTAGGCCCCCTGCTTTTCCTCCTATATGTAAATGATATGTTTCCGACAATACTTACTGGCACGCCGTTTTTGTTTGCGGACGACATTAAGACAGTCTACACTTCTTCGCCTGGCAACCTCAGTACTACTGTCCCTAAAATCTCCACTGATTTGGCCGCTCTTGATGAATGGTGCTCACCCTGGGCGATGAAAATCTCCACCGACAAGTGTAGTTTTCTTACTAATGCCAGGTTTCTCCTGGTTCTTTATGCACCAGTGGTTCACCCGTCGACAGCCAGCTCTTAGCAGGAGACCTTGGTTCGAGTTATCCTTGCTCTTCCAACTTCCCGGAACATGCTGTCTTCCAAACGGCGAAGGCCGAAAGTTGTCTTGGTCTTCTGTTCGGATTACTTCAGCTTACGGAGAGCATTCTTTACATGTGCAAATTACATGCCAGGCCCCTTCTCGAACATTGTCCCCTAATCTTCACTAGTATGAGAAAATCCGACATGATTATTACGGAATGTGTTCAAAGAAAATTCACAAAACGGCTTATCGGTTAGTCGTCCAACTTAAACTATAGGGGGCGATGCTTATCTCTCAAAATCGAACCATTACGGCTTCGTCGCATCAAGCCAAATCTGGTATTTCTGTATAAACTGTTGACTAAGCAATCCTATTCTTCCAACCGGTTGTGCTTCTCCCCGGAAAGTGGATGTTCACTGCGTAACAGACAGTGTACTATTAACACGCCCTCCGCGAGGAGTGTTCTACGCTCTAGGTTCTTTCTCTTCACGTACTCCAGAATCTGGAATAAAATTCCTCTACACATCAAATTTTCTCAGTCAGAGTATGCATTCGTGCATGTTATTGATAAATTCCTTTCTGTCCCAACCGTTTTGCGCTTATTCAACGTTCACATAACTGAAAGTCAGGCTTACGAGAGAGGCCTCGACTTTTAAGCCATTGCTCTGCTTTCTCGCTTTACCTTACCTTCCTAAATAACTTCACCGCTTTTGAAATTCTGAATGCTTTGTTTGACCGCTTCTCCTTAGACTTCGCCATCGACATATGTAAAACATGCCGGTATCCACTAACTGTTTTATTAATACCAACTTATGGGATCCTGCCAGTTTCACTTGGAAATAAATCCTTCCAGATGCTTTCGCATTTATAGAGACCACCGTAATACTCCCCACAGATTGTCAACATGCCTCATCCGCTCCGCGATTTATTACCTTTATTTAGTTAAAGCGCGTCTGCGGCCCTGAAACCAACCTAAACAACGCTATAGAAACTGCACCATTAACCAACCCCTGATTGGCTATATATATACATATATATATATATATATATATATTTGTATATAATATATATATACTCATTACTGTCCTGTAATTATTAACACAAGCAAGGTGAGTAACTCAAAGCTCCTCGATACCTCTTAGCCTACAATGCCTCGTTTTCGCACCGGGTCCCACCACCTCTGCTATTTTGGACTGGAAAATCCAGTCTCATTTATCTCACTTAGTGTGGCTCACTAACTGAACCCAACGCCTAGTTATGACGTCACCAGTTCTGCCCCCACCCCATCCCCCAGCTAAGTTTCTTCCCTTATTTCATGCAGAACTTAGTCTTTTCTTTTGCTGAATGACTACTCTGGTTGAAATATTGACTTCTCCATTGAAAGTTTTGGACGCATTGATGCGTTTTCTTTTTTAGTCTCACTTTTTATGGCCTCAGTCTGACTTACGGATCCGCTCCATCGATGAGCCTGTGCTTCACTTCTGTTCTTTTTCCCCTTAGCCGGCGATCCTCAGCTGGGCTATACCCGGACTGGGTTTCTCTATCTCATTTTCCTTTCCAGTTATCCTCAATGCCGGTCAATCACCTCGTGCACTACACTGACCGTCTTTCTGGCTGGTGCACCTGGATGATAATGCTGTATGGCCTTCTATCGATCGCTGTCCCCGTTGGCCCTGTTGTTCAAGTTCCCACAACCTGACCAGTTCGTCCTGAACCGGATACCCTTATCGTGGTGTCTCAGCCCTTTGTACAGTCATCGATGAACTCTCACGCCAATCCCAACCGTGCGGGGCGCGGTCAGATCCACCGCTTTGTCCGGTGCACATCGGGCTTGCAGGTCGACTGCAACGATGTGCGAGCGCAATTAGGCGGGTGGACCGCACTTCCCGTGTTCACTTCACGAAGTGTTTCCCCGGTTAGGTGTCCAGCACACGGTCAGCCCCACCCACTTGCACCGGCTGCGGAATGCACGCCCCAACTCTCCTCGCCCTGCCGCATTTATCACTAACCGTTGCGGACCGCATGCTCCGAACATCCTTCCGCCACCGTTCGCTCCTCCGTCGCTCTTGTCAGTACTCTTATCACTTCCCTTTCCTTATCGTTTTACCCTGAATGCGCACCAATCCTTTTTGTTTTTGTTCCTATCGTGTTTCACAATGACAACCCTCACTGCATGATGTCACTGTCGCCCTATCTATTTTACTCTGCCCAAGCCCGAAATATGTTCTTTCCCACCCATTTCGCCCCTGTCGGCTCCTGATCAGTACTCACTTGTACCTCCATATGCCTATGAAGCTGACTGATCGCATACCTCACTAGCTACCATTATGCGATATCAATTTTTATCTTATACGCCTCAACATCATCCCCAGACACACTCGTAACCATGACCAATCCCCGTATAAGAACTCGCCGTTCCAAACTTTGCATTTTTTACGACCGAATGAATTATCTTTTTACCACCTCCGTATTTTCCATGTCTGATTCCGTAATTCTTCTGTGGATCTTCCTCTTGGGCACTGAACCGATTGGCAACTTCTGGCTCAATCCCTCGGTACAATGGCCTGTAAGCCCGCAAATCTCCAATTCCATTCTCCCAACTCAGAAGCACAACTATTTTTCGTGTATTTTTGTTCTGTCACAGGCTTTCCCGTCCGGATTCTCCTCTTCTTCTCGGTCTTCATCCTGTGTCATCTGCAGTGGAACAATCTGATCCATCATCTCTTACCTGGTTTTCTTTGGTCAACACTCGCGTCTGCTTTGTTCATTGCTAGCCACAGGCCTCTTCGTTGTGTTTTTCAGGCTGCACCGCCTTTCCGCGTTCCACTCAGTGTATTGTCACCGTAATTTCATCACTCTCATCTACAGTTTCAAACCATGTGATCAGCCATTACCTGATCCTTCTGATCCTCCACTTCCTTATCACTCTTCCATGTTAGTCGCTTTTACAACTGATGCATCTTCGCACCGCAGTTCTTCTGTCCCACAAGTTACCCTTCCCTAATGATCTTTTACACCTCTCCAACCACCCCGTACTTCCAGTCGCTTTGCGTTCTCCAGCCATTTTCACGGCCATCTTCTTGCTGCTTGATGTGCATCCATTTAATAAAGCTTCACCCATGCTTGACGGTCACCACATGTCACACCTGCAATAACCACACTGTTACATTTACTCTTACCTGTTTTCGTCGATCTTTTCTTTCGTATTCCCTCGTTTATCAACTTCTGCCACCGCTTCTCATGATATGCGTCCAATTTGTCCATAACTGTGCCCCACATTTACCGTGTCTCGATCCTTCCACAGCATTGATGCCATCTGACTCACCCTTTACGTCCTGCACTGCCAGCTCCCTGTTTTCAAATTGACGCCGTCCATTTATTGCAATAACGCACAGATCATGGCCACCTAGTCACCAGCTACACAACTCAATTTTTTGTTCTGCTATACTTCTCTTCTTTTTTCCTTTTTTCTTCATCGTTTCTCGTAACGATAGTCTCTCATGTCGATTTTCAGTACTCCTCATGTAAAACCCCCAGGTTCCCTTCTCCTCCACTTGGCTCAGCCAGCCACTCCATCTGACCCTGACCCTCAAATTCACCGGGCCCATATTTGAGTGCATCTCCGGGTTCACTTAAACCCCCCACATTACTCCCCAGTGTACATACATTTATCTCCCCTATTTCTTCCTACCCCCCCCCTCTTTGTGTCACACCTGTCTAATTTTTTAATGAATTTTGTCTGTCAGTTCTGCAGCTTGTAAAATTTTCATCATGTGTAAGGCATGCTTCGGGCGTCTCCGAAATAAACTATTATTGTTGTTGTTTATTGGGTCCGCAGGATGTATGACCTCCAATCGTGGCGTACTTACAGGTCTAATGCTGCAGGTTGTTTTTGAGCCTTGGTATGCGGAAGGTTGCTGTTAGGTTGGATAGTAAACAGGAGAGCTTGTTGGTTATTAAGACATAGAGGACACCACTCCCATACGGAAAGGAGGAGAAATAGGTGGGTGTGAGCGAAAAATACGGGCAAATCTCCCAACTTTCTGATACAAATGTCCATTCATACACTCATATTTGCATATATATATTTATTGCTAGGATGAGACTTTTTACGGTGAGATTTACCGACTGGTTGTTCAGAGCAGTGGGATAAGAACCACGGCAAAAGTGTTCTTGTGGCTGAAGTCCTTATGCCTGTCAGGGGTGCATGGGAGGGCATGGGTTGGCTAAGGCCTGAAGCGGGAGGTGGATAAGCGTATGTGGATGTTCCAGCTCTCTATCACCTCGGACATTCTCAAGCGCAGGATAGAAAAATACTTCCTTCGCGCCCGGAGAAAACGACGAGGGTGCGTGGAAACCTAGGTGGGTAGCAACTACTTTTGGGTCGAAGACCAATTACGAGTGAGCATCCATGGTTGAATTAAGAATGGTTAGTTTGCCTGTTATTCTTGGGCGTGAGCAAATGCTGGTGATAGTCCGTCCACGTATCGGCAGGAGGGATTACGGACATAGCTGATTTTACATGGTTAAACTTTGGAAAGCTTGCAGGGACAAAGGAATTTGGTATCCGCGAGCTGGTCGTAAGTGGAGCAGGGAACCTGGGAGGGTTTTAAGTGAGAGGGGTGTGGCCGGTTTTTATGTGGAGAGCTCATTCAGCAAACCATCATCCCTCCCAGTGTCAGAGGGGCAGTCAACACACAGGGCCGTGTCATGGCTTTCAAAGGTAATCCGTCCGTTAGTGAAGGGGCGTAGAGTATGAACACGATGCTTTGGCAGCCAGAAGTACCTTTGGTACTTAGGTGTTCATTTTCTCCTCTCTTCAGGAAAGTGGGAGAGCACGCCTATACCACACGAGGTGCCCCTTTTTCCCCCTCCGTCCGCTTTTTTTTATGCTTGACCCATGGGTTCCGCCACCACTAGGGTTGGCTGTTCTTTCCCCGCCTAATAAGACAACCACAGAACTGCTTCCGTTTACCCATCGGTGGTGTCACGGCCCCCAGCTATGGAAGAGAGAGAATGTGGGCAACAGACACACGGAATGATTCCAATACTGGGAGACTGCTTTGTTGACCACTCGCTTCAGACCAGGCCGGAGTTTGATGACCTCCAGTTCATATGTAAGCCAACCGCTCTCAGTACAGCCTGTAGTGATACACCTAGGTGACCCACACATGGTTAATCTGTATGCATGTTTTGTTCGACGCTTTCTTTGATTGCATACTGTCTCAGTAAAAGCACACGATGCGTAATGTTCCTCGCAAGTGATGTACGACGAAGTTCTAAGTTTCCCTCGCATTTATAACGGGGGTTCGGCGAAATACACTCTGCAGTGGTGGGTGCAGAATTGGCGGGCATAACTTCGAAGGGATTCTGGACGCTCGATTGGCCATGGCCATTACCTGTCCTGTGCGAACGGAACTGAACTGAGCTGAGCTGAATTGCCAAGGTGCTCAGGGCCGCGCGAGGTCCGAAATTCTCGCTGTTTTGCGTTGTGGGGTTTTGCGGTCCAACTGCGGTCTATTTAGGATTTTGCGTTCAGCTCACGAGGGTACGCGATAGCTGATAAACATGTTGGTGAATCGTAGAGCTAAATACGCGATGATACAACTCATGTCAAATTATTCTCAAACTGGACATTATTTCACGTATGTACTGATAATCTCTCAGGCGTGCGTAGAAGCGTTCCTAAAACCACTGTGAAATTTCCAAAACTTATTTGGGGCAGTGAAGATAGTTGTTTGCTCGATACATTTTGGTGAGTAAAAAGCATACAAGCTATAAATACGTAAATTCTTTGTCTGCAGCCTAACTTAAGACACCTTAATGATCATGTTCGATTTGCGCCCTCTCGCAACTAGCCAGTGATCGCTGTTATCCATGGTATGCATGCCCGTTGAATGCTACAAAAGGTTCCTTTCATGGAAAATCTGATGATAGTAGCATCTGCAGTAGAACCTATTTTTCGTAGCCAGTACTGAAATCCGGCTCAATTATGGCGGCCTACTCCCGCAAGAAGACACATCAAAGGCTTCCACTACCCAGTAATTGTTTAGCAGTAGCAACGTTAGTGCGGCTATTATGACCATTTTCCTTGGTCCTTAAGGGTTTATGACGGATCTTTTCACGCTGAACAATTCAAAATCACTTATTTGGAGCTTAATTCTCAAAGGCCAAGAGGGTTCCCACCCCTAATGTCTATGCTGGTCACGGACCAACCGCGATGACACCGCCAGCGGGACAAGTCACGGAGGTCTGTGGGGGCTACTCCGGAAAAAATGTCTATATACTAAGTATTCGTAAATTTAAACAAGCTTTGCAACAAAACTAGGGACATCATTTTCTTTTTCCGCATATAGAACTTCATCACATTCAACCACTTTTTCCAATTTGCTCGCTTAAAGCCAGTCTGTCGAACATTAGGGTTGGACCACAAGACACTGTCTGCTTGGAGTCTGACATATTTCCCCTGATGGAACCTTCCGTGCCACTCAAGCTCAGCTGACAGCAGCAAAAATGAACTTCTCACACTGTCCAAAGGTTCAAGAGGCGAGAAGCAGTCAACCCTAGTGTCCTGAACCCTTTCGCATTGTCTAGTGATCTATCTTCCAGTTTGCCGGCAATACCAGGTGCAAGACACTGCCAAGATTTGTATTTTGAACCGTCCTCTCTTTTCCCACTGAACCATCTTAAAGCTTACCGGTAAGATTCAGATCACAAGATAATCACAAGATCCGGGAAAATTGATGTGCGGTGAGATTTTCCGCTTCCCCTTATTTATAGCGGGGATTCGATGAAATACACTGGGCAGTGGTGGGTGCATAACTGGTGTGCATACCATCGAAGGAATTCTGGACGCTCGATTGGCCCTGGCCATAACCTGTCCTGTGCGAAATGAACTGAACTGAGCTGAACTGAACACGTGGGTTTTAGCCTCTTGCCCGTGTGTTACTTCAACACTTCAAAGGCTGCAAACTGCAGTTGTTGAAACAAAACTCTGGTCCCAGGATTGGAACCTCCCAGTTAACGGTGACAAATGCGTGGGTATGTCTTTAGGCAGAGAGACTGGTCACACGTTCTCCATTAACGGAGCAACCACACTGCCTCGAGTTGACCGACAAAGAGTGCTCGGTTTCTGGCTATATTGTAACTTGTCTTTCTTTCGCCATCACCAACTTGCGAGCAAGTCTGCCCTTCGAGTCCTAAATATGACTCGAAGGTCTTCCTGGGCATCTCTAAAGATTTCCCCATAATTTTTGGCACTTAGATCCGACCTCTGCTGGGGTACGGTAGTCAGTTAGTGCACCCTGGTCTTGTTCGAGACCAAGAGATCCTAGAAGGAGTTCAGAGGGCCCCCACCAAAGCAGTATGAGCTCTGTCCCATCAAACTTATCCCGTCTGCCTCTTACTCCTCAATATCTGTTCCCTTGACTTAGTACTCGTAAGAAGTGATCCGTTTTTGATGTTTCCTCTTTTTGAATCAGGTCAAAGCGATTGCTTCTTCTCGGTCTATCCAGCCTCTTCTTTCCGTGCTCACAGCAGAAAGGTTTTTAAACCGAGACCGCGCACTTCACTACGAATTAACTTTTTTAGCTATATGGTTACTGCTCTGTGGAACGCACTTCCGGGAGTTATTGTGCTCTCGTAGAACAAAACTATCTTCTGGAAAAAGTTAGGCATCTACCTGGGTTTCTCCCAGTAATTCCCCGTCCAAAAAAGTGAAATAGATGTCTTTTATCGCATTTCCACTCCGCCAAGTGTCCATGAATGTCGCCCCCTCATTCCGCTTAAGGCACTGTCCACAGAGAGATACTGCATGGTATTATGTATACTTTTTTTGTTGCCGCCCCAGCCCCCAACCCCCCACCTACTTTTGCTCTCTTTTCAGCTCGGTGAATCCGACAGACGATCAAAGATTTCCCCGAGAACCGGGACAATTTGGCTCAAAGCCTTGAACCCGTGTAGTACCTCAAGACTTCACCTGACAACCCAGCATTTGTCAAACCTAGTAATGCTATAGTCTCGCTGAAAATGGGCACGCCTGATCTGAAGCGGCCGACTCCCCATATAGCAACACTGAGCATGACCCCTCTTGGGAAGTCAACACCTAAGGCCCAAGGAGTAATTCAGGTACCAAAGGTGGCCGGTAAACAAAAAGCCAATGCTCAGGAAGTTCGAAAGACTAAAATGAAGGGGGCTCACAGGACCTTCAGTCCGGTTGGTGTTGAGAACTTGCAGCCAGCTGGCCCGATTCTAAAGGAGACTCCCAAAAAGTCCTCTCTGGTGCAACCAGCGAAGTTGGAGGTATCAGAGGGAAAAGCCGAGGAAACCAGTTGGGCTAGGGTGGTCGCAAGACCATCCCGGGCCATCGGTATGGCGACTCAGAAGGGGGTAACGTCCTTTGTGCATGTTGAGCCCGACATCGGGTCGACGGGTAGAAAAGAAAAAGCCACGAAACTCACAGTGTCACCTGATATCCAAGATGGTGCACAGCTGACATCTTTAGAGGCAAAAACTGGGAATCACCTAGGAGATTGCGCCCGAGGGTACCTTAGCCGTAAAATTATCAATGAATTCATTGACGAGGACCAAGAAACTGTCAATATGGTACACCAACACCTGCAGTCTCCCGGGAAAAAGAGGGGAGTTGACGACTAGGATCGCAGAGTCTGATGTCGTTGCACTGATGTAAACTTGGATAAAGCCATATACTGACATGCGCTTTCAGGGATACGCTGTCTACAGACAGGATAGAACAGATGGAAGGTAGGGGGCGTAGTAGCACTTCTAATACGGACCGAAACAGGCCATTGGGAGGCTCCGTTCAACTTGGTTCCCGGCAAATGGGCAGGCCAGATCCTGCTTTATCAGGATCGAGGCGCAAACAGTATGCACTATCTGTATCTACAGGACACCGCTAGCAACAGATGAGGAAGACGTTGAGCTCTCGCAAATGCTGGATGCGGTGCTGGCACAGACAAAGGAGTTCATCTTATAAGAGGATCTCATCCTACCCGAAATTAACTGGGAAAGCTGGACCACACCAAGAGGATCAATGGGCGACAAGTTTGTGCGGTGGGTCTAGTTACATTCACCTACGCAGCATGTGACTCAGACCACTAGACGCAGAGGTGGCCAGCTTCCGTCTCTCCTTGATTTATTCATAACACGGCACCATCAGGACGTTAAGGAAATTAAGTGGGAGGAGCCACTTGAAAAAAGTGATCATGTAGTCCGAAGGGTCACACTAAGACTAAGCAAGGTGCCGGAGGAAATCGTGTTACGTCGGAGCTATGGGAGAATCAATATAAGTGGACTCAAGAGGGCGGCGGAGGAAGTTCAGTGGACACAGAGACACAAAAACGCCTCCGTAGAGGAACGTTAGGAGGCCATCAAGATGGGACTACTCGAACTTACAGAGGAGTTTGCACCACTGAGGGTGGCTAGCAGTAGAAACCTACCCCCATTTTGGAAGTCAAAAATCCGCAAGGCTATAGTTATTCTTAGGCAACGATGGGCGGCGTACAAGCTGTACAGAACTCAGGGGGCATGGAATAGCTATAAGATGGCTAGGACCAGAGCTCAAGAGATCCAAAGAGTGGATAAATATGCCTTCCAGCGTCGGTTAGCTGCGTCGGTCCGCACAAACCCAAAGCGATTGTACGCCCACTTGCAATCTCACAAAAGTATGACAGAAAGTGTAGCAACTTTGGAACGAGCACAGGGACGACTAGCTCTAAACAACTAGGACAAGGCTGACATGCTCTTGGCATTCTTCAAGAGCATATATCGACCAGAAAATAGTTTGGAGGAAAGAATGGAGGGCCCACAGACGCCTCCAATACCCGAACTTACAGTAGGAGAAGAAGTGTACGCGGAGTTGCGAACGTTGAACAGAAATAAAGCAGCAGGCCCAGATGGGATTCATCCGGCAATCGTTCTGCGTCTAGCCAAGGTCCTGAAGGCTCCGGTGACGAAGCTGTATGAAACATCACTTAGGGACGGAATTGTGCCGGGAGGCTGGAGGAGAGCAACAGTGGTAGGAATTAACAAGAATGGACCCCGGCAAAAGGCCGAAAATTACCGGCCGGTTAGCTTAACTTCAATACTGTGTAGGTGCCTAGAGCGAAAAGTCAGGACACAGATCTCTAGGCATTTGGTTCAACACAACCTTATATCAAATGATCAGCATGGGTTTGTGGCAGGACGATCCTGTCTGATGAATCTCCTGCTGTTCCTCGATGAGGTAGCCAAGCGCCTGGATGGAGGGCAATCGATTGCGGTCTGCTACTTGGACTTCAGTGAGGTGTTTGGTTCTGTGAACCACAGATTTCTGGACGTCACACTGCAGTCTATGGGAATTGTTGAAAAGACAAGACAATGGATAAATAGTTTTTTAGAAGAGCGAACTTTTGGTGTTAAGGTGGGGAGTCATGTCACAAAACCGGAAGGTGTAACAAGTGGGGTGCCACAGGGCTCGGTGCTCAGCCTTCTGCTCTTCATCATCTTCATCAATGACGTAGAACGTAGGCTTACAAACCCCACCTATATGTTTGCCGATGACGTCAAGATAGCTGAAGTAGATATAGAACTTGAGGTGTTAGCAGTACAAAACTGGGCACGCAAATGGGACCTTCCACTAAACCTCACCAAGTGTCAATGCTTGACCACAAATACAGGGGCTAGGGGGAATGGTGTGGGTTCGTTGCAAGAGGTCTCGCAGGTCAAAGACTTGGGCGTTATAATGGACAACAGATTTAAGCCGTCGAAGCAGCCAATATGGCCAGGAGAGAACTCTTTCGAGTTAGATCCATTACGTCGTGTACAGAGCCGGAGATTTTCGTTCCTATATATCAAGCCATAGTTAGGCCGCACATGCAGTACTGCGTGCGGACCTGGGCCCGTACTAGCAGCAAGATATAGACTGTCTGGAGAAAGTATAAGGGCTAGCCACTGGAATGGTGGCCGGGCAAGGGGGGGGTTAGCTACACGGGGCGTCTCAGTGTCCTAGGCCTGTTCTCGATGGAAAGACGGCGCATTCGCGGAGATTTGATAGAAACCTTCAAGATAATGAAGGGGCTGCCAGGAATAAGACGAGAAGACCTTTTCTCTCTCCGATCCTCGAAAGAGGCACAAGGGGAATAGCCTTAGACTACAAAAGGAAGCATTCGAGGCTCCAAATTACGGCGAAGTACTTCTCAAATAGAGTGGTACCCTATTGGAATATGCTCCCAGAAGAGGTCATAAGTACCACAAAAGTGATGGCTTTTAAGAAAGCAGTGTACCTGTGTTGGGTGGCATTATGCCCCGAGTTATGTTAAACAGTTTTTAGAGTCGGACGCAATTTACTTATTGTTTCCACCTTACTCTGCCAGGGCTGACACTGCACAAAATTTCGGCCTCTAAGAAAACGAAAATCAGGCAGTGTTGGGAGATACGGAAAAGCGCCGACAACACAACTATCTGGACACACGATGGGCTCTAGCCACACCAAGCCATGTCCAAAGTGGATCTATCTATAACGAACTTCCCCAGCGATGTGTCTGGACTGCATTATTGTGCACCGCTGGGCAAGAGTGACCTCGTGTGTGTCAAAATAGTCCTATGCATGCGGCAACCCAAGGTGCCTTCAAGGCTGATTAGGAATTTCGGTAGTATGGACATAGATAGGCTTCGTAATGGGGCGACGGGCTTGACCTGGGACACGACAGAGGAGGCTACTGCCGAGGAGCGCTGGCAGACCATAAAGGGATCCCTGACTGCCCTACAGGAAGAGTTCGCACCCCTGAAACGAAGGAGTGGGGAAAGCAAACCCATGTGGTGGAAGGCTGCAATAGCCAAGGCCATCAGACGTAGAAACCATTGCTGGAACCAGTACAAAGCTATCGGGGGTCAGCTAGCCTGAAACCGCTATACAAAGCTGAGAAACGAGACTGTAAGCCTTTTGAGAACTTCTACGCGGGAATTTGAGCTCAAATTGGTCCAGTCTGTAAGACAACAGCCGAAGAAGTTCTACAGCTATGTACAGTCTAAAGGCTCAACAAGAAATGCCGTAGGTCCGCTATCCACTAGAGACTATGGTATTGTCACTGATGACCAGGGCAAAGCGGACGCCCTGGGGGAATACTTTGGCAGTGTACATAGGATAGATAGTGGGGTACGAGTAGATCTGGCTCTGGTGCATCCTCCTCAGTTAAACGAGCTAGGTCTCTCAGAGGACTGCGTGCGTAAGTACCTACAGGAGTTAAACAGCCACAAGTCAGCGGGCCCAGATGGCATTCATCCAGCTATCATCAAGCCGTTGGCGGATATCATAGCTCCATCGGTATGCAGGCTGCACAGATCCACGTTGGACCAGGGTTAGCTGCCTCAGGAATGGAAAGTCGCGGCAGTCGTGGCAATACATAAGAGTGGGCCTAAGTCGGCTGTGCAGAACTACAGGCCGGTAGGCCCAACTAGCATTCTATGTAAAGTCCTGGAGAAGATTATCCGTGCCCATATCTGCCAGCACTTGCTGGAGCACTCCAAGTTCAGTCCGGCGCAGCGTGGATTCCTGAAAAAGAGATCTCGCCTGACCAATCTCCTGTGCTTCTTAGATGAAGTGACTCGACGACTGGGCGAAGGTAAGGAAGTCGAGGTATGCTACCCGGACTTTAGTAAGGCGTTCGACTCCGTTAACCATCGTCTTTTGCTATGCAAGATGGAGACTTTCGGTATAGGTGGGCCAGTATATAGGTGGCTGGAGGACTTCCTCTCCCGCAGGACGTTTTACGTCAAAGTGGGGGACAGGTGCTCCAGTTTGGTGAATGTCACCAGCGGTGTACCTCAGGGAACCGTCCTAGGCCCGGTCCTATTCTTGTTATTTATTATTGACCTGGCATCCGCTCTTCAATCGCCCAGCTTTATTTTTGCGGATGATGTGAAGATTGTTGGATCTAAGGGTAGGGCGGAGTTGGGCAGGGAAATAGGTACCGCCCTGAACTGGGCATACAAATGGGACTTACCTCTGAACGCTGAAAAAAGCCGTTTGTTGTCAAGGGCAACGGAGAGCCTAACTGTCGCTCATGATCAAGGGCTGTTCATCGTAGAGGCAGTCAGTAGGGTTAAAGACCCTGGGGTCATCATGAACAGTGACTTCAAATGGTCGGAGCAGTGCAAAGCTGCTGCGCATAAGGCTCGTGGCGAGCTCTTTAGACTGCGATCAGCTTTGTCTTTACGGAAGCCTGAGGTATTCGTACCCATTTGCATGGTTATAGTACGACCTCACTTAGAAGGTAGCATGCAGGCTAGGTTACCCTTCTACAAAAAGGACGCCGCCTGTCTAGAGAAATTCCAACGTCTCGCCACGTGAATGGTTGAAGGGCAGAGGGGTAAGACTTACGAGCAGAGACTCTGTGACCCGAATCTTTTCTCGTTGGAAAGGAGGAGAAGTCGAGGAGATCTCTCTTTTTCTTTCTATTTGAAACTTCGCTGTCCCCAGATACCCGGTAAACCGCCGTTTTTCATGGCTTACACCGTTTCCGTTGATAACGCAAATTTAGCAGCACGAATGAACTACCTACCCGATGTCCCCGCTGTGCGCCACCGCCCAGCGCAAAACCGAAACCGTTCGAAGTTGGCGCGGAAACCATTATTAGAGTGATCCATATAAACTATCGCTGGTCATGTTTTTCTACAGCTGGCACTTTTGACTTTTATACCTGAATTATGTGAATATTTCATTTTACTGAGTAAAGCTATACACCATGATCATGTGCCTGCGCGTGTGTCTCGACCATAGCCGAGAAATATACCATTATTACATCTCATAGAAACGTTCAGGTTAATGAAGGGCTTTTCTGGCCTTAGACCAGATAGTCTATTCCAAGTGGCCGTAGAATCCAGAACAAGGGGACGTGAAAAGAAGTTGATAAAAACCCGAGATAGATTGATGGCTAGATCGCACTTCCTCAGCAACAGGATTGTGAACAGTTGGAACGGTCTGCCTGGTGGAATGGTAGATCTGCAGACAGATTACCTTCAAGGCCGCGCGCGGCGCGCGGACCGAAAGCCTCGCTGTTTGATGTCCGACAGATTTCCCACGCTTGAATCTTCCGTGTCACTCAAGTTGAACGAACTTCAGCAAAGCTGAAATTCTCCCACAGTCCAAAGGTCCATCTTCCAGATCCCCGGCAGTTCGAGACGCAAGATGCAGTCAAGACTCGTGTCCTTAACCCTCTCGCATTGTCCAGCGGTCTATCTTCCAGTTCGCCGGCAATAACAGATGCAAGATACTGTTAAGATTTGTATTTTGAACCCTTTCCGTTTTACCACTTCCCCACTATCTAGTGAACTATCTTACAGCTCACTGGTGACATTCAGATGACAAGATAATCACAAGATCCGGGAACATTTGGGCTGTAGCCTCGTACCCGTGTATTACTTCAAGACTTCAGGACTTCAAGACAGCCCAGTCATTCAGAGGTGCCTTAGATCGCAAGTGGTACGATATCTTTCCTTGTAGTGAGCCTTGAGTATATCAACTAGATGGATGACGGGTAACACTGTGGTCCTTCTGGAGTATGTTTTAACAGACTTTTTCCCTCATTGATACTGTCTCAGTGAACGCTCACTATGCATAATGTCTCTCGCAGTTGATGTGCGATGAGGTTTTCCGGTTCCCTCTCAGTTTTAGCGGGGATTTGACGAAATACACTGGGCAGTGGTGGGTGCATAACTGGTGTGCATACCATCGAAGGAATTCTGGACGCTCGATTGGCCGTGGCCATTACCTGTCCAGTGCAAACTGAACTGAACTGAACTGAACTGAACTGAAGACTTCAAGGCCGGGGGACACGCTACGGACGTAACCTGTGAGGGTTTCGGCAGTTATCTTGGTGAAGTTCCGCATGTCCACCCAATGGGTGAGTTCATGGCCCTCGGCGCCGTAAACCCCTTACTCCTTTGGGCCAGCGACATTCTTAGGTAGAGGATATTCGTAGTACTAGTAGCAAAGTCAGTACCTGGCAACAGTTACTGCCAAAACAGACTTCATCGCTGTCACCGAAACATGGCTAAAGGGAAGTCACGAAGTCGGTATACTTTTTACTGCTGGCTACTGCATATATCGGGCTGATAGAGTGAATAGAATGGGTGGTAGTGGCGTGAGGCTCGTAGTCTCGGGTGGAATAAAACAGATAGTTAGGGAGTACGTGTCAACACCAAGCGCACAGGCCCGTTTTTATGAATGAAAACTAGCCCAGTCAGAAATCCGAGTGGCATACGTCAACTAAAGCCCTCCTTCTGTCCCCCCGGGGGACCGGATGCTGTCCAGCTACCTTCGCGGTTCCGTAGCCGGAGCGAATGAGATCAACCTCGGGACTTCCACTCCCCTGACGTAGACTGGGCGAATCTGTGGGCTCGTGGAAATTGATTCCTTTCACAGTTACTTGATTAGGTATTGGAAGAAAACTTCTCCAAACACGTGCCTACTATACGGAGGGAAGAACAGACTAAAGGGGGTCATAACGAAGCATTCCAACGAGGTCGAAGAGCTGCAGGTCTCGGCGCCCCTAGTTAGAAGTGACCACGGGGTGATCCGTTTTAAGTACTTAGCTCTTAAGGATATAGTACCGCACGGAATGCGTGGGTGCTTCCCTTGTAGCAAAATCGCCGCAAAATCGATCGGTTTCTGACCGGTTTTGATCGGTCCAGTTCGTAGACAGCTTGGTGTGCCATCTGGAAGTGCTCTCTCAGCGTTTCAGCCTTGGTCTTATTATCAAAGGTATGACTGCCATTTTTATCCTTGCCGCAACTCATAGCTACACGCAGGGCTGTTTCTGCTTGAACATAGTTGTAGTCAGCTTTTGGGCATCGTTTAACCTTTCTAGCCAGAGTGATCTCGTACGATAGTCTACGCTACTTTTGGTCCCCAATGGCTTATTTCCGCGCCCTTTTGTACCAGAGGTGCCGCCTGTAGCCTTCTGTCTGCTGGCAATGAGTTCATGCCCTGTGATTTCAGCTTTGGACCCTGGTGGATATGCGGGACCACCACGGCACCTTACCCTTCCTGTTTATTCGGCGTAATAGTTGTAAACCACTCGAAAACCGATCGGTTTCGGAGCGGTTTTTGAGTGGTTTCTGACCGGTTTGCGAGCGGTTTGTGCCAATCGTTTGAAATAAGTGATATGCTTCGTTTATTTCTGTCACTTTTCCCGGCCCGTTCGTTTGGGCTGGGGGCTGCCCAGCTTAGGCGGGCGATAGCTAACCAGTGAAGTGCGATAACTTTTCCCACAGTCGAAAGATACCCCATGTACTCCACCCCCACGTCCATCTAGTGGAGGTTTTTAGACCGGTAAACTGTTTCTCTGTGTTTATTCACTGGAGTGTCCTCTCCAGGGGCATAGTGGTTAGAACCAGATGTTGCCCATCAACTGGTTCTGAGATTGGACTTCATCTGGCCTCTACCAATCGACGTGTCAAGCGTGATTGCATCTACGGCTTGGGGAAGCCATTCTGCATAGCTCTTTGGGTCATGAAGGCACGCAAGCCATCACACCACGTCGAGGTACAGTCTCATCGTAATGGATAAAAATTTGACAGCGTTGATAAGAAGGCTGAACTTGGAAGAAAATAGTAGCTGAACTTGATGATTACCAAGGTATGACGCATTTCATCTGAAATCTATACCTTTGATTTATATTTTGACCACAAAAATGAGCTCATCTATTTCTCAAGACATGTGTACCTACTTTCACTGTTTTCCGATAGTTTGGAGCAGTTGTTCTTATCGTCTTCGTAAAACGATGGCTCAGTGTACATAATATAACGTGGGAGAATCTTCCAACCAACCTTATTCTTTACTTATCTTTGCTGTCAGTGTGAAACCTGCTGTATAAGCAAATTGCGTATGTTGTCTATGTGTATATGTATTCACCTATACTTGTTTTCATACTCCCATTACGCATTTTATACCGATTGCTTTAAATACCTCAACTTACACGTTCTGTGATTTATCACGATTAGATGTAGCTGAATGAATATTTATCCGATTTTTTCAGTTATATCAGCTATACGCCGGCATTCTGTTCGGCAATGCTTCGCTGCCACCGGTGTTGGTTTATAAAATCTTTCGCATTCTCTGGGTCGCCGTTCCCGCGGCCCTTGCCAAGCTTTAAACAGCTGATCCTACCCGCTAACCGGTATGCTTTACGCAGAGGACTGTTCCTGTCCCTCTCTTTGGGATCTGTCGGTGGCTTTGCGTTTAGCAAAGTGAAATTAACTTTACCACGTGTGTCTTGTAACTCTGGTCCATTGGATGCAGTATTGCCTGATCCGGATGATCTCGTGGAAGAAAAGTTAACCAAGTGGAATTATAGTGATATCTTTGCTTTGGTTAAGCCTGACCTACTCGAGTTCTTCGGTGCAATTTTGGTAAGTTTTCAATAATTCTATTCCTTTCGACTATTCAGAGTGCGATTGCGGCTGCTATGTTAAATGTTTACATTCCTCTGCGTCTGGGTGACCTGGTTAACAAACTATCTGATTGTTTCAATCAGAAAGAGAGAATCACCGTTTTATACGGTCCGGCTCTTAAACTATGCTTCTCCTACACACTTCAGGTGAGTGTTCGGATTCATAATAAAGCTCAGTTACTGAAACTTTAGCTGATCTCATCTATTTTGTCTTCTTGGTCCCATCAGCGGACTATAAAACTTCACAGCTGTCCATTTTCTTACCTCTAACCCTACAGAGATAATATTTACACGGTTCTTGATGAACTGTGTCCCTGTCTGTAGTAAAGCTTTTGTTAAAGGAGCTTTTACACTCGTACGTGCTTCTCGGATGTGAGAAACCTTCCGTAACAGTAACTACGTGCTTGTTTTGTATATGCAGTCGAACATCGTTGTGTTCCATAGATGCCTCATGGTGATATAAACTAGTGAATTTGAAGCTCTTTAAATGCAAGGAAACATCAGTGGTCTTCGGCAGTGAAGGATTGGCAGGTACTAAACAAACATCGTGCGGTACATTCTTTGTAGCAAACATTGCTCTTGATTTCATGAACGAAATCAGAGAAACACATCAAACTGTTGTGAAATCGCGGTTGGTCATCTCGGTCATTTTCATCGTCCATTGACATGGTTCCTGGCGCCGTGCTGAAGCAGCGAAGGGCATGGCTCATAGTGAACCCATATCTCAGTGAACATGCAAGCGGGATAAGAGGTAGTTACAGGCTACGAGGTATCAACTGGTACACCTGGTACACCCATGAAACCATGGTTGCATAGATGACGTAATTGACATGCAATAGAGGTTTATATTTCGGTCACACCAAGGGGGTTCACGAATAAAGCGTCGTTTCGAAGAATGTATCATCGCACTTTAAGGGATAATATTTTATGCTCACTCAGGGCCTTTGAGCTTATCCTACTATTACGATCTGTTCTATTTGTGAAGTTCTTTAAGATCATTTGAGTGATTTTCTGGCGTAGTGTCAGATATTTTCGGATTATTAATACAAATATGGTTCATTGTGTCAGAACCAAGATCGATTCGGAGTGTATCGAAAAATCGATGCGCCATGTGAAATGTTATGGTAGAATTTTATTGTCAATAACAGCGTAGTCGAAATCGTTGGTAGATTGTCGACGTTTCGGTCACTACGGGTTACCTTTTTTAAGACTGGTTTTACAACCGAATGAAACTGGAATTAATTTCATTCAGTTGTAAAATCAGTCTTAAAAAGCTAACCCGTGGTGACCGAAACGTCGACAACCTACTAACGATTTCGACTACGCTGTGTTATTGAACAATAAAATTCTACCACAAATATGGTTCATTTCACTGTCATTTTTTAACCAAATATTTTCTTATAGAAGTCCAATTTGGCGAAACAATTGTTTTTCAGTAATTCATTCTCAAGCCGTCTACAAATTACATGGGAAACATTGAGAAAGAATCATACGGATAGACATGGAATAAACACGAATCATGGGTAGGGGTTTGTCAACAGTCAATTTGTCCTTGTAATTTGATTGGTTTATCTAACTTACGCTCTGTGAGTGACAAGACGACAGATTCATTCGGCCTCGATCGATCCTAGGCCATGGAAGTTGAAGTGCCTGGGCCAAACGCTTTTGGGCGCAGAGGCCGGGGGTCAGCTTCCTGATTCCGATTGCCTCGGCTATCGCTAGAGTGCGCAACTGCACACCCTTGCATTTGTTTGGGGGGACACGATACGCAACTTTGGAAGCCGTGTTTGGATTCACCTGATGTCCAGTGTCAACTAGGTGTGCTAATATTGTGCTGTTTATCGATCCAGTATGTCCTTGGCTTAACCAGCGTGGGTGATGCTCTTTGATCCGAGTGGATAGCTGTCGTGCCGTTCGACCTACATACGATGCGTCACAAACACATCTGAAAGAGTACACAACCATTGATAAGATCAGCATCGGCAGTTTATCCTTGTTCTGAATGTGGATTAGAGAAGCACCTCGAAACACAACGTACGATGGCAGCATTGAACGTGTTTTGAATTTCTCTCCTCAGTCGTCGGCTTAAGATTTCACTCACCGTATCACTTTTAAATGGCAAACTAATAAATAGGTCTTTCTTTACGGTTTCCTCGGTGATTTTAGGCACTCTTTGAATGATATTTCTTTCAATAAACTGATCCGTGTAACCATTCTCACGTAGAGTGTTTCTTATGTGCCTCAGCTCGTTCTCTAGGTTCCCCTCAGAACAAATTTTTCTCGCTCTGAAGGCTAAACATATATTCGGGTTAATTCGAAAAAAGTTTGTGCTGATGTTCAAAATGCAGCTTATTGTTTGGTCGGTCCGCCTTGATATATTACCATGATGAAATTAATCCCAAGGAGAGGACTTTGAGCCCTAGTCAGTTAAGAAGACGCCTATTAGTTTACCTATACTTTTCTGTCTTCCAGGAAACGCTCCATCTCCGAGGCGAACCTTAGTGATTTACTCAGCACTTGCGATGTTCTTGGCGAATAAGGGATTCATTGCAGCCACTTAAGCCGACACGAGATTATGACTTCCCAAGACTGGTTTGATCTAACTACTGTCATCTCCCGTAAGCCAGAAATCAGTCTTATGTGAGCAATCGCCCGAGATTTAGTTTAATCTTGTGAATTTAGTTCTTTTTGTTTGTAAATTTTGCTCCCCAGAATAACTCAGCAACTTAGTGCATGTGTTCGGCTGTCTCCGTACTGCACGCGGAATCAAACACGTACCTTTTCACGGATAACATATTCTTAGTGAAGGATGTATCCACCAATACACAGTGAAATTTACTGAAAAACTTGGGGAATATCATCAATGTATATCTTTTGCAATGCAAGATATGACGTAACAGTCAAATAAAAAAAGACAAATATCATACGATTTTTTTTCATCGTTTCCCAATGGGCTTACTGGCCGCCAATTAATGTAGACCGTTGTATAATGTGTGACGCGCCGCCATTAATACGGCACAACACGAGACGGGCATTAAGAGATCGTGATCTGAAAAGACCTACTTTCCAGTCGTCTCATGTGTTCGTTTTCGGTAGCGTGCACATTAAAAGAACTGAAAAATGGTTACAGTATTAGTTTTTCTGATATCCTATCTTCCAAAATTACCATACAACTAATTTTCCGTGCCGAACACAGTAATCCTAAACGAGCGTATCTGTTATTAAGCCATCAGAAGGTCTTTTATTGCACTGGTTGTACGCGTTTTGCTCATGGAAACAAACTGAGTCTCGCTGATTAGCCTGGACCTTTTTGCCTACGTGCAAAATGAATTACAGCGTAAGGGGTAAACCCCATAATCGAAGGGCTGTACAAGTGGGTTGTGGGGGAACGTTCACGTAAGAACCGGTTTATTGATTCTGCTTTTGAAGAGAGAGAGAGAGGCTGTAAGTGCGTGGGAAGACAGAAGAAGGGAGATTGTTCCATAATTTAACGGTCCGGAAAAAAAAGAAAGTTGAAAGATAAAAGTACGACATCTAGTGACAGAAACTTGATAAAGATGACTAGCTGCCAGGGTACGTGATGTTCGAGAAAAGTTTTGGAAAGAGGAATTGTCGAAGCATGCTCAGAATAACAAAATCCAAAATAGTACTGGTAGAAGAGATACAAAGAACCAATAGCCCGACGATGGGCTAGTGATCTCAGACACGAGGTTAGTAAACGGTCATGGATCAGCCGGACGGCTTTTCGTTGAACCCGATCAAGAGGAGGAAGAGAGGTAGATGAAGCTCCACCATAAACGTGGCTGAAGTATTCAAATGCGGGGCGGATTTGAGCTTTGTGCGGCAGAAGAAGATGAGATGGTGTGAAGAAGCTTTGCGCACAGCACGAGAGGCGAGCTGAGATATGAAAGCGGACCAACATAGAGAGGAATTCATAAATAAGCCAAGAAGAGAGACAGAATCGGTGGAGTTCAGTACAGTTGAATCAAAGGATAAATGTGGGGAGAACAAATAAAGTTCCGAAGAAATTGAGTGCATAGGTGTTTCGGAAGCATTCAGTGCAACATGATTGTAGGATCCCCAGGAGATGTGTTCGAAGATACACTGATTTTACGTCGGTGACGATCGATGTTGGTATTGACATGGTGGGGAGTGCGGTAAGTGAGGGGAAAAGGAAGGGTGACGTCATCGGCAAGGGAATGGATTTATAGTAAGTAGTTGATGGAAGATCACTAATAAATGAAAGGGTGGGCGCAAGTACTGAACCTTGGGGAACACCAGCATTCACAGGAAATGACTGGGACAGACCCACATCAACTCGGACGAAAATGGTTCGATTACTGAGGAAACTTAATGTCCACGATACAAGTGCGGAGAAGAACCTGAACGTGGGCAGTTTCTCTAGAAGACTTTTGTGCCAAACTCGGTTAAAAGCTTTAGAGATGTCGAGCGAGACTGTGTGTGCTTCTCCGTGGTTGTCGAGTGCAGCCGACCAGGAGTTTGAGACGAGAGGCAGGAGATCACCGGTGGAACAATAAGGTCGGAATCTGTCCCAATGGGTCAGGTGTGGTAACGAGTCGGACAACAATGAATTACTGTCTACCCCGAAAGCAACCTGTGATGACGGGGATTCGGATTTCTGACGTCCGACGTGGTAATCAAACGCTCTAAACCACTCGATCACCACCGGTCCTGCTGTAGTAGTTCAACAAGTGTTTTTCAGTCATCAGTGTACACACCCGTCTGCCTCAACTGAGTATGCCTAAGGATCTTTCTACTGAGTCCGTATCTATGCGGATTTGTTTTGTTTTTGACAGACCTGGTATCCATTCTGAACCAAGCTTGGCAGGAATGTACACTAACAACCGAGGTGATTAAAGTTACTCTATTCTGTTGTGGCGTTCACTGCTTCATGAATTATTTTAATCCTAGATCAATAGACTTTGTGATATCCTATAGGGTTTCCCTTACTGTTTGTGCAGCGTAGCTAAGACTTGTAAACGAATGTGTTTGTGTGGTACAGTGAGATTTGCCTAATTAACATCAGTTACATTGGACCGGTGGTGGCCAAGTGGTTTAAAGCGTGTGCGTAGGTCAGAGGTAAGAAATCTAGGCTGCAGGCTAAGAAGTGCAAGGAACAACAGTCAGCATTATGTAGTTTACAGAAGCTTTATCATGTTAAAATACGGCATCATGCAATCTGCTGATCGGTAGCGGGAGAAGAAATGTTCTAACGTGTGAATATACGCCAATATAGCTCACTTTGGTCGTTGTCTGAGAAGGCTCCTCAAGCCGTCACTGAACTCTTGTTGCTTCTTTGGTTGAAAATTATTTCTTATGTCATGTCAGTAATATTTCCACGGTCCATCCAAATTCATTTTTTTCGTCGATAAAGTAAAAATTTCCCCACTCGTTTTTCCATGCCACGTATGTTTCAGTCCACGATAAACGTTGTCCTGTATGCAGTGGTGGGAGAGCAATATATGTGATCATTTTTTAAAGATTTCATCCACAGCATAGGTTTGAGCGTTCTATGTAACCTTCGTTTCGAAACACTCCGATCAGTGGTTTCAACGTCGACATGGAATATGAGTTATTGAAGGCTAGATGAATTAATCTGTTTTCGTCCGAATTCGTTAGCTTTTGGACGATCCACTCGTATTTTGGACGCACATTGCTAGTTATATTCCAGATACCATCGTGCGACGCTCCTCGATCTCTTGCATTTCCTGGGGATTTCATGCAAACTAAGTCCCGCTCGGTCGAATGCGGATATTTTGCCCTTTTTCGAAATCTGCTAGTTTATTTTCGTGTGGCTTTGCGCAGGCAAAATTCGGTGTGAGTTGTGTAAGGTGTATACTTGAAATCACTGCGAACGAAGGTCATCTAGGTCACTAAGATGCATCATGTGCTCCCGTCCACATGAATCATGCGATTCCGGTTCTCATGGGTTTGTCACTTACCAGATCCACAGACCGGAATAATCAGTTTGTTTCCAGGCTCAATGGTCCGGAATAGGGAGTCCAATACTTTTGCCACCCTCGTTTTTTAAGTTTTCCGCTCTAATTAGCATACGGTACTCAATTTCGTTTTGAAATTTGGTATGCCGTATAGTACTCTGTATTCGGTCGTTCTGACCAGACATGATTTCGTTAGAGAATACAGAAGCGGAAATGTGCGGGAAAATGGAGTAGGGGAGGGTTCCTGTGGTTTTGTAGCACAGTGTATCAAACTTTCAAAGTGGTCGTTGGTAGTTGTAGCACATTGAATTTGTGATTTAATCCAGGTTGTGCTCAAAATGTTGTCCGGTTGCGTCATCCACCAACTTTTTTCGTACTGGATCAAGCAGTAACGGTGTGAAACAACTTGCGGTCATACCAAAATATCTGTTGGCAATATTGTTGACACATGGAATCCGTTCATTGGGTTTGGATGAGTGCTTCCGTTGTTTTTGTAAGCTGGTCACTCTTATGATTGGTTATTTGCTTGATGTAAGGCATACTGTGCGTTTTGCGCCAATAAAATACAACATGCCTCCGCAAGACTCGTAAACCTTTGCATGAGCTCACGCTTGATAATGATCAGCTGGAGCCAGTAGACACCTCTGAGTAAATCTGGAGCTACACTAAACCTGAGGGTAGTGTTACATAATGGTGTGTATCGTTCTGCTCCACTTTTGTGAAAACCGGTCACTCGACGGCCTTCTTTATTCGACCAGCCTCCAAAATGTTGATGCGATGCTTGAGCCATATGAACCACGCTAGGGTATTATATTGTTACTGATTTCAACCGCCTCTTTTCTTGCCCTAGTGATGGTGTCAGTTGTGTCGTTTTTTCATCAGGCATGCACCACGTTTCTGTATATCGGACTTTTGGCGTCCGTCGGTGAGCGTATGGCATCACGATTGCGAGCTCAATTATTTGAAAGGTTGTTGCATCAAGATATGGCTTACTTCGACGTGCATAGTTGTAGCAAACTATTGGATGAGTAAGTGAAATTTATCATACCATTTCAAACGAGTGGTTGCCGTGCCCTAGGTGCAAATGTTGTGTTTATTGTCCAGTGCGAAAAATAAACGCTGGTAGTTTGTAAGCAGCAAGAGAGAAATGTCTTTTGTCTATGTTGTTGTCTGATAATCCGTTTTGTATGTCATATTTAGCATCTTCCTGAACAGAGGCATAGTGAAAGACCTGTTCTGTTCAGACAATCATCAACCATGCACTGGGTGCGGTGGCTTTGATTGCTATCTCCTAGCGGCAACCTCAGAGGGAAATAATGAAGGAGAAAAGAGCATGGAAGCAGTAAGAGGAGAACTACATCAATAGAACTAAGTCGATGAAGAAAGTTTGTGAATGAAAGAGCGCCACTGATCGCGGCATCTAGCCATACCCTCCAACGTATCTAACCATTGAGTGGGATGGTCTGTTGGACCCCACCCAGGAGGTCTAACACGCCCTACATGGCCAAGTCCACTAATTAGGCTTTTCATACCTTCTTCCATGTCATGGACTGACCACCCTTACTCATCTTCCAACTGGCACCCACCTCAGCAAACATAGCACGCCGTGGGATCCTGTCAGGGGACATGCGTAACACATGTCCCAACCATCTTAGCCTGATGAGCTTAAGTTTTCCATCTCATGATTTGATCCTTGAACCTAAGACTTTCCGTCGAACCTGAGCATTGCTCACACGGTGTTCCCATCAAATTCGAGCAATACTACGACGACATCGGTTTTCAAATACCGACAATCTTCGTATGTTCTCCACCTGCAGTGGCCATGTCTCCGAACCATACAGAAGCACGGGCCTGATGACTGCAGCGTACACCCGACTCTTGGTAGGTAAACGGATATCATGTCAGTGCCACAGATGACTGAGGTTGGCATATGCCAAGCAAGCCTTCTGTATACGCGGAGACACTTCATCCGATATGCGACCTCCGGGTGAGATGCAGCTGCCCAGATAACAGAAGTTGTCTACCACGTTTATAGTCTCCCCAGACACTGAAGTGCTTGGCACTGGACCAACCCAGTCCTGCAACAGCATCTTGCACTTTGAAGGTGAAAACGCATACCGAAAGTTGTTACGCAACCCGTCAAGCTGTCTGGGAAAGCTTGCAACTTACCGGGATCTTCACTTAGAAGAACTATATTGTCCGAATACTCAAGGTCTGATACCTTTCCGCCCGGGAAAAGTTCAGTGCCGCTGTCCTCACCTGACTAAAGTACGGTCTCTGGGACCATGTCAGTCACAAAGTTAAAAAGGAAATGAGACAGGGGACAACCCTGACGTAGGCCACTTCTCGTGGTGAACTCGGGTAAAAGATCACCGCAAGCCCGAACTCGGCTTCGGCTATTAATGTAAAGGGATTTAACGATGGAAATGAATTTCTCTGGTATACCCTTCAGCAAGAGGCAGTGCCAGAGAACTGTGATTGAGTGAGTCGAAGGCCACTTTAAGATCATGAAAGGCGGAGGTAGCGTGTCTATGTTCTAAAATTTGTCGCAGAGTGAAGAGGTGATCAATACAACTTCGACCAGGTCTGAACCCAGCTTGACTCTTGCGCGAGCACTGTTCACAAGCGTGAGATAAGTAGTGACGAATAATACCAGCGAGCGGTTTCGGATGCGATGCTAACCAGACTTATTCCCCTGTAGTTTTCACAGGAGGACCTGTCGTCTTTCTTATGAATCGGTACGATCACGGATTCACACCAACTCTTTGGAACTTGTTTCTTCTCCTATGTTACGCCGAGGAGTTTCGTCAACTCCAGTAAAAGTTCTGGGCCATCGTTTTCGAAAATAGACGGAGGCAACCCATCCGGTCCGGCAGCCTTATGTCGTTTAAGATAGCTTATCTCACGAAGAACCTCCGTTTCTGACGGAGGACTGGTATCTACTACAAGAGCTGTACTCATTGCGCTAGTGATCAAACCTGAAGAAGATAAAGGCCAATCAAACTGCTTCTCGAAATGCTCCGCCCAGCGAATCAGATGACACTAGAGTTTGAACCAGTGAGCCGTTCACCTCTTCGATCAATCCGTTAACGCCTGGTTTACGTGGGCCGGTTTGTCTAATCAGGCGGAAAGGGTTGCGGCTATTGCCAGTCGCCGCAGCTTTTTCCATCTCCTCACACTTCGCAATCCACCACTGCTTACGGTCATTTCTCGGGCCCTGAATCAGTTGGCGTTCAAGGCATCGGTGTTTCATCGTATTTGGAATCCGAAGGAATCGATCTGCGTACATCTGACAGTGCAACTGAGGATGTAGATATCCATCGTTTCTGTGTGTATCTATTTGCTGGGCCTTGGGTAGCATCAGCAGTCACACGTAGAGCTTGTTTGATCTCTGTCCACCTCTCTTCTGAATCCTGGGCATTTGGCTGCATGGATGACCTGGTGGATAATTCTGTTCGGAAAGCAGAGCGGTGGTTATCGTCCAGTAGTAGCTGCGGGGGGCGGTTCGCTTTGGCGTTGTTTCGGCCACCGACGAGGCATGAGCTGAAGCGCGCGCGGACTAGAGCGTGATCAGCGTCTACAGACGTAGACCAAAATGATCGACAGTCTTGAATTGATCCGCGCCAGTGGTAACCGCCAGCAATATGGTCGGCCTGAGTCCAACATTGTGAAGGCACGGAAGGGAGGACGCCAGGTTAGCCGGTTTCGCTTTTTGTGCGAGAAATTTGTGCTCGCTAAGAATGGTCTATGATCGGAATATAGTTGAATGAGTTGATCACCGTTGTCAGTTCGACCGGCTGGAAGGCAATATCGGCCTCCCATATTCCTCTCCGTCTCGTCTAGGCTTCCGACTTGAGCATTGAAATCACCAGCAGCAACCATGATGTTCGTAGAGCGCACGCTACGGAGCAGTTGAGGCAAATCCTGGTGGAATTCGTCTTTAGTCTCAGGAGAGCTACAGTCATTTGGGGCGTACACAGAAGCGACAAACAGACATCGGTGCGGCAGTCTAGTGCTTTTGACATGCACAGAACCATTCAGCCGAACTACACACAGACGGCTGCTGACTGGGATCGAGTCGATCAGTGCACGCTCAGGTTTCGTGCTCAGAGCGATGCCAACGCCAGCCTGATCTCGAGCACTAGGCGCCGTATCACCCGACACGCGAAGAGTGAAACGAGAAGCCGAGCTTGTATCAGGGGAGCGGAGTATTAACACTGAAGCTGGGTCTTTTATGTGTGTTTCGGAGACATGACACACATCTATATTAAAGGTTTCAAGAGTCCTAGCTAGGGCAGGCTGTTGCCCTGTTTGGAAAAGTTTGCCGACGTTGAAAGCAGCTACGTGAAAAGGATGCTTGGGTCGGAGGATGGATTCTATTATTTTTCTGTCTAATTTGCTACTCTTTCCGAGAGCTACAAGATCACAGTCACGGCTCATTGTGGCTACTCGTGCGCATTTATAATTGGAACGTAAAGGATGAAGAGCAGAGGGATAAGGAATATTTCCCGATTGACCGATGGAGATTTCTGGGCATATACTTCGCGGCTGCTCACAACGCAGAAAGGGTTTTTCTTTGGGAACCCTAACCGTAGCTTTTGACTCAAAAGTCTGACGCACAAGGCAGTGGGGCGTTAACCCAGCACAGGAACGTGACCGAGGAACCCGTGAAGGAACTTATTCTGGTCTGTCACGTGATACTTGATTACTGCATGCGTTTTTTCTTTTCTTCTCTGGTGCTTTGTTATCGATCCGCTTTTCGGATTTAGTCCTCAGCCCCATGCACACAATGGAGCAAACGGAACACGGGCGGGGCAGCATCCCTTGGGCTGGGGGCTGCCCAGCTTAGGCGGGCGATAGCTAACCAGTGAAGTGCGATAAATTTTCCCACAGTCGAGAGAAACGCCATGTACTCCACCCCTACGTCCATCTAGTGGAGGTTTTTAGACCGGTAAACTGTTTCTCTCTGTGTTTATTCACTGGAGTGTCCTCTCCAGGGGCATAGTGGTTAGAACCAGATGTTGCCCACCAACTGGTTCTGAGATTGGACTTCATCTGGCCTCTACCAATCGACGTGTCAAGCGTGATTGCATCTCCGGCTTAGGGAAGCCATCCTGCATAGCTCTTTGGGTCATGGAGGCACGCAAGCCATCACACCACGTCGAGGTGCAGTCTCGTCCTGATGGAGTGAAGGACCATGATCATCTTATATGCCTCAAGTTGCTGTGCTACGCTGTTAACCAATCTCTTTAGGGTTGAAACGTGATTCAAGTTATCTCACGTGAACTTACTGTTTGAGGGCGCCCCCAATGTTTATTCAGCTAATTACGAACTCCAAGTTCCTGTGTAGTTCGGTGGCATCTTGAATCGTTAGACGCGGATCCGTATTCTCCGAAATATGTAAAGGACACCGCCTTCATGGACTCCTTTCCGATCAGTTCGTCAAAGCTGAATTCACACGCTCCAGTGACGCTTCATTGCCGATAGGTAAAAGCCTGATTAACCCTGTTCTTGGTTTGGCGCGGCTGTTAGTTGGTTTGTCGGAACCGCAGTTTCTTGCGGTTAAATGTGAGTGCTGAGGGCCGGATGAAGACTAAGTTTATGACAGCCGCAGTCGGTGGTGAAGTTTTCCTAGTCTAACTGAAAGCCGCACTGCATCGGAACGGTTAACCGTAATGAGACCCATCGACTCAACCTTGTTTTTACCTGCACGATTTTCACCCATCTGTGGATTTCTGTCACATGCTTGCGCGTGATAGCAATGGCTGTCTGCATCATTGGACATAATCGGCTACTAGACCCTGAAACTTGGAGTGAAGAACCACATATGGTCCAAACAGACCACATTTTGTCACATTTTTGGCAGCACGAGTCAGCCACCTGTTATGATTTTCGTGACTTCCTGGTCTAATACTGAGAACAAATGCTGCTTCACTTCGAATATTTCCATATCCGTTTCCAACTTAACTATGACTGTTTCTCTAAATATCTGGTAGAGCGCGATGCATGATATGGTTTAATCACGCATGCATTCGTGCTAGGTGAAAGAAGAAAGTCGTTTCGATGGTGACACCGATTCTCCTTCTCACTCCACCTCCACCTCGCCACCGCTGCATCTAGGCCAGAAAAAAATGTTACACTTTTCCCTAGTTAGCTTTAGCCAAAACCTGTAACTATTTAGCCACGACCCACAGTCGTTTAGCCTTGACGCGCAACCTTTAGCCACACCGTCGCAATCCAGTCAGATCAAAAGTATCGGAATATAATGACGCCAAGAAATGTTGGGGAAATTTATTCATTTATTTATTTACAAAGGTTTGTGTTGCGAAGCTGACTGAATAGACGAGAAAGTGTGACGACCGTTTGCTGTGCAGTTGACCGTAGTAACGGTATCAAATGCTGTGCCACAAATTGATTCGTGAAGGTTTAAACGATGCGCCCGTATCGTCGAATCACGTGGCACAGCCCGTATAACTTGCATTTTCAGTGAACCAGTTTTGAATGTACTAAAAATTCCGAGTGAATGGTGGTAGTAAAAAATCCTACGTGTTCGAAGTTACTGAGTGTTTCTTCCAGCGGGTTAAAACTGGACTGTACGGCGAGCGAAAACGCATCTGATGATTGGTATGGGATTGTGCGTTCACAGCCTCCTCCCCCCATTAAGTAGGTGCGTTGTCAAAGATAAAGACGACTGGAACACCCGGTTGCTCAGTAGCAATAGGCGCTGAGCAGGATAGAAGGAACTCATTGAAATATACCGTATAATCGTTGTATTACATTCATACTTCAAGGTACCGGCGACAGATGAACGTACGAGTATGTTCCAGTTAGGTCCTTTACCTGGTGGTAGACTACAGACGGATTCAGTGCCCACTTTTGCGCTCCCATAGCTGCGACAACACCATATGTTGTAGTTGGTGTCGTCAGTAGTTTCAGTACCCGACCGTTGCAGCCAATCGATACTCTGCTGGTTTAGATTTAACTGTCTTTTCACTGGCTGAATAGTCAGTGATACCCACTCAGCAATCGTCCAGTGGATAACGTGCTGACCGTTTTGCTTGAGAAATCTTCTTCCATCCTCTCCTTCAACTTCCTCAATGTGCTTGTTGGGCTTTCGTTCACCAAGTCACATGTGCCTAACAAATTATTCGTTGAACTTCGTCCTGTAGGATTCTGCATCCCGATCCGTAACTGCAGTAGTGTTGCATGTTTTGACCTTAATACTGAGGTGTTTGACAGTGTTGTGATCCTTCCCGGTGGGAAGGGCTTTTTCCACCAGCGTACCGTCTCGTTTATCATATCAAGCAAAGTTCATATAGGATAGTATGTGACCGTAGTCAATGCGTGCTGGTCCAGAATGCTTCCTTTTAACCGGCTCTTCTGACTGGCTCTTTTGGTTAAGTCCCCCACTGGCTGACTTTCATTTCGTTCGGTTTAAAGAAATCCCTGGCCACTGATTGGCTGACTTTTGTTCCGTTCGAATAAAGCAACTCCTGGCCGCTGATTGGTTGATTCCGTTGCTTTCAGTTGAAACAACGCTTGGACGCCGATTGGTTCGGTGGGTGCGACTGTTCGCGATTAATTGGATGATTTCGTTTCGTTTCGTCACGAACTAATTGGGCCATCGACCCACTTCGCTGGCCTGAGCTTTGCCATCGAATTTGGGCAGACACTGACGTGCTGTCTGCTAACGAAACTGGGCCATCTATCGATGCGTCAACAAATACCCTCACGGGCATCCTCCTTCAAATCATCTTTCCGTGCATACTCAATTCTCCTCCGTCGGTCTTTCGCCTGGTCAAACGATGTGATCTTTTCTTTGAGCCCATATTAATATTGTCCATGTTACCAGGTAAAGTACGGCGAATATTACCGCAAATGATCGCGGTGTGTTTGTATTGTTTGATTGCCTCCGAACGAAATATCAATCAACCGAAAATGAGTCTCGCCATGCAACGATTAAATGTTACAGACAAGCAGTGCTTTAAGTAAAACCCGGTAATGTAACAAACGGTATTTTTTTGCATTTGAAGTCGCTGAAAAAGATCAATACTCGATGTAGTGACAAAATAAAGGATTGCTTCCTTATACGTTTAGCTAAATGGACACTTTGACAGTCTGAGGATAATATACACAGTTGTCGTAAGTACACCCCCGTCACTGTCATCAGTTTATTTATGTTGCTACGTTTAATACCATAACTGTTGTTACAATTCACAAGACGTGCCTGATAAATGTCTTATTTGTTGCGAACCAATCATCAGAATATCGACGCAATCAACCAAGCATAACCGAACTGCTTATTTTCATTCTCGTTATCCATTCCATTCGAAGGCAGTCGTAATCCGATCGAGGATGCTATCGTGTGGTTTGTATGCCTTTCTGCATCTTATTGCTTTCAGTTCGTGTGACATGATCACGTTCATTATTTCCCCATGATTGACCATAATTGGCTGTCAAGCCATCTACTACTTTCTTAATCAGTGAATAGCATGCGCACCGCACGACATTAACACTGGAAATGCAGCAGTTATACGGGCTGTGCCACGTGATTCGACGATACGGGCGCATCGTTTAAACCTTCACGAATCAATTTGTGGCACAGCATTTGATACCGTTACTACGATCAACTGCACAGCAAACGGTCGTCACACTTTCTCGTCTATTCAGTCAGCTTCGCAACACAAACCTTTGTAAATAAATAAATGAATAAATTTCCCCAACATTTCTTGGCGTCATTATATTCCGATACTTTTGATCTGACTGGATTGCGACGGTGTGGCTAAAGGTTGCGCGTCAAGGCTAAACGACTGTGGGTCGTGGCTAAATAGTTACGGGTTTTGGCTAAAACTTGCTGATAAAGTGTGGTGGCCTCAGATATCCGAGGGCCGTTTCATCCGGCTTAAAACCGAGTGCTCTACAGCTTCTGTTGCTGGTGGCGTTGTCTATCACCAAAGTGGTTTTTATGAATTTCTCCCTCTTCATTTTCTCTTATCGCTGATTGCCCTGGCGCCAAGGACGCTGAGGTTTCCACTTCCGCTCTTCTCGATCCTGTCACTTTCCGCCGTATTCACTTCACAGCGTTTATCTATTTTTCATAGGATGTATGTGAATGAGTACACTGGAAGTGGCATACCCCATAGCCTTAGACTGTTCCACTGTTGGAATCCATGGTTATCGTGTCCCAGTCCCGATGTAGTACGGGGCCTATTGTTCGTTATGGTGGTATTTTTCTGATATTTGTGCGTGAGTGCTGTTGAACCGGCATGCCGCATAGCTTCAGGGGCTCACTGAACTATGAGGGATAACCGTCAACCTGACCTTCAGACTTCGAATGGAGAACCATCGTATTGGGTCCCAGTGGGCCAGGCGTGATAACCAGTCGTTCGAAAGTAGGTTTTATCCATCGCGCGTTTGACGATCGGAGGTAAGGTTCGAACCCCCTACCTTAGAGATGTTGACGAAGAACAAAATGGGGAACTGGGAAACATGTTCGCGTCTGAAATTCGATCGAATTAGCCAAGAGAGGTATTTTCATAATGCAGTCAAGAATAATTCGGTTCATTTTTCACAGTTGCGTAGTCTGTTGGGGCCACATATATTTCTCAACTTCAAGCCACAAGGTCAGATTGCCCGACTCTTGAGGAACACTGGAGTTCACCGGGAATGACGTTCGGCGTGCACTGAAATTAAGTTCGAATGTACGGAACATGCGCAACATGCACTAGACAGACTTGCGAGAGCTGTAGCTCCATTTGGCGTGGGTTTTGCACCTTCAAAGTGTGAAGTGATGCTACAAGACGACGTCAACGATTCCGAGCTTGATGCTCGATGGGGAGGAACTAACAACTGTTGACCGCTTTGGTTACCTCGGCAGCAGCGTGAAGACAGACGGGAGTACGGTCGTAGAGGTGAACATGGGTATATCCAGGGCTGGAGCAGCGTACGCTGGACTGAAGCACTTGTGGCGCCGACCTGATATTTCACTGAAGTTTAAAGGTCGTGTGTATTGTGCCGCAATGCGTTCAGTTTTGTTGTACAGTTGCGAGACTTGGAGTCTGCCTGTGGACGATATTCGTCGTCTTGGGGTTTTCGACCACCACTGCTTGCATAGGATCCCTAAAATTGGATAGAGTGACCGAGTAAGCTATACTGAGGTCAGAAATCGAGCATTGGGTACCAGTTCAGGGAGTTCTCTATTGCAGCGTATCCAGCTTAGTAGACTTTGTTGGTTGGAGCACGTGTTACGTATGGCAGACACACGCCTACCGTACTGTGCCCTATTTTCCATTCCTCCTCAGGAGTGGAATAAATCACTTAAGGTCAACAGATGACTTGGGAACGACGAATGAGAAAATGTACAGCGAACTTAGGAAAGGTAGGTGCCTGTCGCATTTGTGGTTGGGGTGCAAAAGATCCGTCTACCAGTTGGCCGGAGACACTGAAGGATATGGCAGCGAACCGCAAACAGTGGCGATCGTGTTGTCACTTTCTATCGAATCAGAATGACTGATCGATGTGCGTTTGTACAGTTAGACTGTGTATTCCGTGTGTTGGCTACCAGGGCATTCTTTCTTTTTCCCACCCCGGTAGGTCCACTCCCTGTCCATCTTGTATATTCATACTTTGTAATTCAACGTGCAAGATGGTGAGAAAGGCAGTGGTCAGTGGGGCTTGCCCTACTGTTTAATGCTGTTCGATGATGATGACGAATCGTACACAGAGAAAATCGTTTTCATTAATGGCTCTCATGTAGCATCATTTTGTGCGACTGACGAGACATGGACGCTGAGAATCATTGAATTCACTGATGTTCTCCCTTGCAATTTTCTCCTGAAAAGATATTCGCCTTCCAGTATCAGTTGCTGCGGTATCTGGAGGTCCTTGCAGCATTCCGGTTTATCCAATGTCGTTATCGCATGTCTCTTGTAGGATTTAACATCGGAGAATATAGACTTAGTCGAAGCAGTTCAGCCCCTGGATGATTCTCCTCTACGAAAATCTATTCCAATTTCGAGTGACAAGGGACGTCATCACATGATTACAACTCCACTTATTTCTCTCACTTTATCCAAGATTTTGCGCAACCATTGCTTGCACTTTTAACTTGTGTAAGACCAACGATTGATTGCAATATTCACTACACCCACTTCACCCATAGGTCTAATGTGTAGGTTTATTACACTGGAATTGGCCATCCTTATAACCTGAGCATTTTGCTTCATCCCTTTTTTCTTGGGAACCAACTGATAACTCATAGATTTTATCCAAGACTGAACCGTTTTGTACTCTACTCGGCAACATTTAGCAATGTTTTGCCAAGCCTTGTCCTAATTATATGCATCAACAACTCGCATACGTATCTCAGGTACATATTGAGCATACGAACCTCGCAGCCATCTTAGGTGAAATGAAAAATATACATTATTTCCAACAATTTACTGGCCTTATCAGTTTGAACGGAATTGGCTATTGAACAGATCCTTTTCCTGGACTCAACTCTCTGGATAAACCGCTGTTCGGGAATACGCTACCAGGCACAGGGTACTTCTATTGTGAACAGAAAAAGAATTCGGAGCTGGCTGAAAATGATTATATGCGCGAACTAGTTGAGGGATTTTATTTCTGTTGCCATTGACACATATCGAGTTCGTACTTACGGTGATCTTTCACCCCAGCTCATCACGAAAAGTGGTGTTCGTCAGGATTGTCCTCTTTCGTCCTTCCTCTTCAGTTTTATAATTAAATTTATTCTCCAGATGGCTCTATTCTCGTGTGAGAATAGCGGCATCGATCTCTGATCAGGCAGTAAACTGTGTCACTTGGAATACGCGGACGATACAGTCCTTCTGAGCGAATGTCCAGGTAAGTTACCAGCTTTAATAGATAGCCTGAACTACAGTGAAGTAATGTTTGGGATGCTTTTTGTATCTTCAAAGTTTGAAGTGCTACTGCAAGACGATTGGCTCCACGCCATTCCTTGTGTTAGCAGGGGAGTCTCCGGTCGTTCTTCGAGCACCGATGTCTCCGTAGCATTCCCGGGTATGGTGGAAACACTGTATCAGCAATCCTGAGGTAAGATGTAGTGTGTAGGAAACCGGAAATCAGTCTCTGGATAAAATACTGAATCGAAACAGATTAAGGTGGTCGGGACATGTGTTACGTATACCCACCGATAGACTTCCTCGGTGTACACTGTTCTCTGAGGCAGGTTGTGGTCAAAGGTAGGTCGAGGTGGTCAGTCCCTGACATGGCAAAAAGGTATGAAGGCCTTGACCAATGGACTTGGCCAAGTAGGACGTGTTAGACTTCCATATTTGGGTCCACGTGACCCGCTTACCAAATGGTTGGAAAAATGAAGTGAAATGGCAAGGTGACGCGACCAGTGGCGTAGTTGCATTCGGACTCTTTCTTTGTCTTCGTGATTTCCGCTTATTAATTTGGTTTTTTGGATCTTTTTCACTTTATGCTTCTATTGGTTTTACCCTTTACTGGACGATGCTGGAAGGCAGCAACCGAAGCCAGAGCACGGAAGTACGAGGTTAATGGTTGAGTAAAATGAAGATTAAGGACTTAGTATGTTCCGTTGTTTTTTCGCTAACCACAATTCTGTCATTTAGACACGCTATTGCAAATCCTAGACCGGCTAACATCGTATTCATTATCTGTTCAAAAATACTGGGGCACATTTAACACCAAAAGGCAAACGATTGTGAGCGATATAGACCTTTGTGAGTGTTAACGGTAAGCAAGTGGCACGGGTCCTCATCCTGAACTTATGGCTAAGTATCAGAAAAATCAATTTTTGAAAATATTTTATCATGGTTCAACGCCTTGCCTTGTAAAACCGTTTCGCAGAAAAATGTCGGTACACTATTCTAGTCCAGAGATACGTGCTCTCTTTCTGACTGGGGTAATCAGACCAAGGCTGACCGTTTTAAGACCCTCAGTAATTCCGAGGTCATATAGGAAATGGTATAGTGCTAGTTTTATTCGTTAAGTTGAATTCGATCGAACTACTCAAAAACAGTCCGTTTAGCTCGTCATTTTGGTCAATATTCAGCAGTCATCTACAGTCAGTCCTCCATGCGTCTAGCAGTATTAGCTAGAGTCTTAAAGACCCACGAATCCGAGTCACTTGATTCCTTTTGCAAGTGGGGCGGCGACCTCTTCCCTTCGCTACTGTTCTTCGTAAACCTGGCCAAATTAATTCTACTCAAGAACCAACGAAACACTCGAAATAAGTATTACTTTACTGTTTAGACAATTTGTTAGAGGCCCACGACCGGTCTCACGGTTATTGTCGCTCATCAGGAATGAGTACCCGTTACTCCTCTGTTCACTCATCACGGTGACCTTATTTGTACTCTTTATCGAAAAGTCCACTGAGGAAGCACAACTATGATTCTCTGGTAGTTTTTTTTCGGGTAAGGCGCAGCCAACTTAGAAAACGACGATACCGCGTTCGCTAGTTGAAATATTGGGAGGAATTAGTGTTTTCTTGATTACATGCTTACGCATGAGTGCGGTGGAAGGGGCATCTACCCCATAGACACGAAGGCCTACTACACCATTGGGGATAACCGGCAGCCAGACCCTGAGACTCGAAGTGGCGCAGTACCACATAAGGTTCCAATAAGTCAGGTGTGGTAACTATCCGGACGACAGTGGATTACTGTCTATCACCAAAAGTGTGTAGCTGTGTGGACAACGAAGAGCATCCACCTACGCTCCTGACGCACAAACGAGATTATTGGGAAGGAAACTCGGATTCGATCAAATGGTCAAGAAGCTGCCGCAGATGTTTGATGCCGGTCGTTGTACTTACTGATTTAGAATAGTGCCACACGGTTGAGGAACAGTGACAGGATAACATATAAATATTGAATGCCTTGTGAAGAACTTTTGTTGACCCATCAACTGAGATCATTAGTACATTGGTTTACCTTTTATTCATTCAATCTTGTTGGGGGGGGGGGACGAGTATGAAGACTGTCCTCACATACCTTAAAGACCATGATGCACACTTTATGGCAGTTCGCCAATGCTCAGTGGAATCAATTCTGTGACTAAAATTCCGTCTTTTTTCAGAATCGCCACGGATGTTCAAATATTCAAGAGTTCATTCAAACAGTGTGTATCTCATGGGCTACGCAGTAGCGCACAGGTCAGTCGCATTACGCCTTGGTCTTTTGTCTAACTGATAATTACTTATAAATGCAAACCTAGAAGAAATGATGCGCTGGTGTAAATATAATCACTATTGCCATCACAAGATAAAGAAATACATGATGCCGTCATTAGTCCCATATTTTCGGACATTTGTTTTTCACATCAAATCTCCCACAACCGATAATCATGAGGTGTCACAGTGGTCTGTTCCCCGTACATTATTCTTTGATGTACCCTTTTACCTTCTAACCTCATCGAACGCCTTTGTCTGTATTCTTTCTTAGTCTTTCGGTACACTGAAGGGTGTGGTCATTGATGTTCTACTGACTTATCTTAATGTGATGCTCACTTTTTCGGCTAAATTTTGTTGTTGTTGATATTCGCGTTGCATTCTAACCGAGTGGGTGTATTCCGAGACGAAAACCGTTCATTGAGATGAGTTCCAGTCCACGGGCTCTCTAAGAATACTCTGTGACGGGGTAAGGAAAAATAGGTTTGTGTGACCGTATTCCGCTGGGGCCGACATACGTTATGGTTGTACAACGTTTTGGATAACCAAATAATCACTTCTCGAACACCCCATTTCTGACTAAGCAATTCCACATTGCATTGCTACCAACAGAACCGAAGGTCCTACTGTTGTTAGAAAATGTGATGGTCAATTTCCGGGGCGTATGAAGGTGTTTTTTAGTTGTCAGAAGCGGCAATTTCCTTCTTTATTTGAGATATTCTCACGTCTGGCTTTTCTGTAGCCTCATTTATTGGCAGCCTTCGGTTAGCTGAAACATGGTTGCACACCTCTGGAATCCACCTAGTGTTTCCATGGCACAAACTAAACGTCAGCTGAGTATATCAGAACCGAACGTGGTTCGGAGTATATCGGAAACTCGATGCGCCGTGTGTTGTGATTTGCGTAAATGTGACGACTACATTAGAATCATTTGATTGTAAAATCTGATTGAAAAAGGTTAGTAACTGAAACTTCAGTTACTTATAATCTGCACCGACAACGACGCCTTTTGACATCAAACATACATCAAAACCAACTAGTTTCACGCATGTTAGCTGGGTAGAGGTGCAGCTAGAGAGACGGTACTTTTTCTGTGTCGGGTTTTGTCACGTTTACGACAACCTTTTCCCACTACGAACCTGAAAATAGAACGACAGGGCACCTTTACATGCTTTATATCCGGTTGCATACCACCGGTTCTACAGCGATGAGCGTTACAACTAAATAGGTAGAATAATCAGTCCGGCTTGTTACCACACCTGACCTATTATGAGCTTACATGGTTCTGCACTCCACGTCTCAGGGTCTGATTGCCGGTTATCACTAATAGTGCAGTGGGCTTTTGCGGCCATTCAGTCATGTGCAAACATGTAAACAAAGGCAGGGTCAATGAAACAAATGGTCCTTTTTTCTTCACGGTATTGGCTCCGCTCTTTGAATCGTAGTCGCTTCGGCTGGCTGCAGTCAACATGGTTGGGTAAAGCCGCAGAGTAAGTAAGATCGGTGCAATACACAGATGGTTAACTAGTCGTTGAATTTTGGCTTCCCGTTGGTTGACATAGATATCCAGTCACCGCGGGAAGAGCTCAGTTACTCAATCGAATTAACAGTTCACGTGTACAGATACAAGAAGTTTGTTTTACAGTTGTTATCTTATTTGAATCATATAGAGCGTGCATAGACGAAGAATACACTTTGATAATCACACATGGATTCTTGCTAAGCTAGTTCCGGGTACTCACACCTGATCGGCAACAACCGCGAAACCGGTCGTGTTCTTCCGGGGAAATGTTATCCTGTCATCCTAATACAATACCACAATACTCATATGGAGAAAGAGGTTTATTTTAGTTTGAACTGGGAGGACTGATGGCACCTGCCAGTATTTTCAGAGTAGAATAGACTAGGCAGAGTTTTATCACTACTTGTCCGCCGATTTCGAGTGGCGTGTGGAGAATACAGTCGTTTCATGACCTTTTAAAGACAAATTCAAGAGCACCTTACCTTTAGAGACCAACGGTGAGCTTTTGTTTTGTTTTCGCTGAACTCAATGTTTTTGACAGGTTTTTTCTTTTTTCCTTCCTAATCAACGGCAATCAAACAGTTATCACGGTAAGCTTCTTTCTCGAGGTTTCGAATCCTCGTGCCGCCACCAGTCACCCTCTACTGGCGGCCTTCAGTGGACCGCGACCTCCTTCTTGAAATATTGTACTACTGTTATGAAACAAAAAGGAAACAAATTCGGAGAAATTAGACTAATAACTGTCACAAAATATTGCATCGATGAATTTCGATCCAGTCCCAGTAACCATTGATATTCCTCCTCTTTCATTTTTCTCCGTTCCGCCCAACATGGCAATGTAGATTGTGGGCTCGATTTACGCGCTGTTCACCATTTCCACCACACTGACGTACACTTTGCTAGGCTCGTTGCCTTGTATTTTCCTAGTTGGCACGTTGATGGGTGCTGAATTGCGTCGACAAAGTGTCGAGGCCCGTTTGCAGGTGAGTGATTAAAAATGTCTGACGGCATCAGTGTTCCAGAGGATGCACCTCTCTCTCGACATCACATTTTAACTTCACAGGTGTACTCTTTCAGGTTCGCTTATGGCATGAATTCTTGTTTCATTCAGTGCTGTTGCAATGGAAGGAGTGTACCTGTAACCACAAAGGTTCATCGTGGGTGTAGCGACTGTCCTGATCTTTTGAGCTGTCGATCTAGCGGAAACTTAGTCTGACTGGCTCTACGCAGGATGTAGGCGGTACACGACTGCGATCAGCAGAACAAATTCCAATCGAATAACCGAGTTTACCGAAAATTCGTGGTTCTAAAAATACAATAAGTGTAAATATGCAGTGAAGAAAGACTTACAGGCAGGTGAGAAACCTAAAACAAAAGAGAGAAGCTTTTCAAAAATCAGGGCAGTGCGGAAATTAAGATAGCCTTGTGGTTAAGGTGTGCGATTCACATTCGTTCACCCCGGGTTCGAGTCCCCTTGGGGGCTTGGTGGATGTGCACTGCTGGTGATTCCCAACAAGGATGAAACAGCTGTACAGTGCTTCCATGGTTTTCAATGGTGAGTTGAGCGTTTAAGCTGCATGATGAATCATATTATACAAATGTAATCTCCTACTACTCATTTGCAAATAGTAACCAAGCTCTGCAGGTTGTTCATAACGAAATGCCTTCGTTGTACTTAAGCCCCTATAGAGAAGTCATCCATTACAGGAGTCGATCGCTGTGCGGGGAGGGGATTGCTACTGTTCAAAGCCAGTGACGGAAGGGCGCTATATCATGTAGTGTAGATGTTCAACAAACCGTTGAGAACCAGCCCGGATAGCCTTGTGGTTAAGGTGTTCGATCCACAATCGCTCACCCCGGGTTCGAGTCCCCGTGGGGGCTCGGTGGATGTGCACTGCTGATGATTCCCAACAAGGATGAAACAGCTGTACAGTGCTTCCATGGTTTTCAATGGCGAATCGAGCGTTGAAGCTGCATGATGAATCATATACAAATTAAGAACAGTCCACTTAGCAAGCAGCTGGTGGAAATTGTAACGCAATTGGGCTGCGATACAACCAGTAAATCAAGAAACGTTTCCCGGTACAAATCAATAAATCACAAAAGGATGAAATAAACTGTAGTTGCAACACGAAAGGGAGTTATTATTGAATGAGTAAAAATAAGCTGAATCTGTGGGACAGCCGAGAGCATGTGCCAACATGAGTAGACGGACTCGGCACCAGAATGTTAATGCCGCTAATGTGTGATAGTCAATAGTGAGGTGCAGTGACAGCAAGATTAAGGTTAACCTACGCATGGCTGTAACAATGAAAGTGAAATAGACTATCCTACAGTAGAAATGTAAACTTTCGGGTCACAAAGTTATGACTAAATAAGTAAACTGTTCATTTTATAGGCACCGTAGGGCGCGTGCATGAACCAATATGATACCTTAGAGACAGAAAATACGTTACTAATGTCTGAGGTTCAAACTGTCCGCAGACAACACTCACGAATAACAAAACACTTACAGGGGAGGAAAACCCTAATTATGAATTGTAATTACCACAGGTTTGCAGTGCAGTAGCAGACACAAGGCCCGAGTAACTCAGGCGTGGTAATGAACCCGGGAACAGAGGAGTGCAGTGTTTCAACAACAAGTACTCAATTGCACTTCTTCTTTCCAACCGTATCGGGTATCGGTTCCCAGATAAAAATCGGTCACTTATTTTTTGTTTTGCAGTTGTGTGAGTCTTTTGCATCCGAAAAAACGTTGAATAATTCTCATGACAGCGGTTCCGATAAATTTCAGCGCGGCAGTAAGGTCATTGTTTGTATCAGTTTGTGCTATGAAGACCGTGCGGGATGTCCTTTCCGGTACTCGAAATTCTATAGTTGGCCCAAAATACCTCAGTACGAGGTTGACTTGATACTTGAGTGTACGTGTGTGTTGAGTAACTGCCGGTATGTAAATGGGCAGTCTACCCTGTGAACCACACAGAAGGGAGCGATAGTTTTTCCTTCTCCTGTTTCATTCAGAAGCATGTACAGCCTGCTTGGCAATTATCATGACAGTTCAGATCGGTCGAATCCCAGTTTTTACTAAATCACTCCATCAGACTCTTCCGCCTACCCATGTCGTTCTCCCCAATTTCTGACTACTACCAGTTGTTTTAGTAGTAAAAACTGAAATTCGACTGAGATTACGATATATATATATATATATATTATATATATATATATATATATATATATATATATATATATATATATATATATATATATATATATATATATATATGAACAAATATCAGATGAAGTGTCATCGCCTAACAGAACACACGTTGGACTTTTGCAAACCTTAGCCATTTAAAGTGCCGGTGTGATATCCGATTGTGTTGTCAAAGGTAGAGTGTACAATGCAGTGGTTAAGTCCGTTCTTTTATACGACTCAGAAACATGGGCGTTAAGAGTAGGAGATCGACGAAGACTGTTGGTGTTCCAGCACCGACATCTCCGTAGCATTCCCGGAAATGGCAGAAACACCGTATCGGTAATGCTGAGGTCAGTCTTTGGATAAAATACTGAATCGAAACAAATTAAGGTGGTTGGGACCTGTTACGATTGCCCACCGATGTGATTCTTCGGTGCATGTTGTTCTCCGAGACAGTTTGTGGTTTGAAGGTAGGTCGAAGTGGTCATTCCGTGACATGGCAAAAAGGTATGAAGGTCTTGGCCAGTGGACTTGGCCAAGTAGAACGTGTTAGACTTCCATATTTGGGTCCACGTGACCCGCTTACCAAACGGTTGGAAAAATGAAGTGAAATGGCTAGGTGACGCGACCAGTGGCGTAGTTGCATTCGGACTTTTTCTTTGTCTTCGTGATTTCCGCTTATTAGTTTAATATTTTGGATCTTTTTCACTTTATGCTTCTATTGGTTTTACCCTTTACTGGATGACACTGGAAGGCAGCAACCGAAGCCAGAGCACACAAGTACGATCTCAGTGGTTGGGTAAATTGAACTGTATCCCGCGGACCACAGTGCTCCTCTTAGGAAACTTATTAGTTCAGGTTTGGAAATACCACTGCGTCTTGATATAACTAATGAATCTTCGCAAAATGACGGAGTGTTCTACAAGGAAACCGGCGAAAATGATAGAGAAACAGTGAAGACAAATACGATTCGCTGACCTGTTCAACATTTTTCGAAGTCATCTGAAATGCTTCTTCCTATATCTATATCTTATTTGAAAGAATATCTGCCGCCTCATCTGTTATGCACCGGCCGACAGTTTTCGGTGCCCTCTGTTTCTAAAATAATCATACGGGTTGAGTCTGTTATCGCTGACATTCTCATCGACAAAAGACAAAAAAATAAGTGTATCTCAGATTTGGTGTTCAAAATGTTCCCAGGTCTCCATGTGCACAACATCATCCGTTTAAAGCAAGATGTCTTCTGTTTTTCCAACTCCTTACAATGCGATATATGGTTTTAAGTCCTCCAAAGTTTCCGGTCTATGTCGATATGGTCTTCTTTCGAAGTAGGACCACGTAAATGATTCCAGCAGAATTAGATCCGAAAACCTGGGGGGCGTTTCAACTGATCCATCCCTTCTTATCCAACGTCCCTGGAAAAGGTGGTCGATGTGCTGCCGAACACGTATTGCGTAATGAGCAGGTCCTCCATCTTGTTGAAATCATGCACATGATCGTACGACTAGGACCATTGCTTCCATAATAAGAGTTAACAAAATTTGAAGCATTTCTCTATACAACCTTCCTATTCAGAATCAGTAAGTTGAAATTCGTTTATACCTGTGACGTTTCCATTGAAAAAAATACGGACCGATAATTCTTCATCCCAGGATTTCTGCCAGTAAAACCGGTTGATTTGCATTCCACGTACATGAAATATGTCTTCATCGCTAATTAAGGTGCACCGTACAATGTCGGATGCAAAACTGAAGTCGACGATCTGCATCTTCTAAGCACAATCGTCATCGATGAAACTCCTCAAATAGCTTCAATTTGTTTTCTCGTAGAATCCGGGCCACGAACGACCGCGGCTGATGACAACAGCTTTCAGTTGCTCGGATATTTAGTTGTGAGTGGTCTCGAATGGTTTCTAGAGCTATCAACTTTCTCTGAATTTTGTCGATTAAAATTTTTTGCCGTTTGCTCTGCATTCCGCCCATTGTCCACAAAGAAGTAAATTAAATGACTTCTCTCACTTTTGCTTAGCATGACTGCGGTCCAGAACGACTGATTTTCGTTGTCACACTGACGTGATTGCAATCAGCAACCCTATCATGATCGATAATCAACCTCGCTGCATTTCGCCACTGATCCTAGCTAATGCATGCGTGTGCACGCACACAGACGCACTCAATCGGTCACTGCCTGTTAAGTGGTCCTTGTGACTATCAGACCTTTAGACCACGGGTGAAGTGAATTCTGATACCGATCCTAGGGAGACACGTAGCCCCATGCACTTTACCTGACTTGTTTGCCGCCTTCGAGTGGTGGCCTTTCGAACGTCACATGAGACGCACAGTAGATATAATATAACAAAAACCTCCCCCTGCAGTACGAATCAGAGCTACCTGTAATGGAGCATAGGATGGCTAATGCTATGATAACTCGGTTGGTGGACTGTTTGCCTAAAAGGCTTAGATAGTTCACTGAGATTTGAGACAAGTCAACACATTATTAACCGAAGAATAATATACACCTCAAACGTGGTGAAAGTTTGCATGTAAGCAAATATCTTTTGTTTTTCTACTTGTTATTATCATTCTCTCATGTGTTGTGAATCCGTGACGTATGCGAAGTGACGAATTTATTGAAGTTATCATGGTGTGTTCACTGCTGAAAGAGAACATAGTCGGGATCACCTTTGTGTGCACTAGTTTAGAAGCGATAGGTGCGGTTAATGGCGATCATTTTTCTCAGGGTGTAACGGCTTTATGTAGGGGTTGGGTTGAGGTTTAAGTTCTTAGGATCAATTTTCTTTTGCTGCATGCTTGCGCATGAGTGCAGTGGAACGGGTACCATAGCAACAAAGGCCCAGTGCACTACTAGGGGTGACCGTCAACCAGCCTGTGAGACTTGGGATGAGGAATCACATATGGTCCCAGCAGGTCAGATGTGGTAACAAGCCGGATGACAGTGGATTACTGTCTACCATAAAAGTAACCGGTGGTGGCAGGGATTCGGACCTCTGACCTCCGAAGTGGTAATCAAACGCTCTGGGTCACTCGACCACCGTCAGTGTGATGCTGCGGAGTGTTGTATCAACCCGTTGCCCAGTGCGGAGTAAAAAAGGATCACTGATGGAACCTCGCCTAACCTTTCAGTTCGATGATGCACTTCTAGCCTAGTAGCAGGCTTTCAGGGTGTGTGATCACGCTTGATATCATCGTACGGGAATCCGTGTACTGCCGGATTTGATAGTAGCGTTTATTTATATTGAGCTCGTCCACCCACTTCACTGGAGTGGTTGGGACATTCTGCCGCACTCTTAAGTTTTTTCTGACTGTTGGGAAGGCGAATCTCTCAAATCCCAAACAAGAAGCCTAGGATTATTCAAACAAAGCAAACGTTCCGACCGACCAGTTCTGGGGAATGTTTGTAAATGTGGATAAGTGATCAGTTGGAGCACACACAAAATATCAACCAACAGAAATTCAGGAGCGGCGAAACGTTGGCATTGAAAAATATCATTTCCATAATTTTTGGATAACAACGTAACGCAGTACGCAAGCAAACGCGGTTGTACGTAAGTTCCCTTCTCCCAGAATTTCTAGGACCTAGAGAAAGTGAAAAATTGGGTCCAGCCTTTTTTACAATTTAGCCAGTTATTTACGCCTTATCATCCGCTTATAGGAGAGTGAGATCTCGTTGGCTCAGAGCCTCAGACTTACTTTTCCCAATCTACCCCACTAGTACGATGGGGCGTTTGCATGTTGACGATTTATCTCTTCCAGTGGATTTTCCTCATCTTCGTTCGTGTCCGTAGTCACTAATCACGTTTGATTTCAAGACTGAAAGTAAATAGTCTTTACCAGCTGCGTTTCGCAAATGGCAGCCTCTGATAGTTTTAATGTCGTTTCGTGTACCCTCTGTATGGAGGGGACACTGTCCAGATTGTTTTTGAGGTTATTGGTAAGATTGGTGGATGTAATTTCGGTGAATTGCTGTCAGACCCTTTTTCGCTGTTGTATTCGGTGGCAACATACTAGTTAGTCTTGTTCCTGCATCCAGTCAAACAATAGTATACAGAGTGTTTACGAATGGGACCATCCGTGAACTCATTCTGTTTTGTTGCATTCTGAACACATTAGCGAGACCTGTCGATGCGAAAAGGAGCATAGTTAAGGTAAATCTGCTTTCACCTGGCTATTCAAAGCATTTAGGCTGATTTGGTGTCGTTGACAAGCTGATTACATCAAAGTATTTTCTTTTCACTTCTTCCGTGATTAAAAACCTTGAAGCACTGGCTGGTTTTTTAGCTTTCATTCTCCTAATACTGTTGGAAGTTGGAGGTTCCTGATATCGAAGAGTGGCATGTTGATCGCATGCCAATTCTTTTTGACCATAATTATGCCTTCTTTTTCCTTACTGTATCCGAGTTGTTATACTGACGAGGAACACTTTACTTACTCACGAGTAGTTAATCCCTGAATGTGGAATTGTTAAATCATACTGCTTCGGTGGTATGGGTGGCTCAATCGGTGCCCAGCGATAGGGAAGACGGATAGAAACATCAATGTCATAAGATCCACGATAAGGCATCTTTGAGGCATCGTAACTGAGTTGAAATAGACATGCGCGCGGGCAACGTCAGCTCGCTTGATGGTGAAACGTTAGTGACCACCCAGACGGTAAGCTCAGCAATATGCAGCTTATGAAAACCATCAACCTGAGAAATATTAGCACACCACCAGCCATTGGGATAATACATTTTACAGTCCGCTTTATGCCACAGATGATGTCATCCGCGCAGTAAACTTGGATCACATGGCACGGAATCGGTCGACGACTAAGACCTGCAACACCTGAGATTTTCTTCATTTAATTCGATCGTGCACCTGAGTCACATGAATAAACTAAGAAAGAGAGCCGTCAGCTTTCATGAATTTGTGGCCTTGGACTTTGAGAATTCTCAGTGCTTTTGAATGCGTTTTCAGCCGAACTATCCGGAACTGCTAATCACTCCCGGTAGGGATATAGAGCCATTTATAGGATTCTTATTCCAAAGGAACTTGCAAGTCGAAATTCAAGATGGAAATTATGAATCTTTTGACACACTCTTGGCATCAACGTTTCCACACAAGAAATCACACCTCACTATCTGTGATATTGTCTGCATCCCCATGTTTATTTGCAGCATATTAACGATCCACCACTCCCCCCCCCACCGCGACCGGGTTTTGTCGAGTTTCAAAAGCCGCTGACTTATTCTAGTTCCAGAAAGTCTGCCGGCCTCTTCGTAATAATGCCATGATCTCATTAACTGTTTCCCAAAATATGTCCCCCCCCCTCCTTAGTGAACTGTGGACCTGGTACTCAACACCATCAGTTCGGAATATTTCAGACAAGCCCAACACAGTTTCACTTTTACGTCATACGGTCTGCCGTTGCATGAGATTTGTTATGAAGGTCAAACACACGTGTACTTTCCATTCTGATAATCCGTCCATCTGTCCATTCTTTTTGAGCTAACGTGATGCTCACACAGTGGAACTGAATACTGCGTTGAAGGAGGAATGAAACCAGATACCACACAAGCATGACTCGTCGGATAAAGGCTGTTATGTCATCCAAAGGTGGCTCAACAATCTACTAATGGCTGACCGTTTGAAGACGATCACGCTATTCCATTCATGACAAGCATTTCAATTTCAGTAAAAGATTTCATTAATGTACAATGTTTTGGTTATTTCGAGGCCGAGGCGTGGAAATTGCACATAAGTATGCACTGGTCTTTATAACAAATCTCATGCAACGATGGCGGCTGTATTACATAAACGTACAAGTTTTTGTTTTTCCATGATGTTTTGATCTCTGAACTTGACGTTTAGATCGCAAGCGTTTCATTACCAGTCAAAGTGAAAGGAACTTGAACTTTCGATTCCGAAAATTGTACAGAACGAGAACCGGGATTATAAACAAATTGGATTTGATTGCAATCTTTTGACCCATCACTCCGGATAATACAGCTTTTTGCCGCCTGTTCTGAGATCGATATCACAATCTTTGTTACCCCGGTTGTATTTCTGCCCGTAATCTGGTAGCCCCGTTAAATAAATACCGATCTATACGTTTCGATTAAATTGAGAATAGGTTCAGTCAAACAATCAATTCGATGACATCGACCCAATTTTCACCAGCCGGTCAGGTATATGCTTTATATACTCAAGGGTGAATTTCCAGCCACTACGTTACCACTGTACTGCAAAAATCGTCATTAAAACAACAATAGGAAGAGCGTGTTTAACGAAGCCAGTTAAGAAAATCAATGCGGGTGCTACGATCGGAATGAAGGAGGTGTATGCTATCTTCTAAGATCTTGCGAGAGGAAGCCAGACATGCCTTGGGGGTATCAAGTTGCGGTAAAGTGAATGAGTGATGCTACTTTGTCGAAGCAAATGTTTAATGGACCTGAAGACAGTTTTAAAATGTTTCGCGGGCATTTTGGGGAATAGTATGGGCGAAGCAGAGAGCCGATGCGGAAGGAGGCATGAAAATACGAAGCGTCTTATTACATGAAACGGGATAGAAAATAGCTTGAGTCGTGTCAGGTAAAAGTCGTCGAACTTTGGAGAAGATGGTCGCGACGTGATCTGTCCAGGTAAGGTCACGACTGATGGTTACACCATGGTACTTTACGGACGATACTGTCCGTATTGGTTTTCCATTGATGACTATGTCTGAGTTGGATACCATCCGGGGTGGTCGAGTGAGTTAGGGCGTACGATTTCTTCGTGCCATGGCACAGGTTTAATGTTTACCATATTGCCATACACTTGCGCGTATACTATAAGCGCATCGAGTTGAGCGTTAGCATTGCGGATTGCATGCGCCAAACAAATAGCTATGTAGACCATGGTTCAGTGGATATTAGTGACTGCCATAAACTTGGAATCAAGTAAGACTTCAAAAGTTACCGACCGCTTGAATGTATCTAAGCGATGTACATACAAACCTAGTGGCCCAGTAATAATAGAGATTTTAGATCCGACATCCTTCCAGAGCAAAATACACTCAGACTGAATACAGAATATTGCATCATTCGTCCTGCAGTATCAGCGCTTAACTCACAAGAAGAAAACACGACCAAGATGATTTTGATGAAATCGTTCCTGATGGTCAGTCTTACGTGTGGTTAGATGATGTTCAAGCTCACACAACCGATATAGCCGTGTGTGTTAGATTCCGTTGTTCCACGCAACGATTAACTAGAACTAAAAAGACCAAAACAGGCGCTTCACGTAACCATTTCAGATGAACCCTTGAATGAAAACCGATGAAGGTCAAGATATTGGGGAGGGAGATGTTCGGGGCCGATACAAACAATTCGTTAACAGACATGTTGGTTGCCGTTGACCTACTTATCTTGTTGGTCACCTTTCCCATGTCATGTGGTCGAGTATGTGACTCACGCGGCCTAATCATTCGAACATACACGGAGTTTTTGTTTTCGCTCCTGTTCTGAGCGACCCGGGAATTTAACATAAACCATAGAATCACTGCGCAGTTAGCTGGTCAGCAATTCAGATTCACTGAGACTCGGACATGGTGTTCACGATTTTGAGTCGAACACCTAACCACCGGGTTGGTTGTCACCGGTTCGTTTAACATCAGCCACGTTCTGCACGGCAACAACCAGTCGTCCACAGCGCGATTGGATCCGGAATAGTCATATTTTGTTTGTAATGCTGTTCAGTCGACAAATATCTTAGTGACTTTTATATAAGTGTATACCTGCATATTGTTATCTCAAAGCTAAGCGAATAATATTCGAAAGTATCCAAACGATGTACTTGACTGCGATATTCTCTGGCGCGAACAAATCGGTATTCACACAACTCAAGCTCGGTTTAAGATGATACTTCTTAGAATTCGGTGTTTTGTTTGCCAACATTTAACTCACTTGGGTTATTCAAAGCCTTTTTCACTCGGTTGTTCCATTTTAGAATTCCCGTGCTCTCACTGTTGCGGAAGAGTCATTGTCCCATATGCGCACGGTCAAATCATTAAATTTGGAAGACACCCAATATCTGTAAGTTTACTCATTCTCTTTTTCAATTATTCTCATAGCGAGAGTTGTTCATGCATCATAGCTGAACAGGTCCTACCTTTTAAAGTCTCCGCTCTTGACTGGCATCAACTACAGCTGCCATTATGGTCGGGGCTTAGTACTACTCGTGATTTCGTCTCGCGGATTCCTTCCTGTCAGATGGGCTTTAAAGCATCTCTTTTTTGCGTTCCTAAATGATGATTTATTATGTTTGATGATGTCAGAACCGACTGACTTATTCATCTCGCTTGTGATCCTGTAACTGGGGGGAGGGGGGAATAGAACGCACTAAATTATGTGGTAGTCGGAAATTTCACTCGAGAACCAGCACTATCGCAGCGAACGTAGTAAGCACTCCGTCTCGAACTAAGTGTACTAAAAGAATGAGAACAGCGGTTGAACAGGAACGCAATTCGAAATAATACTCTGCACAGTTGTAATGTACAAGCATTCACGATTGTAGTAAAACAACACAACGTGATGTCATTAACAGTCATCAGAAATGGTATCAGAAGTAGCCTGGTTGACTGCAATTTGGTCTAAGTGCGTACGATGCACTGAAGCATCATTTAGATCAAGAATCTTACGCAAACGTCTGCCCATTTGATAAAAAACAATATTGCGGGAAGTCCTCTGTCCATTTCCCCGATGATAAATATCTTCAGCCGATTTCAATCTTAGAAAGTTCGTTCGCAGTACTCTGTTCTTAAACAGCTTGGCTGGACTCTCCGGTTGTCGAATGAGCGGAGTTATTGTGCTGCATTAGGAAACTAGTAATACTCCTGTCTAGTTCGTCGAACATACTGATACGCATCGATGCAGAACGAACAGTCTTTAGCCGCTCCATTTGATTGTGGATCCTGGGGTTGAATTAGCACGTAGTGATAACCCAACGATCTCAGCCGGTCAGTCTTCTTCGCCACGAAATGGCCCCCGTTATCGGTTACAGTCGCACGCGGAACACCTCACCTGGATATTTCACGTACGACTAAAGTCGTGAAAGCAGTATGAAGAGAAGTGGTAAAATGTACCTCCAATCAACGAGAGTAGGAATCAGCGATAACCAGTGCATAGTACCTGCTTTGAAATGAACCGTAACAATCAGCTTGAATACGTTGCTAAGACCCTGAAGAGATGGGCAACGGCGTCTTCTACGATGGTCTTGCATAAAGCTTATGTAGACAGTAACGGCAAGTTTTGGCAATACGGCGTCAATCGTCATTGAAATCTAGCTACCAATAAGTGAAAGGCGTAAGAGGTCTCATTTTTGCAATACCTAGGTGTCCGGGGTGCAAATCATGCAAAACCACAGCTTGAAGTATAGGAGGTACAATGATTCTGCCGTCACAACACAAGATATCATCCTCGCGTCGTTTATGGAACCCGGGAAATCAATAGCGAACATCCACTCGCCATGCTCGTCGAGCACGAGATGTGATGGCATGGTATTACTTTGTTTCATGGTCTAGATCCGGCCGACTATTAGATAGTGGCTGTGTGGACATGCAGTCGGCGGTAGAGATTGCTTCAGAAATGATTTAGCGGGACAGGTAGTCCTCATGTGGAATGGATTGCACTGTGCGATGCTGAATGTCATAAGGGTAGGCCGATAAGGCAACACTCCAGCGCTGAACCATGGCGGCCGACGATTTAGCTAATGCCCGATGAAGGTTATAAATGAACTTCAGGGCTTCATGATCAGTGGCAATAATGAAGTGAATGTTAAACGTACTTGTACCAACGAGTAACGGTTCAGTAAACAACCAATGCTTCACGTTGCGTCTGAATATCCGCTTTCAGTGACACCGAGTTGGCCAGCCGTGCACAGAACTGGACGAACCTCTTGTTTTGGCACGCGCCCCATGCAGGCAGAAGGCGCGTCCGTAATAACAGTCGAAGATGCATGTGGGATATGTGCGAAGGACAGCATTAGTAGACAAAGACGCTTAAAGGCCGCGCCAGCATTGTTCATGCCCTGAAGACCATTGAAACGTCGAATAGCGGTGCAGTTTTAGTGGAAAATTGGGAATAAATCTAGTGAATTACTGAAGGGAACCCGGTAGAGAACGTAATTCGACAACTGTTTTAAGGGAAGATGCATTGGATAACGGAGAAAAATGGTTAAAGTTAGAGGGAAAACCGTGAGCATCAACCAAATAACCGAGACAAGAGAACGTAGAAGTGAAGAAAATACACTTATGAAGGTTGATGGCTACATTGTGTTTAAGAGATTTGTCCAGCAATGGACGCAAACGATCATCTTTCAAATCTTTGGTGAGAGCGCGGACAATAATCTGATCTTGGTAAGCACAAACACCTTGTGGGTCGGAAATGAGAGAGTTAAAGATGTCTTGAAAAACAACATCACAAATTATCATTTCTTTCCGTCGGATGGCGGGAAGCTAGCTACTGAACATACTTTCCACTTTCCAGTGCACGTCTTTTAACTGCGTGTGGCCCTTATTCAGCTAGTCCGCTTTCATCATTACACCACTGCCCCATTGACTATTACAGTGTGCTTTGCTCCCTTAGCCCACAGTTCGCTGATGAACGCGATGTAGAGGTCAAGCGTTGACGTCGAACCTTAGCTTCTAAAGTCCATCACACCTGTACTGCTGGTGGGTACCTTGTTTGACGAGACTCAGAGTCACAAACAATGGCGGTTATATTGTGAGACTCTCTGTTCCAGCCCATGAGGGGCAGTGTGTCTATTTCCGAGCATATATATATATATATATATATATATATATATATATATATATAACATGATAAACACGAGTTACAACGGGATGGATAAATCCCATAGTCTAAAAACTTATTACACAATATAAAATAAGTTTGCGAACAGTGATGCAAAAATTAGTTTGTTGATTCTGTGCTTGAAAGTGTGTAGATCATAAGATAGAGGAAATAGAGAAAGGCTTAGGATGTTCCACATTTTTGCAGTTCTTGGGGGAAGTGAAGAGCTCAGAGTAACAGTGTGGTGGATTCAGATAACCACTTTACGTGAATGGCTTGTTGCCAGCGCATGGGAGAGATTAGGGGAACAAATGGAACAGAAACCACAAAGGCATATTCCCGAGAACAGGACCCATGGCAATTCGGGTTCAGGAGAGAGAGCAAAGCAGATGCCCGATAGTGGGCTAGCGACTGCAACGTTGTGGTTATCGTCGGGTTATCGATGAGTCGGATGGCTTTGTGGTGGACACGATCGACGAGGGTTAATGAAGAAAACGGAGTTCCGCTCCAAAGGTGACTGCAGTGTTGGAAATGAAGACGAATTTGGGCTTTGTACATACCGAATGGGTGTAAAAAAAAATGCTCGACACTGATAGGTAAACCAATCGTTTTTGATGCTCTCGAGGCAAGAACAGTTACATACGGAGACCAAAAAAGTCAACCGGCGTGGAAAAGGCCAAGAAGCATATTGGTTGGTGTATAGTCAAGAGCAGTACAATCGGGAGAGAGGTCCGGGTAGTATGGGTTTTGTCTTAGGGAAATTGACTGACAAGAAGTTTTTGTGGCATTCAAAGAGGCCTGGTTGTCTGAGTCCCGTGTAGTAATCCGATCAAGATCGGAATGCGGTGACACGCACCCAGTGGAACAGTCATAGGAGATTTTACAAAAAAGCCAGTTTTCCGTGACGAGTTGTAAGTCTTGCTCACATGTTCTCCCTTGTCCAGAAAGTATAACCATTCAGTCCGAACTACGTTGAATAAAAATACAGTAGGTGATTAATCAAATGATTTTTGAAGCACAGATGACGTTGGTGCAAAATTTGTTCTCGCCTTGGCACTAAACTCCCAGCTTTCCGCTTACCCAACCAGCACACTGTTTCCATATACCGACTGATATTTTCTTGCCGCCGAAAACAGTGAGCGAAATACTTCCATCTCATGTATCCTTCTCACTTCTGTATGTATGAGTGTGCGTTTTGGTGAATGACATAAAGGTAACCCAGATCAGTTCAAATGGCAGGAGACTGTATCAGTGCCCGACTTATGATTATAAACAACCCATGGGAGAACCGCACGGTTGTGTTTTATTTAACGTTTTATTAATAATCAGATGTACTGTGTATTCACTGAGTAAGTCCTATATGGGACTCGAACCCGACCAGTATGTAGGATTGTACGATATTCACACTAACCATTAAGCTATCCAGTTTACCTCACACACACAGCTCCACGTCAGCCTCGGAAGGAATTCGCCATCGTTCGTCACTGACTTTGGACGTGAGCAACTCGGCAGTTCAGTTCACTTCAGTTTTTTCAGCCACTAACCTCGCGCTTCTGTGTCCTTGTTTGGGTTGCTACCTTACACCATCGTCTAGTTGAGAGAAAAACGGGTAGACGAACTAGATACAAGCATATCGTAAATGAAGTTTTAGAAGAAAATCACGCCGATGAAGAAGGAATTGGAATGCAGCTATGCTACTGAATGCGGCGCCTAGCCGTGTAAGTCCAAGTATCCAAACATTCGGTTGGCGAATCTCGTTGATCCCAACTTAGTAGTCTTACATGCCATAGGTGACCAAGTTCACTGTTTAAGGTTTTCATGTCGTAGATTGCCCATCTCGAATCATCCCTCAACTACTACCTGTGTTGAAGAACAACGTACACTAAGGAAGTCTGTTTGTAATTATGCGTAAAACGTGTTCTAACCACCTGAACCAGTTTAGATTCGATGCCTCTGGTTTCTAATGCTACACGCCTAATCTCATCATTCCTGATATGCTGTTTCTATCACGTTCGAACAATACTGCGAAGAAATTCGTACTGAAACACCGATTGCATTCGCGTATTTTCCACCCGTCATTCACATAGCAATCAACTCTCATTATGTCCGTCTGTGACAAAGGTGTTCCAAATAATCGACAGAACAATTAAGTCATTGTTGATTTTAGTATCTGCAGATGGGCGGATAAAGTTTATCGGAAGCGCGCGACCGGTTTCGTGGCTATTGCCGCTCACCAGGTGTGCGTATCCGGTACTCCTCTGTCCATCCACTTGTTCTGATACTTTTACACTCCGTGGGTGTCTGTTCATAACAGTCTAATTTGTGTACCAGGAGTGTGATTGTAAGCTCCTGTTCGAAGAGTCCACTGAAGAACCAAAATGTCATTCTTGAGGTTAGCCGCGTCAAACCCAAACAAAACTATCAGCAAACCACGGTTGTGGTTCCCCGTTGGACTCTCCGAAAAGGAGCCTCTACTCACACTCCTGATACACAAATTAAATTGGTAAACCGCATTAATCAGCACGAGGTTCACACTGTGGTTCCTGTCAAAAAGTAAAACACAATCGAGTCGTTTCTTGCCAAACCGGGTAAGGCAGTCATCTAGTTAATTAGTTCAATTCAGCCATTGATCTGATTTCATCTTCGTGTTCATCAAAACCAAACAGCAGTTCGTTCATCACCATAAAGCATGATAACTGCCTAACACCATATTGCATTACATAAAGCTCAGAATTACTGTGGACTTTCTAATGCGGTACACTGAAGTCTGCGAGATGTCGCATCCCTTGGACAAGGGAAGAAGTGCTACATTTCAGAATCAGAGTGTCTCGTCTCTACTAACATGTTTGCAAGTAGCCAATTTCATGCTTTCTCCAACGAAGTTGAAAAATCTCAATTGGTTTATCTTTTTACCCATATTTTTTTACGGTTCTGCATATTTTCGAGTTTGTTTTTGGGCACTTCACAACTGGCTAAATACAGCGCTTTTTATGGGTATTGAAATTGAGACAACAGAATAAATGACACGAAATTTGGTGATTATGATATCAACAAATAATTTCGTTTCCAGATAGTTCAAGTCAATTCAATGATGCAGTTTATTTGTGCGAGAAAAGTGAAAGTTTTCAGTTGTGGTGCTATCGGTGTCACCAGGGATAGTGTGCGTTGATAGCTGTCACGTCGGTTGCACGGGGTTTATGATTTCGTCACGTTATCTTGCGTCGATAGCCAAAGTGGACAGCTGGCGTCTCCGAATCATTGCCAAAGTTTGGCGGCCATATTGTTTGAGCAACAGTGAAGTTCGACTTCGTGTTGATGGTGACAGTCGCAATCTAAATAAGGAAACCAGTTTGTACCACAGAGGATGCGACATTTGGCGGACTTGAGTGTATTAGCCTTAGCGAAGGGCGAAATCAGATTCTGTTTAATCCCCACGAGAATATCAACAGATTTTGGCCTGTCTTGATCATTTTCTCACCAACCCGCTTGGATCTGCAACACCAACCATACATAGTCCATCCTCTCCCTGTGCTTCTTTCGATTGTGTGGTTTCGTTTCCCATCTGTCCCATGATTGACTGTCGTTTGACCTTGACAATGGATTGCTGTTTGCTTGTTGGGGAGCGATGTTGAGGAGGGTGGTTTCACCTTGAGTCACCTGAACCACCTGTTTGCCCGCATATTGTCGCTTGTGTCAATGCGCCCTGTCAAATATGAACACCGGTTTGTCGGTAACCGGCTGACCGACGGCCAATTTGTTCCGCCTACTATTGCGGTGATCGTCGACCATTTCGATCGCACCAATCCTACCTCTCTTGATGACCATTTATTTGCTCAATACCATTCAGAAGCAGAGCTTATGTGTCTCTCCATTAACAAATCAGAACACGTGTAACGTCTGAGGTGTGCTAATAGCATACTTGGCATTTATGAAACTTGGAGATTCGGTCAGTTGATTAGTGACGACTGTAAAGTTTTATTAATATTATTGTTTTTCCTATTATTATAACTATTATCAACCGTACCATGCAGTTCATTAGAAGTTGTTTTCTGAATGCTTAGTTTCCCATCGGTTTGACTGAAAAGCATGCGAAATCTTTCTAAAGTGTGAAACTCAATGGAATGGGAACAGCAAAATGTCCATCGAACCGAGTAGCGTTTTCATTCGATCGGATTGAATGAAAAATCACAGGATCACTCTGGTTTTGGAATAACTGCTGTCCTGACCGATGTCCATCGTCGGACAAATTAGCCAAACTGAAGTTGAAAATTTTGCATCACAAAACGTTGCGCTGGAATTTGAGGGGAAATCAGAGGGATTTTCCAAGGTCAGTTCAGCTCATTCAGTTACTTATCTCGCACTTCAGTTCCGTCTGTTTTGGGTGCAACCTCGCAGTATCACCCAGTCGGAAATGAAATAAATTGAGGCAAGAAATGTAAAATGAACAGGTAGTTGAGTTGTGAGACTAAATTGTGTAGAATTTAGATGAGGTCGAATTCAGATGAGAATCCACCTTGTCAATGCCGATTCGTATTTGTCACCTCGATACCTTTGAAGAGGAACATATATTCGGGCAACAAAAACTCCTAATTCCACAGCTGATACCAGTAAGTCATTTTGCTCTGATAGCTGGTCCGGTCTCGTCAGTTTGTATTAGTTCATAATGATCGTTGAGTTAAAGTATCAGATTTCCCAACGATAGGGTGGTGTAGTTTACCGATTCATGGGCTTCGAATTCCACCATCGATTTTTGATCTTGGCGACAGGCTTTACTCTGTCGGCTTGATGTGGTTTACTGTCACTCCAAATATCAAGATAAAATACATCGGTTTTCCTCATCAGTGTGAGTTGGGACCCTTTGGTCCATAAGCGTGGGATTAAGAAATCTCTTTGGCAGCAGTAATATTCCGGAGTCTTTAGGTACATATAGCATTTAAAGTGGTGTTATGGAAGTGGTTTTGTCAGATTCGGCAGCTTACTCTAGGGGGAGACGGGGTAATGTTGTAGTCAAAACGGCTGTTTTGACGTGGGGCACGATGCGTTGTATCTTCGGGACGACGCATTAGGATGATGAGATCGCTACCAATCATTTGTATCCCAGTACGACTCGATCGTCTCAAAAAAGCATTTGGATTTGTCACGCGTATTGTTTTACGTGCAAGAGAAACTCTGGTTCACAATGGACTGACTTCGTCCACAACTCCAACTCAGAAGCGTTGTCTGCGTAAGTGACAAGTTTTAAGTACTCACTACCTGCAGGCTTCTCACTGACGTGATGAACATGCAGATGTGAACTGATGATGAAATGTGCGTGTGTACTGGAGGCCGGCTTACTTTGGCTATAGTATCATGTAGCGTCAACATACCGTTTCTACTTACTTTTACACAGCTGGCTCTTGCGAGGGGATGATGTCCCGAATAGCACCCGTCCATGAGCGGTCTGTGTAGATGGACTGTTCATGAAGTGTCTTGGGAATTCGGTACGAAGTGGCGTCCCCAGCGTCACTCGACTTCTTGCTCGAGGCAGCAACTCTAGTCTGTGCACAAGCGGGTGCTACCTGTTAGGCAACAGGAAGTTCGTTTGTTAGGAGCCGGTGACCGAACGAGTGGTTCATACGTTACCTTTTGGATGGCCGTCTGGCGGTCGAGGATGCCTAACGCGTCCAAATGGGTCTTACCCCACTCAAGATAGCTGAGTAAGAGGCAAGAGGCAGTGACCTTATTTAGTGGCGAGCCATATTCGCGCACGTCACGTTGCTGCCTATGGGCTCCTGAGGTTTTTTATGTAAAGAGTTCGCTGCTAGGCGAGTAGCCCATCACGTCTTCTAACAGCGCCGCGGTTTTTTTGTCTGGCTACTCACCCCTGGCCTGTCCGATATGGATAACCTTAAAGGGGCGCTTCGTGTTCCAATCGGCACAGTCATCGTGGCACGCAAACCCGATCACCACGTTAAGGTGCATACCTTTCCTAGTCCAAGACGTATCGGAACTCAACTTCATTGGTTCAGGAGAAATGTTAAGCGACTCAAGTCCCCTGTTACACTGTACCATACGTTGCATCATTCTCATGTCGCCTACAGATTGCATAGACAAAACATCATACGGGTCGGCATGTTATAAACACCAATCATCGCATGGCTTTGTCACAGTCAAATCATCCTTATCATGTGATTAGTTCATCTATCTTATGCCCTCCAGGTGACAGGACGACAGATTCATGTGGCCTTGGTCTGTCCTGGGTGATGAAAGTTGGCGTGCCCTGACCGAGTGCTTCTGGGCGCAAAGGTCAGGGGTCAACTTCCGTATTTCAGTTGTCTCGGCTTCACTGGGATGCGCAACTGTTTTGCCAAATTTAAATTTTTAAATGATAAGGTGGGTATTTTCCAGACAAAACCAATCATCACGGACCAGAAAGGCTGACGAGATCTTTTTGTTGGTACACGGTGGGACAAAATCTATTGATCGCTGTCACTTCTACGGACTTCAGAAAATGGTAGCTTCTGTTGATGTCGAGGTTTTGGAATAACCATTCTCGATCCGCCTTGCAGTTTCTAGCTAGCCTGTCTGACTGTCGATGACTCTGGTATCTCGTACATCTTCGTGTATGAGCCCAGTTGATTCATGCAGAAATCTCAGCGGAGTCAGTCAAATAAGAAACTTAATGACAGATGTATTTACCCATTGCCATTCTGGTGAGAAGCTACAGTGATCCCATTATATGATGTCCGCATCCTCTGAACTGCATGGATTTTCGTCAGGTCGGACCAGAAACTCTGTTGTTGGATATACTTTGCAGTATGACGGGTTATCCTAACGGATTCATCGAACATCAATGAGCGATAATATAATTATCTCATATTTTGTTCATGCGGAATGAGGAAAGAAAGCAGACCACTTTTCCAGCATCACCATCTGGGATGCATAATGTTTACGCTCGTCCACGGAAGCTCTCACAACGAGCTTGTCCGACCGTCAGCAAATGAGAAAAAAGCTAGGCTACAAGTGGGTATTTCGTCGGCTTGTTTCTTCTGGATTTAGTCCACGGCAACGCTGTTTGTGCGCGCGTATTCTTGAACTGAGAATTGATCGCCTCATTGCCAGTTTACGTGCATGCTAATGTATTTGAACGTCCGTGATCGTTGGACTTAGGTGTGACAGCTTGAACATCCCTGTTCTACTTTGATGGTCCTAATCCTTACTAAAAACAATTTTTCGTTCTGTCCTTTACCATTCGATTTCGGACAATGTTCGTACCGGTTTAGGTTCTCGGTTTTACACTGATTTGTGTCTTGTCTGGTAAAATTTGCATTTGTCTCACATTCATGTGATTGCACGGGAAATCGCATCTCCACTTACAATGTACGTCTAATCGTGAGGTAGTCCGTCCACGGCGTCGTGCAACAACGCACACTTGAGTGACTAGATCATCGTTTTTGTAACTCAAACGTGTCCCGACACTTCTCCAAAATGAACTGATGCTTCATGGCATCTTCTCCGATCTCCTCGCTTTTTCAAATATCCATTCTCGCGTGGAATGCTCTATCCCAGTCCTACGTGTTCCCATTCGGTGTTGTTGTGCGGCAAATTGGAGGAATCGACTTTTTTGTTATTAGTTCCTCTCCTCTTGTGCTCTGTTCTTTAGTAGTGCTGAAGTTGAGCGGAGGGTTTGGGAACCAGAGGTCAATCACTGAACAAGTACGGAATCTGAATACGTTAAGATGGCTGAGTCATGTGTTGCACTGTTTTCCGAGGCAAGTGGTGGCTGGAAGGTAGGTCGAGGTGGTCAGTCTATGACACTGTAAAACGATATGAAAGCCCTTACCAGTGAACTTGACCAAGTAAGGCGTGCCAGATTTCCGGGTTGAGGTCCATGAGGCTCACCTTCCAGTGGCTTGGAAACATCAAGCGATACGACTACGCGTTGTGGCCAGTGGCATAATTATATTGGGATTATTTGAACGTCTTCGTAATTTCCGCTCATGTCAGTTTTCGGCTCTTTTTTCACTTAGTGCTTCTACTCATTTTAGCCTCGACTACGCAGTTCTGCGAGGAAGCAATCGAAACCAGAGCACAGAAGTACCAGATTGGTTGTTAACAGAACTGACCCAACTGAACTGTTCGTTAACACTTCCGACTCATTGATGATTGCCTCAATTCAGTTCAGTTCATTTCGTACAACCACTAACCTCGCTTTCTGTGCTCTGGCTTCGGCTTCTGCCTTCCAGCGTCGTCCAGAAAAGGGTAAAACCAATAGGAGCATAAAGTGAAAAAGATCCAACATATTAAACTAATAAGCGGAAATCACGAAGACAAAGAAAGAGTCCGAATGCAACTACGCCACTGGTCGCGTCACCTAGCCATTTCACTTCATTTTTCCAACCATTTGGTAAGCGGGTCACGTGGACCCAAACCTGGAAGTCTAACACGTCCTAATTGGCCAAGTCCACTGGCCAAGACCTTCATACCTTTTTGCCATGTCAGGGACTGACCACTTCGACCTATCTTCAAACCACAAACTGTCTCGGAGAACAACATGCACCGAAGAATCACATCGGTGGACAATCGTAACAGGTCCCAACCACCTTAATCTGTTTCGATTCAGTATTTTATCCAGAGACTGATTTCCGGTTCCCAACACCTTACATCTTAACTCAGCATTACTGATACGGTGTTTCTACCATATTCGGGAATGCTACGGAGATGTCGGTGCTGGAACTCCAACAGTCTTCGTCGATCTTCTACTCTTAACGCCCATGTTTCTGAGTCGTATAAAAGAACGGACTTAACCACTGCATTGTACACTCTACCTTTAACAACACAATCGAATATCACACCGGCACTATAAATGGCTAAGGTTTGCAAAAGTCCAACGTGTGTTCTGTATAGGCGATGACACTTCATCTGATATTTGTTCACCTGGTGAAATGTAGCTGCCCAGGTAGCAAAACGTATCTACTTCAGCTGAAGATCCCCGCTGCTAACACAAGAAATGGCGTGGAGCCCATCCAGTCTTGAAAGAATTTTTTACACTCTGAAGATGCTAAACGTATCTCAAACATTGCTAAACTCTTCCTTAGACTATCTAAATGAGCCTGCAATTCACCTAGATCTTCGCTCAGAAGAACAATATCGGCCGCATACTTCAAGTCAGACAGTTTGCTGCCTGATCAAAGATCGATGCCACTGTTCTCACAGAAGAATAGAGCTATGTGAAGTACCAGTTCAATTATAAGACTGAGGAAGAAGGGTGGAAGAGAGCAACCCTGACGAACACCACTTTTCGTGATGAACTGGGGTGGAAGATCGCCGTAACCACGAACTCGTCTTCGGCTGTTTACGTACAAGCATTGGAAAAAAGGAAATATTTTTTTATGGCACACCGTTCAATGAGAGGCAGTGCCTGAGAACTATGCGATCGATTAAGTGGGACGCTGCTTTCAGATCGAGAATGGCAGAGATCGCTACCCAGGGAAGATGTGTGTGCTTTACGGTTTGTCGAAGAGGATAGATGTGGTCGATAAAACCCCGACTGGATCTGAAGCCGGCTTGTTATCACGGGTACATCCTCCACGGACGCTGTACAATCGGTGGAGAATAATCCCGGCGAGCAGTTTGTATGTGATACTTACCAAGTTGATTCCTCTGTGGTTTTCACAAGAGGATCTGTCACCTTTATTGTGAATCGGTACAATCACCAATCCACACCATTCCCTAGAATGTGGCTGTGGGGACGCAGTATTCAATTCTCTTTTTCCCTCTCGCTCCAGCGACATTGATTCCTTTAATAACCGTTTTGCCAGTTTCCTCTGAAACAGCAAATAAAAGATCATCCAGACAGAATCGCACGAGGAATAAACACTCTGTCTTTGTCCTCACATTTTGTTCATTTTCTAAGGGAAACAATATGAGCGGAATTTCTATCCGATCGAGAAAAGTTTGAATAACGTTTCATTTCGAAATTTTCCATTGCCAAGATTTTGCACCTTAATGTGGTGTTTTGGCTTGCATGCCTCCGCGACGCAACCTACTACGAAATATGGCATTATTTTACCTTTTATGCAGTCATTTATTATTGGTCAATGGATAGTGGGCAGACGAAGTTCAGTCTCACGGAAGCGGTTGGGTTGCAACATGCTCTGTAGTACTAAACTCTGCCGCAAATGAACGTGTAGTGAAACAGTCTGTCGGAGAAACAGCTTGCTCATGCTGATACTCTTAATACTTCACTCCTGAGAAACGTACGTACAAGACGATTGGCTCCTCAGGCGAAACATCAATCTCACGATGAGCACTCCATTTGTTGTTTGATTCAGCTTCTAGTGTTCATGTTCCCTCTGGCGCACGGATCCGTCCAAGCATGAGAGCTGAGCGTATAGTGTGAAATGAATCCCAGCCAGCAGTCGTCTGTGTACAATTTGGTTAGGAGGTTCTGGCGCGTCCCGGTGGTAGCAGACTGCTTTTGCGACCATGGTTCTCCTTAGGCTTAAAATGAACTCTCCGTCAAGACGAGTGTTCAACGGACGTCGTTCTTGTGGTACGTGCTTGCGCATGCGTATATTGGAAATAGTAGCTTCGAAAGCCCATTGTTATGTTAGGGATAACCGGCGAACTGATCCTGAAACTTTGATTGCCGAACCACAAGGTTGAAATAGATGAGGCGTGATAACTAGCCGGCGGATGACAATGAGTTACTGTCTACCACCAAGGTGACCGGCGATGGTGTTATTCGAACTTTCAGCCTCCGAGGGGATAGGTTAACGCTCCAAGCCGCTCGACCACGACTGATCAACACCCACGGTGTGTTATTGATACTGATCGAATCACCTGATCTCACTGTGTTCTGACCGTGGACCATATGTGGAATAGGAATCGCTCGCATCTACGCATCATTTTACATTTCGTCCTACTGCCCGTACACAACGTCTGTTTCAATTTCATCACATAGCCTTTAGATACCACTGACAGTGATTGATCTAAGACTTACTCACTTTAACTCAAGTCCGTTGACTCTATTCATGCCCTTCTTTGTGCTAACCTCGGTCTTTATCTCTGGAAGACGAACCAAGTCAACCGCCGTAACTGTGCAGAGAAGAAATAGTCAATGTGATCAGAATTGACCTTTAAAACGCAGCAAAAACATTTTAAAGTCTGTCCAATGGGAAATGAGTCAGTTTTCTTTTGGAATACTTTAGGTGTAAAGACGCAAATAGAGTTAGTTTGTCAGAAGAAAAAAAAACAAAAGTAGGAGCACAAAAAACCATGAGAAAATCAGGGAAAATAAGAGGTTTTTCGCATGTTACCGGGTAAAAAAGCGAGAGTAGTTCTCAAGGAAATACCAAACGAGGAAACTTTGTAATCCCATGGATTGCACTGCAACTGTTTTCACCGTCGTTATATATCTGCACCCAACTTTGCAATACATTCCATTCGATAGTGCTCCCACATACTTGGACAAACTTCAATGGTTTAAGAGATTTTTCCGTCCCGTTTTCTCATCCGTGTGACTCTTTTAGACGTTTTTGTGCAGAATTGGACAGAGGTCGGAGCTTGAATGAGAAACTCGGATACGGTGTCGGTTGTTTTCAAGGTTTATCGAATCTGGCTTTGAACGGTAAGGCAGTTTCATTTTCGTCATTTTCTATTTGTCGCGTTTGTCAGATTTTCATGCGTGTTTTGATGACTGTCACAGAGCAAAATTGTCATTTCGATTTGGAATCAGCCTGTTATAGATCTCCCGTGTACGGATTGTTTTCCTCTAAATCAGACTGCCTGTCACCCGGATCAAACTGTCGCATAAAAACAGGCTATCATCGGTCTGTTTTTCATGAAATGACAGCCAGCCCATCAACAGATAGCCCTATTCTGCCATACTGCTTCGGCTATTTCGGCATTCAAACTGTTGTTGTTACCCTGTGCACTCCACTTAAGTTCGTTCTGAACAACCGATAACCGTGTAATTCGTGCGGCCGATCTGGTCACTATTTCACCACGAAATATGAACAGTTGAGAATAGGAGAATAAACCAAAGAACTATGGACAGTAGTTCCAAATTCGTGGCGGGATTTTGTGATGTATCTACCCACTAACTGGTAGATCTGTTGAATCCTATCCAAGACGCTTCGTGCACCCTGCATGGCCAGACAAACTGGCTAGGCTTTTCAGATCCGAGAAATGATTCGAACGCTTTGAGGTTCAAATACCGGCAGCCCTTGTGTATCTTTCACCCCCCAGTGGCCACGTTTCTGAACCGTACCGAATTACAGACCGGCCTGACTGCTGCAGTGCGCACACGAACCTTGATGGATAAACATATGTCAGTCTCGTGGATGCCAAAGGTGAGTGAGATTGGCAAAAGTCAAGGTTTAACCACAGACCGAGGTTCCGCCAATCTCAGTGGTCGATATCAAGACAATAATTACTGGGTTTGATCACAAATCCGTGGATTTTCTTGGCCCACGTTATTTCATTGGTGATGTATGAATGCTTTTGTACGCTCGAAGATTGCTTCTGATGCTTGGTGATTGACCCGTTTTTTGCCACTTTTCTTTCATCTCATCATTAGGTTTGTTGGCCGGAAAGTTTACCCCTTAGAAAATAAGTCAAAACCCAAACATTGGTTGTGCGAATCTCGATACTATGGGTCAATAGGTCGACCAGGGAAACAGTGACTTGCCGAAATCAGATCTGTCTTGAATAATCTTACAAAAGCTGCGAACAAATCCCATCTTGAACAAATTGACTTGTTTGCAAAAATGGTCAATCAAAACTTGCCATCATAGACGAAAGGTATCTTTAGAAAACAATATAGGCAAGTAAGTAATCACATCGAATGACTCATTTGATCTTCATGTTCGGTGTAACTTTGATTTATAACAGTTGAGCCCTCATAAGCTAAACTTGCACATGAAATGACGTGATCCTCGTTTCCACCCTCTGTAGTTTTGTAAAACCGTATCTGTGACCTCTTATCACTAAAGTTACCTACACTCTTCGCCAAAAAACCCAACGAAAATGTTTCTTGTTCAGTCTTATGGGACTTATTGCATAACGGGAGGTTTTCTATACCGAGTGCTTTCCTATACCGCAGAAGAGTTTCTTGCAGAGAAGTCATCGCAGTAATGGAGGTTGCAATCTAGAGAGGACTACGGTACTGAAAACTCGTATATCGTCCACCTGCAGTGCCCATGTCCCTGAACCATACAGAAACACGGGCCTGACTGCTGCAGCATACACTCGACCCTTGATAGATAAACGGACGTCATGTGGACGCCACCGACGACTCAGGTTGGCAAATGCCAAATGAGCCTTCTGAATACGCAAAGACACTTCATCTGATATCCGACCTCCGGGTAAAAGGCAACTGCTCCGGTAACGGAACTTGTCTACCAGGTCTCTAGTTGCCCCAGATACTGAAAAGTTCTACCAACTTCATTTTACAATAGCATCTTGCACTTTGAAGGTGCGAAACGTATATCGAATATTGCTACGCAGTTACTCAAGCTGTTCAGAAAAGAGCTTGCAATTTACTTGGATCTTCACTTAGGAGAGCTATGTCATCCGCATATTCATGTTCTTACACTTTTCCACTCGCGAAAAGACTAAGACCACTGTCCTTACCTGACAAAAGCGCGGTCTCTAGGACCAACTATTCGGAACTTGTCTTCTCTCCTACATCAATCCGAGGAGTTTTATCAACTGCAGTGTTAATGCTGAGCCAACGTCTTTGAAAATAGATGGAGGCAACCCATCCGGTTCAGCAACCCTATGTCATTTAAGGTAGCCTATCTCACGGAGAACCTTCGCTTCTGACGGTGGATTAGATGTGCATTCTTGCACGTGTATTTGCGTAGTACGACCTCATGAGACTGAGAAGCTTTTAGGGCATTCCATCCACTTGCAGTGTAGTCCATAACGATTCTCTCAACCGAGTCAAGGCAGTCTCGAAGTCAATAAAACAGGCTGCAGTTGGTTGTTGAAACTTGTACCGGTGTTCTGATACTCGGCGGAGGGTGAATATTTGGTCCACGCACTCTCTGCTACGGCGGAGGCCTTCTTGATTGGGGTGTGTGCACGCGTCCCGCACCACTGAGGAGCGGTTCAACAGAAGCACGGAGAGTATTTTGGCTGCCACGTCGAATGAACTGCTGCCACGATAGTTTGCACACACGGTCCTGTCTCCTTCCTTTGAAACGAGGAAGTATAACTGAGGCCCCCCAGTTCGCTGGGAATTGTTCTTTTTCCCGATTGAGCAAAACGGTGTGAAACGGCTCGAGTAGTGTCGAAAGACGATTTATGTATCACCGTTGTGTTGTCATCTCCAGGGGATTTCCGGTTCTTCAGCTTGAGAATCACATTGGTCATATCATTTCGGCTCGGTGGTTCGCTATGAGTGTCATAGATCTCGCTTTGGATTACTGGGATTCGGTTTACAGGGCTTGCCGCGGGACGGTTCTGTAGACGATCAAAGTGTTCTTCCCATTTCTGCATCTTTTTGGCCTGCTCAGGAATGAGCGTTGCGGAGACGGGGTTCTGCCAAATGTCGTTTACCGGATAAAGTACGGATTTGGTGGAAGAGCCTTGAGAAGTCCCCGCAATTAGCTGCAGTCTCCTTAGTTTCCGTGTTTCCGGTCCACTAGTTTCTGCGGTTGCTTCTGGTCGAGCGGGTGGCCTTATGTCGGATGTCATGGAAGCCCGAGTAATCATTTAGGCGAGCATCTCTAACCTTTTCAGGTAACTGGGGATCGCCCCTGAAACCCAGTCTTTTTGTCGTCGTCTCGTAGACCCCAGTGGATTTCATTGATTTTCAACCAGTCCTTTTTCTGCAACTATGAATGTGGTGTCTAGCGTCTGACGCCGCTTGACGTTTTGTCGATAATCCAAACGCTGCTGCTTTAATCCGCTTCGGTTTAGTTTTTGCGGCGTTTGGCCGGGTGGATTGTGAAGCGTGCGCGGACGAGGGTGTTGTCGATGCCATTCTTGTTACCAGCTTCCGCACCCTTGTAGGACTAGTAATATTCTGTCGACGATGACCAGCGTGATGGGATCAGGATGTAGTCGACCTGGTGCGCTGTGTACCCGTCATTAGTGTATCATGTTAGCAGTTGCTTCCTGGGATGTTGGGAGCGGCTGTTGGTTACGGCTAGGCAATTGAAGTCTGCGAAGCTGACGAGACGTTCGCCATTGCTGCGCTGCTGCCGAGACCGTATTTTCTCAAAATGTGTCTAATTGTCTGGGTGGAAGTACCGGCGCGGGCGTTGCAGACCCTCGCAATAAGGAGAGTATCACGCTGTTTATCACCTCTTGTAGTCTGTCGTAGAACTGGTCCTTTTTCGCTTCTTCGGATGCAACTGTCCGGTCATAGACCGCAACAACTGATATGTTCAACGGTTAACCGCGAAAACCAGCTAAGGTGATCTGACGATATATCAGGTTCCATGAGAGCGATGAATTGTTGGCCATGTTGCTGACAACTATGGCGACACCGTGCAGGCCGGAGTTGTATTTGGGTTCACTGTAGTAAAGGTGGTAACTGTTATCCACTCCGGTAATATTTATACATTGGGTGCCAGAATTCTGCAGCCGAACTTCTAAGAGACGCGGTTTCGATGCGGTAGTCATGTAGCGTTTGTGCCGTGATAACTTGGCTCCCCATGTCCGAAAGTGTTCTCACATTCCAGCAGGCGATTTGGATGTGATTTTGCTTCTTGAGCCCCCCCCCCAGCTGAGAAGAGAACACGAGGCGCGTCGCTTTCCGGGGATGCCGTAGCATGAGTGATGTGTAGGGGAACTTGTCTTGCATAGGAAGTATGAAGTGGCGTCCTCAGCGTTACTCGGTATTTTTCGAGATAGCAGCTGTAGTCCGCGCACAGCGGAATTCTGTCTGTCGGGTAGCAGGAAGACTGTGTTGGGAATCGGTGGCCGTACGAGCGATTCATACGCCTTTCGGATGCCAGTCTGCCAGTCGACGATGCCCAACGCGTCCAACGTGGTCGTGATGCATCGTTGCCGATGGCTCTCTAGGAGATCGTTCACCATTCGGTAGAGATCACCTAAACCCAGGGGTCCACGTAACTGTTGATTGGACGGATTTCCTTCGTAGCCGTTGGATCCCAGCAGATCTCATCTGCCTATGTGGGAGAATCCATCTTCACATGCTAGAAGCCGCCTTGCCGAGGTTTTTAGTTTTCTGTTACCTTCAACCTGATTTGGCCCACCTGTCGAGCGGTTTGCCGGGCGTAGCCGTTAATGCGTGCCTCAGCTTTGTGGAGCCACAGATGGGAGTTAGGTAGAGATGATGGAGACCAAATAAATGGAAGATACCCCGGGGACACGGCAGTCTACCAGCTCAAAGTTGCCACTCATCTCAACTACCCCATACACTCCAGAGGAAATGACACACACACGAATCGTTTTCCGTTGCGTGTGTGTTCATTATAAGGTATGCACAGGTAAGTTAATGCGTAAGGATATATATGCCAGCCAAATCGACGGGCTGTCTGAGTGTGAATCAGTGGTCCAGCGGAAAAACGGACCGAATGAATGTCAGTGGGGTAGTTGTGACTCGTGGGGAAATCAGTGTCCGCAATACAACTTTCCTCATTTAGATTCTGACTGTTCTAAAACAGTCTTCTGTTCATAGTGATGTGTGGGCAAGAGATCAGGTCAGAAACGTTGATTTGCGGCAGTAGACAGCAATCCGCTATAACCGGACTCCTTACGACGACTAATCTATGGAAATCTCGCGTGGTTCTCGTGATTCCGTAGGGCATTAATCTGTTGAGACTATGCACTCGGAGATGTTCGCTCTTGGGAGGAGTGTTCAGAAAACAGCACAAAACGTGGTCAAAACACGAAGACAAGTTGTCAGCACCCATCAAACTTCCGAACGCTTCAAGTGAGATTTTTGCTGCTTATCTTGTTTGAAATAGGACACAAAACAAACATTCAGTAACCATGCATTTTATCAGAAAAAGATCAATACTAATGGTTCCGTGTTTTTTGGTCCCCGGTATGCAGTTAGCTTCCTTTCTGTGTTCTATATTGGTCATAAAATCCGCTGAGCCTGAATGAGTTCAAACAACCGTGAGGATAAAGTTATTCCAGCAGCGTCCTGTCCATGGCTGAGGCTGTCGGCATTCACCTCCACAATCCCCCTCCCTCTCTGTGTGTTTTTAAGTTCTCCTGGCCCATCCCTCACCGTAAGACAGACCAAAAACCAGATAAAAACTGACAACACGTGTGAAGCAGTTCTCATCGTCTTGAGTTAAGCCTGGACTACGGCTTTTTGGTCACCATTAATTTCTATCACTTCCATCTTTTGTTTATTGGATTCCAGTCCCTTATCTTGTCGTAATATACTGTGATGCAGTGGCACTAGAATGAATTACTGACAATGAGTTTATTCGCCGGTCTGTGTTCACTCAATGTGCTAAAGTGGAATAATCGGACGATTTCGAGATCGCTGCGCTTACTGCTTCGGTCAATATGGTCTGCTATCGATCATGACCAACGTTGTTGGGGGAATTTTAATAACGTCACTGTTTGTAAGATGGGACTCAGTGAGTAAATTTTTCCAATCTGTCAGATCAGAAGATTTAAGGAAACTGTTTTCTTGCAGTGTGATGCACCTAGTCATGTCTCACATGAGGTTTCATATTTCTTTTTTATAAGCTTCTTGGCTAACAATACCATGGACACGTAAGAGGTTTGATTTTGTAATTGCTCCATAATAGCCTTCATTTAAATATAACTGAGGCTTTATTTTCATTTTCGGGGAAGGAATTTACCGTAATTTCTCGTGTAGGTGAAATCGATGCGCTCGATAGGGAAATTGTGCAGCTGACCCGTATGTCTAAAGGGCTTAAATTAAGTATGAGTGGGTCAACACATTATTAACCAAAAAGTGGTATATATTTCGAACATCATAGCTGAAGTCTTGACTCAAACAAAGAAGTCCTGTTTTCCTATCTGCAGTGTTCATGTTCTCATGTCTGTGGGTCGACACCCTGTATGTGACTTTTCTTTCCTAATGAAAGGAAAAAAGAGTGACTCTGTTGCACAGCCTTCCTTCTTGCGTTTTCGTAGCTCAGATCCGTTCGAACAGTGGAAACCGACCGTGATCATGACTTCGATCTGGAGAATGTCAGGCATTTTTTTATGGAAAATGCAGACTGGCAACATAGCCTCTCACCCGGTTATCACGAACATTGATTTCCCGTCACAAATGTGAATAGGCAGGTCAGAAAAATAGGTTTAATTAATGTATCATGGACCATTTCTCTGCATCTTTATGCGTGCATGCGGCAGTCAATGTGATTGTTTGTATAGTCCATAAAATAATCCTTGAAAACTGAAGCAAGATTGAGGTGAATAACAAACCGTACGTGCCATAAGGGAGAACAGAAATTGGGAGAGAACAAATCTCTGTTCACCTGGGTAAGGTCAAACTGACTGGCCCTTCGTGCTGTTTGCACAGTTTGAGTTTATAACTGAGAACATCTAATGCCTCGGCACATCTGCGTTTCACTTTAAACGAGGTGCACAGAGTTACACAATGTTTGTGCGAAATTGATGACCTGAATGTTTCGGATTTAGTTGAGGAAGCCACATGGTTTAACGACTGTGCATCGCTGTTTGAAGCCTCTGAAATACGCCCAACTATTCGATGACTCAACTATCTCTCCGTTTAGTCTAGTGTAATCGGCTGTGAATCGATGAACACCGCTTGCTTTGGCTCACGAAGGCTACGGCTCTTTCATCAGCGGTGTTGTTATCCGTGTATCTGTGACGACGCTGACCGGTGATCTGTGTCGTCAGTCTCATTGTCTGCACTATGCACGTGTGCAGATGTAGCGAAATGGTCCAGTTTACGTTATGCAAACTTATATATCGAACTTCTCTATTCAAGTACCTGGTTATTGTACTTTTGTCAGTTCACCAGCCTTTCTAGTTGAGACAAGTTTTTTTCATTTCGTCGCCTAATGGACTCCCGCATCGTGCACTGTTTTATGAGACAAAATTGTGCTAAAACACTATGGAGGATGACTGTCGATAATATTAACGGTAGAACGAAACAACGTTGAAGTATGCCTTCATCAATTTTCCACGCCTGCGTTACCGAGATTCTCCAGACCCACCGCGAGTTTAATTTCAAATACTGTTGACCATGGCTCAGAATCATTCGCATTCCAATTGCTGAGAGTATTATGCTGTCTCATTCACTGGGAGTTTCGCTCCGTCCATATTTCGGGCGGCACTTAAATTTGTAAATTTCAGATAAGTATGTGGGATCAACGGAGGCCGGTATCTACATGTGACTCCGTGGTATTTGGCAGCGTTGGTTCTGATTTTGCAATCACTGATTTTGAGGTGATCCAAATGTGAAAAGTCTTTGGCCTCGGCGGGATTCGAACCCACGCATGGTCACCACCCTCGCTTTAGTACCGCGAGTGCTCTACCAGCTGAGCTACGAGGCCACGCCGGAGAACCTTGGACTTTCTGCAAATGGATCACAGTATACCCGCCCAAGACTTTTCACATTTGGATCACCTCAAAACATTATCAAAATCTGCCAACCATCAATACAATCACTGATTTGTCAGACTGAAAGAAATTTCTTGAAGCGCCAAAGGCGTATTTCAAACATCTGTGTTTCCTACCATCCGGTCTGTTTTTTTTCTTACAGCAAGTTTAGTGGATTCTACAACTTGTTGAAATTTAAACCAATGTTTCATCGAATTGTCGTGCATTTGGTGTGGAATCTTAGACTCTCTTGAACAGTTTTATTTTCAGTGAGTTTTCTGCTCGGCAAAAGTGCAAACTTTAATGCGGTTCCATCAGTTATTTTCTTCTCTGAAAATTTACTCCCATCTCATGAAGCAAACGGTACTTTATGGGAGAGAGGATTTATCGTATTCACGTGATTGTTCCTGACTATGAATGCAGTACATAGCTAATTCAACCTGACGTGTTAAAAATCAAGTTTTGCCGCGCGAATCTTGTGCCAGAGTTCCATTGGGGTCTCGAACTCAGCGGTTGAACAGGTTTTTGAACTCCGCATGCGAATTGTTGGGTCAGTCACACAGCAGTAAAATTTCACTGCTTTTTCATACGTTTATTGACTTCAAAATGTGGATAAAAGATGAGGAACATTTCACAGAATTCCAGTTTGACAACACAGTCCACATTTGTTTGTTTTTCTCGATGGCTAGGGCCAAACGTACTTTTTCATAAATAGTTCTTTCATCCACTAATTGTTGATGACTAGCCTTCCGTCAAATCCGTCGCGCTTCTCTCATAGAGTTATTTTCCTCAAGTGATCTTCATAACCATGTTTGTACTCAATCTTGTCGATCAGATGCTTTTTCTTTGTTGGGTCTCTGATGTGATGAACAACAGATTGGGTAACTGGTTGGTTGGATAAGCGGCATGAATTCTGGTGTAATCACTAAAAATCCGACCAATGACATGCGCTAATATTAAGGGCAGGAAATTGTTAAGAGTGGAGTTAATTGGGCTCAAACGAATTCGGGGTGAGGTAATTACTTACTTTTATGCGGCCGTCTCCTGAGATAGAATGAGCTGGCCTCATTTATTTATTATTGAAGCTGTTGGGAATAAGGCGCTGAGTGGTGTCCCCAGCGTCATTCGGTTTTCGGTTCGAGGTAGCATTTCTAACCTGTTTGCAATTAGGTAGTGCTTGTCATACAACGTGTAGTTGGTAAGTTGGGGGCTGGTGACCGACGGAGCGATTCATTCGTCCTTAGGGTAGCGGTCCACCAGTCTACCGTGCCCAACACGTCCTAGTTAATCTTACCCCCCTTAGTATAGTTGGGCAAGAGACTGACTTCATTTAGTGGCACGCCACGTTTACTCATGTCGTGTTACTCTCTGCTTTTATGTAAGGAATTTGTTGGACGAGAATCCGCCACGCTCTCTAACGACGCCACTGATCGTCCACGACCGCTTTTACGGTGAGCTGCTGTTCACTTATTTGCTGCTAACCACTGGTTTGACCACTCTACTGTCTGCAACCTGGGGACGCGCTTAGTGGCATTCACTCGTGCGTTCCCTTCTCACCGAGATGGAGGCAGATAGAATGCTAAACCACCGAGACAATCAGTTTAAGGATCGTGTTCTAACATCGTATCATCTTTTTGAACGAACACACCAATTTGGTTTTACACTTACTAGATGTCGCGTAATTCAGCGGATCGAATGGGTTAAGTCGATCGATCAAGTCTTGCGGATGCCTGCCCATCATCTACCTTGCCGTGTTCTATTCGAAAGTGCTTGGCAAGGTTGGAAGAGAAGATGCGGTGGTCAGGCCGTGACTGGGTGTAGGTGTATGAAAAAAACTAGCATCAGCATTGGCTTCGGCTGGTGCTTCCCTCCTCCTTGGTTGGGGCCCAGGGACGAGGATTGTCGTCCGTTAGAGACGGTAAGGGACATGGCTCAGGCGCGAACGCTGCACGGCTTGTCTGTCGAATTCTCACGCCTCAGAATTACGAAATTGTCATTCCGACGAACAGAGAATGACAAAAGGCATCAGAAGATGTGCACTCAAAAAAGAAGAAAAAAATCACAGCATTTAATTTTCTTACTGACTGTTCCCTTAATTGTGTTTCACTCTCTGCTATTTTGTAATTGTTATTGCTGCAGTGGCATCGTGTTTGATTTCAATCCGGTGGAATATATATATATATATATATATATATATATATATATATATATATATATATATATATATATATATTACATAAGCTGTTTTTTAAAAAGGAAGTGGAGAACGAATTTGTTCTCCTTAAATTCATCTTGGGCTGAATACATGAGCGGATTCAGCTCAATGATTGGTTCTGCTCTGTGCTATCTGTTAAGTGGTTCAAGGGTGAGGCAAGTTGTGGTTTGGGTTTGAAGATGCCAGACAGAAAATAATCAGTGTGCTATGGAGTTTAGTCACTCGTGCCCAGATTCAACCGTTTCCAGTTTCGTCATCGAGTCGCGATAATCAGCATCCTGCTTGTGAGCTGACGTCAATTCGTTGCCAAGTACTCTGGAATGACTTGAAAAATGCCGCTTTCAAGAACGGCGAGGTAGTCTTTAAAACTGAATTGCACTCGCTTCAACCTCAGCCGCGAAGATTGTCTTCATGGTTTCCGTGCCTAACTCGATGGGCTTGCATTCGTGGATTCTTTGGAACAGTCGCCTCGCTATTCAAACTGCACGGTCTATCGAACACGAACAAACAAAAAGTGTGCCGTCGTGTTTGAGTTTCAGTCAGGACGGAAAGTAGTAACCTGTGCACGCAGATAAGCCACGGTAGACTTGCTAGTAACGAACTTCGTCACTGGCGCCATTTCATCCAGAGAGACGCGATCAAATACGAGTTGACTGAATTCCTTTTGTTATCTCATACTGTGATGGAATGAATATTTGTGAGTTGAACCAAGTCCTCATCTTATAAGTAAAGAAAAAGAAAGCAAAAGCGATCAGCTGTGAAATACTTTGACGGAATTAGACACTAATCCCAGTGCTTTTTATCAATTACACTTTACCCATGAAAACAACTCAGTGTCCAGTGCATCACATGATTGCGTGAATTCAAGACATGTAAGTTAAACTCGTTTTTATTCACAGAATGTATTGTTGACACGAGGAGCCTGAATCTTATGTAATGGAAAACCCACTTCCATTTTTCGCATCGAAAAGTCGGACGACCCGAGCCGGAATCGAGTCGGCGACCCTCTGCATACCGGGCAGATGCTCGTGGCATCCGATTTTTCGATGTAGAAAATGCAAGTGGATTTTCCATTACATGAGATTCAGGCTCCTCGTGCCAACAATACATTCTGTGAATATATTTCAATATCGAACGGATCACGTTCATCTGTGTGCTGTTCGTCCCATTGGGAAGTGACAGACGAGGCTAGCCCAATGATTAAAACCAGAATATTTGCTGTGTATCATTGGGATAGTGGTTTGCGCATCGCCGATCATTCACTTGCGTTATTCACAACCGAATGTCCGGACCCCGATAGGTCAGCTGATTGAGTGTCTGTGCGGTATGCGGAGGGTGGCCGGTTCGATTCCGCGTTGCGGCATCCGATTTTTCGTTTTTATTCATTTGGCTAATGTGGTACGTGGTCGATTGAGAGCGCAGAAGAAAATCCTCCCGCTTATATGTAATAATTACTACCACAGATCGAATGTGCACAAACACGAAAAGGTCGGTACTCTCGTGATGCACTGATGATCAGTGTCAATAATTCCAAGCTACTGATTTTTTATATTTTTCATTATCACAGGTGTTGTTCTTGTCGTTCTGTACGTCGGTGGGCATCTGCTTTCCCGAAACGAAATCAATCCCGGGGCATTGATGTCGTTTTTGGCAACAACACAAACGGTGCAACGATCTTTGGCCCAGCTCTCACTTTTGTATGCTCAAGTGCTCCGAGGTAGTGTCGCTTTCAGTCGGATCCAGGACGTAAGTAGCTATTATCTTGTTCATTGAACCATCGCTCACACGCACTGTTTCAGTTCGAGTCCTAATAGTGTTATTGTCTTAGCCAAATTTCTTATTAGTTTTGACGTGTAATCGTTCTTTTTTTTTATCCCCTGGATTCGGTGAGTTGGTTGATGTAAATCTTTTTTTGACTGAAATGCGGACGTCTGCCTACGCAAAAGTCTGATCAAACACAGATAATTGTCGTGAGTTTTGTTCATCTCATGTTGGCCGTATAGTGGTTATCGAAGAATCCCGTAGTTTTACACTCCCGTAACACCATTACACACACACTCCTGAACTGGCAAATTTGTTACACTGGACAAAGCGCGACCGTGTTCATTCATGTGCTCACTTTGACTTAGTCATTATTTGATATTCGACTCATGAACAAAAATGAGTACCACTCATGAGTTGAAAGGTCAACTGAAGCATATTGTGAATAATTTAGCGGTCGAACTATGGTCCATCTAAGTATGATCAGAAACCACTATGGTATATCCTAAATGTGCCTTTTTCTGTTTTAATTCATCGTCATCGTTCATTAAGACAGGCTGTCGAACGTGCTTTACTCAACACTGCGTTGCTCGCCATCGATAAGAACGAAAACCTTTTTTTCGAGGTACAAAGAGCGCAAACAGATATACTTGGAAAGGACAACAAAAATACGCTGCTATTGTTACCACACCGTCTGATCGTGTGTGTGCATGTATGTGTGTGAGTGTATATACCCGGCTATGTACCTGACTTCCTTAGAAAATGACAATAAAATCGCCCTTTTTCGCTGGTCGCTGTTGTGTTTCATTGTCTGCAACCAGCTTATGATGGAACTTTTTGTACGCCAGCTGTTTTTGTAGTGAATGCAACACTTGTAAGCAACGCTTGCTGTTACACGTATGCTTGGTGTAGTACATTGCACGAAATAATTTTGGCGCAACCCATCCCGCGATTTCTCCTGAAATTTCGTATCCGTATGTCTTGTCGAATCTTTGTATTGTAATCGTACGTGGATTTTTATTTTGACTTGAGAAAAATCGATTTTATCCTGAATAGTTTCCCTGATGAGTTGGAAATGCTTTTAGCGCGCCCCTTGATCACTGTCGAAAATAGACACGTCGTTTTTCGTTTAATAGACAGAACGAGTCACGCATACAGCCGTTGTCTTGTGCGGTGCTCCGAGCTCTGTCGCTGAGCGAAGTTCATGCTATAAGTGTATTATGAACGACGCTCACCCAGTTCATTAAACCACATTGTAAGTTTTGAAGTTTCATTCACGTAAACGAAAGAATGCCACACGAACGACGGCTATCTGAGTCGGTACAGGGAAACCTATTTGCCCATAAACAATTAGGAATAAGGGTAAGCAAGATCTCCCAAAGAATTTACAGTTCAAGGAAGGCTATCCGGAACTTTTGAAGGATCCAATCAGTTATACACCCAAGGAGAAATGTGGAATATGAAGACCAATATTCGAAAAGGCCAAGAGGCAACTTCTACGTGCTGCACCCAACAAAATAACAAGTGCATCAAAGAGGTGGTTGTTTTGGTCATTAGGTCGGGGGTGCGCTAAAAGCATTTCGCACTCTTCAGACACATTATTCGGGATAAAATCGGTCTTCCTGTCAAAATTAAAATCTATATATGATCTCAATAAAGTGATGTTAAATGACGCACGCACATAAAATTACACTACTCGGCGTTCGCGAGAAATCGCAGTGAAATGGGGCGCTCTAAAAGCATTTAGTCCACTATATAGAATGCATCCAAGCTTCTGGACGTGATAGTTAGAAGAACCAGAAACGAGCCTTCTTCCATTCAGGTATGGGTCAGCTTTTACCGTCGTGAATTGACGAACTCCATTTGGAATGTGAGAGTTTTGTGCGATAATTTTGGTATCTGTGTACTTTCTCATATATGAGTGATACCGATCGGATAATTGCACTCAGATAGCTACTTTTTATTTTTATATTTGACGCATTATTCGGAATGTCCCTGTCGGCGGTGATTGAGTGGTTTGAATCGTTGACCCCTACCATCTCCGAGATCAGGGTCTCAGATTCCGTCACCACCAGTCATTATAGTGACAGACAGCAGTCCACTATCACCCGGCTGGTCACCAGGCCTGACCTATTAGGACCTGTTTGACTCCTCAGTTCTCAGCGTTAGGCGGTCTGTTATCCCTGACAGACCCTCTTCCAGGAATATTGTACTCTGTGGTATAATAAATGGAGGGAATAAAAAATACTGTTCAATGCAACGGGGTTCGAGCCTCTTACCTCAGAGGTTTGATATAGACTGATGTCCGCGCACCACTGATCGGCTGTTTGGAGGTTGTACTCTTGGTGTCTTATTCAGCGATTCCAGAAGTTTTTTTGCCTCCCAATAGTTATCGTACATCAGTGGTGCGATATTCATAGGGGTGACAGGGTCGATTGAAAACTCAAACGGCATTGTATTGAATCCAAAATCAGGGATCATGCACCGTAAATTTTTAAAACCAAATTTTGACTTTGTCTGGCCTGCAAAACTTCTTTCGTGCTTCTGGGATTTTGGTGTTTTCGCCAGGTGCTGCATTCCACGAGCTTGATTGATGATACACACCAGAACATGGCTGAGGCACCATACAAAGCTGATCGGACTCGTTGGAGCAAATCAGACTTCATTCCGGGAATAAGCCTCGTTGATATCCAATTTGCTTATCCCAGTCGAAAAGACGCGATTGTCTTGGACAAGCTCAATTTGACAATCCCATCCGGATCGGTTGTTGCTTTGGTTGGTAAATCCGGAACAGGTTAGTCGAGTGGTAAAATGATTCAGGTTTCCTAGTGTTTTTTTCTGTTGATTTGCTTTTGTGCTATACCGACGGCTAACCTAATACAACTGAACCGATTATGCCTAAACACCCCCCCCCCCCTCCCGGTAATCCCGGTCTCGTTTATTTGTATTCGTACGACTTTTGCAACGTCTTGTGCTCACGTTCCAGTCAAATGAAAGTGTGCCCGAATACGGGATCACGTTTGGATCGCATAGGGTGAATAAATTGTATATGAAAAATGAACTGAAGTTTATTCACCGAGATTGGTGCGCAACTCTCTCATTGAGAGTGAGAACGTGTTCTCGCTTGAGAGTAGCTGGAGGACACATCAGTGTGCGACGGACGCATTATACCTGGAAGTATCTCATGGGCGAAGTTTATCCACGACTCATTGTTTCTGTCAATAAGTTTGAAGATAAAAATAAGGGGAAGTCGACTAATTATCGTTGGACCGCGCCACAGAAATTTGAAGTCTTCTATCATAAGTCCGGGAACAATAGAGTATGATAGGGAGCACGCACCGATGAACTGAAATAAACGGGGTTCATTGTGATGTTTGGAATTGTCCAAGCTTACAAATGTGGAAAGACAAACGTCGCAATTTTTCAAAACAACTGATTTTGCGTAAATCATCAGAGGTTGCTATTTATTCTTATCCCTAGGTACGTGTTTTCGCGCACGAGTAGCAGGAAGACAAAGCGGGGTGCAACGGCTGTGTACTGTTTGGAAGGCGAAAGTTGCGCACGGTTCAGTGTGTCTGCCCATAAGTTTAAATGTCGGTTCCTAAACAGGAACTGAGGAAAACTTGAGTTTACTTTAGACCGAGCAATAGAACTTTGAGGTCTTGTTTCACAAAATCAAGGAATACTATAAGAGAGCAGTAGATTAAAATAGGGATAACACAATTATAGTCGTAAGCAAACGTTTGCTGGTTTGATATTTTAACGAATAATACAAGATGGACGGGAAACACTCGTATTTTAGCAGGCAAACAAGTCAAGTTGATGAAACATGTACCACCGTCTATATAGTCTTTTTCTCGGACCGCCCTGTGGCAACATTGATCCTTCGACTGTTTTAGTAATTTGGCTGCGTTCTGCCCGGTTATCTGCGGCCACTAGCTTGATTCGTTTGCGCACTATTTACGTTCGACCTCTCCGATTGTTCCGATTGACGGTTGATTGGTAGACCCTCACATGGACTATTTCGCTGGTTGCCTGAGATCCCGCTGTGTCCCTTTTGCAAGTGCGTATGCCCTTTTTTGTCTGCTGCGGAATACTTCCCACATGTCCACCGTCTGTTCTTTGGTCTGTGGCCTTCGATTAACTGGTCCGATAAGTTCGACACTCGCATCGCTCTGTTGCCATAGCATTCCTCGCTGCATTATGACATTGTCTGAGTTTCCTATTGTGGTTAGATAAACGTCACACTTAACTGGATGTGAGAAGATCACCTCAGGTTGCTATTCAATATGATTCCGAAGCTTTTGTGAGAGAATTGGTTCTGTTGGTTACGTTGCCTGCGGGGAAATATGAATTTGAACGACTAAGACATTTGGAGGGGTTCAGTAGGAGACCAGACTGGATAGAAACTTTTTCAGTATTTACGAAATTTGTAGTGAAATCGGAAGTGCAGACGGTTTAACACAAGACAACCATCGCTGCCTACTTTAAGATGTTAGCAGGGGGATTACAGACATCACTGATGTGAGTGGAAAAATGAAAACTAACGGCGCCTTGGAGCATTCCGGAATTGTTGGTCAAGAGTGTAGAAGAACCTAAATTGGCGCACTCCATCCTTTCAGTGAAGTAATTAGATAGCCAAGCAAATGATTATTATACAGATCCAATTGATTCTGAATCGGAGACGTGAGGAGCCGTGACCGATGAATAGAATCAAAAGCGGACAAGTAATCAAGGAAGACACATCTGATTAACTGCTTCTTTATTCAAAGGTCTACGGATAAAGTGAATCAGGGAGGCTGTAGCGTCTAAAGTATGATTATTTCTATTTCAGTCGGGAATTAAAAACCAGCCATTTTGTTTCATGCGCATGCAAGAATACAGCATATGCGTCAAACCCCGTCGAAACATCATGTCATTACTACTTAAATTTACACAAGTAATAGATTCTAGAATGCTGTTATACCTGTCATCCTTTTGAAAAGAGATAGAGAAAAATAAGTCTGCACATTTGATGAAGTGAACAGTCAAGTTTTGGTTCGAAAGTCATTCGACTGTGTACCAATCACAGTTGTACTTCCTGTGTGCGTTGACCTTAGAGTGGCCTTCTGTTTGATAAACCGCACTACTCCAGTTTGTCCCGTTATCCGGCGATGAGGGAAATTTGATCTGAAACATTCATCTACTCGTTATAAATGAAGTGGTCAGAGCTAATTCCTATTTGACTGCATGAAAACATTGCATTCTGTCGCGAGAATCTTCTCCTTGGCCGTCTTTTATCTTTTTTCGGTGTGAACGTCTTTCGTACGATTTGTACCAATGTGGATTTGGGGGGGGGGGGGGGATTTCTCCATTTGGGACAGTATTTTGCTTCTAGGTATATTGTCTAAGTGAAATTTGTTGCCTCAACAACTTAATTGATCATATAATAGCCACATCGAATGAGTGTGCGTCGTGCACATCGGAATCGTCCTTAGTCTTTAATGTTTCACGTAGTTTGTCATGACCACGTAAAATGAACTTGTCCGTTGTGTATCACATGTATGCGATTGAATTCTGTCTGTTTCACGCACCAAACTGTGTGAAATACGGAGTGGGTCGTGTGTCGTTCAGGTGATATATTTATCGATCTGTGTCTTCAGCTTGACCTATAGTTGAATTTTTAGTAAAGCCCTTTACAGGGAGTATGCAACAGGCTTCTGAGCAAATCATACTCTGCGGCTTCCCAGATCCCAGGACCGTAACCGGAGCCCTTGATTCAGAAGTCTGGCCCACAGAACAGTGGGGCGTCGACCCAGCACAGGAACGTGACCGAAGCACGAAGTAACACGAGGGAACGGGGATTGTTGAGTAGCCGAGGCCTATTTCTCCTAAAACATTTGTTGTTGAATTGGATAACTTTTCAAGTGACTCAGGCATGGGGTTTTAGTCGAGTATTTGAGCTGGCATGTACTGACAGTATGACCTTGTGCGGTGCGGTTTTGTGCGATTGAATCGATTATCAAATGGTAGACGGTGGCTAATGAACAGACGCTGGTAGCCGCTCACCGAAAAGAACGTATACTTGCTTTACTAGTTGGTCGTTCGTTGACTCGTAACTTAGTTATGAGAACATCTTAACGATTTTTTTTAGTTTGATGCACCAGAATTCCCGTTCATAAATCTCAATTACTATTTGATAAAGACCTTGACATAATAATAATCTCTTATCCCTTGACTGCTCGCTTAGTGATTTCACACTTGTTTCCTTTCTCCTGTTTTTCTGGTCTCCGCTTCTTATCGGAATAGGCCGTTAAAAACTGAATCAGTGCAGCTGTCGGTGTGGAGTAGATTATATATATATATACATATATATATATAATGTACGTATGTTCGTCCCTGACTATTCTAAAGCCAGAAGGCTGAAACCCCTCTGAATGGTCCACCCACGAATTTATTCGTGAAGTGCGTGAGAAAAAGGTTGCTTCCAGGCACTGACGCCACTCCCAAGCCCAATACTGACATGACTGCTAATGACGAGCACGCAACAAATGTCATGGAACCGTGCGGAAGGCCAACAACAAGTTTGTTCACCGCAAGGCTCAGAAGTTTTCATCTTGTCCCTGTGGTATCCTTTTTTTCTGATCCCTCGTGAAAATCTCTGTAATTTTTGCCCATCTCTAGTTCCACTTGTCTCAAATTTCCCAGAAACGTGCATACCTGATTCGTCAGAACAAGTCGAAGTTTTTTCAGCCATGTTTGTATCCAATTCCAGCGTGTCACGTGCCCTTACTGTTACTCCTCCCTCGACCTTTTTTCGCGCCTCTCTTTAAGGCCAAAATCATCACCAAACAACACGTCCATGAAATTCTGCGTTCACTTGACACATCGAAACCTCCTGCCCCGGATGGCATTTTCTCATTCTACTAAAGAAAATTCGCCTATTCTGTGTTGCTTATTCAATCAGTCTTTACAAACTAACCTGCTTCCGTCATGTTAGAGGACTTCACTCGAGTTCCTGTCACCTTATTTTTCAGTCGTCTGTTCGAATGCGCGAGCTGCAAGCCATCCATATAAATTGACTGTCGCAACCTGCCATACTGTTAATTTCAGCTGTTCGCTTTTGCCATGAACCTCCAAATTGTGGAATATCCTACTTCTCTCCGTGTTTCCTCTTTTTTGTGGTCTTGACACAGCACAGAATCAACAAACCAACTTTTTGCGTGACTGCTCCCAAACGTATTCCCTATTATGCAGTAGGTTTTTGGACAGTGATATTTATCCCTTCTGTTGTGATTCATATTTATCATGTGATTTAAAAATCTCGGTTCTCTTGTACAGATGCAGCTTTCGTTTCGTTAGACTATGTCTGCTATCTTGTTCGTTCGCATCGATCGTTGTTTTAGTGCGATGTTATCGACCAAATATAGACTAGTATGATTTCGTGATGGAAATATTTTTAATCGCTGGGATTCGAACCGGGCTATTTATGGTCATTATTCCTCGAGTGTGTCCATAAAATAAAGTTGCTGTGTATGTCATCATATGAAACAACTATTTAAAACCTCAAGAGGCTAGTTAGTTGACTGAATACTTACTGATGAACAGCTTGATCAAGCGACGCCGGCAGTTACGGGGATGCCATTTCTGTTTCACATTGATATTTATTTCATTGTTTCTTTTACAGAATTTTCGAACACTATTTGTTGTGTTGTTTAATGGGAATCCATTTTCTGGGCCCTGTATGACCTCCCTTAGTCTTCTCCTTCTATATATTTCTGTCTGTCACCACAGGAAAATCAACTGTTGTCTCACTGATCGAACGTTTCTATGATCCAGCGGCTGGTCGGATTCTGCTCGGTGGCCAAGATTTACGAGAGATTCCCCTGGATGTTTTACGAGGACAGCTGATCGGATACATAAGTCAAGAGCCACAAATCTTCAACACCACAGTTCGGGAAAACATTCGATTCGGTCGGCTGAATGCAACTGACGTCGAGGTAAGAAGTCGTGAATTCGTGTTTGTATTTTTTGGTTTACAGTATCAACGGTCGACTCACCATCGAAAACCATAAAAGTACTATGAAGCCGTTTCATCCGGGTAAGGAATCATCATCGGCGATGCACATTCACCAAGCCCCCCTCCCCCCACCCCCCGACACTGGGACTGCAATCTGTGGTGCATGATTGTGAGTCGAGTACCTTACTACTGGGTTATCTGAGTTGACTGTCGACGGTTTGTCCAACTTCAACAGACGGTGTTGGTCTTTCTATCGTTTAGTGACCATTGGCAAATGCATGTCCATCCTGTCTCTATGACTGATGGTATCAGACAGAGTCATAATGGTTCCTGTGGATTTAGGTGTATGCATTTGCGTGAGAGTGTTTCTAAATGATTAGCATTGGTTACTAAACAACTAGTGAATTTGACTTCCTCTTGGTCACGCTAGGTATAGACAATCCCGTTTTACCGATTCTCTCATGACGTGACCTACATTGCAGATTTTTGACACCTCTCGTTCGTCGCTCTATCATACGGTTGTCGATGCTACATTTGATCATCCGTGCTTCATTTCTCACATAGAGAGTATCACTAGCACTTCAGTGTAAACGCCAAGCATCTTTAAAATTCCACTTTTTTCGTTCCATACTGGGGTACTTGCTGTTAAGATCAAACAGTATCTCCGCTTCAATACTGTATTCACGTGGCTCTAACTGTTCAAATATCAGCCTTGCTTATGATGGAGCCGGATATGGCAGCGAGAAGAGGTGGCTGTGGGTTCGCTCCGACCAGTGAATTAACAACATTAAACAAACAGCCAGAGCAAGGATACGTGACTATTTTGAGAGCATCTAGAAATTCACATTCTGCTAAGTAAAAGGCGGATGTCAGCCGAATCCTCTGCAGATAGAAAGATCGCCCGTTGTGTGGTTGAACAACATAAATTGATTATCCTTTCCTGAAGCAGCAAGATGAACAGCTGGACCGATGTCGTGATTTCATGATCCCGACGTGAAATTATATCAATAAATTTGTTGTCCGTCGGACAACTTTTCCTTGTGGTTCGAATTGAATTGCGCAAACTGAGATAGTCACGAGATTTATGAATAATTTACAGCACCGAATCGAGGAGTATCAACCTTTTTGTAAGATTGTTGACATTAATAGTAATTAATATCATTACCGATATTAATCATCGTTGATAGTGTCCTTCCTCCTAGTCCCAGTTCATTAAATGTAGTTGTTGCTGCTTGTCAGTTCACTGGTCTATGCGAAATTATATCGCACTCTTGCTTGTTACCGTTCGTCTACATTGAATCTCCTTCCCGTCCTCCTGGTCGACTGTCATGAGGGTAGTTCCTAGATTCTCCATTACTCGCATCAGATTTGAGCGGATAGAGGTTTGCACTAATGAGTGAAAAAAGCGGCATCTGTAGGAATAATGATCTTTTGGGTACCGACCGGTTATCCAACGTCATAAATCAATGCAAGTTCACTGACAATTGGACCTTCTTTCCTGAACAGATTTGAGACATTCCAATGGGAAAAACTGCGTCCTAAAACACCTGTCCTTAGTGTCTGCAATTTCAGAACTTCTTTCCCGCGTTCAGTTCATGATTAGTGTCGATGAAACGCACTCGGTTGTTCAACTCGTTTTCGTTTTCATTATTCTATGAACAGTACTTCGTTTTGATTCATAACCTTTTAAATTGCCTTATCGCCATCTGCGTAGCATTTCCGGCATCAGGTGATCCATTTTGTTTTGGATACCTTACTCAAATTAATTGCCCAAAATGGCTGGCAGACTTTAATGTATTTCGCATCGTCAGCCATTTGGTTTCGAATCAAACAGTGTCGTAAAAAATTGAAGCAAAACACACGAGTCCCGTATGTGCGTAATTTTGCTCATTTTTTGGACATTCAGTATCGTTCCGCGATCGGGAGAGTTTAGTGATTCACCAGGATCAATATGCTTCTGTGCGAAGCAATCGTTGTTTGTCATGGGATTTGGTGGAAGGCATTCGTGTTTCAGTTCCGGGCGAGTGAGGTAGCCATTTGAATACCAGTTTCCAAAGTGCAGGATTCGAGTCCTCTCGCCAGAGTTGTTCGACCTTGATGACTGAAAACACTCCGTTGTTGCTCGAGTCATATGCGCTGCTGGGCTTGGGCTGTCTTATGTGGTTATCTACCCCAAGTTTGGTGATCCCGGGTTTTTTTCCTTTCAGCTGTGTCCGTGCGCAATATTGAGTAAAGAATACGGCCGGTTGTTATAGTCAACCCGGGCAGTTACATTTCAACCGCAAGTCAGATATCAGATGAAGTATCTTCGTAAGTACAAAAGGCCGCTGGTGATCAAGTGATTTAAAGCGCTTGTTCTCTACCTCGGAGGTCAGAGGTTGGAACCACCGGTTACTCTGGTCGTAGACAACAATCCACTGTCGCCTGGCTGGCTATCACACCCGACCTGTTGGGACCTTATGTGGTTCCCTACTTCAAGTCTCAGAATCTGGTTACCGGATATCCCTGATAGTGCATTGGGGCTTGGAGGCTGTAGGGTAAACACCCACTGCACTCATGCGCAAGCAGGTAATAAATGAGTAAAAGAATTTAACAATCTCAGTCATTTGCGGTGTCGACGTGACACCCGTTTACCTGGCAAAAGTCAAGCGTACACTGCAGCGGTCAGGTCAGGTCACTTCTGTATAGTTCAGAAAATAGCCACTTTGGATGAAGGATACTCAAAGATTATCGGTATTTGAACACCGATGTCTTCGTAGTGTTGTTCGAATCCTTCTTCGATTACATGTAAAGTGAATTATAGTGCAAGAGATTAATTCCAATGATCAAAAGACGCTGTAAAAGTTGATTCTGCTTTAGAAGAAAGAGAGGCTGTAAGTGAGTGGGAGGACAGAAAGAGGGGGAGTGTTCCATAATTTAACTGTCCGGGGAAAGAAAGGAAATTGAAAGATAGAAGTACGACATCTAGTGACAGAAACTTGATCAGGATGACTAGCTGCCTGGGTACTTGATGTTTCGGGAAAATTTTTGGAAATAGGAATTGTCGAAGCAAGCTCAGAATAACAAAATCCGAAATAGTACTGGTAGAAGAGAGACAACGAAGCAATAGCCTTGCGATGGGCTAGTGACTGCAGACACGAGGTTAAAGAAGGGTCATGGATCATCCGGACAGCCTTTCGTTGAACCCGATCAAGAAGAGAAACCCAGCTTTGCGCGCAGCATGAGAGGCGAGCTGAGATATGGAAGCGGACCAGCATAGAGAGGAATTCATAAATAAGCCAAGAAGAGAGATAGAATCGGTGGAGTTCAGTACAATTGAATCAAAGGATAAATGTGGGGAGAACAAATAAAGTTCCGAAGAAATTGAGTGCATAAGTGTTTCGGAAGCATTCAATGCAACATGATTGTAGGATCCCCAGGAGATGTGTTCGAAGATACACTGATTGTACGTCGGTGACGATCGATGTTGGTATTGGCATGGTGGGGAGTGCGGTAAGTGAGGGAAGAATGAAGGGTGGCATCATCAGCAAAGGAATGATTTGGGTTAGAAGTAGTGAACCGAAGATGATCAGTAGGTAAAAGAAAGAATGTGGGCGCAAGTACTGAACCTTGGGGAACACCAGCATTCACAGGAAATGACTGGGACAGACCCTCATCAACTCGGACGGAGATGTTTCGCTTACTGAAGAACTTTAGTATCCACGATGCGAGAGCTGGGAGAACCCGAACGTGGGCAGTTTCGCCAGAAGACCTTTGTGCCAAACTCGGTTAAAGGCGTCAGAGGTGTCGAGCGAACCATGTGTGCTTCTCCGTGATTGTCGAGTGCAGCCGACCAGGGAATTGAGACGAGAGGCAGGAGATCACTGGTGGAACGGTGAGGTCGGTGATCACTCGGTAGTCCTTCGCGTTCGACAAACGTACTCAGTTAGTCGGATATGACAATTTCGAATACTTTCGAAATAATAGGTGTGAGAGAAATCGGACGGTAGTTATTTGGGTCAGAAAGATGACCGCATTTGAGAAGAATCACGGCATGTATCCAGGGAATCGGAAAAGTAGAAAATTGAAGAGAGAGAGAGGCAGAAAGGATGACGCAAGAGAAGGGACAATTCAAGTACGGTAGGCGGCATACCGCTCGGACCGGGTGGTTTGCATACGTCCAGGGAACGCAGCACTCGACGGATCTTCCTAGTGCTAATATGAGATAGAAAACGGGGCACAGAGGTAAGAAAAGGAACCGCAGGAGTAGGATATGCCGATAAGGTGGAGTTGGAGGCAAACCGAAAAACAAGAACTTCAGCTTTCTTATGTTGTCCACGAACAAGATCATCAGAAGATATACAGATGAGGGATGGAATTCGAAGGGCAAAAATCCCGAGACTGCTTTAGCAAGGGACTAAAATGTTCGGTTGCCGTTGGCAGATGAGAAGAAGCACTCAGCTTTCCAGCCGACGATGCGTTTTTTGGCTCTGCACTGCTGACGAACATCTGTTCCTGACTTTCACGAAGCAGCGGTTGGAGTCACGAATAGGCGAGCGGCGCCAGTGTTGAAATGCCTCATACTTCAAGCGTACAGGACAATTAAATGCGTGTTAAAAAGGTGTTGGGGAATTCGGGTTTACCGAGTACAGAAAAATGTGAAACAAAAATTTGCATCCCCTTAAGAACAATTTCGGTGAAGCTAGGAGCGGAATAGGAATCTTCCGAAATGAAGCACCAACCGTTGTAAGGGTAGGAATCTGGGAAATCGTGAAAGATGTCCCAGTTGGTTGAACTGTTGCGCCGCAATGTGTTTCGAAGTTTGTTGAGGATCGGGGTTAGTAAAATTGATGAAACAAGAAACAGTACAGTGGTCAGAAGAACCAAGTGGAAGAAGGACGGAGCTGAATGATAAGAGGAGGAAAGGAAATGAGAACAACACGGTGATTCTTCCAGAGGTGATTCGTCGGTTAACTCGGCTAACCTTCAGAACGAGGACGCATGGTCCCCAGTATGAATTTTCGATATGAGTAGTATGGGATTGTATGTGGATAACAGGACAAAATGAGATTACAGCTGTAAACCAACTGGAGTGCTCAGGTCTAAGGATGATTGGGCGGAAGAGTGCCGGGTACGCATACCTGATGAGCGGCAATAACCGCGAAACCGGTCGTGTGCTGCCGGGGAAATTTTGTCCTGTCATCCACATACAATCCGAAACAACTCATATCGAAGTGAGAATAAGCTCAAAAGTATGAGCGCGGTCGCCAGCTCGATCGAGGATACGTGTGGGGAGATCAACAAGTTGGTGCAGATTGTTGTCGACCTCGGTGAAATGTCCGGATTCGCGCCTCAGGGCCGAAATGTCCGGTGAGTGAATCAACCAATCCCGACCGTGAATACTACAATCTTCTAAGGTGGCGATATGGCAGTTGGGATCTGCCACAAACAGGTGCGCAATGTTCGAAGATAGATGAGTCGCTGCTGTTGGGCGGACGGTAAACAACACAATAGCAGTGATCAAAATAAGGAAGTTGAAGCTTCAACCACGTCAACTGAAATACACGACTGGAAAAGTTGATTTTGTAGTCGGGACTTGGCGTCTGACTAGCGAACAAAGGCATAAAGACCAGTTTAAGAAAGAGGGGTGTAAGTAACAACTGGGAGATTGGAGGTGGGTGGTGTCTGATAAGTAGGAGATTCGAGTTTCGACCGAAAATAAGGTAATAGGAGATCGGAGAAATCGGGGTACAGAGTCGATATTATGGTTCAGTCCGCAGAAGTTAGTGAGGGTGATAAGTTCTTAGCTGCTTTGTGAATGAGGGAGTGAATACGTATGTGATAATGTACTGATTTATGATGAAAGAACGAAACCGGCAACCGTGGTCCTGAGCCTTAAAGCGGAGAACCACATAAGGCCTCAGTAGATCAGGTGCGGTAGTGAGCCGGTCGACAGCAGAATCAGTCTGATAGAAACACCGTGCCAGCAATGCTGATACTGGCCTTGAAGTATTGGACACCGCAGTCAAATCAACAGATGAAACAACCTCATCAGTTTAGGGTGGTTGTGTAACAAGGATGACAACACGGGGTAGGATACTTGTATTCCAACGGCCAAACAAGTCAAGTCATGAAACATACAGTCGTTTATGTAGACCCTTTTCCAGACTGCGCGGCACCAACATTGCTATTGCGGCAGCTTGAGTGCTTCGGCTGCGTTCTGTCCAGTTTCCCTTGGCCGAAAGCTTGCTTCTCTTGGGCATTTTTTCTAATCGGTTCGTCCGATTGTCTAAGTTGACAGCTTGATCGGTAGCCCATCACCTAGGCTGTGTTGCTGGTTGCCGGAGATCCCGCTGCTTCCCCTCTGGTAGTCCGTATGTCTCCTTTTGTTTGCTTCGGGAAGCCTCCGACCTATTCACCGTCTGTTCTTGTGTCTGTGGCCCTCGTTTGCTTCGTCCATTCGCCTTGATATTCACGTCATTCCCTGTTACAGTTGGGGTATGTGTTGCGCATGTCCCCGGAGATGATTCTTCGGCGCACATTGTATACTGAACCGTGTAGTGGTTGGGAGGTGAGCGCAGTACCCGGTCCATGACACTGATGAAAGATATGAAAAGCCTAACCGGTGAACTTCCCCATGTAAGGCGTGTTCGGCTTCCAGAGTGGGCCCAGATAACCCCTCCCCTCAGTGGTTAGACACATTAGAGGATGACTAAGTGGCGCTCTTGTATTCGCTAACTTTCTTTGTCGACTTTGTAATATTTGTAGTTCTCTTTTTGCTTTTTTCATACTCGTTTTTCTCTGTCTGTCTTCGACTGATGTCACCGCTCAGAAATAGTAACCAAGTAGCTGCAGGCATTACATGGCTATCAGCTGTTCGAACTGAACTGAACAACAAATGAGGCGTGGTAACGGGTCGAGTAGCAATGGATTGCTGTATGTCGATGGAGCATCGCATACACACATGTGCATGCATAGAATAGTAATTATATGCGTGAGCTGAACACCATTTGTTGCATGGGGAAATCCAGTCAAAAGGGACATGATTCCAACTTAGCTATGGCAGTTGGTATGCCTTGGTGTTTTTGTCGGATAACCCGTATGACTCATTCACAAAATGACCGAGGCTATGGTTTGACCCTGTAGCTCAGCTGGTAGAGCGCACGCGGTTGCACGTCGTCCATAGGTGTATGCAAATTTACGGCAGTTTTAATTTCAGACTAATTCAAACAAAACACCGGTCGCTTACGAAAGTACTCATCTTTCTTCCATATCCGTCCTTTTTTGACCACCAGATTGTCTCCGCAACGGACAGATTTTGTACTTTGTGTGGGACTCATTTCTCTATTGACAAGTCACTAGTTCGTTGAGCGCATACCGAACTTTAAGGCAATTAAAACGTTTGATCCTCGAGATGAAGATATTCCATCATTGCTGTCATGATGGTCACAACTAAATCTGTTTCACTGAAACAGGTTCGGAACTGTTATTCTTAGTTTGTCACCGTTATGCCTCACCCCCACCTTTTCTCCGCCAGTAATTAATAAAACATACGTCTGCTTTGACCGAAAGTCAGAACAACATCTGTTCTATGCCAATTGTTCCATCAAGACAGAAATCTGATCTAGCACAGTAGAATGCGGAATGTGTGGACGCACCCATTGTAAATTCATCAATACGCTTGTCTGGTCTTCCAAGCGGTGAAGCTGAAATCTGAACAGGGAACAGTGTTTTTAACTTGGAATATGCCGATCACACTGCCTTGCTGAATGATAACACACAGTCTGTTCAGCACGCCCTGAACCGCTTGACAATCGAGGTACCCAGGCATGGTATGCACTTTTCACCTTCCAAGTGCAAAGCACTTTTATATGACTGGCACGAGTCTGTACCTGCGCTCACTCTCTGTGGTAATCAGCTAGAGTTTGTTGATAACTTGATATACCTTGGGACCTCGATTACAGCTGGAGGTGGTGTTCAGGGGATCGCACCACGCATAGCGAGAACCAGAACCGCTTTCACCAACCTGCGACTGCTGTGATGTCGCCGTGACATCCGTCTGTCTTTTATGAAACGGATGTGCATCTCCACGGTTCGTAGTGTGGTATTCTACAGTTACGAGACCTGGCCATGTTAAGAAGTCGCAAGAAGAAAACCTCTCCCGAGGCAAGTTATCAATCGGGTTGAGCATGCAGACCGCGTCAATAATCAACAAACCGTCAGTCCCTTTCGTATTTGAAGTTCTGTCTTCTGTTCGACATAATTTCCACCGAAGGTCAATAAGTCAAATTGGCCAGCGTCTCATCAACCTAATCGGCCCTTCAAGGCAAAAAATTGACTGGACGCTCGAGTTCGGGAATGTTGTTGTCTCGGTTCAAATAGCCCCTTTTACATTCATGCAAATACACAGTCGTTTGGCGCGTTGGGCAGCCGTCTGCTGATTTTCGTTCGCGAGCCACAGCAATCGGAGCAGTGAGCAGAGGTCAAATGTACAGACCGTTCGTAGTACTCACGAAGTCGAGTGTGGGTGTCACAACAGGCTACTGCTCGTTGAGGATGCTCGTCATCTTTCTGTGTCTGACAGCCGATGTCTCTGAAGCATTGCCCGCGTTTGATGGGAACATTGAGAGTGAGTAATGACGACGTTCGTCGTCGTGTATTTGGTGTGGATAGTCGCCCGCTGAGAGAATAGCTTTCCACCGCCTCCCATGAATTTGCATTTGTTTCGCGTCTGTCTACTCGTCGTCTTCCTTTCTGCGCTTCATTTGCACATGCAAAGGCAAAGCCAAAAGAAGCGACACGGCGATCAGGCTATAAATTGACGTAGGGGCATGAAGAAGCTGGTTTCAACATTGGCTTCCTTTGGGACTTTGCCACCTTCCTGGTTGGGGTCCAAGAGATGGGGATTTCCGTTGGTTAGAGACGTTAAGGGATATGACTCAAAATAGAAGTCAGTGGCGCGAACGCTGTACGGTTTGTCTGATGAACTCTATTGTCCCATACACATACAAAATATCGTTCAGACAAACAAAATGATAAAATCATCGAAAAGTGTACGATGGAAAAGCAAAAAATCACATCATATGTCATCTTTTTCACTAACTGTTTCACTCCCCGTCCCCTATGTTGTAAATCCTGATGTTGCATTGACACCACACTTTATTTCAGTGCGATATATATATATATATATATATATATATATATATATATATATAGTGTACACTAAGTTATAAAGCGTTCATTATAAAGTTTCATTCTAAACCGGGTCTCGTTGTGAAACATAATTGTGTAGGATTGTTAGTGCCCTGTGCCTTGAAGTGTCTTTCATCTATCCGTTCCTTTATTGTTGTTTGTCTTTCAAGATGACGCAATTGCTATCGAAAACCACCTATAGATCGAACGAGTTATGCCAGCGGAATTCGTCGAGGATCAAGCACTTTCTGTTCCTATGGGCTCAGGCGACTACACTTGTGTTGTCAATCATGTCCTCGTCGCCTCGTTCCGCACATTGCATCCAATCTGTGTGCGTGATTATTTGCTCGTTTCACCTGTGACCCATTTATCACACTCCAGACTCGTAATGGCCTAAACTGTATCTGACTGGTTGTGTCGGCCTACGCGGTCTTTGCCGTTTCAAAACAACGGACATCCGTGTACCGATCGGTTTGTGGGTCATTTTACTATCCGACGGCCGTAGAATTCATTTAACGGCCTCGGATGAGCCATCATATTAGGTACTGCGGCAATGATCCGAGCATTGTCCTTGGTAAACTTCTTTTTTCTCGGAAAACAAGGACCGATGAAATTTTGGATCCACCTTTTAGGTACAAACCTCAAGTCATCCGACCAACCTTGCGCTCGGAAGCGCTAGACTCGAGTTTCGCTCTTTTTAGGGCTCATTGGTGATGCATGTCCTCTGCCAGGTAGAGTATCATCGATCCCACAAACTGCTCGCAAGTAATTGCGAAATATATAAATCGATGAAAGGTTTTGGATACCCATAAGTTGCGAGCGAATTAAATACACTGAATTGTATCGTTTTGGTCTGATCTTAAAAATGAGCGCAACAGACGGAAAGCGTATTCAGCCAGTTCGCGGCTGTTGCTTCTGTAATAGTGGTCCTAGCAGTACTTCTGACTGGGGAACTTAAAGGAGTCCGTAAATTATTGGAACCGGTTCTTCTGTAAATTCCACTTGCATTGTAAACACATGAGCATATTGATGATTAAACAGTGGCGAAAGTTGCGCTGCGGGTAGCTGAACTTAACAAAAGTATTTTTGTGTGTCAGTACTCAAGAAGCAGGTCGGTCTGATTCGCAGCACATTGTTGTCTTCCACATTTGTCAATCATCGGTTATTGTTTTAGCACGCGTCCTCGTGCATTTCTTATGAATGGTTCGCGGCTCATTGATTCAGTCGATGATGGTTCCGTGGTTTATAGCTTTTTCTTACCATCTCAGAGGTCTGTGGTTCGAATCCCCACCATGATAGACAGTAATCCACTGCCGTCTCGCTGGTAATCTCACTTGACGTGTTTGGGCCTCATGCGGTGTTCTGCCATTTCAGTTCTCAGGGCATGGTTCCCGGCTATTCCTAAAAGTGCAATGGGTCTCAGAGTCTACGGTGTTTTCCCCCTACCACTCCTCCGATGCGCGAGCATTAAATAAAAAAACGCGTATATGGTCAGTTTTTTCCGTAAACAATTGTGGGAAATGGGCTGTTCAATTTTTGCTTGTGCGTACTGCATGCCGCTCCTTTCTATTTTGTCTCCAGGTGGAAGCTGCAGCCCGGTTGGCGAATGCGCACGATTTTATCGTGAATCAGTTACCTGCCGGCTATGAGACCCGTGTCGGTCAGGGCGCAGATTCCGTGGCCGGCCTAAGTGGTGGTCAGCGTCAGCGTATTGCAATCGCTCGGGTTCTTTTGAAAAATGCACCAATTCTCCTATTGGACGAGGCAACATCCGCATTGGATGCGGAATCTGAAGCCCAAGTTCAGGCAGCTTTGAGCAGAGTCATGCAAGGTAAGTTATTTGTTTCCCCATGAGATATTGGGACTGTAAACTTGCTTATTTTCTCACTATTTACCTGTAATCGTTCCTACCCGCCTAATCCACTCGTTTGTTTTGATTGCTCAGAGAGGTAACGGATAGCAATTTTTGAAACCAGTTTTTTCCATTCGATACGTTCTAATGATCGCTATGCTCCTCGATAGACAAAAGGAAGATAATATAGAAAACAATAAGTTCTTCGTGTTTCATTATACTAAAGGCGATACTTGACGAACACTGCCGCCGCCTGACAGAAGTACTCTATATCGCGCTATTTGCATTTCATGACCATGGCTCGAAGAAGCAACGTAGCTGTCAGACCATAACTTGTCTTTAGAGTATGAAGAAGTTGATATCGGCACTGGCCTCATTTGGTTTGTTCCGACTTCTGTGCTGGGGCCTCATGGAGAAGAATTGCCTTTGATTAAAGACGTTGAGGGATATAGCGTTGATCTTGTGCGGCGTGCCTGGAAGTGGTGGTGTTTACACCATACCTGACTCCAGGCTCGACGTATAATAATACAGTACCCCCTTCCCTTGAGCGTACTCCCGAGAAGCCTTCACTCTCTCCGTATGATTACATTTCCCCGGTGCCGACTGGGTTTACCGCTGAAACCTCTCAAGAGCGAACATGGCCATGGGTCACATGCCTACGCAGCAGTGCTGAAGAAAGCTAGCAGATTTTTCTGTTGTGATAGAAGCCAAATTTTGCACTTGGGAATGTAAGTGTGAACGTCGTAGGCCCCTCAGTTAATTCACGGAAGGTCACAGGAATCATTTGACCGAAATGTTCCACTGGATATTCTGTGTGTATTGCTGTGCACACTCAGTTGTTTGTGACAGTCATTGATACCTGCGGTGGTGACTATCGTAGGTGTACTTTTAGCCTGCGAGCTTGCTGCGTTCTCTTACCATAATTACTGTAACTTCAAAACCACGACAGCGGATCCCGCAAACGCCCATAAATCGAGATGTGACGGTCAACAAGAAAGATATCCTTGGCCCTTGCTGATAATGTTTAATAATTTGTGCAGGAATGGAGATTCTTTGTACAGGATTGCATCCCGCTTCGGTATAGGGAGAACGCAAATCTACATGATCGTGAAATATGAGGCCGGCATCAAAACTGTTTGGGACTAAGGTACTTTGTGCCCGCGAAAAATCTTGCACTCATGTCTCGGTTTCTTCAGTGATATCAGCAGCACTATGTGCGAATGATCTCTGCCTATCGGAATCATCTGCCGGTAGCAGGATTGTTTGCAACATGACAAGGCAATGGAGGTGGTTCGCGATACGCAACACAACGATTTTCGCGCGACCGAGAGCTGGTTGTATGAATTTGGACAGCGCCACAATATTAGGTCAAGCCTATAGAACGGTGAAACCTCATGACTTTCAAGTGAAGGGCTGTCAAATTGGCTGGAACGCGTTCCTACTTTGTGCAAAAATTGTGATTCGAAGAACATTTTTAAGTGTGGCGAGACTGGTCTTTATTCTAGAGTCGTTCCTACGCTCAACTTGGTTGTAAAATGTGATCGATACTGCGGCATTTGAAAACGTAAGGAAGTAGACATCAAATCAGAAAACAGTTAACAGTGGATCACTTTCCGATAGAATAAATTACTGCTAAAAGTTTTTTTCGTTAACTTTTTCAAACGCGATAGCTCCAGTAATCTTACTTGAATCTTTCGAAAGTTTTTTGGGTGTTAACAACCTGGCTTTGGGTTTATTTATCTTTTATACTAGTTTATAAATGTCCCCCTTGCAAAACCGGACACGTTTGAGGCGCGAACAGATTCCGTTGGTCCTGACGATGTTCGCTCTAGGGAATATGATTGGTTTCAACCAGTTTAAGGAAAACTCGTATTTGTGACTAACCATGATAAAAATCTCTACTGATATAAAATCTCTGACTCTCAAAATTACCTTTTTTGGCATCGATTGGATCTTGAAAATTTTAACGGATGAGCTTCACGATCCTCTTATTCGCTTTATGAGTAACAATAATGTTACGTTCAGTGCTCTCCGAGGATCAGCCTGGCATTTTTTCTCTCGGATCATTGGATTTTCTCCCTCCCAATAGACCGCACTGTTCTGGTGATTGCTCATCGGTTGAGTACTGTGCGTCAAGCGGATCTTATCATTGTCATGGATAAAGGTCGAACAGTAGAGGTAAGTTTCTCTGTGTTTCTCACCCTTATCCACTCATATGACAAGCAAAATGGGTCATTGTTCATTCTTGGATTGATGAGTACGGTACGTGAACCGGAACTACCCGAATTAAAATACATGTGGGAAACTTCTGGAAGTGAAGATGTATTGCGAATATCTCCGTTGTAGCTTGTGCTCTTGGACGAATAGGGAACCGTAATTAAAAACAGCAGAAACTGTCTTTCACTTCTTTCCTTTATTAATTATACGACAAAGTACAATATATCCGTAAGGGGGTCACAACCACTCAAAGGCTACCGAAGTGAGAAGTAACCGGTTGTTTCAAGGTCCGAAGTCCACCATGATTACTGTTTGATCACCGCCGGTCAGTTTTTATGGAGAGAAGAATGAATTTGACCATACTGAGTTCCTTGCTAGTCTGCACGAGCTTCGTCCTCCAGCCAGCAGAAACAGTTATACAAGATTTTAAAAAAGGAAGCCAGTGATTACCACCTGAAAAATGTCGAACGTCTGTATTCCAACTAATTAGAAGGAACGTGCACGTATTTTATTGAATTAAGTCTCTCGCCCATCGTAGAGAATGTGGAAACTCGTAGATGTCGGCATCAGATCATTTCTAACTAATGGGATAGGCTCATGACCAATAGGCCATTTCATATCCTAGATGACAGACTGCATACATGGACCGGTTTCTCCACAGATCTGGATATTTTGTTGATGTTATTAGCCGACTTCGATGGGACAATTGGAATATATGCATCCAGCTCCACTAACGGTGAATACAGTAACATAATCAAATATTGTACGACCATCCAAAGCGCCACCGTACACTCGTAGAAACGTTCCTGCCTTGAACATTGCACTTGGTTTTGTAAAGGCCAAAAATGTGCACCCTCAGACAGAAAAGGATGGATTTTATCCCGTCAGTCATCCTCCAGTACTATTCATTTTATTCTTTTACTTTTCATATAACAATGGTATCATGTTCACAATCTGATCTCTGGGTTTGGCATTTGGGTCTGAAGCGTTTCATCACCAATTTCGGGGGTAATTTCATCAGTGTGTAAGTGTTGGTCCGTATACTCGTTTCTGTTTATAGAAAAGCGGGTCTTCAAGATGTTTATAAAATGGATAGGATAAAACCGAACGCCATCAGAAGAACGCGTCGAACAATCTGACTTTGTATGTTTGCACATGTGCTCTTGTGAGGGGGTATGAGGTGATCAGTGGTGTCACAAAATCGAACAAGAATTGAGTAGAACAAAAATGTGCAAACGATGTTTGTTTGGTTTTCTTTCGCGCTGAACGAGAATGATCTAAACTTGTCTTGTAAATTTCTTCGTAGGCATTCCGACGATTAAGTAAATAATAGTTTGGCTAACAGACCGTCCCATCCATCCTTCGACACATGACCTAGATTAAATTGATACGCACTTTGTGGATTTTCGAACTATTTTGTGTACTACTGTAATGTTTTATAAATCTATCTTTATTCACAACATGGCGATCATTATGATGAGCACACAACAAATCCAGCTATTCACCAATATGAAAATAAAACTTTTTTTTCTGAAAAAACATCAGTGATCATTCCACCTGTGTACTTATTTGCGTTCAGTATATTGTGTATCGATGATGATCGTGTTCATATCAACGTGTCTTTCGTTATAAATATATCGTAAATTCGTTAGTCGCTGTCTTTTAAAATCAATCGACTTAACATTCCATGAATATACGTAGCATCCAAGTCCGTCTTCTGACGATTAGTCAACCCACGTGCTGTGATGTTCCGGTGTACCAGAAGAAAATGGTGAATTTTATCAGATAGATGTGTCTTCGATCGGGGTTCCCGCGAATCGTCGCACGAGGTCAGTGGCGATACCTCACCATCTGTAGAGCAGTGGGTGTGTGCTGCTTTCCAATTGCCAGAAGCCAAAGTACGGAGCTGTTTCATGCGTGAACATGTGTAATCTCACACCAAATGCATCAGCTATGTGAATCAAAAGAGAAGAATAATCTACGCGCCTCTGGACACGCGAATGGGTGCATGTCTGAACAAGAAGTGTGTCTGTGTGTGCACATCAGCGTGTAAGCCCTCATCGATTGGCCGAGTCCGGGCGGCAATCTTTATGAGCAAAACTCATTTACGAGCAAACATACTGTTGTTTCGCGTCTGTTAGCGGTCAGGCTTAGTCAACAGAAGTCCTGGACTGTAAATGATCATTCGATTCTTGCGAGCATGCACTGACATTTCGTCCGTATGACGAACTTTTGTTGCCACTCTAAAATCAATTTTTGATGCACAAGACGATGTTTGGACCGTGTTTTATGCATAAAAATCAAATATTGAATGCTGACAATTGAGATGACCACTACATCGGATACAACGTCGGTTATGAGCCGAGACCATAATAATAAAACGTGTCGTAATTGATATACCCGAGGGCGCAAAAAACTTTTTCAATCACCTGGAACAGCAGTCCGCTGTCGACAAGTTCGTTGGCACGCCTGACCCATTGGGATCGTACTTGGTTGTTCACTTCAAATTCCAGGGTCAGGTTGTTGGTTATCCTTGGTGATGTAGTGACCCTGTGCAAGTATATAACAAAACATGGCGAGTATTTTTGTGCAGTCAGTCTGATTTTTCATTCCGCGCTTACACATAGATGAAGTAGAGTGAATTTCCCGTACAGCCTTAGAGGTTGCCTCCGGCTTTGAGACTTGCAGCATCCCCAAGAGATCAGACGATGGAGTGAGTCAGGGGGCAGCAGGCATGACCGGTTTTGGTCTTTTTATTGCTTACCTAAGGTTCAACAGTCGGTGACGTGTAACACATGGTCTGTAATCTACATTGTTCTTGACTGACATGAACCCCGGAAGCAAGGGTTTGCTCCAGTTTTGTCTTCAAGTCTATATCATTCTGAAAGGATCGCGGACTCTTTTATGAGCTGTTCGAAAGATAAAACCGCGTATGCTGAATATTCCCTTCGGTAAACTCTGTATCTTTTCAGTCTATTCCATAGTGTTGAGAGTTCGAAATTTCATTCATTAGGTAGTAGGATGAACTGTAAAAATATATTGAAATTAGACAAGGAAATTCGGCTCGCCATACTGGGGAACTCGGTTAAACTGGTTTAGTCTAGATCCCATGGTTTCTGTAATAATTTTGTCATGTATTCTCTAAAGTTTGGTTGTTTTCCATGCACTGTCACGATTAAATTCCACGCCGACCACCACCCCTTCGCCTCTACATCCGCGTGATAATATATTTGTTAATTCCTATTGTGTCACGCAATTTTAGTCTTGCTTCTATGGCAAACTAATAAGCGGGAATCACAAAGACAAAGAGCCTGAATGCAACTACGCCAATGGCCTCAACAGCTAGCCACATCACCTAATGTCTTCAACCATCTGGTAAGCGGGTCCCATGGGCCTCAACCCGGAAGTGTCACATGTCCTACCACACCAAGTTCAAGGTCAAGGGTTTCCTGTATGGCTCTTTGGGTCGCGGAGACACACAAGCCATCATATAACGTCAAGGTGCAGTCTCGTCTTAATGGCCGTCTTTATTCAGAAGCGGCATGGTTTTCTAATCGTACAGAAAAACTTGTTCCGTAACTGGTATGAAGTTGATAATTTTTATCGATTTCAACTGAGTCTGTATCCTTGAATATGGACTGAAATGACCCTTGAACTCTATCAGTGTGAACAGAAAGAAGTTAGCTTATATCTGGGAGAACCCGTATTTCTGATAAGCGGTTGATATATACATGTAAAGTTGTGTCTGTCGTACTTTTCCGTATATCCGTCGTGCAGGGCTGTTGTGTTCGGAAATAAGCAGGATAGCACATATATTGTACTCAGTATGCACTGACAGCACGGGCGCTTGCAAACGTAAAATCTGCACTATCACGTCCTTGGCAAAGTGCGCAATCAATACGATCGATGAGTGCCCTAGCAGTGGTGCGACTGGTCGACTCGTGCGATGATCTTTTGGTCGCGCATGACGATTGTGTGTGTAATTGGCGTGCGGATGAATAATGGATGTAAAACTGGACATAACAAGGACCAAAGAACTTCTCCGCCTAGCGCTTCTGAATCTGAATCATCGAGCTGTTAGTCTGTTTTAGTTGCTCATTACTGAGTCTGCATGCTAGTATGCACCTCGAAAACTCAAATACTGGGATTTGTGGGTTATTCCCGAGTTTTTTCTGAAAATAGTGATCAATGGCCTGCTTTTGAATAGACTGATTGTATTTCAACGTTAGCTCTAGTGGTGACTGAAAGAGATAATCAAGGGGTCTGTTGCGACAACCAGTCAAGTGCTACACGCATAAGAGAAGGAGAGAAAAGATTATTTTAAAGAAACCCACCACAGATAAAACAGTTCTGGTGGGGAAACAGAACAACTAGCAGGAAAATGGTTTACACCGAAAATTTTACAATGAGACCACTCTGGTAATTCCGAATAACCCACCCAGGGTGATGCGCGGAATCAGGTGGAGAAGCTGCACACCCACAGACACATTCGAATTCGTTTTTCGTCCATATGATTCTCCCTGCGATATTACTTTTTATTTATTGTTGTGCTTCGGTTTATGGCACTCCTGGTGCGATGATAGGCCAGGTTAGCAGTTGGATCAAGTGAGCGGTGCTTTTCGTGCATTGCATGAGAATTCCTTTTCTAACCGTTCTCACACCCGACCGTCGACAGCGTATTCGTCTCTGTAGAATCCTGTGCCTGGAATCCTTCGGCAAATCATATCAAAATACTGTTTTTGTATGACTGGTCAACGTGATTTCTCGTATGAAGTCATTTATTAATTCAAAATTATTTCATCCTCTGGCCAATGGAGTAGTCGGTTATGATGTTTATCGTATCAAAATAAGATTGGCGAAGAAAACGGGACGCCAGTTGAGGGATGTAATTTTCAAAATGGTTTTACATTTTACCTGTGAATATATCAACCACTGGTCGTCAATACCATTTGGCAATAGGGAAGGCTGCTTTTGTTATCCATTTGTCTTATTTGTTATTTCCGACGGACGGCCTGTGTACACGACCTCCGCTTGCGTTTCCGGCTCTTTGGGTTGGGAAAAGTGTTGTTTACATGAACTTCGTGGCCGACCGTCTTGATCTCAAATTTATCTTTGAGTATGCCACAGAGAAACGAGGTGTTCGCAGATTCGTACGTCCAGATGCAACAAGCTAGTTAGGCGTAATAGCTACCCTACCCACTGTCGACTTAGACTATGCATGGGTCAACCAATCAGAACGTGTGAGTTCCAGACTCTTTTTTACTTCGCTCGTAGTTGTATTCTGTTTATCCTGCTGGGGGACTTCGCGATAGGTGATTGCTATCAGGTCCGTACGACACAGTTGGTTCTCTGTGAAACGTTCATGTCGAGTCTCCGAGACCCAGTTGTTTGAAGCAATAGCACATGGACCATTAGAGAATGTACTCTATGATGCTCACCGGACAACATTTTCTATCTCTCATCTGTATCTGTTCTCCTTCCACGTACTGTTATCTGCTTTTGATGAAAGATTCCAGAAAAATCTGTTCTTCCTGTAGCCGATATACCGGTACACTGATTATATGACCTGAATATGAGGGCCCAGAATCCACTATCGCTGGTCAAATTTAATAACAGAAAGCTTCTCCAACCTCCATCCGTCGAAGCTAATTTTGATTTTTTTCCACGTGAAACAGTGGTCCTTTGTGGCTTTCTGAGCTGTCTCTGTAATTCCCCCAGTGCAGCGTCCAGCCTTAAGCCTGGAATAGCAAGACATTCGCATGATCACGTTATCAGAAATGAACCGTTGGGTAGTCAAACGGCCGAAATCCTTAACAGAATATCATGGGGAATTGGGTTTGAATCTGGCATCCGAGAAGGTGGGAGGAGGGTCATCTGTCCATCGGCAAGCCAATATCCGTCGCCCTCCGATCTTAAAAAAGTGTTTTACAGTTGATGTTGCTGAAAAAGGCAATACTTGATTGATGGATCTTACATGTTTTCATCCGTTTTGTCCTGCAAATCACATCTAACTTTTCCTTTTTCATTTCCCAGCACGGAACTCACGAGGATTTAATGGCTAGACGAGGAGCCTATTATGAACTGGTCTGTCGGCAAGAAAACCGCGATTTGCTAGAATGAGATTCCGTGCCTACCGTCTCTGTATTGTTCAGCCTACTCTAAAACCGTAGCCATCCTAACTGGGTAACAGTTTGTTCACTGTAACTGTATATATAGTCAAATTGTGAACGAGATTTGACTAGTCTGGTACACCAGTATAGAAACTTACCATTCCCACTGAATCTGACGGGAAAATGGGGCCTTTTCTGATCCCTCTTCATTGTTGTACAGTTCGTAGAAGTTTATAGTTTCTTCGCATAAGTGATTGATTTGCTTTCTCTTATTCTTTTATACAGTTTCTATGACGATGCTGGATATTTTTCTCTCTGTTTTGTTCACCCTATTAGTCCGACTACGTTACTTCCCGTCTTTCTACGACTATTGCCTTGTCCTTTTTCGTGAAATATCATGTATCAAGCCTGATTGCTCTCACGAGGTCTAATGAAAGCATACCTCGGCAAATATGAACTTCGAAAACAGTGGAGGTTGTTTACGCTCATCTCAATGTAACCATTACGGGTTACTCCAGGTTGAACTGTCCACGATGATAAAATAATCGACCTCTATATTGTCTTCCTTACCTAATCCAGACGTCTGTTTTAGGGATCGTTTACGGAGCATACTACCTCCTTTTACTTTTTTGCTGCTCTCTCCTGAGAGAGGATGAGCCAGCTTCATGGATGTCGCGAACTGCGCCTGACCATGAGCGGCGATCACAGACAAGATCCACTGTGTATTGTAGCGGCAAAATCCATAGGGAGTCTTGGGAATAGTGTACCAAGTGGCATCCCTAGTGTCACTTGGCTTTTCTTCGAGGTTGCACCCCTCTAGCCCGTGCACAACCAAGTGCTGCCTCGGAGGCAACAGGAAAGATCGTGTGTTCGGATCCGGTGACTGACTGAGCGGTTCATATACCTTTTGGATGGCGGTGGTCTACCAATTCAGGACGCCAAGCGCATCCAATGTGATCTTGGTGTACGGTTGTTGGTAGCCCTCTAGGAGGTCGTTCGTCACTCGTAGAAGTGACCATGACTTGGGGGTCCATGTGACCCTTTCGGTTGGACAGTCTTCCCTTATGGCTGTTAGACCAGTCAGTAGACGTCTTCCGCCCATTTGGGTTCAACTGTCTTCGTATGCAGAGCACCGTCTCATCGAGGTTTTTTGGTCTCGGCCAATCTCTAACTTGGTTTAGCCCACCTGTCAAGCGGTTTGCCCGGGTGTGGCCGCTGATGCACGCTTCAACTTCGTGAAGTTACAGGTGAGAATTGGTTAGCCGATGGAGACCAAGGAGATGAAGGATGCCTGAAGGAGCAATGACGGACCACCAACTCAGAGGTGCTACTCCTCTCAGTCACCCCATACACCCGGAGCATACATTTGAATTGTGCGTGAGACCTTGTGGATGCCCTCTGTTCATAATATTCTCTGTGACCACAGCTCATTTATGGCCTATTTCAAAACCCTCGAGGTTCCCATGCACGTAGTTTAGGCCGTTCCATTTTGTTTACTCTGTTAATGAATTAAATTTTGTTTCACATGCTACACCTCACCAGTCTGGACAACCCATATTGGACACTATACGCGGAGGGGAGGCTTCGGCCTTGCTTATCGTGTGTTCAAGCCATTCCGAATGACGATTCCTAATTAAAATCGTAACAAAGAGAAAACAAGTAACGAGATGCAAGCATTTCATTTGCTCTTGTCAATAGTACAGTTGGAGATGGAAGTGTAACATTAAAGTAGGCTGGATTGAAGGCTCTCAAATTGCGTGCGATGGGGGAGAGTAAGGTCTGTTAATGCCAAGTTAAGTAAACATTGACTCGAGCGTTTTTGCGCACAGAGTACTCACTGATGCATCGTGATAAGAATCGCTTTGCTGAACACCAATGGTTTCTGCACTGGTTTGCACAACACTACACTGAAAGGTTGGGTCAGGTCAGTTTTGTGACCTGACGCAATTAAATGTCTTGCAGTGGAAGAAGCCGGCTTTTTTACGTCACTATGTATGGCCCAGCGGGTTGCGTCATCGATTTTGAAAGCCATATGGCTGTGTGTTCTGCCACGCGCTGAGCTGTGCGGGGATCCGTTCTGCCATGACCGCAGCTGTAAATGAACTGACAAGAAATGGGACTTCGAGATCTACAAAGCTGTTTGAGTGATCTTGAAAGCTCGATCCTATGATCGTCTCCAGTAAACGCAACCGCGCCGCTGTGTATTTTTGTTTTGGAACTGATCTAAGATTTTGATTTATTTGATTAAATAACTGGTCCCCTTTGAAAATTGACAAAAACTTGCTTGTTTTCCTTTCTTTTTGTCACCGTTCGGTGTACACACGTTTGCGTTGTTCACTGTTACACCACACCACCCCCTACTATGCCGTATATATATATATATATATATATATATATATATATATATATATATATATAATGAATCTAAAGGGATATATATCTACTAGCATACTATATCCTCGCGATCGACAAGAGTAAGTTCATCAATTACATTGTTGTGAACAAACAGGTATCGTAGAGAACGGATAGACAAAGGAGTGCTGGATACATATATCTGATGGACGGCAATAACCGCGAAACCGGCCGTGTGCTTCCGAGGGACTTTGTGCATTAGTCTTTAGATACACCTTAATTTTAAAAAGTAGACGAAATGCTCGCATCTCGTGACGTCTGCCTTTTCTCACTTCTTATAAATTGGATAAGAGAAGCCCAGCGTTTTAGATTCCTAATTCGCAGAAGAGCATTCTGAGGTCCCGCTAGGACATGTTCTCGTTGCATTTTACTCGTACCGTGGTCAACTAGTTGGTCAGTTTGGTGGAGTGAGTTAGAGTAGAGGCGACAGAGCACAGCCCAGAGGACGTACTTGTTGTGCGTGTAGAAACTAGATGCGGAAAGACAGTATATATATATATATATATATATATATATATATATATATATATATATATATATATATATATATATACAGGTCAGAATTCGCGTCATTTCTTACCTATGTCTGGATCAGGGGAACCATTTAGCTGCACTAAAAACAGATGAAAGTTGGCACACAAGTCGTTACAGTTGATTTTTCCGGTATATAAAACGTTCAGTTTATGTATAGCTATCAGAATTATCACCAAAGTTGCGGCGTACTAGTAAAAACCACAATTTGCCGGTGTTTTTATGGAAAATTTAGAAAATGGCCATTTGCAACCCTCACTTCGCGAGTTTTGGTTGTATAGGCGACAAGTGGATGGCATTTTGTGTATAACAGATAAATGGAAGTTAACCATCGGGGGAATTTATTTCGGCCGTTTCAAACTGCGATGAGTACATATGCGAACTGTACAGTAAAAAATAAAGGTCTCCTATGGTAGATACGGGCCTGTTTTCGCCGGACACGTGATCACGCCGTTAAAATGTGAGTGCGTTCGAATTGTCCATAATGTGTTTGTGTTCTTGGACCCATCCGAAAATGCTTGGCGCTGTGCTTGTATGTGACAATCAGTAGGACATGTCATCATGCGATTGTGCGAGCTATTCCGGCAGTTTCATTAATTTTCAGTATTGATATTGAGCTTAGATGATTTCTGCGGGTGCAGCAAAATAACTTCCCGACCGTCCCTTGGTTCATTATTACTTCAGATGCATGCGCATTCATTGTACGGGAGTCTTCCGGATGAGATATCAGATACCGTACTATCAGCATACCATTCCAGGGAAAATTGTTGTCGTTTGGTTCTATCTGTCAAACACGAACGACAGCCCGTAACTTGGTACAGTGAAACGGACCACTTTAAAAATCACGGTTTACAAACTTCCATTTCGAAGCATATTTCTTCGCGTGATTAGAATCCATTTGCTGTGAACAGACCGAGTTCGCGCCCTTCGAATTTTCATAAGAAATGTGATACAATTGACTGGTCAGCCGTTTTCTTCTCAGTAATAGAGTTCCGATTGAGGCCTCAGTGCGAAGGTTTCCTTGATCATGGGCCTTGAATGACGATCTAGAATCGGACGGACATCGATCTCCCAATAACAACAGTGCGATTTTGAAAACTCGTTGCACGAACAATTGTGGGATGGGAATCGATCGCCTTGGGCCATAATAAGGGGCAATCTTGAGTTGATCTATGCGGTGTTGACGGGATGCACTGAGAACTGCTTTACAAACAAAGTGACTATCATACATAAATTGTTAGGCCGACACTGGGCATAGTAAGTCACAATAAAAACGGAATCGCTTCTATGTATACGTGTCTACGATTTTGCGGAGTACGGGGCCATTTCTAACCGTGAAAATCAACTGCGCAGTAACACGAACCATAGTTCTGCTCCGTAATTATTTCTTGAGAAACAGGTTAACAGAGTCATGGTATTCTAGTGTGATACTGCGCAATGATTCAGGCCAGAAGAAAACTGTACCACAAAAAAACGGTACTGTGCGCGGTTTGATTTTGCTTATCTGCGAGTTTCTCGGTAAGCTGTAACACCCTGGAAAAACTTGGTTTGCAACTGCTTGAACACAATGCCCCACCACATGGGCAAGTATATCGTTTGATATTACGGTAGCCCCCAACCCCAAATTGTAATAACCTCTGCGAGAAAATTGTACCCAAAGAAAACCTCCGACTATGCACTAAACTCCACTCCCCCCTTCTCTTGTGGGACTGGTCTGTATAAATGTGTTAAATCAGAGAAAACAATTGATATATTAGAAGTTGACCAACCACTCTGAGAGCTTCTGTTGTACCTGTCCTCAGCGATTCTGACTGGTTGAAGCTCATCAGCGTGCGTAGTTTCGAAGCTGTACCTGGCTGTATCACATGTGAAAACCTCTGAATCACCACAACCTTCTCTCAAGAGCTCCTCGTCGATTTGACTCGCCTGTTATACTGATCTTCAAACCGGAGCTAATGGCTGCGGCAGTGGTTTCGGTTGTCGGGATAGATGAGACACTGTCAACAACGCGGTCACTGTCTGGATCCTCGGTCGTCTCAGCTGTGTGATCGGTCACACTGTCGATCGACTCTTTGAAATGGATTTGTCTGTGGTGTCACCGATGCATCATCCAGGTCCGTAATGTCGACCATAGATCGACCAAGTTGTCTGGTGATGGTTTTGCGAGTCGGTCGAAGCTCGTTGCCGCGGGAGTATGTTACTGGAATCAAGACACATCAGCGATGACCGTAGTCCTCTAGACTTGAACAGAACGTCCGGACTCTCCTTGGTGGTCGTATGCACTGAGTTTTGGTACTGCACAAGGAAATCGTCGAGGAACGCTTCCAAGTCAGGCAATATTCTCGAGTAGGCTGATGCTAATACGCTTTTGACGGAGCGTACCAAGTCTTCCGCTGCACCGTCGGAGCACGGATGGCGTGGCGCCGTACGCAGATGCCGACATTCGATTCTTTCAAGCCAGCTTTCCAGCTCTGCCTCACAGAATCGCGATCCATTATCGGTGACCGGTACCTGCGGGATTCCCTCTCGGCTGAAGCACTTTTGTAGTACCTGAATTACGAATGAGGTGGCTGGTGAACTGGTCAGGAACACTTCCGGCCATTTGGAGTAGGAGTCGATCAGTACAAGGGCATGAAACCAGTTCAAGAATGGGCCACATAAGTCAGCATGAGCCCTGTGCCATGGAATATAACTTTCAGGCCATGGTTTCCAGTAGTTGGGCCCGGACTGACCTCGAGTACGGTTGTGCGCCTGCAAGGGAAAGTATGTCATCAACTCTGGCCCTAAATCTCCACGGAGAATGCGTCTGGTGTAAATAAGATTACCGTGAATTTTACGATATGCCGCTGGGAACAGTCCGGTGGCTTGGAGACGACCTTCATAACTGATCCCATGTAATCCAACGACGAGGTAAGTGGCAGCCCGTTGTAGTTATTCTAACTTCGCAACTTCCGTGGCCATACAGGGAAATGTGGCGGGTCCACCACATTCCAGTCGCGGGCGTACATGGGAAGTATACAGTATCTCGAAGGTTGGCATACATACATACTCCAGCCAGAGGCATATGCCTTGTCCGTGTTGACTTTGGTCTTCAGATTTGATTCAACCACTACCACAAAATCATCCTCACAATCCGATGTGCGGATGAGCGTTTCGTGTAAATTGTGGGAAGTGTCGCTCTCCACCCTCTCTACACTCATGTATGCACACTTTTCAGTATTGATAGGGAGTTGACAAGTCTCGGACCAGTGCTCCAGTGCGACCAAGTCATCCTGTAGAACCTGGCGACCAACAGCTGATCGGATCGTCCTCCAGATTTTAAGGTCACCCGTGTAAACGAGGCAATGTGGTTGGGAAACATGGCTGATCGTTTGTATACACCAAGAAAAGCGGTGGCCCAAAAACTGAACCCTGGGGGACTCCAGTGGAGGCACTGAAGGCGTGCGATGGCGACCGCGCAACTCTCACCGCAAACGTTCCTTCGCTGAGGAAGTCTCCGATCCAGTGAATTAATGGGGCCTCAACACCAAGGGCCCCTAGTTTCATCAACAGTCGTCGATGCGGTACCTCATCGAATGCTTTATAGTGGTCGACAAAGATTGGGTCCGTGGGGTGCCCTGCGGCCTTGGCTTCCGACCAGTCTTCACGGGCAAGCAACAGGTTGGATATACATGGACGCTTCCCCCATAGTCAATGCTGTTATGAGCAGAGTAGCTGGCTACTCCTAATGTGTTCACTGAGGCGGAAAGCAACTAGATGTTCCAACGTCTTGCCAACCACGGATGTCAATCAAACAGGACTTTAGTTAATGGCGACCGGCTTTAAACAAAGGGACAATGATGACCTGCTTCTACTCTCTAGGTAGTCGTCCAGCCAAAACTGACGAGGTAAGCACCTTCAGAACACCCTCTCTCTCGCCGTACGGCAACAACCGGCTCTTCAGGAATAGCGGATCACCATCCACTTCCAACTTCGCGAGGTCAACCGCCATGCCACTCTTATTGGAGCATTGAGCGATCGACCGCTGGACAACAAGCTGATCCACCGGATTCTCTGATGTCGTTTGGAGGGTTACCGATTGCTCCAAGACACGCAGGGTCTTCAAATCCAGAATCGACGGACTGTCTACAGAAATCAGGGAATCGTACCGGGATATAGTCACTCTTCAACCAAACCATTAGTGTAATCTCGCCCAGTAACACCGTAAGTGCGCGCGTCAGTGGATTGTATGAGCATATTAGGCTGAATCAAGTCGAACACAGACTTTGGAATGATGGACTCACAGCTCCCGGTATCAACAATAAATTCATGTATCAAGCCAGATTAGAACTAGACTGATTTGTACAGAAACTGGTTGGACTTATTCGAAATCGCATTATGATCATTCTTGGGATCCTCGGGGGTTGCACTCGTCACATCGCTCTTAGGTGGGCGACACACTTGGCGAATATGATGAGACTTGCCACAGGAAAGGCCTATCGCACTACGGAAGCCGCAGGTGGAACGTAAGTGGCATTCGCCGCACGAGAAGTAACGACTCAGTTGCACCGGTTTGTGTTCAGGAATCACTTTGTTGGCCGGCTTCGGCTGAGGCGTTTAGCTTGAACGGGTTGGTTTACGAGGACGAACGTGTTGGTGGTGCACTACGGAATGTTTAGCCGTTGCATCGGAGATCGGGCTTCAGAGAACGTCAGGTCGGACTTCAGCAGTAGCTTCTTATGTAGCTCCGAGTGATTTATACCGGCAATGAGGCGGTCACGCAATTGGCTCTCCAACTGATCACCGAAGTTACACTTTGCAGCCTGTGCCTGTAGTGTCGGGATGAATTCACCACGAATCAGCGAATGGAATTTGGCACGTTCGGTCGCCTGGAAATTGACCGGAGCCACGTGGTCTAGCAGTGGAGCTTTCAACTCGTCCAATGGGTCTGCAACAGGGGCTCTCGTGTATGCAAGGTTTTTCATCAACGAGTACAATGAACGGCCGCCTGCATTCACGAAAAGTGCCATCTTAATCTATTTCTTCACATCCTTGCGCATGCTACACCATGACTCGAACCGCTCAATCCCGTCCTCAGCTTCAGATGTACCAGTGTGTAGGTTCAGCTTTTCAATAATGAGCACCTCCATACCGCAACAGCAGTTGTAATATTCACAATATCCGAACTGATAGAACGTATTGAAATCGCTCCCACCGGGAACTACGCAAACCAAAGTGGCCAGAATGCCAAGGCTACGGAATAGCACGGTAATTGTATTGCGGGACTGGTCTGTATAAATATGTTAAATCAGAGAAAATAATTGATAGATTAGAAGACATAAATTGCGAGATGCAAGCATTTCTTTTAATCTTCTCAGTCGCGTACGTAGATAGAATAGAAGTTGACCAACCACAGAGAGCTTTTGTTGTACCTGTCCTCAGCGATTCTGACTGGTTGAAGCTCATCAGCGTGCGTAGTTTCGAAGCTGTACCTGGCTGTATCACGTGTGAAAACTTCTGAATCACCAAAATATTTCAGGAAAGGGCTCATGACTAACTACGGACTGCCGATAACGGAAGTGACCAGCGACGGCGTGAAGATTTGAACCCGGGACAGAGGCTTACCACGGAGACCGTTTGACTAGTGTCAGTATATGGTTAAAACATCTTTAGACGACAGCAGCACTTGCACATCCAGTCACGCCTTGACAGTGTCTTGTGGCATACGGTCCTCCTGCAAGGTATTCTTAAACTCCTCCATAGATTTGTTTTGCCGTCTCTGATCCACTTTCCTACCGCGCTGACCCCACGAATGTTAGACTGGATCGAGATTGGGTGGTCGAGGTGGCCAAGGCGGCGTCTTTGTACCGTGTTTCTCATGAAACTCGCGTACGAAAAGGGAACAATGTGCAGGCTTGTTGTCGTTCCGGGAAATCGATGTAGTTTTGGTCAACAGCGGCAAAATGTGTCAGATCAGGACTTCTAGGTAAACCTGATCATGGACGAAGCCGTCCGGAAATACCAGCTTGCTTTGACCTCCCACCACGTCGACATCCTGAACGAAGTGAAACAAGCTGAATACATTTCAAATAAGCAGAATCTACTGATTGGTAGGCAAAGTTTTTCAGAAGCACAACCGGTTTCGCGGTTCTCGAGATTAGCTGCAACCAGCCCACAGAACCGACCGTGAATCACAGCTGTGATTCTCCAGCGGACTTGTCTGGAAGGAGCATCCACTCACAAGGCTAATGTACAAGTGAGATTTTTATGAGTAGTATATATGTATATATACACGCTTAAGGTCAGGCATGGCGTCAACATAAGGAACTTTATCTATCGTAGACACCAAAGCGAACCGTTGTTTGGTGCAGGGGACACCGCTTTTATCCAGACTGATACTCTGAACTGTGCATGCTGCTAGTTATTAACTGAGGTCACGTGCACGGGAAAACACTGTTGACTGACGAAAGTGAGAGCTCCGTATACGCAGAGCTAATCACCAAATACGGCACGACGGTTTCACGGTTGTTTGTGATTACGTTGGTAAGTACAGAGGACGGCGCGAGAATGCTACCGAGTTTAGCCTTCTTTGGTCGCTGTCAATTTTTCATCGCTTGCGTTTGCTCAATAGGTTCTCCCATTGTGATGAAATTGTACTACCTAGAATTTGGTGGTAGACAGCAATTCACCGTCGTTCGGCGGCTTACCACACCTGACCGATTGGGACCCCATGCGGTTCTTCACTCCAAGTCTCAGGGTCCGGTTGCAGGCTGTCCCTAACCGTGCACTGGACCTTTGCACTCATGATCAAGCACGTAATTAAGGAAACAAGACGCTAGCCTCTTCATTCTGGAACCATCAACATTGCTTGGAATAGTAATATGATCAATTTTCGAAATCTTCCAAGCCGTTGTGATGTGGTTTTGCGGCTCAGCTGATGGACAGCAGGCAGTACAGCCGTGCCTCACCATAACGCACGATTTTGTGGCATGTAGGTAATAATATAAATTATTTTTCGCCTAAAAAGTGGTAATTGAAATATTAAAATATAAAATCGAAATAAAATACAGCGTGTATTTCATCAGCGGATGAATACCATGCTGTACGCAATGGAAATACCGTACGCTATCACCGCTCGCGCAGATTTACCAACGTGAGATTGTACATGGAATCGAATGTCCAAGGAACTTCAGTGAATTGTCGAAGAATAGGAACCTTAGATGATTTGTTCGTTACACTTCGTAAATACAATAGATAGTGACATGTCAGTTTATAAAAACCTTCTTGCTCAAGAAAAAGAATTTCCAGCGACCCCCCCATGACTGAGACCATCATTCGGATGAAGAGATCACTTACCCCTTTAGCAGAAACAAGCTTCAGCCCAGGACAAAAATACTGCACCATCTGATGAAAAAGTGCCCTCAAGAGAAATGTAATTATCTTCTTGGCGGCGCGGTACATTCACCTCATCGTTATCGCCTTCATCGCCATCAGCACTGAACCTGTCGCAGGGATCTCAGGAACGTAACCCACGCGACAGGTGAGGGATCACTGTACCAAGGCGTGGGTTCGAGTGGCGGTGTGCAAAAACGTTTACCAGTTACATCAATCCGACGGCAAGAACGATTCAGACTCATCCGATGAAAATTCGGTTCATGAGTTACTCAGCGAACACAAGGTAACCAACAAGCCATTTTTGCAGTAACTGGAGATTGATAGTGGACGGTAATCCACTGTCGCGTGAAGCATCTTGACGCCAACCTATTAAGGTCTTATGTGGATCGTCCCTGTAAGTCAGCGGACTATTAAGTCTACGGTGTTTTTCCTATTCACTGCACCGTTGTGCTGTTGCGTAATAGAACAAGCATAGAGCCCATACCGCTTGAGAGATCAGTGAAACACTGGAGCACAACAGATCGTTTCATTGGATTCGTCGAAAATATTTCATCGGGGGATAGATAACAAGTACAAAAGAAAAAGCCTGATTTAGCGCGTGTAACACAAGCATATAGACCGTGACATGGATTGGTTTGAGCACAAACGCACATATTGACAAACAGACACTGAAGGAAGGGGCGGCGGAATACTATTGAACGTGGAATGGGAAATACACCACGTTGGTGGTTTACCTAAAAGTTGGATGGGAAACAAATTTTCCGTCAGAGAAGACAAGCTGTCTGTGTACGGTGAACAAGATATTACCATGACTAGATCAACTAAATGAAGATGAACAGAAAATGCGTACCGTACGGATTCGAGATACGATCGATAAACAGTGGGAACAGGTGAATACAAATGAAGTGTGACTTCATTACAAACTGACAAATGCTTTTGCAGTAAATCTAGAAAAATACCAGCGCATAAGAACGGAACGAATATGATGGAGTGACAGAGCTGGTGATTATTTTGAATGACTGATTGTCTTTGAAAGTCAACGACCAACCTGGAAATCAACATCAAGTGTCGCTGTTCAATGAGTCTTTTATGGTGCCAAGTCAATAGTAGTTGTGTTGAGCCACTAATAATAAACTGTGATTGGTCGCAGAGAAATTTTACCAATAATGAAGGATGTATTAACAACAGAAAAAAGGAACCGGGCAGGCGGTGAGTGAACCGATCAAACACTGATGTTCACAAATCACACCTGTAAGCTAGGGGTCTGGAACAGAAATGAAATGAAACGAAGCAAAGCGATTGGCTGGCAGAATGGTTAGTCAGGGGATTTGAAGAGGGATGGTTGGAAAGGAACATCTGCGACCGTTGAGTATATATTACGGTTAGGTTTGCACACCATGGTAGTAACCGCCCGAGTCACGGCTGCTAACAGCACAGCACAAAGTCATCGAGAAGATCAGCCCGATTAGCTGAAAACAAAAACAAAAGACAGAGGGGACAAATTATCGGTGGCATTGATGACAGGGGCCACAACGTGGCTTGTGACTTATTTCAGCCAGTGAATATATTTCCAAAGCAGCCAGACCATAGTTGCCCGCTTCAATCATAATTTGGATGAATGTGAAATTACTAAGATGAACGATCTATTATCCTAAACCAAGAACCAAGAGGAAACTAAAGGAAAATAGATGGATGAGTACAAATAGCGTAAACGAAAGGTGACCACCAGGCAGATGACCACCAACCACAAGTCGTAAAACCGAGTTTTCACAGCCACCGGATGTCCACCAACTAAAATTAGACTAACAGAACGGTGGACGCAAGGAGAGCTTGCCCGGAGACATGAAGAAGGTAAAATGAATGCATATGACCGGTGGCGGTCGGGTGGTTTCGAGCGTTTCCTTACTACCTAGGGGGCCCGAGGTTCGAATCCCCGCTATCACCGGTTGCTTTGGTAGTAGACAGTAATCCACTGTCGTCCGGATCGTTACCACACCTGACTTATTGAAATCTTATGTGGTTCTTCGCCATTCTAAGTCTCAGGGTTTCGTTGCCGGTTATCCCTAATAGAGTAGTGGGCCTTCGCAGCTATGGGGTGTACCCCTTCCACTGCACTCATGCGCAAGCATGTAATAAAAAAACTTCAGGCACCGAGAAGGCTCTTTTGGTCCATATACTCAGAAAATGTACAAGGGGATACCCCAATTTACGATCCCTAGATAGTGCAGCTTTTACGAGAATAATCAGATCAGTAGCCGGATTTCAGCTGCAGCCTGGAGAAAATTCGCTGAAGTTGTTTGTGTTCCTCGATCGTAATGCGAACATCAGCACGGCTTCCGGACTCGTCGATCTACCGTGGACCCAAGATCAATCGTCGCCCACAACTGTCCCCTATGAGCACGTAGAAAACTACCTAGTGTCATTATACATCCCGAAAGTGTTCGATGAAGCCTGCAGCAAAATCTCTTACAAAAACTAAACACATCTGGGTTTTTTGCAGTGCTTATATCGTGGATATCAAGTTTTCTTAGTAACCGGACCATCTTCACCCTGTGTTCGTCGGGTACAATACCACCTATTCTCGATCAAGCCTTTTCTGAATGAAAGCAGGATTGATAAACTGGTTCTTTCAAAACTGTTCCCTCCACATCTTCCACTAGAACGTCTTTGGACCAGAATATCCACTCTTTTCGTTGTAATTCACATGTGTAATAAAGCGCGAAAGGTTTGTGGAAAACATGGTGGAAAGCACCGAGCATTAAAGCAAATCACCGCTGAAAGTAATTTGTACACGCTCTTTTGATGGGGATGCAACTAGTGATCTGCTCGAAAGACGACCAGATGAATCCATTGCTCGCACTTTTTCGTCTGCGTTCTTAAGCGAGTCATTTCCCCACCAGTCTAAGGAACGCTTGAATCTTACAGGCAAACAACCCGTTTACATCTGAACAACGGTCATGCTTGTGCGCACTCCGACAAGTTGTGCAGGTCGCGTGACGAGATAATCACCATCAAAGACCAAAGGGCGTAATCCCGTCCCGAAAGTCATTCATCAACATGTCAACAGCACAGTTGTGACCCACGTGCCGGAGAGTGCGAAGGATGTCTTCAGAAAAATTCATAGCACTATCCACTATGTGAAAATTTGTCCGACAACGGCAGCTAGCAATCGCACAGGCAGTTGTTATAAGTATTTCCAGTCCAGAAGTGCAGCATCTCCAGGCGACAGCCAGGCATTGATCACAATACAAAGCTGTCCCTCAACGTATCTAACCACTGAGTGGGGGGGGGATCACGTGGACTTCACCCAGGAAGCTTAACGCCCTGCATGGCCAAGTCCACTGGTTAGGCATTTTATACCTTTTTTCCATGCCATCTTCCAACTATATATGAACAGAACCACATATGACATTCACTTCCGGGAGCACTGCGCGTTTGGTACGATCCCACCGTGCATCAATATTAACCACTTAACAAATCACCTGATTCAAAAACCGATGTTCGTGGTGACGAACAATACACGATTGGCAGGATCTGAGATTTGCTTAGAAACCTAATCAACTGAAGCACCAGAAGCATCATGACCAGAGTACGGTCGAGGTTCAAGGGCGTGGTCCAATAAGAACGAAAATTATGGATCGAACTGTGATTACAGTGTTTTCAGTGCAGAGCGAACGATTCGGGTCAGTTAATCCGTGAAGTTGAATCGCCAATTCGTTGTGCGCCGCGAAATGTCGAGGAGCCTGTAACTGGCAACGGAGATCGGTGGTTAGCACAAAATCGAGGAAGACTATTGCCACCGTGGGTTTGCTGGACATAACCGTCGCCTGAAGGCTTCTTGTTTCCCTACTCAGACATTTAGATCACCTGAGAGTACCTGTTAAGCTGGGTGAGTTTGGTGGGACTATTTAACAGCTCATTTCCCTGAGTATGGACTGAATTCAATCGGCTCGCTACTTGAGCATCTTCAACTCCTAGTGTCGATAAAACGCAACTGGTACAGATTCTAGTAGCAGTTGACTGCGGCACTACTTGCACCCTAGAATCATACTTCGTTCACGCAATAAATATCGGTCTTCGGAGTATCTATGCTGAGTGCGAAGCAAACTTGTTGGCCGACTTGCACCGCGGTTCGCGCATTGAAGGTCGAAGGCTCATGGCTTGAGAAGCTACAGAATCTTGGGTACCAGATCAATAATGACCCTAGTTATTCCATTTTCGACTCAGATTGTGAGGTAGCCACCAAAAGCAGAGCATATAAATGTTCGAAAGAACAAAACTGAACTGTGCGAGCCAAGGAAGAGTTGTCAGAAGGGGCACATGGTGGAGGATGATGAAAATGGAGATGGCTGGGAGCCAAAAACAGTCAACCAAGCATCGACGAGTCTGAATGGCAGCACATTAATTGCTATTCACTTCGCTCGATAGAATGGGCCGGAGTTCTGATTATCTTGCGTGATGACGGATGCACTGTGAATTTTTTCATTTTGCTCCTATTTATGAAAACAAATCGATGGTTACTGCCTGATTGTCCTACAAATGGGCAAAAAACTGAATTTTGTCAGGCGTCTACCCATTGACGATTCAGGCTTGACTGAATCTCCAGTTCAAAGTGAGTCGTTCTTTACGGAACGTTGAAACACTGAGGTAGGCAGCTCGGGAAAACCGTTTTACCTCTTAATTACTATTATCGTTTGCTGTTCTCTTTGTGCTCTCCTCTACTCATTCATCTCCCAAACGAATTATATCGTGTAACTCAGATATATTAACTCGAGGGCGGTTTTGCACTCCGTAGCAGACGTTCCTTTACCTATTCCTACCTTCCTATTGTAGCGGCGAATGCTGGAGCGCAGAACGATGCGAATATCAAACCGATCGAATCAACCAGTCCAGAGCCGCAGACTAAAGGACAGACGGTGAATGTGTCGGAGGCATCCCACAATTGACAAAAAGAGGCATTCGGACTAGCAGAGAGAACGCAGTGGGATCTTTGGCAACCAAGATAGGCCACGTGCGGGGCTACCGATCAAGCCATCAACTGGAGCAATCGGACCAGCCAAACGGAAGTTATACGCAAAAGAATAAAGCTAGTGGGCATAGGCAACTGGCCAGAACGCAGCTAAAATGCTTAGACAGCCAGAGGATCAATGTTGCTGCAGCCCGGTTTGGAAGGCGGACTACGTACACGATTATGCAAGTTCCACGGACTTTACCTTTTTGGTCACCGAAATACAGATGTTCTCACCTGTCTTGCCTTCTTTGCTACATTGTTTCCCTCCGCTGCAGAAAGCTCAAGTTTTTTTAACCGAAAACACGTGTGAAGTGGAAGCGCGTCTCCTTCTCTATCCCTGGTCAACCGGATACAAGGTAAACCCATTTACCGTATCAACGACCCTCCTTCGTTAATCTCCATTATGAAGTCGCTAATTCGCTGACCGGTAGTCGCATCAGTTTCCTTTCTAATGAGGACAATCAGTCACGGGAAATCTAAAAATGGAAATCAGAATACGGGCCCGTTCTCATGATTCCGGGTGCACAGCTAATTGGATTTTTGCTTTGCAGCGCAGATCTTAGTTAACTGAGCGCGTTGTCGGAAATACAAAAAACCGAACAGACGTTCTACTTACTTCAACCAGTGCCGCAGTGATGATTGCAATGCACAGAATGAAGAAGTTTTGCATAATGTCATCAATTCGTTCCTTGCATCCCTGAAAAAGATGATAAGACGGTGACACGCGATTTATGTTAGCAGCAGAAACACAAATCTGAGGCGAGCTTTCAAAAAGATACGGATTAGGGGGTGTAAAACATTAAGGATATCGGATTCGAGTCGATAAACAAGAGGGTTATTCGTCCAAAAAATTTGAATTTTTCTAGGTCGACTCGGTGGCATGAAAGACCAGTTGGTAGTATACGCAGTTCTACGGAGATTCTCAGTTCAGTTAGTGCACAAAAAATTCACTTTTCTGTAGAAAAAAGAAATTTGTATATTACATATCCACGCGGCATGGGAAAAGCCACTGTACGCATCTTTTAAAATCCACCCCCAGCTGAGAAGAATTATGTTCAGATCATGGAGGAAGTCCTGAGGCTTTGGCTTATCGAAAGGTTGCTCTATGGTGGTCTCCTTATGCTGCTAAGAGGCCTTAAATCATCAGTAGCAAGAAAGTGTTTTCGGTTTATCGTGTCAACTTTCTGACGCGTTCGGTCAAAATTCAATTTTACTGCACTTCCAGAGTTTGCTACCTCCAAAGAGCAGATTTTCTTCTTTCCTAGGATATCTATCAGTAATCAAAAATCGACGAAGACGCAATCATCGCAGACATGATGAACGAGAATGAACCAGAGTAGAAACTAGCCTGTCTCGAGCTGACACTCGTCACCGCTCCAGACACATCACTAAGGTGGATCGCTGGAGTTAAAAACATCTCGGAAGGGGTCGTCGCTGATACTCGACCATTACACACATTAGCAGTCCTTCAAGGGTTTTGTGCACGGTTACTTCCAACGCCATCGTATCATTCGCTGTTCAACGACCAAACAAAACTTACTGTGGATACGTTCACACGCGTAATGACAGCCGCTGATTCATCATTATTCGCCCGAAAACGCAGTAGACTACTCTCTACCACTAAAGTGACCGGTGATGGTGGGGACTCGAACCTCTGGTCTCCGAGATGGTAAACAATCGCCGTAGCCCACTCGACCACCACCGGTCGTAGCAGAGAATTACTGTCCGTTGGCCGTTCACATCTCGTACCTCAGGTTTGACCGTCAGAGACTTATACACTGAAACATCATAACGCTTTGATAGCGAAACGGGTTTTCCGTAGTAGCAATCGAGCATAAGCCATTCGATAAATGATAGAAAGGGGAAGGTTCACAGACCCTCGAGGAGTTCAGGATCCCTGAAAAACTATTAGAATCAGAGAGTGTAATTCAGGATGCCTGGAAAGTACTGGTCATTACTGCGGTCTGACAACCTGAAGGGCCGAGTCAGACAAATAACAACTGTCGAGAACAAATAGCGGGAAACTTGTTCCTGCATGGGCTTTGTTATTCGCATTAGATCTGTGCCTGTGCAACCGGTCGACGGTCTTAACGTTGAAGAATTAGCCTATCACACATTGTGCGTATATCAAATCAGGCCCGAGCATAAGAAATGCCGGACAATATCCAAGTACGTACGGGTGGTGATGAAGCACTCCAGTCCATAAGCGCTGACTGCGACACGTAGACTCACTTTCGGTCAGTAATAACAGAGGCATTATTGATCGACCATCTCGGCCCTATCCTGAGCAATCTAGAACCATTCTCAACGGACACAGATTACTGCACTCACGTTCACTGGGTCCATCATCAACAGTCGTTTTGGTTTATTGTACGGTTATCAATTAAAGCAGGAAAACTATGGGGGAAATAATTATCCCAACTGAAACTCCGAACATGAGTACCAAACAGGTTAGCGTTTGTAGGCACTGAACAATGAATTAGGTTTCGTGAGTTGGATAGTTTGAGAACAATTCACAGAAACTGAACGGGCAACTTCAAAGTAATGATTTGTGAGATGAACTTTAACTTGACCCCAGAAACACTTCACCTTTAGTCAAACCACTCAAAAGAAAGGAAAAAACGAACTGAAGAATTCCTTGTCATGAGAATCATAAAATGCCTACCTTATAGGCTGGTACGATTGCATTGAACAAGCCGCATTCTTGCTTTGGACAACATGTTTTCGGTATTCGGATTCCGTAGTCAATTTGACCGTTGTAACCGCAGCAACTGAACTGGAAATCGAAACAGGAGAGAAAAAAGGTGACTCAATTCACAGTCTCGGACCCCTCCGAGATAACCAAGCACTCCCTGTACTGCAATTTGTTGTAATGAAGCAGTTTAAGTTCCCAGTTTTCTCGAAAATGAGTGATTCTCGTTTTCTCCTTGTGAACTGTTCTCACCCTCCCCACCTTACTAACGAGATGAGAGTGCCAGAGCAAACAGTTGATACTGAGCTATAATCGGAATGATGCGTGCTTGTCCATTCGTTCGAGGAAACTGGCTAAGATTGGTTATCGAACCACCTAAAACGAAGCATACAAACCACTGGTCCATAGGATCCAGTGCAGTGGGAACCGAGAGTGCGTAGGTTTTGTATGGTTCCGCGAAATGGGCATGAAATCAAGGGTCGATGACATTCGATTTTTCGCATATTACGTTTCGGTTGGTATTCTTCGCCGTGCAAAATACAATTTAGCACGACTGGATACATCTGACGGAATAAAACTGGCTTCAGTGTCAATGGCATCAAAGCCCTTTCTGTCTGGGTAGCCGTCACCGTCGCTGAATCTTCTTTTCGAACGATTCGATTCGACTAGTACATGGTAGGTGAGCAGGGGAGAAGCACTAACACCTTTGTGTGTAGACTTATTTGCGAGCCTAAGTAACTGCAAGAACTTTTTACCTTTGCGAAACTAGTACGATTGCTGCCACATTCACCGTTGAGATTTAGGCGAATGCATGTGTACCATATGCGTAAATTTCATGTACATCTCAAGTCAGATAAGCAGACGAAGTCGAGGAGCACTGAAAGCATAACGTGGTTCAGTACGTTTTGGCTACGACGACACAGTTCTAAATCCTACCATGTCAAGCGTCAGTATAAATAGTGGACCGTACACGCGATGTTTCCGATTAAACACAACAGACTGGAAAGTAGAAAAACTGTCGTCGATGATTCCTGCTCATGCTCCTATAACGATCTGTTGCCCTATTGTGGAAGATCGATAACCGAGGCATTGAGTGCTGACAGACAGCGTTAGGAGTATTAGTGATCTGGATGATCAATATTTATCAGACAATCGAAGGAAGTTAAATAATCATTTTTCCATTGGGAGCGGTGTCTTATTTTAGTCCCCGACGGAAGAACAGTTTTTGCACAACACCAAATTACGAGCAGCGTAAGACTTCACAACCCCGAGTGTCTCGCGTACCACAGTATTTTCGTAGTTTAAAGGCCATCCATCACAATCACTTGAGCTGAATATCCCCACCCTGTATGAGCAGTGGGGTATGGGATATTTTGACTCACATATCCAAACAGAAGCTATTATTGCGCATCTGAATTCCAGTGAGTGGTGCAAACAATTTTTTCGGGTCAACACCAACACGACAGCATCTTAAGGTTTAAAACAACTGTAGATCCCAAGGTGCCACACGCACGTACAAAAACACTGAATTGTTATGGCATGTGACAGTCACTTTTAATCGCCGTAGAAACGTGTTTGACCCACTCGGGCGACGATGTGATTAAGTGGGCTTGGGGCGGACAAAGGTTTTAATTAAGTGATGTGATGTAAGCACCACACCGAGTGGGGTACGAGAACTCAACGTTGGTTTTGGGCGGCTCTTGGCCGTCCGGTCAGTTCCAACCTAACGTGGTGGTGTAAGGATAGGTAACTGTATCATCCGTAAAATGAACAAGACATAACGAAGATATCCACTGACAAAATGACAGAGGAAACAGAGTCGGCTTGAACCCAGAGAGCGAAAATCTTATACGCAAAAGTAAAACCGTCGACAAGTTTTATTGGAAGAGAACAGGAACAAGCCCATGAAGACACCAACACTATCTTCCAGGATACATAGGTTTCTTTTATCACAAGAATTTTGCCATAAATCCATTCACAGCACCACTACAACTGCATCTGCTTCCTACGACACACACGACTGAACATTCACACAACTATTCGGAGACTTTTCAAATTTACAGTTACGTTTTGTTGGTAAAATCAATGGTATAATTTATATTTTCGAATAGGATTTCCTTACGACACACAAATTGGTTTAAAGTAGACTGCTAAACCCCATAGCCAAAACAGGTCTGTAGGGGGCAGTTCGGGGGAATATTCATGTGCAAGGCTCCTAAAATACGGAAAATGCTGTAGTTAGAAGAACTGTTAATTCACACCGTGAGATCTAACTAGGATAGTTAAGCCCAAGGATTAGGAAGAAAAGACGTGGAAGTGGGCCGAACGACAGCTGGACTGGTGTCAAGAATAATTATCCGGTCTTGAAATCGGTGTTGACGGCCGTGCGAACATCACCAGTGAACTAAACAACTGTTTGCATCCTTTTTGTTTATTCACAGCCCTCGCCGCTACTTTATTGTGTTTCTGTTAACGTTTGTTGCATTGGAAACAAGTTTTACCCAGATCCGGATATATATATATATATATATATATATATATATATATATATATATATATATATATATATATGTAAACGACGAACCGCTGTTCAAACTAACCATATACTGGATAGCCGACATCCAACGAAATTCATCTGTCCCAGCATTGCGTAGTTCTTCGACACCATGTTGTAGAACTGCATGCACCAAATCCCGTGCCTGTTAGTTTGAAGAAGAACAAAGTGGGAAATATAAACGGGTTGACAGAGAAAATAAGAATACCGGGTTTTAGGATAAACTACAGCGAACTCTGTCAAACTCTGAACAACTTTTTCTCAATGGAAAACCGAAGATTGATAGTCTCAATGTCCTGGTGTCACGGTAGTACTAGTAAATGGGGGGGGGGTTAAATCATTTATAAGACTGGAGTACCAAGATTAATAGACACCAAGGTCCGACAGCAAAACGGGCGGTAGGCAAACGCAGTACGCTTGGATCTTCACAAGGCGCAATCCCCGATCGGTAGGCGCCATAATAGAACAAATAATCAATCCCACATACTACTCGCAAGTAATTGCGGGATATATAATAGGAAAAGTCAAGAAAACGTATACCAGATCCATAACAACTAGGTGACATTCGAGATCAGCAAGTCTTCGATGAAAATGGGTGCAAGAGGTTGGAAGGATGGCCGTTGCTGCGACAATTAGGCCTTCAAAATCCGATCTGCATTACAGTGCAAAGGAGAAATCATTAAAGGTGCTCTAGCCTTCTATAGCTTTAGCGAGCCGATAGCGGTCCAGCGGCTTATGTTATTATCTGAACACAGAAGCCACTAGCACTAGATCGCATGATGTATTTCGGACTATTTCGCTGCAGCTTTACTAGTGCATACTGCAGTCAAAATGATCATTCACTTATAGATGGGAAACTGAACGTTCTCATGAGACTGAAGGCAAAAGCGCGTGCACACAGACAGACACACACACACCACAAATAATACCAAATAAAGACGTTATCAAGGCAAGGCTTACGTAATTATACATTCTCGTTGTTCGCACAGCTGGGGGTGATGATGGTTAATTGTTAGTGCCTCCGCGTATCTCAATAGTCGTTGACTGTCTGATATTCTTTGGGTCTGGTTTGAATTTCGTTTCGCCTTCTGGTATGGACTCCATCTTGTTTCTATAGACCGATTTGTTCACAACGAACCTTTGTCTGGTCGAAGAATTATCAAGTCAGAGTTGCTCCTCAGTTGGTTGATAGCTTCGTAATGGCCCTTCGTCACAAGGCAGTTCTCTTTTGTGGTATTTCTTCGGTATGTGTGCTCCAAGTCTACCAGTTTTGCTTTAAACCATCCGCTCTGTGGTAGAAAGCCCAAACCCTGTTACTGCCGGTCACATTGTTGGAGGAAAGTAATTCACTGTGGTCCCACTCTACCTCACCTGACCTACATGGACTTGATATAGTACTCCACTTTAAGTCTCGAGTGCAGTGGACTTTTGAGGCCTTGGGTTATTTAGCTTCCATTGCACCCATAAGCAAACACTGAGAGCAAGTAAGGTTAGGAAACGAGTTTTGATTGTATGACGGAATTTAGTCTGGGATAAAAGTAACGAGCGACAGGATAAAAAGCATGAAGCAGTGTATGGAATGCTACTGAAAACTCTTTGCACTCGCGAATACGCAGTGTTCCTTGGATTCCGCACAGAACTGACGCCATTATTAAACATCATGAACTGAGAACGCTGTTGATACAAACTCCAATGTTGTTTGGTTGCAGTACGAAAAACCCGAGCCAATAAAACCCAGCTGGAACTGTGAGATCGTATTATACGTTTCATGACTGTTTAACTCTTCGTTGTCCTCCCCGACTAACAAATTTCAAATTCAGAAAAAAATGCTACTGTCTTGCTGGTTTGTATTGTGAACAGCAAGCAGTTAAAACCGAGTTTGACTGGAATTCGGGTGTAAGGACTTTTCATGTACAGCGTGTCCACAAAATTCGGGATCACCTCAATTGTTTCAGCTGAATTCCAGTTCATACTACTGATACTACTCTCGCTGAACATTGGTGTGTGTTGTACACTTTTGGCTACTGAGGGTGGTATCAATTGTATAAACTGGAATTCCATCGTATATCATGACTTCGACCGAATCGAGGTGATCCCGAATTGCTTGGACAAACAGTACACATAATCAACCGTGTGACGGTTAGCGTATAACCTGTGGCGAAATGCAAGTGCGTAAACTCAGTTCGTCTGCTGCTGTATCATCATTCAATAACCGTAAACCAAACTCATCGCGTCGCACATTTCGCGAAGTCACCGGATATTTTGGGTTTCAGTTTCAGTGAGACCGTTTACCATACGTAACTATTAAAATGAACTCCCGACCAATTATTTTAAGGACAGAAGCTTAGCCAAAGGGAAAACAGGTAATGCCAAAATGAACATGGCAGCAGCAACAGGTTTACAGGATCAACGGAGTCAGCTGACGTCTCATTTTTGGAAGGTTACGAGACGATACATCGCACTCGCCAATGGAAATCGGACTGCATCAATCTCTGAAAGGACCTTGCTGAAAAGCACCCAGGACGGATAGTCGCGATCAGAGACATACCTGAAGCCGGATTGTGCTCTCCAAGGAGCCAGCCGCAGTAAAGTTGATTGAAATACTCTGAACTTTCCGAAATTCCTATAAATTTCTAATACTTGCAGACGTCTAGTGGTTCGTCTTGACAAGCAACCTCAACGTGGTGATCCGCTGAGATAAAAATTTTACAACAGCTGCGTTACAGCCTCCTTCATTATTGCGGGACACAATTTGTGACAAATATAGCTTCTATATGATGAGCTAAATGAAAGAAGTGGAGCGCAAACCCCCAAGGGATTGCAATTTTATTGAGACGGAATGATATCCTTGACTCTGAGCTGATGTAGTAAATCACGTAAAGCTCTTAAATGGGAAAAGTGCGATCAGTCCCAGTTTTCGGTTACCGTCCTTTTTGCAGTAGGAAAAGAGAGGACAGTGACCAGATAGACAAAGATGAGGTTTTGCTTACAGAACTGGATGTTCCGTGGTACTCCACAGATAGTGTTACCACTATCACTCCACCGGTTTTGTCGTTTATGATATGAGCTACGTATGCCTCCGTATTGACTACCTTACTGTGCTCTGGTCGGTGAGCCCGGGTTTCGCTGGATAAAGCAACGTGGAGCCCAAGATATGAGGTGGCTGGGGTCGGTCAAAATGTTCACATTTATATTTGCCTCATACCTGCGTGGCTGTGAATCTTGAGATTCACGGCAAGCTTTGTTGAAAACCTCGGCGGATATGACTTAAGTTCGTAGTCAGTGGCGGTTATGTTGTGAAAAGTTGTGTAACTGCTCCCGAAAGACTTCATTTCCGTGCTCTTTAAATCTGCTACCTATTTGGTTTTGCATGGCACCACGCTACTACTATGTCGTGGGTTATCCGTGAATGAATAATGTATACAAAATTCACTTTTGGAAAATCACCGAATAGAATCAGTGCGTTGTAGTGTGACACTAAAAATCGTTCACATGAATCACATGCATTAGAGAGAAACGAAAGATGTCTTCTGTCAACAGCTAACAAAATTTACCAAGCGCGACGAACAGTGTTGAGTAAAACAAACAAACACGGTTAAAAAGCAAGCAGCAGTGGAGTGGCATAGGTGAAAACATTTTCCGTGAGATGACTAATATTATCAATAATGGGCACCCTCAAAATTAAACAAATCACTCCAGTAAGGATTGGCACGGGGGAATTTGATAGGAGTCATACTTACTTCATCATCAAATACAAAGCCGGCAATACCCAGCGCGATTTCTATTGCGAAGATGATGAGTAACAGGACGAAGTAAAATCCGAGTAAACAGCGACTATAGTGGTACGAACCACAGCAGCCAAGTGTGCCTAAAACAACGCTTAGTGCGCCAATAATCGCGATGAAAATCAAGGTGTAGGCCAATACGTTGTGTTGTCCCGTGCCCTGCAGTCCAAAGGTCGAGAAGTAGAAGTAGAGACCGAGTGCTAAAACCACCAGACCCGCAACCTGAGAAGGAAAAGTAATATGAACGAAGGACCACTGTTACACGATACAGAGCATTGGTAATAATAATAATAATAATAATAATAATAATAATAATAATAAATTAAATAAGTAAATGATTCCCCAGTGGTTGAGTTTGTATACGCTAGTTAGTTGTCGTTGTCACGATTACCATAACATTAAGTTAGTCACAGCCAACTAACCGATTCGATCTAAGCTGCACACGGTCTCTGGCGTAGTACCATTGATAAACTACGATCATTAGACGAGTCCAATACATCTGTTTTTACACCCACCAACAATCTTTCATCAAAAGCAGTATCAACAAATCGGTACTGACGTGAATGTTCCCCCAAACTCCTTGCGACCGTACCTTTTTGGCTATAGGGTTAACTCCTCCACTGTTTTTATTACATTCTTGCGCATGAATGTAGTGGAAAAGGCATATACCCCATAGCCACGAAGTCCCCCGGAATTATTTGGGATAACTGGCAACCAAACCCTGAAACTTGGAGTGGAGAAGCAGATAAGGTCCGAATAGGTCAGGTGTGGTAACGATCTGGATGACAGTGGATATATATATATATATATATATATATATATATATATATATATATATTGATAGTAAGTAGTATGTTAACGTGTGGACAAAATTTCCCCGGAAGCACACGACCGGTTTCGCGGTTGTTGCCGCTCATCAGGTATGCGTACCCGGTACTCCTCTGCCCACTCGTCTTCATACTTGTACACTCCGATGTTATGTGTTCACTAGAATCTAATTTGAATCGTCTGGAGTGTGAATGGATACTCTTCATTGAAGAGCCCACAAATGAATCACAACTGTGATTTCTCATAGTTATTCGTGTCTGGGTCACTGCTAACCCAACGAACAACGAGGCTGCATGTGCAAGCGCTCATATTGATAGTAAGTAGTATGTTAACGTGTGGACTAAATTTCCCCGGAAGCACCGGGTACGCATACCTGATGAGCGGCAACAACCGCGAAACCGGTCGTGTGCTTCCGAAGAAATTTTGTCCACACGTTAACATACTACTTACTATCAATATGAGCGCTTGCACATGCAGCCTCGTTGTTCGTTGGGTTAGCAGTGACCCAGACACGAATAACTATGAGAAATCACAGTTGTGATTCATTTGTGGGCTCTTCAATGAAGAGTATCCATTCACACTCCAGACGATTCAAATTAGATTCTAGTGAATATATATATATATATATATATATATATATATATATATATATATATATATATATATATATATGCGTTTAAAGGATGGCTGAGGAGTGGCGCCTTTGAGTTGATAGATTGCCGTGCACCTTCAGGCATCCCCCATCTTGGTTTCCATCGGTTATCCAATTCTCAACTGTGGCTCCACGAAGTTGAAGAATACATCGGCGGCGACACCCCGGCAAACCGCTCGACAGGTGAGCTAAACCAAGTCAGAGGGTAGTCGAGACCTAAAAACCTCGGCGAGACAGTGCTCAGCATGCGAAGACAATTGCTCCTAAATGGGCGGACGATCTCTACTGATTGACCTGACGGCCAAGGAGGAAAAGCGTTCAACCAACAGGGTCGCATGGACCCCTGGGTGGTCATGGTTGCTTCCATCGAATGACGAACGACCCTTTAAAGAGCCACCGGGACCCATACACCAGGATCACATTACATGCGCTTGGCGTCTTGGATTGGCAGACCACCACCATCCAAATCGCATACGAACTACTCGATCAGTCACCGGCTCTCAACAAACGAACTTCTTGCTGCACGACACGTAGAACTTGATTGAGCACGGGCTAGAGGTGCAACCTCGAAGAAAAGCCGAATGACGATGGAAACGCCACTTTGTAAAGTATTCCAAGACTATTCATGGACTTTGTCATTACAATGCATAGTGGTCATGCTTTTTTATTACACACGAAATGAATTATGGTAAAAGGGTAAACCCCATAGTGCGAAAACATCCTGTAAGCGGTGTCCGTGGGGAACATTCACGTCGAAACCATTGTTGATTCCGCTTTTGAAAAGAAAAGAGTTGTGTGTGCAAGAGAGACAGAGAAAGGAAGGGTATCCCATAACTTAACTTCCCTTGGGGGGAAGAGAACACTGAAAGGTCGGGGTCCGAGATCGAGCGACAGACACCTGATAAGAGTGACCAGCTCCCTGTGCTCGAGATTGACGTTGAAAAATAGTGGGAATAAAAACACCCGAGGCAAGCTCAAAGGAACAAAACCCGAAATAATAGCGATAGAACAGGGGAAACGAAGCAACTGCCGGCCGTTGGGCAAGCGACTGCAAATCGGATATTGAAAATGGGTCATCATCATCATCATCGTACAGCGTTAAACAGTAGGGCAAGCCCCACTGACTACTGCCTTTCTCACCATCTTGCACGTTGAATTACAAAGTATGAATATACAAGATGGACAGGGAGTGGACCTACCGGGGTGGGAAAAAGAAAGAATGCCCTAATAGCCAACACACGGAATACACAGTCTAACTGTACAAACGCACATCGATCAATCATTCTGATTCAACAGAAAGTGACAACACAATCGCCACTGTTCGCGGTTCGCTGCCATATCCTTCAGTGTCTCCAGCCAACTGGTAAACGGATCTTTTGGACCCCAATCACGAAGACGTGAAGCACTTACTTTACCTAAGTTCGCTGTACACTTTCTCATTCCCCGCTGCCACGTCATCTGTTGATCTCCACGTGGTTTCTTCCACTTCCTAGGAGGAACGGAGAATAGGACACGGTACGGTAGACGTGTGTTTGCCATACATAACACTTGCCCCAACCCAATAGTCGATTTCTGGCCTCAGCATTGCTCACTCGGTCATTCCACCCAATCCTAGCGATTCTACGCAAGCATTAGTGGTCAAAAACCTCAAGACGACAAATATCTTCAGCACGCAGACTCCAAGTCTCGCAACCATACAACAAAACTGAACGCACTGCAGCACAGTATACATGACCTTACAACTTCAGTAAAACATCAGGTCGGCGCCACAAGTGCTTCAGTCCAGCGTATGCCACTCGAGCCTTGGACATCCGCGTACTCACCTCTACTACTGTGCTCCTATCCGTCGTCACGCTGATGCCGAGGTAGGTGAAGTGGTCGACAACTGCCAAGACCTCCCCCACCGAGCATCAAGCTCGGAATCGTTGACGTCAAGTCTTGTAACATCACTTTACACTTTGAAGGTGCAAAGCTCTTGAGAGTCTATCTAGTGCACGTTGAGCATGTTCCGTGGGTTCGAACAAGCAGACAACGTCGTCCGCGTAATCTAAATCACACAGCTTTCCACTATTTCCTAGTTTGACACCTACATCCCGAAGATTTTGCAACGCACTCTCCAATATCTCGTCCATGACGAAGTTGAACAGGAATGGAGACATGGGACATTACTGTCGAACCGACCGGATAGTTCACCGTAAACCCTAACGCGGCCAGAAGTATGAGAATACATTGATCTCAACAGGTTCACGAACTTCTGGGGCATACCTTTTCGATGAAGAGCACTGTTCGATCAACTGAATCCAAGGCGCCTTTCAAGTCTAGGAAAACCATTGTTGTCGGTAGGCAGTCCGTGTGACGCATTTCAAGTAGTCGGCGAAGAGTAAAAATCTGGTCGATGCATCCTCGGCCTGGGCGGAATCCGGCCTGTTGTTCGTTGGTGTTCCTCTCGCAAGCGGGTGCGACAGAATCGAGGATAATACTTTGGTGACTATCGGGATTAAGCTAATCCCACGATGGTTACTACAGTCATTGCGTATTCCCTTCTTGAAGATGGGAACAATCAATGACTCACTCCATATTAACGGAATACGCTCCTCGTTCCAGATGTCACGGAACAAGACGGTTAGCAATTTTATCAATGCATCTCCAAGTTTGAAAAGAACTGAGAGAAGTTCATCGGGACCTGCCGCTTTCCCCCGCCTTAATAATCGAATGCATGACTCTACTTCTACTTCCGATGGGGGCTCAAGTGATACCACCCAAGGAGTCGCAGTTGTTGACACGGGAGTAACTACACTAGCGTGCGGCCAGCTAAACTGTTCTTTGAAGTACTCGGCCCAACGGTCGAGCCTTTGCTGTTCGCTGTGGATGGGTTCTCCATTTCTATCCCAAATAGTTTCGCTGACCTGGATGCGCCGTCCACCGGTGTCACGAAAAAGTTTGAACAGTCTTTGACTGTTACCTGAAGCAGCTGCTATTCCCATTTCTTCAACTACCTTGACCCACCAATTTTTGCGATCATTCTTAAGGCTTTTCGTAACTTGTCTTTGCAGCTTTCTCCGCATCTTATTCATCTCCTTACGGTTCGAGAGCTGATGCTTTTGCTCCATTATACTCAACGACTCTTGTGAGATCCAGTGTCTTTGATGGACAACGGATCTAGGACCACAGGCAAAACCTGCTGCAATGTGCATCGCCTGTTTGATTTGAGCCCAATGCTCATCTATATTACTGTTCGTCATAGATCCTAGCTCATGTGCTAACTTCTGCTCGTAACGGGTGCAAACTTCTGGATCACACAAACGTTTCACGGCTAATCGGGTTTGCGGTTTGCAACGATGACCATGGAGTTGGAGAGATAATCGCATTAAAACTAAGGCATGGTCCGACTCTACGTACGTGGACCAGTAAGATCCACAGTTCTGAACAGAACTGCGCCACCGGTAACTTACTGCGATATGATCAATTTGACTCAAAGTACCTGTAGAGTCAGGGCACCATGTCGCTGTGCGACGCGAGCTGTGTCGGAAATTTGTGCTAGACAAGAACAATCGATTGTCTGCACAAAACTGGAGAAGCCTATCCCTGTTATCTGTACGCTCAGCAGGTAAAGCACAACGCCCATCTAAACAGGCTTCTGACACACTAAGTTTGCCAACTTGTGCATTGAAGTCACCAGCTAGCACTACAATGTCAGAACCTTTACTGCTACGAACGAGGATGGCGAGGGCATCATAGAACTCATCTTTCTGCAAGTCTGAGCTGCAGTCCGTTGGGGCGTACGCCGAGATCACGAACAAATTGCGCTTAACACAACTATCCTTTCGAACGCCGACTGACCCCTGGAGTCTCACAGCACATAAACGACTGTTAATTGGGATTCAGTCTAAAATGGCAGCCTCAGCCTTGTCAGTCAAAACTATCCCTACACCACATTGACCCACAGCTCGAGCTACATCGTCTCTTGAAGTGCGCAGAAAATACCTCGATGAGATACCAGGAACAGTTAGTTGAATCACACTGCTCGAATCCTGGATACGCGTTTCACTTAAGCAGCAGACATCAGTCTTCAGAAAATTTGTTGTGAGCGCTAGGCACGCCTGCTGACCGACCTGCATGAGTGAACGCACGTTGAAGGAGTCGAGATTCAGAGGCTGACGAGGCTAGAGAAAATGTGAGTTACCAGACAGAGGATTATTCCCGATACTATTTGACAGTGAATCGTTGCGAGTATCGACCGTGTTATCAGTGGGAGCATTGTGGGTAGATAGATGGGGTAAAAAGAGATGGTTGGGGACAGAAGACAAAGGCTGAATGAAAGAGGGAACTCTGAGCAGTAGCCCACTTATCACTACTCACCCCACTCGATGCAATGGGCAGCGCGGTCCTGATTAGCCTGCGCGACGACCGATGCAGTATGGAATTTTTTGTATTCGTGTAGTTCATGGGAGATGTTGGACCGGTACTACTAGGGTGTTCAGCCACAAAGCAAGAGAAAGGTTAGGGTCCTCGTCCAAAGCCTTTAGTTCTAGCAAGGGCCTATCCGCAAGGCAGCGGGATGGCTTAGTGGAAGCCCTTTTGCTTGGATCAATTATTTTTCCACTGATTTTGCTGACTGAGTTGCCAGTTCAAATCGACCCCCAACTTGGAGGACCAGGAGAATGGACTTTGTCTGGCCTCTACCCATTGACCTGTCAGGTACGATTGCATCTCCGGCTTGAAAAAGCCATCCTGTGTAGCTCTTTCGGTCATAGAGGCGCACAAGCCATCACGCCACGTCAAGGTGCAGTCTCGTCGTGATGGAGTCTCGCCGTAGCCCCACCTGATTACATAAATCACCACTGGTTGTTTATCAAGAATGTTTCGCATTCTGCTGGTCTGGTAAGTTGCGGCCCGCCTTGTCGTGCCACAAGACCCTGGGTTTCTGCTGAAACTCTGTGCTTTCTGGACGCACGGCAGTCGACTCCGGCTGGGAGCGAGTATAACGCAGCGCGTCTCCAAACGAGACGTGCACTTATTGCGAGTCTCCGTACGAACCGCGAAACCTGGCGGTCGCGACGCGCATCAGAGATGGAACGTGCTGCAGCCATGGGAAATTCCCGCAAGTTGTTCTATCTCGTTCAAGTCACCAGTAGGAAGCCACTAGGTGTGAGTGAAACAGTCTCACGCTGAAGGTTCGCCAATTAGCAATCAGGAGCGGCGTCTTGAACGCTGGGCGAAGCACTTTCAGGCAATTTAACTAGCCCCTTAGTGTCGGCCTCTCTTGTAGCTCTTCCGGCACACGTCGTGGTTTATTTCAATATATACACCTACAGAGACGGAGATCCGAAAGGAAATCCAGATCTTGGAACGTCACAAATCGCCGGGCTCCAGCGGCGTTCCCCCAGCTTTATTTAAAGTTTGTGGGGTGCAGCTTGTTGGAGAATTTCATGTTTTGTTCTCAGAAGTTCGGGATTCTGAGCAGATTCCGTCCTCGTAGGGTAGGGGGGTTGATTGTTGTCCTCATTTTCAAGGGCTCGCGCAGACTGCACTAACCATGAGGGTATCAGCCTTATCCAGACAGCGTCGAAGCTGCTTGCGCCTGTCATACTTCTCAGGTTGTGCCAAACGTGTGAAGAGCAGACTCGCAAGGAGCAGGCTGGGTTTCGTGCAGGTCGTGGATGTATCGATCAAATCTCCACTCCCGACAACTGCTAGAGGACCGTCACACTTTCCAAAGACTGACAGTCATCGTGTTCCTGGACAATCGCGCGGCCCTCGACTTCATCGATAGGAGTGCACTATGGAACTGTTTGCCGATAAATGGAGTGTCTGAGAAACATGTATCAGTCCTCAAAGAGTTGTATCGTCACACAGCTAGGGTAAGGCCCTACGGTCAGCTTTCGCCTCTTTTATCGTCTTCAGTGGAGTTCGACAAGATTGTCCTATATCCCTATTTCTCTTTAATTCTGCCCTAGATGGCGTTCTATGGAATGCCTTATCTGGACTCCCGAACGGTTGAGTTGAACTCCTCTCAGGGAACAGAGCTTTCGACTTGGGATATCCCGATGAAATCGCCCTGATGAGCCATAATGCACAGACAGTGCAATATGCTTTTGACCGCTTGGCAATTGAGGTATCTGCTGTTTAATGATCTGACTGCTTTATTATCCCAACGCTCCTTTCTTACCTTCAAGATTGCATACCTCAGTTGTTTGTTGAATAAAGCCTATTTTTGGGTCTTTGACTCTTCTCATTCGGAACGTTGTGATGTGATTCTAGTTCACTACAATCTATTCAACACACAAATGGATCGAATTCTGCGTCCCGAACGCTTCGATGGTGATCCAAATTCTTCAACTGTTTCTAAACAATGGATTCATCGGGCGGATACGTTTACTTACTTTCTGGACAGTATAGAATCATTCAATCCCAATAAACTCAGAACCCTCGCCAATTATTCCTCCCAATGTGTATGATTACATCAAGGGTTGCGCAACTTACGAAGTCACCACAGAAACTCTCGCGAGCCTGAATATTAAGCCAAAGAATGAGATTGTTGCTCGTCATATACTGGCCACATGTCGACAACAAACAGGCGAAAATCTAGATCAATTCTTGCAAAAGCTGAAATCGCTGGCTAAAGACTACAACTTTATACCGGTAAAGGCAGACAGAATCAAGATGCCACCAGAGATACTTTCACCACTGGACTCCAGTCTCAGGTAATACGACAACGGCTCTTAGAAAACCTTTCATTCGGTCTGCAAACGGCATTCGAACAAGCACGATCTCTTGAGATGGCCTAATGTCAGTCACTATCGTACAAAGTAGAAGGTGCCTATACGGCTTCCACAACTAATCCACCGGAGTTGGGACAAAGAGCCCATAGACCAACTACTCCAGCTGAAAATATTGTTACCTTTGCATCCACCAATGTTAACGCTAGCAATTGTTTCTTTTGTGGATTTGGGAGACACACACGATCGCTGTGTCCTGCCCGCGAAGCGATTTGCAAGGGATGTGGTAAGAAGGGTCATTACCAGAAGGTGCGTCGTTCCTCTAAGAACACCGCATCTTTGGTCCAGAATTACCTGTCGTCAGTATCTCTCGCTGCGGCACCAAACAGTCTCTCTTACGCCGTAGCCGATATTCTTATCAACAACATTCCGCTGAATGCCCTGATCGATACGGGAAGCTCTGAAAGTTATATCGTTGCGTTTGTTGTCAAACAATTCAGTTGATAGGTGATACAATCTGGTAACAAACTCTCTATGGCTAGTACACATCTAACGAGTTTCACAAATGGCCATTGTTTCGTTACATTACAATATAGAAAGCGCCAGCACACAAACATCAAACTATTCTTACTCACAAATCTCTGCTCCGATGTTCTTCTAGGACACGATTTTTTCTAGATGCACCAGTCAGTTAAGATCCCATTCTCCGGAAAGAAACCTCCATTCTCTCTATGTGGTTTACTAGCCGCCGATGTGGATTCCCCATCTCTATTCAGCCAAAATGCCTCCAACTTTAAACCAATCATAACCAAATCACGCCGTTACTCGGTCGCCGACGATAAATACAATCGAACTGAAATAAATAAGCTTCGGGACGATGGCATCGTTGAGCCATCTGTATCCCGTCGGCAAGCACAAGTTTTAGTGACCACGAATGAAAACCACAAAGGGCGAATGGTTATTGGTTACAGCCATACGATCAACTGATGCTTATACCTTGCCGCGAACAGATGGGATCATTGACAATATCTCTCACTACTCGATATATAGCACATTGGATCTACAAAATACACATCTTCAGATACCAATCAAAGAAAGCGAGAAGTTCACCGCGTTTGAAGCTTGTAATAACCTTTACCAATCCTGCCGCATACCCTTTGGTGTCACAAACGGTGTACATGTTTCCAGCGGGTTACTGACAAGACAGTTCGTGACGAGGACCTAAAAGGGACATATGCATACCTTGATAACAAAACCACAAGCAGAATCACGGAGAACGAACATGACTTTAACTTAAGGAGATTGTACGAGACTCTTCGCAAACATAACCTAACTTTCAATGGGAGTAAAAGCACTATTCGTTCTCGAGTGATACGGTTATTGGACTTTGAAGTTACAGACAAAACTGTTTGACCTGATCCTGACAGACTTAAGCCTGCCGTGAATTGGCTCTCTACTGTCTGTGTTGTTCGTTTTCCGTAAATTCTAATTGTAACTGCACTTTATGTTTAGCTATATCTACAACTGACAAGTTGATTAAAGCCTTGCTTCCAGGCGAACCTCTTATTATGTGACTAGTGTTGAATGCACCTTGTTGATTCATTACAACTTAGTCAACTTGTCAAACGGAGCGAGTGTTTCGACCAGAACGATTCGATGCTGATCCTTATCTACCTGATGCCACCGACCTCTGGATTCATTAGAAGAAAACTTTGGATAATTATGTGGTTAACATAAAAGACCTAAATGTGGATAAACTTGCCACCCTAACTAATCTGGTTCCGCCGTCTGTCTACAAGCACATCGCCGATTGTACAAGTTTTGATTCTGCTATCGAAACGTCGACTAATCTGTATGTCAAACCTAAGAATGAGATTTTCACCCGACACGTTCTCTTGACTGCCCGTCAAGAAAGCGGTCAGACTCTCAATCACTTCAACTTTTGAAAGCTCTCGTCGTGGATTGTAACATCAAGGCAGTTACTGCTGAAGTAAATCGTAATGAGTTTATTCGTGATTCCTTCATTCGTGGTTTGCTATTCAATGAAATTCGACAAAGAATACTGGAAAATAAACCACTCGACCTTAAAACAACGTTTGTTCTCACCAGACAAATGGATTTAGCTCACACGCAATTTTCATCGTACAATCGTGATACCTCTATGTGGTTTACATCACAAAAAACACGACCTCCTGAATTGTTTGCACCCCAAACAATGACTTCGGAAAATGTGATCTCAGCTGCGGGCAATTCCTCTTGCTATTTCTACGGTTACGCTAGTCATCCACGAACTCGTTGCCCCGCAAGAGGAGCTATATGTAATACTTGTGGAAAGAGAGGACACTTTCAGCGTGTCCATCGTGCACATCGCTCAAGGCGAAATAACGATTGCGTCGCCTCTGCCACAAACTCACTGCTGTCTGGCACTACTGCTGCTGCAGCATTCGCTTGTCTATCCGACATATATATATATATATATATATATATATATATATATATATATATTCACCGATAATCCGGTACAATGTACAGAGGCGCGGTGCCATGCAAAAACGAGTAATCATATTTGTGGAGATTCCATGTAAGTATGTGGGCTGGATACTACCCGGTTGCCCAGACCGAAGTAATGGGTTGACTTAGGGGGCCCCACCCCAAGCCTTTGACCAGAATGCCTAACCTAAAAGGCAGCAGGACGATATGGGGGTATCGTAGCCCTATGGGGGCCGGTGATTGATTGTTCAGTTCATACGCCCTTCGGATGAGGCCAAACATCTTGGATGCCCAGTACATCCCTCCACCACAGATGCCAGTGAGCAGTGTGGTGCGCTTCATACGCCAACTGTAGTTGGTTTGGAATCAGGGTTTAGCCATCTCCCCTAGACTGACTATTAGCCAGTCAACCCGGTGCTATCATCAGTACACTCGCAAACGGCGTTTCTGTGCGTGCACTCACCTACACGAGAAGCTCCGAGAGCTACATTTCTCAAACAATCGTAGAAAAACATAACTGGCCCATAGTAAATTCACACAATCGTGTTACAATGGCTTCTATATACTTATCTAGTACAACACACAGACTCTGTATTGTTTCCTAAATACAAAAATACCCTTCACGACCATGTTAAGCTATCTGTTCTACCCGACCTCTGTACCGACGTGCTTTTGGGTCATGACTTCTTGAAACAACACCAGCGCGCTGAAATTCCCTTCCCAGGTACACTGCCCACTTTTTCTGTCTGTGGCTTACTCGCCCCTCGTGTTGAACCCCAGTCCCTCGGCCAGCACCTTTCTCCAGACTGTAGATCAATCGCCACTAAGTCCCGCCTCCACACACCTCAAGACGAGTCATTCATCCAATCAGAAATACGGACGCTTCTTGAATCCGGTATAATTGAACCGTCCAAATCTCCATAGAGGGCACAAGCTCTGGTGGCCTTCAATGGACGACACAAGCGAAGAACGGTTGTCGATTATAGTCAGACTAACAACCGATTCACTTACCTTAATGCCTACCCATTTCCTCGCATCAATGACATGATTAGAAAATTGCCAGTTACTCCGTATTCAGCACCCTCGATCTAAAAAGTGCCTACCATCAAATACTAATAAAAGTTGAAGAACGCAAGTACACAGCTTTCGAGGCTTGCAATCGACTCTATCAGTTCTGTCGGATTCCCTTCGGTGTAACTAACGGTGTTGCCTGCTTCCGGCTGACGACAGACACAAAGACTGTAGCCCTTGCTAACGCTTCCACCTCCGAATACTCTTAAAACCCAGGGGCGTATTGTTGACATGTTGGCATATTACTCGCGTTGGATCTCACATTTCTCGGACAAAATTCATCCTTCGGTAACAAACCGCATTTTTCCGCTTCCCCCAGACGTCCTAAATGCTTTCACAAGTCTTATGCAAGAACTTGCGAATGCTGCGGTTGTCTCCATAGACCCGGCAATACCATTCCATTGGTTTTCGAAACCGACGCCCCTGATATTGCGATTGCAGCTACACTCAACCAAAACGGTAGACCAGTGACATTTTCCTCTTGAACTTTATCTCCATCTGAGCAGCGCCACTTCACCGTTGAAAAGGATGCATGCGCGACCGTTGAGGCATTAAAAAAATTGGCGCCATTTCTTCATCGGACATCACTTCAAACGGGTCACAGATCAACGGTCGGTTGCCTTCATGTTTGACAATCGCTCGAGAAGCAAGATTAAAAATGAGAAGACTCAACAGTGGCGTGTAGAACTCTCTGTCTTTCAGTACGACGCTGTTTAACGTCCGGGACGTGATAACCTTGTATCAGACACGCTCTCCGGGTCTGTGTGCCTCAGCCTTCAACCGTACTGACTTGTACAAGCTTCATGCATCCTTGTGCCACCCGGGAGTGACACGTATGATCCATTTTGTGCGCGCCCGAAATCTCCCGTTCTCGGTCCAGAAAGTAAAAGATATGATATCCTCTTGTCGAATTTGCGCAGAATTGAAGGCAAGGTTTTTTAATCCACCGTACGTACCTCTGATTAAAGCCACTCAACCCTTTGAAAGACTCAGTATAGACTTTAAAGGACCATTACCATCATCCACACATAACAAATTCCTTCTTACAATCGTTGACGAGTTTTCCCGTTTTCCTTTTGCTTATCCTTGTCAGGACGTTTCTACACCCACTGTTATTTGGTGTCTCACCGACCTGTTTGCTACTTTTGGTATACTCGCGTGCCTCCATTCTGACCGCGGATCTTCATTCATGTCTACCGAACTCCGTAACTCCCTTCGCGAGAAAGGCATTGTCACCAGCCACACTACCGCTTACAATCCACAACCTAACGGACAGGTTGAACGTCTAAACGGCACGCCTTGGAAGGCCATTACTCTCGCTCTTAAGTCGTGAGGACTCGAGACTCTACACTGGGAAACTGTTCTTTAAGATGAGTTACACTCTATACGTTCTCTTCTTTGCACAGCAATCAATGCAACACCGCACGAACGCTTATTCGTTTACAACCTCCGAGCTTCTGCTGGGACATTCCTCCCTAGTTGGCTTCTGAATACTAACCGGGTGTTACTGAAGAAGCATAACCGATATTCCAAATACGATCCCTTAGTAGAGGAAGTGGAACTGCTCGGATGCAATCCGAATCACGCCAGAATACGTCTTCCAAGTGGTTGCGAGGATTCAGTCTCGTTACACCAGTTAGCTCCCGCTGCTCACGATGACGATACGACAATCCTTGAACCAGACACCAAGTCAGAAACTCTATCGATGTCATCACTCAACCCGAATACTTCCAAAGACGATGCTCCCGCAGAACCTAAATTAGCAGAAAGCCTCCTCCGGCAGCAACAGAGTTCGGCCCTATTGCCTGCAAAATCGCGAAGCGTAAATCTTCTACTTATAGGCATACATTAACAGATGCAAACTGGTTTTTCACTCCATCTCCCATCGCCTGTAGGAACAATCCCATATACCCGGGAAGAATGCCGTGAATTGGTTCTCTACTATTTGTGTTGTTGTTCGCTTTCCGCATATTCGAATTGTGACTGCACTTTATTTTCAGCTACATGTACAATTGACAAGTTGATTACAGGCTTACTTCCAGGTGAACTTCTCCTGTGATTGATGTTGAACGCACGTTGTTGATTCACTACACAGCCATTACGTAACCAACCAGTATCTACCGACCTTAAGTCCCAGCAGCGTACTGTGGGATTGTTTGCTTACTACTATTCGTGGATCTCGTATTTCTCAGGCAAAATCCGCCCGCTTGTGGACAATCGCCGTTACCTCCCCCTCCAGCCGTCTGTGACTCGTTAAAAGAAATGAAGAGAGAAATCGAGGTCCGCTATCGTAACTATTGGTGAATTCATTTCTCTTGTTGTGGAGACGGATGCTTCTGACACTGCAATCGCTGCTACTCTGGCACAGAATGGACGACCAGTTGCCCTCTTTTCTAGCATTTTATCACCTTGTGAGCGACACTACTTAGCAATTGAGAAAGAATCCTATGCCATTGTTAAATCAGAGAAAATGGCGTCACTATCCTACTGGGTCTAGATTTACTGTTATCACAGACGAGAGGTCAGTGTCCTTCATGTTCAATCCTAATCATACAAGTAAAATAAAAAACTACAAAATCCAGCGATGGCGTGTCGAACTTTCCTGCTACAGTTTCGACGTCATATGCAGAAAAGGGAAAGACAACGTAGCCACCGACGCTCTATCGCGCGTCCGTTCTACATCACATGCACAGGCATCAAATCTTCAGAAGCTACACGATTCCTTGTGCCACTCGGGTGTTACCAGGATGCTGCATTTCATCCGTTCCAGAAATCTACCATTTACTGTAGATGAGGTGAAATCTATGACATCTCGCTGTAATGTCTGCTCTGAATTGAAGCCCGGATTTCTCAGACCATGCGGTATTCTTACCAAGGCTATTCACCCGCTTGAAGCGTTCAATGTCGACTTCAAGCGACCTTTACCTTTTTCATCACAGAGGGAGTATTTGTTAACTATTTTCGATGAGTACTCCCGATTTCCGTTTGCCTTTGCTTGCTAGGACATGTCTGCATCCACCGTGGTCGATTGTTTCTGTCAGCTATTCGCATTGTTCGGCATACCACTCTACACTCACTCTGATCGCGGCGCTTCGTTCATGTCTGCAGAACTTCGAGTATTCCTTACCGAGAAAGGGATCGCAACCAGCATAACTACAACATACAATCCACGAGGAAATGGACAAGCTGAAAGAATGAAGGTAACAATATGGAAAGCCATAAATCTTCCGTTAAAATCAAAGGGTCTTGCTGTACCCAGTGGGAGTTTGTGCTCCTGGATGCTCTACATTATTCGGTCATTGTTGTGCACCGCAACTAACACCACGCCTCACGAACGGCTTTTCTCTTATAATCGAGATATCGTTACCAACTTGGCCCACTACACCGGGACCCGTACTCTTGCATCGGAATGCGAGATCATCGAAGTATGACCCTCTGGTGGATGAAGTGGAACTGATCGATTGCAACCCACAATATGCACATGTTCGTTTCCAGGACGGAAGAGAGGAAACTGTTTCACTGCACAGTTTAGCACCTCCTGGTCAACGTTAATCGGTACTTCCCGAAAACAGTTTACTTAAAGACACCTACGAACCAATCTGCACTGATAACATTGTGACTGATTCATCACCACAATCATCTCAGGAAGAGTGACCCTGCTCATACTGAGAATACACACACCCCAGATCCAACATCTCTCCTTCAACAACAGCAAAGAACATGCCCATACGGCTTACGCAATCAAGAACCATAACTGTCTTCGAACTGTTGCGGTTCACAGTTAAACAGCTGGAGAAGATGTATAATTATCTGATTGTTTTACTATCCTAACGCTCCTTTTTTACCTTCTAGATTGCATACCTCAGTCGTTTGTTGAATAAAACCTATTTTTGAGTCTTTGACCCTTCTCACTCGAAACGTCGTGACGTGGTTCTAGTTCACTGCAGTATCCAGATATGGAATGCGCTTTGAGCCTTCCAAATGCCAAGTGCTTTTGCAAGATTGACAGAGGCCTGTGCCTGCACTGACCCTTTGTGGTGATCAGCTAGAGTTGGTCGCCAACTTCAAGTATCCTGGGAGCTTGATAACAGCTAGAGGTGTGTTGAAGGAGAGAGTGATTCACGCATAGCGATAGCTAGAGCAGCTTTCGCAAACCTGCAACACCTGTGGCACCGCCGTGACATCCGACTCTCTCTTAAGAGACGGATGGACGTCACCGCGGTTCGTGGTGTTTTACGGTTGTGAGAACTGGCCCCTTCGCGCTGAGGATGCTCGGCGTCTTTCCGTGTTCGACAACTGATATCTCCGAAGCACTGTTCGCATCTAGTGGGAATATCGAGTGAGTAATGACGAGGTGCGCCGTCGTGCGTTAGGCACGGATAGCTGCCCTCTTAATAAAGTGATCGCCCTACACCGCCTTCGGTGGCTCGACCATGTTTTACGAACGCCTGCCCATCGTCTACCTTTCCATGCTCTATTCGAACGTGCTGGGGAAGGCTGGGAGAAGTGACTTGGCGGTCAGGCCGAGACTTGGCACAGAGGTATAAAAAAGCTAGCCCCACCACTGGCTTCGGTTGGAGCTTCCCATCTCTCTGGTTAGGGCCCAAGGCACGAGGATTGTCGCTGCGAAGAGTCGTTGAGAGATATGGCTGAGAATAGAAGTCTGTAGCGCGAATGCTGTGCGGTCTCTGTCGAACTCTTGTGTCCCGTGATCACAAAATGTCATTCCGACAAATAAAATGATTAAAAAAAACTTCAAAAAGTGTACGGTCAAAATGCACAGAAATCAGCTTTTTTTTCCCTCTAGTTAACTGCCTGTTTTACTGTACTGTACACCCCTTCCACTATTTTACAACTGTTGTTGCTGCATTTGTACCTTACTATATCTCAAGCCGGAGAATTACAGACCGGTCAGCCTGACATGTGTCGTGTAAGTGCTTGGAACGTATAATCAGAAAGCAATTTTGCTTGCATCTGGTTATTACCAAACTACTAACGCCTGCATAACATGGGTTTGTTAGAAAATATATGGCGTTTGACAAACCCATTGATCTTCCTGAACGAGACCACATGACGAATGAATGAAGGCACGGCAGTGAAGGTTTGTTACTTGGATTTCAGTGAGGCTTTCGACTCTGTAAGTTATCACCTGAAGGATTACAGATTACAGACTTTTAGGATGCTTGGGAGAGCAGGGAATTGGATAGCAAACTTTCTTGGGAATCATAGTTTCTGCGTCGAAGTTGGCGGTTATACATCGAGGTCGCAGCGGATTACAGGTGGTGGAAAGTCAGTGGACTTCACTTAGGACATCGATCCAACAATCCGTTTTAGATGAACTGGGCTTTACGCGACGACGACAAAAAGACTGGATCTCAGGGGCGACCCTCCAGTTATCCGAAAAGGCTAGAGATGCCCGCCTAAATGGTCATCTAGACTTCCGTGATATCCGACGAAAAGCCACCCATTCTGCCAAGAGCGACCGCAACAACTACTGGACCGAAATCACGGAGACCATGGAGATTGCGGCAAACTGCGGGGACTTCTCAAAGCTCTTCCGTCCAATCCGCACTGCATCCGGTAAACGACAGTCGACAGAATCCCTCCTTCGCGATGCTGCTGGGTTGCTCATTTCTGAGCAAGTCAAAAAGATAGGGCGATGATCACACAACAATTCGACCGTCTATTGAAGCGTCCCGCGGCAAGCCCTGTGAACCGAATCCCAGAAATCCAAGGCAAGAACTATGACGTTATTAACAATCCACCAAGCCGATAAAAAATCACCGATGTAACACACCAGCTGAAGAACAGGAAATTCCCTGGAGATGACATCGCACCGGAGATCCCTAAATCATGTCTTTCGACACTACTCGAGCCGTTTCATACCGTTTTGCTCAATCTGGGAAAAAGAACAATTCCCAGCGGACTGGGGGGCTCAGTTATACTTCCTCTTTCAAAGGAAGGAGACAGGACCGTGTGTGCAAACTACCGTGGCATCAGTTCATTCGACATGGCAGCCAAAATATTCTCCGTGCTTTTGTTGAACCGCTCCTCAGTGGTGCGGGACGCGTGCACACGCCCCAATCAAGGAGGCCTCCGCCGTGGCAGAGCGTGCGTGGACCAAAATATTCACCCTCTGCCGAGTATTAGAACATCGGTAAAAGCTTCAACAACCAACTGCAGCTTGTTTTATTGATTTCCAGACTGCCCTCGAGTCAGTTGACAGAGAATCGTTATGGACTACATTGCAAGCGGATGGAATGCCCTAGAAGCTTCTCAGTCTCATGAGGTTGTACTACGCAGATACGCGTGCGAGAATACGCATCTACGGAGAAGAGTCCAGTGAGTTCCCCCTCAACTCTGGTGTTAGACAAGGCCGTCCCTTGTCACCAGTGCTGTTCAATTGCACCATCAACTGGATAGTGCGTCAGGCACTCACTGATTACTCTGGTATTCAGCTGGGTAGCGATAATTTCCCCGCCGATCTAGAATTTTCAGGCAACATCGTCAGCCTTGGAGATAGCCCAACTTCGTTACAGCCGGTTCTCAGTCGCGCAGAATCCTTTGCAAAATCCATGGGACTAGAGACCAATACGTCGAAGACCACGATCCTTTCGACATTCACCACACAGTCCATTCTCCCGACAGACTTGAACGGCGAACAAATCGAGCACATCCCGGCGTTCCAATATCTGGGCTCTACGATTCTCCCGAACGGTTAAGTCAGAGATGAAGTCAGGTTGCGTACTCACAAGGCCAGAATTGCGTCTCCACTGCTTCGCAATGTACTCTGGGCGTGCAACGAAATCGGCCTCCAGATCACAGTCCGCGTCTTCCGGGTCGCTATGCGCCCAATACTAACCTACGGCCGCTAGACGTGCCCATTACATCTCAAGAACATCAGAAAGCTGGTAGTGTTTGACCATTAGTGTCTGTGACGGATACTGAAAATGGCCTCGCAAGAAAAGCTTTCGAAAGAGACAATAAGACAATGGTGCTTTGACATCGAAAAGCTATTAGTGTTCCTCCAACGCAGACGATTGCAGTGGTTTGGACATGTCCTATGACGACCAGGCACAGATATCTCAAAACAGTACCTCTCTCCTGTTCCATGTCCAAGATGGCGCTGTCACCTCGGAAAAGAGCTGAAAACGTGGGTCAGCACCATCAAATCGGACGCTGAGGCATTAGGATTGCAATTTGTCTACGGTGTTCGCAACTGGAAGCAGAAGTGGATTTCTCTGGGCTCAAGTCTCGCATCTGATCTCCGCTCATGGGCAGGTGCCATTTGGGACATGCATGACGCCAGATCATCCTCTTGCAGAGGCCAGCTGCACAGAAAAATTAAAAGCAAGTACAAGCGGTGTGCCACAGGCTCCAGTAGTGCAACCCTTGCTCTGCCTCCTCTACATAAATGACTGGACGAAAGAATTGAGCAACCCGTGTTTCATCTTTGCAGATGATGTGAAGATAGCAGGGAGCGATTTAGTTCAGGGTCTACATGCTACTGACAGATAGGCAGATCGATGTGATTCACCCTGGAATCTCACTAAACGAAAAGCCTTGACTAACAACGTGGACGGAACGACCAGTATTCAGTTTCGAAGAGTGTCGGAGGTAAAAGACCTAGGTATGGTAGTCACGCAGGACTCTAAGCCCTCAAGACAATACCAGAAGGCTGCAAATATGGGCAGAGGAGTATTAACTAGGTTGTGTGATACTGTCACATGCAAAAAACCAGAAGTCTTTGTTCCATTTCACAAGATTCTGGTGCGACCTTCTCTGGAGTACTGTGTAAAGGCTTGGGCCCCTTATTATCATAAAGATACAGAATGCCTGGAAAGGGTCCAGCGACTTGCAACTAGAGTAATCACCGGTCAGAGAGGGGAATCTTACGTCCAGCGTCTAGAAGATTTTAATCTCCTCTTTAGCATGCTTTAAAGCCCTGGGTGACTTGACAGAATCGTTCACGATTGTGAAGGGTCCTTCGGATGTAGACACTGGTAAACTATTCGTTTCTGCTATCGAGCGCGGCACCACGGAACTGTCTTAGGCTACTAATACCACACTCGAGGTTGGACATAAGAGCTCTTTTTCACAAATAGGGTTGTGCGTCTGTGGAAGACTGTAAGAGGCTGCTACTAAATGCAGCAATTTACCAGCTTTTAAGAACGTCTTAGATTCACGCTGGAACAAAGCCTTCCCACAGCCAGCTATTTGAACTATGGGAATGAGGCGATGAGGCCCCGGTATTTTTGTCAATAAACTTATCTGTGGAAGTAATACTGTCTCGCAAATTCTGCCTTTCAGATCAAACGTTCAACGCGCGGTGTTGGAAGCCAAGAGAACTCGACGAAAGTACAACAATCTGCACACGCGACTGGTCTCGACCACATTCGTCCTGTAAAAACTGAACTAAAATGGCACTAAGTCGTTCTTCTATCGCATATTCAATAACCCGGGTTTTTGGCAGGCTTTTCAGTACGGAATCATTTCTGCTGAGCAAAATAAACCCAATGCCGCAAAACCGAACCCTCCTATTGTCTAGCTCGCTGGCGATATTAAGAACAGAAATCAAAACATCCGGGAAACATTCGCCTCCAACCTCGAATCCGTGAACTACTTCAGGAGAAAAAAGTAGTTTGGGCGAAACATAGGGATAGTGATAGCCATCGAAACTTCCTACAGTACAAAGTTGTGGGGGTTAGGTTTGCTGTTATGAAGATAGTTGACAATATAAGAAACTGGCGAAGAATGCCAAAATCAACCCCAAGTAGTATTTCAATTACGTACAACCGAAATCGGCCACAAGGGTATCCGTACGCAACGCAACCCAAAGACGACTAAGAAAAGCACACCGTAACCACCTCTGATAAAGCAAATGCGATCTTGCTCTTCATCCAACAGGTCCACACAGTAGACGGTCGTATACCAGGTCAACCCTCAGACGCTTTAGCCCTCGTGCCGACCATGGAGGATGCCGAAATAGACATTTCGGAAGTAACCCCCACCCTGTGGAGATTGGAGACATCCAAGAGAGCACGGCTAGATGGTATTCACCGGGCCATCTTGAAGCGGCTAGCTGACGTACTTGCGGAGACTCTGACCGCACTATTTGAAGTATCGATGGAAGAGAGTGTTACCCCGGAGGGATGGGTGACGTCCAAAGGGTGCCTAATTCACAACGGCGGAGAGAGGGGGAATTCCTCGAACTACCTACCGGTGAGCCTCAGCTCTATTTTTTACGGCGACGGAAAGAAATTCGAGGGACAGGATAGCAACACACATAACGGTAAACCATCTAGTGGTACCGAGTCAACATGGTTTCGCAAGACGTCGTTTGTCTGACCGACCTGTTGAATTAGCCGGCAGACCAGACAGGGAGGGAAAAGTGAAAATGTTACCTTGACTGCGATAAGGTATTTGGTCCAGTAAACCACCACATCCTATTTACCAAACCAGCGACTTTCGGTTTACACCCCAAATTGCCGCTTGGATCGGGAACTCTATAATAGGCAGGAGCTTTCAGATTACAGTACAGAAGTACATTGCGAGTGAGCTCACTGCACAGCGGCAAACCCTAGGCTTCGGTACTGGGACCCCTACGCTTTCTAATGTTCGTGAACGACCTGGAGCTCAGTGCAAGAAACTCAATAATTTTGGACCCCGCCGTACACGTCCTGTGAACCAAACTAAGCCGAGCTAAGGAACTTCATATTGTTTCTGATGTACATTAAAGATCCACCAGACGGGTTGGAAAACTCGTACTTCTCGTTCGCCGATGACGTCAAGGTGAAAGGAGCATCAGGTGATGCGACTGATCAGCGTGATCTAGACAAGGTATACCAGTGCTCCGTGGCGTGGGATCTTCCCCTCAATCTGATCGAATGTCAACATCTCATAAAAGAGGAAGGACCACGGCCCACCTGATTTATGGATCCACCAGACAATCGGGAGGCACTAGCTCAGACCATAGAAACCCGGGTTCTACAGGCGATGGTATGCACTGACCTTAAGCTAAGTTGCCAGTGTCAGAAAGTAATCCAGATATCGTGTACAGCCCTGCGCCAACTAAGGATGGCGGCCAGTTCTAGGAAACCATTGCTATTGTACAAGGCCTTCGTGAGATTCCATCTAGAAAACGATGTCCAAGCGTGGAGACCATATTTGATGAGGGACACCAAGGCTATCGAGCAGCCACAACGGCGATTCACGCGATGGTTCGCAACACACAAATATTTGTGCTACGAACAGAGCAACTGGGCTTATTTTCTTTAGAAAGAAAAGGAGAGGTGAACCCATAATGGCTTTCAGAATACTGAGGTGGCTTACGGAAGCACAAGGTCACAGAGGAGCCCTATTTGAGCTGCGAGGGAATAGTTGCCTAAGAGGACATGCACTGACAATCAAGAAAGAGAGAACTTTGACTCGAATCAGAAGTCAGTCTTTTGCAGTTAGGGTCGCTAACGACTGGAATATGTTGCCAGATGTGATAAGCGCGAGATTAGTTAGGGTGTGGATGACTGTATTTGGAGGAATATGACTGGGAGCCTGCACCGCCGTTTTTGCTAGACAGCTGACTAGATCCTTTCACTTCACTACTAGTGGAAACCTTATCTAGTACCAACTATTTCTTACTATACTATCCTTATTATCGGGGGACTGATTGCAAGGTGATCCGAACGGGTGTTGAAGAGAAAGGGGATTGGACTTCTAATCTGAACCTTCTTTAATTACAGCTACTTATTGAAGACTGGGCTCTTCCAATTTCCGAGGGACCGGAGGATTCAAGGAGGTCACTGGTGTAAGAATCTGGACATTCAGGCGCGCCGCCTTCAAGTCTTGACATTGAACTGAATTAGACATATATCATATGGCAGACGAAACGTCTAATGCAGGAAACGCTACGTAACCGAATGGAACACAGACAATGAATGAAATCCAGGTGTACTATATCTCTATCTTATCATAAGATTATTGTGAATTTTAAACTGGTGGCAATTTCAGGCAAGACTATCGGAATATTCAAAGTAAAAAACCAAGTGAATTTATGAACATGCTACGATTTCTGGAAACGCAACAGAATCAGCATCATCAAGCTACGAAGTGATACAGCGACTCACCGTGAAAAATACATTAAAAACTATCATCAACATCCGCACACAGGAAATGCAAGACTTGCACATTTTGCAGGACTGTATGGGGCGCAAGGTTTGATGTCCCCGCGTTCAGTTCGATTCAGTTCAGTTCAGTTCAGTTTGCACAGGACTTGGTGTGGCTAGAGCCAATCGTGTGTCCAGGTAATTGTGTTGTCGGCGCGTTTCCGTAGCTCCCAACACTGCGTGATTTTTTTTTTCTGAAAGGCAGAAATTTTGTGCAGTATCAGCCCTGGCAGAGTAAGGTCGAAACAATGAGAAAATTGCATCTGACCCTAAAAGCTGCTTGATATAACTCGGGGTATACTGCCACCCAACATAGGTCTTCTGCTTTCCTAAAAGCCTTCACCGTTGTTGTATTTATGACCTCCTCCGGGAGCTTATCCCAATAGGGTACCACTCTATTTGAGAAGTACTTCGCCCTAATTTGGAGCCTCGAATGTTTCCTTTGTAATCTAAGGCTTTGCCCCCTTGTGCCTCTCTTGGGGATCAAAAAGAAAAGGTCTTCTCGGCTTATTCCTGACAGTCCCTGGACGAAGGGCAACTGATTGCGGTCTGTTACTTGGACTTCAGCAAGGCGTTCGATTCTGTGAACCACAGATTTCTGGACGTCAAACTGCAGTCCATGGGAATTGTTGGAAAGGCAAGACAATGGATAAGTAGTTTTCTAGCAGGGCGAACCTTTAGTGTTAGGGTGGGGAGTCATGTTTCAAAACCGGAAGGTGTAACAAGTGGGGTGCCACAGGGCTCGGTGCTCGGCCCTCTGCTCTTCCTCATCTTCATCAACGACCTAGCACGTGGGCTGACGAACCCCACCTTTATGTTTGCCGATGACGTCAAGATAGCTGGAGTAGATATAGAACTTGACGTGTTAGCAGTACAAAACTGGGCACGCAAATGGGACCTTCCACTAAACCTCACCAAGTGTCAATGCTTGACCACAAATACAGGGGCTAGTGGGAATGGTGTGGGTTCGTTGCAAGTAGTCTCGCAGGCCAAAGACTTGGGAGTTATAATGGACAACAGCTTTAAGCCGTCAAAGCAGTGCACCTCAGCAGCCAATACGGCCAGGAGAGAACTCTTTCAAGTTAGATCCATTATGTCGTGTAGAGATCCGGAGACATTCGTTCCGATATATCAGGCTATAGTTAGGCCGCATATGGAGTACTGCGTGCAGGCCTGGGCACCGTACTACCAGAAACATATCGGCTGCCTGGAGAAAGTGCAAGGGCTAGCCACTAGAATGGTAGCTGGGCAAAGGGGGTTTGACTACACAGAGCGTCTCCGTGCCCTAGACCTGTTTTCGATGGAAAGACGGCGCATTCGCGGGGATTTGATAGAAAACTGCAAGGTAATGAAAAGACTGTCAGGAATAAGACGAGAGGACCTTTTTTCTCTGATCCCCGAATGAGGTACAAGGGGGCATAGCCTTAGATTACAAAGGAAACATTCGAGGCTCCAAATTAGGGCGAAGTACTTCTCAAATAGAGTGGTACCCTATTGGGATAAGCTCCCGGAGGAGGTCATAAATACAACAACGGTGAAGGCTTTTAGGAAAGCAGAAGACCTATGTTGGGTGGCAGTATACCCCGAGTTATATCAAGCAGCTTTTAGGGTCAGATGCAATTTTCTCATTGTTTCGACCTTACTCTGCCAGGGCTGATACTGCACAAAATTTCTGCCTTTCAGAAAAAGAAAATCACGCAGTGTTGGGAGCTACGGAAACGCGCCGACAACACAATTACCTGGACACACGATTGGCTCTAGCCACACCAAGTCCTGTGCAAACTGAACTGAACTGAACCCTGAAGGTTTCTATCAAATCCCCGCGAAAGCGCAGTCCTTCCATCGAGAACAGGCCTAGGGCACGGAGAAGCTCTGTGTAGCTAAATCTCTGTGTAGCTCAGTTCAGTTTGCATGAGACAGATAGTGGCCATGGCTAATCGCAAGTCCAGAATTCTTTCGATGGTACTGTAACAGTTGAGGTTCGTACATAATTTTTATGCGTGTAATTTGTTAATTCAGTACCGTAGAACCAGCGAATCAATCTTGATCTGACTTCTGGATTCGTTAATTGGGCTGCGCGTTGCTCACCATCGGAATAGCCATCACAGTTCTCACTTGGAATCTTCACGGGGGAATCAGTCTGAATAGCCAAGAAGAGGACAAAAGCAAACCGAAGTTGCACATGGAATAATCGGGAAGTCTCTGGGGTATTTTTGGGTGATACTGTAGGTGCCTGTACATTTCCGACTTTTTCCGTGATTCTTATCGTCCCCTGGTGCAACACTCCTTTGTTGTGCCGACGTTTTATTGTAAAACCCACACAACAACACCTTTTTGAACATCACCACCGTGCAATACAAAAGGGTTGTCAATAAACCTTTTATTCTGGCACGGTCTCAGCTTCTGATTTGGAGTGTATTGGAAATATATCGGTCGGAACTAACTGTTAGAAATAAAACATTTCAGAAACCTCCACTGCGTCACTTGGCACTTCTCTCAATACCATCCTGGATTGTCAGACCGAAATGAACCGAAGATATTGGTGGGTATCCGCTCTTTGGGGCTCATAACCTGATCACTAGAATGGCGAACAACTGTAAGTTTGTGTCATACCTTTTGTTTCACTTTAATTTCTAACTTACAAACCCTTTTGGCCTTTGTCACTACGTGCTTCTCCGCCATCGTAGTTCGCTAGCATCGTCTTAGATATTGTTTACGTTAATTCAGAGTACCATATAGACAGAGTAGTACGCTACAGATTGTGTTTCCATCCCCTGAAACTGGCCTTCTTTAGTTTGACCCAAATTCCACACGATTCAGCAGGTCTGAAACCGAATCCCTTTACATCCACGTGGATGCTCTCAAACTGCCCGTTTTTGCCCCGACCAACCCTCGAGTGTGGTTTCGACAAATAGAGGCCGTATTTACCACTCGAAGTATAACCAGCGAGCGCGTAAGTGCTCTCACGTTGTCCAAGCGCTTCCATTTGACATCGCCGTTGACGTGGAAGATCTCTTCGATCCCATTCCATCATAAGCTCCATACACGGATCTTTAGGAGGCAGTCATTCAGCGCACCGGAAAATCAGCCGGAAAATTGCTCCGTGAGCTGTTCACGTCGGTGGAGCTCGGAGACCAAAGTCCGCCCCAACTTATGCGCCACATGCGGCCGCTACAGGCTGGACATCAAATGGACGACGCCATTTCTGGGAGATATGCGTCGATGAACTACCTCTTTCCATGGACCAGGCCTTGTCAATGCTGGAGCTCACTACCCCTTTTGACAAAGTTGCACAACACGCCGATAGAATAATAGAATGCTACCCGGCTTGTAGACCCTATGTTCACATAACACTGCCCGCCGAAACTATTTTGACACACGAATCCCCCTGTGACTTTACCAGCACCTACCCCAGATCGCCGTGGCGATGGTTCTCGCAGTCCTGATCTCCCATCTCATCACCCTTATATCGATAAGGACATTACGGACCTAAAAGAAACCGTTGGCAATTTGTGCAATCAGGTCGGTGCAATGTGCAACGCATTAACTACTCATCGACCTGTGTCCGCCGAAAACCTAGTCGACCTAGATCACGGTCCAGAAGTCGCCGGTTACAAAATTGGTGTTGGTACCACCACATATTCGGCTCCCAGGCACCCCACTGTGATCCCCATGTTCACTTCGCACTTTCACCCCACAGTCAAACGACCGGGCCAGCCAGCAACGGCGACGACTTCGGCTGGCCCTCCACATGAAAGTCGCTTATTTTATATCGTTGACCGATCCAGTGGCCTTCAATTCCTCATTGATACCGGCGCCGAGATCAGTGTAGTCCCCCCACCCAAGCATCATAGCCTCAAACCATCTCACTTCACACTGCAAGCAGCAAAGACAACAACTATTGCGACATTCGGCCAACGGTCCATCACTCTTGATTTAGGCCTCCGACGATCTTTTCAGTGGGCTTTCATCCAGGCAAATGTCCAGAATCCCATTATCGGCGTGGATTTCCCCTCATTCTTCGGCTTAACTGTGGGCCTCAAACACCGCAAGCTGGCAGACTCCACAACCAAGCTTTGTGCAACTGGCATTGGTAAATGCACTAACTCCCTGTGTATTAGGCTGGCTATCCCGCAATCACCGTTTGCTGTCATTTTGAAGGAAATTCCATCCCTCACTAAACCACGTCAGTTCACAAGCCCAGCTCCTCATGCCGTGCCTCAGCACACCACCAAAAGTGGCCCACAGCGCTGACTCAACGCCGACAAACTCCGTATTGCACACTCTGAATTCGAAGCATGATGAGTCGCAGCGTCATTCGACCATCTTAAATCCCATGGGCCTCGCATTTGCATATGGTTACAAAGTCACCTGGTGATTGGAGACCCTGTGGAGACTGCCGTGTTCTCATCATCGTCCCCGTACCCGACAGGTACCCAATCCCGCACATTCATGGTTTTGCACAGAATCTCTCTGGGAAGACAATCTTTTCAAAGGTTGACCTCGTAAAGGCAGATCACCAAATCCCCGTGGCCGAAGAAGACATTCCCAAGACAGCTATCACCACGCCTTTTGTCTTGTTGGAGTTCATACGCATGCCATTTGGATTGAGGAACGCTGATCAGACGCTCCAACGATTCATCGATGAAGTGCTCCGAGGTCCACTTTTCGCGTTTGGCTACATCGATAACATCTTAATTGCCAGCTTCTCTCCATAGGAGCATGCCAGCCACCTGAGTCAACTCTTCCAGCGTTTTCAACAATACGGACATTAACTGAGCCCTAATAAATGCGTGTTCGGCTTTCGGTCCCTCAACTTTCTCGGGCAATATATCAATCAAAAAGGAATGACACCCCTCCCAGATAAGGTGCGCAGCATCCTCTCATTTCCTGCACCTCAAACGATCACACAGTTACGACTTTTCTTGGGAATTTTGAACTACTACCGTCGCTTCATTCCCCATTGTGCGACCATCGTTTCACCTTTAACCGATCTACTCAAGTCTAACTCAAGACGATCGATTTCACTCCCGAGGCCGAGACAGCTTTCGCAGATGCCAAAAAAGCTCTCGCAGATGTCACCATGCTGCCCCATCCACATTCGGATCCAAATAATGAGTTAATTCAAACGACTGATGCACCAAATACTGCGGTCGGTGCAGTGCTTCACCAAATTGTGGACAATCAATTACAGCCCTTGGCGTTCCTCTCGCAAAACCTCCAGGCGGCACAGACAAGATACAGCACGTTTTCTCGTGAACTCCTGGCCATTTACTTGTCCATCCGTCATTTCCGTCATCTTTTGGAAGGACTACAATTTCGTGTGCACACTGGCCACAGACCCCTGACACAGGCACTTCATGCCAAGCCTGACGGACATTCACCCAGAGATATCCGCTATTTGGATTATATTTCTCAGTTCACAACAAATATCCGCTTCGTGCGTGGAGTTGATAATGTTGTGGCTGATGCTTTATCCAGACCTGACATAAACACGGTACAAACAAAATTCGATCTTACGGAACTGGTAAACCTACAGCGTGATGATCCATCCTTGCTCGAACTGCGCACATCCTCCACACTCCAGCTGAAAGGTTCTCCCCTAACTTCAGCCGATGGCACAGTCCTATGTGACTGGTTTACAGGTAACCCTCGTCCTGTCGTTCCAACTTCCTGCAGGCAAATCCTTTTCAATCATTTTCGTTCTCATTCCCATCCTGGTATCCGTGCATCTCGCAAACTCATTTCTGCTAGATTTGTTTGCCCAGTACGAATTTTGACTTTGCATTATGGACTAAACAGTGTTTACAATGTCAGAGAAACAAAGTCCACCGCCACACATATTCTCCTCCCAGTTCATTCACCCTTCCCGATGTCCGTTCACATACATTCACGTCGATCTCGTTGGTCCGCTTCTACCATAAAACGGGCATACCCACTTATTAACCGTTGTCGATCGTTTCACACGCTGGCCGGTGGCGGTACCTATTTCCGGGACAGCAGAAAATAATGCAAAGATACTATTCCAACACTGGGATACTACATTCGGCGTACAGTCTACCGTCACGACAGACCGTGGCAGGCATTTCCTATCGAATCTGTTTCGTGAGTTCACCAAACTGCTTGATTGAAAACACATCAAAACAACCGCTTACCGTCCTCCGTCCAATTGCATGGTAGAGCACCTATATTGTCAACACAAAGCAGCACTGATCTCACAACTAGGCCCCGATTGTTGGAGCTACAACCTGCAAACAGTTCTCTCCTTTTCGGTACCAGTTCAATAGACAATGTGAGAACTTGCAGAAAGGAGAGCATCTGATCTAAGGCAGAGGTTTTTGTTTCTGCTACGTCACTATCGTGGAATAGCTAGGGAAGCCATCGACGAGTGCTCGATGCTGGATCTCGAATAGCGTTAAACGAGAGCACGAGAAATCTTGAAAGAAACTTTTTGGTAACCCTCCATGGTCAACCGGAACTTGATCTATTACGTACTATCAGAGGCAAGAAGTTCCATAAGCGAGTCAGGTTCTCTAGTCAGTCTGGCGAAAAAATGAAAAACGGCTGCATCGCTCTGAACCACCCAGATTATTCATCGAACCTGAAAGCACTTCACAAGTTGGGGACCATAAAATGCAGTCCATCAGGGGAACGAGAGTAGTAGGGCCTAGGAAGCCAAGGGGTTCAGTAGATTTGGGCCAGAAACCACGCTTGAGGACGTGAAGCAGATTATAGACCATCATGCCCGAATACGAAGCGGTGGTGTCGGGCTACCTGTGGGCCGCGTAACGACCGGTCGTGGAAAATCCCCTAAAACCTCTGCAGTTCCATGTTTTTCTTAACATCACTCACTTGCTTACACTATTGACGTGTCTTCACGCGCTGTTTGTTTTCATGGACCAATTGTTGTTTGTTCACGCCCAGAGCGCTACTTTGTCATATCCTGGTTCCAGACCTGCGAGACGCACGTGCTCCTTGCCCGCACGCCGCAATTCGGTTTCTCGTTTGCTGAGTCCTTGTGATCTCATTATTGAGGTTTGTATCTTTTTGGTGTCATTATTCATTCAATAATCTAGTATCGTAGAATATCACGGATAATCGCCCTTTCATTTCGGGGTCCGTTGTGAATTTGGCTACGCATTGCTCGAACGTGTGTTATGGTACTCAATAGATCAGTTTGGAACGAGAAAAACACGCAAAATGCCAAGAAAAGGATCAGAGACATTGGATTATGGACAGGAAGAAGTACGGCAAGTCACTGGGGAGGTTTTGGGTACGTTTGATTCTTTAGTTAATGTTAGATCGCCCAGCCCTGTCAGCCCTAGTTCATGTGTTGCTAAGGGCAACATGGATTGTAAGGATGTCGATCTATATAGGCTGAGGATGTTAGACCTAGAACAACAACTGTTATCTGTTAGACAACAGGCCCGGGAAGCAGAACAGAAGTGTAGGCAGAAAGAGCGTGAGCATGAGACCAACGACTACTACACTCCCGGTAGATCATGGCACAATATAATAGGAAACTCCACGCCGGTCGCCGAATGTAAAGCATCCACCTAGATATGGACGATCTGGAAACTACTGCAACTTCATCAGACAGTTCGAAAACTTCCGTCGAATACAAAGTAACGGACCCCGAATAAAGGCTTCCCTATCTGACTCACTACTGTCGAGGCCGAGTAAGGGAAGCTATCGATGCGTGTACCGTGCTCGACCCCGAACAAGGCTACACCCGAGCAAGGAGGATTTTGAGGGACCTGTTTGTTCAACCTTCCAAAGTAGCCCGCAACCTAATAGAGGGCGTGATGGTGGAGGCAAAGAGAACCAAGGGCGACGTCTACACAATGGCCGACCTGGTGATCAAGATGCAGAACTGTTCAATAGCCTTCGACCATTTGGGTTACAGGGCTGACCTAGATGCAATGCACACTTCTGAAGGCATAGTCCGTCACCTCCTTCCCGAACTACAGGGTCGGTGGGTGGGAGAGGCGGAACGGATAAGCCGAAGTGACCGGGAGGCTAACTTCGAAGACCTTACCGAGTACTTGGACAAGCAAACCAAAACAGCAGACAGCAGATTTGTTCGACCATCCGGGACAGCAACCGAGCAAACAAGTCTAGTACTAGCCAGGCTCAAACCACCGCACGGGAACATCCAAAATAACAACATTGGACCAATGCGCGCGCCATTTCACGCGATGCCACGGCGAAACCAATTTGCGGGTCCTGTGATGCTGGTCATGGGCTGCCAGAATGCCCCACATTCATCAGCGCCAAAATAGACGAACGATAGGGAATGGGGAGGATGACAGGAGCGTGTTTTATATGTCTCAACACCACGCACCGGGCAGAAGCTTGTAGAACAAGGAACAGATGTGGTGTGCGAGGGCTGCACGGGCAGACACTATCGATTGGGACACCAGGTGAGAGAAACTTTACCCCAGGAGAGCACCAAGCCCTGTGTGATTTGTTCAACATCGCGGTCAGCCAGTAAACCAGTACTTTAAGGAGTGGTTGCCGTGGCAGTAGTGACCCCAAATGGGGTGATCAAAGCGCCGGCTTTGGTCGACAATAGATCTGACACTACCCCATTGAAAGAGCGGATTGCCGACAAGAAACGGCTCGCTAAATGTGCGACGTCGTTAGCTGTGAGCGCGGTGAGAGGAACACAAGTAATGACTGCCGACAGGTTGAGGTTGCATCTCATCTCTTTAGACACTAAAGAGCAAATCGAACCAACAGAAGCATTCACATGAGCTCATCTTCCCATGTGAGCACCAAGGTCGGTCAACGCAGTCTTGACTAGGTGGCCTCACCTGCACGATGTAACCCTTGTAGACTGGGAAGGTGACGAAGTGGATCTCCTCATCGGCTGCGACGTGCCAGAGGCGCTTTCGTTACTTGACCAGAGAGTGGGCGACCGCCAGGCACCTTATGCCGTACGCGCGGCTCTGGGATGGACGTTACACGGTCCAGTAGGGGTACGCGGTTCCGAGAATTATTTACTCACCGAAACGGACCGCATAGAGTATCACCTGCAGCGGCTGTATGAAAAAGAGTTTCATGACATTGGAGACGAAAGACCATCGCTGTCTCAAGAGGATCACTTGGCCTTACAAACGGTGCAGCAATGCACTAGCGGCCTTTAAAAACAGTTCGAGGTTCCCCCCCCCACGGCGCATATCTGCCGACCCTTGGACTGGCAACTAAAACGATGTTCTCCAACGGCTACTACGACTGATACAACGCTTCATTGGAGACCAGGATCTGTGGGAACGATGCTCAGAGTTAATGAAGCGAAACGAAGCTCTCGGTCACGTTGAAAAGGTGCCTGCCAGCACCGACGGCCGAAGGGGTATCTGGTATCTACCTCACCACTCGGTTATCAACCCCAAGAAACCCGAGAAACTGCGGGTGGTTTTCGACTGTGCAGCCAAGTTCCAGGGCAAGTCGTTAAAAGATCGCCTACTACAAGGACCTGACTGGACCACACCACTAATAGAAGTTTTGTACCCTTTCAGAATGGGTGGATTGGCCTTGTCCGCCGACATTAGGGAAAAGTTCCATCAGGTGAAGATTCCGGTAGGAGAACGAAATGCGTTGCGTTTGCTGTGGTGGACATAGAGCGACCGGAACAACGCGGTGGTAAATTATAGGATGACCGCCCACCCCTTCGGAGCCATATCGTCACGGTTCTGTGCTAACTGCCGCCTTCGAGAATCAGCGAACATATATAGAGATCTGGTCAATCGGTCGATGGTAGACAGCGTCAGCAAAACTGTCTACGTAGACGATTATCTTGGGTCATTCGATGATGTAGACTCAGTTCTAGCGCACTTCAGAGGCCTGACAGGATGGCTAGAAGAGGGCGACTTCCATCTAACAAAATGGCTGTCGAAGGCTCCAGCAGTGCTCGAGGTCATTCCGCTCCACGAGAGAGCCGGAAGGGTTGGAGATTTGGACGGCCGTGCACTCCCTACGGAGCGTACTTTAGGAATACAATGGGACGCGAAAACGGACGACTTCGTTTTTGAGTTAAACGTTCCCGAGCTGCCAGTAACCCGTCGAGGCATACTATCCGCTGTCTCTAGTCTGTTCGACCAGCTCGGCTTCCGCTCACCCCGGCTGCTGCCCGAAAAGATCTTGCTGCAGCGGCTGTGCCGTAAGAAAGTTGATTGGGACCAGTTACTGGACCCAGAGGACCGGCTAGACTGGGAAGAATTTCTGAACACCTTGAAGAAATTAGTGGACATAAGGATTTCACGATGTTTGACTCCTGGCCATACAACGCGGACGGGAGAACCACATGCCTTTTCCGATGCATCCGAAGTCGGTTATGGAGCTGTGGTATACGAACGATGGTGCATAGGAGATGGACAATACACTATGAGGATTCTGCTCGCTAAATCCCGCGTCTCTCCACTGAAGTCGATCTCGATCCCACGCCCTGAACTCAAAGCAGCCGTGTTGGCAGTCAGGGCGGTACAAGCCTTGAAGAGATGTTTTGACTTCTACATTTAGTAGGCTAGCTTTTAGACGGACTCACCAATAGTACTTTACTACATTAACAACTTCCAGAGCCGGTTTAGTACTTTCGTTGCTAATCGACTCAGGATTGTCCACGATGTATCAGCCATGAACCAGTGGAATCATGTCAGGTCTGGCGATAATCCAGCCGATCTGTGCTTCCGAGGTGCCACCAACTTTAGGCAACTAGACACGCGGACGAAAGGGCCAAACTTCCTGCAATTGCCCAAACAGGACTGGCCCGTGTTCGAATCAAAACCTCCTACGGAACTAGAACTGGAGATCAAAAGCGTAGTGATAGCGGCCAACGTCGTTGAAGCGACATCCATTTTATCACGATTGGTCAGGTTTTCTTCCTGGACGAAGACACTCCTTGTGTTAGTTTAGTTGGCCAGGTTCAAGAGATATTGACTGGTCATGAAAGGGCTACGCCTTTCGGGCCGGATACGGGTAGGCCCGATAAGTCCCGATGAGCCACAAGCTGCAGAATACGGTACTTTCAGAATGACACAAAGCGAGCTTGCAACCGAGAGCTCGAGAGGGCGGAAGAAGTAGGACCAATTAACAAAGAAATATCATCTCCACGAGGCGAATTGAAGCGTTTAAACCCAAAACTCATTGATGGACTGCTGCGAGTGGATGGTAGGCTGACCAACGCCCACCTGAGTTTCGACCCAAAGTACCCTGTACTGCTGCCGGCTAGACAACCTGTGGTAGAGCTAATGATCCAACACGTTCACGCCGTGGAGGGACAGGCCGAGGAAAGTCATGTGACGAGCGTCATCCGAAAGCGTCTTTGGTTGCTGAGAGGAAGAGCAACTGTAAGACGCGTAATCAGACGTTGTGTGCAGTGTAGGAGACGCAAAGCCACGGCTGACAAACAAAACATGGCCCCGCTACCAGAATGCAGGTTGACTGCTGGCTGGTGGCCGTTCAGCAACACCGGGTTGGACTATTTCGGGCCCTCGTGTACCAAACGAGGGAACAGATTAGAAAAGCGAGACGGATGTATCATGACGTGCATGAAGTCACACGCGGTACACCTAGAAGTCGCACATTCGATGACGACCGATTCTTTCCTACGGGCCTTGCAGAGATTTATGGTCCGGAGAGGCGTACCGGCAGATAAATACTCAGATAATGGATCGAACTTTGTGGGGGCCCACCGGGAATTGCAGCATTGGCACAAGAACATGAACAGGGACGAACTGCAGAATCGAACCGTGGCCTACGGCATACGATGGCATTTCAACCCCCCACAAGCCAGCCACCGCGGCGGCTTATGGGAACGCATGATCCGGTCTGCCAGACGGATATCGCTGTCAATCATGGAGCAGCAGCCGTCCGACGACGAGACTCTGAACACCGTCATGACTGAGGTGGAGAGAATCCTGAACAATTGCCCCCTGGTTCCAGTAATGGACGACGACCCCACCGATCTGGCTCCCACACCGAACGACTTATTGACGTTAAGGTTGAACGAGCGTTTCCAGGGGCCGGCAAACCTTCTTGGGAGCTGCCTCCACGGATGGAAGCAGGCGAATTATTTTGCCAAGGTTTTCTGGAGGCGCTGGTTGCGGGAGTACCTACCGGCTCTGCAGACTCGACAGAAGTGGCTGGTCAAAACAAGACCATTCCAGGTTGGGGTTGTGCTGATGATCGCAGACGAACGCGCACATTTCAGCGCCTGGTCCTTGGGATTGGTTACGGAAACCATCGAAAGCACTGACGGAATGATAAGAACGGTGAAGGTGAAGACAGCTAACGGAGCGCTAATTCGTGACATACTCAGTATTGGCCTACTCGAAAGTGAAGACGGAGAAGCTGACAACGCTTAGGCCCAGTAGACTACTTTGTATTCGTCTTCGAGGTGGGTAAAGAAACCCCATTTATGGGAGGATGCACGACACACTGGCATATCGAACCATCATACACCACGAGGCACACTCACCTACATTGTACTCGTTACGCCACGTGGTCTCCGTCACACAAGTTACAGTGCTCACAGTCTTTCGTTGATATTACAGAAGGTTTTTTCCGATATGCGGGGATACACGCGATTCCATTGTACATCCAGACACATGCGCACATACCCGGTGCACACTATACCCCGTCGCCCCTATCAAACAGGTGACAGCGTTCGCCGTTTGTTTTTTGGTGACGTTACTTAAATGTCTTTTGCATATGCGGAAGTAGCGGCGATTACTTCATGCACACACGCACTCACGCAAGCACATACAGTCAGGGCAGGACGGCCCCTCCCCTTCACGCCCGCCATCGGTCAGTTGTTCTCGTGGAAGATGTAGAATGGCCTCGCGCCTATGTGGTCGACGGATTAAATGCTGCCATGAGTAGAACGTTGACGACAAGCACCAGGCGAGCGCACTGACAGAAGGGCCTAGGTAAGTAGGAAGAATCAGTACCTTTATACCAAACTCTGACTCTGCTAAGGATTCGGGAGGATTTTGGTGGGCGGTGTAACAACCGGTCGTGGAAAATCCCCTAAAACCTCTGCAGTTCCATGTTTTTCTTAACATCACTCACTTGCTTACACTATTGACGTGTCTTCACGCGCTGTTTGTTTTCATGGACCAATTGTTGTTTGTTCACGCCCAGAGCGCTACTTTGTCATATCCTGGTTCCAGACCTGCGAGACGCACGTGCTCCTTGCCCGCACGCCGCAATTCGGTTTCTCGTTTGCTGAGTCCTTGTGATCTCATTATTGAGGTTTGTATCTTTTTGGTGTCATTATTCATTCAATAATCTAGTATCGTAGAATATCACGGATAATCGCCCTTTCATTTCGGGGTCCGTTGTGAATTTGGCTACGCATTGCTCGAACGTGTGTTATGGTACTCAATAGATCAGTTTGGAACGAGAAAAACACGCAAAATGCCAAGAAAAGGATCAGAGACATTGGATTATGGACAGGAAGAAGTACGGCAAGTCACTGGGGAGGTTTTGGGTACGTTTGATTCTTTAGTTAATGTTAGATCGCCCAGCCCTGTCAGCCCTAGTTCATGTGTTGCTAAGGGCAACATGGATTGTAAGGATGTCGATCTATATAGGCTGAGGATGTTAGACCTAGAACAACAACTGTTATCTGTTAGACAACAGGCCCGGGAAGCAGAACAGAAGTGTAGGCAGAAAGAGCGTGAGCATGAGACCAACGACTACTACACTCCCGGTAGATCATGGCACAATATAATAGGAAACTCCACGCCGGTTGCCGAATACATCTTTTTGGTGTCATTATTCACTCAATGATCTAGTATCGTAGAATATCACGGATAATCGCCTTTTCATTTTGGGATCCGTTGTGAATTTGGCTACGCATTGCTACAATGTTTGTTATACAGCGGACGGTCAGGCCACCTAGGACTGCGACTACGCAAGGCTGGAACATGGAGCCAAGTAGAAGCCAATCATGGGCAAATACACTCTCGATATCCCTGCGAAGCTGAACATCTGCCTGTGTGTAAGGCTTGCTGCGCACTTCAAATACTAGTGGTATGTCCTCGCTTCCGTTACGTAGACGTCGGCGAATGATGGAAAAAGGCTGATACCGGGCCCTTGCTTTGGTTGCCTCAGCGGTTCACATCGAGCAACTGTCTGCGGAATGAAAACACCTGCGCAAATCCCGCTGGCGCAGGGTGCAGTCAGAACCGCCTCTTTGGTCGGTGCACATCCAGCGTGCAGGATGTCTATAACGATGCGCGGACGCAACTAGGCTGGTGGAAAGTACCTAATGCTTCCTGAAGTGGTTTTCAGGTTGGGTGTCTAGCACACGGTCAGCCACACTCATCAGCACCGGCTGCGTCTAAAAAACCAACCAAACAACAACACACTATCCTCATAGTCGGAATACTGCCAATTTGCTGCTGTCTCCTCTAGCTAACATCGGCTCTCCACCGTGCTCTCTTCCAAATTCACCATCACAAGTCACCGCTTTACAAGCCCAGCAAAATTGACTTCCCGTGGTGCATACTTTAAACCCATCGACGTTCTTGGCTAGTTGTTCACGCACCACTTCCAAGCGGTTTCATGATGCACCGTTTACCAGTCCCATTGGCAAACTTAAACATTCCCCAAGGTAAGACTCACTCGTTTTCGCTACTTTCGTTTATATATTCGGAAACTAACGCATTTACAGTTGCCATCCACTTCCATACCACCATCCTCAAACAGTATTTATCACTGCCAAATATATCTCGATATATTCTCAGCACTCAATGATTCTGCGATAGTTTGCTTTCTTTGTCAGTTCCGCTGCTCGACCACTTAGGGCCGTTGCGTTGCCATATCCTCTTCTTTTAAGGTATAATATCCCACCTACGCACATCTGACAAGCACTTGTAACGCAGAGTTCTATTCTGTTGCCATCAGGTTGTCCATCGTTTATAAAGGACATAAAATGTTAGTCTCATATGCATCACTTTATCATTTTCGCCACCTATGTGTCCTTGTTACTGTGGCAGTTACGCATCAGTTCCCATCTGCACGCTGAAGCTTTATATTCCTTCCTTCTAAAGCAAACAATTCCCCCGAGGTCCACATGTTTCTATCCGGCCACCTTTTCCACCATCACTTTGGCAACCACAGTCCAGGTGTGTAGTCCATTTGGTTTGTCGTACACTCTGCTCATATCCAGCTGCCGAACTTTGCAAATCTATTCACCGGCTGACTTTGTATTTCCTACCCGGTGTCCCACCCTAATAGATCGTCTCAGACACTTCCGATCCTTGATACCATTTTTTCACCACTTGTAGCCTTTTTCTAAGGAGTATCTGTATGCAAATACCCACTTGTCATTTAATTGATCATCTCTCTAGCAAGCCGACGTTACTTAAACTCTAGAAATAAAACCTAGGTCAGTATACGGAATATGTGCCCCCGGCGGTTTGCATAAACTCAACCAGTTCACCAATAATTGTCGTCATTTATTGTCACAACCCAAAGCTGGAATCAAGTCCAGACTGCAAACCCCATTTATTTCAGGGTTGACGTCGCCCACCCTCTCAGGCTCCACATTCAGTGATCAAGGTTTACACTTTGCCCCTTACCGACAGTGACCTAAATGGAATCTTTCATACCAACCGGGACTGCAATCGATTCACACGACGTAAAACACCCCCAAATGCTTACCATTAGATTGATTGAAATCTTCAAACACAGCACCTCTCCTACTGATGTCACTGATGGAGCCCAAACAAATAACAGTTCACGCGCAACCTGTTGACGGTTGATCGACACGTCCCTTATCCCGCCAGGTGAACCATGCCAATAGGGAAGATGCACATCGCCTTGGTCTTATGTGGAGCAACCCGATAGCAGAGCTAGAACAGGCACCACAGGAATTTGTTGCCCATAAAATTTCCATACGCCATCCGAACGCAAGGCCACTTATCTTCCTCGTCCGTGGTTATCAATAATGACACTGAATAACACTGAGAATCAATAATCCAATATAGTTTTGTCAGCTCTACAGAAGAATAAGGCGCCAGATTACTCGGAGGTTTTTCACTCTGGTATCAGTTGCGAGACTTGGCTTCTTTGAACGTCATCCAGTTTGAAATTGATTTTCCACCAATCCAGGACCATTAGGTTGTTCTCCCTTTTTTCTGGATTATACAGGTTATGGACCCTGACACTAAACTCACCTTGTTTATGGCTTGCTGTTTCTTCCACATTCACCGGTGCCGCCGAGAGCACTTTCAAGCAGTTTGTTTCATATCCCCTTTTTTCATGACTTACTCCATTTAATGAACCCGGGAAAATCCGTCATTTCGAGCTCACATCGTCTTCATGGAGAGCTGTTTTTTCATATTCACCAAAGTTCCCGAGTATACTTCCGTATACTTATTTTCATTCTTCCCCGTTTGGAAATTATTGCTTTCATAGAATCCAAATAAGCCCCCGTTATCCATGGACTGCACCATTTTGGTGTATGCTGCTTCCTTGGCGATGCGTACTCACGATATCTCCTGTACCCCCAGGAGCCAATATTGCCCAACTTGGATTGGAACGCAACTCGCATTTGCCGGGCGAAATATTATCATTTCGATCCATCCAAGCCATTTCCAGCTATGTTGTTTTGTTTTTGGCATTTTTGACTCATTCTTGTAATTCGTTTACAGTTAATCTTTTTGGGTAGCCTTGTATACCATGACCATAAGCTTGCTCGTGCGCCCCGACCATGGTCGAGAAATATACCACTATCGTAGGTTGCTTTTCTGCCTTCATCCTAGCTAAGCACTACACATCGATTCCTCTCCGGTTTCTCTTTTCATTTTGGCGCATTACATTCTTTTCTTCTGAGAGTAAACAATCCGCTTAAAGTCTACTTGTTTCTATCCGGCCACTTCTTTCGCCATCGCTTTGGCAATCACAGTCCAGGCCTTTTGTCCTTCTTTCTTATAACTGGCTCATCCGATACACGATCGCTGAACGTCACAACTGTAATCCTTGACTGATCTCTCTTGTTTTATACCCGTTATACCACTTTTGTTTATCGTCTTATGATACATCCTGACCCTTCCCTTACACTGCAAGGCTCCATTGCTTGATTATTTCTCAATCGGGAGTTTAACTTTGTCACGGTAACCAAGTATCCGTCAATCCATTCTCCTCCTCTGACAAGACAATTTTCCTTCCGTAGGATTTGTGTGTATTTTTACTATTCTCAATCCACCTCACCAGGGTTCAACCGGCTCGACCGCCCGACCTTGAGTTTAAGTTTGCCGGGCGCCACCACAAATATTGAATTATTACTTTCTCTTACATTCAATCGCGCACACACAATTGCACAACCCTCCTGAAACTCTGATTCAGCTTTCAACTGTACCGTTTGTTTTTACATTGCAGCATGCTTTGGGGTTATCCGAAATAAACTATTATAAGTCGTAGTCGGGATGAATACCACGGGAAATAGAATTACTTACTGCACAAACCCAAGAAGTTGAATGCCGAAGAAATCCCGAAGCCAAGTGTGGTCTGCTCAGTGCCTCGCTCTGTCACTAAGCCCATTCACTTGGGAGTAATAGCAGTTGGTGTAGAATCACGATTTCGGATGATACCAGCTTTGGCCTCCACAGACCGTGGCTCGGATACCACTCTGGTGAGGAAGGAACTTGCGGAGAGATAAGGGATCATAGGGGATCAGTATTCATTATAGGTGAGCACAATGAGTGGCAAGCAGATCATTCAATAAACCAAACAGCACCTACAACTCATCTCCTTGGACAACAACTGTAGAACAGAAAGCCCAGGGGCACTCACCATAAAAGGTCTGACGATGAGAGCACCTCAGTCAGTCAAATTGATCCTGAATCAGTGGCCGCTTCTCGAAGGGGTCAAAATGAAGGAGTGGCGGAATAACGAAATAGATCTACTGACCGGTTGTGATGTGCCGGAAGCACACTGGGTCCTGGATAAAAGAATACGAAGCCGTTAAACACCCTATGCAATACTGACTATATTCATTTGGACCTCGTATGATGGTTAAAACGGAGGATACTGCAAACAGGTCTGAATCAACTGCTCTTCGGTGAAAAGGGCGAACATTGAACAGGCATTCCAACAGCTGTATAAAGCCAATTTTTCCGACCTGGCCACTGATAGAGATGCCCCATCACGAAAAAATAAGCCGGCTCTGAAAGTGGTGACCGAGAACGCCAAGTGTGTAACAGATCTTCTCTAGGTTCTTGTCCTGTGGGGACCCAACATAAAACCAATACAAAACAGCCAATAAATAGCTCTGAAAATATTATGCCTCCTCAAAAACAAGTTAATGTGAGAATTACAATCAGGGATAGAATAAGTGCGAGCCGGGCTGTATAACATAGACTTGGATTACATATGGAGAGCAGATGCAACAGTAATCAGCGCAAACTTGGAGTGGTACCTACCCCATCGCCGGTTATGAATACAAAGAGACCGGGGAAGGTCAGGGTGATTTTCAATTGTGCCGCTAAATGTCAGGGTTTGTCAATCAAAGACCATATTCCATTGGGTCCAGAGTAGACGACACCACTAGTCGAGGTCTTATGCCGTTTTTGGCTGGGTAAGTGACCATCTCTGCGGTCATACGGGGAAAGTTTCTACTGGTAAAAATGCCCGTTGAAGATAGGAGCGCACTTCGTCTTCTCTGGTGGCCTGAAAGCGACATAAATCACGCACCGGACGAGTACAGGCTGACCGTGCATCCCTTTGGAAAGGTATCATCCATTTTCTGCGCTAACTTGCCTTCGGGAAACCCTCAAGGGTTTCGGCAGCATCAGCAATCTGTTAAAAGGATCAGCGGACTATTTCTACGTGGACGGTATCTTGTGTTCCCTTGACTACCCAAATACTGCTATTCTACATATGGCCGAACTGACCACCGCCCTAAAGGCTGGAGGGTTCAACCTCGAACAATGGATTTCAAACCGCTCTGAGTTGCTCAATGTCATTCTGAAGTCCTAGAAAGTAGAGTGCGCGAGAATGCTTTTTCCTATCCTCCTTACATATGTAGCACACACTTGGAGTTCGGTGGAAGCCTGAAGGCGACAAAACCATATTCACTCTGGATCTACCCAAACAACCAGCCCCACAGAGTTGAGTCCTATCATCAGTCTCAAGCCTCTATGGTCTTTTAGGTTTTTCCACCATGGTTGCCACAGGCAAAGTGCTGGCTTCAATCGCTGGGCCAAAAAGGGACGGATTGGGATGAACCTTTCCGGGACGATGACCACAAGCGATGACGAGACTGGTTATACAGCCTAGATCAACTTGGCTAGATCAGGGTACCAAGATGCCTGACAGGGATCAAATGTACACGAGGTGCCCAACGCCACTTGCCTTCAAATGCGTCTGAAACAGGCTACGGGGTAGCGGCTTATGGCTGCTGGGTAGAGAAAATGGGGGGAAGGCATAGTCAGATGGAAGTCAAAAAGGTGAGCTTAGTTCCACTGAAGACGGTGTCCATTCCGAGGCCAGAATTTACCACAGCATTACTGGCTGTGAAAGCCTCGAGGCCGATTAGAAATTCCTTCGATCAGTTAAGCCAGGAACCAAACCTTTGGACGGACTCAAATGCAGTACTGCATTACACAAACAACATTAACACTAGTTTTAACAACTTCGGGGCCAACAGACTCACTGTGATTCATGAGTCGACTAAGACCGAACGGTGGGACTAGGTACAATCCTCCAGTAATCAGGTCGACTGAAGCTCGGGGGGCCTGAGGACATTAGAAAGGCTGTGGATGTGGATAACGGGAGCGGACTTCCAAACAGCATCCAAAGATATGTGGCCAACACCACTAACGCCCAAGTCCGAGGATGGTGGTATCGAAATGAAACGACTGATACTGGCTACGAACTCTACGGAAAGAGTAAGCATCACAGAACAACTGTGTTATTTCCCCGACTGAATAAAAATGTTAAGAGCCGTGGTCTGGTGGATGAGATACAAAACACAGGTAATGATTTTGAAGGGCACACGACCACAGAACACTTTAAATGTGGGAACGATACTACCGGGCGAGTTGAACACAGCCGAACTCGATGCCATACGCCTACTACAACCAGACACCTCCCCCTCTCGAGATTCATGAGCTGTCTGGGATGGTCCATAACACCAAAACAAGCAAGCTTTTGTGCAGCAGCATCCGAAGGTTAAATCCTTTACGAGCCCACGAACTACTGAGAGTCGGAGGGCGGCTGACGAGTTCAAATCTGGAGTACAAAAAAGAACACTTCTCAACAGTTCCTGGTCACCACATCACGAGACGCTTGATATATCATTCACATCGAGAAGAGGGACACGGAGGGTCGTACCGCCTATTGAAAAAATACGTCATGGATTTTGGGTGACCAGAGGGGCAGCGACCATCAATTGAGTCACCGTCATTTGCATCGTTTGTCACCACCGGAATGCGGTAACAGGCCAACTAATGATGGACACCATTCCAGCTGTGGGAGTTCGACCAGGATGGTGTCCGTCCTTGGAAATTGGCTTCGATCACTTTGGCCCGTCACTTGTACGATAGCATAGGAGCATGCAAAAGAGGTATGGTTGCCTGATAATGCGCTTACAATCCCGGGCAGTCCATCTCGGAGTAGTACGTTGTATGACCATCGATTAATTCCTGGTGGCCCTTCAAAGGTCCATCGCGGGGCGGGGCAACCCCAGGAACGTATACTCTGACAATGGCTGGAAATTCGTTGGAGCTCATAGGAAGTTAGATAAAGGGAGGAACCTCCGTGATCCGGCCAAAATACGAAAAAAGACCGTAGCAAAGGAGATAGAATGGCACTCCAACCCATCCTACGCCAGTCTTCTCGGTGGCATTTGGGAAAGGCTGACAAGATCGACTAGAAATACGCTCACGGCTCTGATCTCACAGCAAACCCCCGACGACGAAATACTGATTAGCTTACTGACTGAAGTGGAGGGCATGTTGAACATTAGGCCCCTGGTGCCGATGGTCGCAGTCCCGGAGGGCGAACCGGCTCTCACTCCTAACGATCTCTTAACATTGCGGTCAAAAGTAGGAGCAATCACGCCGAAAACACTACGTGGAAAGTACATCACAGGATGGTAGCAAGCAAACCACCTTGCACAGGACTTCAGGAGGCGTTGGACGGGGGATTAGTTACCGACCCTGCAGCTTCGGCAAAAGTGGAACTCAAAGAGAAATTGCTTGGATGTGGCGATGTTGCCCTCTTCGTGGAGAGCCAGTTACAAAAAAACGAACGACCTATTGGAGTGATCAAGGACTACCGTGCGGAAATCGATGGACTCATGCGCACGGAGTTGGTGAAAACGAACGAAGGAGACGCATAATGAGATATCTAAAAGATATATTTGCTTGAGGGGGACAGTGACGAGGGTGACGGCGAAGCGACCGGCCAAGCTGAAACCAAGTCTACCAATGCCGACTGAGGCTGAATTTATTTATTTACTCCTCTTGCATTCTCCTGCAGGACCCAACCCTCCATACAGCCTTTGAAGTGCATTCACCTCGAATTTAATGCTGTGTTCACGACCTACAATGGGGTTGGTCTGTCGAAACTCCAGTTTAGCGCGCCACAAGACGTCGTGTGTGAAGTAGGGGAAACTTTGGAACAAGCACCTGTTGACCGTTTGTGAAAACATCTCCTTTCCCGGGACCTCCAATTGGCTTTATTATCCAACCGGTTTTCAATTTGATTTAAGTTTTGAGCCAGACATACTTTTACAGGGAGTAAACCACAAGTTGATCTCCCTGAAGTTTCAAGTCCATGGTAATCTTTTCGATTCTTCATCGAGGATTTTCAGTCTTCATTTTACCGTGTTTTTTATCCTTAATGGGAAAACCTTTTGTCATCTACATTCCCTAATCTGTAGGCATCCCGATCAAACCGAAGCCCTTTTTCGTATATCTACAATGACGTACCACCTTCGGATGAAACTAAGGCATGGATGTATGGAGCCTAGCCTCAAGGAAACCATCAAGCCTGTCTGTGGCCGGTCAACAATAGATGAAGCCCAGGGCGACCGACGTACACACTCACTTTAGGGTGGACCTAGGTCAGGGCGAATCAGTACCATTTTCTACTCCTTGAATGTTGAGCTTTTCATGGGAGGATTTGGTAGGTGGTGTAGCACACGCCGGGAAATCCTCCCCGGTCTTTGTGACACTTCTGTTGTTGAGATTATGCTCTCTACCTTATTGGCCCTCGAAAGAACACAACATGCATCAGCTACTACACTTGAAAATTTGTTCATATTTTGCTCGTGTTCCATGGCAGATTTCTGATTTGAACTTGGACTGCCTTGACGGCCTCCTCTGGTGGTGACCTTTGCCGAACTCTGATCTTTGTTGCTAAGCTTTGTGGCCGCACACTCAAGGTTTGTACATAATTTGTATGCGTGTAGTTTGGTAATTTGGTACCGTAGAACAAGCTAATCAATCTTGATCCGACTTTCTAGTTCGTTTATTGGGCTACTCGTAACTCACGATCGGAATAACCTTTACAAAAGAAAGTCTAAGTACAGACATGAACGCTGTCACAAAACCCCCTGGCCTTCTGCTAGAAAAAGCTGCTCTCATCCTGAGGAGCTCAGCCCGTGCCTTTTGCAGCTGCTGCACATCGATCCGATCACTCAGGGTAAGAATTCACCAAAACCTCATAGTCTTCAATGCTATTTATTGCTTCTATAGTAAATGAGCCTTAATCGTGTGCAACCACCGGGCTTGTCGCAGCCCGTGATATCTAATGGCTCCTTCCGGCATTGAGAGGGCAGTCTTACTTCTGTGCTCAGTTAAGAACGGCAAGTATGTCTCTGCTCAGTCGCCCCCTTAGCTCCCACTCACTTCACATCAACCGTGAAGAAGAACCTTGGTGACTGTAGGACCGAGGCTAGGTCATTTATAAACATGAAACAGAGGTGGGCACAGAAAGGAACCCTGCGGTACTCAACCGGTGACATTTTCTAATTTAGAGGTATTTTCACCTAGTCCAAAGTAGGACGTTCTGCCAGTAAGGAAAACAATTAATCACCCCTGACTCAGTCCATTTGTGCCAAATGACCTCAATTTGATTGGTACAAGCTGATGGTTTACTAAGACAAATGCCTTGTTGAAGTCAAGGTAACTTACGTCCACATATTTATCCTCATCCACTTTTGGAGTGGCACCTTCTAGGAATCTGGAGAAGTCGGCCAAGTACGACCCGTTTTTAGAAATCCATACTGGGCTCTGCCGAGTATAATATTGTTAATAATAATGTTATTATTGTTAATAATATTATTATTATTAATTATGGAGCATGCCTCGACCTCGGTCAAGAGGCACGGGTGAAAGCATGATCAAGGTTTACTGTATCGCCCAAGAAGATGAGAAATTCACTAATTTTAAAAAAGGGGTCGCACATGACAGCAACAGGTGAATGAGGCTGAGGAGAGTTCAAAGGAGATAAAGTGACAGTGGAATATACGGTAATTGTGGTTCAATTTCGAGTCAGTCGGGACGACAGCAAGAAGTCGACCGGACCTAAGACGGACATTGTTTTTGGAGGCAGAAAATACCATGTGCACGCAAATGATGCAGGAAATTGGTCAGCGATGCATACCCAAATTCTAGTAAAAAGGGAATTGGCGATGACTCAAGGAGACAGGTAGGGATTTCCTGAAGGAACGCGGATGAATACTGACTTTCACGGTTTTGTGGATATGAAAAGGAATAGCACCCCCTGAAAAGGTGAGATAATTTTCATGAAAAGAAGTAAGTATCGTCTAAATTCGGAAATTCGAAGCTAGTGGAAGAAAGATGCAGTTCCAAGAAGGAATAATCAGCAAGTGGAATATCGTGTCCACTAGGAGCAAAATAAAGCGAAAGAGATGAACAGAAACCCTTGCAGCAGGCCAGGTTACGCTAGTAAAATGACAAATATATTATTTCGTTGAGTTTCCTGTGGCCTCTCTGTGTCTGTGTTCGGCATCGTGGGAGATGGTTGGCTGAGGTTTGCGTGCAATCTTTCGTCACGGGAATGGAGAGGGTACCTTCGAATCTGGACCGTTTGTTATTTAACTAAGACCCCTTGCACGGTACTTTAAATGGCTTGATATCGGGAGAATCTTGTGTGAGGAAGATCCCAGTAGGACTCAGCGGGGCATGTGCAACAACATCAGGACTTTGTGTGAGTGAAACCTCCTAGCTAAATTGTATTCGGGGCAACCAACCTTGGGTGCGGTTGTAAACTGGGAGAGAAGAAAAGCTGTCTGTGCGATATATTACAGCTAGGCAAAGCGATGATCAGGTGGCTTCGAACTTCAAAAGGGGAGGGTTGCAATCCGGAGGGCATTTTGGCTGGGGGTTAGCGTGAGCAAAATAATATGGGGTTACAGGGGTTGCAAATGAGGCACAATGGTCTTAGTGACATGAAAAGTCATAGGTATCCTAAGTCGGTCTTCCCGGGCACTAACTGCGCTTGCACTATTAGGCCTGGTTATTGATTACCAGTTCGGAAGTGTACCGGTAAATCTTATCGTTCGGGGTTAATAAAGCCGTGGAGTTGCATTAGGGCTATTGTGTCTGGGGGCTACGCGAAGAGGCAGCTGGGTAACACTAAGAACCAAAAATGGCAAGACTGGAAGCTTCGAGATATGGTGCCATGATCCTGGTAATGGGACCCTCTCTCGAGGCATAGGAAAAAACAGGGGAGGGGAGACGGAAGCTAGGGTTCTAAAGGTCAATGCCTTCTTCATAGGCTCGATCCTCAGACATACTGGTGTTAATCAAAGACAACCGATGATTAAAGGTAAATTGTGATTTCAGGGTATGGCTAATCTGGGATGCTGACGCAAACTTGCGAATGGCTAAGGGCAACTCATTCAAAAGCCGCTGGGTATTTGATGAGAAGGAGAAGAGATGCAGTAGCAAGTCTCGACTGGGGTATGGTCAGACTGAATCCCCTATGGTTTGGAGGGTGAGATGAGGGCAGGGGAAACTGCATAGAATTGGAAGGATTCTCTAGTAGGTGTTCGCAGAGGTGCGCCCGGATGATATTCCCTAAGGCTTTGCATAGAATGCAGGTTAGGCCAACAGGTCTGTAGTTTCCCATTTCAGAGTGGGATCCCCCCTTATGTACAGCTACCACTGCTGGGTTTCTCCAGTCCATCGAGGACACTACCAGCGACGTCAAGGTCATCTAGTCGTAAAAATCATGTTGTCCGGCTCGTTTGGTTTTTCCATTTTTAGGCTCGGTTTTGCGTCATTTCGATTAGGAATGTTTATCCTTATCTAAGGGTTATATTTTCGGAGCTGTTGGCTGCCCTGCCCCACAGTGAATTCGTAATTTATTATCGCAAGCTATCAACGTAGGCCTTCTTTGATAACCTTTAGTTCAAACCCACCTAAAATTGCCCTTAGTGACCCTGTCTATAAAGCATAAACTGACTCTCGGCTGAATTACATCATTTAGGTATCCACCCGTACCTCGTTGTGAGTTGTTATCTCCCCAGCCTCTTAGGTTATTCAGTGTTTGGTTTGGTTTTCCATGTCAAGGCCTATTGTAGGTATTTAAAAAACCCACTAGTTTTCTTCTGACACCAGGAATCACACGAGAATTCTGCTGAAGCTACCACTGATATTTCGTCCAACTTTGGAATCCGAGCCCCCCACCAGCCCTCAGTCACTCTCTTTACACACAGTGGCACATCAAGCACATCAACCCTGATCGATCCAAGCAACTATATTTATTGACGGGGTGACTTGTTGATCTGTCAACGCACTTTTCTTTCTGAAGAGTAGCAGCTCAATGAAACCTCTGTACTGCTCTTATACAACTTCCACACCCCTTACCAACACGGCTGCCTCTGTTGTAGGCTCAAAAGAAAGTCTAAGCCTGTATTTAAATAATACTGTCCGCCCGGTCCAAAACGAACCATTCGGGCCCCCAGTGTGAAAAAACAAACTCCGACATGACGGCAGCTGTCACTACGTGTTCTGCATCACCGGTCCATATATACAGCGGAGCCAAAAATAAAGTCAGTGATTTGGAACAAAAGATAAACGGCTTATATAATGAATGACAATCCATTGAGTATGCTTTATTAAAGATTTCCCCACTGACAATCATTGCTAAACCAACAGATCAAGCTGGCCCCAAAATTTTATTTAAAGCCGGTCATTACATGGATGCATTCGCCTCGGAAACTCACCGGGGGATAAAGAGAGCTAACAGTGCTATAGAGGTAAATGTACCGGACAGACTATCAACACAGTCTTCTAAAGCGACAATGCTGAAAGCATACTACAGGGTTCATCACATGTGCCACTGTACTAGGCTGCGGAAAAGGTCACCAAGATGCCCCCGCCCTCCGCCGTTTCAATCTTCCATCCAATTAACAGCCGCTGGGTTCATCAGCAACTGCCAAATGATCGCTGCCGCTAAGTCTTTTAAAAACGCCAAAATATTCAGCGTAAATCTCTTATCAGCAAGCGGAAAAGCAAACAAGCGCCTTCCACTGGATCTGACCCGACAGAATCCGTGGGTGCATCGCAGCATACTCCTATGGAAAGGACTTCAGCCAGAACATCTGCCACCCCTATGGCCCCTTCGGCATCAGTGGACCTTCATCATTCTAGTCCCCAGGATCCCACGCGAGTTTCGTGAAATTCATCCCAGGGTGCGGCACAGTCATATTCCGACACGCTGAGAAGGCCATCACAAGAAGATCGCGTAAAACCCATCAGGCACAGGTTAACTACGGCGAAAACTCAGGACAGCAAGTGTGTGGTGAAAAGTTCTTGGGCTTCACTATGGGTGCACAAGACACCAACCGAGACAGTAGACTTAGACATATCGCCGTGTGTCACCGAGCCAACCACCAGGAAACAGTCGGCTTCTTGCCTCCCCACTTACTGCGTCCGCTAGAATAAGTAGCAAAGATCAACCTCGTCGAACCCGCAGTCCCACATTTTCACGGTCTTCCAGAAACTTACCCAGCAGTTATTCCTCCCCGTTCAATCACAACTTGTCTAACAGTAACATCGTTTCTACAGCCCAATACGTTTACCTGGAGGCCTCATGATTTGACCGCGACAATGCAGCCGCTGCATATACCTGGAACTATGGCGGCCAAGCCCGGTAAGCACTGTTCAGCAGGCATGCAACCAAAAAACAGCCAATATCAATAGCTACCGCCCCTCTCCCAAGCCCCCACTTCACAAGCCTCCCTATTCAGATGCCAGCTGTGGGGTTCAGGCGGGTATCGAGCCCTAGAGCCAAAACACAAACATCTCACCTCAGCTTCTTCTGACCAACAAGCCTGCAACCCTTATGGGCCTACAAACCCCTTCCACGTTAAGGCCCAAACAAATTCACTGACGCCAAACCAACCCCAGACAATGTACGGCATGTCCCGACCATTCCTAGGACCCCCTCTCCCATGGACAAATCCTCCAGATCCCCATGATAATGGCACACCAAATAATGGCCATTGTTTCCTTAGGCACAGTTAACCACGGTCCGTGCCCTACCTTTTACAGTTTCGCACATCAGAGTTGCCGGTTTCCTATTCACTACCTCTACTTTTGTGTGAAAATCTGTATCCCAAACCGGAGCTGTTAATGGACTACATTGCTATGGAGTCTCACATCTTTATCCCTCCCTGGACAAATGGAAATATGAACAGCACAGACATTCCAGCTATCCCTCACGTCTTCAGGGTTCGTCTTTTCGGACTCTAGCACCGCCCGACATCATAGCATCACCAATCCTTCTTTCTTCTACAGCGCATCATACTACGAAACAGCTCACAGACCCTCCAACTCTCGGTGCTGGTTTGCCGGCCGCGTATGGACCTTCCAGTAAGACCACGAATCTAGACTATTCCGCACTACACAACCTACTTGACCAACCGAATTCCCCAAAACTAAATACTAGTAACAGTATCGCGTCGGTTCTTTTTGTTAGCCCATCCACTATAAACAAAATTCGGCATTTGAGATATCTGGGCACTAGTTTTAATTACAACATAACCTTAGTTACTGAAATTGGTTAACCGATTACACCCCAACGGACCAGATTTCTCTTGCAGGCTACAATATTTTCAGGCTAAATAGGAAACTCCACACGGTGGAGGTTGTTTGGCATATGCCAAGCAGGCCTTTAATAGAACAACATTTCGTCACCCTCTACTCGACCGTATTTCCGATGCACTTTGGCTACCTGTCCACATTCCGGGCTCTCAGCTTCATGTTGAATGTGTGTACCGTCCACCCAGCGAGACTTTCTCTGGAATTCCACACCTAACACATGAATTGGAATACCAGTCGTCACTTTTCTCAAGTGTGAGGTTTATTGCTGGTGACTCTAACCTGACTAAAATAGCTTGGCCGTCTTTATCTGCACCCGCTCACGTTTTACCATTTTTAACAAGTATTACTGTAGGAGTGTTGGTACAGCATATCCGCTCTCCCGCGAGAAAAAACAGCATTTTATATCTCATTTTCACCCATGGCATCACCCAAACCGTTGTCTTGATCTCCCCAGGTTTTCTTGGTAGCGATCACAATAAAGCTAACTGCAGCACTCCCACTCACCCACGGCCCACCCTGAAGTCACACTGCATCAAATCCTCTCCTCTCCCTGACTTGAAATTTCTCCCTACGACCATTCAACAAGCCAACTAGAATGCGTCTTACTCTCTCGTGATCCACAACAAGCCATCTATACTTTCCATGCATAGTTCTCCATATGTCTCGAGAGGATTACCTACCTCCACCAGCAACGGAATAAGGGAAGTCCTAAATCGCCTCTCGGTAAACAAAGTATGCCGAATTTCAAAAATTCATAAAACTGCATACGACTTTGCAATTCTTATTCAACTTTTTCGCCTCACTTCTACTATTCAAAGGCTTGAAGAAACTACATCTCATAACCAGGAACTGAAGGCTCCTCGACACCCAAATAGATCTCTCCGACGGTCATTACTGCACAAGACCAGAGCCTCTAACACTCACAGAGATATCCCGTACACGGCTCCCACGGACAATGTATCCGTCTCTACCCCATTCCACTGCCGAGGCCTTCAACTCACTCTTTGCCCAAACTGTGGCTCTTATTATTATTATTGACCCTCAGCCTCTTCCCTTAGTTGCTGCTTCAACTCTATCCACAGGGGAATTTGAGGCCTCAATTACCTCCCAATTATTGACCACATTCAAGCCAACACCTTACCCAGGACGTGACTTGCCTCACTTACTAATCAGTCTATTTACCCTATCAGTGAACTCCGGTCTGTTGTCGATAAGCTGGAGATGTTCAGTAATAATACCGCACCACAAGAAAGCCCCACTTCATGGGGTAACAGACTACCGTCCCATTACCCATGCACCTATTCACTCCCGGCTAATGGACAGAATCGTGAGAGAACATATCGTGAAGCACCTCTTTCAATTGGACATTATTAATCCTCGGCAATACGGTTTCCTCCGGTCAAGATCTTGCACAACCTGCCACCTTGATTTTTTGAATCTCATTACTGAAATGACAGACAATGCAATGGCCCTTATAGTACTTTACTTAGATATATCGAAGGCTTTTGATCGCTTGCCACACCTTATCTGGCCAAAATCCGATCCTTTGGCACTATTGACCCATAACTATCTTAAACAATTCTTAACTGTCTAATCGCTCTCAGGTTGTCTCAATAAATGGACGCTGTTCCAGGCCTAAACAGGTCACATTCGTGTTACACGGGTAGCATCCTTGGCCCTCAGCTGTTCCCCATGTATGTAGATGACTTTTCCTCTCGGTGGGCCGTGGCACCCCATTGTTTGCTGATGACATTATGGGTGTCTAATCATTCAGGCCAGAATGCCTCGTCTCGACCATCCTAAACGCCTCTGAAGACATATACACACTCGATAAGTGGTGCCCAACTTTGCAGATGAATTTTTCCGCCGACAAATGTGAGGTACTTACACATAAATTCAAGCTACCTCCAGGATCTTTAGCTGTCTGTGGTTCATCCATTGCTAGCAAAAAGTTGTCCAGGACCTTGGCTTATTCAATCCCTGCACATTCCACTTCGCCGAATATTCGGCCATCCAAGTAGCTAAGGCCGGAAAGTGCTTGGGGCTAATGTTTCGCTCCTTCCGATTTCGAGACTGCATTCTCTTTTCTAAATCTCATGGCAGGCCTTTATTAGAATAATGCCCACTGATGTTCTCTATTATGCGGAAATCAGACAGAATTGGTAACGAATCAGTTCAACGTGGTTTCACTGAGCGGCTGATTGAATGGAGCTCACACTTAACCTAAAAAAGCCACTTATCTCTTGAACCAGACTCCTTATGACTTGGCCCTACCAAACTGAACTTTATCATTTTGTATAACATCCTTCACAGCCGGACATATACTTCTAATCCATTGCATTTTGCGCCTGTTTCTACCTATCCACTATGTTCCAGAATCCACACCCTTTCAACTCTTTTTACCAACACCAGCTTACTTTAACTTTTCCTTATCACAGTGTACTCTGACTTATGGAATGAATTATAGTTAGACGTACGCGGTTCTACTTCCAGCCATCTGTTTAGGAGCGCGTTGGACAAGCCCCCACGGTTACCCAAGCCTTACAACCCCTCAATTTACCATACTCAATGACCAAGCATATGAGAAGGGTCTAGACTTTTGAATCGTACAAATGCCGGAGGACCGACAGATGAAACTGAGTAAAAATTCTTAGTTTTTGTGTCTTCTGCAGTCTGAAAGCTAATCCCAGAGAGTAACTGTCTATTATTGTTGCCTCTTTGTATCGATTTCCATTTATCCTCAGCTGGGAGAATCCTAGACTGCTTTTCTCCACTTTTTCTCGACTTCCAGACATTCCTTCGTGAGTGCTTTTCTCTCAATGCTTTCTTTTACTCTGGAGGTTATACCGGTCACCAACCTGGTCCATGCATCCACCTGACCGTCGGCTATTTGTACGCTACCCGACCGATGCTCCCTTGGTTACATTCCGGGAACCCCTGGTACATGGTCACCAGATCGCGGACTACCTGATACCTATGGCCGTTTGGCCCCACCAAGAAAACCCATGTCAATCCCCGCGGTGCGGGGCACCCGTCAGATCCACCGCTTTGGCCTGCGCACATCGGGCACACAGGCGGTCTGGAACGACCTGCCGATGCTACTGAGCCGGCGAATCGCACCTCCTTTCGCTAGAAGTGGTTTCCAGGTTGGGTGTCCAGCGCACGGCCAGCCTACCCACTTGCACCAGTTGCCGATTGAAAAAAAACGTCACCTGCACCGTATTGCTGTCACCCATTGCCTTCTCCAAAGCTCCTGGACGAGATCTACCATACAGCCGGCCACTTTCCAAATTAAAGCATGCTCACATGCTTGCTCTTCTCAGAAATGTACCCTACTATTTGCTACTACAGACATTCATCTTCATCGACTTGTCTTCTATCTGTCCGAATTGGTTCCATGTTTACCCTCATTCTACCTCGTCCGTTTGCCGGACTCTGTACCCCGAAACATGAAACGGTTTCACTTTTCAGATATCTTTGCGAACATCACCATTCCTGGTTTACCATTAAAGAGACCTTTCATTCACTGGGCGGTTTGTGTGCCACCACTCTACTTATCTAAACAAGACCATCATTTAAAGATTCGTTTCTCACCTGCCCAAAATACTACAGAACAAGAAATAGTCCTCCTTTCAGAGCTCCAACTGTGTGTCACTAGCTCTCTGTTCCATTGTATCCTTCGCATGCATCTCCTGTCATTCAGCTGTTCGCACTTCATGACGGTCGCATTGGCAGTGGAGTATCCACAGTCCAGAATATGGATAGCTCGATTGACTCCTCAGCTCTTCATGTCAGACTTCAGCATTTCCAGCTATACAATCACCCGCACTTCTTGAGGGCTGTTCATATGTACTACTTTTATATGACTGTATCAGTCCACTATACGTCCACCTCCCGCATTCACTTTTTTACCAACTTTAGATGCTCCCATGCTATTCACCAACGAACCTAGACAAATCCATAATTGTATCACTTTCCACTCATCTATGAACCACTGCAGCTGCTGCACCAAGTTATCATAGTCGGCCACCTGCACCACGATCCGTTGGGTGCTTTTTCTATATCTTTAGCTGAAAATCAACTACCCGTAATTTAGACTGCCGTTGGTGTGTTTGTGTCCCCGAAGTCTCAGGTTGGACGTTTCTCAACGTGCCCAGTCGCACAATTATTTGCCCCTTTGAAGGTTCCTGTGAAGTACTACTTCCAGTTGATTCCGTCAGATATCAAACATAAATTACATTATTATGCCCAATTCATCGTAAATTTGTATTCTTCACCTGTCATTCTTGGAGTCACATCCGACAAACTGACAGCTGAACACAATTTCACCTACCTTTTACCTATTGCGATTTTTTCCATCAGTCTCCTACGATTGGGCTTTTTGCCAAAGACCACTTCGAAGGCCATTTCTCTAAACCTTTGCTGGAAATGGACTACGCATACGCGAAGTTATTGACCTTCCGGTTGTTGCCCAGATGTTCCACTTCAGACTCTTACCAGCATATCCAGTTGAGCCATCGTCTACATGTTTTGACAGTACCTTTTATGCACCATCCTCATATGACCGCATAAGATCATCGTATATCAACTCCCCCGTCCACTCTGTTGTCATCTCGTGTTCACCAATTAACCTGAAGTGAACCCTTCTTTCAAATCGTATTTCACCCGCCTGTCAACCTTCATCACACTGTCCCACCAAGGTTCCGGGTTCAGGCATCCATATACACCTCTTTATGTGTGGGTCTTCCAAAACCTCTTGATGGATAGTAAGCTCTAATTCAGAGGTAAATGGGACTCCATTTCATTTACGCAATTCTCTTCCTCAAAGAACACCTCACAACTGCTTTTGTATTATACTTTTGCTATTTTCCGGGTCATCTGAGCTACTGGTCCAAGAGCATGTCCGTCATCACCAAGAACTTTCCAATTTTTCGTCGGTGCATTTTTGAAGGTTTTTTGCCAGTTTGCCCAACTCTGCGACCTTACATCTGAGCTATCCGAAATACTGAGCTTTCTTACTCCATCCTCGCTTCGCTCCATCACGTATCTCGACCGCGGAGCTCATTTCACTCACTACGGGAAGATGGGTCCACCTGACGGTCAAATCCAAGTTTGCCGAGCATTCGTTCATGCGACCACTAAAACCTATACACTGTTTTGCGCATCATACATCCAAATGAATACCAAAGGATCCTTTTTGTGACCTCACCTTTACAATATGATCATGCAATCAGGCAAGCTTCCAGTGTCCTCAGAATGAACCATTATTATTATGGTACTTCTTTGGATGCTTTTTGACACTCTGGGCCAACTCCATTTCATACATGCGCTAAGCAGATCGCAAGAGGTCCACCAGCTCATTTCTATGCTTGGTATATCGTATCCAAGTCTGGCTGCTCCCGGACGCCTTGAAAGGGCTCAAATACGGTTTCGACACTTCATTGGCCTGCCTATTCCTGCCCTCCATCATGCAGAGTTGCCCTTACCCCTCCTACTCTTCAAAGAGGCAAGCTAGTTTTGTAGGGTAGGTAGGGATCCTTTATTCACTTGCGAGCGCTCCTCCAAGCTAGCTTCGTCCGCCTTGTCCCGTATTAGACCGACCGATGTATTTCGAGGCCTAGGAATGTCCATATCTGCGAAGCTTCTAGTCACACTCGAGGATACTTTTGGTTGCACGAGCAGAGAGTGAATGCGACACCTAAGTGGTCTCTAATACCCAACGGAGAGTGAACTTGGAGTTCCGCTCCGCTGTTTACGCTATTAGTTGTCACTGGATCCAACAAGAACGGCGTACAACCGGTCCTGTACATGTGCTGGAACAGAGCTTTCGAATGCAGCCATTATGGATATCCCTCTTCTTGGGTTCCCGAGGTACACGCCTCGACTACCCGGTCTATGTGTGGTAGGTTGAAGTTTCCAACTATGAGGGTATTCTTAGCCTCCTTAACTAGCAAGGAAAGCACGTGGAGAATTCGAAAGTCCCAATCTCGGTTTGTGCTCGGGATCCTATGCACACAGACCACATGTAACTTCCTGTTCGGGAGTATGAGCACAAAGGTACACAGTTGTATATCTCAAATACAAACCATGGTCTGTGATTCCAGATGGTTTGTGCCTGCCCTAATGTGGATGGCCACCCCTCCCCCTACACAGTCATGCTCCCTGTCCTGCTTATAGACAGCTGACCCATTTTGTGCTATCACCGGCACGTGGTCATCTTTATAGAGCTACGTCTCCGTAAAGGCAACAATGAGGGCGTCTTGCTCTTCTGCAGCCTTGAAAAGTTCAATCCACTTGTTTCTATTACTACATGCATTGGAGTATAGCACCACTGCACCCTATTCAACACCTACGGGATTTTTATTGTTCAGTGTTGGCTGGGCCTCGGGCGCTACGCCCGGGTTGGTGTCAAATTTTTGCGGTGGTGTCCACCGTTGGGGTGCATGGATTCCACTGGTCATCCGGGATATCGAACACTCCAAATCCATCCCTATGGGTGCTATCTTGGCACCGAAGTCAGCCACGGTCGTGTCGTTCTCCACTGGATAGCACTGCCAAGTTTCACCATCCAGCACATCCTAAATTACCCTAAACCCTGACGGCTTGTATGGCTTGCCTGTAGCTGTCGGCGAAGTAACCAGACCGCTTAATAATGCATTCTGCTGCTCCGGGGCCCTTCTTCAGCCTTCACACGGGTTTAGCCACATTTTAACCTGCGGACAAACCACCTGGCATCGCTCTATGCCCGTCAGGCTAACCCGATTCCTGCCCTTAATGACGTGGTCAACCGATGCCGCCTTGGCCAGCAACATATCTCTGTAGTGCTCTTCCACAAATTCGACCAGTACCGGTCGTACGATATTATTTCCTGTTTTGGCAAGTGGAGATTTCCACATCCGCCCTCTGTGAACTCTTTTGAGAGGCACAGGACCTGGTTCACCTGTAAGTCGCAGCATGTCATGCACCCATCTCCTATTCATAGCCCGCGTCTTTGATTCACGGATAAGCAGTTCTTCCTGATTCGGTGCAGTAGTCTACGGCTCGGGGTCCGTCCCAGCAACTGGGTACGCCTCTGCAGGTCCATCAGCTGGATTTCCAAGTCACGATATCCGGGTTCGCCTGCCCTCACCATGCTGTCCGCTGCATTTATCGTACTGTTCTTTTTCTTACCTTATTTCTCCTCAGGTTCTGCGTCACCCACTCACTCGTAGCAGTTCGCCGCACAGGAGTGGATGCATCTGGTATGAGGCAACCGCCGGACTGGCTCTGTATTACCTCGAGGACTGTCTTCTCAGGCTTTCTCAAGGTTCCGGATTATGACCTTACATTGTGTACGTTAAAACCTCTCAGGGCTTTCCCTACTTCGTCTGCAGAAACAAGGACTAGCGGCGTGAACCTTGGCGTAGCGGGGGTTCGGGCCCCGGGTCCAATCCACTTTCTCTCTGGTGCCTAATCTCGAAGTGCACTCTCAGTATCCCGGTCTTGGCGCTATTATTGAGTGCATAGTTGCCATTCTTGTCCTTAACGGAACCCACCATGGCACTCGTGGTTGTTCTTGACCGGGAAAGGTTGTAGTAGGCTCTGGGACATAGCTTGGCATTTCCAGCTAAGGTGCTCTCAGAAGGTAGCCTACAGTGCTTCGGGCCGCAATGGCTGCATCTCAACTCATATTGAATCGGAATTACCTCCTGTGGCCCCCTATCCGCTGGTATTGACACCACGCCCCCTTGTTTCTTGCCTTGGGCCTAGGTTGCTCTAATGGCCCGGCATAGTACCCCTCCCTTTCTGTGGATTCTGCGGGCCAGCGCGAAACGCCGTGTGAGCAACAAAAGGTTGTCCCTGGAAACTGTCCATTCCTCCTCCGGACTTTGATAGTGGTGGTCATATGTCATCTCTTGAGCTACAGTGTCCGGACTCTGTACTTCGAGACCTTTAAAGCATCTTTTAAGCTTATGGGGCACCCTTTTCTCCACGGCCAAGTAGTTGCATTGGATCACCCCACGGTCACTTCTTCCTAGAGGTGCTGACACCTACAGACCCTCAACATCACCGGTGTGTTTGATGATTACCAGGTCCAGTAGCCCGGGAGTCTGTCCTTCCCTCTACCTGGATTACTGTAGAACATGCTGGACAAGCTCCTCCTCCGGTACAAAGTCTGGCAGTCTGACAGGAAAATCTTCACCCGCTGCTCACGAAGTCATCTAATCTATCTTGAGGGTGTTGGAATTTCCGAGGATTTTGGGTTCTTTTGCTCCAGCAACGGCTCGGTGGAGGTAGTTTAGCAAGAATGGATCCCCCGGTGAGGTGGCCGAGGGGCCTAGATGCACACCCAACACGCCTTTCAACTCGGCGTAGCTTCAAGTCACAGAAGACAGCCTGTATATTTAGTGAGGTGGTATATTCTATCCACCTTATCAGCTCGATGAATGCAATGGCCAGGAGGGATGGGGACACCAATTTCATTTCCCTCTTTTAGCCAAATCTCGGTGACCCCTATGGAATCAGCTTTGGCTTTCTCTGCTGCCAGCTCGTGTTACTTATTTCCAACGTTGCATGCATTGGTGTAAGCTACGCTTAGATTCCCCGGCCCTCTTGAACTGTCTGTGAGTTGGTGCGGGTGGCACCTGGAACAGATGTCGGAGCCACCGGTTTTTGGGTTTCTTCATCTTGCTACTTCTCACTCGTTCCCTTCCAAGGCTGCCGTGATGGTGTTAGAGTAAGGGTTTTCTAGTACCCTTATGCATTTACTGGGGGATCACTGGGGTGGTGAATTTGAAAGAGCAAGCTAGAGTATAAATGTAGATAGGAAAGGGAGAAAGGAAGCACAAAAATCGATCCTTGGTTGAGTGGAATGTGAAATAGTGGTGGAAGCTACAATGAAGCTGGCCTGTTTGGTTGGAAAGAGAGAGTTAGTTGGAAAGACTTTTCACGGTGTTAGGCACCTCCTGCATTGCGAGAAGAAAACTAACCGATGCTACATACTTAAGGTGAATCCACTAAGGTTGAGAACCTGTGGTACTTTTGGTGCCTGGGAAATTTATATTGTGAAGTGCTGCATGATTAGGGGGAGGCAAATTCCCTGAACCCTTTTGCCCAGGAGCTGACTTTACTATTATATTTGTTCTTTCCCTCATTTTTGTCTTTGTATTTCAGGCACTTGGTTCATTAAGTGTCCTCCGGGACTCTTTTACCCATATAACTTTCGGCATTTGAGTATGGCACCTCACATTTTTGTCGGCTTCCGAGGTCGGGGCTCGAAGGCACCGTTATTTTGTGAAGCGCTTTTTACAGCATACACACAGGGACCAACCGGGGTGCCTTTCTTTATTGTTTTTTGTTTTTTCGGGAAATTCACGCCAGACCCATAGTCGTTACCTCATTTTGTTTTTTGGCTATAAGAGTGGTATCTGTTTGCCTATTGTGCAAATGTGAAGCTGGTTTCTTCATGTGGGGTCACGCCTCACGTGCCGTAAAAAGCTTGGTTCTGTGAATAGCCATAGGCGGTGTGATTTAATGATAATGATGATGATAATAATGGTTTATTCCGGATAACCCCGAGGCATGCTGAAACGCAAGATCAAACAGTACAGTTGTAAGCAGAGTCCGAATTCAAAGAGGGTGATTCAGGTGTATGAGAAAGTATTTAATTCACTCTTAATGGCGGCGCCCGGCAAATTTGAGCTCAGAGTCGGGTGGCCAAGTCGGCCGAGTCAGGGTGGAGCAGGTTGGAAGTAGCAGACTCTTGCTCAATTATTACTAAAAGAGGAACTGCGCAACGAGAGAATCAAATAGAATATACGGAAATTTTGTTCACTCTATGAGAAAAGAAGTTTCCAAGGGGGTTGTGAACCCGCCGTAGCACTCCGCGGAGTGAGGAACGGCTTAGGATTGGAAACCAGACGATAAAAGGAATGAATTTGCAGACAAAGAATAAGGAAAATCCTTCGAAGATTACCCTTCTAACGTTTAGCGACCGAATATCGGCTGAGTCAGTTCAATACCCAGTGAAGGACTCATTTGTAGAGAGAGATTGCCTAGGTGATGGTGGAGGAAATGGTCGGGCGTAAACATGTAATCACTGAGTGGATTGTTTACCTTCAGGAAGGTGGAATGTGATGCACTAACATGGAAATGGGAACTGGGCGACAGATCCATGTGTGATGCGTAGCCATGTTAGTAGTAGATGCACGGTTTGCAAAAGAAATTAGTATTTTAATGACAAGTAAGTATTTACGTAGTGATTTTCGTTATCTAGGGGCTAAACATGATGACCAGAGAGATGCAAGGATCAAAATTGTCTGAGAGGTTTTACCAAGACAGAATACCGGACATGTGGTGCTGTCACAAATACTGAAATGAATGTTTGAAGTTCCTGAGATCAAAAGGTCTGCCAAGGGCTTACGGAGGAGGGAATTTTAAAATGTTTTGTCGAAAGAGGGGGAAGAAGCTAGAACTCAGTATCGTCCGCACCAAACTTTCACTGAATGGTTTCATTATTAACACTTTGGGAACAGTTCTGGCTACGCTTGGTCCAGCTTGCGCTTGAAACCAGGAATGGTACTGCATGAGATGGCTATCAGCGGCAGGTTATTCCAGGAGTTTACTACACGATTTGTGAAGAAATATGATCCTACTTTTAGCCTGGTTCTTTCTTTCTTTGACTTAATTTTATGACATCTCAGGTCATTCATGAGGGCCGGGTGGGAAAAAGTGCGGGGAATGACCGTTTGGTGCCCTTCAAAATCCTAAAGGTTCCACTGAGTTCACTTCTCAGCCTTCTGCTCTTCACGGAAAATAGAATGAGATAGGCTGGTCCTCTTTCATATAACGTTTGCCTTTAGCCCTCTATCATTTTTGTGGCAATACTTTGCATGCCTTTTATACAGTTCATGTCTCTTTGCAGGTATGGTGACCAAGCTTGGACACCTGGCTCCATGTGGGGTCGAACGACCTCTTGGTGCAGAGGCAAAAATCGGGGTTTGGTAAATGTCAGAGCTCTTCTGAGATGGAAAAATTTTCTGTTTGCTGCTTCATCCGCCTTCAGGCATTGGGAAGACGGTGTAAAATCATGGGTGCCATTCATTCCTAATGGTCGCACCATCTTTGTTGGCCTAATTTATAGTGTATATATACATACATGTAAATATAAATAGACCCATCCTCCTTTCTCTGACGGGCGTTTATGCAAATCACCCCTCTGTGTAAATTCTAAAACAACAGAACCAGTGATATGTTGGTGTATTCACATTCATATTGTTGAACTCGTGTAGAATTACCATTTATTTTTATTCTGATGTCCCTTTTGCGAAAATGGTTTCCCCTTTCATTTCGAGTTTTGCTATTCCGGCTCGATGGCTTCGGAGAGAATATACATACAATAACCGGAAACATTTGGGCTCATGCCCCGCACCCGTGAACGGCTTCAAAACTTCAGGACTAGTGGACCTTTGGGGGGGGGGGGTTCGATTGAATGCGGGACCGAGGAGGCTGTCAGAATTTGGCATTTTGAGACTTAGTGGGAATTGTCATTTCGTGGCTCAGTTTATCTCCACTTGGAAATCGGTTGCCGTGTTGCTTCTGCTTCCGCTTCCTCTCGCCCTACCGCAGTCCACAAATATGTAAAACGGACTCCTGTGATTCTTTGCGAGATCTTTGATGAACAACAGAAGCAAAAGTAGGGCTAGAATGGATCCATGTGGAACTCCACTGACCATTTCTCCCGGGATGGATAGTTTGTCTCCAACCTTAACTCTGAAGGTTCCGCCTTCAAGAAAGTCAGAGATCCGACATTTCAACTGGCCGCCGAGACCGAAGTCGGACGGTTTCACTGCTAACATTCTATGGTTCACAGCGTAGAAAGCTTTGCTGAAGTCCAAGTAGCAAACTTCGTCCTCTAGACCCTCTTCAAGATGGCGAGTGACGTCATCTAGGAAGCACATTAGATTTGTGAGGCTGGAGTGACTTCTCACAAAACCATGTTGCGCCTCATTTAGAGTGCCATTTTAGGTGGCATGTGAGACAGTGCCATCCCTAATCAGCCTTTCCATGAATTCGTCTATTGCCCTGTTCGCGCTGATTGGTCTTTTGTTTTTGCGCCCGTTCGGGGGCCGTTTTTGTGGATGGCTGCAACTAAGGCTTTTTCCATTCTGTGGGGAAGCTGCCTTCACAGATGGAAGCCATGAATTTAGATACCCAGATCTTAAGTCGCTTCACCGGTAGTGACCATAAGATGGTATCCTGTTTTTTTACTGCACCCTGGCCTCACACTGATAAGTCAGCAGAAACACACCTTCCGATCAAAAATAAGCAGTACCATAAAGCTTGCTGGAATAGTATGCCCTCTTTTACTCGTTCCCTAAACCGGGACGAATCGTTTTTATCTAATGTCCTAGAGATAGCAGCTGCCCAACTGTATTCTAGTCTTTATTAATGCCCCGACAAAGTCAATCCAGCCTCGAGGCCTATTATACGCAAACAGCGGAACTCTCTAGATCGTCTGAACGGTAACCTAGACGAACTCCAACGAAGATTCACTAGGACGAGAAACTTCTCGTCGTATCTTCAGGTAATACTTATATCACATATGACTAAATTGCGTTTGGATTCTTCCGAGAAGAAACAGGAACTAGATGCCTTAAGCCACCCAAACAAGTTGGAAGCACTAGCCAGGCTAATGAACGTCAGAAGCAAGCACCTAATCAAGACATTTCATATTTGAACTATAACAATAATTGCCTGCGTGACCCTCTTTTAATTACGGAGGATTTCAGCGCCTACTTTGCCTCCTCTTTAACGACGGATGACGCCACATCCATCCCCTTTCTAAATCCGGTGACATCAGTAACTTTCTCGACGGTAGTGTTCTACCCTGATGAGGTTTCAGTCCATGTTGCAAGAACAAGACCGTCCTGCAGGCCAAGTCCGGATGCATTACCACCGGCCATTTTTAGTCGGGGTGGCGAAGACGTTCCAATGTTTCTGACAAACACATTCAATTTGTCACTCAGGTAGAGTGTTTTCCTTTCTCAATGGAAAACTTCCACTATCATACCTATGCACAAAAGAGGATCACGTCTGGATCCAGTTAACTATCGGCCGGTGAACCATACCCCGGTCGTGTCTAGAATCATGGAGGGAATGATCAAAGGCTGACACGTCACCTTCTCAACCATAATCTAATCAACGCTGGTCAGCATTGTTTTGTGAAAACCAAATCATGTGTGACATGCATGACAGATTTTCTCAACCTGGTCACAGAGGCTGTCAATATCGGTAAATCGGCAATCGTGATCTTTTTGGACAAGACCAAGGCTTTCGACCGAGTATCCCATGTCCGGTTACTTCAGAAGATCAAAACATGGAGTCGTGCACCCGATGCTCACTTGGTTTGCATCCTATTTATCAGCCCAAGACCAGGTTGTAAGTATAGGCCGAAATTTGTCAGAACCCGGTCCCGTAACTAGTGGGGTGATATAAAGTAGTGTACTTTGCCCACTACTGTTCCTAAAGTATGTTAACGATATATTTGCCATTTTTCAACGGGGAGTTCCCTCCCCGTTCGCAGATGATATCAAAATCTTGTATGCTTTTGAGCCGGCGGCGTTAGGCTCTACCGTAGATGACATCACAAGGGAACTGCTTGCTCTCAGCTCCTGGAGTGATGATTGGAAAATGAGTTTCTCCGCCGAAAAAGGTAATATTATTACGTATAAATGTCAGGTCCCCACTGGAAGATTTAGTGTAAACGGCTAATTCATGCCCAAAAACTCTCAGGTACGTGACTTGGGTCTGCACTACTCATGTACGTTTGACTTTTCGGAACACGCAGCCATCCAGGTGGCTAAAGCACGCCTTACCATCGGGCTAATACATTAGACATTTATTTTGCCAGCAAGCAAACTAAACAATTTTAAGTCCCATGTTAGACCTCTTCTGGAATACGGCTCAATCATTTGTTCCAACATGACACAAAAGGACCATATAGCGTTTGAGAACGTAAAACGGGCATTCACGAAACAGTCCATAGGTTTTTTTCGCCCTTTAGTTACATGAAACGTTGTGAGCGGCTGAAAACCGATCCCTTATGGCTATGCCGCATAAGAAATAACCTTCTATTCTTTCACAATATCTTGAAGAATAGATCATGTAGCTCAACATCGCAGGTGAGAACCCTTTCTACTTATCCCTTACGTAACAATGAGTTCTTGGTTTCTGTCCTTTTGCCGAAGCTTGCGCTTAGGTCAAACGTCTTCATTAACAAGTACGCTTCATTGTAGAGCAAGTTACCACAACGAATTCGGGCATTATCACCGAAATCGGTGGCTTTCAAACAGGAAATACACAGAGCCCTTACGGTGTACACGCTGACCAGAATGTACAATCCATATATTTCAAGGGCTCAGGCCTCTGAGGTAGGTATAGGGTACTAATAAATCGACTAACCGCTTTTAGCAACCTAGTCTCAATTAGACCCGCATAGGGTTGGCCCCCTCGCTGCAGCAATTACGGAACTCAGCGGTTCATTCACACGATCTAGGACGGCAAAACAATATAAGTTTTTTACCATCAGATCCCTTTTTGCGGCAAACTAACATAGCGGCCCATAGCATACTCAGTTACAAGGGTATCATGTTGTTAGGGTTACAAGTAGTGCCCCACCCCTGTGCAAACTGGTGTTTCAGTGAGCTTGAACCCCAACAAATAATCGCCGGCTGTGGTTGACTCTACCTTCCCCCGCATTTTCTATCCTATGTAAACCGCATTGGGGATCTGACTTCACGGATATGGCAAGTGTTACCGAGGCACATCTGTGAGCATTCCTGGCTGTGGTTGTCTCCCTGCCCAGAGCTGACCACCGATGAGACGACAGAAACCTCAAAAAGTGAGAGATTGGCATAAAATAGAGAGAAAATACCCCACTGCTTTGTCTTTCAGGCATACCGGCCTTGTCATAAGTGAGCCATGTCTCCAGGCTGCCGTGTTGCTACGGATTGACTGGTATGGTTGAATTATTGTCAACGCGGCTTGTCACTAGTGGTCCATGTTTCAGCCGGGGCGTGGGAGCCGTGGTCACCCATCAAAAGCAGCTCCGTCTTCACTGACAGCCAGGTATCTGACTGCGATAAAACCAAAAATAATAAAAGTAATAATGCCTAAGAAAGTGTGGTTCACTCTTGGAGCGGCACGAGCTGGATGCCAGTGGATGTGTATCGTGCTGCCTTTCTGAGTGAAGCAGGCCTACCGTGGGCACTAAGTGTGGACCATTAGAGTTCGCTTCCTTGACAAAAATTTGGCCCCATCCCGTTCCCACCTCCCACGGCTCTCCAAACCAGTTCTCACATAGGTGTTTTCCTGTTTTGCAGTATGCTACCGACTAGAAAGATATCACGGTAACCATGCAAACACCACTATATCGGATATCCTTGCTCCTAATCAAGTATAATCTCAGCACACTGGCACCATCGAGTGTGTGCATAGACGAACTTACGGCTATGTTTCTCGGCACGAGACCAATTTCCTTCAGTGCTTCATCACCGGCACCATCATAGTTTCTTCCACTTTGGGGCCCCTCAGGAACCATTCAATATAAAGTAACCACTTTACCGGAAGAGACCGTAACAAATTTAGTGCTATGCTAGCAGGGCACCAGTCCCATTAACTCTCATTGTTCCTTCAAACCCATCTTACCACCTCGGTGCTGAACTGCAGACTGCGTAAGCAAACTAGATCAAGGGTTGCCATTTCTAGATCCTTTTAACCTCAGAGCTCTGAGTTTTTCTTAGTATCCCAAAATTGCCACACCAACTTGCGAAATAATAATCCTTTAGAATGCATACAAAATGGCCCAACCGTTGGACGCAACTCTGCTAGCCTGCAGCATTATAGCTCAGTTCCCGGCGAGCACACTCCACCCAGAACGTGGAGTAGGTGCCACTGACCGCTTAAAAGAACTTCATCTTTGCCCCATTCAAATAAACCTAACCAGTTCATTACTGTTGTCGTCATATGTTACCCTAACCCACAGCTGAACCACGTCCAGACTGTAATCCCTATTTATTTCAGGTTCGTCGCCTCCCGCTATCTCAGTCGCCAAAGGGGATAACCAAAGATGCCACTATGGCTCGTACCGACGGGAACCCAAGTGGGACCTCTCATATCATCTGGGACTGCAATCATACCACGCTGCAGAAAATAACCCCAACTGCCTATCGTATTAATTAGGGCTTTCTAACACAAAACCACTCTTGCTGATATCGACATTACAGCCAACACAAGTAACGGTTCAATCGCAAACTGCTAATATACTAGTCGTCATTTACATCTGTCAAACCTCGCCACACTGGACTGATTGACCGACACATATCTTTCACCCCGCCAGACGAACTATACCAATAGAATGTAGTACACTACCAGTAATGAAGCTGAATAACACTGAGGCTCAATGAGTCAATGTACATATATATGTATATATATTTTTCAGTGAAACAGCATAATAATGCTCAAGTCAATGCGGAGACTTTCCACTTTAGTTTCTGTTGCAACAGTCCACTTTTCCCTCGATCCGTGTCCGGCTGGAAATTGATCCCCTACTTTTCCAGGGCCTTCCAGTTGCACTTTCACATTTCTGAATGGTACAGTTTACTGAGCCTCAAATTTAACTCACCCTCATATGGACCTTGGTAACTTCCACATTCGCCAAAGTACAAAAATGTACATTCATAAAATTGGTTTCATGTCTCCTTGTTTCATAACCCATTCCTTTTCTTGAACCTCGGTAGGACCGACATTCAGGGTCTGCATCAGGTTCATGGTTTGCTATTCTCTTCGCATGCATCGATTTCCCCGACTGTACTTCCATACAATCTCCTTTTCCTCCTATTTGAAACTTCGCTGTTCGCAGATACCAGGCAAACCGCCGTTTTTCATGGCTTGCATCATCTTCGGTGATAAAACAACTTTAGCAGTACGAATGAACGACCTATTCGATATCCCCGCGGTGCGCCGCCGCCCAGCGCAAAATCGAAACCGGTTCAAAGTTGGCGCGGAAAACATTATTAGAGTGATCCATATAAACTATTGCTGGCTATGTTTTCTACAGCTGGCACTTTTGACTTTTATACCTAAAGTTTGTGAATATTTCATTTTACTGAGCAACGCTGTACACGTTGATCATGCTCCTGAGCGCGTGTCTCGGCCATAGCCGAGAAATATACCATCAATATTATTATTATTATTATTAATATTGTTATTATTATTATTATTGTTATTATTAGCATTTGGACTGGGTGAGAGGTTACTTTTGTTAGGAGTTTAATTTTTTCTAGATGAATATCATCTGAAAGCGCTGCCTTATGTGGGTCTATTCCCTCCAGGACTTTTAGATGGCTTGGAAGGTGAACCTCACTTCCTCCAGTTTGAGCACATGCCGAGAGGGAAGAGCAACGTCTGTGCCACTGTCGATCTGGTAACCATTTTGAAAACTTTCAGTAGAACGTTTGCTTTTTCGCTTGCCCGTAGCCCTTCTGCCATCCTCAAGGTATAGTTCTCCAGTCCTTTCCCTGGGGCCAGCCTCTGATTGTATATAGTTGTAGAAACTTTTCGGGTTTGGCTTTACTCGCGAGGCTTGTTCTGGTTCAAATTTGCATTTCCCCGAGCGTTGGACCCCCGCGGCACCCTTCCGTTTTTGTCTGTACTTCTACAGTGAGTGGTGAATGTGAGACTGAAGGTATCTCTTCCAGCAACGGCTCCGTTGTTGTAAACGCCATTCAGTCGCAGGAGTCCACCGACAGGGCTTATTATGATTCTCTATGCTTTCAAAAGGAGCGAAATCGTCCGTAAATGCTAATAAACGGCTCTTGATGACTTCCCACCTTTCCTCTAGTGTCAGTTTTCGCTCTGTGACAGCCATTTCATCTCTAGGGCTTTCTAGGATAGGGCTGTTTTGTTCATTCGCCCAGAATTTCTGACCAGCTTCGTGCGTCTAGGTTTTCTGTGCTCCTTCTTTGGAAGGTGAACAAGCAATGGTCACTCCTCCATAGCGGAGCCTGGATCATTATTCCTCAGATGTTAGGTTAGCTAGTGGTGAAGACGGGGTCTAGAAGGAGTGGCACTTGGCCCGTACGGTGATGGTAAGTTCGCTGACATGTTGCCACAGGTTGTGTGGCTCTGACCAGTCCGTGAGTGTCCTCTCGACTTTGGTAGCGGCCCCGCTATGCTCCACGCAGTTAACTTTGAGGGCTTTGAAATCTGCCACCAACACTGATTCCGGGGCGGCCTGTTTGACTCGGGACAGAAAACTAAGGAGTTTTTCGTCTTCCTCTGGCACTGTGTTGGACTGCACTTGACACTAGCAGTCGGGCAGTTTGTGTTTTCCATTAGTAGGGATCATGCAACAAACTGAATACTGTCAGAGCATACAGAGTCTCAGTGCTTTCATTGGACTTATTCAGACCTTACTAGAAGCAGTACAACTCCTCTTTGTCGTCCACTTTGCCGTTTTACCTGGTAGGTGACGTAGTTACTCGGCGGCAGACAGTTCAGAGGTTCAGCTGCGGTCATTCGGGCTTCAGTCACTGCAATGAAGCCGACTTGGTGGCATCTGTCCGCAAGTTTCCTTACTCCGTCCAAAAGCTGAAGGACTTGGTAAACCATACTTTTAGCTGGGAGCCCTACAGCCTCCCACAGTTACACGGCTTTATTTTCAGGAGCCCTCTGGAAGCAGAACCCGAGGGGTCAAACCATTTTTTGACTCATCTGTACCTGGCACATTCATTATACCCAAGGGCTTGTTCCTTCGATCGATTCCTCGCAGTTACTTGGTATAAGACACGTTTTTCCGCAAATTCCTCCGATTTTGTGCATGATGGTTTTGCAATGATAAGTGTAGTGAGGTTTGACTGTATACTCAGCCCCTTGGTCTTCGTTCTGGGCTGCTTTTGTGGTAAGGATTTGACGTATTCATGGGTGACGTAACCGGTTTCTGAGGTATCTATTTGGATGTGGTCTTTGCAGTCGACAGTTCTGTTAGGAAGTGTTTACTTTTAGCAATATCCTCCACGGCACTGGCTTGCTCAGCACGTGCTCTGACGGCTAATTCTACTTTGTGTTCATCAAACAGTTTGGGAACTATCAGCTCTGGGTTACGGAGATGTACTTGATCAAGCTTTGCAGTTTTTCAAGGTCGCTCTAAGGAGTGTGCGAGCTTCGGTATTTGCCTTCAATTTTCCAGTCAATTTGCTCCACCCTTGTTATAAGCTAATCCCCTTGAAAAGGGTTGAAGAATCCGACCAGTATGTGCCAATTTGGGTTCGCCAATATTATCCCCTTCCATTGGCCTATTTTTTGTATTTTTTCAATGCCCACACGGCCGTGAACCCCGGCTAGTATAAGAATATTTCGCACTACTGTTTCTTTTGGGCTTATCCTGACCCTGCTCTGGTTCATCTCTGGCTCTTCAATACTATTTATGAGGGCATTTCGGTGTCCTCCAAGAGCTTTATAAGCGGTTTCTACGGAACACTAATAATAATAATAATAATAATTGTGTATTCCGGATGCTCCCGAAGCATGCTAGAATGCATGATCAGATGAGTATAGTGATGCTGGAATGACAATTCACAAAAGGGTACAACGCGTGCATGCAGAGTATCAAAGAGAGTGTTACACTGAACTAAAACTGTAGTAATGCCCGGCAAATTCGAAGGTCAGGGTCGAATGATGTCAGTTGAAGGTCTGGAGTATATGCATAAGTGGTATATGAAATAATTACCACTAGTGGAAATTTGAACGTATTCAAAGGATATGTTTTTGGTGCTCTACAGAATATGTGAGGCACATGGATAGAAATCTCGTCGAAGCGTTCGGTGAATCATTCACTTTACGACAGGTATGTCAAGACGTATCAACATGGAAATATTTCAGTCTGCAAAGATGGTAGTATTTAAAGTGGTGGCTGTATACTGGAGGAATCATATATGTGGCAAACAGTTGCGTATTTCTCGGGAGGGAGACTACCAGAGTGATGGTGGCAGGGAACGGCCGGAGGAAAACAGGTGAGCTTGCGGCAAATTGTTAACTTCATGTATGGTTGGTATGAAATGTCAAAGACGAAGTGGAAGACTAATCAACATTGACCGTGTGGTTAAATCCATTATACAGGTGTTCAGTTCTGCGGGAGGGAAAGTAAAGTAATTCACAGGTAAGTGTACGTCAATAGATGAACGCTGTGTGGAGTGTACCATGCAAAAATGACAGATCAATAAAACTGCCCAGGTATGTCGCGGAAAGCGGCAGTGGATCAACGAATATAGAAATTAAATGTATCAGCCGGTGCAGATAGTGGTGTGATTTAGAGGCTGGATACGGGGTCAGCTTCAGTAATATAACACCAACGCAACATCTGGAAGATCAGAGGTGTCGATAACGGTGATGGTATAGTAAGTAGACGGTGAATGTCACATTTCTAATGACCAATTTGACAGGTATAAAAAATGATGGGAACAGAGCGGCGATGCAGCATGGGAAGTGTATCGAAGACATTCAATCGTGGAGGGAACGCAGTGATCTGCAGAGCCCGAACACTCGATGCGACAGCATTGCGGATGCGATCGGATGGACCGATGAAGAGTGCAGGTAGTTACTAATTACTTCGCTGCCCACTGGAGGACTACTGAGAGATATGTCAGCGCCGGACGTTTTATTTTTGGTGACCGATGAAGCAATGAATAGTGACAATAAAGGTGCCAGTGTTTGAACAGTATTAGCGGGTTCTATCACGGAACGGGCATAATGACATATGGGATTAAAATGAGTTGTATGAATGCAGTGAGATCGAGTAGTTCAGGTTCAAGAAGTCTGATGGTGAGAATCTTGGGGAAAGCGATCGCGAGACGGGCGAAAATGAAGTCGTTTGTAAATCTCGTTTGTTCTGTCCAGCAAGAGAGGTTCCAAGTTATTCCTGGGATGAAGAAGGCGACAATCGTCCTTAGGGTGCAGGTTCTGAAAACAAAACGGAGAAGGCTGCAGTCTGGCAATTCTACCAGCTGTGGGTTAGGGGGGAAAGACAGAACACCAATATCATGCCAGTAACAGAAATGGGTGGTCGCGACGTTGAGGTTTGGTTTTTTTGATTAAATAACATACGGAAAGCGAAGAAGACCGGTACTAGCGACTAATTATTGCGAGGCTTAGTGAGAATTACCAAAAAAGCAAGGGGGAGAGAATAGGCGACACTGGGGGCAAATACTTATGTGTAGTTCGGCGAATGGTTTATGTAAGACCACATAGATTGTGGTGGTTCGTTCATCAGAACGAGGCCTGGAATCTCGTGTGTTGAAATAGGGTCTCTACTGTGGATTCTAGCTCCAGCACCTTGTCTCACAGGAGCAAAGTAATTCCTTTTCGTCTCTGCACAGTCTCCGTAGTTTCTACGGGCTTCTGGGAGAGCTCCTCTGCTGATATTTATCCCCCAGATGCCTCTGGAACTTTCTTGCAGGAATTCCCTCAATTCACTGTTTAGGACCAGGAAGCAGACATCTGCAAGGTACGTGCTGTGGAAACAAACCCCATTTGAGAGAGCAACTTTGTTGGAGCACCCTAAGTTCCGCTTTCCTCAGTCCGGAACGATCTTGGCAGTACCACCACTGAAGGACGTCACATTATAAACCATCTTTCACAAAAATGCCGCAAGCCGACTCTCTGCACTTTGAGTTTGTTCGATGTAGTGTGGGTTCTTTTGAAACCAAGTGCAGATGGACCCGGGGGTAGACTAAGACCGTGGGCTGAGAAGCTGTAGTGCTATGTGGCCTGCAGAGGCAAAATCAGGAGAAGAAACCCAAGGAAAACCCGGCAGTGGCTTAGGAGCAAATACCACGTTCTATGGTCACTACTATGAGACTATATTAGTAAAACTTCAAGTACCACCTGCACTATAAAATGCAAAAGCGGAAGCGGAAACGAGACTGTTCCTATGTTTATCGCCTCAAAGCTCAAGGAAGTGCCACTGTATTACCTATCAAGCTCGAACTTTCGTCAGGTTCTACCGGTGGCCCCTTGTTCTGGAACGTAAGGTCACTGGGAATGGACTTCCTGGCCTAGGCCAGAAAAATCCTATATTACACTGATCGCTTCTATGAGGTATCTCAGTCTCTCCCATTTGTTTCTATGCTACACGCTTTGATGTATAACACCGCAGCTTTTGTATTCTCCTCCCATCCCGCAAAACAGCGGGCCTCAGGAAGTGGTAGAATCAATATCATGATGAAGTTGTCTCGGTGTGCTGCCACCTCCTTTTGTTCACAGTGTCCTAACTTGTAGAAGTGACAGGGATACTAGCTTCAGCGGCCTCCACCGAAGGTGAGGATTCCTTTCCTGCCCCGGAAATCTTAAATGGCCAGGTCGGTTTCTCCTTGTTCTTTACACTAGCGCCGTGCCATCAAGGCGTTTTGAGTTTCTCGCCATCGGCAGTATCCAGATTCTGGGGAAGCCTCCTTTCCTCATCCCTGAGTTTGTGGGACTTTCGTAGCACAGAAGGTGCGGCCTCATCGGCGCTCGGCACTTACCTTGGCCGATGGGAGATTTCAGCATCGCTGAATCTGTGAATTTATAATGTTGAATTTTCCTGTGTTTTCCTCACAGACTCCTTTATTCCGGAGGCAAACAGTTTCCTCAGTATAACTCGCGGATGCGCAAGGCTAGCAGGACTCACAGGATGTGGACGAGAGCATGCCGAGTTTGTCCACGGTCTCCAACCCTGAATTTCTCGGATCACCAGATGCTGTGAAAAATGGAAGAACGAAGTCTTTTCCGGTGATATGTGGAAGATAAGCGCAACGAGGGACTGCAGTGATAGCAATTTCCAATTTTTATTGTTCTCGTCAAAAGGCAGAGGGAAACATCCCACTAAATCCCCTTTACTTTGAGTCTGTAGGTCAAAGCTTCAAATCATCCAATAACGACGCCTCCAAATGTATGTCCAGACTCCTTCTGAGCTGAGCATCACTCTTTTCTCTTACTCCTGACTCCGGCCAGAAGTCCATGAGGCCCGCCGTCCCCCGTGAAGACAACAACGTAGTGTCAAGCCAGCCGACGGAGCATTCGGCCGCTATGGGGAGTAGCCCCACAACTGGTCTTACATCCAAAGTGGAAGTTCCGCTTGCAGTTCCGGACCCATCTCACCAAGGAGGACCTACCTGAAACCAATTACGTCCCCATGAACCAGCCAACAGTGCCCGGGGAAAACCTGGATAAACCACTTAAGCCACTGATAAGTCCCCTCACTAGGAGCTAAAACCCCCCCAGCTACTCCGTCTCGCCAAATGTTCCTGACAAGGTTGCAGCACATCCGTATTCAAGTCTCAACCGAACAGGGGAAGCACGCGTTAACTGAAAGTCCTTGGGATTTAACAGACCAAGTGACGATACATGGAAGCGAGGATAGCTCGCGAAGATACTCAGGCGTTTTCCTTGTGGGCTCGCTTCCTGAGGGAGGACGGAAGAATACTCCCAAAGCCTCGTTTGCGTGATGGTGGCAATCTGCCCCCGATGCGGTAAATTTTGTCCAATGCCTTCCTCCCAACAGGCTTGTACTCGCTTTCGGATAATTTGGTTGACATGGACCAGAAGTCAGGTCGTCATACTAAAGCATCCAGACCCCTTTTCACAGTCTTTCTATCCAAATCACCGCCGTTTTATGCCGTCTGAATAAATAGGGCACAGCAAATGGGATACTACGGGCAAATCGTTGATTGAGACCAAATAAAATACCGGTCCGAAAACGGAACTCCGAGAGCCCCCAGTAGTCACAGTCTAACAACTTGAATTCGCCAGTGCGCCTCTTACCGAGCGCGTCCTCAATTTCAAGAAATCCACAATCAAGTCAAGCCTCGGAGTCTGGAGGCCCAATATCCGGAGTTCTTCTAACAGTCAGTCGCAGGGTACCTTGCCTAAGGCCTTGCCGGAATCAAAGGAAACTACATCCGCGTTGAGGCGGCCGTCCGCATTTTCTGCCCACCTCTCTCCTGTCAGCAACAAGTATGATATATTGAACCTATTTGGACAGAAGCGACGCTGGGCGGGACACAGAAAAGTGTATCGCGGAAGTTCCTCTCAGATTCACACCGACGCTAGCCGGCAGGTTAGGCTCATCTGGCTACGGTTGAAGGGTGACTTTCGCAAACCCCCTTTGCACAGAGGACGCATTATTGTGGTCTTGCATCCGCCAAAGGATATGCCGGGGCTAGGTGATAGAATAAAAATATAGGCCAAAGAAGATGGCCGTAGTGGTATATTTCACGGCCACGGCCAGGAAGCCCGCGTGGGTGCGTGATCAGAGTGTAGATTGCAAATCGGTGAGAGAAAAAATTACAAATTTCAAAGGGAGGACTTGGCCACTTTGGCAAACAAGAGAGCAAAACTGGGCCGAGTTGAAATCAGCTGCAGTGGCAAAGGTTCCAGCATTAAACACCAGTTAGCTTCCATTTAATTGCGGAAGATATTAAAGAAACGGCAAGACATGAAGTTGTTGAAACGAACGTCTTCTTAGAGGGCAGAAGAAGCGACAGACGCAGGGATGACGCAGAATTAGTCAAAAATTCTTTTCCACGGTCATTAAGCGAAGCGAGCGGGAAAAAATCAAATTTGAGCTCGAGAGAACAGTTATGAAGGTGAAGGGAACCTGGATACTACGAACAAGAAGAGTTGATTTCCAGGAATGATGGTTATCATCCAGTGATGTGAATCCGCAGCTGACAGAAGAGGGATGGATTCCCAAAATATCAGGAATGAACTCCTTAGCGGAATGCCGTCAGGGGGAAAAATGTTGAAACAGAGACGAGGGTAAATAAGTTCGCCTAGGCTGGGCCTGGCTACTTTCAAAATGATGAATATAATATTATGTAGGGTCTTCTGGGGCGTTTCTGCATCCAAACCGGGTGATATGTGAGAATGGCTTACAGTATTCCGGATTCACATGTCCGCTCTGCTGAGGCTCTTTGAAAGGAAGAGATTCACCGGTCCTTTATTGAGAGAGGCTCCTTTGCGTGGTTGTTGATCACTAGAAGTCGGCAATATGAGGTTTCAGCAGGTCATAATATATCAGCAACCGACTGTCCCAGGTATAGCGTATTATCTTGTGAGAATGGTCTTCAACCGGTGTAAGTTACCTGTTGTCAAAGCAGAAGGACCATCAATCACGGGGGGAACTGGACAGCGGAAACTGGAGAGCCACGTCGGTTGAAAACGATGAACACTGGTTTCTAGTGCAGTAAAAAGCTGGGGAGTGATCCGTCATTGCCCGCGCTTGGATTGAAACATCAAAACTATCAGAAATCCCTACTGGTCCAACGAGTGCTTGTTCGCTGGTGCAAGCAATACTGCTGGATGAACTACATCTGGCCGGGGAAATTGATTAAGCTTTATTCTCTTAGTTCCTTGGTGACCTCATCTGGATACAAGGACTGCAGCTTAGAGGTAACACCTCTCGTGGCATTGGCGAAAATTGAATTGACTCCGTCGCGCACACGGACTGGTAGTGTAGCACAGGGACCCATGCCTTCTGAGTCTCTGTCTAAGCATGCGTTTCTTTTTATACCAAGGGTGGCACCGATGGGTCATTGCGGGCTCTGCTTCTCACATATGCTTTATTCCTTCGGGCCCGGCAAAGAAGTCTTTAGCAAGCACGTTATAAAAACCAATTCTCCTCTCTATCCTGACGGATGAACACATGTTTCCAACAACTTTGTACCTCTTGCACTCGTCTCTAGCAACCTGACAACGATTTCGTGTACAATGTTTTCCGCGGAGAGCACCTCAAAGCCCACAATCAACCTGCGAGGGACACTCTCTATGCCCTCGAGAACGGACGGGGGGCACAAACGTACCTATTGGTCCAGCGATCCATTTCCTTGTTATGGGCCATGGGGGCTCAGCCCCAGCAAAATCTGCGACAGTCCACTCCGCCGATGATGCGGCTGCTTGTATTTCCCCAAAGTCCACAAGCTTTGTGTTGTTTTCCGTAAGTGATTCGTAGGAATGAGGTGCATGACGCCTCCTGTGCACTGAAGGGGGGAACGGTAGCCAGAGCCGGCTGGAAGGACGTGTCCAATTTTCTTAGCGTTGGACAGCCTCAGAGACACCACTAGATCCAGGATGGATAACCAAGGAACCTGAAAACCTGTCGGCTCTTGCGCTCGCTGGTATGTTGTCAAGCCCCAAAGAACGGTGTGAAAAGCATGTGTGAATGAATCTGCGGGCAGTCGGTAACAGCCATCCTCCTTTTACGATAACCGGCATATGCAAGTCACCATGAATAATACAAAGTCCATCGTGACCCGAGAGGTTTGAACTGCACTACAGCACGTCGATTTGCGGGCTGTCATCGATTTAGTTTCCACTAAGCTATCTTGAGTGATATTAGAAATAATAGCTTCTAGGAGCGTCCCCTTAACTCACAATAAATCGGGGTTTTTTCTGAGACATAAGCTCATAGGCAACCAGCTAATCTAAAAAGCTTTGTGAGAATAGCCTTCAAAATTTTAGTAACTGCCGGTCATTTCCTGGACCAAGTCGCTTCCGAGGTCCACCAAAAAAAACTGAAAGGTCTGAAATGCTGTAGTCTTCAATATTCCAAAACGTCTTCCTTTGTCCTCGGTTGGACACTTGTAGCTTCTAGCCTGCGATATGCCACACCACGAGTGCTGCTGCACAAGTCCAAGAAAAAAGTCACGGCGTCATATATGTCCGCTCCTGTTTCAGTTTCGTGAGGGCAACATTGCCATGGAATTCATCAGAAAGAGGGAGACTATTGCCAAAGCCACTCCATTCAAAAGCATGAAAATTGTCGCCCACAAGACCCCAATACAGAGGGATGTCCTTGGGTCGGTAGTCGCCAATCCCGCGTCATTACAATCTTCCGATCTTGCAGCGCCCAACCCACTTGAGCAGCCCATCACAGCTGACACAGTCACACCACCCCCGTTGACCAGTGCGCCATCGGTGGACGTATCCACAGGTCTACATGTAGACCTCGACTTACCTCGTCCGCCACTAACTCCTTGGTGCCCATCTAAACGGACCCACCTTGCAACCAAATCTCCACAGTTATCTATGGGACATACCCATAACCGAGTTATACCATCGTCCCCCATAGACAGTTACCGCCTAGGTATTGGCTTGTTTTCCAAACGAGCCGGGAAAGTGACTGTTTCCACCTAGCCACTCTGTACCAACCAACCGGAAACAAGATCGTCCCCAATGACATTGGGCACAACTCTATCTCCCATCGCTGTTGTTTCTCGTCGTCTAGACCGTCTCAGCATCAACAAATCAAGCCCCCAGTTTGCGTCAAAAAACGACCTGGGACATCTAATAATAATAATAATGGCATATTTCTCGACCATGTCGAGACGCACGCGCAAGTGCATAATCACGGTGTACAACGTTACTCAAAACAAAGAACTTTACATGAATCTCAAGAAAGCGAGTCAAAATCGTCAGAAGCAAAGCAATATAGCCAGAGTTAGTTTTAATCGACCGAAATGATAATGGTTCGCGCGGCAACTACGGTTTGGCTTGGAATCCGGGTTGGTTGGTGGTGGCCCGTGGGAATGCGAAATATGTCGTAAAAATATAGCGCTAAGGATGCGTTAAAAACCAAAATAATGCAAGCCGTGGATAAACGAGGCCTGTTGGGGTTCTCACGTAGGCGCTAAACAATTTGTTACTCAACCGCCGTTTACATCACTGGCATACCCGCCAAAGCTCGCCACTCCCTTCGTCAGTAGTCCGCGCGTCCACCTAAGTAAATATCTAAAGAACCATGTGGCCAACCCCAACGTTGTGCGACCAACTGCTCGTATGTAACCTTCGTTCTGTCTACCGATGCTCCACCATATCGCAAATTTGCCCCTATGTAAGCCACCATCATCTTTGACACCACCATTCGAACCTTCTCGTTTTCTAGTACACCACGCACAGCGTTCGTTTCACTCGCTCAATGTTTCACCCGGTCGAATCCAGTTTCCAGACCCTCCTTTTCGCCTCTCATCCCACTGCGGCCTTTCCCTGTACCCAAGCAATTTACCTACCATGATCCAACCGCGGCAGTATAACACCAACCACCCTTTCAAATCGGGGTCTCGCCTTACCCAAGCGACCGGGGGTACATCCCACGGGTAATAGGTACCGACGCAAAACACCAATATTTTCCTTATGCGCCCCGGGCGAAACATGGCCCCTTACCATAGCTCTATCCCGGTATATTCGTCCCCTTCGGTTCCCCATCGGTGGTGTAGCCATCAGTCCACTAACTCGTATTTCATCCACAGACCGAAGTCCCTGCTGTGTAATTGCAGACGATATTTCTAACTTTCATTCACTCTACACTGGTTCTTCACTTCAGACTCCTCCACTCGTCCTTATCGAAGCAACACTTGCTTCCTCAGTTGGTCCTTCTGCGGCTGGCCACTCCACGTTCTCCCGATCGAACTCAGAAATCACTAAATTCGATCGTACTACCTGTCCTACCAGCTCTCCCCCGATCTTCACTAGTCAGTCTGACACCAACTTAACGTCCCACTATTTGTCCTCAACCTACGTACACAGCAATCCACCTAGGGCTGTCTCATCCACCTCGTCGGTACCAGGACTATCCCCTCCGGCCTCAACATTCGCACAACTACCTCTTGCGCCGGCACCAGAAAACACAACATGCACGTCCGTTTTCGTCATCAGCATTCGCCCACTACCAGCAAAATTTCACCTTTTGCCTGTCCGGGTCCTCGCGTCTAACTACGACTTCATCCTCATCACGGAGACATGGCCCAACGCAAACGCCTCTAACCTAGACTTCGCCAAATCTGGTCACAAGGATTTCAGCAATTCTAGAATACATCGTCGAGGAGGGATTGCCCAATATACTGCAAAGTATCCTTCCCTGTTTCTCTGACGCAACACCCAGTCCTTGACGCCGTTGATGACTCAGTCTGGGTAACAGTTCAAATGCAGTCACAAGAACTCTTGCTTGGATGTATTTATCGTTCACTCAAATCAACCACGGACGATATTGTACATAACATTGACGCCTTCTACTTTGCCTCCGCCTATCCCATCGATCACAAATTGATCGCAGGTGGTTTCAACGTTCTAGGAGTGTGTTGGCTATCACACTCTGGCCCATAAAGTTATCAGGATTTCGTTGCCTGCACGCGCCTTGGTGGTTGGACTCAACACGTTCAGTCACCTACGGGGTGAAGTAACAATCTAGAGCTTCTGCTTTCTCAAGGACCTAATAAGGTGGTCAACTCTGCAGGAGATCGCTTCCCGAGTTGTGACCGTAGAGCTGTCTCGTGCGCGTTCTCCGTACCAAACTCGCCATCTCCTCCAAACAGTCCACCAGACCATATCGCTTGGCTCACCGGAGCATCCCTCCAAACATAATCAGATCTCAAAATTGATATGAACCGTTTCTTTTGTCCGATCCTCAGGTGGTAGCAGACGAGCTATATTCCATTCTCAATCGGTGTTTAGACACTATCACCTCAGCTTTGCCAGCCCTGACAAACTTTAGAACAAACAGACTCACGCAGATGAAATCCAAACTCCCCAAACTTCGAAGACTTGCACTCAAAACCCGAAAGCTATCGGTATTTATCCAAATGGACCGACTGGCAATGAGAATCAAACCACAAACTGAACTCATGCTTACTCAGCAAGAGTCAAAAGCTCCTTTCTACCCCAAGACAGAAATCCCGAGTAGGCTGATGAAAGCGAGAAACCCCCAACCCAGCAAGATTATACTCCTACTCACGGCCAACAACTCCCATCTGGATAAACCGGAAGAAATGGCTGAAGCTTTCAACACATTCTCCACCTCAGCCCTAGCGGCCAGTGTACTCACTCCAGCAGTACTCCATGCATGCCTACCCAGTGAGACTCTATCCACAATTTCATTTCACCCCGATGATATTTCTCCACTTCTAGTCCTTATGAAACAATCTTACCGCCCGGTCCGGACGGTATTCCACTGGCTGCTTTCGCTCTTGAGGGTCCATAAATCCCTATCCTTCTATGTAATTTATTTAACCCGTCTACGAAATTAGGCTCGTTACCTACGCAGTGAAAAACCCCTACAACTATCCCCTCGTACAAAATGGGCTCCGTTAATTTTCTCGAGAATTACCGCCCTATCGACCACGCATTGATTATCTCCAGAATCATGAAGAAGCTCATTAAGAACAAGGCAATGGCCAACTTTTTAACAAATAACTTGCTCAATGTGGGTCACCACGGTTTCCTGAAAAACCGTTCGTGCTCTACTCGTCAGGTTAACTTCTTGAACTCAGTCGCGGAGGCTGCTGACTAAGGCATGTCCATGATTATTATTCTGCTAGATATGAATCAGGCTTTCGACCGAGTCTCACACTCGGCTCCTATCGCAGGCTGAGTTTTATGGCATCACGGACCCGTTACTCGGTTGGTTGGATTCTTATTTCTCCGACCGTCATCAGTTGGTTCAGACCAATGGGTCCGTCTCCAAACCCAAACCTGTCACCAGTGGTGTCATACAAGGCAGCGTCTTGGGCCCACTACTGTTGCTCATATACATAAATGATGTTTTCGACGTCGTTCGCCATGGCATTCACCACCTCTTCGCGGACGACATCGAAATCTTGTATAGTTTTGATCCTAGGCTGTTTAGTACAGTTATTAGTGATATACGGCAAGATCTAACAGCCCTTATTTCTTGGTGCACCAGTTCACTAGTGAAACTTTCTGCAGAGAAAAGCAACATTCTTACCTTCAAGTGCAAAGTCCTCCCGGGCACGTTCAGTATTAACGGCCACCCAATTTTCATCCGCCCGTTAGTATGAGATTTGGTTTTGCAGTATTGAGTCACCTTCACTTTCTCTGAACATACTACCACTCAAATTGCGAAGGCTAGAAGACTTGTAGGCCCGCTTTATAGGACGTTACACCTTCCAGAAAGCAAATTCCGTACCTATAAGACCTACGTTAAACCACTCTTGGAATGCTGTTTCATAATCTACTCCAACATGCGCCAGCGGGGTAGGGCGGCTATTGAAAGTGTTCTGCGGCTTATGACGAAAGAGTCAATTGGCTTTTCCACTCAACTCAATTACAGCCAACTCTGTAAACATTTGCAACTAGATCCGCTATGGTTTGGACGCATGAAGGTGAACCTCATATTCATCCATGGTTTTGTTGGTAATCTAATCATCGCATCAGTACCGCAGTCCGGAAACCCTACGGACTCACACTATTCTTTAAGACTGAGAGGCAACACAGCCACCGTTCTCATTTCTAGAATTGTTCTCAGATCCAACTACTTCCTGGTCAAGTATGCAGCTTTATGGAACGAACTACCCCAAGATTCACGTTCTATAAGGCCATCTAAGATGCCTAAGGTCCACGTAAGCAAATACATCGCAGTACAAACTATAACCCAAATTATAGATCTGTACATGAGTGAAGAAAGGGCTCTTGTAATTAGACTAGGTTTCTAATAGTTTCCGAACTCCCTATTTTGAGTGCTTCTCTTTCTTTTGAGCCGTAGCCGCGCTTGTTTCCTCTGCTGGTGTAACTGACTTTTTCTTTTTGCTTCTCTTCCACACCTGATCCTGCCTTTTGCGCTTTTACCTCTGTCTTGGCAAAGTCCGACAGGCACAGTTGTTGAACTTTCCCTGGAGTGCTACACTAACTGGACTTAAGCCCCAGTTATGAAGGCATTTTCTTTTTTCCTCTCCATGCCGTAACTTCCAGCTTCTTTTGTTCTACGACTTCCTACAGAATGGTTTCATCTTCAGTCCGTTAATTCTGTTCCACCTTCATCTGTTTTGCTGAATCTGGCGACAAATAATTTTTCGGTTCCGCCCATCCTTTGATCGCCTTTTCCTTAGCCACGGCATGGCTATTAACAACTTGCTTCTTGACCTTCATCTACTCACCTTTCTTCTCCCCCTCATCAGACCTTTCCATATTACACTCCAGTTGCATACGGATACCTAGCCCGCAATTAGAAATCTAGTTCAAAACTCCGTTAAGAAAATACTTACCCGTCATACGTCACCTGACTTTGGCTCACTTTTATGCCTGAGGCTTGTGGTTTTGAGATAGTTCTCCACCACTAATGCGCTCCTCATATAACGCCTTATTTTTTCTATGCAACATTTGCCCTCGACTAATCAAGAACATTTTTTATCCGGACCTACAACCAAATTTCTACCGAAGCCATCCTCTCTCTTATTTATCAGTTTTCTGTATACTGAACCTTACTATCTTTACAGTCCATCAGTTCTCACCTTCAGCGTGCGACTTTCGACCAAAAATTGCCGACTTAGCTGCCCTAATCACCCGTTTTCACTGCACTAGCTGGTGGTCAGCCTGTGCAAAACCAGTGATGAAACTTTTCTACGAACCTCGTGGTGCCCGTGAAGTTACCTTACACATCAAAATCGGCGGTGCGGTCACCAGATGCCTCGCATATATACTGGAACCCGTCCGACTCTGTTATTCGCTAGAGTCAGCTGTTAAGCGATATGCTTCTCATTGCTCTTGACCCCACGGAAAACCGGCACGTTCGCATCCATATAAAAAGGCCCCACCTTAGCCCTGAGCATTTCCTTTTCTTTTCATAATTTCTGCCGCCTTCACCTACAGCCGGGTCAACAACCAGACTACTGTCTTCCTTTTTCCCCATTCCTATTTCTGACCCACCCTCTTCTATTGTTTCACATGTTTTGGTCCCCGACTGGACCCCTTTTCTCCCCTACCACCTATCAGCCTGGCCAATTCGCAACCTGGCCAAGCCTGCGCCTGATATCTTCATGATCAACTAAATGCCCCACAAAACTACCACAGTTTCCGCCCCTTAATCCCTCATAGGTCGGCTCACTGGCCGTCAAGCAACATTATCATTGTTTAATTTTTTTAGGCCATTGATCATAACTCCCGGCTGGAACACTCTCCAGACCGCCGCATTCTTCATCTTATTCAGAAAATACTGGTTACCTGGGTAGCCTGTCAACCAGATTGACGGGACCACCAGATTACCTTACGGATTAGAACGGTTTGACCGATCGTATTGACCATAGTTATGCCTATAGCCACAACTGCTGACGCTTTATATGGAGCACCTCACACTGCTGACCAGTGATCACGATCCCATAACCAAGGTAACAGTCCATCGTGGTAGTCTCACCGGACCGCCGGATGGATTCCTGGTATCATCCATCACCCCACACCCCATCACCATCTATTTTCCGTACCTCACACAAACAGTTCAATTCATTCTGCGTTGCAGTACCGAAATCCGGCCCTCGCCATTGCGTTCTGTACCTACACTCCTCATTTCGTTAGCCTAGTCGTTTTGCCTGCTACCCTCATCATGCACTATCTGGCATCAACAGCAACCAATGTCTTTATGAAACAAGATACAATTTACTTGGTTGTTCAGTTTTTTATCAGGCGTGCGGAAAATCTTACCCTTACACTCTTTCAACTTCCGCTGTTCCTTCGAATCTGGCTTCTCCCAGTCGCCGCTGTCTTCCTTCCTCTTCATCACCTGCGCATATTTGCTTGGTTGCATCAGCAGCGTTTGTCTTCAAGTGTTTCCTCGACGGTCTCTTTTTGAAATCCCCCGTCCTGCATCCATCCACCATTCATGCTCTTCAAAAGCACACCGCATTCCTAGTGAAGGTTTCTGCCTTCATGTGAACTTCCATATAGTATCGAAGTTACCTAGAGAGAAAGGCAAATTTGATTATCTTATTCAGCTCACCTGCATTTGTATCCCAGGCTCCCTCCACAACGAGTTATCCAATGTTGGAGCAATCTTCTCTATATCCTGCAGGCATCTCCGATTGCAATTTGATAACACCATGTTGACTATTTTCACCCTCCTTTTATTGACACTCTCACCCGGTTTCTTGATATTGATTCTCCAAATTCTAGTTAGTCCAACACCGCGTCTCTCTCCACACTTCCCGACTCTTCTTTGAATCTCTCTTTCACTCCCCCGTTCTTTCTTTCTTTCTATTTTCATCGACTGCACACCAAACTCCGTAGATGGCTGTGACTCATTCTGGACTACCGGATCCGTCGTAGACAGTTATCGGTACCCACAAGGCGAGTTATCTATTACTCCTGCTTCAACTCCCTGTCGATGTTGTTATGTCCAAAACTAGCAGTTTTATGGGTTCTTGCAAACACTGCACTTTTACCCTTCTTCAGTATCGCTTCTATCTGCATTCCCACACCTAACCGGCTAACCACAAAGTCCTCGTCCCGAATTCGAAACTGATTTACAATCGCTGCGTTGACCCTCTCTGCTTTAGTTCACCTAAACACTGTCCAAGCTTATCGTTGTATCACTGCGATTGTGTGAACGTTGAACTTCAAAATTGTGACTACCTCACATTACTGTATATTGCTGTATCCCCTGGTCATGCTTTGTGCATGTGTCTTGAACACGATCAAGAAATATACCATATACCATAATAATTCATCGGAAATATCCGTGGAGTCTATGCTCGGCCATCCGTACACTGGTCTCACCGTCACATATCCACTAGGAGCCAATCAAACCCTGCACCACCACAGAACTCCTCCGCAACAGCGAAACATCCAGCCGGCAGGCAGGTGCGTCAGAATGAATATAAAGAGCGGCGCCGCCACTGCGCTTCACATTGCCTATATCCACCCGAGAAAATGAGTTTCCAGTGGCATCTCATAATCAGAAACAACACCGCGCCGCCACATTTCGTTTGGCCCAACGACTGTGGGGGAATTTGTGCCACCAGAGACCCCAGCCAGTACCCTCTGTGCATTTGACTACGAACACTGGATGGCAGCGTGGTTTACCGCCAGAACCTGCGTCGTGTCACTGAACTAATGTCTGAAACGCCGTGAATTTACAACCGTACCGACGGGCACACAGGTTTTGCCGATAGACTCAGGGGCTTACAACCCGTGGGCGGCCTCATCTTCGAGATCCGAAACTCCCAAATAACAAGGTCAGTTTCACCCTCCGGCCGACTTCCATGTAGCCCCGCACTGACCGTTCGTGCTCTACCCGTCAAGGATCTTGTCCAGGCTGGAGGTCGGATGCACCCGTTGCTTCTACATTCCTTCCCGAGAAAATTGTATTTTAGGGATAAGACGTTAGTTCATGGCCTTTTTCGCGAGGGAAGAGTCGAGCCCATCTAGATGCTTTCTACAGCTCCCCCGCCGACCACATTTTAGACTTCTGCATATGGTGCTTCAAAATGCTACCAGTAGTCTGCTTTACTCCATATTCGGAAGTAGCCATAGCCCAACTGTCACTGCAGCGGGGGGTTTTAGTATTTTGTGCTGAGGCTGTGGAAGAGTGGGGCGAGTGAGAACACGAAGGGGAAGCTCTACAGACCATACGTATTCGTTGACAGCAAGTTAGGCTTTTTCGGACACTGGCAAAAACCAATGCCCTTCTGCTGACAAGGACTATGGATAACCTAAATTGATGAATTACAGGTGGCAGACTAGGTAGAATGGGAAGTAAGGACTTGGGAATTCACAGAGGTCCAGAGCAGGAGCCATTGTGGTTGTCTCTGGATTAATTAACTTCATATAGTTGGTTCACCGCCAACTCCAAAATACTTCCTTGTATTTTGAGCCATTAATTATTCTCAGGTTTGTCGAGTCTGCTAAAATGGTATATAGTCAGGTGCGGGCTGCTCCGTTTATTGCTCGTATTAGGCGGTGTCGCCCCAGGATTACGATGAAACGAGCCGCGGAATAAGGCAGAAATCACAACCCCCGGAAGCAGGCTAGAAGGAGGCTATTTTACACGGGCATAAATAAGATCAGACTTTTTGGGGCTGAAGAGCCAGAGATGTCAAGGGGAGAACGCAAGGAAGCTAGGGCCAGCCTCAGTGCGGCACGGAGACCACTGAGATAGACAACCACGTAACTGGAATTAGATCTAGAGAATCGAATGAATGGACAGATTCTGTGTACTAAGGTTTAAAGAAGAGCCTTTGGTAAATTTGAACCAGAGGCGACGGCGCATGGCTTATATTGCCTGCGGAGCTTGTTTTACAGACCTAGAGTCTGAACGCAAATTGTTAGAAAAGCAACCCCGGAGGGTCAAACTGGCTGAGTCAGACCAGGCTACCGTGGATAACTGTATACCGGAAACAGGTGAAGGACGCTAAAAAAATGTATATCCACAAGAGAAAAAAGTCTGAATGGAGGAGCTGTCAGCAGCTGGAGTTCTAAACTTAGATGCCCTCTTTAAGCGTACCATACTCAAATAAGCTGGAGTTGGTCAAAGATAGAGGATAACTAACAGCTCTCTGTGATTTCAGGGTACAGCCAAACGGGGCTACCGACTAGCACCCTCAATACCCTGAGGGCACTTATTCCAGAGTTGTAGGTGCTTATTAAGACTTTGGATCTCAAAGCAGGCCTGGACCGTCGGGTGGTTAGTTACGAGTCTGTATGGCTTAGAAAATAGGGTGAGGGTATGAGATTTGCCTAGAGTCGGTAGGGGAGAAAGCAGAACAAAACATCCCACATAAAAATTACAGTTCAATTCTAACATGTTCAGACCGTATGGGGTCCAGGTTTAGCAGAGAGTGAGGTCACCAAAACCTACCTTTGGTCTTACTTATTAAGCCCAGTACTCAGTCCTTCGTAAGACGTGGACCACCTGCGCGGTGGTCTTATTCTCGGCACCGTACAAATGTGTTGCTTGGAAGAGAATCCTCCACAACCCGTGAGAAGGAGTATGAGATTGGGAGGGACGGCGTTTAGCGCTTATTCGAGAGCGCGAGCAAGGTCAACAGTGAATGTCAACTGCACTTGGCTGTAAGCTTCCAGTTATTCAACAACAGTTGAATAGTGAACATAGGCGACTCCCGCTAACTGGGTCTCCTCTCTGAAGCCCGAAGGCTTTAGGCCGCTGTCTTGGCAATCGGCCGGAAATACTGGCATTCCGAAGACGCCTCATACCCTGCTCGTTACATCGATGATGATTCTGAGCGACTGCTGGTAAATATCTGACGACCTCTCCGCCTTTGACGTTGCAAGCGCTCCAGTCCAACGGAGTTACAGCTTCCCAGGGTCTCATACACTAGGGAGCTTAAAAATGTCACATCGGGTTTATCTTGAAAAAGGCCTCCAGTTCCTGTTTCCAGAGTCATGCTGACAGTCACCCCGTTATCCAGTGAGTGGTCAGCTCCCAGGACAAACACGGCAGCCAGCGTGGGTACTGATGAAACCGATGTGGCTGTCTGAACCCATCTGAGAGAGGGCAAAATAAACTAGAGGGGGGCGGAGCCCCGGGACGGCAGCTCAATTTGGACCACAATTACGGGGCACACAAACAACGATTGGTATTGCTGTATTTGTTATGGGACTAGAAGAAACTTGAATCATATTCGCTGATTATGAGCGTTCCGGCCTGACTCCGTGGTGAATTTCACAACTCAGTGCTGGCAATCAATCGCACAAAGCTTTACCGAAATCAGCAAAACGGACGGCACTTCGTAGCTGGCGACCACGACGTCTACGTCGCGCCTCTGGAGCGGCCGGAGGTTCTGGCGCTCTAGTTCCTGAGTTTTTACTACCTGTAGTTGTGGGCGGCCAAGCGAAAGCTTGCTCGGTGAAGGTAACTGAGTGATTTTAGCACACGTGGAATGGCCGAGCAGCTCACACTCCATTACGGCATTTTAGAAGCGGTCATCAGGTACGGTGTCGTTTTGCACGGTGAAGTCTACCACAGATATTTTTACCCTGTATTTTATCACACTAAACGGGTCGGTGTATGACGACCGTAGTGGTGATTGAACACCATAATTGAGAGGGAATACGTGAGTAGCGACTTCTTATGCAGCCGGGACGTGACTTGTAGGTTGTTGTTCACTTTAAAGACCCGCACTGAGCAATCGCGTGCCCCTTAAGGAGCTGATGGTAATTGCTTTAACCTGAATTGGTAGGCCGACAACCTAGCAGGCTTTCTACCGGGCTTGACGAGTAGGCTGCTTAAGGCGTCGCCACTGCTGGAACACAATTAATTGTCGCCATTGCCAGGCAACCAAATCGACCGCGGCCTCTCCTAATGCGGTAAAAGGGATGGGAATAGCCTGCTGCCAACGAGCAAAAATGGCCTCCACTTGTAAGCAGTTTAACTTACCCAAGTGAAGACAGCAATGGTCCCATGAGGCCAAGGCACACCTAAAAAACGTGTCCCGGGTTCTGTGAGACCAGCTGAAGACGTCGTAGGGTGTCTACAGTTCTTAACACTTTGACTCTGCAAACAAGTTTGGGCCCGGTGACGGATATCTCGTCTAACATTGTGCCAAAGGGGGCTCTGGTTACCAGTTTCACCGAAGCAGTCACACCTGAATATGCCACAATACGGGAAGTCAGGAAAGTGGAGTAAACGTGGACTGCAGGAACTACCGGCCCAAAGTGAACTTGTGGCACATCACAAGCCACAGCGTCCGGGAAGTGGGGACAGGTGCCACCGTCGAACTTCACGAACCAATTTTTCGAACATGGCCAACGCTGGGGTCCGCAGGTTGATCATGTGCCACTGCGCCTTAGTCGACACCGGGCTCTGATGACAGACCCGGCAGAGATACGCGTGATAAGGAGCTGCAGACGCAATTTAGTACCCCGCAGATGTGCCGTACAGGTCCACAGTAAAGAGTGAGACGAATTCTAAGAGCTAATATCTCGTGACAAGCATCATTTAAAAGCCGACTTAAGCGCATAAAACAAGGGCTTGTGATCTGTAAACACCGTGAATTAACTGGCTTTGGGGGGGGGGGGGCTGAGATTGATGGATGCTCGAATAGATGGATTCCAATAAAGCAGTATGACGTTCGTCCCGTCTACCTTATCCCGTCCGTCTCCCACTCCTCAGTGTCCATCCCCTAGACTTCAAAAACGTAAGAAATCGTCTATTTACCGTGTTCCTCTTTTTTAAGTAAGGTCGGAGCGACTGCTTCTTTTCCTTCTGTCCAGCTTCTTCTCTCCCTGGCCGCTGCAGAAAAGTTTTCAAACCGAGACCACGCACTTCCGTACGAATTAACTTTTTTAGCTACATGGTTATTACTACGTGAAACACACTTCCGGAAGATATTGTTCTGTCGCAGAACTAAACTAGCTTCAGAAATGTTGGATAATTACCTTGGTCTTTACAAGTAATTCTCTGTTCTCCAAAAGAGAAACAAAATTGAAATATATACCGTTCATTGTATTTCCATCCCGCTATATGTTTATGAAAGTAGCGTTCTCATTCCTCTTAAGGCACTGTCCACAGTGAGACAATGCGTGACATTATGTGTATTATGTTCTGGCTGCCGTCCACGACCCCGCTTCTCCGTAATCTCGTTCCGGTTAGGTGGATTCGAAGGAAGATTAAAGATTCCCTCGAGAACGGAAACAAAAGGTCTCAAAGCCTCAAACCAGTTTAGTACTTAAAGACTTCAAGAAGTCTCACTGCCGGTCTTGCGGCACCTAGATTCGGCGGGCTTTAGGCGCTTAAGGAGGAGTGCTTGAGGCTGTCAAGAGTCGTCTAAGAACAGCTGCCGTACTGCTCCAGCCGCCATTTTTAGGGTATCGACCACGACCAAAATAGCAGCCGTGGATTCGAGCTGAGTAATGAGTGCCATGTTGGGGGTGGCCTCCTTTACCGAGGTAAATCTGGCTTAGGCCTTATTGAGGAACACCAATTTACGCTCACCTCCGCGCAACGGGCAGGTGAGAGGCAGAGTCACTTACGCAAAATGAGGAATGAACAGGTGGCAGCAATTCACTGGGAGAACAAACTAATATGACTGGTGAAAAGCTGAGGCTCAGGGATTTATTAATAGTAATAATGGTTTATTTAGGACAGGCCTAAGGCATGCCAGGTGCATGATCAACTTTTTACAAGTGATGGAATAAACAGACATAACCATGGAAAATGTGGAAATTTACATGACAGAAGTTGGGTAAAGGAGGCTTAGAAGGGGGAGTAACGTGGGACGAGAGTATGGCAAATTTACGCATGCCAAATAAAATGTACTGAGTTTAAATGGACCCATGGGCAGATTCAAGTGGACATCCGGTGAGCTTGAAAGTCATGGTCAGGTGGAGAATCCGGCTGGTCCGTTTAGGGACATCCGAAAGCTGGCTGATATGCATGAGAAAGGCTAGAAATCAGCGTAAGAAACTGTGTTGGCGGGAGACGATGGAGAAGAAGCGAGATTCACCGCAAAGGATTAGATAGCGACGAGGCATTGATACTCTGCAGTAGATGGTCGGCGAACAGGGCACAAAACTCATTGTAAAACAGGGGGCGAGCAATGTGCGACGTAAAAGGTGAATCAGGTAAAAACAATAGTTCATAGGAATTGGACACAGTAGGTGTGGGTTATAGATGTAGAAGGAATGGATGCATATCATGGCGGTCAGCGGGTTGATAGCAAGAGAGATGGCCTGTTAGGAACTGCAGGATACAGAGCTAATGCATATATACATATGTGCGCATGTCTACATACATGTATATATATATATAAACATACATACATAAATATGTATAAATGTACATATATATGCAAACAAGAGCAGACGGATCAATAACAATGGAGTCCTAGAAAGAAATTGTGGTTTATTAGGAGGGGCAGGTTAGGTTAGGTCGAACGTTTGTAGAATTACCTTTGGAATATCGTGGTAAATTATCTTCGCAACATCTGAACTCGGCGAATCAAAAGAGTGGAGAATGCGGAAGCACAGAAAAGATGACGACTGAGGAGCAGTTCAAAAAACGGGAGATGAAGGAAAGTATCGAAGAGAACAGGCAAGAATGGATCTAATAGTCTGATTGGTGTAGGTGAGACATGTAGTGTCGGTCAAGAATATGGGAAGCACCAATAAATAGGCTTACATTATTCAGCAGGAAGATGGTGGCGATGGAGGTAGCTAAGCAGCGCAGAGCGATTGTGCATATAAAGTGGAGAAAGTTGCCTGGGAGGTGAAGCTGTCCGTGGTGCAAGCTACAGCGCCTGTGACGGCAACCAGCGTTGGACAGAAATGAGCAAAAGGGACACGAGAGGGTAATAACAAATCAAACGGACCGAAACTGTGAGTAAGAACCACGACGAAACAGTGATTTCACATTAGGTGGCAAGTGAGAAAGCAGAACGGTCTGAAAGGCACGCATGAAATACCTATGGCAAACAACAGACGAAACGGGAAATGGGAGCACGGGCCGAAAAGACACGGGAGACACAACCAGTAAGACCATCTCATTGCAGGTGGAGCACGAATAAGGCAGAGAGGAAAGAAGCGCCGGGACAGGCAAACCGGTGGACGAACATAACGCATGAACAATGGATGCGCTTCGGAGTTGGGGACATGGAATTTGGGAGCCGCGTGCATGCCGACAACTGCACAAGTGGATGTAAATGGACGATACTAATCGAAGCACTGCCGAGTGGAAGGATCCATGGAGGAATCACGAAGCCAGGCAAGGAAAACAGAGTGATATTGACTGGATAACAAATGTGGCTGTGTGAGATGCAGAGTTTGGAATGGCAGTTCTAATATGAGAATTGGTCATGGGTGCGGGTGGGGCTGGTGTGTAATGGTATTAGGCATAAGAAGAGAGAACGCGGGAGTATCTGACAGAACGGTAGGCAGTGAGGCGTAAGAATGCGATCAACGAGCTCCATAGGCATAGGGTAATACCAAATGAATAGATACTACAAGCCGGCAACGCCGACATTAGTGAAGAAATAAAATATTGGCGGTCGTCGGCAGAGTAAAGTGGTTAGGACGATAGTGACGCGCAATGAGAGGTAACACAGTGAGAGTCGACAGGAGCAAGGACAGAATGGGTAGGTGTGCATATCATAGATGAGAGAAAAAACTGATGTGATATTAGTGATGACAGGAGCGATGTGTGGGCGTACAGTGGCGAACAAGGATGGTTGGAGCATGCGACCTGCAGCTGACAGCATTAGAGCGTGCGATCCGCAACCGGTGCTGGTGGGTGGGACTAGCCGTGCGCTGGACACCCAACCTGAAAAATACTTCGTGAAGTGAACATAGGAGGTATGATCCACCAGCCTAACTGCGCTCGCATATCGTCGCAGACAACCTGCACGCCCGATGTGCGCCAGCCAAAGTGATGGATCTGACCTCGACTTGCACCGTTGGAAATGGCACTAGTGTTCATTGATGGTTATGTATGTGGGGCGTAGTTCAACTATGAAAGTATAAGATATGAGATCCGCGATCGGATGGCCAGGTTGCGAGGGATTCCAGAGGACGGAGCCAGCGGCTAGTAATCGACCAAACGGCGGCGTTATCCAGGCGCGTATACCAACGTTGAGGATGAAACGCACGTAAAGAGAGAACTGGAAAAGGAGTGCAGATAAAAAGGAGCAGTCAGGGTCTGCTCCTCCTGTGGATTACCCGTTTATAGATACATATAAAAACCCGTCTTAGGCGGCGGATAGAGTGGGTCAAGATTCAGATTTTGCCATAGTTCTCTATGGGTTGAAGATGTGGACCAGCAGTGTAGTTGTTTGGTAAAACTCTTTCGTATGCTTTCAATCACAACTCTGTCGAATCCTGTCATGTTAGAAAATGTTATTACGCAGTAATCGAGCAAAGGCCTGATGTGGGATTTGTAGTTGCTGATGATACTGTCCCGGAGACGAAATGGTCTGGAGAGAGTGGCCAAACTTCTTCTAGCCTCGGCCGCTTGGATGGCGGCGTGCTCGGAGGAGTTGAGGGAGCAGGAATAGTTGGGGCCCAAATCGCGGATGGTAGGTCGAATGGCTATTGAGGACCCACCAAGTGTTAAGGATCCAGGGGGCAATTGGAGCTTGTGGGTTAGAGCCTCGCACGTATCAGTGGAAAAGCTCATCATCCGGGAGCGACACCAGCGGTCAAACGCAGACGGGTCGGCGGAAATGTATCGAAGAGTAAGGGTAGCATCATAAGAATTGGAAAAGAGGACTATTTTTATATCGTCTGCAAACGAGAATGGCGTGCCATGGTGAATTAGATCCAATGCGCCATCAATGAACGCAAGAAATAGGAGAGGACCCTGTACACTGCCCTGTATTGCACCACTTGTAACAGGTTTCGGGTTAGATGTATATCCGTTGGTGAGGACCACTTGGAAACGATGAGCGAGATGAGATTTCAGCCAAGATAGCGGCGGGTCAACAGTGCCGAATGGACGCAAGTCGGAGATAAGATGCGGGTGTGGAACACAGTCGAAAGCCTTCGACAGATCCAGGTAGACAATTGCTAATGCCTGCCCGCTATCAACAGCCCTAGTGACTAGGTTGAGGAAGGCAAACTGACATGTGGTGCATGATCGCGATTTGGGAAACCCGTCCTGCCTATCGCTAAGAAGGTTTGAAGCGAGGGGATGGGTAGTGATGCCATCTTTGATAATCGTTTCCATTATTCTGGAAATGATAGGGGTACGGTTGATGGGACGGTAATTAGCGAATTCGTGGACAGGTCGTTTTCTCCGTCGTGGAATGATGACTGAACGCTTCCAGTTCGACCGTAACTAAATTTGAGTGACAAGGCGAATAGGTTTAGTAATAAAAGTGGAAGGTCCGACTCACCGCTAATGATTGCAGCTGGGGCAACCCGTCTGGTACAGGATGGGCAGATGATTTATAACGTGAAATGAGCCTGGAAATAGCATTTACTTCAAAGGATAGGGTAGATAGGGAAGAGCTGGTAATAGCCAGAGGATTAAGGAGGGCTATATCTGAGGCGGGGGCCGTGGAATTGGCAAAGTAATGGTCAAAGGCTTCAGCGATATCAGAAGGGGAGGTGGCCGAAGTTTTATTCGGCAACACAACGTATTGGATCGTAGTGCTTGTTGCCGAATTCCTGAATTTGTGTAGGGGTGAGAGTTTTAGTGCTTTATTGGGATGCCTTAGGGCTTTGGCTTCTTTGTAGCGGAGCTGTTTTTTCCTTAGGCCCCGGATAGCATCAGCAAGGCGCGTTAGTCTCATGAGAAGGGATAAGTCGTAATTTTGAAGAAAGGTCTTTGCATCTTAAGGTATTTCCGTTGGAGAGAGGCAAGTTCGGACGTCCTAAGGGGGGGAGTTTTGGAATATTGGGTTAAGCTTCAGGAGGCAGTTTCCAACGCTAAGGTAAAAGTGATCAGCCGCCTGTTGGGGGTCAGCCATTACGAAACACCGCTCCAATCTTGGTTACGGATGAGGTTGAGCGAAGGGTTCCAATTTAAACGAAGGGCAATTTTCCCTGTGGTCAGATAGTCTGATGGATAAGGATGGAATGAAAGATTACCGGCCACTATCTTATGGTCGCCACCCGGAAATCTATTCAAAACGGTAACCGAAAAATTGGAAACGCTGTGAGTGAATACAAGATCTCCTCGAGCTCAAGGTCAGAACTAATGACAAACCTATAAATATAAGAGATCACTACCAACAGCGCACTTGCACTGACGATGTCACCTCGACTGATGATGAAACGTTTGCGATCTAAACGCCAAGCTCAGCGATCAGAACATCATGGCAACCAACAACCTGAGCTACAACCAACACAAATATTTAAAACTATTGAGTTTTAATGTGTTTCACCCAGCCCCCACTGTGAGTATGGGATACAAAATCTATCATGTAGGGAGGTGCTGTGAGGTTTCTCCAGGATATTTTAGGCCAGTTAAAATAACCGGCCATCATTTTCGCTTCCGGAGGTAGTAGTTAAAGTTAATCAAATGCTTTAATTAAAGGAGGTAAGTCTATAGTAGTAGAAAAGGGCGGACGATAGACACAACCAATGTGCATGACTACAATTGAGAACCGAATTCTGAGCCATAGAGAATCCGGAATTGATTCAAGTGTGACATGTCAAACGGGGATTACTGGAAGGGCGTGCTGTACGTACACCAGGCACCCACCCCCGCGTCTGTGAATCCTATTTACTCTGAAAACCTTGTACCCTTCAAGCATAACTTCGTTTGTGTGGGTGTTTTCGGTGAGCTAGGTTTCAGTAATAAAGATAATGTCAGAACTGGATGTTATGACATAGTGTCTCAAGTGATGATGCTTATTTAAGATGGACCGCGATTTAAATAAGATGAAGGATACCCCACTCATTTGGAAGCGAGTGTCTGGGTTAGGCAACGTAGGGGAGTTGCTGGACAAAGAAAGTGCACGGTAAGGGGGGTGAGTTGGAGCTATTACCGAAGAGGGGGAAAAGTGAGCGTTGGATGCCTCCCGATGGCTTCGGAAGAATCAGCCGCCAAGGAACCGGAAGTAACTAATTTTTGTGTTATTACGAGGTGGAATAGAAGATCCTTGACGAAGTAGTCTTGCTACTTGACCTGATTCGTTGGGATCGTTTGATGCTCCAGTGCAGTGAAAGAATAAGTAGTTATGGAAGATGTTGTCTTTCTCAAGTGATAACCTGGGTATTGGTTGGTATTGTGTGGTAAGAGCAGGCCCGAGAATGTAGGGACCAGGAGAGTTTGGGGTGGTTTCGCCGCCTATTGATGCGGCTTGCCCGGTCGGGGAAGGATAGGAATCGGCGGATGATAGAGGGGATAAATGGAGGTTGTTTTGGAAAAGATGGTGGTAATACGCAGTAATGCGCAGTTGTCCTGTGGAGTTTGGTGTGCTACCAAAGGTATGAACGACTGGCAAGGCGCTGGTAATGAAAAGTGATTCATTAAGGCTGGAAGAGTGGATGGATTGTGGGATTGTATGCCACTTGGTGGGGAAAATTTACCCAAAGGTGGTTTGTGGATGTATCCTGAGCGTAAAAAGACTGTAGTGGGATAGGCAATGGTTGGACAAAACGAAAATTTTGGTATGGTAGTGGACTTAACGGGGTGAACTGTGGAGGCACGTGAAAGTTAGGAAATGATGAGCTATGCAGATGCGGTTTTGAATAAATAGCTGTGAGATGGTTTGCGAGTATCGTCCGTTTAGATGCGCGTAAAGCTGGGATTTTGCTGGAAGGAATTATGGTTTGAGAAACTATCTATTTTGGGAACAGAAATTGTGGGTCCCGGAATTAGTGACATCTTATCAGGGCATCTGTTCGCTTCCAATCTTTGCAGGACCTTCGGAGTGTAGCCTGGTGATATAAGGCGGTCGTTGCCTAGTGAACTGAATGTTGAGGCCTTCATTAGGGATGGAGTGTGGGTTGCCGAATTCTGGATTTTTGGCCACGGGTTACCGTTGGTACCGACACTCTGCATTGGGGGCCGAGTATAGATCTTTGCCAACTTTCAGCCCATGGGTGATGCGTCAGATTGCAGCGATCAGGTTGTATCCTTAGGAGCGCTACTTCTTGCAGTTCGTTTTCGGGAGTATGCCCTGAAGGCTGACGGGTTTGATTCGAACGAAAATGACCTGGCAGTGGTATAGTGCTGTCCGGCGGATGGGTTTTAGTCGTGGCTATATGGTGTGGACAAGAACGACCATACTTTGATTTATGTGTCGCCTTGGGAGAGTGATGCAAAGTTGTTAGCTCAGAGAGGCTACGCGACTTAGGTAGCTGTTTCTGATGCAGAGAGCTAAGCTGTCTGTGGGCGGATTCAAGTCCCAGGCATCTGCAACGCTGTTGACGAGCCTAGGGAGCTTGGAGACTGGTGGATTTGGAGAAAGTTCAGGCCTGACCTCAAGCTACCGCACTGTAAGCGCTCGACCAGTTGTTTTAAATGTCATGCAGCTCTGTAGCAGGGATGAAATTGCTCGTCTCCTGAAAATCCGTGATCCACAGGCAGACGAGCACCATGGGTTCGTCGTGTATACGTCATGCCTCATGAACTTACTAGCTCCCTTGTTTGAGTTTAGTGGACGGCTGGGCAAGGATGATCTGATCCAGATGAACTGCCCGAACTTCCAGGTGATGAACTCTTTCGACTACAGTCCTCTCATCCGTAAGCTGACAGCAATACAAGCAAGGTCCTGGGTGGTGGTACGTTTAATATTTTACCCGAAAAACCGTAAATTCTTCGTCCAGGTAGGAGGCACCACCTCACTCGTCTCGAGCGCGGTTAGTGGGGTTCCACAGGGTCTGTCTTAGGGCTACTGCACTTTCTTGCCTTCTTAAACGATCAAGTGAGGCAGCCAATCTCTCGATGCTACTTTTTCTCGGGAGATGATGAGACGGTGAGAAACCTGAATGACGATTATACACCATCCGACATGTGCACCCTTCACAACTATTCAGTAACTTGCATTCTGGAGCTTAACAGTGGAAAGTGTAGGCGAATTCTACCCACCAGTGCCCCAGCCTCGTAGTACCTGGGTTCAGGTCACCCACAGGAAGCCGCACAAACCTCGAACATGAAACATATGGGGGCTCTTATCCATGAGTCCGTTGAACCGTCAGCCCAATATGCAGCCGCAGTCAGCAGAGCTAATAGGGTTGCCCACTAAGGAAGGATGACTCCATAAGTCCCTGGGTAGTAATCCAAATATAAATGGCCACTGACCGGCCTTACCTAAAATATGACCTACGTAAATGGGCTCCCTCGACAGCCAGTCCTAGCAGGTTCTGAAGTGTAGGGGACACAGAGTGAAAAGCATTCCAGATGTTCTACGTGCTAGTAATCAAGTTATTTCAGCCCCCGGTAAAAGAATTGGTTTTCTGCTTAGGATGAGTTGCTTAGAATGTTGCATCGAAGCGTTCCGTTCCGCAACATCTATATTCCAAAAATATGTAACCTCCAGCCAATGGAACGATCGAGCGACGTGTTGCAACCAATTTCAACACAATTCAAAACAAAGTCGATTCCGAATAGCTACTGTACTGTATAGAGCAAATTAGGCAATTTTACAATAATCAAACCTCAGTAGTGTTCCCTCTGGGCTCTTACGCGCCAAATTGAACGACAAATCAACAACTGCAGCTGAACTACGGCAAAAGGTTAGATGCAGAAGATGAGTTACCGAATATAGTCACAACGAAGTTCAAGCTGAGCAATTTACGCTCGAGGAAACGGTGAGAGTCTGGTTTGTGACAAGAATTTGGGGCAAAAGCAAGCAATCAGAATTCCGGCAAAGATAGTTCATACAAATGGAGAATGTTGTTTGTAGCATGGATGCTGATGAATGAGTCAGGGTTTCCTGCACTCCTATACTCCTGCCCCCAAAATCCGACCCGGATTTTTCTCGTGCAGCCTCCAGTAGGACAATTGGATCAAGCCTCTTCGGTGTCTCCCGGTTCAGCAGATTCAAAGACCCGCTTCCCTATTGGGGGGAGCTGGCTGGTGAACTTACACCACCAGAGTCCGGTTGGCTTTCAACAAGACAAGCCATTTTAATGTCACGGAGCACTAATTCTTCATTAGTTCCCACTGTTGCCGTTCGTACCAAGCCATCTTCCGAAGTTGAGATGGTTTCAATAACTCCGAATGGCCACCGGTCAAGCGGAAAAGCCTCCAAAACTAGTAACTCTAGATTACCCGACCTGAAGCAGCTTTCTCGAGTTATCTATTTCTGCCGCTGTTGTAACAGGGGAAAATCCTCCCTGGTCCATCTCTTCCAAAACACGGATATAGGATACTTTCCTACCCTACCTGATGAACCATTCTGTCTCTCAACGAATTCGCCGGAATACCTTGTGGTTCGCCCTCAGGATAAGTAGGTGCTTCGGAGTGAGTGCTGGTAGATCGGGGCAGTCCAAGGTTAAAGGTACTGGCGGTCGTCTGCTTGCTGTCCGATCAATTTTCACAAGGAATGTCAACAATATCTCGCCAGTCATCAGCTGTTCACCACTAACTGACAGATGTACTCTCCCAACCGAGCGTACCATGATCTCCCATATGTCGCCACGGTGACTAGCATGAGGGGAATTGAAGTGCCACTGCACGCCCCGTTGCAACAACCTATCGGCAATCTTTTCGCCTGACCGGTTTCCTGTTATGTTCTCCAATTCCCTTTGAGCCCTAACGAAGTTTGTACCATCACATCTTAAAATCTCGGACCGTGTCTCTCTCCTCGTCATGAAACGCAGTAGTATCATACTGAATGGATCAGTGCTTAAAGAATAAGGAACCTCAATATGTACAGCATGCATCTGGAGGATGGTGAAGATGCATCCATATCGTTTCTCCAAGCTGCGCCCATGTTTAACTGCTAATTGGCAAAAGTAATCTAATCCGACGTACCTGAAGGGGAACCAACCTTGTTGGGCTCTAATAACCGGTAGAGAAGCCATCGTCCGTTTGCTTACCACTGCGAAAATCTCCCGAAATTTCCAGCATCCTCCAAGTACACGCTTGACGTCAGCTGTTCCCTGTTTAATCTTAAATGTTTTGCGAAGTTTTGCTAGTAACTGAGATGGTCTCGCGTGTCCCTCGTTTGCTTGATACTATCGGATTATCGAGTCCGTAATCAGATGAGCCTTGGGTAGTATCACCGAAAGTTTCACGCCCTGAAGCTGATTGGAGTAGTTCTTTCGTCCCTCAGCACAAATCAGTCTATTTATTAAAGTTAGATTGGGTTTCAGTCGGGTCCTGTTCATTGGAGATTTGGTAGTGCATGATATTTATTCCTGTCTCGTGTCCATATGAACTGTTCGCCATGGGCCTCATCTTATACAATCAGAACAACACTTTCCTCTGCCTTGGCAACATCGTAGAATTTCAGCGGCCTTGTTTTCAGTCCTAGATCTGTCAGCCCACCTCCCGTGAATGCAAAGTATATTTTGAAACGGGTTAATCACGCTAAGGGGTTTCAACAGGTGAAATCAACCGGGGTACCTATCCAGAAGTGCGTTTGTCCGTGTACCTTGCAACTTTGTAAGGATTTTACCAGACAAAAGCTTCGGCTCTACCTTTGGCATTGTTGCAGTAGCTTTAGGACTGGTCGACCACAAGGTTTTACCTTCGTCAAGAAGTTAGGACCTTCGAACAGCAAATGATATCACTAGGTGATTTTGTGCCTCCTGATGCCGAGTCGGCAGGACGGGCCTCCGATGTGGCATGACTCCGCTGCCAGGGTTCAGACCACTGATGAATTCCAGCCAGGCAGTTCGCTAAGTGCGTACTAAATCTCGTTTCAGTGTAGTTTATGTAGTGCAAAATCATAGCAGGTTCGGTCCAGCGGTAAGCCTCGTCAAATTTAATTTCAGTTCCCTGTTTAAGAATCCGAGAGTCTCTAACTGCCGGTCTTGCCTCGGCTAACTCCAATCGAGGGATCGTTAGGTTCATCAGAGTAACTAACCTTGATCTGAAGAACAACGGAGTACGATTGAGGGGCTATGTCCTTTGAAGTCATTCTGGCATACGCTACCACTTCACAGCCAACTACAGAAGCTTCATCGAACGCATGAAGCTGTGCATCTTCGTTCAGTGCGTCACTTCTAAGAACACAACGCTGAACTTTCAATGCGCAAAGCTGTTCCATGCCTCTTAACGACTTACTCCATCATAGTAGGGTTTTCTTCCAACTGGGTCCTCTCGACCAAGCCTCAAGCGACACAGTGATGGCAAAATCACCCTGCCTGGCCGAACAAAAGATGATACCAACCCCAGTGGGTCGAACACTGACGACATTGTAGATAACAAGCCAAGCCTCTTTTGAGGTTTTTCGCCTATGGCTAATGAAAATTGGAATGTGTCTTCCATTGCGTTCCATTTAATTCCCAACGTCCGCTTCGGCACTGGCGCGCAACCTTCGATTTCCAAAATGAGGTGGGCCAGCCCAGACTTCAGTAAAGTTTCCAGCACCTCCTTATGAACATTCGCCCAATTATGAAGCCGGAGGCCGTCACGTGAAAATATTTTTTTCATCTGGATGGCAAAAACTCTCGCGTTTCGCGGCTTGAACAAGGACAAAAGATAGTCGTCCAAAAAGGAGTTATCATACACGGCCCTGGACATGTAATCCTCATACTATCCTCCTCAGTCTTCTGCCGTGCGGCGAAATGCAGAATTCGCACTAAATGGGGAGGAAGTGTTACCAAATGGGTAGACATTTATTTCATATTCAACAAGATCATCATCTGGTTGCTTGCTTTCCCACCAAAAGAACCTCAGTGCTCCTTTGTCTGTTGTCAGTGTTCGAACCTGCACAAACATTCATTCAAAGTCCGCAGCCAATGCGGCAGATTCGTTTCGAAATGAAGCAATGCTCCAACTAGGCTTGCTGTTGTATCCGGTCCCTATAGCAAGTAATCGTCCAAAGAACGTCCCTGGAAAGCAGCCGCACAGTCAAATACCACCCTCAAATTTCAAGGCTTTCTAAGGTTTATGACTGCCTGATGTGATAGGTGCCACTCAGGCTCAAAACCCATTTTTAACGGTATATTAGGCTCTAACCGGGCGTGGCCCTTGAGCAAATATCCCATCAATACTGAAAAGTACTTACCGAAGAATTCAAGGTAAAGCGCAAACCATTTTCTCAAGCCGTTCAACCTATCTTCGGCCACAGTATGATTATTTAGAAGTCTCACTGGAGGATTCCCCACAGTGTCCGTTTAACAAGGTTATGGCTTTGAAAACCATATCAACAGTTTGTTTGTCTTCAAAGAATAATGAGTTTTTCGATGCATCTCAGTCAAAAAAATCGGAGTCGTAAGGCCCATCGATCTGATTCGCTAAGAGATCGATTCACATCCCAGTGTGGTTTTCCTTCCTCACAAGGCGTGGTTCCTGGTTTATCGGACAAAGAACAATCCATTTTTTAAATTGTCCGCAAGGCATAGGATTTTTCACCGCGTCTTTGCTCTAATGCCCAATGTGCCTTTGGAATATAGGCATCTGTCAGGATTTGCACTCCCGAATCTCTCAGATTTTACCTTTGGAAGCAATGTAGATGAGGCCAGGATAAAACGTCGGCATCTGAGCAGTACTGGGCTGCTTGGATTGGTAGCCTATCAACAAAGAAATCTGGGTCTATACGCACGAAATCAATCCCTAACAACGACTTTAGTCGCAGCTCCGCTAATCCCGAATTTCAAGTGGCAGTCGCTCCCACGGTTGAAATCGAAAGTGAGGTAGGAGATGCGTTTAGGCCTACCAGCTCCATGAGATCTATTTGTATCATAGTCACATCAGACCCGCTCTCCAGCAGAGCGTGGGTATCCACAGAGTTCCACGGTTCACCTACTCGTAGTGGTGGCACACCCAAACTGACAAGACTTTCTGGCCTAAGAATAGCTTCACAATTATTGTTCCACCGCCCAGGATTTTGCATCGCCCGTACCCAACCTATCCAGCTGCGGAGCTTGTGTTGCAACGTGCATGACCCGATCGGTAAATTGTTCATGTACACCATGCAGTGGAAGGTGGTGCCACTTCTGATAACCTGATGTTGGACAAGGTTTGGAGACAGGACAGTTGCTAGACAGATATCCCCACTTGAGACACGAAAAATGAGCTTTAATTTCCTCACCAAATGTCAAAAGACCGGGTATATCACGAGGCAGGAAGCGCTAACATTCCTCAATTGTTTGTACTCCATCACATATCCATCACCTATTAGCTGCGGCCAACAAAGTACTACCCTGGTTTAGCGTGAACAGGGTCGATTCTGGGTGCCGGTTTTGTGCATAATTCCTCCAACTGAATAGCCGCGAATACCCCTGAGCCTTGTTATCGGCAGTCAGTCTGCCAAACCTAATTCGAGCTATCCCTGTCTCACGGGAAACTAAATGCTGCAAGTCTTGGAACCTGGGTTCATCTCCTCTCCTCAAGCTATCATCAACAGTCCTAGCCCACAAAATCCTTCAGACGCTTTGTTAGCACTGGAGTTATCCGTTCTGTGATCTGCAATAAGATGAGGGCTGACTTGCAGTTCATCTGCGCGAGAGCAACTTCACAATTGAGCATTTTCAACGACAACTTTGTCAGGGCATCCGAATCTCCCTCCACAGGCTTCAAACCCCGCGGTAAGCCGTCAGTCAGTGTACGAGCTGCTACGTGGCCTTCTCCATTCAGATCTTCTAACATTTCTCTGGCCCTATCGTATGCTAGCCTAGTAAGCAAAACAATACGTTCGGCAGTCGCATCTCTTGCTTGTCCCTTACAGTAATGCATCAAATAAAGTAAGCACTGGCCACCTTCTCGAAATTTTGCCTTCGACGTAATGTACGAACTGTTTCGCAAACCCCCAATAAGTTGACGAGCAGCCCGAAAATGACTCCAGTTCTACCCTGGGTAAATCCAAACAATTATTTACTGCAGGTTCTGCCACTGGAACCACACTTGTTGTTCGTGGTGCATCTTTCTGTACATGGCTTTCACCCAGGTACTGAGGCAGATGTTCGCTGACGATTACTTCAAACTTGACTTCATTTCTGGGGATTTGGCTTTCCTCCTCACGAGAGCTAAAAGTAGTTTTGCCATTTCCGTCTCATTCCTCACCTCAAACAGCTTACGTTACTTGTGTAACACTAATTGTCCTGCGAACTGCTTCTCCCTCAACTCAGCTAACAACAGATCAGCTCTAGCCCTATGGAAGACCGAACTAACCCCAGAACAACCTGATATACTAGAGCCTGAGCAAGAAACATGGCCAACACCTACGGGCAAAAGGGCATGGCTCATCTGCAGAGTATAGTCCTCTGATTCGGAACGATTTGCCGAATAGCTGGGTCAGTTCTTGTCTCAGTGGTTGCCAAGGTTATTGTGTACTGTAAAGTCCAGCCAACGGAACGATCGAGCGACGTGTTGCAACCAATTTCAACACAATTCAAAACAAAGTCGATTCCGAATAGCTACTGTACTGTATAGAGCAAATTAGGCAATTTTACAATAATCAAACCTCAGTAGTGTTCCCTCTGGGCTCTTACGCGCCAAATTGAACGACAAATCAACAACTGCAGCTGAACTACGGCAAAAGGTTAGATGCAGAAGATGAGTTACCGAATATAGTCACAACGAAGTTCAAGCTGAGCAATTTACGCTCGAGGAAACGGTGAGAGTCTGGTTTGTGACAAGAATTTGGGGCAAAAGCAAGCAATCAGAATTCCGGCAAAGATAGTTCATACAAATGGAGAATGTTGTTTGTAGCATGGATGCTGATGAATGAAGCAGGGTTTTCTGAATCCCTTTGCATTGTATTTTTATTTGTGCATCGAGCTTCTGATGAACAAGCCAACCTTATTCTGTGTAGCGGAACTTAGGGTTGTTTCTCCGCGGATTGTGGAAAAGTACAAGGATATCAACCTGCTGTACTCGCATCCAGCGAAGAAAGTTATTAACCGCGGACACCGTAGTGGGCTTTTTGTAGGTAGAATGAAGATGATGAACCCAACCTGAAAATTTGACAGCAATTTTTGCTAAGGGTTATGGTCGGATATATGAAGGACACGCAGTGGAAATCCCCCCAAATGTTTTACAAGCCTTTTGGATGCGACCATACTTGATACCACTTTGCTAAGCTGGTCCATACACAGCACTTTTGTACGCTTTTGTTTTCACCTGGAACGTCTGACTTTGGCCTTGGATCGATCCCGACCGTCTTGTTTTGACCACCGGACACTGAGCCTTTGGGTTTTACCGTTGAGTCTATTTGGCTGCATACTTGGAATTTGTATATACTTGTGCTCTTTGCAACTTTCATTCTACTGCCGTAGGGTTTTTGGATCAATTGTTTTTGCTTTGGGATCCTTCCTTTTGGCTATGCGTTCCTTTAAAGCGCAATAACGATTTACATAGAGATTAAACCAGGAAGGTTCATAAGACCATCGTATATCTCCAGAACTCACGGTACGTAGTAAGACTGGCAACTTTAATACTTTTCTCCGTTTATCACGGACAGATGCGAGGTGACTTAACTGAAACCTTCAAACAGCTGGAAGGAATGTCTAACTGAAGTGCCTCATTTTGGATTTGATACATACTCAGCTTTGTGAAGTCATGGTCCAAAGATGAACGCGCCTAAAGCACTGAAAATACCCGGGTTAATTTCTCCTTTTTTAGAGCAGTAATTGCATGGAATGCACCTCCAAAAGATTTAAGGTGCACGCGTACTGTTATGCAGTTTGTGACCAGCTTGGACAGCGCTAAGCTATCAGCGTTTCTTCCCCTATTTGAAGCCCAACCCACCTGGGTCTGTCATCATTTAAACTTATTGCTATTCTCCTGGAACTTCCCAATTTCACCTCTCCGCCAGTCTCCAACCCTCGGATGTAGGTATACAGTTATTTCTTCGGATTCTCATTCTCCATGCAGTGTTCTTCACTTCAGTCGGTTTTATGGGTCAGGCCTTGTTCAGCTAGCCTAAACCCAGTGCTTATCTTTGCTGTCCTCTAACTTTCGCTCCCTCCAGATTGCAAAACGGCTGTTTTTCGGGGAGAGAACCCGATCCTGCGCTCTGGATTTCGCCAAAACCACGGTGCCGAATGGAATACTATTACGGTCGCAACACGCTGAGGTACTAGGGCTTCCGAGCCCGCAAGAATTTGGGCTCTCGTTGGCAGAGTCACAAGTTCTGTGATCCGACTTGATGTGACCCTACCTGAAAAGATTTGAAAACTACAGTTTATTGGGACTCAGCATCACCGTTTTGCGCGGCTCGGGTCCAGTCTATCAGATCTCAGTATTTCAGGATGATGTGTCTGAGAGGCCAGGTAAAAGGAAGCTAAAGTGTTTTATTTAGACTTCCAAGAAGCCTTTTTTCGGTGACGCACAGACTACTGGCCAAGAAAGTAAGGTCCTACAGGATTTCGGCAAAACCGGGGAGATAGACAGCGGAGAGGTTAGAGGGGAGACAGTCTCAGGTCCCAGTTCGAGACAGCTTGTCGAGAGCGGAAAGAATTTTCACTGCAGCATCTAAGGTGTCGGTCCCTCACCGCCTTTGCTTCTTGGGACGATTTAGCGAAAAACCGGGGGGTCCGTAATATACGTTTCCTGATGACATGAAGCTTATCGAGTCATCAGCGGAGAATCTCATGTAAAGGGAACTGGACGAAGAGCCCAATCGCTCATTGGACTGGGATCTCCCCACTAAAGCAGCAAATTTTCAGGGCCTCACTAAAGCGGAGGGACCACGGCCCAGTTGCCATATAAGCCAGCCTCTGGGCCAGGCCAAGCTAGGGAAGACAGACAGGGCCAGATATTTTGAGTTGCAGTGGAGGCGTATTTCAAGCGGGGTCATCAGTGTTTCCAACCGGTTCAAAAAGCTCCGCTCACCTTAGTCCAACTGGAAAGGGCACCTAGCTCGAGGAAGACGAAAGTCCCTCTACCTCTGCTTGAGGCTTTATTTATACCCCATCTCATGAATTGCTTCCAAGCCTGGAGTATGTACACTGCGAGGGAAAATAAACCTCTAGAACAGATATAAACCCGTTTCACTCGGTGGTACGGACACTACAGTGTTTGAAGTTAAGCATGTTCAGTTTGCTTGCACAACTGCTCAGCAAGCAGCCAAAGCTTCTAGCTTCTCGCCGAGGTGGGCTCCGTGGATGCCCCCAGAGAGACATGCTCCCCGAGCTTCAGTTCCCGTATCCATTTACTATGCCTTTCACATCTGACCACGGTGGACCATCAAGTGAACAGAACTGTCATTTAGGCTTGGGATAAAGAAAGCGGGGTTGGCGGGTCGGATTATGAAGTAAAGTGTTAAGGCCAAAGTAAATGATGAAACGACAGTAAATGGAGGCCTGGGGAATGAAATTCCAACCCCTGATGTGGACAGAACTGGCAAAAAATGGGGAGCCACAAGTGAGCAAACAGAAAAGTAAACGAACAGCAACGCCAAGACAGAATAAAGCAGTAAGAGGAAGCTTAAAAGAGAGACAAAACAGAAACCCAGTAAATGCAATGTCTACCGAACTATCACCAGTCCGAGCAGTGCCGTCGTCGGTCATTGTAGCCTATCATGAAACACTCAGGCTCATACCTTATCCAGGCAAAACTTTGAATCAGCCTCCACGCTTGCCTCGACCACTTCCTCGGGGAGTCCATTCCAGTCGTCAAACAAAAGTTGCAGGAAGGAACAGGCTCGGGGTCTTGTCCGCGACTTTTTCTCCGTTAAACCGAAAGTATGGTTTCTCAGATCGTGGTTTTCTCCCCGTAGAGTGATGGCATGCATATGAGGGCCTAATTCGATTTGGCCTGTTATGATCTTGTACATTACTGTGAGGTCAGCTAGTTTCCTCATTTTCACGGGGAATAAGTTGAGGTACTCCAGGCTTTCCTCAAGTTTTGCCTCTCAACATGGGAAAAGATTCGGTAAATAGCCTGTGTATCTTTTCTGGTACTTGTCTATGCCGAATCAGGTATGGACCTCAGGCCGGACACAGTTCTCCAAGCAAGGCCATTTGGGAGTCTTGTGCAGTGGGAGAAACCCCGATATCCTCCTAGAGCTGATTGTTCGGCGAAGCTGAAGGGGCCCTCTAGAAGCGGTTTAGGCCGCTTTTCGCACCGGGTTTTTGTTTTGACTCGGCCCTCACCACGACCCCCTAGTCTGAGCCCCACCTCTTACTGGTATTATTGTTGCCAAGCCCTCTGTTGATGATGCCCTTAGTCTGTGAGGTAACCCCTTATCAAAGGTGGAAGCAAGCTTGTGCATGTTCAGCGACAAGTCCCACCTTGCAGCTCATTCTTGGATTCAGCGAAGGTCCCTTTGGGCTGGTTCATGGTTGACTACTCCTACTATTTTCACATAGTCGGCAAGCATGAAACAGGAGTTTTCTGGGTTATTTTCCAAATCCTCTAGATAGAACAAAAATAGCAGGGGTCCAAGGGACGACTCTTGGGATGCTCCACTCTTCGTGTGTCCAGCCTGAGATAAGCCTGTCCATTCTTACTTGCAGGGTCCAGTGAAGCAAACAACCCCTGATCCATTCCACCTATCGGTCCGACATTCTAATCGTCTTAGTTTCTCCATAAGCACACGATGGTCTACTGAGTCGAAAGCCTTCGGAAAATTCGGGTTAAAAGCCTCATCTCGCTCCCTATCTTCTATTCTCCTGGTCACTTCCCGCAGGCAGTACAGGATACTGGACAGCACGAAAATTTCTACAAGAATCCGTGTTGGGAATCCTGGCCTGCGGTGGGTAGTTTTAACTGCGACAATATCTGGTCTCAAAAGACTCCTCCGTGACATCCAGCGAAGTGGGGGTCAAGTTCGCCGGAAGGTACTTTTCACAATCGCCTCTACCACCCACTTTTGTATGGGGGTGACAACCGACGTTGATTGCTCCTCAAGAGAGACCTTGGTTACATGTGAGGTTTCGTAGAGTCTCTTCAGTGGTTTCACTACTGCTGGTGCTAGTGGTTCCAAGATTGCCAGGTGTATACCGTCCAGGCCCGATGCTTTGGTCTTGACCAACTCTGTGGGGTAGTCCTCCACCGAAACCGTAGCCGGAGAAGGAACATCTGGGCTTGATGACCGCTTGTCTTCTGCGTGCACCTTTTGGGAGAATACACAGTTGGTCATCTAGTTCTTGGTCTGTAGTCATGGCGCTTCTCTTTTTGTCCATGACTCCCTCCACTTCACTTCGCAGGCCACACTTCGACTGCACATGTCCTTAATGAGACTCCAAGTCCGTTTTCGCATTTATAACTAGTTCCGCTCCATTGCCCCTCTTAAACTAATTCAAAAAGCGAGTGGCTCGTCTTCTAGAAGCCAAATACTGAAGGGAGCTTCGGTGCCCTTCCCTGACCCGTACCTGTTCCAAGTTGCTAGCTTTCAATGCTCTACTTTTTGTGCTGGACTTCTCCACAAAAATGGTGCCCCTGCCCCGCTGTCTCGGAGTTTAGAGGACCTCACCCACCGACCCCAGGATGTCATCACTTTCTTTCTGCCACTGTGCTTATACACTGCATTCTCCCGATTCCACGCCCCGGTTTAGCATTAGAGCTCTCCTCAGATCATCTTCTTTGACATTGAAAAACGTCTTCCCTAAGTTAAACTAAACCGTTGTACCTACAAAGATGTACTTGGTGCAAATCACTGCGTGATCGCTCTGGCCTAGTGGTGCCCCGAGGTTTATGCTAGCGATATCATTTGGGTACATTGTTATCACAAGATCCAGCTTCGATACCGCTTACCCCAGTCTCCATCTGGTCTTTTGATCAACATATTGGACGAGAGCTTCGTTGTGCAATAGGGTCGCTAGCTTTTCCCTAATTACCCTACCGGAGCTGTCCCTGTTGACCACTTGAAATCTGGAGCACTGAATTTTCCCGTGACGAGAGGCTTATTGTTGCTTGCCATGATGGTTTCGAGAATCTTTAGCCTTCCTCGTCTTCTTCAACTTCCGCCGATGATCCCCTGTAAACTCAGGGCAGGGCAAAACTACACCACATTCATAGCTCCGAAGCTTCGACATTTTCATGAATTATATCTGTCCATTCTATCACCTGTATAAACATGATCATGCACATGGCATACTCCGAGCGTATCCGAAATAAACCATTATTATTATTATTATTATTATTATTAAACTCCTGTAGGAGGTCTTAAATACCATCTTCGCTAAGGCTTTTAGGGAAGCAGTAGATCGGTGTCCGGTGAGAGCATACCCCTGTAAGTTCCACGCGGGTTGAAGTTTTAGGGCTTTATGCGTCGATCCAGGTTTCTGAAGTGCAATGTGGAAAGAAAGTTATTTCGGGTCACCGCGAGTACCCGGGTAACCTCGAGGTATGCTTTTTATTCGCAGAATCTTTTGTTTTATTACTTCCTAAAACTTTTGGAGTTTTACATAATACGCCCCAGCAGACGTTAGTGTTTATAAATTGCTACGGTCTTTGCAACGAGTACCTTTTTCTCTATTCATTGTCTTGCTATTATCGTACGCAAGTCATTATGCGTGATACGTATCCCAGTCTGAATGCCAGGTGCGCGAACAGAGTGGACGAAGGTACCGAGTGTGGTGTACGCATTGGGTAGGCCCATGAGGGATGTTCTGGGATTGGTAGGGATATATTTCCTCTGTGCATCAAGGACGGATGGGTTGAAAAGACAGGAGGTCTCTGCTAGGAGGCGGTAAGATTGGTCCATTTAAGGCTTTATAAACGGAGTGAGGTCCAACTTGTTCCTGAAGACTGCAGAGGCTCTGAGCTCATGTAGCCGCCGAAGGGAGCTTTGGTAAGATCATATGCGGAAACCCTAGGTGAGCCTGAAAGAATGATCGTCGGGGTAACAATAGACGAAGCGGGCGGTTACCTCGTACGGGTTGCCCCTACTCCCGTACTTCAGACCATCCGAGTGTTTGGGTGACACAGGAATCTAAGAAGAAACAGGGCTGGAAAACAGGACAGTAGGGAAGATGAAACGGAAAAACTGTAAAGCCAGATGAATCCGTATATCATTATTTGGAAATCGAGCTGAATGAGCTGCAGAGGCCTTGCCAGCCGCTGATAGGGACAGCAAGCTGTAGGCTAGTAATACCGAATCACGTGGAACCTTTCATACGAAAGTCAAAGGCAGGAGGAGACGAAGGCAGGAGACGGGTGTGTGCACCAGATCCCGCGTCTCTCAGAGGAGTTCACAAAGTGTGGATATGGAAATCTCCGCAAGCAGAAACAGGAAAAAATATCGTACAACCTATACCGGTCGAATGGTGGACGGGCATCGAAGAGGTACGCTGCTGGCTAAAGCGCCATTGATAGACCTCGCCAATAAGGGCAGATATCAGGTTACTCCTGTCGAACACAGATTAAAGCAGCACCGTCTGTCCGTAGATGGAAACGTGGCTGAACCCGTGAGGGAGCTGAGGGAAGGTCCCCAGGGAGAGCAGAACGCCTCATCCGGCGGTCGGGTCACTTAGCCGTCGGCTATAATTAAGTCATACAAGGCGTCGGGGTTTTTGGAAGTTGAGGGTGTACTAGAAGGCGAAAATTGGTGGGGTTTCCAAGCGCAGGACGACAATGCCTCCATCAACTTCAGTCCTAAGGTAAAGCCCGTAGGAATGGACTTCGATTTTTTGGTAGTTCTAAATGGCTGGCCATCTCCCCGCTCCCGGGGGGTGAAAACTACTTCAAAAACTTGCTGCCGCCTCGAGCTTTTTGCCAAAGACGAAGCCAACACTGAAAAATAAAAAAACCCGTAGGCTTCGCTTCAAAAGCGGTGATGCCATACGTCTACGCATGTAGTATAAGAAACAATTAGATGGAGCTCTTCAGGGCCGCAGAGGTACAAAGCGCGTCCATGGTTGCCGCTACAGTGACATGGCTCCATGAAGATGACCACATACCGGTACTGACACGAACCTATTTAAAATACTATGTCATAACATCCAGTTCTGACATTATCTTTATTACTGAAACCTAGCTCACCGAAAACACCCACACAAACGAAATTATGCTTGAAGGGTACAAGGTTTTCAGAGTAAATAGGATTCACAGACGCGGGGGTGGGTGCCTGGTGTACGTACAGCACGCCCTTCCAGTAATCCCCGTTTGACATGTCACACTTGAATCAATTCCGGATTCTCTATGGCTCAGAATTCGGTTCTCAATTGTAGTCATGCACATTGGTTGTGTCTATCGTCCGCCCTTTTCTACTACTATAGACTTACCTCCTTTAATTAAAGCATTTGATTAACTTTAACTACTACCTCCGGAAGCGAAAATGATGGCCGGTTATTTTAACTGGCCTAAAATATCCTGGAGAAACCTCACAGCACCTCCCTACATGATAGATTTTGTATCCCATACTCACAGTGGGGGCTGGGTGAAACACATTAAAACTCAATAGTTTTAAATATTTGTGTTGGTTGTAGCTCAGGTTGTTGGTTGCCATGATGTTCTGATCGCTGAGCTTGGCGTTTAGATCGCAAACGTTTCATCACCAGTCGAGGTGACATCGTCAGTGCAAGTGCGCTGTTGGTAGTGATCTCTTATATTTATAGGTTTGTCATTAGTTCTGACCTTGAGCTCGAGGAGATCTTGTATTCACTCACAGCGTTTCCAATTTTTCGGTTACCGTTTTGAATAGATTTCCGGGTGGCGACCATAAGATAGTGGCCGGTAATCTTTCATTCCATCCTTATCCATCAGACTATCTGACCACAGGGAAAATTGCCCTTCGTTTAAATTGGAACCCTTCGCTCAACCTCATCCGTAACCAAGATTGGAGCGGTGTTTCGTAATGGCTGACCCCCAACAGGCGGCTGATCACTTTTACCTTAGCGTTGGAAACTGCCTCCTGAAGCTTAACCCAATATTCCAAAACTCCCCCCCTTAGGACGTCCGAACTTGCCTCTCTCCAACGGAAATACCTTAAGATGCAAAGACCTTTCTTCAAAATTACGACTTATCCCTTCTCATGAGACTAACGCGCCTTGCTGATGCTATCCGGGGCCTAAGGAAAAAACAGCTCCGCTACAAAGAAGCCAAAGCCCTAAGGCATCCCAATAAAGCACTAAAACTCTCACCCCTACACAAATTCAGGAATTCGGCAACAAGCACTACGATCCAATACGTTGTGTTGCCGAATAAAACTTCGGCCACCTCCCCTTCTGATATCGCTGAAGCCTTTGACCATTACTTTGCCAATTCCACGGCCCCCGCCTCAGATATAGCCCTCCTTAATCCTCTGGCTATTACCAGCTCTTCCCTATCTACCCTATCCTTTGAAGTAAATGCTATTTCCAGGCTCATTTCACGTTATAAATCATCTGCCCATCCTGTACCAGACGGGTTGCCCCAGCTGCAATCATTAGCGGTGAGTCGGACCTTCCACTTTTATTACTAAACCTATTCGCCTTGTCACTCAAATTTAGTTACGGTCGAACTGGAAGCGTTCAGTCATCATTCCACGACGGAGAAAACGACCTGTCCACGAATTCGCTAATTACCGTCCCATCAACCGTACCCCTATCATTTCCAGAATAATGGAAACGATTATCAAAGATGGCATCACTACCCATCCCCTCGCTTCAAACCTTCTTAGCGATAGGCAGGACGGGTTTCCCAAATCGCGATCATGCACCACATGTCAGTTTGACTTCCTCAACCTAGTCACTAGGGCTGTTGATAGCGGGCAGGCATTAGCAATTGTCTACCTGGATCTGTCGAAGGCTTTCGACTGTGTTCCACACCCGCATCTTATCTCCGACTTGCGTCCATTCGGCACTGTTGACCCGCCGCTATCTTGGCTGAAATCTCATCTCGCTCATCGTTTCCAAGTGGTCCTCACCAACGGATATACATCTAACCCGAAACCTGTTACAAGTGGTGCAATACAGGGCAGTGTACAGGGTCCTCTCCTATTTCTTGCGTTCATTGATGGCGCATTGGATCTAATTCACCATGGCACGCCATTCTCGTTTGCAGACGATATAAAAATAGTCCTCTTTTCCAATTCTTATGATGCTACCCTTACTCTTCGATACATTTCCGCCGACCCGTCTGCGTTTGACCGCTGGTGTCGCTCCCGGATGATGAGCTTTTCCACTGATACGTGCGAGGCTCTAACCCACAAGCTCCAATTGCCCCCTGGATCCTTAACACTTGGTGGGTCCTCAATAGCCATTCGACCTACCATCCGCGATTTGGGCCCCAACTATTCCTGCTCCCTCAACTCCTCCGAGCACGCCGCCATCCAAGCGGCCGAGGCTAGAAGAAGTTTGGCCACTCTCTCCAGACCATTTCGTCTCCGGGACAGTATCATCAGCAACTACAAATCCCACATCAGGCCTTTGCTTGAATACTGCTTAACTACCGGAACAGACAGCCGGAAGAGGTAGCAGAACTTGGGACCCTCCAGGTATTCGAGGGCGCCCTAGATCGTAAATGGAATTGTATCATTTTCTTATAGGGAAGTTTGAGCCTATTACTATACAGGCGAATATGATTTGTTTAATTATTTAACGTTTTCTTTTGGTACATGATGTCTTAGTAAAAGCTCACTATCCCTAATGACTGGCAATTGATGTGCGACGAAGTTTTGCTTTTCCGTTCTAGTTTCATTGGGTATCCTAGGGAATAACCTGGGCAGTGGTGGGTGCTCACCTAATGTGCATACCACAGAATGAATTATGGACACTCTATTGGCCGTGGCCATTATGTGTCCTGTGCAAACTGAAACGAACCGAACTGGACTGAAATGACTTATGTTAGGTAGTTTTACGGTCATACACAATTTACTCACTTTCCCCCTTTTTATGCCAGGGCTGGCGCGGCACAAAATTTCTGCCTTTCAGAAAAAGAAAAAGCGCAGTGTTGGGAGTCACAAAAACTGGCTGACAAAACAGCTATCTGGACACAAGACAGCTGTAATTGTCTCTCGAGCCCCTCCCTGACAGCTGTAAAGAAGCCGAGTGCCTGGTCGGAAATAGTCGTATTGAAGACGAGCTGGAAGAGAAAAACTGGCATTTCTGTCAAAAGGTGGAAGGCAGTGCCACCTTTGCCAGTCTGAACGTTAAGGCAACTTTCAAAGAGATGGAATGGTTATCGTCTGAAGCCCTGGAACATTAGTCGCTGACATGCGCACTACTGGGGACCACCGACGCAAAACCTTGCCGTCGTCTCAGGGGCTGAGCCTAGGAACCGGAAAACTGTAAACAATAAGAGACACTCAAGCGACAGGGCAAACGTGGTGGTGTAATAATCTCAAGCTTTTAGTGTTAGAAACAAATGGATGGGACCCTCCAAAGCCGATGAGGGGCACAACACGTCAATGGTGGCCGTTACAGAATCATAGCTCTCCAAAAACCATGGGTCAGAACCATTACAAAAAGGTTTTGCTCACTTTAGGCAAGACAGAGAATACAGTCTCCTTTGAGGAGGGGTAGCCACTCTCGTTAGGCCAGGTACAAACCAGCTTGAGTCCCACTACAGGATGTGCGCTGGCAATGTCCAGTTGTGAGGAGTTACGATCATCCTTCCAGGCAGAAGAATCAAAGTTTTCTGTGTCTACAGGGCGTCAAGTGCAAAAGGCGAAGAGGATGTGTGTTTACTGCGGACTTTGACTGAGCTAGTAAAGGAGGCGCAAAAGACCCTCGTCATGAGTGACTTCAATCTTCCGCACACTGACCGGAAGGTTAAGGTCTGCGGTCCGGGGTCGGAGGAGGAAACCTACTTAGGACGGACGTATGCTAAAGCTTGGCTTCAGCATATTGGGGGAAATACCAATTATGGGTCTGGGTGCGTTCCATCTTTGCTGGATCTAGCGATGACAGATCTCACCAAATACGTATCTGAAGGGCATTACTGTGCATTGCTGGGCAAAAGTGACCACGCGTGCCTCAAAATCACCTTATGCAAGGGGCAATCCAAGGTACCCTCTAGGCCGGTTGGGAGTTTCCATAGTATGGACATTGCCTTGAAGTCTTGAAGTCCTGAGGTGGTACACGGGTTCGAGGCTGGAGCTCAAATGTTCCCGGTTCTTGAAGTATCTTCTCGTCTGCAGTGGTCGTTCTGCAGAAGTCAGGAGAGCCGAACGACGGGGGACAACTACCAGGGGCATGTGCGACAAGTGGTGGCACAGATGGCGGTCTAGGGAGACCAGTGAGTTGAAAAGGATATTGCGCTCAGAAGCAGGCATGAACGCGTGCGATCAGATGCACAACGACGGTGCACCATCTGTACATCAAAGCAGACAGAAGTGTAATAATAATTTTTTTTTCATTTTTTGTCAATTATTCATTTATTTTTTAATCTTAATATGTATACATATATTTCTGAGAGGTGAGGGACAGAGCTCAGAAAGATAGGCCGGCTGAGGGAAACTCGAAGCTGAGCAGACACCGGAAGAAATGTGAAAAAATTTTAATGAGTAAACGTTGGCCCTAAGATCTTGTCCAACCGCCTTTTAAACGTTTCTTTGCCCGAAGACTCGGTGAGCTCCTGCAGTAAGTTATTCCAAAGCGAGACTATTCTGAGCGAAAAAGTTCTTACCGACGTTTTTACGAGGCCGAGGCTTGAATACTTTCCTAGGGAGCCCTCTGAGGGTGTCCAGGCTCAAGCGCACGAAAAAGTGATCCACAAGTCCTGCAGTGAAAAGTTTGTACATTAGGAAGAGATCCCCTCTAATTCTGCGAGTCCTAAAGAGCACAATTTTAGGTCGGTCAGCCTTTGAGGACAAGGGGTGCGCGAAAACCCACGAGATAGTTTCGTGGCCTCCCTTTGTACGCGTACTAGGGCGTCTCGGTTCTTGACCAGGCTAGAGTGTACAATCCGGCTGCATTGTTCTAGAAGGTGTTGGATGCAAGTCTGACATAGATGGGCCTCGCAACAGGGCGATGGGGTGCAACAAGCTTTTGAGCAATGCGTGGCTAAATCTAAACGGATCCCAAAGTCAAAACGAGATTGATCAATGAAGTCTACGATACTGAATTATTAAACGAGCAGAAACATAAAATATATACGAACCTCAATTATGCAATCACACGGACTCAGAAAACAAAAACCAATTTGCAGCGTGAGAGAGACAAGCATGTGCTTCACGCAAGCCCAAAATAGGACATGAGAGGGTGGCGCATTGGACGCGAGCAAACAACGGATGGTTCACAAAAACAGTGCTCAAAAACACGCAAATAGGGTATATGAGCGAGTGATATGAAGGAAACACGATATTTTCATGTTTTTGTAGGATTTTCCACAACCGGTCGTTACTCTGGGCTTACATGAGACACGGTAAAAGGGGCTACTGTCGAGGAGGGCTGGCAGATCGTAGAGGGATTCCTAGCTGCCCTTCAGGAAGAGTTTGAACTCTTGAAACGAACGAGTGTGGAGGGCGAAACTGTGTGTCGCAAGGCTGAAATGGCCAAGGCTATCAAAAGTAGAAATCGCAGCTGGAAACCTTATTAAGCTTCCGGCACCCGGCTAGACAAGGCTCGTAATATAAATCTCAAAAATGAAACTGTGAGCCTGCTACGAACTTTCCAGAGAGAATGTCAGCTCAGCTTAGCTAGGTGCATAAGACAAAACCGAAGAATTTCAGTGGCTGCATACAGTCGAGAAGCTCAACAAAGGTTGTCGTAGGTCCGCCGTCCACTGCGGACCATGGTGTTGTCACCGATGGTTATGGCAAAGCGGACCTCCTAGAGGAAAACCTTGGTAGCGTTCATACGTGTGTTAGTGAGATAAGGATCCACTTGGCTCTGGTGCATCCTCCTCCGAAGTTAAACGGGAGTGCGTAAGTTCCTAAAAGAATTAAACGGCAACGAGTTAATGGGTCCAGGTGACTTCCGCCCAACTGTCTTTAAACCGTTGGCAGGTATCATAGCCCCGTCGGCATGCAGGCTTCACAGGTCCACGTTGGACAGAAGCAAGCTGCCTCAGGACTGGGAAATCGCAGTCGTCGCGGCTGTACACAAGAGTAGGCCCAAGCCAACTATGCTTAACCACTGGAGGGTACACCTAACTGGTATCCTGTGTAAAACTGTTGAGGAGATAATCAGCGCACACTTCTGTCAGCACTCGCTGAAGCACTCCATGCGGAGCCCAGCTCAGCATGAATTCCTAAAAAATAGATCTTGTCTGACCAACCTCTTGCTCCTCTTAGATGAAGTGCCTCGATGACTGGATGAAGTTGTGGTATGTTACCTTGACTTAAGTAGGGCCTTCATCTCCGTTAATCCTAGTCTTTTGCCGTGCAGGTGGAGATGTTCGGTATAGGTGGGCCAGCATATAGGTGGCTGGAGGACTTCCTCTCCCACAGGTTTTACGTGAAAGTAGGGGACAGATGCCCTAGGTCAGTGAATGTTACCACTGTACCTCAGGGACCAGCCCTAGGCCCCGTGTTACTCTTGCTGCTTATTGACTATCTGGCATACGCCCTTCAGTCTCCTTGTTTTGTTTTCGCGGATGACTTGGAGATTGTTGGATCTGAGGTAAGGGTCTACTTAGGCGGGGATATAGGAGCCGTCCTGGACAGGGCATACGAGTGGAACCTTCCCCTGAACGCTGGAAAAGGCCATTTGTTGTCAAGGCCAACATAAGTAAAAATTGTCGTTGATGGCCAGGGGCTGTCCACCGTAGAAAGAGTCCGTGGGGTTAAGGAGCTGGAGGTCATCACGAGCAGTGACTTTACATGGTCGGATCAGTGCAACGCTGCCGCACAAAAAGGCCCGTGTTGAGATCCTTAGACTGCGACCAGCATTGTCTTGCCTGGCAGCCAGAAACATTTGTACCTATTTACATGGATATATAGCATCCTCACTTGGAAGGTAGCATGCAGGCTTGGGCGCCGGCCTACAAAATGACGCCGGTTGCTCAGAGGAAGTTCAGCCTCCCTCAATGCTGGTGGTTGGAGGGCAGAGGGGAAAGAGGTAAGAGCAGAGACAAAGGGATCTGAATCTATTCTTGCTGGAAATAAGGGGAGGTAGAGGGTATCTTATAGAAACGTTCAATGTAACGGGGGTTTTTCTGGCCCAAGGCCGGATAGTTCATTCGAGGTGGCTTAAGACTCAAAACTCAAGGGGACACGAAAAGTACCTGAATAAAGTTCGAACTAGGTTGACGACTAGATCGCACATTTTAGCAAGAAGGTGGTGAAGAGTTAGACTGATCCGCCTGGTGGTAAGATAGAAAGGCAGACCTTCCAGTCCTTCAAAGGTGCCCCGTATCGCAAGTGGTACGAGATACTTCCTTGTAGTGAGAGTTGGATATGTTCACAAGACGGATGAAGGATAGCACTGTAGTCCGTGTGCAGTATGTTGTAGCTGATATTTTCGTTTGTTGCTTGCTGTCTTAGGGAACGCTCACGAGGCATAATGTCTCTTGCAGTTGAGGCGCGATGAAGTTTGACGCCTCCCTGACATTTTAGAGAGGATTAATAAGAAATATGCCGAGCAGTTGTGAATGCATAACTGGTGTGCATAACATGGGGGGAATTACCATTACCTGTCCCGTGGAAGCTGAACTGAACTGACTTTAGCCACTCAAAGCACTCGGTTGTTTAGGGCAGGCTAGCAGCAGCTAGATATGGGGTTATTCTCTCCCGGGATGGGAAGAATTAGAGGAGGCCTCACCGAAGCGTTTAAAATCCTGAAGGATCTATGGGGCACAGGTGTAGGGATTCACTTGAACATGCCAAGGATTAAAAGCGAGAAGAAAAATTATAAAAGTATGAAAGCCACGCTCTAGGTTAAGTGAGCAGGCGAACTGCTCCAGCAATAGAGCTATGGGAACCTGGAGTAGACTAACTAAAGAAACGGTTAGCGTAAAATATGCAAGGTGTTTTAAAATGGTGCTGGAGGCGAAGTGGGATGGGTTATTCACGGAGGCAGAATACTGAGGAGAGGGGAGAATTAGCAATTTACTCCAGGCTTTTCAATTATCCTGTTGTAACAGCCGGTCGTGGAAAATCCCCCTTTTTCCCTCGCGATTCAGTGTTTTTCCCAACATCACTCATTTCCATGCACTATTGACTTGTCTTTACGATTTGGTTGTTTTTCTGGACCAATTGTTGTTTGTTCGCGCCCAGAGCGCTACTTTGACACATCCTTGTTCAGGACCTGCGTGACGCACGTGCTGTCTGCTCACACGCTGCTATTCGGTTTCTCGTTGTTGAGTCCTTGTGATCGTATTATTGAGGTTTGTATATTGTTTATGTCATTGTTTATTGTAATAATCTGGTATCGTAGAATATCACGGATAATCGTCTTTTGATTTCGGAATCCGCTGCGAATTTGGCTACGCCTTGCTCAAACGTTCGTAACAATACTCAATAGATCAATTGGGAACGAGGAAAAACATGCAAAATGCCAAGAAAAGGATCAAAAGCAGTCGAATCCGGACAGGAAGTAATACGGCAAGTCTCTGGGGAGGTTTTGGGTACATATGATTCTTTAGTTAATGCTAGATCGCCCAGTCCTGTCAGTGCTAATTCATGTGTTATTGAGAACGATATTGATCGTAAGGATGTCGATTTATATAAGCCGAGAATACTAGAACTAGAGCAACAGTTACTATCGGCTAGACTACAGGCACAGGAAGCAGAGAAGAAGTGTACACAGAAACAGCGAGAGCATGAGACCAGTGACGTCGACACTTCCGATAGATTAGGGTGCAATAAGGTAGGGAACCCCACGCCGGTCGCCGACTACAAACCACCATCGAGCGATCTGCCTAGAGTGGAGCTAACGGTTTTCGACGGGCGAGCTGAGCAATACTGCAAGTTTGTCAAGCAGTTCGAGACGTTCGTTGAAAATAAGGTAACCGACCCTGGGCAAAGGCTTCTCTACTTTACTCACTACTGCCGAGGCCGAGCAAGAGAAGCTATCGACGGGTGCACCATGCTCGACCCAGAACAAGGCTACACAAGGGCAAGGAAGATTCTAAGGGACTTGTTTGGCCAACCTTTCAAAGTAGCCCGTAACCTAATATAGGGCGTGATGGTAGAGGCAAAGAGAACCAAGGGCGACGTCTACACCATGGCCGACCTGGTGATTAAGATGCAGAACTGCTCAATAGCCCTCGACCATTTAGGTTACACGGCTGACCTAGACGCCATGCACACTTTGGAAGGCATAGTCCGTCACCTCTCTCCCGAACTACAGGGTCGGTGGGCGGAAGAAGCAGAACGGATAAGCCAAAGCGACAGAGAAGCCAACTTCGAAGACCTGACCGAATACTTGGACAGGCAAACGAAGATAGCTGACAGCAGATTCGGCCGACTCATCCGGGACAGCAACCGAGCAAAAAAGCCCAGTACTAGCCAAGTCCAAACCCCTGTACGGGAACATCCAAAGTACCAGCCTTGGACCACTACACACGTCATTTCACGAGATGCTACGGCGCAACCAAATTGAAGATCATGTGGTACAAGCCATGGCCTACCAGAATGACCCCAAGTTCGGCAACGCCACAATAGACGAACGGTGGGGAATGGCGAGGATGGCAGGAGCATGTTTTATCTGTCTCAACACCACGCACCGGGCAGCAGCTTGTAGAACAAGGAACAGATGTGGTGTACGAGGGCTGCACGGGCAGACACCATCGATTGTTACACAAGGTGAAAGAAACTTTACCCCAGGAGAGCACCAAGCCCAGTGTGATTTGTTCAACATCGCGGTCCGCCAGTAAACCAGTACTTTTAGGAGTGGTTGCCGTGGCAGTAGTGACCCCAAATGGGGTGATCAAAGCGCCGGCTTTGGTCGACAATAGATCTGACACTACCCTATTGAAAGAGCGGATTGCCGACAAGAAACGGCTCGCTAAATGTGCGACGTCGTTAGCTGTGAGCGCGGTGAGAGGAACACAAGTAATGACTGCCGACAGGTTGAGGTTGCATCTCATCTCTTTAGACACTAAAGAGCAAATCGAACCAACAGAAGCATTCACATGAGCTCATCTTCCCATGTGAGCACCAAGGTCGGTCAACGCAGTCTTGACTAGGTGGCCTCACCTGCACGATGTAACCCTTGTAGACTGGGAAGGTGACGAAGTGGATCTCCTCATCGGCTGCGACGTGCCAGAGGCGCTTTCGTTACTTGACCAGAGAGTGGGCGACCGCCAGGCACCTTATGCCGTACGCGCGGCTCTGGGATGGACGTTACACGGTCCAGTAGGGGTACGCGGTTCCGAGAATTATTTACTCACCGAAACGGACCGCATAGAGTATCACCTGCAGCGGCTGTATGAAAAGGAGTTTCATGACATTGGAGACGAAAGACCATCGCTGTCTCAAGAGGATCACTTCGCCTTACAAACGGTGCGGCAAGGCACTAGCGGCCTTTAAAAACAGTTCGAGGTTCCCCCCAACAGCGCACACCGGACGACCCTTGGACTGGCAACTAAAACGATGTTCTCCAACGGCTACTACGACTAATACAACGCTTCATTTGAGACCAGGATCTGTGGGAACGATGCTCAGAGTTAATGAAGCGAAACGAAGCTCTCGGTCACGTTGAAAAGGTGCCTGCCAGCACCGACGGCCGAAAGGGTGTCTGGTATCTACCTCACCACCCGGTTATCAACCCCAAGAAACCCGAGAAACTGCGGGTGGTTTTCGACTGTGCGGCCAAGTTCCAGGGCAAGTCGTTAAAAGATCGCCTACTACAGGGGCCTGACTGGACCACACCACTGATCGATGTTTTGTGCCGTTTCAGAGTGGGTAAAGTGGCTTTGTCTGCCGACATTAGGGAAATGTTCCATCAGGTGAAGATTCCGGTAGGAGAACGAAATGCTTTGCGTTTCCTGTGGTGGGAAGGGAGCGACCGGGACAACGCAGTGGTGAATTATAAGATGACCGTCCACCCCTTCGGAGCCATATCGTCACCATTTTGTGCCAACTACGCCCTCCGAGAATCAGCGAACAAACATGGCGATCTAGTACATCGGACGGTGGTAGAAAGCGTCAGCAGGAACTTCTACGTCGACGACTACCTTGGGTCATTCGATGATGTGGAATCAGCTCTAGAGCAGTTCAGGGGTCTGACGAGATTGCTGGAAGAGGGCGGCTTCCATCTAACCAAATGGATGTCGAACGCTTCAGAAGTGCTGAAGGTCATCCCGTATCACGAAAAGGCCGAAAGGGTAAGAGATTTGGACGGCTCTCCACTTCCTATCGAGCGCACCTTGGGGATACAATGGGACGCGGAAACGGACGATTTTGTTTTCGAACTAAACGTTCCCGAGCTGCCAATAACCCGTCGTTGCATACTATCTGCCGTCTCAAGTTTGTTCGACCCGCTCGGTTTCGTCTCACTATGGCTGCTACCCGGAAAGATCTTGCTGCAGCGGCTGTGCCGTAAGAAAGTTGATTGGGACCATTCACTGGACCGAGGGGACCGGCTGGACTGGGAAGAATTTTTGAACACCTTGAAGAAATTAGGGGACGTAAGAATCCCACGATGTTTGACTCCTGGCCATTCTACGCGGACTGGAGAACTACATGCCTTTTCCGATGCATCCGAAGTCGGTTATGGAGCTGTGGTGTACGGACGATGGTGCGCAGGAGATGGACAATATACCACGAGGATCCTGTTCGCCAAAGCCCGCGTTGCTCCACTGAAGTCAGCCTCAATCCCACGCCTTGAACTCAGCGCAGCCGTGTTGGCAGTCAGGGTGGTGCAAGCTGTGAAGAGATGTTTCGATCTCTACATTTGGTCGGTGAGCTTCTGGACGGATTCAACGATAGTACTTTACTATATCAACAACGTCCGGAGCCGGTTTAGTACTTTCGTTGCTAACCGGCTCACGATTATCCACGATGAATCAGCCACGCACCAGTGGAGTCATGTCAGGTCTGGCGATAATCCGGCCGACCTGTGCTCCCGAGGTGCGAACAACTTCAGGCAACTGGACACGTGGACGAGAGGGCCAAACTTCCTGCAATTGCCCAAACAGGACTGGCCCGTGTTCGAATTAAAACCCACTACGGAAGTGGAACTGGAGATCAAAGGCGTAGTGATAGCAACCAAAGTCGTCGAAGCGTCATCCATTCTTTCGCGACTGGTCAGGTTTTCTTCCTGGATGAAGACGCTTCGTTCGCTAGTTCGGTTAACCAGGTTCAAGAGAAATTTACTAGTCATGAAAGTGCTACGGCCCTCAGGTCGGATACGGGTCGGCCCGATAGGTCCCGATGAGCCACAAGCGGCAGAGTACGATACTTTCAGAATGATACAACGCGAGGCTTTCGCCCGAGAACTCAAGAGGGCGGAAGAAGTGGGGCCGACCAATAAAGACATGCCATCTCCAAGAGGCGAGCTGAAGCGTTTAAACCCCAAACTCATCGACGGACTGCTGCGGGTGGATGGTAGGCTGACCAACGCCCACCTGAACTTCGACACAAAGTATCCTATACTGCTGCCTGCCAGACAACCTGTAGTAGAGCTAATGATTCAACACGTCCACGCCGTGGAGGGACATGCCGGGGAAAGTCACGTGACGGGCGTCATCCGAAAGCGTCTTTGGTTGTTGAGAGGACGACGGTGTGTGCAATGCAGGAGACGCAATGCCACAGCAGGCAAACAACTCATGGCCCCACTACCAGGATGCAGGGTGACTACGGGCTGGTGGCCGTTCAGTGACACCGGGTTGGACTATTTCGGGCCCTTGTGGATCAAGTGCGGGAAAAGATTAGAAAAGCGATACGGATGTATCATGACGCGCATGAAGTCACGTGCGGTACACCTAGAAGTCGCACATTCGATGACGACCGATTTGTTTCTACGGGCTTTGCAAAGATTTATCAACCGAAGAGGCGTACCGGCTGATATATACTCAGATAATGGGTCGAACTTTGTGGGCGCCCACCAAAATTGCAGCGTTGGCACAAGAACATAAACAGGGACGAACTGCAGGATCGAACCGTGGCCTACGGCATACGATGGCATTTCAACCCCCCACAAGCCAGCCACCGAGGCGGCGTATGGGAACGCATGATCCGGTCCGCCAGACGGACATTGCTATCAATCATGGAGCAGCAGCCGCCCGACGACGAGACGCTGAACACCGTCATGACTGAGGTGGAGAGAATCCTGAACAACCGCCCCTTAGTTCCAGTATTGAACGGCGACCCCACCCACCTGGTCTCACCCCAAACGACGTATTGACGTTAAGGTTGAACGAGGGTTTCCAAGGGCCGGTAAACGTTCGTGGGAGCTACCTCCACGGATGGAAGCAAGCGAACTATCTGGCCAAGGTCTTCTGGAGGCGCTGGTTGCGGGAGTACCTACCGGTTTTGCAGACTCGACAGAAGTGGATGGCCAAAACAAGACCATTCAAAGTTGGGGACGTGGTTATGATCGCCGACGAACGCGCACATTTCAGCACTTGGTCTTTGGGAGTAGTTACGGAAACCATCAAAAGCACTGACGGAATGATAAGAACGGTGAAGGTGAAGACAGCTAACGGAGTGCTAATCCGTGACATACGCAGTATTAACCTACTCGAGAGCGAAGACGGAGGAGCTGATAACCCTGAGGCCCAGTAAACCTTTTTCACACCAGTAGTCGAGGTGGATAAAGAAACACCATATATACCACACGGTCTCCGTCAAACACGTTAAGGTGCTCGCGGTCCTTTCGTTGACATTACAGGAGGTTCTTTCAGACATGTGGTGATGAATGAGACCCCATTGTACATCCCGATACATACACACATGCACGACGCACTCTACATCCCGTAAACCCATCAAACATGTGACAGTGATCGTTGTTTTGCTTTTTGTTGACGCTACTGAATGCCCCTTGCATATGTGGAAGTAGCGGAGCTCAGGTCACACACACATGTTACATTTTACTCGTTTTCTTGCCACGCGGTCCTTTGTTGACATTGCAGAAAGTCCTCCTTTGATGTGTAGTCATACCTGTGATTTCATTGTACCCCCGGCACACACACACGCACTCACACACACTCAAGCACGTACATCCAGGACAGGACGGCCCCTTACGAGGACAACGTCTATGTGACCCTTCACACCCGCCATAGGTCATTTGTTCTTGTAGAAGATGTAGACTAGCCTGACGTCTATGTATCCAATGGATTAGGTGCGACCAGTAGTAGAACGTTGACGACGAGCATTAGACGCGCGCACTGACAGCAGGGCCTAGGCAGGTAGGAAGAATCAGTACCCTTATACCGAACCTTTGACTCTGCTAAGGATCCAGGAGGATTTTGGTGGGCGGTGTAACAGCCGGTCGTGGAAAATCCCCCTTTTTCCCTCGCGATTCAGTGTTTTTCCCAACATCACTCATTTCCATGCACTATTGACTTGTCTTTACGATTTGGTTGTTTTTCTGGACCAATTGTTGTTTGTTCGCGCCCAGAGCGCTACTTTGACACATCCTTGTTCAGGACCTGCGTGACGCACGTGCTGTCTGCTCACACGCTGCTATTCGGTTTCTCGTTGTTGAGTCCTTGTGATCGTATTATTGAGGTTTGTATATTGTTTATGTCATTGTTTATTGTAATAATCTGGTATCGTAGAATATCACGGATAATCGTCTTTTGATTTCGGAATCCGCTGCGAATTTGGCTACGCATTGCTCAAACGTTCGTTACACCTGTGCCCGTGCCTACCATCTGAGGTACTAGGTGTGACGAAATGCTAATGTCATGGTTGTAGCTGGCCTGGATAGTGGAAAAGAACTTCTGCTGCTTCTTTTTCCGCCCGACTGAGGCAACAGACCCATTTGCGTAACAAAAACGGAAGTAAGTCTCAAAGTCGTCCTGGAGGGAGCGGGTCTTTGAGCGTACCACCGCAGTATTTCTGGATACTCGACTAGCCCTGACCAATATAAGTCTTGCGCAGCCCGAAATGAGCCACATGGGTGTTCGAATATCTTAGGCATAGGATCCTTGCGCCCCGCTTACTGAGGTTGTGCCCACGAAATTTACCATTTTCTCTGTTTCAGATCGGATGCAAACTGCCCTCTGGAAAGGGACAATGGTCCTTGCATACAACCGAGCACACTGAACTGAACTAAACTGAAATAGGTAAAAGCCTGGCGGCTCATTTACCCACGATATCCGTAGTAAACCGGAGACTAAAAGTGTTTGAATTGGCGCTCACTAATGTACACCTCTTTCTGTCATCTTCCATGCCCCGCACATAACCATTGGACGGGAACAGCCGAATCATTACCAAAGTCGTTTTGGAGTGTTGCGCTCTTTTCTTTACGTACATAAGTTTTATCGAACTGGGACCAAGAGCTGTTTTGTCATAACTGTACCCACGTGTGTTCGTGAACGTGACTTTTATCCGCGCCGCTCATTTGGGGCGCAGCCCTCCGAGAATGCACAATAAGCATTCATTCAACGTACCGCGTTCTTGTTACACACATTCACGACCTAGCCGTCATTGTGCGTTGAACTGGTAACGTTGCTCATGTGCATCCGATTTCAGCTTGCTTGAGTCAACTTGCTGTCACGAACTGAACCGTGAACCACGAGGCTATCTCGCTCAATTTTATATTGGAGTTCGATTAATTTACGTGAATGATCCCTTTGATGCCCTTACTGGGACTTTGTACCGAGGCAGTTTTTTATTTGCTGTTTCAGAGTGAAAGCAAGCAGCCTTCATTGGAGGAACACTGATTGTTGTATACTACAGAGTAGACTGAACCGAACCAGTCCGAGGAGTTTGGTAATAAAATCCCTCCCGGTGTCCCAGGCAGCCGATCAGGTGTGTAGAGTTTCTGAGCAGCAAATACTTGACGCGGCAAAGATTTTACAAGATAGCGAGAATTGCTCCAAGCGAGTCATCCTTTGGGGCCGCTTCCTCAGTTCAGATCACCCTCATGACCCCTACGCCCAGGTGTTTGATCGCCTTAGGCTCCCTTTCCCACTTCAAGGTCGGTCCACTTGGTTGGCAACCAAACGCACCAACCGGGTTCACGGTATTCTCATTGGATTGGGTTCCACAGATGCAGCCAAACGAAGTGTTTCCTTGGCCGAAAAGCTCAAGGTGGAAATTAAAGGGCTCAAGGGCGTATCCATTGATAAGCCACTTCATCTGAGGCTCCGCAGTGAGAAGGCTAAGCCAAAAATTCTACAAAAAGCCGATCCTAAGCTCAGAGTGCTGCCAGTTGTCCAGGTAACTCGCCTTGAGGACCGAGCTGCATGCCCACCATCCCTCGCTTCCCTACTGACACCATTTCCCGTCGCCGAAAGTACTCCCAGTAGTAGGCCTAGTGCCACTAAACATCCGTCGCCTACGAAAAGCATCCCAGGCCCCATCATAGCCAACAAGACTGTTTCAACGGACGAGACTCGCTCATCCTTGAGCCCAGACATGAACCTGCAACCTGTTCCTACTGAAAGAAGCAGTGAGGAGGTTAAAGCACCAGATATTATATCCGGTGCTGTCATGAAAAATAAGCTCACCAACAAGAGAACTCAGAATAGGGCATCAAGCAGTGAGCAGAAGGGCAAACCACGAAAGGCAGCCCACCCTTTTCGGAGACCGAAGGATGCAGACCGTCCACCTGGATTGATACCCCCCAGGTTACTAGACATCAAAACCTACCGGTCCTCCAAGCAGTCTGCTTACCCTCTAGCCTCCCAATATCTTCAGCCCCCGACTCTCCCAGGACCTCCTTTCCATCCTCAAATCCCCCTCTTCCCCCCCCCCTCAAACCCAAAACCAGCTGCCTCAGGCGATTCTGCAACAACTCCTGAGCATGTGCTCAAGTGTTTTTACAGCAATTGCCTGAGTGTGTTGAATAAGATCCCGGAGCTTCGGCAGCTTGCAGTGGATAAGGAGCCTCAGATCATAGCCCTCACAGAAACCTGGCTCACCCCTGACATACTTGATGCCGAAATATCCATTCCGGGATACTTCACAGTAAGGCGGGACTCCAGTAGAGGTCGTGCCGGCGAGGTCATCATATGCTACGATAATTCGATCCCTCCTCCCACCTTACTGACAACACCAACCTTTTCATGTATTGATTGTTTGTGGGCCGTGTTTAACCTCTCTAGGACAGATACCCTATTGCTTGGTGATGTCTACCGTCCTCCCGCATGCAATTCAACTGACAGCCTAGGTCTCAGACTTGTAAGGTTGATTAGACCTTACTTCGCGGTTTCCTTAGTAAACGCGTGCTTTGGTCCTTCGTACTGCGTGGACCACCTGCACGTTACTCTAATGCTCGGCACTGTACGAATATGTTAGCCAAAACAGTATTCTCCACGACCCGTGAGAACGAGAAAGCGATTGGGAGAGATAGTGGTTAGCGTGTATTTGGGAGCGTGCGTGAGAGCGTGCGCAAGAGCAACGGTCAAATTACAACCGCGCTTGGCAGTCAGCGTTCAGTTAAACAATAAACGTGGTAAAAGTATGAACGAAGATGGCAACCGCTACAGGGGCCTCCTCCTAGAAGTCCGACGGAGTTGGGCTTCGATCGTAATGGTAAGCCGGAATTATTGGTTGTCCAGGAACTCCTCATAGCTTGTCCGTTATATTGTTGGTGACGTCGAACGACCGCTGATGAGTTTACCGGTGCCTGCATTCTCGAGGTCCGATGTGCGCAGGTCCAACTGTGTTTTGGCGCCCACGGGTCTCATACGAATGCAAGCCGGAAAATGCCTCGTCAGGTCCATCCAAAAAGGCGTCCAGTTGCCGTCTCCAGTGCCAGGCTGACCAACCGTCCCGTTGTCCAGTGAGCGGTTGGCTCCTTGAACGTGCACGGGAGTCAGCCAGGCTACGGATGAAGCCAACGTGACTGTGTAGATCCGTCTGAGAGAGGACAAGGTAAACTGGAACAAAATAGCGCCTGAGGGCGCCGGCGGATGTTGGACCGTGATAACAACACACAAACGATGTTCGGTGTTGTTGTAGTCGCTAGGAGACCAGAAGAAAATGAAATCATAACTACCGATTGTAATTTCACGGGTCTGTTGTTTGGTAAATCCATGGCGAACTTCCCAACTTATTGCTAACAGTCGGTTGTAAAAATCGTCACGAAATCGGCGAAGCGGACGGGATTTCGTAGTTGGCGACCGCGACGGCTACTTCGAGTTGCGGGTACGGTTGGGGAATCTGGTGGACTAGCTGCCGAGTCCTCACTAGGCTTAATCGGGGGTGGTTCGAGTGGTAACTCGCTTGATGCAGGTGACTGAGCGACTTGAGTGGGTGTAAATTGGCCGAGCGGCTTGCACTCACTGACGGCAGGCTTGAGTCTGTCGATAGATACGGTGTCGTGTCGTCCGTTGATATCTATGACAAATGTTTTTGCCCTACGTTTTATCACCCGAAACGGGCCAGTGTATGGCGCTTGTAGTGATGATCGAACGCCATCGACGCGAAGGAATACATGAGTAGCGGTTCCTAACGCAGTTGGGACATAACTTGTAGACTGTTGTTCACGCGGCGGACTGGCCTTGAGCACTCGCATGTGCTGCGTAAGGCGCTGAGCATAGTCACCGTAGTCGAAAGTCACGGTTGGTGAGGAAGCTACCAACTCCCCAGGCAGACGAAGTGTACAGCCATATACTAGTACGGCCGGTGTTGTGTGTAACTCCTCCTTAACGGTACTACGCAGGCTTAAGAGTGCTAATGGTAGTGTTTGACTCCAAAGGGGGTTACCGTTTGCTCGAAGGGCGGCCTTTAATTGCCGGTGGAAACGCTCAACCATACCATTGGCCTGAGGGTGGTAAGCTGTCGTCTTAACGTGTTGGCAACCGAGCGTAGCGAGTAGGCTACCGAAATCGCCGTCAAAGTGTGGACCACGATCGGTGGTCACTATTGCCGGGCAACCGAAATGACTAACCCAACCGGTCAGAAAAGCTTTCGCGGCCTCTTCCGACGTGGGACGGGGAATGGGAATGGCCTGTGGCCAGAAAGTAAAAAGATCCACGCAAGTGAGCATGTGAACGTACCCAAGCGAAAGTGGAAGTGGTCCTACGAGGTCGGCGTGTACATGATGAAAACGTGTTTCAGGTTCTGGGAACCTGGCTAACGCTGCCTTAGTGTGCCTATGGGTCTTAACACGTTGAAACTGCAGACAAGCACGAGCCTATCGACGGACATCTCGTTTGACATTGTGCAAGACAAAACGCTCAGTTATCAGTTTCACCGAGGCAGTCACACCCGGATGAGCCAGATTAGGGAGTGTCAGGAACGTAGGATAACGGTGGGCAGCAGGAACTACTGGCCTAGGGCGACCTTGCGACACATCGCACACGATGGTATTCTGGGAAGCTGGGATAGGCACTGTGGTTAAACTCAAAGAACCGTTTTGTCGAAGTTGTTCGATGTCAGGGTCCATAGTTTGAGCCTGTGCCATTGCGTCCAAGTTGATGTTAGGCGTTTGTGACAGACTTAGTTGATATAAGCGCGATAAGGCGTCTGCGACGGGATTAAGTACCCCAGAGACGTGTCGTATGTCCACAGTAAACTGTGAGACAAAGTCTAAGTGGCGAATCTCGCGTGGTGAGTATCGATCGGAAGCTGACTTCAGTGCGTAAACCAAAGGCTTGTGGTCTGTAAACACCGTGAACGAACGGCCTTCGAGTGCATGTCGAAAATGACGGATTCCCAAGTAGATGGCTAATAACTCTCTACCGAACGTGCTGTACCTTGATTCCGCGGGTTGTAGGCGCTTGGAGAAGAATGCTAAAGGTTGCCAAGAGTCATCTACGAACTGTTGCAGTACTGCTCCAACCGTTGTGTCCGAGGCATCCGTCACTACCGAAATAGGAGCCAAAGGGTCGGGGTGTGTAAGGAGTGCTGTGTTGGTGACAGCATCTTTGACCAAGGCGAATGCGGCTTGTGCCGTGTCGGGAAACACGAACTTCCGCTTACCTCAGCGCAACAGGTCGATGAGGGGTTGCATCATTTCCGCACAGTGAGAAATGAATTGGCGGCAGAAATTCACCAGGCCGGCAAACTGACGCAACTGGCAGAAATATTGGAGTTCAGGGTGGTCGCGAATAGCGGAAACTTGATCCAGCAGAGGGCGGATACCCGAGGATGAAATAGAATGTCCTATGAAGGTGATATCAGACCGGCCTAATTCGCATTTCGCGATATTGATCGTAACGCCGTGCTGGCTAAGGCGTTCGAAAAGTGCTCGTAAGTGTGTAGCGTGCTCTTGCTCTGAAGAACTCGCCACCAAAATATCATCCAGGTATACGTGGACATTTTCCAAACCACGAGTTGCCTCGTGCATGAACCGTTGAAAGGTCTGGGCTGCATTGCTGAGTCCAAATGGCATTCGCATAAACTCGAACAGCCCGAAAGGCGTAACGACGGCAGTTTTAGGGATATTGGCCCCTGCTACCGGGATCTGGTTGTACGCCCGAATCAAATCGATACGGCTGAAGACGGAGCAACCTGATAAAGACGAAGTAAGATCCTGTATATGGGGAATCGGGTATCGGTCCGGGACGGTGACTTTGTTAAGCGCCCTGTAATCACCACAGGGTCGCCAGTCGCCACTAGACTTAGGAACCATATGAAGGGGTGAAGCCCAAGGGCTACTAGAAGGGCGTATTATACCCAGTTCTAGCATATGTTCGAATTCGGCCTGTGCAACACGAAGCTTGTCTGGCGCTAACCGACGCGGCCTACTGAACACTGGGGGTCCCTTGGTATCGATATGGTGAGTGACACTGGTCGTCACTGCTGGGAGAGGCCCGGCCTGCCGAAACATGGCCGGGTAGGCGGCGATGAGTTCGCCATAAGGTTGGTGTGCCGGTGGTTGAACGTAAAAGGGCGTGACGTGATTCACTCGCGAATTACAACCCGCAACAGCGAGAGTGGTCTGACGATCCACCACTCTGTGGCGCCGTGCATCAACTAACAAGTCTAAGTGCTGCAGGAAGTCAATGCCCAGAATTGGGCACGGGACGTCGGCGATGATGAATATCCAACGAAAATTACGCTTTAAACCCGAGTTTAAGGTGAGCGACCGCTGCCCAAACGTTGGGATGGCCGTGCCATTGGCAGCGCGTAGTGTTTGGGCCTGCGGTGTGCTATTGTCGTCCTTCGCTCGGGGGAGGACGCTCACTCCGGCACCGGTATCTACAAGGAATAGGTTATTTGAAATGATGTCCCTTACGTTCAAAAGACGACTATTGTTGTGATACCCGGCTTCGTGGGTCGCCACCACGGGCCGGGGGTTTAGTTTCCCTGATGAGCACCGGGAAACGTACACCCTGGTTCGCATCGTTTGGCTCCCTCACCGAAGCGACTGTGGTATTAACAATACCCTTCTTTTGGAGAACCGACGAAACGTCGTCGCAAAGACGGACTATGGAGCCTAGGTGAGCGTGCGCGGTGCCGCTCCTGTGACCCACTTCTAACTGCTAGGCGTTGCAGGGTGGCGTCAATTCTAGACAAAACTGACGCGAATTCGTTAGATGTTGGCAAGGCAGGCACCGTTGCGACGGAGGGCCTGGTTACTCCAGTTACAGCGGGGTTGTATCGTGACATAATGTCATCAGCTATCGCTGCAGTTTCCTCTAGCGAGCATTTGCGCGTGGCACTTAGTAAAACTTGAATGTTATGCGGCAAACGCTGCAGCCAAAGTTCCCTCAAGAGCGGGTCCTCGCCTATCGTCGGTCCTCTCAAGCACTGCATCTCACGCAGCAGTTCGGAGGGCTCCCTACTTCCAAGCTCAACGTTTTGAAGTTGTTGCATACGTTGGTCTTGTGTTGGGGTTGTTCGGACAATGACGGCCTCCTTTAAAGCCTCATAGCTTCGGGAAGAGATTATTACGTCCCTTACTTGCATTGTGACCTCTGGCGGGAGGCGGCCTGCTACCCACCTGAAACGACTGGCGTCGCTGGTTATACGGCAGTTTTCGAATTCTAAATCGACCAGCGTGAACCAGAGTTCTGGATCAGCAGGTGTGAATGCCGGTATGTGCAGCGTGATCGCCCCAACGGTGGGGTCTGAGCAGGGTTTCCGTTCAGTAGACATAGCGATTGCTTTATCGAACACAGACGGGAGAAGAAACCAACGATCAGTGGGGCACTATAATCTTCACGAGAAAAGAACAAAAATCACGACGAACTAGACACCGAAAATGTATGGAAATAAATTATTTGGTAAACCGACCAAAAAAAATCAACAGATAGGGAAACAATAAAACACAAAAACGTACGCAGACGGGACCTTCAACGGTAGAAAACAAGGAAACTCACGTGACCTGAGGATCACGTCGGGCTCACCAATTGTAAGGTTGATTAGACCTTACTTCGCGGTTTCCTTAGTAAACGCGTGCTTCGGTCCTTCGTACTGCGTGGACCACCTGCACGTTACTCTAATGCTCGGCACTGTACGAATATGTTAGCCAAAACAGTATTCTCCACGACCCGTGAGAACGAGAAAGCGATTGGGAGAGATAGTGGTTAGCGTGTATTTGGGAGCGTGCGTGAGAGCGTGCGCAAGAGCAACGGTCAAATTACAACCGCGCTTGGCAGTCAGCGTTCAGTTAAACAATAAACGTGGTAAAAGTATGAACGAAGATGGCAACCGCTACAGACTTATTAGGCTCCCTGAAAAGCTATACAGACTTCACCCATCTGTTAGTCACTGGTGACTTCAACTCTCCCAGTACAAACTGGCAAAGAGCTGATGCCCCGAATATCACTTTCGGTAAACCCCTCCTTGATCTCGTACTGAAAAACTCATGGGTGCAGAACGTAAGAGATCCGACTAGATATCGCACAGGCCACGCCCCGTCCCTACTAGACCTGGTCATCACCAATGATCGGTTCCTAATAGATGTGGTGCATTACTTGCCGCCCCTCGACAAAAGTGATCACATTCTCATTGGATTCGATTATATCGTGAAATGGCCTCCTCTTCCGTCAGAAACTAAAATTTTGAGATCCTTCAAAAGGACCAACTTTGACCAAGTCTGTGCATTTTTTCGCTCCCAGCTAAATTTAACTAACCCAGGTAACTCTGCGGATGAAATGGCAGAGAATCTCAGAGATTTAATCTCCTTAGCTGATAGGCATTTTGTCCCCAGAATTCGTCGCCCAAAGACCGCTAAGCGACCCCTCCCTCGCCCCATTAGGCGCATTCTAGACGAACGCGCACGCCTCTTTGCTAGATATAAAGCCACAGGCCTTGCCCGTGATGCAGAAGACTTCAGGATCATAAGGAACATATGCAAAGACAAGATTAGGTCCTATCAGAATGCAGTCCAACGATCTGTACTTGATCGAGCACGGACCAATAAGGCATTTTTCTTTCAGTACATGCGCCGTCTAAGGGGCACAGCTCCGACGCCATTAGCTCTCAAAGATAGTGCCGGATCTCCAATAACTTCCCCTAGCCAAGTAGCCGAGGCATTCAGCTCCTACTTCCGTACAATTTTTAGCTCCATTCCCATATCATCTCACCCTACCATGCACCCGTTATCTCTGACCACTACCCTTAACCGCGTCACTATTCCCATTGGTGCAGTCGCTCAAGGTTTCCGACGGCTCAACCAATATTGCTCTTAGGGTCCTGACCTAATCCACCCCCGTATTCTCAAGGAAGCCGCGGATACATTGGCTGCTCCTTATGCCTTGCTTTTTCAGCAGTGTGTTGACGATGGAGTTTTCCCCCGTAACTGGAAAAAAGCAGTGATTGCACCCATCTATAAGAAGGGTAGTAGACACCTTGCTTCTAGTTACAGACCCATAAGCCTCACTAGCATCCCTAGCAAAATTTTTGAGGGAATTCTTAAGAGTGAGATTCTTTCCCATCTTCATAGAAATGAGATCCTCTCCCCGTCCCAAAATGGGTTTCTTCCTGGCAGGTCATGCATCACCAATATGCTTACTGTCATGGATAGTCTAACGAAAGCCTATGATGATGGCCAGCTTTCACACGCTGTATTCATCGATTTTGCTAAGGCCTTCGATAAGGTCCCCCATGCTCCTCTTCTTTATAAGCTGCAGACATACGGGATCACAGGCTCCATGTTGACCATCCTACGTAGCTTCCTTACCGACTGCACCTTTGTGGTTAAAGTCGGGAATGTTTTGTCTCAACCCTCCCCAGTAACAACTGGGGTCCCCCAATGGTCGGTCTTAGGTCCTCTTCTTTTCCTGATATATATGAACGATCTACCAACAGCTCTTCCTGCGAACATTGCCATGTACGCAGATGATGTAACCCTCTGGAGTTCGAGCGTTGAAGACCTGCAAATTGCAGTTTATGAAACAAAACGCTGGTCCGAGGATTGGAACCTCCCAGTTAATGATGACAAATGCGTGAGCATGTCTTTCGGCAGAGAGACTGGTCACACGTTTTCCATTAATGGAGCAGCCACTCTGCCAAGGGTTGACCGACACAAGGTGCTCGGTTTCTGGTTAGATTGTAACTTATCCTTCTCTCATCATCACGAACTTGCGAGCAAGTCTGCCTTTCGAGTCCTAAACATGATTCGAAGGTCCTTCCCGCGCATGTTTAAGGATGATTTCCCCATAATTTTCGGCACTTATATCCAACCTCTGCTGGAGTACGGTAGTCAGATAGTGCACTCTGGTCTTGTCCGAGACCGTGAGATCCTAGAAAGAGTTCAGCGGGCCTCCACCAAGGCAGTAAGGGGTCTATCCCATCTACCTTATCCCGTCCGCCTCTCACTCCTCAACATCTATCCCCTTTACGTAAGACTCGTAAGAGGTGATCTGTTTTTGATGTTCTACCTTTTTGAAACAGGTCAAAGCGATTGCTTCTTCTCCGTCTGTCCAGCCTCCTCTCTCCGTGGTCACAGCAGAAAAGTTTTCAAACCGAGGCCACGCACTTCACTAAGGATTAACTTTTTTAGCTATAGGGTTATTACTATGTGGAATGCACTTCCGGAAGTTATTGTTCTCTCGCAGAACAAAACTATCTTCAAGAAAAAGCTAGACCTCTACCTGGGTCTCTCCCAATAATTCCCTTTGTCAAAAAAACTAACAAAATAGATGTCTTTTATCGCATATATGTTCATGAATGCCGCACCCCCACTCAGCTTAAGGCACTGTCCACAGTGTGACACTGCAAGAGGTTATGTGCATCTTGTTTTCGCTGCCACCCCCGCCCCCCCCCGCTTCTTTTTACTCTCGTTTCAGCTCGGTGAATCCGACAGAAGATCAAAGATTTCCCCAAGAACCGGGAAAATTGGGCTCAAACCTCGAACCCGTGTAGTACTTCAAGACTTCAAGACAACCGTACTGAATAGAACTGGGGACCGTCCAGGTATTCAAGGGGCCCTAGATCGTAAGTGGAATGAGATCATTTTCTCGCAGGGAAGTTTTAGCGTTCGATTAGCCGTGGCCATTATCTGTCCTGAGCAAACTGAACTGAACTGAACTGAAATAGTTAATGGCGCGGCGGCGTTTTCAACCCTGGTTCTAGATGACCTCGGAGCACCCCGGGTGGTGTATATGTGGTCTTGATCTATCGTTGATTTCTTTTCTTCACTAAAATACACAGAAAAAAACTATATATTGAAGCAAATCAGCCTGTATTTTTAGTCCGTTCTCTGAATTTCATGCTTGCTTTGCCGGGGCATTCGATATTTCAGTTCTTTATTGGATTATGATGCGGGCACCATGTATGATCTCTTAAGAAACTCCCACTTGCTTTCCATTTAATCTCCATGTTCAGTTGGGAAATCTGTTTCCGCTATCGTCTGCATGTTTCCCGTTCAAAAACTAGCGTTTGCCCGTCCGTCCGCAACCTGTGTTCTGCGTCCTGGTTGTTTTTATCGGTGTATTTCCACTGGTTCTTCTCGTCTCAACACTGTTTCCTTGAGTTTTTACAGACATAATTGTTCAACACCATGCTGTTCCGCATTTCAATTAGCTCAGGCTTACCGACCGACGGTTTTACGTCTTATATTCTTGACGGTGCCGAGCTTTGTTTTCGCGTTTGTATCGTTCGTTAAGACTTCCCCTGACCCATAATGTAGTAAGTTTTAAAAGAAATGAGCCGGAACTTTGACGGAGAAGGCTCTTATCTACACAAAAATGTCTGGGTTAGCACGTTTTCTTTAAGACCAAATAGCCTGAAGAGCCCACCGTACTGTTAGGGATAGCCGGCGGCCAAACTCTGAGACTTGTAGGCTTGGAGAAACACACAGGATCCCATTAAGTTAGGTGTGGTAATCTGCCGGACGACGGTAGATTGCTGCCTACCACCTAAGTAACCGTCGGTGGCTCCATTCGACCCTCTGACGTCAGACGTGGTGACCAAACGCTGTGTCACTCAACAGCGACGGGTGAAACTCATCAACTCACTTTGAAAATGGGGCATTAGGTGTTTCGAATGAAGCTCACGCTTATCCTCCCGTTTGCATAACGAAAGTGGTTTCTTTGTCCTTACTGTCCATGCGTGCTCCCACCGTCACATCTGACGAGGTTGCTATGACAGTGCAAGCTCTGCGGCCGCATCAGTCTCCCGGCGAAACCAATAAAATTGTAGCGCGGTGCGCACGACCTTTCGGTTTCAGTAAGACTCCATGCTGATGCCACGGATGTTTCAACCCAGCCCTAGAAATGCATGCATTCGTTTCTCGTAAGACACCGCCATTGTTTGTCTCCTAACTCACCAGGTACGTGAAGTGGTCTACTTGGATAGGCCTTCGTTGTCTGTTGTTAACCTGGGAACAAACAGTCCAATGTAGAAGCAGCAATGCATACTGAATGTGCGAAGCGCACGCCAAAATGAAGCAACAGAACTTGCTAATCCTTCGAATCTGCGTTGGGCATAATCAATAGATTCAAGAACAGTATGGTCATCGTTTTCAGTCACAGTTTTTTGTGACCCACGAGTTCTTTTTTACAATCGGAATGGGAAGCCTGCGCACTTGATCTCAGCTGGCAACCCCGACCACTCCAGCTCGCAACGATAAATCAGAAAACCACAAATGAGCACGCCAAAACGGTTATATTTTTACAGAAATTGCAGTTTGTTATTTTAGGCTAAAACGTAGCATTCCGAAACTCAGGCATCCAGTTAGGCTCAAGCCCTGTCGGGCCGATCGGGTTGATAAAACGTCTGCCGGGTTGATTATTGACCACTGACCCGATTTTCGTCGGACTGCAGATGACTGCTCGATTAACAAAACAGAGTTTGATCTGATTAACTGTTGATTATTGACTGTTCAATCCGGCCTGGCATGCTCGAGTTAATTAATGACCTGCTTACAACATTTTTTCTTTGTTTTTGACTTTCTAACAGTCATCGCTTAGTCATTCTTCACTGACATTTTGAATCTCATCTAGAGCATTATTATTCCTTCGATTGCGCATTTAGTGAAATATAATGGCGCGCACTTATTGGTTTTGAATAAACTGAGCCCTTCGTTATATGCCTAAAACGTCGACTAGCAACGGAGTCGGCAATACCAGTATGATTAAGTGAACGGAGTCCGAATAAGAAACGCTTTACTCGTCTAGTAAATGGAGTACATCAGCTGAAATGTCAGAAAAGAACCGCTCACGAAATGTTATGTAAAATGAAATTAGTAAACGTACGAAAATCTACAAAACATTCGCTCCGGCCAGAAAAAAGTGGTTTCATTTTTTTCTTTGAGAGAGAGAGGGGGGGGGGAGGGTAGTAGTAGACCAGTTAAAACCAGCATTTCATGTTCAATCATGCTTCATGGTTCCGTAGACAGTATGCAGGCGTGCGGTATTACCGACTGAGTATTTCAGATAGATTGTCATCTCTGGGATCAGTGTGTCCTACATTATCAGTATCACGTGTCGTAAAGTTACCACTAACGTCTTCACTTGTTAACTGATCCTGCGGCAGGTCGTTAGCTGGTTATTAACGGGTAAATCAAAAAAGCCTTCATTTTCACTGAATTGATTTCAAGACTAATAGTCTTCGCGAAGCAATGGAGTCGGTCGAGGGATGGCTGGAATGTGGTGCGAAAATCTAGCACGACAATATCGTCCGCGAAATTCAAGTCCAAGATGCGCATGGTCGGACTCAGTTAGGCACCGGGGTAATCAGCTAAGGCTGTTCATTTTCCGGTCGGCTGCATAGTTGAACAGAACCGATGAGAGAGGGCAGCCCTGCCTAACCGCGGAATTAATTACAAACGCAGAAGATTCTTCACCGCACATTCAAACACGTGCGCTATGTATACATTTACACCGGCTTAAAATCAAGCATGGTGCCAACGCAAAAATAATTAAAAGTGGGGGAAAGTACAACGGAGCACAAGAAGAAGTAAGTAAGAGGATGTGGTTTATTTTGATTTTTGCGCTAGTGAAGGTATAGTAAGTTTTGTGTGTAATGAAACGCACTAGCAAGCAGGAAGCAAAACCTCCGCATCTTAAGCGGTAATCTGTGTTCTCGCCGTACGTGACTAAAATAGTTACAGTCGAGTGGCAGGCAATGAAAAACAAGGCCAAACGTGACATGATTTAAATGGGGTGCAAAAACTAATGAGCGTCAGGGTCACGGTGTAGTGTGCGGGCGTTCGTAAGAGAAGACGTAATAATGATCACATCGATGGGGAACGGATGAGGCGTCCAACCGTAAGCCCTCGGGATCCTTGAAAGTCCGACACGAATACCACTGGATTCTGCTGTACCTCATAGGCATTCAGGAATACCCGAGTCAAAGGCAGTCCATAAATCGATAAAACAGGTTGCTGTTAGCTGCTGAGATTTGTAGCAGTTTTCAAGTACTGGACGCAGCGTGGAGGTTTGATCCACACAGCCTCTGCCGTGGGGAAACCCCCTTGGTTCGGTCGAGCGCGGGAGTCTCTAGCAACCGAAAAACGATTGAGTAGTGTTAAGTAGAAAATCTGCGGAGCGATGTCAGTGAAACTGACCCCTTGTAGATCACACACACTGCATTGTCTTCTTTCTTGGAGATGAGTAGCAGAATAGACGTACATGTCTCGAAAATATTCCCCCTTCCTTTATAGAACGGAATAGTACGAAAAGCTTGTCTCTCAGTGACGACAAGTAGGTCTTCCACTACTCTGGTAGAATACTGTCGTCTCCAGCAGCTCTTGTGTTTTTCAGCTGGTTGACAATCCCTTCGCTTTCCATCATACTTGGTGGCTCACAGTTGACGTCGTACACCTTTCAACTTGGAGGAGATGGAAGATCCGCGGTGTGATCGAAAAGTCGATTAAAGTGCTCTACCTGACGTTCTGTTTTTCTTTCCTCGTGGATAATCTGGCCTGTTACATCATCTAAGACGGACGCTGGCTTGCACCACCCATTCAAAGCGTTTTGAATGAGTCGAAATAATTTGCAAAAGTTACCAGTACCTGACGCGGTCTCCATCTTTTCTGTCTCTTCTATCCAGTACCTCTTACGATCAGCTTTAGCCAAACGTGAGGCCTCGCTGTAGTCTGCGCCGTTCGGTGCTTCCTACAAGTCGAGCTTCCTATGCCTTGGTTGATAGCTACAATCTTTGAAACGTTCTCCAGTTTACCCTAGTTTGTTCCAAGCAGCCTCCTTGGTCACCGTCCGCTGTTCTTCCACGCTGGTTACAGTAGCCAGTTGGGACTCGATGGCGTCTGATAAAGCGTTGCACTTTTCTGTGCCATTCGTGTTTCCCGCTACTGCGCCGCGGTGCGCTTGACAGTCTGTAGCGTATGAACGGTTAACAGAATGAAAGCTCAATAGATGATGCCTGATTGGTAGGCTTTAATCGACCAAAAATGAGGCATACGAGCTAAAGAAATAAGCAAAATGTTAGACCATGGAAACAAAATAGGAGCGAATGATGAAGCAGAATTACAGTAACAAGTGTATAACACTTACCGCCACTTAGAAGACAAAGACTGGCATTTCTTGATTCATGCAGTACCTGGGTAGGGAATAGAAAATGTTTATACCGATTAACGAAGAGTGCGTTTTTACGCCCCACGGTTTCAAAGGCAATAGGATCTCACTCTTTGTTGTTGCCAGAGAAGGTTTTCAACGTTTGTTTTTGGTTCACTAGGTGACTCGACTGGGTCAGGGATAGTTGTTTGCAAATCGATGGTATATGGCATGTCACTAACCGAAGGAGAGTCTGAATGAGGGACAGATGGCGCAGAAGTCGGTCGCTCTACGGGAGCAAGATGACAGTGATACCTTTTCTTCGCGTCCACCAGGTAGACGTATGTGAGCTTATTTGGGGTTGCTTTCCAGCAGTTCAACTCCCTCTACTATCGAATCGTACTTGGAAAAACGGTTTTTTTTCAAATTAGCGCTGGCGCAGGCATTAGTAACCATTGATGTAAACTGGTGCCAACAGCAGGTTTCGGATGATGAATGAACATTCGCTTGCGGGGAGTCGCATTGATAGCAGTACACAACAGTTACCTGATGGCATGCAGTGCCTCAGACATTACCAGTTCTTACCCATCAATGGCTGGTTCTCTCGAACGTGGGCACAGATATACTTTTCATATTGTCAGTCGTTCAACTTGACCGTTGCCTTGATGGTTGTAGCTCGTCGTTCTGCTAGCAGCTACACTCCGTTCGTGAAGATATGTCTTCAGCACTTGGGACATCTGCATCGCCTCAATTTCGTGCAAAGAGGACGGCAAGAGGGATCCGGATGTGCGAAAAGAGATTGGGCTCGAAGGCTAACAGCAGAAAGAACACAAAGTGAGAAGGGTGGCTGAATTCCTTGGAAAGGTATTTCTACCGACGTATGCTGTAAAACATCATACCCCAGCAGTGCGTCAACACATAAAGTCAGGGAGAATTGATAGGTTGACATCTTCGTGCCGTACACCTTTGTGCGGCAACCGGACAAAACAGTGACCTTTGGTACTGCTAATCATGCGGATAGAAGCGAGAATGATCTTATTTTTGAGTTCCACCGTTGGCCGTTTTTTTCGGAGCACAGTCTCCTCGAAGGCGTAACTCTCTGAGCTCCCTGTCTACTAGAGCTTGTGGCACTACTCCGTTGACTTATTTCAGTAATAGCCTTACTTAGGCCCACTGGAACTGCAGCTGTGATGATGGAGAAAACAAAAAATGGTAAGGAAGTTGCGCTTTGTTTTGTTCGTAGAAGCTCAATGGTGTATATATATATATATATATATATATATATATATATATATATATATATATATATATATGCATCGACTTGAAAACAAGCATGGTGCCGACGCAATAACAAAAAAGAAAAGTACAAATTCGGGGGTGGGGGATTAAGAGTCAACATGAAGATTACAACAAGTAAAAGCAAACTTTCCAATATTCTGACCTTACGCATTTTTTAGGTTTTTTGTCTGCTTTCTAATCGATTATGTGAAATGGGAAGTCAACGAACAAGCCATACAGCGTTCGCGCCGTTGGATTCGGTTCCGAGCCACATCTCTCAGCATCTCTAACCAACGGCAATCATCTCTTGGGCCCCAACTAGGAAGGCGGGAAGCACCAACCGAAGCTAACTTTTTCATGCCCATGCGCCAATTCACCGCCTGGCCGCCTTGTCGTTCCTTCCAGCCTTATCCGGCATGTGCAAAGGAGCACGAAAAGGTAGATGGTGGGCACGGATACACAAAACATGCCTGAGCCATCGGAGACGGCGTAGAGCGGTTATCTCGGTTAGAGAGCGACTATCAACATCAAACGCACGACGACGAACCTCGTCATTGCTCACCCGATGTTCCCACTAGACACGAACAGTGCTTCGGAGACACCGGTGATCGAATGCAGAAAGCCACCGAACATCCTCAATGTGGAGGAGCCAGGTCTCGCAACCGTAAAGAAGAACGCTACGAATTGTGGCACTCTACACCCTTCTTTTGAAGGGAAGCCGGATGTCATGGCACCACCATAGATGACGCAGGTTCGTGAAAGCTGCTCTGGCCCTCGCAACTCGTGATGTGATCTCCTCCCCAACACTTCCACCAACTGTGATCAAGCTCTCTAGGTACCTGAAGCTATTGATCACCCCTAACTGATCACCACGAAGGATAAGTGCAGGCACAGGCTCCTGCCAGTCTTGAAGAAGTACCTTGCACATTGAAGCCGCAAAGTACATACCATATCAGGACACCTCAATTGCCAAGCCGTCCAGTGCGCGTTGAATTGCCTGTGCACTGTCGCTCAGCATGGCGATATCATCGGTGTACTCTAACTCAAAGACTCTATCCCCTGGGAGGAGTTCGACCCCACCGTTTGGAAGACCAGATAAAGCGTTCCGTAGGGCATCCTCTACAGCAAAGTTGAAGAGAAACGAGAATATAGGGCAGCCTTGTCGTTTTCCACTGGAGACGACAAAGGGTGACGAAATCCCTAACCCAATATGAGGTATGACGATACAACTCATTGAGGACTGATACTTCTCAGATAGACCGCTCCTTCACAAACTGCCACAGTATAGACCTATGCGCGCATATCTAGAGACTCAGTGATCGGTGGTCTTTGGAAGGCCTAACGGTGCTCTAACAGCTGTCGGAGGGTGAAGATTTGATCGATGCATCCACGACCAGTGCGAAACCCAGCCTGTTCCTCCCGAGTTTGCTCATCGCGCGTGTTGTACAACCTGCGGAGAATGACAGACGCTAGCAGCTTAGACTATCGGGATTAGGCTTATTCCCCCATGGTTAGCGCAGTCACTGCACGAGCCCTTCTTAGAGATGGGGATAGCGATCGATTCTCCCCACAAAGAGGAAACTTCCTCGAAATGCCAGACCCTGAAAAACAAAGCCTGTAGTTCACTAACAACCTCCATCCCATCACTTTTAAATAGGGCCGGGGAAGGGCCATTGGAGCCCGGCGCTTTGTAACGCCCTACGGCTGAATTTCCTTGTGGATCTCCGCCTCAGAAGTTGAATCTGTTGAAACAGACCACGGGACGTGTGCCGGGCCAACTAGGGGCTGACGCTGGAGGTTAGTTAAACTGCTCTAGTGCTCCGCCCAGCGTACAAAGAGTCGCTGCAGACTTTAGGTAGGCGTACCGTCAGCTTCGCAGATCGGTTCGCTCACACCTAAGGGCTTCCTATTGGCGACTCGGAGGAAATGAAGCAGTTTGCGGAAATTTCCCACAGCGGCAGCATGCTCCATCTCTGGTGCTTTTTGAGACCACCAGATTTCGCGGTCTCTTCGTTGAGAGGGTGGTTATCCGTGCCTAAAGCACGACGGCGCACCTCGTCATTATCTACTCGATGTTCCCACCAGACGCAAGCAATGCTTCGGAGAAATCGGTTGTCGAACACGGAAAGACATCGAGTACCCTCAGCGCGAAGTGGACAGGTCTCCAAACCGTAGAGTAAGACACTGCGAGCCACCGCGACGTAAACCGTCCATCGAGGGACAGCCGGGTGTCGCGGCGGCACCACGGGTGTCAGAAGTTTTGCGAAAGCCGCTCTGGATCTCGATATTCGTGAACCGATCTTCTCCCTTACACTACCTCCAGCTGCTATCAAGCTCCCAAGGTACTTAAAGTTGTCGACTAACTCTATCTGATCACCACAAAGAGTAAATGCAGGCACAGGTTCCTGCCAATCTATCAAAAGTAATTTACGCTTGAAAGGCGCAAAGTGTATACCGTACCTGATACCTCAGTGACTAGCAGTTCAAAGCGTGTTAATTTGCCTGTGCATTATCACTCAGCCATACGATATCAGCATATTCCAAGTCGAAAACTCTGTTCCCTGGGAGGAGTTCAGCTCCACCGTTTTCAAGACCGGACAAAGCATTCCGTAGCAAATCTTATATCGCAGAGTTGAAGCGAAATACAGATATTAGACAACCCTTACGTACTCCACTGGAGAGGACCATAGGGGACGAAAGCTGGCCGTAGGTCCTAACGCGACTTCAGGTATAGTGGCACCACTCTGAACACCGCTACACACCTGTCAGGTAACCATTTCCCAACAATTATTCCTCAGGATAGTCCTGTCGGGAGAGTCGAAGGCCGTATGGATGTCTAGGAACACGATGATCGTTGGTCCTTGGAAAGTTTGTTGGTACTCTAGCAGTTGTCAGAGAGTAAAGATTTGATCGATACATCCACGACTTGTACGAAATCCAGCTTGCTTCTGGCGAGTCTGCCGTTCACGCTTTTGGTACAACCTGTAAAGTATGACAGACGCAAGCAGCTTCAGCGCCGTTGGAATAGTTCTTACACTCCTATGTTTAGCGCAGTCACTGGGGACGACAATCGATTCCCCCCACAAGAGGGAGCCTGACCAGAAGTCCAAACCTTCAAGAACAGAACATAACGTTTTCTGACAAGCTGCACCTCACCATATTTAAAGAAGGCTGGTGAAAGGCCATCGGAGCCCGGCGATTTGTGACGTTCCAAGATTTGGATTTCCTTTCAGGTCTCCGCCTCTGTAGGTGTATATATCGAACTGAACCACGACGTGTGCCAGAAGAGCTACAAGAGAGGCCGACACTGGGGGCTGACTAAATTGTTTCTGAAAGTGCTCCGCCAAGCGTTCGAGACGCCGCTCCTGATTGCTAATTGGCGAATCTTCAGCGTGAGACTGTTCCACTCACACCTAGTGGCTTCCTACTGGTGACTTGAATGAGATAGAACAACTTGCGGGAATTTCCCATGGCTGCAGCACGTTCCATCTCTGATGCGCGTCGCGACCACCAGGTTTCGCGGTCCCTACGAAGACTCGTGTTGAGTGCACGTTTCATTTTCTTTATTATATGTTTACGCATGAGTGCAGTGTAAAGGGTATACACCCCATAGTCACGAGGGCCCACTGCACTATCGACGAGACTGCCCCATAACGACAAGACTGCACCTTGACGTGGTGTGATGGCTTGCGCGCCTCTATGACCCAAAGAGCTATACAGGATGGCTTCCTTAAGCCGGAGATGCAATCATACCTGACAGGTCAATGGGTAGAGGTCAGACAAAATCCAGTCTCCTGGTCCTCCAGGTTGGGGGTCGATTTGAGCTGGCAACTCAGTCGGAAAAACCAGTGGAAGAATAATTGATCCAAGCAAAAGGGCTTCCACTAAGCCATCCCGCTGCCTTGCGGATAGGCCCTTGCTAGAACTAAAGACTTTGGATGAGGACCCTAATCGTTCTCCTGCTTTGTGGCTGCACACCCTAGCAGTACCGGTCCAACATCTCCCATGAACTGCACGAATACAAAGAATTCCATACTGCATCGGTCGTCGCGCAGGCTAATCAGGACCGCGCTGCCCATTGCATCGAGCGGGGTGGGTAGTGATAAGTGTGCTACTGCTCGGAGTCCCCTCTCTTTCATCCAAACTTTGTTTTTCTGTCCCTAACCACCCCTCTTTGCCCCATCTATCCACTCATAATGCTTCCACTGATAACACGGTCGATACTCGCAACGATTCACTGTCAAATAGTGTCGGGAATAATCCTCTGTCTGGTAACTCACATTTTCTCAAGCCTCGTCAGCCTCTGAATCTCGCCTCGTTCAACGTGCGTACACTCATGCAGGTCGGTCAGCAGGCGTGCCTAGCGCTCACAATAAATTTTCTGAAGATTGATGTCTGCTGCTTAAGTGAAACGCGTATCCAGGATTCGAGCAGTGTAATTCAACTAACTGTTCCTGGTTTCTCATCGAGGTATTTTCTGGGCACTTTAGGAGACGAAGCAGCTAGAGCTGTGGGTCAACATGGTGTAGGAAAAGTCTTGTCTGAGAAAGCTGAGGCTGTTCTTTTGGACTGGATCCCGGTTAACAGTCGTTTATGTGTTGTGAGATTCCAAGGGTCAGTCGGCGTTCGAAAGGATAGTTGTGTTAAACGCAATTTGTTTGTGATCTCGGCGTACGCCCCAACGGACTGCAGCTCAGACTTGCAGAAAGATGAGTTCTATGATGCCCTCGCCACCCTCGTTCGCAGCAGTAAAGGTTCTGACATTGTAGTGCTAGCTGGTGACTTCAATGCACAAGTTGGCAAACTTAGTGTGTCAGAAGCCTGTTTAGGTGGGCGTTGTGCTTTACCCGCTGAGCGCACAGATAACGGGGATAGGCTTCTCCAATTTTGTGCAGACAATCGATTGTTCTTGTCTAGCACAAATTTCCGACACAGCTCGCGTCGCACAGCGACATGGCGCTCTAACTCTACAAGTACCTTGAATCAAATTGATCATATCGCAGTAAGCTACCGGTGGCGCAGTTCTGTTCAGAACTGTAGATCTTACTGGTCCACGTACGTAGAGTCGGGCCATGCCTTAGTTTTAATGCGATTATCTCTCCAGCTCCATGGTCATCGTCGCAAACCGCAAACCCGATTAGCCGTGCAACGTTTGTGTGATCCAGAAGTACGCACCCGTTATGAGCAGAAGTTAGCACATGAGCTAGGATCCACGGAGAACAGTAATGTAGATGAGCATTGGGCTCATATCAAACAAGCGATGCACATTGCAGCAGGTTTCGCCTGTGGTCCTCGATCCGATGTCTATCAAAAGCACTGGATTTCGCAAGAGTCGCTGAGTATAATGGAGCAAAAGCGTCAGCTTTCGAACCGTAAGGAGATGAATAAGATGCGGAGAAAGCTGCAAAGACAAGTTACGCGAAGCCTTAAGAAGGATCGCGAAAATTGGTGGGTCAATGTAGCCGAAGAAATGGAAATAGCAGCTGCTTCAGGTAACAGTCAAAGACTGTTCAAACTTTTTCGTGACACCGGTGGACGGCGAACTCAGGTCAGTGAAACGATTTGCAATAGGAATGGAGAACCCATCCACAGCGAACAGCAAAGGCTCGACCGTTGGGCCAAGTACTTCAAAGAACAGTTTAGCTGGCCGCACGCTAGTGTAGTTACTCCCGTGTCAACAACTGTGACTTCTTGGGTGGTATCACTTGAGCCCCCATCAGAAGTAGAAGTAGAGTCATGTATTCGATTACTAAGGCGGGGAAAGCGGCAGGTCCCGACGAACTTCCCGCAGTTCTTCTCAAACTGGGTGGTGAGGCGTTGATAAATTCACTAACCGCCTTGCTTCTTGACATTTGGAAGGAGGAGCGTATTCCGTTAATATGGAGTGAGTCATTGATTGTTCCCATCTTCAAGAAGGGAATACGCAATGACTGCAGTAATCATCGTGGGATTAGCTTAATCCCGATAGTCGCCAAAGTATTAGCTTCGATTTTGCTGCACCGTCTTACACCGGCTCGCGAGAGGAATGTCCGCGAACAGCAGGCTGGATTCCGCCCAGGTCGAGGATGCATCGACCAGATTTTTACTCTTTGCCGACTACTTGAAACGCGTCACACGCACCGTCGACCGACAATAGTGGTTTTCTTAGACCTGAAAGGCGCTTTCGATTCAGTTGATCGAACATCGCTTTTCAGTACTCCTCATCGAAAAGGTATGCCCCAGAAGTTCTTGAACCTAATGAGATCATTGTATTCTCATACTTCTGGGTTTACCGTGAACTATCCGGTCGGTTCGAAACGATCAGTGATGTTCGGCAGGGATGCCCTTTGTCTCCATTCTTTTTTAACTTCGTCATGGACGAAATAATGGAGAGTGCTTTGCAAAATCTTCAAGATGTAGGCGTCGAATTAGGATATGGCAGCGAACCGCGAGCAGTGGCGATCGTGTTGTCACTTTCTATCGAATCAGAATGACTGATCGATGTGCGTTTGTACAGTTAAACTGTATTCCGTGTGTTGGCTACTAGGGCATTCCTTTCTTTTCCCACCCATGTAGGTCCACTCCCTGTCCATCTTGTATATTCATACTTTTTAATTCAATGTGCAACATGGTGAGAAAGGCAGTGATCAGTGGGGCTTGCCCTACTGTTTAACGCTGTACGATGATGATGACTGCACTGTTATGGATAATTAGTAACGGAATCCTGAGAATTGGATTGGAGAACCACTTGAGGTCCCTATAGATCAGGTATGGCAACGATCCGGACCATTTTTGCTTCGTTACACTCGCTTTCAGCCGGAATCGACTGGCGTGTATCCAGGAAGCGCAGATATTCAGCAGAAATCCTGGGTCTTGTGGCACGACAAGGCGAGCCGCAACCTACCAGACCAGCAGAATGCGAAGCATTCTTGATAAGCTACCAGTACTGGTTTATGTAATCAGGTGGGGCTACAGCTAGCGCGTTTTGGAAGACGGGTGAGCGAGATGGATGGGATAGCTTGTCGCAATCTAACCATTTTTGCAGAATGCGCTTGGAGCGCTCACCAAAGCACATTAACAGCTTGGTGCAAACTAATGGGTGTTCGGAGTCAAGGGGGAGGGGTGCTCCATTACGAACGGCAGTCTTGTATACAACACCGCCATTTTTGGATTATAGCGATGTGATCGATCTGGGTCCACTGTTGACTGTAAGAGAGCGGACGCCACATGGCGTACCGCTGATTAGAACGTCTGAAGTTCGTACTGGCGAAGAACAGACGATGGTCTAAGCACAGAGCCAACATTTGTTCCCCGTTTTCCGAGCGACGGGCATCTGGTTTAAAAGAGCTTCTTAGATGCACCTCATTCGATGACAGCCGACCCACTCTAGCATTCAGATCTCCCGCCAAAATCACGATATCAGCCCGGCTTGCTTTGTGCCAGAGGTCGTGGAGCGTTTGGTAAAAGGTATCTTTGATTGCACCTGGGCTGCAGTCGATGAGTGCATGCTCCAAAACGACAAACATTTCGTCTATCGGAGCGGCGACTGCTTACTTTGCACGAACCCCTGAGTCTCACTGCGCATAAACGACTGTCGACTGGGATCCAGTCTAACAGTGTCTGCATCAGCTCTTTCACTAAGAGTAATGCCAACACCAGCAAGACCAGAAGCCACAGCCTCATTGTCCCCAGAAAGGTGTAAGCGAAACTTCGGGAGTGGTTATATGGGACGTCAGTCGAATCATGGAGTTGGAGTCTTGAATACGAGTCTCTTGAGTGCAACACACATCGATGGCAAGAGACTCAAGCGTATGAGTTAAACCTGCTAGTTATCCAATGCACACCAGGATTCGCACGTTGAACGTGGCTAGTTTAAATGGTCATCGAGGCCGAAACAGGGTATTAGCTGGTGGTAGCGGGTCCGGTAAGACTCGGAAGCTAGTCGAAGAAAGACAAGAAAGGACAAAGTCAGGGTTTTCATCAGTGGCACTACAGCAGACGTGATCGACCGAAGAACCTGTGGGGTATGATAACAGAAGAGAAAGTGGGAAGGGAGTGAAGATGGGTGGACAAGTTGTGTACCATGTAGGAGAGCCGCAATTACCCGTGGCATTTTGCATCGGTCTCGAATCAAAGGAAGGAAAATGCTGGAGGTTTCTGGGATAATCGTACTTCGTGGCTGCCCACACCGCAGAAAGGGTTTTTCTTTGGGAACCCTGGCCGGAGCCTTTGACTCAAAAGTCTGACCCACAAGGCAGTGGAACGGTAACCGAGCACGAGAACGTGACCGAAGAACCCCTGAAGGAACTTCTTCTGGTCTGCCACGTAAGACGATTGTTGCACGCATTTCATCTTGTCTTTATTGGTGCTTTGTTATCGATCCGCTTTCGGATTCAGTCCTCAGCCACATGCACCTAATGGAGCAAGGGGAATGTGAACGGTGATCGTCTCATCCAGCTGTGCTCCGACCACAGATTGTTTCTGGCGAGTACGAACTTCTGCCATAATAAGCGGCATATACTGATTTGGCGTCCTCCTACGTCTTCACAACGTTGGACTCAGATTCACCATATAGTGATTGGTCACCGCTGGTGTGGATCAACTGAAGATTGTCGTTCATTTTGGTCTACGCCTGTGGACTCAGATCACGTTGTAGTACATGCTCGCTTCCGTTTACGTCTCATTCGTGGTCCCACCAACTTACATTCCACCCGTCGCGCGCCGTTGCTTCACTATGGTTACCAGCGATATGATTTCTAGACGAAGCTATCTGCGCGATTATCGATTCAGCCGGATGTCCAGGACCCAGATGAACGCTGGGAACAGATCGAAGAAGCTTTATATGCCTCTTCAAATGCCACCCAGGACTCTGGTCCAAGTAGGCCTCACAACCAATGGATATCTTCAACATCAGTTGCTCTGTTGGATGCTCACAAATCCGTCCCTCTGGACGCCACATTCAATGAAGTGCGTAAATCCCCGAAAAGCCAACTAAATAGAAGCCTGATAAATGACCGTGAGCAGTGGTGGATTGCGAAATGTAGGGAAATGAAAAAGGCTGCTTCCACTGGCAATACTCGCAGCCTTTTCAGTCTGATCAGTGGCACCGGTCCGCGGAAACCCGGGTATAAGTGAGCTAATCAAGGAATCCAACGGCTCACTGATTCACTGTCAGGGACGTCGTCTGAACCGTTGGGCGGAACACTTTAAGAGACAATTCAGTTGGCCCACTTCAACAGTAGACCTTCTAAATATACCTGCCAGAGAAACAATCCAGGTGAATATCACTCTCACATCAGAAAGGGAGGCTTTGCGGAAGATAGGTTACTTAAAAATGTACAAAGTCGCTGGACTGGATGGGTTGTCTCCATCTTTTTTCAAGTATGAGGGCGAAGCTTTGGTTTTGAAGTGGACAAAACTCCTCCACGTTATTTGGAATAGTGAGCGAATTCCTAGGGAATGGTGTGAATCAGTGATTATGCCGATTTACAAGAAAGGTGACAGATCCTCTTGTGAAAACCACAGAGGAATTAGGTTGGTAAGTATAGCATCTGAACTGTTTAGCGAGCTTGTTTTCCATCGATTATCCAGTGCCCACGAAATGCGTACTCGTGAGAATCAAGCCGGTTGATAACCCGGTCGTGGTTATATCGACCACATCTTTACTCTTCTGAAAACCTCAGAGCACAGGCACATCTTCCGTATTCCCACAATCTGTGTCTTGATCTGAAAGCGGTGTTCGACTCAGTCGATCGCACGGTTCGCTGGCACTGCTTCTCATTGAAGGTTGTGGCAGAGAAGTTTATTTATCTTTTCAATGCTTGTATGCAAACAGTCTAAGCCGAATTCGTGCTTACGGCGGTCTTCCACCCGGGTTCACCACGGAAAGTAGTGTTCGTCAAGGTTGTCGTCTTTCGCCCTTCCTCTTCAATTTTGTGATTGAATTGATTCTCGAGAGTCTTATCCTCGTGTGACATTAAAGTTTCATCAGGCAGTAAACTATTTGACTTGAAATATTTGGACGATTCGTTCTTCTGAATGAAGATCCAGGTAAGTTGCAAGCTTTGTTATATATAGCCTATACAACAGTGTAGCAATGTTTGGGATGCGTTTTGCACCCTCAAAGTGTAAAATGCTGTTGCAAGACTGGGTTGGCTCTACGCCAAACCTCTTCTTGGCAGGAGAAGCTCTAGCCGAAGTAGATAAATTTTGTTACCTGGGTGGTTACATTTCACCAGATGGACAGATATCGGCTGAAGTGTCATCGCGCATACAGAAAGCGCGTTTAGCTTTTGCCAACCTCCGGCATCTGTGGCGTCGGCGTGACATCCGCTTGCCCGTTGATAGTAAAGTGTACAATGCGGCGGTTAGGTCCGTACTTTTATACGGTTCAGAAACATGACCATTAAGAGTCAAAGATAGGCAAAGAGTGTCGGTGTTTGAGCACCGATGTCTCCGTAGCATTGCCCGAGTATGGTGGGAACACCGTATGAACAATGCTGAGGCTAGACGTAAGGTGTTGGGAACCAGAGGTCAGTCTCTGGATCAAGTGCTGAATCTAAACAGAATAAGTTGGCTGGGACATGTGTTACGCATGTCAGCCGATGGGCTTCCTCAGCGTACGTTGTTCTCTAAGGCAGGTAGTGATCGGAAGTTAGGTCGAGGTGGTTAGTGCATGACAACAAAAAGGTATGAAAACCTTGACCAGTGGACTTGCCGAGTAGGACGTGTTAGATTTCCAGGCTGGGGTCCACGCGACCCACGTATCAAATGATTGGAGACATTAAGTGATATGGTTAGGTGTCGCGATCAGTGGCGTAGTTGCATTCGGGCTCTTTCCTTGTCCCCTTGATTTCCGCCCTTTATTTTGACTTTTTTGGATTTTTCATTTTATGCTTCTATTCTTTTTGCCGTTTACTGGATGATACTGGAATGTAGCAACCGAAACGAGAGCACAGAAGTGCGAGGGCAACGGTTGAATAAATTTGAGCTTGAAACGATGTAGGAGAGTGTTCGTTCATGCGCACGGATAAGCAGTTAGTGACAGTAGTAAAGTCTGTCATGGTTTTTTGCGTTGCGGGCTATTGTACTACTTGCTCGCCCAGTGCAGGGCAGGGATTTTTTCTTTCGAGGATGCACATCTGGCCTTTGCACAGCAAAGTGCGTCCTTCAAGGCAGCAGGGTTAGTCCAGGTGAGCCGGTGGCCAATGGTATGGTTCATTCGCCTCTTCAGGAAATCTCTGGGAGCCGGTGATTGATTGTTCAGTTCATACGCCCTTCGGATGAGGCCAAACATCCTGGATGCCCAGTACATCCCTCCACCACAGATGCCAGTGAGCAGTGTGGTGCGCTTCATACGCCAACTGTAGTTGGTTTGGAATCACGGTTTAGCCAACTGCCCCAGATTGACTATCAGTCAGTCAACCCGGTGGAGAGCGCCGGGCGTTCGCCTTCGTCCTCTCACTTTGATGGGAACACCTCCGCCAGGAGAAGGCAGTGGGTAGCTATATGGGACGCGCGGTCATTTGGGAGCATTTCAAGTGGCGCTCAGGACGATTTAACAACTCAGACCCTGAGACACCAAGCCCCGACCATACTGAGCCACTTGGAGGCGTCATCAATAGTGATATGCATATGTATATTTGTTCTTAAACATTCCAGTGCATATTCATCATCATCATCATCGTACAGCGTTAAACAGTAGGGCAAGCCCCACTGATCACTGCCTTTCTCACCATGTTGCACATTGAATTAAAAAGTATGAATATACAAGATGGACAGGGAGTGGACCTACATGGGTGGGAAAAGAAAGGAATGCCCTAGTAGCCAACACACGGAATACAGTTTAACTGTACAAACGCACATCGATCAGTCATTCTGATTCGATAGAAAGTGACAACACGATCGCCACTGCTCGCGGTTCGCTGCCATATCCTTCAGTGTCTCCAGCCAACTGGCTGAGGGATCTTTTGGGCCCCAACCACGAAGACGTGAAGCACCTACTTCTCCTAAGTCTGCTGTACATTTTCTCATTCCTCGCTGCCACGTCATCTGTTGACCTCCACGTGGCTTCTTCCACTCCATAGGAGGGGCGGAAAATAGGACACGGTATGGTAGACGTGTGTTTGCCATACGTAACACGTGTCCCAACCAACGAAGTCTACTAAGTTGGATACGCTGTGACAAAACGTTCTCTGAATTAGTACCCAATACTCGCTTTCTCACCTCATCGTTGCTTACTCGGCTATTCCACCCAATCCTAGCGATACTACGTAAACATCGATGGTCGAAAACCTCAAGACGACGAATATCTACACGTAGACTCCAAGTTTCGCAACCATACAACAGAACTGAACGCACTGCAGCACAGTATACACGGCCTTTCAACTTCAGTGAAATATCAGGTCGGCGCCACAAGTGCTTCGGTCCAGCGTACGCCGCTCGAGCCTTGGATATCCGCGTGCTCACCTCTACTACTGTGCTCCCATCCGTCGTCACGCAGCTACCGAGGTAGGTGAAGTGGTCGACAGCTGACAGCTGACAGCACCTCCCCATCGAGCATCAAGCTCGGAATCGTTGACGTCCAGTCTTGTAACATCACTTTACACTTTGAAGGTGCAAAGCGCATGCCGAATGGAGCTAGTTCCTGAGAGTCTACCTAGTGCATATTACGCATGCTCTGTGGATTCGAACAATCAGACAGGGTCGCCGGCGTAACCTAGATCACACAACTTTCCACTGTTTCCTAATTCGACGCCTACATCCTGAAGATTTTGCAACGCACTCTCCATTATCTCGTCCATGACGAAGTTGAAAAGGAACTGAGAAATGAGACATCCTTGTCGAGCACCGCTGGTCGTTTCGAACCAACCGGATAGTTCACGGTAAACTCTAACGCGGCCAAAAGTATGAGAATACAATGATCTCATTAGGTTCAAGAACTTCTGGGGCATACCTTTTCGATGAGGAGTACTGAAAAGCGATGTTCGATCAACTGAATCGAAAGCGCCTTTCAGGTCTAAGAAAACCACTATTGTCGGTCGACGGTGCGTGTGACGCGTTTCAAGTAGTCGGCGAAGAGTAAATACGTGGGCGATGTATCCTCGATCTGGGCGGAATCCGGCCTGTTGTTCGTTGGTGTTTCTCACGCGAGCCGGTGTCAGACGGTGCAGCAAAATCGAAGCTAATACTTTGGTGACTATCGGGATTAAGCTAATCCCACGATGATTACTGCAGTCATTGCGTATTCCCTTCTTGAAGATGGGAACAATCAATGACTCACTCCATATTAACGGAATACGCTCCTCGTTCCAAATGTCACGGAGGAAAGCGGTAAGTGATTTTACCAAAGCATCACCCAGTTTGAGAAGAACTGCGGGAAGTTCGTCGGGACCTGCCGCTTTTCCCCGCCTTAGTAATCGAATGCATGACTCTACTTCTACTTCTGATGGGGGCTCAAGTGATACCACCCAAGGAGTCGCAGTTGTTGACACGGGAGTAACTACACTAGCGTGCGGCCAGCTAAACTGTTCTTTGAAGTACTTGGCCCAACGGTCGAGCCTTTGCTGTTCGCTGTGGATGGGTTCTCCATTTCTATCCCAAATAGTTTCGCTGACCTGGATGCGCCGTCCACCGGTGTCACGAATAAGTTTGAACAGTCTTTGACTGTTACCTGAAGCAGCTGCTATTTCCATTTCTTCGGCTACATTGACCCACCAATTTTCGCGATCCTTCTTAAGGCTTCGCGTAACTTGTCTTTGCAGCTTTCTCCGCATCTTATTCATCTCCTTACGGTTCGAAAGCTGACGCTTTTGCTCCATTATACTCAGCGACTCTTGCGAAATCCAGTGCTTTTGATGGACATCGGATCGAGGACCACAGGCGAAACCTGCTGCAATGTGCATCGCTTGTTTGATATGAGCCCAATGCTCATCTACATTACTGTTCTCCGTGGATCCTAGCTCATGTGCTAACTTCTGCTCATAACGGGTGCGTACTTCTGGATCACACAAACGTTGCACGGCTAATCGGGTTTGCGGTTTGCGACGATGACCATGGAGCTGGAGAGATAATCGCATTAAAACTAAGGCATGGCCCGACTCTACGTACGTGGACCAGTAAGATCTACAGTTCTGAACAGAACTGCGCCACCGGTAGCTTACTGCGATATGATCAATTTGACTCAAAGTACCTGTAGAGTCAGAGCGCCATGTCGCTGTGCGACGCGAGCTGTGTCGGAAATTTGTGCTAGACAAGAACAATCGATTGTCTGCACAAAACTGGAGAAGCCTATCCCCGTTATCTGTACGCTCAGCGGGTAAAGCACAGCGCCCACCTAAACAGGCTTCTGACACACTAAGTTTGCCAACTTGTGCATTGAAGTCACCAGCTAGCACTACAATGTCAGAACCTTTACTGCTACGAACGAGAGTGGCGAGGGCATCATAGAACTCATCTTTCTGCAAGTCTGAGCTGCAGTCCGTTGGGGCGTACGCCGAGATCACAAACAAATTGCGTTTAACACAACTATCCTTTCGAACGCATCGGTCGTCGCGCAGGCTAATCAGGACCGCGCTGCCCATTGCATCGAGCGGGGTGGGTAGTGATAAGTGTGCTACTGCTCAGAGTTCCCTCTCTGTTATTCAACCTTTGTCTTCTGTCCCTAACCATCCCTCTTTGCCCCATCTATCCACCCATAATGCTCCCATTGATAACACGGTCGATACTCGCAACGATTCACTGTCAAATAGTGTCGGGAATAATCCTCTGTCTGGTAACTCACATTTTCTCAAGCCCCGTCAGCCTCTGAATCTCGGCTCCTTCAACGTGCGTACACTCATGCAGGCCGGTCAGCAGGCGTGCCTAGCCCTCACAATGAACTCTCTGAAGATTGATGTTTGCTGCTTAAGCGAAACGCGTATCCAGGATTCGAGCAATGTAATTCAGCTAACTGCTCCTGGTATCTCATCGAGGTATATTCTGCGCACCTCAGGAGACGAAGCAGCTAGAGCTGTGGGTCAACGTGGTGTAGGAATTGTCTTGACTGACAAGGCTGAGGCTGCTCTATTAGACTGGATCCCTGTTAACAGTCGTTTATGTGCTGTGAGACTCCAAGGGTCAGTCGGCGTTCGAAAGGATAGTTGTGTTAAACGCAATTTGTTCGTGATCTCGGCGTACGCCCCAACGGAGTGCAGCTCAGACTTGCAGAAAGATGAGTTCTATGATGCCCTCGCCACTCTCGTTCGCAGCAGTAAAGGTTCCGACATTGTAGTGCTAGCTGGTGACTTCAATGCACAAGTTGGCAAACTCAGTGTGTCAGAAGCCTGTTTAGGTGGGCGTTGTGCTTTACCCGCTGAGCGCACAGATAACGGGGATAGGCTTCTCCAATTTTGTGCAGACAATCGATTGTTCTTGTCTAGCACAAATTTCCGACACAGCTCGCGTCGCACAGCGACATGGCGCTCTAACTCTACAGGTACTTTTAGTCAAATTGACCATATCGCCGTAAGCTACCGGTGGCGCAGTTCTGTTCAGAACTGTAGATCTTACTGGTCCACGTACGTAGAGTCGGACCATGCCTTAGTTTTAATGCGATTATCTCTCCAGCTCCATGGCCATCGTTGCAAACCGCAAACCGGATTAGCTGTGCAACGTTTGTGTGATCCAGACGTTTGCACCCGTTATGAGCAGAAGTTAGCACATGAGCTAGGATCCACGGAGAACAGTAATGTAGATGAGCATTGGTCTCATATCAAACAGGCGATGCACGTTGCAGCAGGTTTTGCCTGTGGTCCTGGATCCGTTGTCCATCAAAGACACTGGATCTCGCAAGAGTCGCTGAGTATAATGGAGCAAAAGCGTCAGCTTTCGAACCGTAAGGAGATGAATAAGATGCGGAGAAAGCTGCAAAGACAAGTTACGCGAAGCCTTAAGAAGGATCGCGAAAATTGGTGGGTCAAGGTAGCCGAAGAAATGGAAGTGGCAGCTGCTTCAGGTAACAGTCAAAGACTGTTCAAACTTATTCGTGACACCAGTGGACGGCGAACTCAGGTCAGTGAAGCGATTTGCAGTAGGAATGGAGAACCCATCCATAACAAACAGCAAAGGCTTGACCGATGGGCCGAGTACTTCAAGGAACAGTTTAGCTGGCCGCATGCTAGTGTAGTTACTCCCGTGTCAACAACTGTGACTTCTTGGGTGGTATCACTTGAGCCCCCATCAGAAGTAGAAGTAGAGTCATGTATTCGATTACTAAGGCGGGGGAAAGCGGCAGGTCCCGACGAACTTCCCCCAGTTCTTTTCAAACTGGGTGGTGAGGCATTGATAAAATCACTAACCGCCTTGCTCCGTGACATTTGGAACGCGGAGCGTATTCCGTTAATATGGAGCGAGTCATTGATTGTTCCCATCTTCAAGAAGGGAATACGCAATGACTGCAGTAATCATCGTGGGATTAGCTTAATCCCGATAGTCGCCAAAGTATTAGCTTCGATTTTGCTGCACCGTCTTACACCGGCTCGCGAGAGGAATGTCCGCGAACAGCAGGCAGGATTCCGCCCAGGTCGAGGATGCATCGACCAGATTTTTACTCTTCGCCGACTACTTGAAACGCGTCACACGCACCGCCGACCAACAATAATGATTTTCTTAGACCTGAAAGGCGCCTTCGATTCAGTTGATCGAACAGCGCTCTTCAGTACTCTTCATCGAAAAGGTATGCCCCAGAAGTTCGTGAACCTAATGAGATCATTGTATTCTCATACTTCTGGCCGCGTAAGGGTTTACGGTGAACTATCCGGTCGGTTCGAAACGACCAGTGGTGTTCGGCAGGGATGCCCTTTGTCTCCATTCCTTTTTAACTTCGTCATGGACGAAATAATGGAGAGTGCGCTGCAAAATCTTCAGGATGTAGGCGTCGAACTAGGAGATAGTGAAAAGCTATGTGACCTGGATTACGCAGACGACGTTGTCTGCTTGTTCGAATCCACGGAACATGCTCAGCGTGCACTAGATAATCTTGCAATAGCTGTAGCTCCATTCGGCATGCGTTTTGCACCTTCAAAGTGCAAGATGATGTTACAAGACTGGACGTCAACGATTCCGAGCTTGATGCTCGACGGGGAGGTGCTGGCAGTTGTCGATCACTTCACCTACCTCGGTAGCTGCGTGACGACGGATGGGAGCACAGTAGTAGAGGTGAGTACGCGGATATCCAAAGCTCGAGCGGCGTACGCTGGACTGAAGCACTTGTGGCGCCGATCCGATATTTCACTGAAGTTGAAAGGTCGTGTATACTGTGCCACTGTGCGTTCAGTTTTGTTGTATGGTTGCGAAACTTGGAGTCTGCGTGCTGAAGATATTCGTCGTCTTGAGGTTTTCGACCATCGATGTTTACGTAGTATCGCTAGGATTGGGTGGAATAGCCGAGTAAGCAACGATGAGGTAAGAAAGCGAGTATTGGGTACTAATTCAGAGAACGTTTTGTCACAGCGTATCCAACTTAGTAGACTTCGTTGGTTGGGACACGTGTTACGTATGGCAAACACACGTCTACCGTACCGTGTCCTATTCTCCGCCCCTCCCAGGGAGTGGAAGAGACCACGTGGAGGTCAACAGATGACGTGGCAGCGAGGAATGAGAAAATGTACAGCAGACTTAGGAAAAGTAGGTGCTTCACGTCTTCGTGGTTGGGGTCCAAAAGATCCGTCCACCAGTTGGCTGGATACACTGAAGGATATGGCTGCGAACCGCGAACAGTGGAGATCGTGTTGTCACTTTCTATCGAATCAGAATGTTTGATCGGTGTACGTTTGTACAGTTAGACTGTGTATTCCGTGTGTTGGCTACTAGGGCATTCTTTTCTTTTCCCACCCATATAGGTCCGCTCCCTGTCCATCTTGTATATTCATACTTTTTAATTCAACGTGCAACATGGCGAGAAAGGCAGTGGTCAGTGGGGCTTGCCCTACTGTTTAACGCTGTACGATGATGATGATGATGATGATGAACGCCGACTGACCCTTGGAATCTCACAACACATAAACGACTGTTAACCGGGATCCAGTCCAAAAGAACAGCCTCAGCTTTCTCAGACAAGACTTTTCCTACACCATGTTGACCCACAGCTCTAGCTGCTTCGTCTCCTAAAGTGCCCAGGAACAGTTAGTTGAATTACACTGCTCGAATCCTGGATACGCGTTTCACTTAAGCAGCAGACATCAATCTTCAGAAAATTTATTGTGAGCGCTAGGCACGCCTGCTGACCGACCTGCATGAGTGTACGCACGTTGAACGAGGCGAGATTCAGAGGCTGACGAGGCTTGAGAAAATGTGAGTTACCAGACAAAGGATTGTTCCCGATACTATTTGAAGGCGAATCGTTGCGAGTATCGACCGTGTTATCAATGGAAGCATTATGAGTGGATAGATGGGGCAAAGAGGGGTGGTTAGGGACAGAAAACAAAGGTTGAATATAAGAGAGGGACGTTGTGATTTGCAGAACATGAATCATATGAAGACTCAGAAGGAAAACCAAATTGGGGACATAAATGGTCTTAACATAATCGTCACTGACTACGACAACAAGGTTTACAACCATGTTTACTGTAGTTATTGAGGTTTTAACCAGGCAGGCCCGAAACCGTAGGAGGCTAGCCTCGACATCTTCATTTTAATCGATCGGTACCGCATCATGACTCCGTCTTCACGCTGATTTTTCCGGAAGAGCCCAATCTCTGCGAGCGATGTACGATAAAGGTGTGGATGGGAGGTATATGTAGTAGGTGTCCTAACTAACCAAGTTAGTGGAGTGATAATAGCACACTAACTGAGAGCGCCGGCAATCTGGTTCAGAAACTGCGTATTCGATTTGTGGATTTGTTGATTCGATGTTGCCACGAAACTCGTGAGATAGTCTTCAGACAACAGTGATCTAGAGCATTCCCGACCGACACTGACCACTGAATCAGGATTGCAAAGTGTATGGAGATGAAAGCAGCTGCGGCGATCAGTAGCAATCGCAACCTTTTCTGTCTAGTCAGAAATACCGGTCCACGAGAACCAAATGTTAGTGAACTGATCAATGAGGCGAACGGCTCACTAATTTAAACTCAGGAGCGTCGACTAGTTCGTTGGGCGGAGCATATCGAGAAGCAGTTTAATTGAGCTTTATCCACGACAGGTTTGCTAACCAGCACAATGGTTCCAGCTGTGGTTGTAGACACCGATCCTCCGTTGGAAGTGGAGGTTCTCCGTGATATGGGAAACCCTAAGCAAAATAAGGCTGCTGAACCGGATGGGTTGCCTCCGTCTGTTTCCAAGGTCCGTGCCTCAGCATTGTTACTGGAGTTGAAAAAACTCCTCGGTTTGATATGGGAGAAGGAGTAAGTTCCAAAAAGTTGATATGAATCGGTGACCGTATCGATTTACAGAAAAGTCAACAGGTCCTCCTGTGAAAACCACAGGGGAATAAGTCTGGTTAGCATCCCATCTAAACTGCTCGCTGGTATTATTCTATACCGCTTATCAACCGCTCGTGTAAATCACGTTGGGTTTAGACCTGGTCGAGGTTGTATGGACCACATCTTCACTCTTCGACAAATTCAAAACATAGGCACACCTTCCGTAGGCCCATCATCTCCGTTTTTCTTGATCTTGGAGCGGCATTCGACTCAGTCGACCGCACATCTCTCTGGCGCTGCCTTTTTTGAATGGTGTACCAGATAAATTCAATTACATCATAATGTTCCTGTGAATAAATAGCCGAAATCGAGTTTGGGCTTACGATGCTCTTTCACCGGAGTTCATAACGAGAAGAAGCCTACGTCAGGCTTGCCGCTTTCTCCTTTTTTCTTCAACTTCGTGATTGATATGGGTCTAGAGACCGCACTTTTATCAGGTGAGGACAGTAGTACTGAACTTTTCCCGGGTAGAGAAATGTTCGGCCTTGATATGCAGACGACATAAGTGAAGATCCAGGTAAGTTGCAAGTTTTTCTGACTAGCTTGAGTAACTGCGTAGCAATGGTCGCTATGCATTTTGCACCTTTAAAATGCAAGCTGCTGCTGCAGGACTAGGTTTGTCCAACACTAAAGATCAGATAAACCAGATGGACAATTTCTGTCATCTGGCAGCTGCATTTCACCCATAAGTCGGATGTCGGACGAGGTATCTTTGGCTATACAGAAGGCTCGGTTGGCGTTTGTCAACCTGAGTCATCTGTGGAGTCGATGTGACACCTGTTTATCTATCTAAGGTCGAGTGTACGCTGCAACAGTCAAGCCAGGGCTTCTGTATGATTCGTAAACATGACCACTGCGGGTGGAGGATGTACGAACATTATCGGTATTTGAACACCGATGTCTTCACAGCGTTACTCGAATCTGGTGGGAGCATCGTGTAAGTAATGTTGAGGTACGGCGGAGCGCTTTGGGTTCATGAATCAAGTTATTAGATGGAATACCTAAGCTCATCAGGATAAGATGGTTGGGGTATGTGTTACGCGTGTCCTCTGACAGGATTCCTGGGCGCGCAATGTTAGCTGAGTCGGGTAACGGTTGGGCGATGAGTAAAAGTGGCCAGTGGCGTTCTTGTAGCCGCACGCTTTTCTTATCGCCTTGACACCACTATTTGTGGTTCTCTCCCACTTCTTTATGTGGTTGTTTTCTTCTTCACTGTTTCATTTCATTTCATTATTTTCTTTTGATGTTGCCGCTAGGCGATATCAACCAAATCCACCGCATCCAGTACACGGTTAATGATTGTCTGAACTGAAGAGTGGTCAGTCCATGACGTGGAAGGGAGGTATGAAATGCCTAACCACTGAACTTGACCATGCAGGACGAGTTAAACTTCCTGGGTGGGGTTCAAAAGACCCTCCCACTCTGGGATTAGATACACTGGAGGATATAGTTAAGTGTTGCAATCAGTGACGTTCTTGGATTCACAAACTTTCTTTATTGACTTGGGATCATTATTTGTAGTTCTCCTATTGCTGCTTCCATGTTCTTCTTTTCCGTTATTTCCTATTGTGGTTGCCGCTAGGAGATAACAACCAACCGCACCCAGTGCACTGAATTCTCCAATTCCTCAGAATGGAAAAAAGACATTTGTTACGAGGTGCCAGCGTTTCATTTACTTTTATCTGTCGCGAACGTAGAACATGCCAATTTATCTATGATACAGTAAAATGATATTGCAGTGTATCAGGCTGGATTGAAAGCGTAAATTTGATGGTCGGGTTTTTTTTCTATAGCGCTGTCTAATCCCACCCAATTTCTTGTCACGTTTTACGCCAAATCGAATCTCGTCGTTGCTCTGAATCATCAAGTGCTAGAGCGTGTTTGTCTTATCACTGTTGGTAGCAACCACACCCATCTGTATATATTTGTTTATCAAGTAAAGAACGTTCATCAGATCGACTCGGTAAATATCACCACCTCATCTTGTTCATCATTGCTCTGTTTGAACTCTTGTAGGAAATCGTAAGTGATCATTCGGTAAATTGGGATCCTTCCCTCCGCCTCACACTGTCATTTTATCATCGATTTCTGATATACCGATGCTTTGCCAAGCAGCGGTGACGGTTCGCCGTGTGTTTTATGACCGGTTTTTTATCGTCCTATTTTGGTGTTGTTGTTGTTGTTATTCGTCTCCCTTTTCTTCCGCTATGCTCTCTTTGCTCTGTCGGGGTCTGATTGACAAGTCAGTGTTTTAAGTAGAAGTTGAAATTAATGAACAGCCCGCTCCCCACAGGTGATGATGATGATGATGCTCCCCACAGGTGTATTTGTTTGTCAGCCAGACTACGAGCTTCAAATTTTACTCTAAAACAAACACAAATTTCCCCCCTTTCGAATCGTCAGACACGATAACATGTTCAAGGTGCACATGTCTGTCAAGCTGATTCACAATTTGTGATTCAACTGAATCGGACTCTGTGCGGCACTGTATCGTTCCGACGAGACTGCACCTTGACGTGGTGTGATGGCTTGCGCGCCTCTATGACCCAAAGAGCTATACAGGATGGCTTCCTTAAGCCGGAGATGCAATCATACCTGACAGGTCAATGGGTAGAGGTCAGACAAAATCCAGTCTCCTGGTCCTCCAGGTTGGGGGTCGATTTGAGCTGGCAACTCAGTCGGAAAAACCAGTGGAAGAATAATTGATCCAAGCAAATGGGCTTCCACTAAGCCATCCCGCTGCCTTGCGGATAGGCCCTTGCTAGAACTAAAGACTTTGGATGAGGACCCTAATCGTTCTCCTGCTTTGTGGCTGCACACCCTAGCAGTACCGGTCCAACATCTCCCATGAACTGCACGAATACAAAGAATTCCATACTGCATCGGTCGTCGCGCAGGCTAATCAGGACCGCGCTGCCCATTGCATCGAGCGGGGTGGGTAGTGATAAGTGTGCTACTGCTCGGAGTCCCCTCTCTTTCATCCAAACTTTGTTTTTCTGTCCCTAACCACCCCTCTTTGCCCCATCTATCCACTCATAATGCTTCCACTGATAACACGGTCGATACTCGCAACGATTCACTGTCAAATAGTGTCGGGAATAATCCTCTGTCTGGTAACTCACATTTTCTCAAGCCTCGTCAGCCTCTGAATCTCGCCTCGTTCAACGTGCGTACACTCATGCAGGTCGGTCAGCAGGCGTGCCTAGCGCTCACAATAAATTTTCTGAAGATTGATGTCTGCTGCTTAAGTGAAACGCGTATCCAGGATTCGAGCAGTGTAATTCAACTAACTGTTCCTGGTTTCTCATCGAGGTATTTTCTGGGCACTTTAGGAGACGAAGCAGCTAGAGCTGTGGGTCAACATGGTGTAGGAAAAGTCTTGTCTGAGAAAGCTGAGGCTGTTCTTTTGGACTGGATCCCGGTTAACAGTCGTTTATGTGTTGTGAGATTCCAAGGGTCAGTCGGCGTTCGAAAGGATAGTTGTGTTAAACGCAATTTGTTTGTGATCTCGGCGTACGCCCCAACGGACTGCAGCTCAGACTTGCAGAAAGATGAGTTCTATGATGCCCTCGCCACCCTCGTTCGTAGCAGTAAAGGTTCTGACATTGTAGTGCTAGCTGGTGACTTCAATGCACAAGTTGGCAAACTTAGTGTGTCAGAAGCCTGTTTAGGTGGGCGCTGTGCTTTACCTGCTGAGCGTACAGATAACGGGGATAGGCTTCTCCAGTTTTGTGCAGACAATCGATTGTTCTTGTCTAGCACAAATTTCCGACACAGCTCGCGTCGCACAGCGACATGGCGCTCTAACTCTACAAGTACCTTGAATCAAATTGATCATATCGCAGTAAGCTACCGGTGGCGCAGTTCTGTTCAGAACTGTAGATCTTACTGGTCCACGTACGTAGAGTCGGGCCATGCCTTAGTTTTAATGCGATTATCTCTCCAGCTCCATGGTCATCGTCGCAAACCGCAAACCCGATTAGCCGTGCAACGTTTGTGTGATCCAGAAGTACGCACCCGTTATGAGCAGAAGTTAGCACATGAGCTAGGATCCACGGAGAACAGTAATGTAGATGAGCATTGGGCTCATATCAAACAAGCGATGCACATTGCAGCAGGTTTCGCCTGTGGTCCTCGATCCGATGTCCATCAAAAGCACTGGATTTCGCAAGAGTCGCTGAGTATAATGGAGCAAAAGCGTCAGCTTTCGAACCGTAAGGAGATGAATAAGATGCGGAGAAAGCTGCAAAGACAAGTTACGCGAAGCCTTAAGAAGGATCGCGAAAATTGGTGGGTCAGTGTAGCCGAAGAAATGGAAATAGCAGCTGCTTCAGGTAACAGTCAAAGACTGTTCAAACTTATTCGTGACACCGGTGGACGGCGAACTCAGGTCAGTGAAACGATTTGCAATAGAAATGGAGAACCCATCCACAGTGAACAGCAAAGGCTCGACCGTTGGGCCAAGTACTTCAAAGAACAGTTTAGCTGGCCGCACGCTAGTGTAGTTACTCCCGTGTCAACAACTGTGACTTCTTGGGTGGTATCACTTGAGCCCCCATCAGAAGTAGAAGTAGAGTCATGTATTCGATTACTAAGGCGGGGAAAGCGGCAGGTCCCGACGAACTTCCCGCAGTTCTTCTCAAACTGGGTGGTGAGGCGTTGATAAATTCACTAACCGCCTTGCTTCTTGACATTTGGAAGGAGGAGCGTATTCCGTTAATATGGAGTGAGTCATTGATTGTTCCCATCTTCAAGAAGGGAATACGCAATGACTGCAGTAATCATCGTGGGATTAGCTTAATCCCGATAGTCACCAAAGTATTAGCTTTGATTTTGCTGCACCGTCTGACACCGGCTCGCGTGAGAAAAACCAACGAACGACAGGCCGGATTCCGCCCAGATCGAGGATACATCGCCCACGTATTTACTCTTCGCCGACTACTTGAAACGCGTCACACGCACCGTCGACCGACAATAGTGGTTTTCTTAGACCTGAAAGGCGCTTTCGATTCAGTTGATCGAACATCGCTTTTCAGTACTCCTCATCGAAAAGGTATGCCCCAGAAGTTCTTGAACCTAATGAGATCATTGTATTCTCATACTTTTGGCCGCGTTAGAGTTTACCGTGAACTATCCGGTTGGTTCGAAACGACCAGCGGTGCTCGACAAGGATGTCTCATTTCTCAGTTCCTTTTCAACTTCGTCATGGACGAGATAATGGAGAGTGCGTTGCAAAATCTTCAGGATGTAGGCGTCGAATTAGGAAACAGTGGAAAGTTGTGTGATCTAGGTTACGCCGGCGACCCTGTCTGATTGTTCGAATCCACAGAGCATGCGTAATATGCACTAGGTAGACTCTCAGGAACTAGCTCCATTCGGCATGCGCTTTGCACCTTCAAAGTGTAAAGTGATGTTACAAGACTGGACGTCAACGATTCCGAGCTTGATGCTCGATGGGGAGGTGCTGTCAGCTGTCAGCTGTCGACCACTTCACCTACCTCGGTAGCTGCGTGACGACGGATGGGAGCACAGTAGTAGAGGTGAGCACGCGGATATCCAAGGCTCGAGCGGCGTACGCTGGACCGAAGCACTTGTGGCGCCGACCTGATATTTCACTGAAGTTGAAAGGCCGTGTATACTGTGCTGCAGTGCGTTCAGTTCTGTTGTATGGTTGCGAAACTTGGAGTCTACGTGTAGATATTCGTCGTCTTGAGGTTTTCGACCATCGATGTTTACGTAGTATCGCTAGGATTGGGTGGAATAGCCGAGTAAGCAACGATGAGGTGAGAAAGCGAGTATTGGGTACTAATTCAGAGAACGTTTTGTCACAGCGTATCCAACTTAGTAGACTTCGTTGGTTGGGACACGTGTTACGTATGGCAAACACACGTCTACCATACCGTGTCCTATTTTCCACCCCTCCTATGGAGTGGAAGAAGCCACGTGGAGGTCAACAGATGACGTGGCAGCGAGGAATGAGAAAATGTACAGTAGACTTAGGAGAAGTAGGTGCTTCACGTCTTCGTGGTTGGGGCCCAAAAGATCCCTCAGCCAGTTGGCTGGAGACACTGAAGGATATGGCAGCGAACCGCGAGCAGTGGCGATCGTGTTGTCACTTTCTATCGAATCAGAATGACTGATCGATGTGCGTTTGTACAGTTAAACTGTATTCCGTGTGTTGGCTACTAGGGCATTCCTTTCTTTTCCCACCCATGTAGGTCCACTCCCTGTCCATCTTGTATATTCATACTTTTTAATTCAATGTGCAACATGGTGAGAAAGGCAGTGGTCAGTGGGGCTTGCCCTACTGTTTAACGCTGTACGATGATGATGACGAATATGATGTAAAATCAACCACGGCTGCCACAGAAATGCGACCTTTTTGTTACCACGTAACACAAGGCGTAATCAAACCGGATCCTGAACGAATGAAGCCTTTGCGAGATATCCCGCCTCCGGCCGACATGAAATCATTACGACTCGTGGTAGGGATATTTGCCTGTTATTCCCAATGGATACCGAACTTCTCTGACAAAATTAGCCCCCTCGTCCGAAACACAATTTTCCCCCTACCATCGCATGTGAGGATCTGAAAGGAGCATTGGAAACCGCAATGATTGTGACGGTGGACCATAACGCTCCACTTATTGTCGGAACGGATGCATCCGACATAGCTATTGCCGCTTCATTAAGTCAGAAAAATCGACCAGTAACCTTTTTCTCCCGTACATTGACTCCTAGCGAACGGCACCATTCCGCCATCGAAAAAGAGGCTTGCGCAATCGTCGAAGCTATTCGGAAGTGGAGGCACTTTCTCCTTGGCACTCATTTCAAACTATTCACCGATTAGCAATCTGTCGCCTTCGTGTATGGTAGCAAACAAAACAGCAAGATCAAAAATGATAAGATCCAGAGATGGCGGCTGGGGTTGTCTGCATACCACTACGATGTAATCTACAAGGCTGGAAAGGACAATAGGATTGCTGACGCTTTGTCTCGTTGCTCGTGTGCCTCCTCCCTTGGTAGGAACACCTTGAAAATTATCCATGATCCATTATGCCATCCCGGAATAACCAGTATGGTTCACTTCGTTCGTTCCAAGAACTTGCCATACTCATTAGAAGTCCAAAACATGATTTCTAGGTGTACTTTCTGAGCTGAAATGAAACCACGTTTTTACAAACCACCTGCATGTAATCTTATCAAGGCCACGCAACCATTTGAAAGACTCAGAATTGACCTCAAAGGGCCACTGCCTTCATCGAACCGCAGTCGATGTCTACTCACCATTATCGATGAGTACTCCCGGTCTCCATTTGCATTTGCCTGTCCGGATATGTCGTCTTTTGCAGTCATCGGTTGCTTGTGCCAATTGTTTGCGATATTCGGAATACCCGCCTGTATTCATTCTGACCGGGGATCCTCGTTTACGTCATCTGAACTGTCCCAGTTTTTGAGAGACAGTAGTAGCGATCAATCATACAACAGCCTACAGCCCACAGGCCAGCGGTCAAGTGGAACGTATGAATGGCACTCTGTGGAAAGCTATTTCCCCGACCCTGCGTACAAGAGGTCTTCCAATCTCACAATGGGAATCAGTTCTTCTGGACGCATTTCATTCCATCCGTTCATTACTCTGTAACTCAAAGAACACAACCCCTCATGAACGTCTTTTCTGCTTTTCTCGCCGCTCATCTAGTGGCTATTCTATGCCTAGTTGGCTGACAACTCCTGGCCCTGTACTCCTCAAACGCACGGACCGATCTTCCGAGTATGACCCTTTGGTGGATGAAGTAGAACTTATCAGCTCTAATCCATACTATGCTCTTGTAAAACTGCCTGATGGCAGAGAGGAAAATGTTCATCTTCGTTGTCTGGCCCCTCGAGGCGACATACCAGCATCAACACCCGAATCTCACTCACCAATAACGGTCAACGGAGACACGCCACATGTAGATCATTCGTTAGTACCAGAGCCCGACAACACTGTCAGACACAATATAGACAGTGCCCCATCACCCCGTTGTCTAGTAGCCCCACTGAACTGTTAGAAAGACAACAGAGAACACGTCCATTCTGCTTGCGAAACCCAGGGGCCGAGACAAACAATTTGACAAGCACTTCAAATTTTGCTACCGAAAAAAACTTTTTGTAAACCCTAATTTTCCGGCCGAGGTGAATGTTGTGTAGTTTTCCTTATTAGTTTACCTTGTTTTGTTTACGTATATTACTTCGTGCCGATTTCTATTCCAGATCATGTACCTTCACTATTAGTCAAGAGCGTGACATTCCTGTCACCGAATCTCGTACTCTCTGACAAAGCTACCACCATCTGTTGCGAACCGTACGTATCACCTGGATAATTATCTGGTTAACATAAAGGACCTAAATGTGGATAAACTTGCCACCCTAACTAATGTGGTTCCGCCGTCTGTCTACAAGCACATCGCCGATTGTACAAGCTTTGATTCTGCTATCGAAACGTCGAATATTCTGTATGTCAAACCTAAGAATGAGATTTTCACCCGACACGTTCTCTTGACTGCCCGTCAAGAAAGCGGTCAGACTCTCAATCACTTCCTTCAACTTTTGAAAGCTCTCGCCGTGGATTGTAACATCAAGGCAGTTACTACTGAAGTAAACCGTGATGAGTTTATTCGTGATTCCTTCATTCGTGGTTTGCTATTCAATGAAATTCGACAAAGAATACTGGAAAATAAACAACTCGACCTTAAAACAACGTTTGTTCTCACCAGACAAATGGATTTAGCTCACACACAATTTTCATCGTACAATCGTGATATCTCTATGTGGTTTACATCACAAAAAACACGACCTTCTGAACTGTTTGCACCCCAAACACCGACTTCGGAAAATGTGATCTCAGCTGCGGGCAATTCCTCTTGCTATTTCTACGGTTACGCTAGTCATCCACGAACTCGTTGCCCCGCAAGAGGAGCTATATGTAATACTTGTGGAAAGAGAGGACACTTTCAGCGTGTCCATCGTGCACATCGCTCAAGGCGAAATAACGATTGCGTCGCCTCTGCCACAAACTCACTGCTGTCTGGCACTACTGCTGCTGCAGCATTCGCTTGTCTATCCGATATATATATATATATATATATATATATATATATATATATATATATATATATATATATATATATATATATATATTCACCGATAATCCGGTACAATGTACAGAGGCGCGGTGCTATGCAAAAACGAGTAATCATATTTGTGGAGATTCCATGTAAGTATGTGGGCTGGATACTACCCGGTTGCCCAGACCGAAGTAATGGGTTGACTTAGGGGGCCCCACCCCAAGCCTTTGACCAGAATGCCTAACCTAAAAGGCAGCAGGACGATATGGGGGTATCGTAGCCCTATGGGGGCCGGTGATTGATTGTTCAGTTCATACGCCCTTCGGATGAGGCCAAACATCCTGGATGCCCAGTACATCCCTCCACCACAGATGCCAGTGAGCAGTGTGGTGCGCTTCATACGCCAACTGTAGTTGGTTTGGAATCAGGGTTTAGCCATCTCCCCTAGACTGACTATTAGCCAGTCAACCCGGTGCTATCATCAGTACACTCGCAAACGGCGTTTCTGTGCGTGCACTCATCTACACGAGAAGCTCCGAGAGCTACATTTCTCAAACAATCGTAGAAAAACATAACTGGCCCATAGTAAATTCACACAATCGTGTTACAATGGCTTCTATATACTTATCTAGTACAACACACAGACTCTGTATTGTTTCCTAAATACAAAAATACCCTTCACGACCATGTTAAGCTATCTGTTCTACCCGACCTCTGTACCGACGTGCTTTTGGGTCATGACTTCTTGAAACAACACCAGCGCGCTGAAATTCCCTTCCCAGGTACACTGCCCACTTTTTCTGTCTGTGGCTTACTCGCCCCTCGTGTTGAACCCCAGTCCCTCGGCCAGCACCTTTCTCCAGACTGTAGATCAATCGCCACTAAGTCCCGCCTCCACACACCTCAAGACGAGTCATTCATCCAATCAGAAATACGGACGCTTCTTGAATCCGGTATAATTGAACCGTCCAAATCTCCATAGAGGGCACAAGCTCTGGTGGCCTTCAATGGACGACACAAGCGAAGAACGGTTGTCGATTATAGTCAGACTAACAACCGATTCACTTACCTTAATGCCTACCCATTTCCTCGCATCAATGACATGATTAGAAAATTGCCAGTTACTCCGTATTCAGCACCCTCGATCTAAAAAGTGCCTACCATCAAATACTAATAAAAGTTGAAGAACGCAAGTACACAGCTTTCGAGGCTTGCAATCGACTCTATCAGTTCTGTCGGATTCCCTTCGGTGTAACTAACGGTGTTGCCTGCTTCCGGCTGACGACAGACACAAAGACTGTAGCCCTTGCTAACGCTTCCACCTCCGAATACTCTTAAAACCCAGGGGCGTATTGTTGACATGTTGGCATATTACTCGCGTTGGATCTCACATTTCTCGGACAAAATTCATCCTTCGGTAACAAACCGCATTTTTCCGCTTCCCCCAGACGTCCTAAATGCTTTCACAAGTCTTATGCAAGAACTTGCGAATGCTGCGGTTGTCTCCATAGACCCGGCAATACCATTCCATTGGTTTTCGAAACCGATGCCCCTGATATTGCGATTGCAGCTACACTCAACCAAAACGGTAGACCAGTGACATTTTCCTCTTGAACTTTATCTCCATCTGAGCAGCGCCACTTCACCGTTCAAAAGGACGCATGCGCGACCGTTGAGGCATTAAAAAAATTGGCGCCATTTCTTCATCGGACATCACTTCAAACGGGTCACAGATCAACGGTCGGTTGCCTTCATGTTTGACAATCGCTCGAGAAGCAAGATTAAAAATGAGAAGACTCAACAGTGGCGTGTAGAACTCTCTGTCTTTCAGTACGACGCTGTTTAACGTCCGGGACGTGATAACCTTGTATCAGACACGCTCTCCGGGTCTGTGTGCCTCAGCCTTCAACCGTACTGACTTGTACAAGCTTCATGCATCCTTGTGCCACCCGGGAGTGACACGTATGATCCATTTTGTGCTCGCCCGAAATCTCCCGTTCTCGGTCCAGAAAGTAAAATCTATGATATCCTCTTGTCGAATTTGCGCAGAATTGAAGGCAAGGTTTTTTAATCCACCGTACGTACCTCTGATTAAAGCCACTCAACCCTTTGAAAGACTCAGTATAGACTTTAAAGGACCATTACCATCATCCACACATAACAGATTCCTTCTTACAATCGTTGACGAGTTTTCCCGTTTTCCTTTTGCTTATCCTTGTCAGGACGTTTCTACACCCACTGTTATTTGGTGTCTCACCGACCTGTTTGCTACTTTTGGTATACTCGCGTGCCTCCATTCTAACCGCGGATCTTCATTCATGTCTACCGAACTCCGTGACTCCCTTCGGGAGAAAGGCATTGTCACCAGCCACACTACCGCTTACAATCCACAACCTAACGGACAGGTTGAACGTCTAAACGGCACGCCTTGGAAGGCCATTACTCTCGCTCTTAAGTCGTGAGGACTCGAGACTCTACACTGGGAAACTGTTCTTTAAGATGAGTTACACTCTATACGTTCTCTTCTTTGCACAGCAACCAATGCAACACCGCACGAACGCTTATTCGTTTACAACCTCCGAGCTTCTGCTGGGACATTCCTCCCTAGTTGGCTTCTGAATACTAACCGGGTGTTACTGAAGAAGCATAACCGATATTCCAAATACGATCCCTTAGTAGAGGAAGTGGAACTGCTCGGATGCAATCCGAATCACGCCAGAATACGTATTCCAAGTGGTTGCGAGGATTCAGTCTCGTTACACCAGTTAGCTCCCGCTGCTCACGATGACGATACGACAATCCTTGAACCAGACACCGAGTCAGAAACTCCATCGATGTCATCACTCAACCCGAATACTTCCAAATACGATGCTCCCGCAGAACCTAAATTAGCAGAAAGCCTCCTCCGGCAGCAACAGAGAGTTCGGCCCTATTGCCTGCGAAATCGCGAATCCTAAATCTTCTACTTATAGGCATACATTAACAGATGCAAACTGGTTTTTCACTCCACCTCCCATTGCCTGTAGGAACAATCCCATATACCCGGGAAGAATGCCATAAATCGGTTCTCCACTGTTTGTGTTGTTGTTCGCTTTCCGCATATTCGAATTGTGACTGCACTTTATTTTCAGCTACGAAGTAATATACGTAAACGAAACAAGGTAAACTAACAAGGGAAATTACTCGACACCAGAGTTTTCTTCCAATGAATCCAGGGATCGGTGACGTCAGGCGAATAATGAGCAGCATCGAATCGTTCTGGTCGAAGCACTCGCTCCATTTGACAGGTTGGTAAATTGTAATGAATCAACAGCTTGCGTTCAACACCAGTCACAGAATAAGAGGTTTGCCCGGAAGCGAAGTTTCAATCAACTTGTCAGTTGTTAATATAGCTAAAAATAAAGTGCAGTTACAATTAGAATTTACGGAAAACGAACAGCAATACAAACGGTAGAAAACCAATTCACAGCTGGCTGGGAACTTTGTCCGATATGGGTCAGTGGCGGTTATGTTGTGACAGCTTGCGGTTGCACTCCTGAAAAACTTCCTTCTTGATTCTTTTTATATTTTTGTTCCATATTTCTATGGCACCATCCCCCTGTACATCGTACCGAATTTTCGTTTATATATATATATATATATATATATATATATATATATATATAGTCGGTTTTTAAACATTCTGAGTGGGATTGCTATTCACACGATCTGTAACAAAGAAAAACGATAAAAGTCGCTGACCGAGGTTAAATCTGTCGCTTAAGGTTTTCCGAATTCGTCTTCGTTCAGTCTGTGTACACCATACGATACAGTATAACGTATCTTTTCATTTTTGCTCTACATTCCAAGCGGGTTACAAATTTGCGTCCATTTCTCATTTGCAGGTACTTTAGTGCAGAGGTCAGCCATATTTAATGGAATATTTCTCCGGAACTCTGAATGTCCGGATATTCGAAGCAGTTGAATTAAAACCTACTGCCTGTGCGACCCGTCATTCCATCAGACCGGCTGCCAAGTTATGTGAACTACTAGATCCGTACGTTACAATCGACGTTGATGATATTGCCATCGGGAAAAGTTCCACAAAATCGCGCACAAACACACCACAGTGGAATGAAGACGTATGTGCCGAAGTTAATTCTGCCCAGCGTTTGACATTCACGGTATATCATGACGCTGCCATTCCACCAGATGATTTCGTAGCCATTGTTGAGCTTGCTATAAGGAATGTGCGATCTGGGGAGGAAGTTTGGTTGGAACTTGAGCCTCGAGGCAAGCTTCACATTCGTATCGACCTTGCTGGCACTCGTACTGATGAACCTCCACGAGATCGTATGGGATTTCCGGGACGAGATAGTGCTATTGGCGGAGTGCATGGAAAGCATTACCGATGCGGTGCCATGCGAAGACGAATCCATCAAGCCAAAGGTCATAAATTTCAGGTTTGTTTATCGCTGTTGATAATAATCTCGACCACAGGTTACCAGTTTACGTCAATTCACGTTCTGCTCGTTGTGCAATAGTTTTATTTGGGGTCTCTGGAATCAGGGCTATCAGTGCCAAGTTTGCACATGCGTCGTGCACAAACGGTGTTATTTGAATGTGATAACTCAGTGTCCGGGAGTAAAATCTCCACCCACTGCTGTGTTACAAGTGAGTCAAACAACACAGTTCGCCATTACATATGAGTTGTTCTATTGCTAGTCTTTATTTTGAATGGACGTGTTTTGTTTACTGAATGGTAATGGCGAGTTTTTTCCGTAATTGATCTATGCTTGAACATCCACTAGCGATGCGTTGGATGTGATGGTTTCGGTTTCTGCCTGTCAGAGTAACCTGATCTGGAGATGGTGTCAAGGGTACGGAGAATTTGTGGAGAAAGGCATAAGTGAAGGCCTCAATTAGGTAAAAAAAAATGGTAGGGAATACTGCTGCAGCGTTTATGCTTATGACCTCTAGATACTAAATATTGGTGAACTCCACCAGTAGAGCTCAGCACATTCTCGGCAAAAAGCCCATGCAAACGGAGCTTGTCTGACGACGTCGGAACCAAAGCAGCTAGTGTGGATTTGGTATGTGCTCTAGCGAGTTACACGTCCAAAACTCCACAACCTCCAAGTCACTGATCGTATTTTCGCGATACTTTAAGGAGTTCAGTGTCTTAGTACCTACGTTCTTTGTGCGTCTTCAGCCCAGAGCAGCCTGGATATTCCCGTAGTATCCGTAGAGAAAAACTGGCCTACTTCGACTGTGGTAACCGCCGTAGGATTAGCTTAATTTTGATTATCACCAAGGTATAGGCCTCGATTCTGCTGTACCGTCTGACACCCGCTCGCGAGAGGAACACCAGCGAACAACAGGCCGGATTCTGCCCAGATCGAGGATACATCGCCCACGTATTTACTCTTCGCCGACTACTTGAAACGCGTCACACGCACCGTCGACCGACAATAATGGTTGTCTTAGACTTGAAAGATGCCTTGGATTCAGTTGATCGGACAGTGCTTTTCAGTACTCTTCACTGAAAACGTATGCCCCAGAAGTTCTTGAATCTACTGAGATCATTGTATTCTCACACTGGTGGCCGCGTAAGAATTTACGGCGAACTATCCGGTCAGTTCGAAACCACCAGCGGTGTTCGACAAGGATGTCTCATTTCTCAGTTCCTTTTCAACTTCGTCATGGACGAGATAATGGAGAGTGCGTTGCAAAATCTTCAGGATGTAGGCGTCGAATTAGGAAACCGTGGAAAGTTGTGTGATCTAGGTTACGCCGGCGACCCTGTCTGATTGTTCGAATACACAGAACATGCTCAACGTGCACTGGACACTCTCAAGAGCGGTGGCTCCATTCCGTATGCGCTTTGCACCTTCAAAGTGTAAATTGATGTTACAGGATTGAACGTCAACGGTCCCGAGCTTGAAACTCCATGAGGAAGTGCTAGTAATTGTCGACCTTTTCAGTTACCTCAGCAGCAGCGGGACGACAGATGGGAACACAGTAGTAGAGGTGAGCACGCGCACATCCAAGGCTAGAGCGGCGTACGCCAGACCGAAGCACTTGTGGCACCGATCTGATATTTCACTGAATTTGAAAAGTCGTGTGTACTGTGCCACGGTACGTTCAGTTTTGTTGTATGGTTGTGAGACTTGGGGTCTACGTGCAGATATTGGTCGTCTTAAGGCTCCCGACCATCGATGTTTGCATAGTATCGCTAACATTGTATGGAATGACCGGGTGAGCAATGATGAGGTCAAAAACCGGGTACTTGGTGCGAATTCAGAGAATGTTTTGTCACAGCTTTTCCAACTTAGTAGACTTCGTTGGTTGGGGCACGTGTTACGTATGGCGAACACACGTTTACCATACCCTCCCCTGTCCATCTTGTATATTCATACTTTCTAATTCAACGTGCAACATGGTGAGAAAGGCAGTGATCGGTGGGGCTTGCCCTACTGGTTAACGCTTTACGATGAGGACGTCTCAGGATAAAACAGTTTTAATGGACAAAGAGATATCACGTCGATGCTAAGACAGCCTTCAAGAAGAGTTCCATAAATAAATAAACTCGAAGTTTTTCTCACCTAATGGAAAAAGTTATAGGTGTCAGGAATATTGGTTTGCTTTTTATCTCTTGCAATTTGAGGTTTTCTTTAGATGAAAAAAATTCATTCACAGCAGTAGTGTTTTTATTTTGATTCCATCCTTGCGCATAAGCGCAGTGAAAGAGTTTCACACCATGTCCCTGAACTCTTATTGGACTATTCGGAATAACCGGCAACTTGGACCTGAGACTGTTAGTGGAGAACCACCTAAGTTCTCAATAGGTCAGTTGTTGCAACGATCCGGTTGATATTGGATTCGCCGAGTTGGTTTTGAAATCACTTGTTAAGCTGAATCACATGTCCTACTTTTGACTTCAGCGTCAATTGTGGAGGTAGCCCATTGACTTTTCTCTTCAGAACAGAGAACGCCCTCGATAATATGAACTGAACCTTTGAGCTGTACATACTTTCAGCAGTTTAAAAAGTGGAGAGACGAATCTTTTTTATGTCAATACATTCGAAAAACTGTCGTGCCACATAGTATGGATCGCTGTCTTGAAAACTATTACCTTCGAAATAACATCTTTTCGTTGACTTAAGGGAACACCTCAGTCGTAATGTTGGGGAGCTTATCGTCGTCCTTGGTTTCTCTGATTGAAGTGCACTGACAAGGCTGTCCATGGTTTTTTTCTGGCTCAAATATATAATCTTGAGTGTGATACTTTGATATTCAGCGGGATACGTTCTGGGGGAATTTATCTCTACAAATGACGTTTGTTAGCCTTCCACAACTCATCACACAGCGTACATTCGTCAGCGAAATAAACCGCTCGTAGAAATGACAGTCGTTTGGATATGAATTCCCTGGCGAAATCAGTGGGTATCCCCCTTTGTTGGGCTTTCAGTGCAATCACAGTGAGGTTGATACATGCCCCGTCTCAAATTGTTTGATTTTTCTTAGTACAGGGAAATAAGAACGGCCAAGAAATTCTTATCGCTGTATTGAGGACATGGATTTTCGGTGCTGTTTTCGAGCATAATGCGTATTAAACCGACTTCCTTTTAATGTGCTAGTTCTTCCGCCTCGAGGTGTTTTTGTGGGTGTTTTCCTGTGAATTATCTTATAACTAGTATTCTTATTTACGTTAAGCCACCTAGCATGGTCCGAAACAGGAAATTCAAGTTTGTAAGTCCTTGCGACCCAACTTCAGTTTTTTACATTTAGGTAACGAGAAACTTGGGTTTCACCAGCTTGTTAGTTCATTATCGCGAAAACAAAAGGATCAACTAACAAAGCGTACCCGAATGACCTTGACGACAAGATTTGCTCATGCAACTAGATTTTCCATTTTTTGGTAGGTTATTTATTCGTTGCTAAGAATTAATATCAAACCACATATAATGTGAAAATTCCCGATTACAAGAGAATTACTTTGCTTCACTCATTGAGGCACATTCACGAATCACAGTGATTGAAAAATGACATCTATCAAACTTTTTAGATGAACGCTATTTCCTAATATACTGTACGATAATTCATGCGGTCTGGTTTATCAGGTAGGTTATTTTGATACCATGATGGATAATAACCTACAGTGCTCAGATGACTTAACCCTGACAACCAAGGTTACCAGGTTCAACTACCCGTAGTGCAGTGTGGAATCAACTTTAAAATAAAACTGGATAGATTCATTTTACGCCTTCGTGTTGTGATGTACTTTAATCATACCAGGAAACAGAAATCAGAAGCTGGGAAGATTTTGCAGTGCATCACAATCGCTCTCAGCCGTAAATACCGTTGCTTGCATCCTCATGTTCGGTGTGCGTGCGACTTTTCTCGTCTCTGAGAAAGTACTTCTTTCATTCATAATCGTAAGCAACTGTGGTCAAAACTGATTTCATTTTTCAGCTGAGCATTATGATTTGACCGTAAGTTAACGAACCTACCTTGTATTTTTAAATAATAATATCGCTTTCATTTAGCTTCGTATCCATGCAGTTGTGTTTTTACGGTGTCCGTACCGCGTGTTTGCTATTTTTCTATTCACTCTTCCAGTTTGTCCATTTACGGACTTTTGACTTCTCTTGTTTTGACAATGGTGTAGTGCTTCCCACAAAGTGTATGAACGTCGCTTTCTACGCCTCCCCCGTCCCGGTAATTCTTTGTCGCATTTTCTTATCAGCAGTTTTTCATTTCGCTCATCAGGTTGAGTCCCGTTGCTTCCTGTCAGACGTTTTTCGCTTTTACTCGCTTATCTCACAATAAATCAAGCTAGGCCTGATTTTCTATTGAATCTAGCTTAAACTTAGACTAATCACCTCGGTGATGACATTTCGTCAAGCCTTGATCCATTGGCGCAATTCCTCTGTATCCCTATCATTCCCGTTACAACCATGGTCCTGTAAATTGACGTAGTTCGTACTGTTTCCTTTTGCTTTCCAGACTTAAATGTCTTACTGGCCACAATTGCTTTAGATTCCCATCTATTTCCACCTAACACGAGGCAGGGAAACCCTCCGGTGGCTGTTTACACTTCCCTGTGATGTGCGGAGTTCTTAATCGAGTGTTGCAAATCTTTTACGCAACTGTGTCTTCTGTTTCTTTATGTCCAGTTTGTTTATTTGTTGGTTGTAGCGCAAATTTGTCTTTGTCGTGATGTCTAAACGATTTCCTTCCTCTCTTTGGGTTTTTTCTCTCACCCAATCGAATTAACCGTCAGAACCGGTTCAATATTAATGTCCCGCACAAATTTCGTATTCACACATTCATGAGACCGGCATTTTGTGACCACTGTGGCTCGTTGCTGTTCGGTCTCATGCGACAAGGTCTGCAATGTGAAGTATGTCGTTTGAGCATACACAAACGTTGCGAACGAAATGTGGCCTCTCATTGTGGCGTGAATACACGCAATCTGATCACGGCAATTCGATTATGTGGCTTGAATCCATCCGATTTGGGCGTGACACCGGCCGCGGCCACCGAACTGGGTGCTGCCGCCGCCGCTGCAGCGGCATCCGGCACCACACCGGGGGCAAGTAATAGTAATAGTACCTCCCGAACATCCATGACCACACTTACCTCGGGTACGCGACCGACCTCGGCCGGAATACGAACGACCGGTAGTCCATATACTTTGTACGGACCAGATTCCACAGCGATGGCCGGATTTTTTACCAGTCCCATCAGACGAGGGGAAGGTGAATTGCGTTCCTCAAGGTAAGTTAATTTTACTTGGTGACTCGCTTGAACGTAGCGTTCGCATGATGGCGTTTGTTAGTTACTTTCTTTACCACCGGTTTATGTGAGTTAAGTTGTTATTGCAGCCTTATCATTGGACAGACTGGACTGATGTAGATCTCCCTTCCAGCTGTAGAATATCGTGACATCATGTTCAAGCCAGTGTAATAATAATAAAACCATGATTTGTAATCAGATTTATCACTTTAACTCGAACGTATCTGTCCTTGTCGAGTCTTGAGGCGGGTTCAATTTCGAAGTTCGGTATTGTGAGTTTTCAGAGTATCATATGAGATGGATTGCAATATATTTTAAACTGTTCATTGCCAAACTCGCATTCACGATGATGGAATGGAGTCATCACCAATAAAGAATAGGAGCTAGCTTTTACAAAGAAGAGACATTGTTGAACTCAGCTACAGGGAAAGTCATTACGTTCGAACCATTAAAACGCTTTTTATGGATATACAATTAAGCACTTAGTGAGACAAAAAGACAGGGTCATAGCATATGCTGTCGGTTAGGCCAAGTCCGGATCATACCACTCATTCTCTTTATACAGTTGCCTCATTCGATGGGGCACGTTAGACTTCCTGTGTGTGGTCCAAGAGACCCTGCCACTCAATGGTTGAATACGTTGGCGGATATGGTTAGATGCCGCGATCAGAGGCGCTCTTGCATTCACAAGCTTCCTTCATCGACTTAATCACATTAATGTAGTTCTCCGCTTACTCCTTTCAAACTTTTCCTTCAATATTTCCTTCTAAGGTTGCCGCTAGGTGATAGCAACCAAAGCCACCGCACCCAGTGCATGGTTAATGGTTGTCTGAACAGACAGACAGACAGATTCGGTTTCCCCATAGGAATCTATCATCTCTTTTTTCCGCCAATGTTAATTTTGCTTATTATCCGCCACTGTCGGAACCAGGGCTTACATCACATGAACAAGGCCAAACTGTGCTTGAAGTATAGTCCGAAGAATTCAGGAAATTCAGGGAGAGAGAAACATGAATGTGGATTTCTGTTTGACTTGTATAGAACTCGCAAGGTTTGGCTTCTTAGGATCGGGAGGCGGCAGGTTTTGAAACCTTGAGATGTATAGCTTTAATCAGGTGCACCTCAATTGTATTTGTCCGTTCAATGTTTGATCAGTATCCTCGGTTTTCATGCCCCCTTTTTTTGATTCCTGTTTTGGGTCATCAAAGGATTATTCTTGCAGAGTTTTTCAGTGACTGTCAATGCATTGGTTGATGGTGGGAAAAAGGAACTGGATTGATCGGTTCTCATTCCAATCAAGTATATGTAGCCATTATCCTCTTAGTGTTGTGGCTATAATTACTGTCTTTCATCAAAACTCCAACAGAAAGCTAGTGTTTTACTATAGGGGATAAATGCCAACTGGAATATTTGATAAGTAAATAAAGAGTGCAAGTGGCTGAAGCTGAGTGCGCATCCATCACTGAGTACTGGGTAGATCTAGCGAATGAAGTTTCTGCAATACTCCGAAGAGAAAACAATTGTGTTTTGTGTGGCTGATGGTGGTCAACCAGTCTTAGTCTCTATCATCTTCGAAATACGAATTTCAAACCCCACCACCATCGCTGTTGCTCGCTTTGTCAATGCCTGATTCATATGCATCTGATGGGGTTCTCCACTGTAAGTTTGGGAGTCATGGTTTCTGGTTTTTCCTGAGACTGCACTGAGCATGTACAGGCACGAGGTTTGTCGCATCTAGTGCTTGGAATGCATTTTGCACCTTCAAAGTGTGGAATACTTCGTTATATTTTGACTGGTCTGAAAACACACCTTTATATGAAAAGAAAATGGTATATCTGATGAGGAGGTCTCTCCGCTTAGGCTTTGGCGTTTTACTCCGTGACCGAGTATGAAATAAGCTGTTGTCTTTCATACTAAACGCGTTTTAGTTTTCTTTAATATCAGTCGTCCGTCCCGATTATATTACTTCCCATTTTCGGTCTGTTGTGCGATTGTGTGCACGTACGAAGAACGGGAACGGAAAAGTTTCCAAGTAATCAATGCGTATTTAAAAATTGACCACTTTCTTTCATACATCCTCATCCAGTCGACTCTGACCTTCGCAGGAATTGAGATTTTTTTTCGGGTTCCGTGATTTCTTTTAATTGTTATTACATGCTTGCACATGAATGCAGTGGGAGGGATACACCCCATAGCCCTAAAGACCCATTGCGCCATTAGGGATAATCGGCAGCCAGATCTTGAGACTTGAAGTGATGGAGTACCACATAAGGTCCCAATAGGTCAGATATGGTAAGGAACCGGGCGACAGTGGGGATCGCTGTCTACCACCAAACTCAAACATTTACCTAACTGGAAAACTATCCGCCTGGTGATAAATTATGCTGGCTGCCAGACTAAGCTTTTACCCTCCCCTTCGGTAAATCCTTAGCCCTCTACCAGTTCATTGTAAAACTTGTGGTATATTTTCCGATAGTGGTGCTGCTTTCCATGCATTCTTCCCATATCGTCGGTCACCTAGCAAATTCTGATTTCATCGGTCTCGCCTTACGTTGATCTTGTCTTTTGTTCATTTTCAGCTCCTCACCTGGTGTAATAAATCCTCACGAGCGATCATTGAGTTCTCCTATTCCACTACCTCCAACTACCCTTAACCAAACAATGAGTGACACAGATGATGTGGCTCTACATATCCCCGGTGCAATCTCCCCGATCTACGGGAGACAAGGTGTTCCAGTTCCTCGCCCGTCTTCCCTCCAGGTTAGTCCCGAATCCAAATGATCCTTCATTCATTAGTGGGTTTAATCATTGGAGTCTGCCATATGGTACGGGTTTTTCGCTCTTTTTTGGTGTTTCATGCATCCCTGGAATTGCCGCATAGCTGTTTTATGTACCCTGTCAGAAATCATTTTCAGGGTCTATTCAGCAAGCCACTCTTTATACCATCCTAGCCAGCCCTCAGCTATGTGTTTTACGCTAGCATTACATGATATAGCATTTATAGTATGGTTTATCATACAATATCAATGCTGAGCTCACTATTACAAAATCGTCAACGCACCGCTAGAAATCATCAGTTCAGCTCAAACGACCGTTAATCATACACTGGATGCGGTGGCTCTTAGCAGCAACCTTAGTCGGACATAAAGAAAAAAATGTTGAAAAAGGAACTACATATAGTAACAAGTGAACAAAGAAAGTTTGCGAACGCAAGAATGCCACTGGTCGTAACATCGAGCCCTCCTCAAGCGTACCTAACCACTGAGTGTGTGTGTGTGTGGGGGGGGGGGTTCTCTTGGACCTCACTGGTTAGGCTTTTTATACATTTCCATATCATCGACTGACCACCCTTATTCATCTTCCAACAATTACTAACCTCAGCTAACATTGCGCACCGAGGATTCCTATCCGGGGGATCATCAACAGTGTACACTCACCGATTCCCGTATTGATTTCGAACCCGGAGTGCGCAGTTGTGAAACTCCTACGTCAAAAAGTTGTTAACGTCTAATGCCGATGGTCGACAAGCGCTGTTACCTAGTTTTGACGTGAAGAGCAAACCGCTAGACACCAGTATGCATTAGCCTGGTGCGTAACGTAATGCTCCTAATAAGAACAAGGATGTTATTCAGTTGGCCGTCCACTGAGCGCTTGCTGTGGAATGCACTTGACAGAAGATGTTGATTTCGCACTGTATTCTGTATCTGGAGAAGCATACTAGTTTGTGGTCATTCAAATCTGTTACGTTCCTGGTCGTGGATGCATCAACTTTCCAACATTTGAGCTCGACCACAATTGTCATGGATCGACGATGCTCGTCACCCTACTGGATATTCGGAGAAAGTTCTCAAGTAGACTATCCTTGAAGTTTAATTCCCTTGATAGAAGGATATTTAAGGCTAATCTAACTTTACCGTTGGACTTTTCGACAAACGTTAGCATATAATTCGTTGTTCCCCTGCCTCTCAACTGCAACTAGTGTACACTAAATCTGCTTGTTCCCTCGAACCTTGTTTAACTTGATGCGCGCGAATGACAATTCTCGAAGCAGTGATACTGGAGAAAACAGTGCTATCTGTCTGCCTTCGATCATCAGTGTACAAAGAAACATTCACTAATTTATTAGCATTTCGGCAATTTATTGAAATAGAAAGTACCAGTTATTCACTAAATATTCACTCGTCAGTTCTCCGGTTTCACTGGTCAGCTTATACTACCTGTACGTCGCTGTCATCATCAGCATCGTCGTACAGCGTTGAACAGCAAGGCAAGCACCACTGATCACTGCCTTTCTCACCATGTTGCACGTACAAATAGCAAGATGGACAGGGAATGGAACTACAGGGGTGGGAAAAGGAAAGAATGCCCTAACAGCCAACACATGGAATACACAGTTTAACTGTGCAAACACGCATTGATCGGTCATTCTGATTCGACAGAAAGTGACAATACGATCTCGACTGTTCGCGGTTTGCTGCCATATCCTTCAGTGTATCCATCCAGCTGGTTGAGGGAACTTTTGGACCTCAACCACGAAGACGTGAGGCACCTACATTTCCTAAGTTCACTGTACATTTTCTCATTCCTCGTTGCCACGTCATCTGTTGACCTCCACGTGGTTTTTTCCACTCCTGAGGAGGAACGGAGAATAGGGGATGGTATCATCATCATCATCATCATCGTACAGCGTTAACCAGTAGGGCAAGCCCCACCGATCACTGCCTTTCTCACCATGTTGCACGTTGAATTAGAAAGTATGAATATACAAGATGGACAGGGGAGGGTATGGTAAACGTGTGTTCGCCATACGTAACACGTGCCCCAACCAACGAAGTCTACTAAGTTGGAAAAGCTGTGACAAAACATTCTCTGAATTCGTACCAAGTACCCGGTTTTTGACCTCATCATTGCTCACCCGGTCATTCCATACAATGTTAGCGATACTATGCAAACATCGATGGTCGGGAGCCTTAAGACGACCAATATCTGCACGTAGACCCCAAGTCTCACAACCATACAACAAAACTGAACGTACCGTGGCACAGTACACACGACTTTTCAAATTCAGTGAAATATCAGATCGGTGCCACAAGTGCTTCGGTCTGGCGTACGCCGCTCTAGCCTTGGATGTGCGCGTGCTCACCTCTACTACTGTGTTCCCATCTGTCGTCCCGCTGCTGCTGAGGTAACTGAAAAGGTCGACAATTACTAGCACTTCCTCATGGAGTTTCAAGCTCGGGACCGTTGACGTTCAATCCTGTAACATCAATTTACACTTTGAAGGTGCAAAGTGCATACGGAATGGAGCCACCGCTCTTGAGAGTCTGTCCAGTGCACGTTGAGCATGTTCTGTGTATTCGAACAATCAGACAGGGTCGCCAGCGTAACGGACTGGATAGTCCTCCGTCAACCCTTACGCGGCCACAAGTATGAGAATACAGTGTTCTTAATGTGTACACGAACATCTGGGGCATATGTTTTCGGTGAAGAGCACTGAAAGGCACTGTCCGATCAACTGAATCCAAGGCATCTTTCAAGTCTAAGACAACCATTATTGTCGGTCGACGGTGCGTGTGACGCGTTTCAAGTAGTCGGCGATGAGTAAAAAACGTGGGCGATGTATCCTCGATCTGGGCAGAATCCGGCCCGTTGTTCGCGGGCGTTCCTCTCGGTAGCTGGTGTCAGACGACTCAACAAAATAGAGGCTAGTACGGTAATGACCATCAGAAATAAGCTAATCCTACGGTGGTTACTACAGTTAATGCGCATTTCCTTCTTGAAGTTGGGTACAGTCAGTGACTCGCCTCCTAATGATCCAAATGTCACGGAGCAAGATGGTAAGTGATTTTATCGGTAAAAGGTTAACTCCCGTAGCTCGAAAACACTAGGAGAAGTCTGTAGCGAACATTCACCTCAAAATCATTTTGTTGATTGCGCTTTTGAAAATAGAAAGGTTATAAGTGGGTGGAAAAACAGACAAAGGAAGGGTGTCCCCTAACTTAACTTTCCGGGGAAGAAAGAAGACTAAAAGCCAGAGAGGTCCGAGATCGAGCGACAGAAACCTGATAAGGGTAACTAGCTGCCTGCGCTCGGGATTTTCGTTGATGAGTAGTGAAAGTAAAAACAGCCGAGGCAAGGAACAAAACCCTGAATAATAGCGATACAATAGGATCAGTGAAGCAACTGCCCGACGATGAGCAAGCGACTGCAGCGTTAAGAAGCAAGGCAAGCCCCACTGACCACTGCCTTTCTCACCGTGTTGCACGTAGAAATAGCAAGAATGAATATACAAGATGGATAGGGAATGGACCTACAGGGGTGGGAAAAGGAAAGAATGCCCTAACAGCCAACACATGGAATACACAGTTTAACTGTGCAAACACGCATTGATCGGTCATTCTGATTCGACAGAAAGTGACAATACGATCTCGACTGTTCGCGGTTTGCTGCCATATCCTTCAGTGTATCCATCCAGCTGGTTGAGGGAACTTTTGGACCTCAACCACGAAGACGTGAGGCACCTACATTTCCTAAGTTCACTGTACATTTTCTCATTCCTCGTTGCCACGTCATCTGTTGACCTCCACGTGGTTTTTTCCACTCCTGAGGAGGAACGGAGAATAGGGGATGGTATCATCATCATCATCATCATCGTACAGCGTTAACCAGTAGGGCAAGCCCCACCGATCACTGCCTTTCTCACCATGTTGCACGTTGAATTAGAAAGTATGAATATACAAGATGGACAGGGGAGGGTATGGTAAACGTGTGTTCGCCATACGTAACACGTGCCCCAACCAACGAAGTCTACTAAGTTGGAAAAGCTGTGACAAAACATTCTCTGAATTCGCACCAAGTACCCGGTTTTTGACCTCATCATTGCTCACCCGGTCATTCCATACAATGTTAGCGATACTATGCAAACATCGATGGTCGGGAGCCTTAAGACGACCAATATCTGCACGTAGACCCCAAGTCTCACAACCATACAACAAAACTGAACGTACCGTGGCACAGTACACACGACTTTTCAAATTCAGTGAAATATCAGATCGGTGCCACAAGTGCTTCGGTCTGGCGTACGCCGCTCTAGCCTTGGATGTGCGCGTGCTCACCTCTACTACTGTGTTCCCATCTGTCGTCCCGCTGCTGCTGAGGTAACTGAAAAGGTCGACAATTACTAGCACTTCCTCATGGAGTTTCAAGCTCGGGACCGTTGACGTTCAATCCTGTAACATCAATTTACACTTTGAAGGTGCAAAGTGCATACGGAATGGAGCCACCGCTCTTGAGAGTCTGTCCAGTGCACGTTGAGCATGTTCTGTGTATTCGAACAATCAGACAGGGTCGCCAGCGTAACGGACTGGATAGTCCTCCGTCAACCCTTACGCGGCCACAAGTATGAGAATACAGTGTTCTTAATGTGTACACGAACATCTGGGGCATATGTTTTCGGTGAAGAGCACTGAAAGGCACTGTCCGATCAACTGAATCCAAGGCATCTTTCAAGTCTAAGACAACCATTATTGTCGGTCGACGGTGCGTGTGACGCGTTTCAAGTAGTCGGCGATGAGTAAAAAACGTGGGCGATGTATCCTCGATCTGGGCAGAATCCGGCCCGTTGTTCGCGGGCGTTCCTCTCGGTAGCTGGTGTCAGACGACTCAACAAAATAGAGGCTAGTACGGTAATGACCATCAGAAATAAGCTAATCCTACGGTGGTTACTACAGTTAATGCGCATTTCCTTCTTGAAGTTGGGTACAGTCAGTGACTCGCCTCCTAATGATCCAAATGTCACGGAGCAAGATGGTAAGTGATTTTATCGGTAAAAGGTTAACTCCCGTAGCTCGAAAACACTAGGAGAAGTCTGTAGCGAACATTCACCTCAAAATCATTTTGTTGATTGCGCTTTTGAAAATAGAAAGGTTATAAGTGGGTGGAAAAACAGACAAAGGAAGGGTGTCCCCTAACTTAACTTTCCGGGGAAGAAAGAAGACTAAAAGCCAGAGAGGTCCGAGATCGAGCGACAGAAACCTGATAAGGGTAACTAGCTGCCTGCGCTCGGGATTTTCGTTGATGAGTAGTGAAAGTAAAAACAGCCGAGGCAAGGAACAAAACCCTGAATAATAGCGATACAATAGGATCAGTGAAGCAACTGCCCGACGATGAGCAAGCGACTGCAGCGTTAAGAAGCAAGGCAAGCCCCACTGACCACTGCCTTTCTCACCGTGTTGCACGTAGAAATAGCAAGAATGAATATACAAGATGGATAGGGAATGGACCTACAGGGGTGGGAAAAGGAAAGAATGCCCTAACAGCCAACACATGGAATACACAGTTTAACTGTGCAAACACGCATTGATCGGTCATTCTGATTCGACAGAAAGTGACAATACGATCTCGACTGTTCGCGGTTTGCTGCCATATCCTTCAGTGTATCCATCCAGCTGGTTGAGGGAACTTTTGGACCTCAACCACGAAGACGTGAGGCACCTACATTTCCTAAGTTCACTGTACATTTTCTCATTCCTCGTTGCCACGTCATCTGTTGACCTCCACGTGGTTTTTTCCACTCCTGAGGAGGAACGGAGAATAGGGGATGGTATCATCATCATCATCATCATCGTACAGCGTTAACCAGTAGGGCAAGCCCCACCGATCACTGCCTTTCTCACCATGTTGCACGTTGAATTAGAAAGTATGAATATACAAGATGGACAGGGGAGGGTATGGTAAACGTGTGTTCGCCATACGTAACACGTGCCCCAACCAACGAAGTCTACTAAGTTGGAAAAGCTGTGACAAAACATTCTCTGAATTCGCACCAAGTACCCGGTTTTTGACCTCATCATTGCTCACCCGGTCATTCCATACAATGTTAGCGATACTATGCAAACATCGATGGTCGGGAGCCTTAAGACGACCAATATCTGCACGTAGACCCCAAGTCTCACAACCATACAACAAAACTGAACGTACCGTGGCACAGTACACACGACTTTTCAAATTCAGTGAAATATCAGATCGGTGCCACAAGTGCTTCGGTCTGGCGTACGCCGCTCTAGCCTTGGATGTGCGCGTGCTCACCTCTACTACTGTGTTCCCATCTGTCGTCCCGCTGCTGCTGAGGTAACTGAAAAGGTCGACAATTACTAGCACTTCCTCATGGAGTTTCAAGCTCGGGACCGTTGACGTTCAATCCTGTAACATCAATTTACACTTTGAAGGTGCAAAGTGCATACGGAATGGAGCCACCGCTCTTGAGAGTCTGTCCAGTGCACGTTGAGCATGTTCTGTGTATTCGAACAATCAGACAGGGTCGCCAGCGTAACGGACTGGATAGTCCTCCGTCAACCCTTACGCGGCCACAAGTATGAGAATACAGTGTTCTTAATGTGTACACGAACATCTGGGGCATATGTTTTCGGTGAAGAGCACTGAAAGGCACTGTCCGATCAACTGAATCCAAGGCATCTTTCAAGTCTAAGACAACCATTATTGTCGGTCGACGGTGCGTGTGACGCGTTTCAAGTAGTCGGCGATGAGTAAAAAACGTGGGCGATGTATCCTCGATCTGGGCAGAATCCGGCCCGTTGTTCGCGGGCGTTCCTCTCGGTAGCTGGTGTCAGACGACTCAACAAAATAGAGGCTAGTACGGTAATGACCATCAGAAATAAGCTAATCCTACGGTGGTTACTACAGTTAATGCGCATTTCCTTCTTGAAGTTGGGTACAGTCAGTGACTCGCCTCCTAATGATCCAAATGTCACGGAGCAAGATGGTAAGTGATTTTATCGGTAAAAGGTTAACTCCCGTAGCTCGAAAACACTAGGAGAAGTCTGTAGCGAACATTCACCTCAAAATCATTTTGTTGATTGCGCTTTTGAAAATAGAAAAGTTATAAGTGGGTGGAAAAACAGACAAAGGAAGGGTGTCCCCTAACTTAACTTTCCGGGGAAGAAAGAAGACTAAAAGCCAGAGAGGTCCGAGATCGAGCGACAGAAACCTGATAAGGGTAACTAGCTGCCTGCGCTCGGGATTTTCGTTGATGAGTAGTGAAAGTAAAAACAGCCGAGGCAAGGAACAAAACCCTGAATAATAGCGATACAATAGGATCAGTGAAGCAACTGCCCGACGATGAGCAAGCGACTGCAGCGTTAAGAAGCAAGGCAAGCCCCACTGACCACTGCCTTTCTCACCGTGTTGCACGTAGAAATAGCAAGAATGAATATACAAGATGGATAGGGAATGGACCTACAGGGGTGGGAAAAGGAAAGAATGCCCTAACAGCCAACACATGGAATACACAGTTTAACTGTGCAAACACGCATTGATCGGTCATTCTGATTCGACAGAAAGTGACAATACGATCTCGACTGTTCGCGGTTTGCTGCCATATCCTTCAGTGTATCCATCCAGCTGGTTGAGGGAACTTTTGGACCTCAACCACGAAGACGTGAGGCACCTACATTTCCTAAGTTCACTGTACATTTTCTCATTCCTCGTTGCCACGTCATCTGTTGACCTCCACGTGGTTTTTTCCACTCCTGAGGAGGAACGGAGAATAGGGGATGGTATCATCATCATCATCATCATCGTACAGCGTTAACCAGTAGGGCAAGCCCCACCGATCACTGCCTTTCTCACCATGTTGCACGTTGAATTAGAAAGTATGAATATACAAGATGGACAGGGGAGGGTATGGTAAACGTGTGTTCGCCATACGTAACACGTGCCCCAACCAACGAAGTCTACTAAGTTGGAAAAGCTGTGACAAAACATTCTCTGAATTCGCACCAAGTACCCGGTTTTTGACCTCATCATTGCTCACCCGGTCATTCCATACAATGTTAGCGATACTATGCAAACATCGATGGTCGGGAGCCTTAAGACGACCAATATCTGCACGTAGACCCCAAGTCTCACAACCATACAACAAAACTGAACGTACCGTGGCACAGTACACACGACTTTTCAAATTCAGTGAAATATCAGATCGGTGCCACAAGTGCTTCGGTCTGGCGTACGCCGCTCTAGCCTTGGATGTGCGCGTGCTCACCTCTACTACTGTGTTCCCATCTGTCGTCCCGCTGCTGCTGAGGTAACTGAAAAGGTCGACAATTACTAGCACTTCCTCATGGAGTTTCAAGCTCGGGACCGTTGACGTTCAATCCTGTAACATCAATTTACACTTTGAAGGTGCAAAGTGCATACGGAATGGAGCCACCGCTCTTGAGAGTCTGTCCAGTGCACGTTGAGCATGTTCTGTGTATTCGAACAATCAGACAGGGTCGCCAGCGTAACGGACTGGATAGTCCTCCGTCAACCCTTACGCGGCCACAAGTATGAGAATACAGTGTTCTTAATGTGTACACGAACATCTGGGGCATATGTTTTCGGTGAAGAGCACTGAAAGGCACTGTCCGATCAACTGAATCCAAGGCATCTTTCAAGTCTAAGACAACCATTATTGTCGGTCGACGGTGCGTGTGACGCGTTTCAAGTAGTCGGCGATGAGTAAAAAACGTGGGCGATGTATCCTCGATCTGGGCAGAATCCGGCCCGTTGTTCGCGGGCGTTCCTCTCGGTAGCTGGTGTCAGACGACTCAACAAAATAGAGGCTAGTACGGTAATGACCATCAGAAATAAGCTAATCCTACGGTGGTTACTACAGTTAATGCGCATTTCCTTCTTGAAGTTGGGTACAGTCAGTGACTCGCCTCCTAATGATCCAAATGTCACGGAGCAAGATGGTAAGTGATTTTATCGGTAAAAGGTTAACTCCCGTAGCTCGAAAACACTAGGAGAAGTCTGTAGCGAACATTCACCTCAAAATCATTTTGTTGATTGCGCTTTTGAAAATAGAAAAGTTATAAGTGGGTGGAAAAACAGACAAAGGAAGGGTGTCCCCTAACTTAACTTTCCGGGGAAGAAAGAAGACTAAAAGCCAGAGAGGTCCGAGATCGAGCGACAGAAACCTGATAAGGGTAACTAGCTGCCTGCGCTCGGGATTTTCGTTGATGAGTAGTGAAAGTAAAAACAGCCGAGGCAAGGAACAAAACCCTGAATAATAGCGATACAATAGGATCAGTGAAGCAACTGCCCGACGATGAGCAAGCGACTGCAGCGTTAAGAAGCAAGGCAAGCCCCACTGACCACTGCCTTTCTCACCGTGTTGCACGTAGAAATAGCAAGAATGAATATACAAGATGGATAGGGAATGGACCTACAGGGGTGGGAAAAGGAAAGAATGCCCTAACAGCCAACACATGGAATACACAGTTTAACTGTGCAAACACGCATTGATCGGTCATTCTGATTCGACAGAAAGTGACAATACGATCTCGACTGTTCGCGGTTTGCTGCCATATCCTTCAGTGTATCCATCCAGCTGGTTGAGGGAACTTTTGGACCTCAACCACGAAGACGTGAGGCACCTACATTTCCTAAGTTCACTGTACATTTTCTCATTCCTCGTTGCCACGTCATCTGTTGACCTCCACGTGGTTTTTTCCACTCCTGAGGAGGAACGGAGAATAGGGGATGGTATCATCATCATCATCATCATCGTACAGCGTTAACCAGTAGGGCAAGCCCCACCGATCACTGCCTTTCTCACCATGTTGCACGTTGAATTAGAAAGTATGAATATACAAGATGGACAGGGGAGGGTATGGTAAACGTGTGTTCGCCATACGTAACACGTGCCCCAACCAACGAAGTCTACTAAGTTGGAAAAGCTGTGACAAAACATTCTCTGAATTCGCACCAAGTACCCGGTTTTTGACCTCATCATTGCTCACCCGGTCATTCCATACAATGTTAGCGATACTATGCAAACATCGATGGTCGGGAGCCTTAAGACGACCAATATCTGCACGTAGACCCCAAGTCTCACAACCATACAACAAAACTGAACGTACCGTGGCACAGTACACACCGGAAACAGTATAGTAGCTGTACTCTGTGAAGTTGTGACGTTTGCGATGTTTGCGAGGCTGGAAACATGCGCATCTATTTTTCGCGGCGTTAGGAACGTTGCCCGACGTAGTTCAGTGGGTCATATCGAATGGTCACTATTTTTTGATGGTTCGTGGTGAAGCTACTTGAAGTTTTGATTTTGATTAAGCTGCCTAAGCATTTTCCTCTTTTCATTCCATGGATTGAAATCGGACCTAGTTAAAATTTCAAATCTCGTGGTCCAGTGGATTTTGGGTATACGGGAACTATCCACAATAATTGTGCTTGATTAGAAAACGATTTTTCAAGTGATAGGATATTCCAAATTTCTGCGGTTCTGGGACGAAGTAATTATTTGAATAATGCTGTTGGACACGTTTTTGGAAATATTTGATGTGGATGGCTCCTTATTCTTGGAAGGCGTTTGTGAGGATAACTCATTGGGGACGAAATAAGAGAAATCAGTTTTGAAAAAAACACACTGTCTTATAATACATAGAAAGAGGGTAAGGGATGCGCCGGTGGTTGTTGACTGGTTTAGAGTGCTTGTCTTCCACCTCGCCACCGAAAGCGGTCACTTTGGTGACGCACAGTAATCCACTGTTGTTCGACTCGTTACTACGCCTGACCTGTTGAGACCTTATATAGGTCTCTGTCACTCCAGGCCTCGGGATCTGGTTGTTGGTTATCCCCAGTAGTACAGTAGATCTTTGAGGCTGTGGGATATACCCCTTACACTACAGTCATGCGCATGCATGCAAAAAGGAACCGCTCGACCGTCGTGTGGATCGGTGGCTTTACTCGGGATCCGGTCCAAGAGTAAAAAGGTAATGGAGAGCCCCACCATAGATTTGACTGCAGCATTTGAGAGAAGGGTATGGTTTAATAAATTGGAATGACGAGAAGAAGCGCTTTTCCCGAAACAAAAGCCATGCCTCTTGAGGCGCTTACGGCGACTTCAGAAAAGTGGAGAGATCAAGATAGAGGTACCGCAGTGTAGATGGAACAAAACGAATTGTTATTAAGATTTAGATCAGAGATGAAAGGTGCACGCTTTCGGTCAATAAAAATACAGAACGTTTTGGAATAACTGAAAGTGATTCGATTTTTGGCTCCTCAGACAACGATGATGTTCATGTCTGAGATCGATAAAAGCATATAGTTCATAGCGATCGTGAGGCATGGATATTGAGGAAGCATGAGACAAGGATGAAATAGTTTGTTGTAGAAGAATATCATGAGCAGATACATGAATAGCATTTATCTGTTAGATAAAACGCTACCATTAAAGTAGGTAACAAGGCGAGAGAAGGCATGATACTACAAGTTCTTGCTATATATATATATATATATATATATATATATATATATATATATATATATATATATATATATATATATAATCATCATTAAACTAGATCCAATATGTTCCAGGAAATACCATAATCCCGCTACATAGGTACCGTAAATTCGTCAGATTCATTGGTTCGCTCCCGTTCTTGAATTCGACTTTTTACAATTGCTCCCACCCTTATCTATTTTCTCACCCAAATAAATGCGATGGGTAATCTTTTTAGGTGTTGGTTTATTTGCGGCTGACTGTGGTTTTCTTTTGAGTTTCACAGTCTATTCATCCTCCCGCAGGACCATCCTGACCTCCACTCCGATACGGGATCCGAATTCCAACTGCACCGAATTCCCGTGCTCAAAGATTTCGTATTTCTCAAAGTCTTGGGTAAAGGGAGCTTTGGAAAAGTCATGTTAGCTGAACAGAAAGCCACAGGTGAAGTGTTCGCGGTGAAAGTGCTCAAAAAAGAGGTCATTCTACAGGACGAAGATGTCGAGTGCACATTGACTGAGAGGCGCATATTGGTCTTGGCTGCTCATCATCCATTCCTGACTGCCCTATATTGCGCCTTTCAAACAGAGGTTGGTTTTAATTTGAATAATTTTATCACGTTCAGAGTTCAGTAGCTAGTCAGTAATGATTTGGTTGCTATCCATCACACCCCTAGGTTGTGTGTTACGAAATCCGCTTATGGGATAGTTGATAACACTGCTGCGGTCGGTAGCGTACTTGCATGAAAATGCTATCTTCGTCCAAACAGTTTCTGTGGGAACACCATATCAGCATTGCTGAGGCTAGTCATAGGGTGTTGGAAACTAGAGGTCAGACACTGGAACAAATGCTTAGTTTAAACAGTCTAAGATGACTGGGATGTGTTACGCATACCCACCGATAGACTTCCTGGGTGTACGCTGTTCTCTGAAGCAGGTAGTGGCTGGAAGTTAGGTCGAGGTGATAATTCTGTGATATGGCAAAAAGAAATGAAAGTCTTGGCCAATAGACTTGGCCAAGTTGGACGGGTGAGACTTTCAGGTTGGGGTCCATGTGACCCGTCTACCAATTGGATGGAGACATTAGGTGATAGGGCTAGGTGTCGCAGACAGTGGCGTAGTTGCACTCGGGCTGTTTCTCTTTGTTTTCGTTATCTCGACTGATCGTTACTTTTTTGACTATTTTTGGCTTTATACTCCGAATCATTATGCCCTGAACTGGACGATGGAAGGTTACAACCAAAACAACAGCACAGAAGTGCGAGTTTGATGACTGCATGAACCGAACTTTCATAGCTGTTCATTAAACCTTTTTGCGTCAGTTTATCTTACTTTTGATCGGGCGATGGTACCGCGAGTTAGTGACCAAGAGCAAAGCACTGAACCGTTAGGTTAATAGGTGAATAAACCTAGCTGATCTGTCACAATCGGTACCGCAATGTGCTCCTCCTCTTAGAAGATGGTCTTCGTTGTTTTCGCGTTTCCTTTTTTGCATTACACATATCATTCTTTTTCGTTGTTCTTTACATCTTTTTTATGAATTCATTGTTTAGTTCCAGTCTACTGGTCGCACAAGTATGTATGTTGCCATCCAACTTATTCAGTGTTCTTGTTGACCTTTTAGGATCGGTTGTTCTTTGTCATGGAATACGTAAATGGCGGTGACCTTATGTTTCAAATCCAACGGGCACGTCGGTTCGACGAGGCTCGAGCACGGTTTTACTCAGCTGAAGTTACTTTGGCCCTTATGTTTTTGCACCAGCATCACATAGTGTATCGAGATTTGAAGCTGGACAACATTTTACTAGATGCAGAAGGCCACTGCAAGCTTGCGGATTTTGGCATGTGCAAAGAAGGCATGATTCCGGGGAAAACAACTTCCACATTCTGTGGCACACCGGACTATATTGCTCCAGAGGTAGGTGTCGTCACTTCTCGTGTTTAGTATTTGCACTCCATAAATCCAACGTAGTGACTACCTTGTACTCGTGAGTGCTATATCTCCACAGAGCATTCATCCTTCGTACTGCTTTCTCAGACTATTCACGACCAGTCCTTAAGTTGGTTGAAGCATTTTTAAAACTTATTGAACTAATCAGTGTTTTTTTATCCGTCAGGGCTAGAATCATCGGAAAAGCAAACCAATGTGTTCATCTCCATCTCATCGACCATACCATTGTGTAACACCACATCATCCCCAAGAAAAACGTTTTCGGTGCATCATGTGTGACTCTGGTCAACCACGTTTTTTTGTGTGACTTCAAATGCGTCCTCTTCCCTTCACCCTCTTGTATGTGTTTCTTACAATCGATCAGTAATGCTTTTGTTAGACAGCTACACTGCGCCAGATTCCCGTGTTTGTAAAGGTAACGTTGGTTTGGTGGTCGACAGAGCGCTGTCCGGAATTACTCAGGACGAACGAAATAATGCAGAATGGCACTAAGTCGATTATTATTCTGAGTAGTGAAAGAGATAATTGGAGCTCTCTCTAAAATTAACTGCAGTTCATGTAAGAAAACCCGAGCCACATTGTACAGTCAATAAGTTCTGTGAAGACAAGCAACGCTTTAGATAAAATTGTACCAGGGAGCGTAAGCAAAGTGATTTAAAGTACGGGAAAATAATGACAGTGCGATAAAGTCGGAAACTTGAGGGATCGGTTGATGTATGCACCGATCATATCGTACGTTCAAAACTTCATTCCAAGGCAGCTAGTATTCACTTAGTTTGGAAACAGTTACGTACTGTCTAACGAACTCATTTTAACTGGCAGAACTGACAGAGCGTGGGTGGCTTTGCGAAAGAGAAAAGCGTTGCATGAACACAAGAATGGTTGATTATATGCTACTGATTCCTATGTGCTCAGACGGCAGTTGTGATCGTCGTTTTTTTACTAGAACTGATTCGCGCGGGACAATTCGTTGCAGAAACCACAAAATATGTGCGAGCTGCTGTGGTTGGGAAGTGTGTTGCACGTCATGAATTCGAGGATTGACGGGGTTGGTCAATCTGTGACATAAAAAACTTGACCAGTGAACATAGCGGACTACTGTACTACTGAAGAGAGCCGGTGACCCTGGTCCTGGGATCCTTAATTGTGAATCATAAGTGGATTCTTTCCCTAGTGAAATTTGGTTGAGGTATTTCACTTTCATGTTCCTATTGGTTCAGTTTTTGTATGTATACTAGCTGGTGACTGACTGTCTGTTCCAGTTACTTGTTTGTTTGACTTAGCTAATGGCATCGAAAGTATTCACACAGCTGTCCATCCTTGACCGACTCGGTTGGAGATGCATGACTTTTATTCTTGATCTATATTTCAGATCCTAGCAGAACTGGATTACGGATTCAGTGTGGACTGGTGGGCTTTGGGCGTGTTAATGTACGAGATGATGGCCGGTGCTCCGCCGTTTGAAGGTGACACAGAACAGGATCTGTTCAATGCTATCTCGTACGAAGACGTAACCTATCCACCAAATCTCCATCCAGATGCGGTTGATATTGTGTCTAAAGTAGGTGTACACTGGGCTTATTTTTCCTTTCATTAATTGATTTTATCGAAATCAAGTTCTTGGTTTTTTAATACACGCTTGCGCATGAGTGCAGTGGAAGGAGTATACCCCATAACCACAAAGGTCCACTGCACTATTAGGGATGACTGGCAACCATGCCCTAAGACTTGGAGTGGAGAACCGCACAAGGTCCCAGTGGGTCAGGGCTGACAATTATCCGCGCAACAGTGGATTACTGTCTACCACCAAAGTAGCCGGTGATGGAGGCGATTCGGACCTTCGAGGTGGTAACCAAACGGTCTTAACCACTCGACGACCACCCGGTTTGCGTATATGTTGATTCGAATAGGGCAGTTCTCCTTGAACATCACGGTAATTTACCCTACACACTCAACAAGTCAGTCAGCATTGAAGAGTTTCGATTGTTACATTTCATTGCTTGTGAAGAATCATTACGTGAGATCTACCCATTGAATCCGCTTAAGATTGAACTCCAGCACGCTGACCAATCGAGCTACGGCTTGTTGGATGGTTTTCATCATCAAGAAGCCAAATTTGCGACCTCGACTATGAGAGTTAACAGTATCCTGATTCAGCCGTAGTTGAAGCCTTTTAGCTGAGCCGTTACTCCAAGTATGAAGAGCAAGATGATTGGTTTGCCCTCAGTTCAGCTCATTCAACCATTAACCTCGCATTCTATGCTTTGATTTTGGTTATTACCTGTCAGCAGCGTCCAGCTGAGAGCAGAATGAATAGGACCATAAAATGGAGAGGAAAAATACTCACGTTTGACAACGAGTCCTGGTTTGGATCGAAACGTCACAATAAGCGTTTTAAAAGTTATTGTACGCCTTGACTTCTCTATAATCATATATATACATATATATTCACCAACAACCCGGTACAAAGTACAGAGGTGTGGTACCATGCAAAATCGTGAAACAGAAAAATCGCAAACCAGCGCGATGTTATCTGCATAGTCTAAATCTACAAGTCTGTTACCGAGACGGGGCTCAGCGCCTTCTTTCTTTTGATTTTCTTGTGCCTCTCTTGGAACATCGATCGCAAAATCGAATAAGAAGTGTGAGAGTGGGCAAATTTGATGTACGCCGCTTCCCAACTGGAAATTAAGATGAGGATAAGCCGTGTGCTTGTACTCGGCCTGAAATCTGATGATGTAGCGCTTAAATGATTTTGGCGTGCGTATTAAACATCTCTGTCTGACGCAACAATCCCAGAGGGCCGTTCTGTCAGCGGAATCAAAATCTGCTTGGATATCCAGGAATATAATTACCGTCGGTCTTGATATGTGTGGAGGAGCTCAGATCTCTGACGGATGGTGAAAATTTGATCGATGCACCCGCGGTTGGGACGAAAACCGGTATGTTCTTCACGGACCTGTTTTTCGCGCATTGGTGACAACTTACGGAAGATTATCGAGGCTTTTTATTAAACACAAAGTGAATTACGGTAAAAGGTTAACCCCCGTAGCTCGAAAACACTAGGAGAAGTCTGTAGCGAACATTCACCTCAAAATCATTTTGTTGATTGCGCTTTTGAAAATAGAAAGGTTATAAGTGGGTGGAAAAACAGACAAAGGAAGGGTGTCCCCTAACTTAACTTTCCGGGGAAGAAAGAAGACTAAAAGCCAGAGAGGTCCGAGATCGAGCGACAGAAACCTGATAAGGGTAACTAGCTGCCTGCGCTCGGGATTTTCGTTGATGAGTAGTGAAAGTAAAAACAGCCGAGGCAAGGAACAAAACCCTGAATAATAGCGATACAATAGGATCAGTGAAGCAACTGCCCGACGATGAGCAAGCGACTGCAGCGTTAAGAAGCAAGGCAAGCCCCACTGACCACTGCCTTTCTCACCGTGTTGCACGTAGAAATAGCAAGAATGAATATACAAGATGGATAGGGAATGGACCTACAGGGGTGGGAAAAGGAAAGAATGCCCTAACAGCCAACACATGGAATACACAGTTTAACTGTGCAAACACGCATTGATCGGTCATTCTGATTCGACAGAAAGTGACAATACGATCTCGACTGTTCGCGGTTTGCTGCCATATCCTTCAGTGTATCCATCCAGCTGGTTGAGGGAACTTTTGGACCTCAACCACGAAGACGTGAGGCACCTACATTTCCTAAGTTCACTGTACATTTTCTCATTCCTCGTTGCCACGTCATCTGTTGACCTCCACGTGGTTTTTTCCACTCCTGAGGAGGAACGGAGAATAGGGGATGGTATCATCATCATCGTACAGCGTTAACCAGTAGGGCAAGCCCCACCGATCACTGCCTTTCTCACCATGTTGCACGTTGAATTAGAAAGTATGAATATACAAGATGGACAGGGGAGGGTATGGTAAACGTGTGTTCGCCATACGTAACACGTGCCCCAACCAACGAAGTCTACTAAGTTGGAAAAGCTGTGACAAAACATTCTCTGAATTCGTACCAAGTACCCGGTTTTTGACCTCATCATTGCTCACCCGGTCATTCCATACAATGTTAGCGATACTATGCAAACATCGATGGTCGGGAGCCTTAAGACGACCAATATCTGCACGTAGACCCCAAGTCTCACAACCATACAACAAAACTGAACGTACCGTGGCACAGTACACACGACTTTTCAAATTCAGTGAAATATCAGATCGGTGCCACAAGTGCTTCGGTCTGGCGTACGCCGCTCTAGCCTTGGATGTGCGCGTGCTCACCTCTACTACTGTGTTCCCATCTGTCGTCCCGCTGCTGCTGAGGTAACTGAAAAGGTCGACAATTACTAGCACTTCCTCATGGAGTTTCAAGCTCGGGACCGTTGACGTTCAATCCTGTAACATCAATTTACACTTTGAAGGTGCAAAGTGCATACGGAATGGAGCCACCGCTCTTGAGAGTCTGTCCAGTGCACGTTGAGCATGTTCTGTGTATTCGAACAATCAGACAGGGTCGCCAGCGTAACGGACTGGATAGTCCTCCGTCAACCCTTACGCGGCCACAAGTATGAGAATACAGTGTTCTTAATGTGTACACGAACATCTGGGGCATATGTTTTCGGTGAAGAGCACTGAAAAGCACTGTCCGATCAACTGAATCCAAGGCATCTTTCAAGTCTAAGACAACCATTATTGTCGGTCGACGGTGCGTGTGACGCGTTTCAAGTAGTCGGCGATGAGTAAAAAATGTGGGCGATGTATCCTCGATCTGGGCAGAATCCGGCCCGTTGTTCGCGGGCGTTCCTCTCGGTAGCTGGTGTCAGACGACTCAACAAAATAGAGGCTAGTACGGTAATGACCATCAGAAATAAGCTAATCCTACGGTGGTTACTACAGTTAATGCGCATTTCCTTCTTGAAGTTGGGTACAGTCAGTGACTCGCCTCCTAATGATCCAAATGTCACGGAGCAAGATGGTAAGTGATTTTATCGGCGCACCTCTAACCATTCTGAAAGCATCTGGGGGGACCGGTGGATTTAGCACGTTTCAATAGTCGAATGCTCTCCATTTCTATCGCCTATCGTTTTAGTGACCTAGGCTTACCGTCCACCGGTGTCCGGAATAAGTTCGAGCAGTCTTAGACTGTTGCCTGAAGTAGCTGCTACTTCCATTTTGTCGGCTACCTTGACCCACCAATTTCCGTGATCATTGTAAAGGCTTTTCGTAGGTTGCTTTTGCAGATTTCTCCGTATCTTATTCATCTTACAGTTCCATAGCTTATGTTTATGCTTCATTAGACTTAGTGACTCTTGAGCTTCAGGCCTAATGCTCATCTACACTACTGTTCGCTGTAGATCCTAGCTCATGTGCTATTTTTTGTTCATTTTTGGTGCGAACTTCTGGATCAGACGATGGAGCGGGAGAGATAATCGCATTAAAATTAATGCATGGTCCGACTCTACGTACGTGGACCAGAAAGATCTACAGTTCTCAACAGAACTGCAGGCCCGAGGTTCGAGTCCCTGCCATCACCGGTTACTTTGGTGGTAGACAGTAATCCATCGTCGTCCGGATCGTTACCATGCTTAATCTTTTGGGACCTCATATGGTTCTCGCCGCTCCAAGTCTCAGGGTTTGGTTGCCGGTTATCCCCAATAGTGCAGTGGGCCTTCGTGGCGATGGCGTAAATGCCCCTTCTATTGCACTCATGCGCAAGCATGTGATAAAAAAGTACTGCGCCACCGGTAGCCTACTGCAGTATGATCAATTTGACTCAAAGTACCTGTAGAGTCAGAGCGACATGTCGCTGTGCGACGCGAGCTGTGTCGGAAATTTGTGCTAGACAAGAACAATCGATTGTCTGCACAAAACTGGAGAAGTCTACCCCCGTTATCTGTACGCTGAGCGGGTAAAGCACAACACCCACCTAAACAGGCTTCTGACACACTAAGTTTGCCAACTTGTGCATTAAAATCACCAGCTGGCACTGCAGTGTCAGAGCTTCTGCTCCTGCGAATGAAGGTGGCGAGTTCATTGTAGAACTTATCTTTATGCGTGTCAGAGCAGTGGTCTGTTGGGGCGTACTCCGAGATCACAAACAAATTGCGTTTAATACAGCTATCCTCTCGAACGCCAACTAACCTCTGGAGTCTACATACACTTAAACGACTAATAACCCGGATCCAGTCTAAAAAAGGAACCTCAGTCTTCTCGATTAGGACTATTCCTACACCACGTTGACCCCTAGCTCTAGTGCGCAGGAAATACCTTGATGAGATACCAGGAGCAGTTAGTTGAATCACACTGCTTGAATCCTGGATTCGCGTTCCACTTACGCAGAAGACATGAATCTTCAGAGAATTTATTGTGAGGGCTAGGTACCCCTGCTGACCGACTTGCATAAGAGTACGCACGTTAAAGGAGCTGTGATTCAGAAACTGACGAAACTTGAGAAAATGTGAAGTACAAAATAGGTGATTATTCCCGACACTACTTGGCAATGAACCGTTCCAAGTATCGGGTGTGTTATCAGTGAGAGCATTATGGCTCGGTCCAGGGAGCAGAGAGGTGGTTGGGGACAGATGATAAAGGTTGAATAAAAGAGAGAGAACTCTAAGCAGTAACCCACTTATCAACACCCACCCTGCTCGATGCAGTGGGCAGCGCTTTCCTAGTTATCCTGCTTGACGACCGATGCAGTATGGAATTCTTTATATTTATGCAGTTCATTGGAGATGTTGAACAGGTACTGCTAGGGTGTCCAGCCGCAAAGGAAGAGAGCGACTAGGGTTCTGAATCAAAGCCTTTAGTTCTAACAAGAACCAGTCCTCAAGGCAGCGGGATGGCTTAGTGGAAGCCCATTTGCTTGGATCAATTATCCTTCCACTGATCTTACCGACTGAGTTGCCAGCTCAACCTGGAGAGCCGCGAGACTGGACTTTGTCTGGCCTCAACCTATTGGCTTGTCAGGCGTGTTTGCATCTCCTGTACAGCTCTTTGGGTCATATAGGCACTCAAGCCATCACACCATGTGAAGGTGTGTGCCCGTCGTCATCTACCAGACTAATGGCTTTACGTTGGACCTGGTCGAGGAGAAACAAAAAAGACGAAGCTCCACACCACATGTGACAGCAGTATTCAGGTGTGGGACGAATCTGTCCAGTAAGAGAAGGTAAGATGGTTTGGAGAAACGCCTAGCGCAGAATAAAAAGAAATCTTGCGCTCAGCACGAGCAGCAAATGAACATATGTATGAAGACCAAGATAGAGAAGAGACAATCGAAATACCCAGGAAAGGCGTCGTATTGGCGGAACGAAGGGGAACCGAATCAGAATTTAGGTGGGGAGAAAAGGATTTGTATGTGAGAGAAATTGAGAGAAGATAAGTTTTAGCAGCACTGAAGCTAACATGATTTCGACAGCCCCCAATAGGAGATTTGTCCATCGTCCGAACCGAGGGATGTAACATGAACACGACGGTCACGGTCGATGTTGGCGGTGGCACGATAGGAGGCGGGATACGAGAGTAATGAACGGTGGTGTCATTGGCAAATGCGTGGATGGGGTTGGAAGTGGGGAATAAGAGATTAATGAAAACCAGGAAGAGGGTTGGTGAAAGTACAGGACTTTGGAGAACACCAGCATTCACGTCAAAAGGTTGTGATTGCGCCCCATCAACGCGGACGGAGATGGTTCGGTTACTGAGAAACGTCCACAAGACAAAGGTTGGAAGAAACCCTAAACTGGACAATTTAGACAGACACTGTCAAAAGTCTTCGGTACGTCTGGTGAAACCATGTGTGTTTCTCCGTGATTATCGAGTGCTTTTGAACAGGAGTGCGAAACCATAACTAGTAGATCACCAGCAGAACGACGAGGTCGGAACCCGTATTGGCGATCGCTTAACAGTCCTTCACGTTCGAGCAGCAGTCGCAACTAGTCGGAAATTATGGTTTGCATGACTTTCGAAATGATAGAATTTAGGGAAATAGGACGGTAATTGTTCGAGTCGAAGGATTCGCTGTGTTTAGGAATGGGAAAAATTACGGCTTCTTTTCACGGGGCGGGAAACGTACCAGATTGGAGAGAAAGGCAAAAAAGACGACGTAAAATTGGTGCTAACTCTGGGGCACACATTTTTAGGACAATGGGTGGAATACCGTCCGGACCGGGTGGTTTAATTTGCTCAAGCGATTGTAAGGTCTGGTGGACCTTTCTGGTTGTGATAAGGGCGGTAAATGAACGGCTAGTAAAAGTGGAGGCGGAAAATAGAAGAGTTGGGTAAAGTTGAATCAAAGGCGAACCGGGAACCAAAAATCTCTGCTCTCTTGTGGGGTTCACAGACTAAAGAGCCAGAGAGATTAGAGAGCGAAAATTACGGGAAACGATTTTGACGAGACACCAAAATGATCGGCTATCGGTAGGGAAAGAAACTAAATATTCGACTTTTTGACGGATGAAACGATCCTTAGCTTTCGGAATGGAAAGTGCGCATTTATTTCTGGCTTGCACGAAAAGACTACACAATTGGGGAGTAGCAGAACGACACCATCCAAGTGCTTAGTCATTTAAGCGCACAGCGCGATTGCAGGCTTGGGTAAACCACTCAGGAGAACGTAGTTTGCCGGGTTTGGAAAAGTGTGGGATAATAAGAAGCATGCCTTGGAGAATAGTCTCAGTAAGGTTAGAAACGGGGAAGGGAACATCAGAAGTGAGGTGACAGTCACCCCAAGGATAGGAGGCCAGAAAATCCCGAAAACCATTCTAGTTGACTGAATCATAATGCCAAAAGGTTCGTCTGGAGTTGCACATAGGAACTGGGCGTGAAATGATGATAGAGTAAGCGATAAGACAGTGGTCCGATGAGCCAAGTGAAGGAAGAGAGGTAAGATCACAAAATAGGGAGGAAAAGGAAGCGAGAAGATCGGGGATGTGTGCATGATCGCCAGCCCGTTCGAGAATGCGTGTGGGGAAGTCAGCGAGTTGATCAAAGCGAAAGGTTCTTATTGACACTCTACAACCGTAGTGTCAGAAAAGTGCAAAAGTCAGTTCTTATTGTGGACAATAAAGTCACCAAGAAAAGTAAATTGGCAACTGGGGTCTAATGCAACTAAGTTCTCGATACCAGAAGATAATGAATCGAAGATTGAGGGATCGCTACTTTTGGAAGAGCGATAAACGGCACAGAAATAATGGTTAAAAGAAGGGAACCGAAGCTTCAGCCACATCAGTTGACAAAACCCAAATGTGGGGTACGGGATTTAGCGACTGACTGGTGAGTGCAGGCACAGACGCCGGCTTTAGGTGAGAGTGAGGAGTGGGGAATGTAGTTAGGAAACTGTAGATGGGTAGTATCCGACGCGGAAAAAGTTTGCGTCCCACTCACGAATAAGGCAAGGAGACACGGAGATTGGGGAAGATGATATACGGAATCAATATTGTGGTTCAAACCGTGAATGTTAGTGAGAGCTAGAGTTTTTGCTGGTTGTGAGTGCTGAGTAAACATGAGTGATGGTTATTCTGTGAGTTGTGAATTTCATGAGTTTTTTTGGTGAAACCGGGATCCTAACCGTAGAAATTGGAATGACGAACCACATAGGGCTCCAATAGTAAAGGAGTGGTACTACCCCTGGCGACAGCGGGACCGTCTACCACTCGATTGGCTAGCAGCTTTGACTTATCTCGATGATTTGCTCGGCCCATCGATCCACGCACCGTGAAGGCTGGTTATTGACCGGCCGTTTACCTCACAGATCAATTCGCTCACTCTAGGCATGTTGGTCCCAGGGGATCGGATGAGTTAGAAAAGTCTCCGAGCATCTCTGGTGGCAGAAGCTTGTTCCATTTCGGTCGCGCGTTCGGACCACCAATTTTCTCGGTCTCTGGGGCCATGTGATCAATTTTCTTCACAGTTGGGCTCGGGCGCTGTAGTTTTTGCTTCCGGCAGCTGTTTAGCAATTCCAAAGAACCTAGTGAGATCCAGTGCGTGACTGCATGTCATGTGGCTAATCCACAATATGTGGTACTCGCTGCTTTCATGGCGTCTTGGATGCGTTGTCAGTTTTTTGCAAGATCATCATGTTTGTGGCTACTTATCAAGGCAGTAAGCGCATTGTGATATCTCTCCCGTACCTAGGTCCGGCAAAGTTATTCTGCGTTGACGGCGAACCTCGGCTTGGTGGAAACCGTTCTCTAAACTCGGCTCGCACGGGAATGTGATCAGAATCTATCCGTGTGCTCCAGTACGACAAGACTCCACTGAACCACGCCAGTGGTAGCTTACAGATATGTAGCCCACGTCCAAGACTGATTAGCAGATGGCGGTCGCCATGTGACTGCTCGACGAAAGCTGCGCCGGAAGTTCGTACTCGACAATAATAGGCGATGGTTCGCACACAGATGGAATAGTCGATTGCCGTTATCCGTGCGTTGATGGTTGGCGCCGCTTTGGCATTCGCTCGTCTGAACCCAGGTGACCAATCTGGGCTTTCAGATCTCCATCCAGTTCCACTATATCTCTGAGATACCTTTCCAAAAAGTTCGTGAATTTGAGTCTATCCGGGCTGCAGTCAGTAGAGGCGTGGGCAGCGACAACAAATAAACCACAGTTGCGGTCGCAACCTTTTTTAGTTTTGAACGAACCCTCTAAGCGAATCGCGCACAATCCGGTGGTAACTTCGATCCATTCTCGTAGCGCAGATGCACCTCTAGTACTCAAAGCAGAAGTTGCTGCATCTCCTGATAGGCGCAGAGTAAAAGCGTGTCTTTGGAGCGAATACAGACGTGCTACGTTGGTGAGATCCTAGGTGCGGGTTTCGAATAAGCAGCAGACGTCAATTGCCAGCGTCTCGAGGGTGCGCAATTAAGCAGCTTGTTGGCCCATTTGCATTAAATTGCGTACGTTGAGTGTTACAAGCTTCAGTGGAACGTGTGGCCTCAGTAATGGTTTTGATGAGCTGCGTACAACAGAAAGAGGAATCCCACTTCTATGCCCAGCGTCTTCTTCGATGGCAACCTGATAAGTACACAAAATGGCTCATCATGACAAGACTGCACCTTGGCGCGATGTGATGGCTTGTATACCTTCATGATCCAAAGAGCTGTGCAAGGTGGCTTTCTTTGGCCGGAAATGCAGTCATGCCTGCGGGTCGATGGATAGGGGCCAGACGAAGTCCAGTCTCTAAACCGGTCGATGGGCAACATCTGGTTCTAACCACTATGCCCTCAGAAAAGACACTAGTGAATAAACACGGAGAGAAGCAGTTTACCGGTCTAAAAAACCCCACTAGATGGGCGTAGGAGTGGAGTACTTGGTGTTTCTCTCAACGGTGAGAAAAGTGATCGCACTTCGCTAGGCAGCCCCCAGCCCAAAGGATGCTGCCCCGTCCACGTTCCGCTTGCTCCATTGGGTGCATGGGGCTGAGGACAATAAGAAAGCACCGGCGAATACAAGACAGAATACTTGCAACAATCAGGTTTTACGTGACAAACCAAAAGTTCCTTCAGGGGTTCTTTGGCCACGTTCCCGTACTGAGTTAACGCCTCACTGCCTTGTGAGTCAGACTTTTGAATCGTGGACTTTAGTTAGGGTTCCCAAAGAATCCTTCCGCGGTGTGGGAATCCGCGAAGTATAATTTGTCCAAAAATTTCCAGCATCGTATTTGTAAGGGCCCTGCCAACTTTTCCTCTCTTAACTAAAGATCGATACAAAACGCCACGGGTAACTGCGACTGTGAAGAAAGCAGTAGTTCCGGAGTTTGGTGTAAATCGTATACACTACTAAAGCCTGAATGTTCACTTCACTTGGCGGCTTTTAATGTCCGCACACCATGTCAGATAGGGCAACAGGCCGCCTTCGCTAGAACTCTCGAAACTTTGAAAATAAATCTATGCCGTATCTCCGAAATACGCATACAAAACCCCACTTCTGTGATCACGCTTCACACCCTAGATACAACCTCAGTCTGTCGCTTTACTCTTCGTGTGTCGCGTGATCCGGTTTCTGATCCTCGTAGTCAGGCCGGCGTTGGGATTGCTTTGAGCACGAAAGCTGAGCGTGCACTGCTAGACTGGATTCCAGTTAGCAGTCGTTTGTGAGCAGTTCGGTTGGAGAGTTCTGTGCATGTCAGCAACAACAAACTGAAGCGCCAGTGCTTGTTTGTCGTGTCTGTGTGTGCACCCTCTGACTACGGTTCCTCTGAGACCAGGGATGAGTTCTACCAATATCCGTCTTCGCTGCTTCGAAGCGCACGTTCAACGGACGTGGTGGTCATTGCTGGGGATTTCAACGCCCAAATTGGCCATTTGGGAGATTCCGAAGGGCACATTTGATGCCCATTTGCTATCCCAGCCGATCGTCTGATTCAGCTGTGTTCTGACCATAGATTGTTTCTGGCGAGTACGAACTTCTACCATAAGAAGCGGCATAAACTGACATGGCATCCTCCTGCGTCTTCACTTGGGATTCAGATTGACCATGTTGTGATTGGTCACCGCTGGCGTGGATCAGTTGAAGATTGTCATTCATTTTGGTCTACACCTGTGAACTTAGATCACCCCTTGATACGCGCTAGCTTCTGTTTACGTCTCATCCGTGATCACACCAACGTAAATACCACCCGTTCTATGCGGTTGCTTCTGGATGATAACCGACGATCTGCTTTTCAGGCACAGCTGCCTGCACAATTATCGATTCAGCCGGATGTCCAGAACCCAGATGAATGCTGGCAACAGGTCGAGGAAGCCTTGCATGCCGCATCTAATGCCACACAGGACTCTGGTCCAAGCGAGCTTCGCAAATCCGTCCCTCCGGATGCCATATTCAATGAAGTGCGTAAATCCCCGAAACGCCAACTGACTAGGAGCCTGAGAATTAACCGTGACCAGTGGTGGATTGTTGGGCGGAACACTTTAAGAGACAATTCAGTTGGCCCACTTCAGTAGACCTTCCGAATATACCTGCCAGAGAACCGATGCAGGTATATATCACCCCATCAGCAATGGAGTTTATGCGGGAGATAGGTTACTTAGAAGTGTACAAAGTCGCTGGACCGGATGGGTTGTCTCCATCTTTTTTCAAGTATGAGGGCGAAGCTTTGGTTTCGAAGTGAACAAAACTCCTCCACGTTATTTGGGATAGTGAGCGAATTCCTAGGGAATGGTGTGAATCAGTGATTGTGCCGATTTACAAGAAAGGTGACAGATCCTCTTGTGAAAACCACAGAGGAATTAGGTTGGTAAGTATAGCATCTAAACTGTTTAGCGAGCTTATTTTCCATCGACTATCCAGTGCCCACGAAGTGCGTACTGGTGAGAATCAAGCCAGTTGATGACCCAGTCGTGGTTGCGTCCATCACACCTTTACTCTCCGACAAAGCCTAAAACAGGTACGCCCCTTAGGCTCAAAATCTGTTTCTTGATCTGAAAGCGATGTTCGACTCAGTCGATCACACAGTTCGCTGGCACTGCTTCTCATTGAAGGTTGTGGCAGAGAAGTTTATTTCTCTTTTCAATGCTTGTATACAAACAGTCTAAGCCGAATTCGTGCTTACGATGGTATTTCACCCGAATTCACCACGGAAAGTAGTGTTCGTCAAGGTTGTCGTCTTTCGCCCTTCCTCTTCAATTTTGTGATTGAATTGATTCCCGAGACAGTCTTGTTCTCGTGTGACATTAAACTTTCATCAGGCAGTAAACTATCTGACTTGAAATATTTGGACGATTCGTTCTTCTGAATGAGGAATCAGGTAAGTTGCAAGCTTTGTTGCATATAGCCTAAACAACAGTGTAGCAATGTTTGGGGTGGTTTTTGCACCATCAAAGTATAGAATGCTGTAGTTTGGCGCTACGCCAAGTCTTAGCAGGGGGTGGGGCTCTAGCTGATGCGGATAAGTTTTTTTACCTGGGTAGTTACATTTCACCAGATGGACAGATATCGGCTGAAGTGTCATCGCGCATACAGAAGGTGCGTTTAGCTCTTACCAGCGTCAGCCATTTGTGGCGCCGGTGTGAAATCCGGTTGTCTCTCGAAGGTCGAGTGTACACTGCAGCAGTTAGGTCCGTTCTTCCAGACGGATCAGAAACATAACCGTCAAGGGTAGACAATAGGCGAAGACCGTCAGTCTCAGTGGTTTGAAATATTTCTGTTAGCTTTAACCCAGGTTGTTGACTGCCATGATGTTCTGATTGCTGAGCTTGGCGTCTAGATCGCTAACGTTTCATCACTTGTTGAGGTGACATGCACGGACTATACCATCTCAACTGGTGATGAAACATTGGCGATCTAAACGCCAAGCTCACCGATCAGAACATGATGAAGACTGTCAGTGTTTGAGCACCGATGCCCCTGTAGCATTGCCTGAACATGGTGGGAACACCGCATCAGTAATGCTGAGGTTAGACGTAAGGTGTTGGGAACCAGAGGTCAGTCTGTGGTTAAAGTACTGATTCTAAACATATTAAGGTGGCTGGGACATGTGTTCCGCATACGCACCGATAGACTTCCTCGGATTTTATTTAAGCATATGGGGTGGATACTACCCAGTTGCCCAAACCGAAGTAGTGGGTTGACTTAAGGAGCCCCACCGCGAGCTTTTGACCAAAACGTCTAACTTACCGGGCAGTAGGACGGTAAGCGGGTCTCGGTGCCGGTGACCGATTGTTCGGTTCATACGCCCTTTCGGATTGGGCCAAACGTCCTGGGTGCCCAGTATACCCTTGCACCACAAATGCCGGTGAGCATCCTTCCATCGCATATTAAGTGATTTACAGTTAAAAGGGTGAACCCCATAATCAAAAGACATACCGCAGAGAGAATTTGTTTGAGAATTGTCCAAGTCAAATTCAGTTTGTTGCCCCCGATTTTGAAAACAAAAAGATTGTGAGTGGTTGGAAGTCCGGAAAGAGAGGGAGAGTGGGTGTTCCAGAGCTTTGCAGTACGGGGAATAAAGGGAGTTTGACATCTAGGGACAGGAACCTGATATGAGTGACTGGCCGCCTACATATGAGATGAACGAGAGAAGGTCGTGGGAAAGGGAATTGCCGGAGTGAGTTCTAATAGACAATAACCAAAATAATAACGGTGAGAAAGAGATAGTGAAGCAACTTCCCGGCAAGTGGCTGCAGGGTGGATGTTAGGGAAGGAACATTGATAAATCGGACAGCTTTTCTTTGAACCCGATCAAGAAGGAAAAGAGTGATGGACGAAGCTCCACTTCATACGTGACTGCAGTATTCAAGGTTGGGGCGGACTTCGATCTTGTACAAAAGCGGATGGGTGGATGTAAAAAAGCATCTGGCACGGAATAGAAAACCAGCTTTGCGGCCAGTGCTACAGGCAAGACACAAAAAGAAACCAGGAAAGGGATGAATTTGTGGATAAATTTTGTAAAGGTTTTTAATTGAAGCATTGAAGCAGACATTGTTAGTGGAACCCGAAGCTGAGATTTGTTCTAGATCAGAAGTAAGTGATTCATTAAGAAAAGAACGGTAGTGATCATTGTTGACGATGGCCTGACGTGTGGTAAGATAAGAAAGGGATCAATAGAGAGTGGCATCGTAGACAAAACAGGGAAGTGGGTTGGAGGCTGAAAATAAAAAAATCATTAGTGAACAGAAGACAGAGGGTGGGCGCAAGTATGGAACCTTGGGGAATACCAGCATTCACAGAGAACGTCTGAGAAGGGGGCCCCATCGACAGACGGAGATGCTTTGCTTGCTAAGAAAATATGACATTCGTAATACAAGCGCCGGGTGGGACCCGAACGAAGGCGGTTTCGACAGTAGACCTTCATGCCAAACTCGGCCAAGGACTTTTTAGATGTCCAGCGAGACCAGGTGAGTTTCTCCGTGGTTATGGAGTGCGGTCCACCAGGAGTGTGAGATAATCGCTAGTAGGTTGTGGGTGGAATCCATGTTGATGATCGCTCAGCAGAATCTGTTCAAGTACCGGACGCAGCTGTTCGGAGATAACAGTCTCAAAAACCTTCGAAAGTGAGGGTGATGGGACGATAGTTGCAGGGGCCAGAAAGGTCACCATGTTTGGGGATAGGGAAAATAATGGCCTTATTCCACGAAAATAGATAAGTTTCTTGGTTGAGAGAAGATAGGGATAAATGACGTAAAACAGAGACTAACTCCGGGGTGCGTATTTTTAGGACGATAGGTGTAATACCATCCGGACCGAGTCGTTTGGAAACATTCAGATTGCGCAGAACTTGATGAACCCTTCTGGCGGTTATTACAGAAAGAAAAGTGTAGCTGGAAGCATGAGAGGAAGACAGAAGATGCGAGGCTGGCAGATAAAGGGGAAACGGAGGTAAAAACCTCGACCTTATCGAGCGTGTCGCATATCAGAAAACCCGAGGAATCGCAAATGGGAGGAAAGTGGGAAGGGCAGACGGTACGGGGAAACTGCTTCTGCAAGGCTTCAGAATGCTCAACTAGCGGTAGCGGATAAAGCTAATCGTTCAGATTTGTCGCCTACGAGGTGTTTAGCTGTCTTTATGGTGGGCGAGCATTTGTTCCTAGCTTGTACAAACCGTGTGGAGATGTTTACTTGGGTGAGCGTCGCCACCGGCGGTACGTTAAGCTTTTCAAGCAGACAGCACGGTTGCAAGTGTAGGTAAATCACTCAGGAGATCGTCGGTTATGAGGTTGAGGGAAATGAGGAATGTGCAGATGCATACCTTGAAGAATTGTCTCAGTGAAAACTAGAAACAGACACGGGAACATCGGACACAATACAACAATCGTCTCAGAGGTAGCGGGGTAAAACTTTGCGAGAACCTAACCCAGTCAGCAGAATCGTAACGCCAAAAGGTGCGTCTAAATTTTGGTGTTGAGATGGGGGGACAGGGAAGTGATATTAAAGAATGAAGAGGGAATGGATATGTGTGAGCGATCGCTAATACGATCGGCGATGCGTATAGGGAGGTTCACCAGTTGAAGTGTCCGATAAGTCTAATAGCTAGTCCTTGTTGTGAACGTTAAAATCCTCAAGAATGGTAATTGGGCAGCTGAGGTCTGTTGAAGTCACTGTCTCAATGTTTGAAGATAATAGCTCAAAAACCAAAGGGTCGTTGCTGTTGGGGAAGCGGATAACGCTACAAAAATAATCGATGAAGGAAGGGAAATGAGTTTTCAACCACATGAATTGAAATTCCCGGCTGGAGAAATCAAAATGCGAAAGTCGGGAAGAGGCGGCCGATTGGTGAATATAGACGCAAGCACCAGTTTCGGAAAAAGCAAGGATGATGTAAGTAGTTGGAAAATGAAGGATGACTGTTGTCTAACGAGGGAGAAATTTGGGTTTCAGTCAAAAATAAGGCAATGAGGGAGAGACGCTGAACACCTCCGCCGCGAGAGGGCACTGACTTGGACTTCCTCAGCAGAGGCTTTGTGAGGTACACAGTCATTTGGAAGCGTTTCGAGAGGTGTTTAGGATGATTAGCCATCTCGGAGACTGAGACATCCAACCCCAACCATTCTGAGGCATTCGGGAGCCAGCTATCCGCTAAGCGGGTCTCGTTGACCCCAAACCGGTAGTCTGGCACGTACTACTTAACCAAGACCAGTGGTGAAGATTTTCATTCCTTTTTGCTGTGTCACAGACTGACTACCTCGACCTAACTTCTAACCACTACTTCCCTCGGAAAACAGCGTACACCGAGGAAGTCTATCGGTGGGCACGCGTAAGACGTCCCACGGTTTGCCCTATAGATCTGGAGTTCAGGTTTTCGTTGCACGGTAGGAAACAGTTGTTTTTTTCGAGGCTACTGTTCAACATTTTGCTCCGTACTGAATTATGGATACTATAGAATCAGCAAGCCGCACAAACACACGGATCCATTGTGTGGTCTTATGGAACTGAAACCCTTTGCCCTCGAATTCGGAGGTGCAAATAATCTCAGAAACTACAGCTCTGACACAACATTGACCCGTTTGACAAAGAGTAATTAACAATTTTGGTACGTGAATGTCAAAGCTGAGCCTAATCGAAATTTCAACTAGGATATGAAAGTTTTCACACATTTAAACGAGAGACACCTTGTTCAGCACAATGATTTTTTTTAATTCTCCTCTGTCACATTATTATATTATTTGATTTATTCACTAGAATTGAGACAGACAAAGTGCTAGAACCAGAATACCAATAGAGTAGGAGATGATACAAAGTGTACAGTTCATCATTTTTGTGAGTGTTGTATGCCCTTGTACTGCTCATCGTCCAAAACAGTGCACGAGGTTGAATAACGAAGCCGGAACTGGCCTTTTTATTCGAAGTCGCTTCCTCAACGTTTGTACCGTTATGTGTAACCTGAAAGACAGTAGAGTTCCATGGAGACAATTGACGCTCAAAATCATTGAAAGGAAGTTCATGCATTGCATAGTTCGATGACAGCATCGTCCTCGTGGCAGCTAGACGATGGTACGCATTTGGGTCCATTGTGTCGAAGCTTGATCCATGTTATGTTATTAAGGTGCCCTGTGATGTTGTGATTCAAAGATCTCAGCTATTCTGTTCTTGTTTTCCTTTGCCTATGGGGTGGTTTACCAAGGTATGGTCGCATCTTGAAGTCAAGTGAAAATCGAAGACTAGACGATGCCCCATGAGTGCACTACAGATGTCCAATTGGAGGATGTGCTTTTGTCTGCCCCATGTATGCTGTCGGAGAAGAAATGGTCGCAAAAATACAGTGTCCCTCCTCGGTTATCCATACAAATAATAACCGGATCTGACTTGGTTTAACTGTACTGGTCGGACGGTAATCTATTTCTTTACATCGTTTGATCAGAACCACACTTTTTCTCATACTCTACATTTTTTGGACAATTGTGACCAAAAATCGGTCCATAGTGCTTGGATAGTTGTGAAAGCCCATCCCGTATAAAATCAGTGTTTGTCATTCTTTGTTGTCACCGCCGATCTTCATTGTTGTAAGATTAAATTCGAACTCGGATTATCCGATTTTCTACGGGACATTTTCGTTGCAGTAGGTGCATAATTCACCTACATCTGACCATTCCCTTAAAACAGAGGTGTAGAAAATATCATGAACATCAAGTTCTCTCCAGGTTATTTGATGTTAAGGTATCGGTCGCGAAAATCAGTGATGATTTCCAATTGGAAATGTTGATGCCCGGATGGTATTCCATTTCCAGTGTCATTCTCTGCCAAATACATTTTTATACGTTTTCCGTTTTCCTCTCATTTGTATTATCCAACTTCATCTGGTTTGCGTTCACCTTCCCATTCATACACGCCGTGACATACCCGTACATAAATGTGCACTTCGTCTCGCATCTTGTTGACAGTTTTTAGTCAAATCTCCTAGTCGTCGGTTGGGTTGTGTGCCGGTGGACGGAGGCGAGTTGGCCATTCAGCGTCACCCGTTCTTTCGCGAGATTGATTGGGTCATTCTGGAAGAACGTCGTGTTCGACCACCATTTCGACCAAAGGTTCGGTCACGCATTGATACGAGCAATTTTGACAAGGTGAGCGAATGAACTCTTCCACTCATTTCTTGCGGACAATTTACAGTTCATTAAACGCTACCCAAAAGTACGCTCAAATTCCCATTCTTTTTTGCAACCGTCGTCAGTCATGACCCGGTTGTGTTGAGAATTCACTTTATTTCGTTGTTCACATTGTAACCGTGAACTGGGTGAAAGCGCGCCACCGCAACTACCCACCAAAGTTGGCATGTGATCTGATCCGGATGAGGATTCGTGTAGTTCACCATCAATCCAGGTCCTGTCGTCGAAGTTCCCGTTTTTTCTGCACACTCCCATAGACCCTTATGGCACTGAGTTATATGCCGTTTATTGTGCTCATATTTAATCATAAAATGTATGCCAGTTTTCTGGTTAGTTATTTGTCGCAGTGTGTGGGTGATGAAATTATTATGATAGTTTCTGCTCAATCCATTCCTTTAGTCGATGTTTTTTACATGTGCTGACTTAACCCTCGTGCCGCATTATCTGGTTAAATTCCTTGGATGTAAGATTAACTGTTGCCCAAATTCCAGTTCCTGCAGATTCCTACGTGGGTAGCACGTACGTACGATAGTGTCTATTGTATATTTTTGGCTACTGAGAGTAGTGTCAGTTTCATAAACTAGAATTTGATGTCTGAATTTCGATGGAATTGAGGTGATCCCGAATTTTTTGGACAGATCGTACGTTGAGGAACTTCAGCCAATCAGGATCGCTGAGGACAGGTACAGCACAAACTCGCTTTGATTGGTCAGTTTGTAGTCTACCAATTGTTTTCTTTGATTTAACATACAAATCAGTTCTGCAATACAGTTAACGTGCAGTTTCGCGGCCTCGACATTCTCACCACTTCGGTTTGTGTAGCTGTGTGCTGGAGTGGTTTCTATACATCCTACCAGTTCGAATATTGCGAATACTGCAAAATGGTTGTTGGCCGGTGCAAATACATGTAGAAGATGTACGGTATTCAACCGTCTTATACTTGTTCGATAATTACTCAAAGTGGTATAAAACATAATAATGCATGATACGCTAAGGTTTGGAAAATTGCGTGCACTGGTTCCTTTGTATAAACTCACGACGACCCAGACAAAACGCCAAATGAGGGCAAGCACGTGTAGTCCGGGCGTACACCCATGGTATTAAGACTCGGGTTATTGGTTCGATGCATTAGAAGCCCGATGAACCCTTGGGTGTATTTGTTGTTCTATTCCCCTCCGTTGGTTTTTAAGCCAAGAGACCGGAGGTATTGATTGCCGACAACTCAAGAGGGTGCTTTACTTAGTGACATCCGTTGGTGTATGATATACTGTAATTGATTGCAAGCAGTGTGTACCACATAGATACGTCTGTTCTAGTTGGCCATAACATTACTCAAATCTAAACATATTTCTTCATAGGATTTTACCAACGAAGAGCCTGTGCTCACTCCGGCTGATCACGCAAGTGAACTTGCAGCAATCACGCAAGACGTATTCGCTGGTTTTGACTGTCTGAATACGGACTACAGTGTGATGCGCTATCACACAACGCGACCTAGCCAACAACAACCACTCCGCTCCGTATGTGGCGGTCTCCACGTGTCCAATACGGTCTTTAATCCGGATGAATCAACGGGTATGGTGGCGGGATCCACTGGTGAGCCATCATCACTGTCGGCCACTTCAGCCACCTCATCTCCAGTTGCACTAACTGCAGCGAAAACTCCTTCCGTTCCGTCAGCTCCGGAATTAGGCGCTCTGGCCTCAACTGCTACCACTGACGCCACCACTGCCGTCATCACATCACGAAATGCGTCTCCATCACTGACTCAGCTCACTATCCGCTCTACGGCCAGTACTACCTCACCGGCACGTAGTGTGCCATCATCACCGGTAAATCCGCATCCTCCGGCTATATCTAATTGTGGGCCCGATAAAGTGGCTCCTAAATGGCTAACCGACTAACTCTGCCGAATAACCATGCTGAACTAGAGTTTCGTTTTCCACTTCAAAAGTCGCCGTTCGTTTCAGGCTCTGTATCAGTACGCCTACTCGCGTCCCCTGATTACTGATCTTGGTGATCTCATTCCCACCATTTCACAAAAACGTATATTTTTATGTTTCTGTTTGTCTGTCTATCTTTATACGTGTCTCTTTCTCTGTCTTCGTGCTTATGTGTGTTTATGTGCAAGTGCACATGCACAAGCTTGGTTGCGTGCAAAATTAGCACACCTTTGAAGACAACCAATTACAATCTGTCTCACCGTGGAACGCTGTTCGAGCTCTGTGATGTACGAGTCGGTTTCCTTCCTTTGGGTTTGCATTCCCCCTCATGCAACTCGCCCTCTCCACCGACACGCATACTTCTTTTTTTGGTGTCCAACCAACTTTCCCCCTAGTCATTCACTCTGCTTTTCTGTCCTGTGGGTGTCCCAAGTTTGGTTTCGTTCTCTCGTTTTCTTTTCTTACTTGTTGTTCTTCGCTGGTGCTACCACTGCAGCCGTTCTGCTTAGCCCAGTTGTTCGCCACGAATTATTTGTATGCATATCTGAACCGTCCAATGTTACCCTCATAAACACATCGTGATTTGACTCAGTTCCTCTTCACTCTCAATCCACGTCTAGTGGCACAGAGAGTGAAAGTGAGAGGAACCAGTCGACAGCTTTGTCTGTGATCATTGACGAGGCTGTTTGGTTTTTTTCTCACTCGCATGAGAACAGTATATGGTATGAAACAGGGTTTAAGAATCGCTGTCGCGCGCTCACCCCTACCGGGTCTTGGATATTCTTCGTCGTCGTCACCGCTACCATTGCAACACCTCTTTCTCCGTCCGCCAATATGGACACTCATATTGACCCGTTTGATCTCATACAGGTAGAACACAAGAGTCGAGCCAACTTGACTGGTTCATTTTCGGTTCTCAGGCATTCATTGTCAGATATCCGTTACCCCCGTTTCGGCCGTCTAATACCAGCCCTTGTCCTGTGCATGTGTGTATTCGTGCTAGCATACTCAGAATCATTTTGTCCGAGTGTGTACGCATGTGTTTGACTACTTTCCGAACATTGTTATGAATTCATGTCCTGTTATCCGCACATTTTCGGTGATTACTTGTTCTCATTAGGTATCATTTCTCTTTGTTTCCTGTCACTTCAACCCTATCTTGTCAAAATGTACATCTATACTCACTTCTCTCTCTCTCTCTCAAATATATGTGACGATCCGTGTTGATCCGATGCTTTGGCCGGTACTTCGCTCTGTAATTAGTCATCACTTTTGATTTTCATCCCTATTCACCCATTGTGCAGTTGATCTACTCGATCTCCAAAGAACTTACTCATCAAATTTATGTTGCATTTCAGTCCAACTTCACCACGCGATACTCCTGTTCTCTCTCGCATGTTCCGAAATCTCCGTGAATGCGGGTCAAGCATAATCAAATCCCATCTGAATTGAAGCTTTTTGGCTGTCTGTTCTGGCTGCGCCGGTTGCTTGTATGTAATCTGTTGTCATTCGTGATCTTTTCTCTTCTGGCACTCAAACTTTAGAATGTTTTATTTTTCTCTGTCTCCTGTGCGCACCTAATCACGCCCTGTTGTACAGAATTTGCACTGTATAATCTCTGTAGTTTGGCCCGTCGGAGGCCGTCTCTGTGATCTATGCAGACGCTGTCGCCCTCGTGACAAAAATGATATACGTTTTTAGGTTCACTAAAGTTGACACTCACACAGGGACATGTAACCGATGTCAAACAACAGAAAGATAGTTAAAAAGAACATGAGAAACGAGAATTCCCATCACGGGTTCACATTTATTATTCCTATCAGTTTACTCATGATTGATTTCATCCCCTCTCCTATTAATTTATTTCCGACCAAACACATTTTCCCCGCTCCACTCCCGAAACCAGTTAGAGAATTTAATGACCACCCAACTGTACCGATTTCCATTTGAGTTTTTTTGTCCAATGTTTGTCTTTGTTTTGCCATACTGCTACTCGTATTGTTTAACACAAAGTCTTTGCTCCCCATGGTTCTCTTCGTTCAGTAACCTTGATTTTTGGCTATTGGTTTAAAACCATAACATTCGTATACAAGTAATCTAAGAACTAGTCTAAACGGGGGAAAAGGTCCCCGGTTGATCTCCACATAACCAGCCCCTACCCCCTTCTCTCTGTCACTGTCAGCTGATGTCCTTTGCGCCTTTCCGACCTCTCTCCGTAAAGAAGAACAGCTGTAACAGTCGTCTTCAATGGTCTCTTATTTCGGTTGGCGAGCTGGACAGCTATATATATATATATATATATATATATATATATATATATATATATATATATATATATATATATATATATATATATAATGCATACATATGCTTCCGTCTACTCTTTTTACATCCTTCGGTATAGATTCTTGTGATCCAGTGTTTTTTCATCCGCCAGGTTCACCGTCCTCAAACCTGTCGTTTGTCTTCGCCAGGTTTTCTTATTCGGTTTCTTTTCTCACATTGATTCTCGCTATCTTCCTTGTAACCAACTACTTCACCTGTCCATCCCCATGTATAAGTCAATGCATGCAGTTTGTGTAGATTGTCTGCACGTGTTGCTGCTGCCGGACACCATCATGATACGAATGCAGGCATTTTATTCACGTATAGTTCCGCTTTCTTGTTCATTTGGGCTAACTAGAACCAACTTGTTCATTTGAGGCAACAGCATGGGGAAAAGATGTGCAGCACTGACAACTGGTTACAATGCCGAGTACGAGAAACATTCAGTTTGACGGACCAAGGCAAGGGTGCATTTAACTTCTCCTCGAGAGAGAGAGAGAGAGAGAGAGAGCAAACCTTCAGCATGAATTATGGCTACAGATTTCGAATGTTACGAAATCAGTGAACGATAATAACAAATAAAGCGACAGTGCAATCAGAGGGCGAACGATACCATCTACAAATACGTTTCCATTCCAGATTCATCTCTAGGAACAAGGAGTCCAGCAAGCTCTGAGGTGACAGAATTATGAAAAAGCTGTTTCGAGAATGCAGTAGTACGAATGCACTGTACAGTTTGATGCTGTTACGATAGCGGACAAAGTATGTAAGTGGTCTGAGTTGTCTTGTGCAACTGTTCGCATACAAGTAAGTTACTCATTGCAATATACTTTTTTTCATTTGGAAAATCCACTTGCATTCTTCACATCGAAAAGCCGGACGCCGCGAGCCAGAATCGAACAGGCGGTTTTCCAAAAACATACGATTCAGGCTCCTCGTGTCAACAATACATTTTTTTCTGTCCAAGAAGTGTTACTGCACCTCGAAATGTGTTAAGGAGTGTTTCTGGGCTACCCGAAGTCTTCAGTGACCAAATCACGGAAACTATAGAATTGCAGAAGAAATAATGTTGGTTTGCACAAATAAATACCCAAAACGGGAGCTTTCGTTTATCAACCTCAGTACAAATGAACCCCACAAATCAACTCAATACTTTCAGAATCCGTTACTTGATAGTATTTGTGAACAGCCTATGTGTAAATGCACAAGCCAGAATTTAAAGTTACTGAGAGCAGCACTGGTCGCCAATTGTTTTCTCAGTATCCTCGTCTTGGAATTGTTGTCTCCTGCACTTGAGATACAAAGAGAACCACGAAACAAAAACATTCGCTCCACGCATTTACTTGCAGTGACGCTGTGGGACCATCCTGTTCTTGAGGCCGTAGGTCGTGTTAGCGGTTACGTACGAGTACTTTTGCTCATCTAATGGTAAAATAAATTGTTTTCAGACGTCATGTGTGAGAACAATGGTGTTATCGGTTGCTGTTTCTTGCAGCGTGCTAGTATGGCTGGAGACCGTAGCCGATTTTTGAAGGTATAGACAGTTGATTGCGACCGAAGTGGAGGTCAGAGGTTCGAATCTCAGTCATCACCGTCTAGTTTGCTGGTAGACAGTAATCCACTCGTCCGGCTGGTTACCACACCTAACCTTTTGGGACCTTATGTGGGATTACCGTCACTCTAAGTCTCGGTCTGATTGCTGGTTATCCCTAACAGTGCAGTGGGCCTTTGTGGCTATGGGGTGTACCCCTTCCACTGCACTCATGCCCAAGCTTGTAATAAAAAAAGAATGGACGATAAGTTCTTAAGAAGGTAACTTGTGGGTGCCTATTGAGTTAGTTAAACTCGTTTTTGGTGAACAGGAGTGGGGCGTCGTTCACGATGGGTGAAAGGTCGTTAATGAACATCAGGTCATCCGTATTTTTGAACAGAACGGATGGAGCGAACATTTTTAAGACGGAAAATGCCTCATTATCAATTATCCTAGATGCATCGGTGTTTGCGTATGGTAAAGAGCATCGCTCATAACCTTAAATGCCCACCAGACAACTGGCCCTGAGACTTGGGTTGGAGAATCACATACGGTCCCAGTAGGTCTAACGGTGGTGGGATTCGGTTCTTGTACTTCCGAGGTGATAAACGTTTAAAGCGCTCGACCGCCGCCGAAACTTCTCGTACGCCAGTTTTGTCACCGCAAAATTTTATGCGGGGTAAACACTGAAACCATTTCCTACCGGAGGGCGTGGACTCTACCAGACAGAGAAGAACCACGTGAACTGATGGATTTCGGTGGCCAAAGAAGGTCGCAACTGCTTTGGTAAATAATGGCCATTCACGTTGGTGCGCAACAGTGGTGGTCGATAACTGCTGTTGATACTATTTGTGATGAAGGTTGGGGGCTAACCGACCGAAAAGAATAGCTATCAGGCCATTGAGAATAAATGATTCGAAAGACTGTTTCGGAAACTTTCGGGTGCCATCATCGGATCCCGACAGATTACTCGTTTGAGCATGACGATTTCGTGGAACATTCACAAAATCTGTTTAGTGAACTTTGTAGCTGTGGTCTCATTGGGAGCCAGTCCAATTTAAACTCGTATGGCTTGAGAACCAGGGGATAGGGATTACCAATAACATCTAGTGAGTTGTATACGGGTGCAGGTTTAAAGTTGGTTTCACACTTTGGTTCCGTTCTATTTTCAGAACTTGACAGCAGTCTACAATTTGAGGTTGTCTGTCGGGTTCCGGAATATTCGGATTCTAATAGTATCCAAAACCTTCCTGGTTGGTATTCAACGAATTCCTTGGGGCTCATTCATAAAGGTTGAGTGGGCGTAACAGTCATCATCTTCCTTGGCAATGCTGTGCACAGGAAAGGGAGCGGACTAACACTGATATTCGGCTCTATACAAAAATCATAACCAGAACGGCGATTCTTTAGGACCGGTTAAAATAAGAAGTATACCGGAATAGGAAACGGTTTGTAAAAATTTAGCGTAAACTTGCAAAAACATTGGTCTTATAGCGACCGCACTTGGCGTTCACTTAAACAAAAATCCATATTGAACGGAGTGGTTTTGCTATAGACTTGGCTGGGCACGGTGAGTCAAGTTAAGTACAAGTTGGGCATCCCGTCTCCGTGTTACTTTCCGATTGGGTACGTAGATCACATCTGTGGGTCATCACCTCTGTTTCAATAAGTCGCCGGAAGATCTATTGTTTATTACCGTGCCACCCTTTCTCGCTCCTTTCCATGTTTCATACTCAGTACTGGAATTCCACTAGTGACCGCATTTCTTTTCCGTTCAGGAGCAGAGCGCTATAGTTTATCTAGAGCCCTAGTAATTTTCGTGGTCACCTTTTCTAACACTGAGAATCCAAGGTTTGTCTTCTTTCGGTGAGACATTCCCTTTCCAAATGTTTTTTTTTTATATTTTTGGTTTTCTATTGTTTTGTTAGTCAAAGATGCCCCGTGACTGCATTCGAACTATAGCGACCTGCAAATCATTTTTGGAGTCCGTAGTCAGTGACTCCTCTTGCTTTTCCAGTTCTGATATTCTGGATGTTTTTTTGCCTACCTGTACATGTACTTGGCTTTCTTAATAGGGTTTTTGTTGTATGCTTTCTTTTAGTCAAATTCCACAATTCAGTATAAAAACAACTGAGATGAGGCCAGACTTCAGCCTTCTATCACCTTTTGTTCGATACTCAAAACTTATGCGTACCTGGTCGCTTCATATACTCACACAGTTGTACTTCAGGCTTCATAAAAAATACGGCTAGCACTCAGGAACTTCGCGAACCAGCAGGAGTCCGGGGCTGCTGAGCAGTGCTTAAGACGTACAAACTGGGTTAATGACTGTTTAGCATCTGAAAGACAGTTTAGACAAACGGTTTCCTGTTATCATCTTTCGGGTTCGTTAGTTGAGGCTGATACCATCCTCTTAGAATTGTATTGACCGTATAAATTTTCTCTTGGTGGCTTTACTCAGCTTAAGAACTCTGTGATTTTCGGGGAGACTGGCTTTTCCATTGCGTGGAAATTCGAGGTTCCAGTTATGTCAGGTTAACATCATACAAAGCATTTAACGACCGTGATCAGTGGGTTCAACTGTAAAGTTCGCCTTGGAAGTCACAATTGCCTTGCAGTAAACCACTTGTTAGTCTGTCTCGGCAGTGCGAAAGTTTTGACCGGACCGCACAGGACTGTCAAATACTGGGACAACTCGAAATCAGGCTCGAGTCAGAATGTCACCTGTGATGGTGAACTTCAGACCTTTTGTCTCGGGTTTGAATCGTGTTGCTGCTGGTCACTTTCCCCCATTGCCCGCGACCTCCCTGAAATATTGTACCGCTTTTATATAATAAAAAGGAGAAAAAGTTCATTCCCGACTGTGAGGTTATTGTGTATTTGAGGCGGTGCGTCGGTACGGGTGTTTTCGTTCCAGCTATGAAGTCGTGTCACAGCTTATGGTTACGCTTCTACACTATGGTCCAACATGTGCTGTGAGCCCGGAGTTCAATGTAAATTCTGATCTGAATCTTTAGTTAGATGCGCTTGGTGATGACAGCAAACCAACGAGAACACGTTGATGAACGAATAGATGAGTGTTATTCTTGTGGTGGGGGACACATGCTGCTTACTGAATAATTAAACAGTGGATGAGTGGCAACAATCGCAAAGCCTGTCGTATGCTCCCACCGGTTTTTTTTCCTGTCATCCAGAATAATGCCATACTACCTACTTCATAAGTAGTCAATTGTATTGAGGACTTGAGCCGGCTAAAAAACGTATTTCAGCCAAAAGGAAAAAAACTGGTCATTGTCACTTTGAAATAAGCGGAAAAACCGGCTCAGCCGCCTAGGTTCATGTGAAGTTCCTCTGCGATTCTCACCTTGCTAACCAGAACGCGTGCTAAGTGATGCACCGTAGAGTTTCGAAAGGTATTTGGATCGGAGGGAATGAGTTTAAATACGGAACGTGCGGAGGGATGCTACTAGCACTCAGGTGGGTCAGTGGATAAGTGGAATCCGCAAGAATCTTTATGGCGAGGTTTTCAGAAGCTTTAATACGTAAATTGTAAACTTTAGAGATAAGAGAGTCTATGGCAATCAAAGAAACATGACTTACAATGACTAAGCCGCAGTTTAGTGTGATAAAATCTTTTTTTAGCATACCGGGAGAGAAGTAGGGTAAGATTTTAGGCGCACATTGATAGGCAAAAGAAAAAATAACAGCTTGTGTGGCACCAAACTGCCTTAGCATGCGGATTTGAGAAGACCGATTGAACTGGTGCTGATTGTAACGCCCAAGCATTTGACCAAGTCTGCTTTGGAAATGGGGTTTTTGATGACCGATTGCTCATTGGGGCAAGAAGAACGAGGAGAGAAAGTGCACTCTAAACAGTTGGAGGCGTTAAAACGTAGTTCAGAATGTGATGAAGAATTCTGAATATTGTATAAGTTCTCGGAAAAAGAGTCAGTTTGGTTGATCTGTGACAGATTGACAGAACGTCACATCATCGGAAAATTGAGGCAACTGCATCCAGAGTGGATCCGTTGGGTTTGTACGCAGAATGATAGGGGTCATTGAGAACAACGGAAGAGAAATGCAACCTGCTAAGATAGCGTGCCCGGTCAACTTGAGCGCAGAAATAGTGATGGCGATATGACGAAAATGTTGAAAGTGGAATGTTTTTTAATACCCACTGCACTATTGGAGGTAACCGGCAACCAGACCCTGAGACTATGAGTGGGGAACCACATGAGTTCCCAGCAGGTCAAGTGTGTTAGCGATCCGGACGACAGCGGATTACTGACTACCGCCAAAAGGGAAGTAGATGCCACTGTTAAGGGTTTCCAGGAGGCGGGTTTATTGATGAGAGAAGTCATAATTTCCGGTCGGGGACTTGCTTCAAAATTGAAAGCAGTGGACGGCAATCTAATAAGGCCCACAGCAGAAGCTGATTTTAAGATTGGGAGTTACTCAGAGATTGCTGAAGAGAATGGCTCTATATTTGAGGGAACGGAAGGAATACAGGATATTGAGGTATCCGATGAAGGGTGAATAAAATCGGCCTTCAGGTTATCGGCATCCAAATTGTAGTTTTTTGACCGGGCCGGTTGTCCACATAGAAGCCGGATTCAGCACCAGAAAGTTTTTCTGTTTGTGATACAGAAGAACTGTGGGAAAATGTATTAAGCCTTTGTATATCTTGTTTGATCAGAGTAGAGCGTCGTTTCACAGCAGCATGATTGTGATTTATGAGCATGTTATGTTTTGCCTTCGGGATTGAATCAATAGAGAAGCCTTTCTGCCGTTGTTTCCAGAGGGCAACACAAAGAAACCAAATGCCTCGCTCAGCCTATTCGTAAATGAGTTAAGGCTAAAAAGCGCAATTAGAAGAAAATGACGAAGAAACAATGAAAATGGACCTTTGAGGAAGGGCTGTGTTGGTGGGTGACAAGTTTCTAGGGGTAACAGTTTATTTGATTTGTCCTTGCAAGTGAACAGTGTGCTGAACTTGAACAAACTTTTGGTCTGGTGAGAGCGTGATCACTCGTTGAAACTGGAGCTTTCAGTTGTGAGGGAAAAAGTCGTGATGGTTGCTGATAATTCTGTCTAACATAGCATTTCTTCTAGTTGGGATAAGACAGAGTTCATTTAAACCGAAAACAGGTAAGGGATACAAAAATGCAAGCATAAAATCACCGACAACGATATATAAAAAGTCAGGAAATAATAGGATTGGAACGGGTATAAAATCGTCGAAGGTAGCCTGATGTCCTTCTGAGAGAGAATGGGAGCTATACACAGATTAGTGCCTCGAAAGGCGAAAGTTTATGATGATGCTTAACAGTCATGCAGTCAATACCACTGCATGAGGAAGTTAAAACAACTTTAGACTTGCCAGACCACTAGGAGTTAATGTACGTAGCCATACCACCACCTGTCCTCTTTTTGCCCTGTTTTCTGTCGTGACGAAGCACTCAAAGTTCTCAATGAGAGTAAGTTCGTCTTCAGTGCGTAACCTTAGCCAAGAGTCTTGGATACAGTCCACACAAGTTTTCGTGTTAATCCGAAATCCTAAAACATTGGTTAGAAACAACATCTGTTCAAAAAGAGACCGAATGTTAGTACTGACCAATGCGGGGATTGTCCTCTTCCTTGGGGTTGTGCAACTAAGTGCGGTCTTCTAACCGGCATGCTTGGGTTCCCTAGTCCAGCCTTCACAAAACGAGTTGTGGATTATGAGACAGAATATTTTGTGCCTCTAATTCGAGTGAAAGCTTCCTCCGAGTAGCGTATTCTGGGTGACATGTATTGATAATGAAAGTAATTCCAAAGTGACCTTGATCATGTTCGCTAAGAAAAGTAGCACAGGCAACCATGGGGCGCGCCAGCTTACAAAATTCTTGTGGAGTGACAGTAAACGTGATCACGTCACAGGGACTGAACTCAACAACATGATTACATCCTCCGACCGGATAATGACTGCCTTCAAGTTGGCTGGATATCATCTGTGATGCAGAGTCGTTATCCAGATGCGTAGCTTCCTATAAAAGACTTATTTACCCGGCACGGTTTCTGAACCATAGAACTTGGTTCCATGACTAGGACGGATTCCCTGTGGCCGGAGCCCTTCCAGGACGGCTGTTCCATGTATGTGTTCCAACTCGCTGGCGCAGCTTGTGAACTGACCTGTTTTGGCGTCGCTGTGGTAAATACGACCTCTGTCAACGATTCAAGAATGAATAGTGAACGTGTGGAGAAACTTCTGGACCTGGAAGACAGCAGCGAAGGCCGAAGAGCCGGGAGAAACTTGTTTTTCCTGTTGTGAAAGTGTAGGACCTATATGGTGTGAACACCCTGAACTTCAGCAGGACAACGCGAGAAACGAAGCGGTCTCAGCTGTCGTCATCGAAGAGTTATACTGTGGACCAACTCAAGCACAAGATGAAACCAATGGCCAAAATGACCCTTTCCTGGTTGCGACAGATGCAGCTGCCGAACGATGAGGTGTAACCATGTACAACTCAGCTGGAGACTGCGGAAGGATATTGAATGATGGTGAAGTGGCACAACGCATGGTTCTCAGTGGCGACGGAGTGATTGTGCACCATCTTGTGGTGTTGTGCAACAGCATCCGAACAGTCTGACATGCACTATGCGTAACAGTCAATCTCCGCGACTGTTATCTCGAAACAAGGCTCGTTTCGGTGCTTATCACGTGTCGGATGAAACATACCACCGGGTAAGTTGTAGGATTGATGATCACACCGCCACAAACCGGTATTGGAGGATTTGGGGACAGTCCACAGAACACGAATCATATTTCCTGTCAGGGGAGGAATGTGGTGGAGTACGCGTACTACTCACTAGATAAGTAAGTAACCCATTTCTCAAAAGCAAGTTTGGACAGTTATGGAGCGACAATAAACGTGATCGCGTCACACGAAATAAACGCAGTAGGATGAAGCAAAGTATACGAGCCACCTGACTGCAACTTCCGACCGAGTAGAGGCAGACTTCAAGTAGACTGGATATCTGTGATGCAAATAAGTAGTGTTGTTTCACGTGATTGATTTTGATGTTAACCAAATGCATAGTTCCTATGCGCAACCCGTTTTCCCGGCACGTTCTGTAATTTATGACCGCGTCCAGACTTTTGGTCGCCAGACGCTTTTGTAGTTAGCAAGATAGCTTGCGAAGTCTACCTACGCGTTTTAAATTTGTGGAATGACCAACTCACGTTTGTATTGGTAGTGATTCTGAAATATTTGATAGCCCCTACTCTGGTTAGTGGTTCTGTGGAAACAATAAGCGGTTCAAAAGGATGAGCCGATCAAGAAAACATTTGGATAGATTTGAAGTTATATTGGATAAAACAGAAATCACAGACGTAAGATTGTTTGCTGGGGAATGTATTTGAATCCTGGTTTCCAGAAATAGCTTGACACAGAACCACAACAACGGCGTATTTGAATATATGCACGGGAAAACTGTTTGATTGGTCAACAATTTAGATGGAAAATGAATAGGAAGAAAGAATAGCTCCCCGAAGCACTCCCGAACGTTTCACCAGATTTGGATGTTGTAAATCTCAGTCGTATGCACTGAGTTTTGTCGGCAAAATAATCAGACAACCATCCCAACATGAGCGCGGGACAACCGAAAACTTCCAGTTTACGAAGGACGAGATAACGCGGAACAGAATCAAGGGCGAATAAGTATCCAGAAAAGCACAAGGTGCAGATTTCGCAAACATATGCAAGGATTTGTTTATATGATAGACTAAGCAAGCGATAGCATCCACAGTCGACCTGTTTTTAGGCAGGTTCAAAATGGGCGTTGGGCGCATATGAAGTGGAACTCAATCATTTAAGAATGGCACACTGTCTAAATTAAGTTAGAGTAATGGAACCAAAGCGTCCTGCTAAAACACTACGGTTACGGAGCTTGAGTTTCGGAACAATTTTGACCGGTATGCAACAGTCGGAAATAGAATACAGGCATAAGGACTGGTTTAAAACAAGCAAACACGTCGGTCAGAACAACAGCACGGTTTCGTATCAGGGAGCTTGAATAATTCTTCTGTGATGAACGCGGCTATGTATGCACGCCATCTTGTGGAACAAATGCAATTAGAAAACTAGTTTATGGATGAGGGGATGCATTGGTAATGATATCAACGTCTGCAGTACATTTCACGTCTCGTTTTCTTACCATATAGAAGCCGAATACCTTGCCACAGGCAGTTAGTTTCGTAACTCCATAGGATTTGACTAGCACATGATGTGTCGGTGAGCTTGATTTCCCTCTTTATTAAAACAAAATATTCTTTTAATTGACCCCGGATTAGCAAAAATTTGCCTTCTGCCTTCTTAATTAGGGTAGCACGGGAGAAGTAACACAACCGTTAGAGAGGAAGTTTTCCAAAGAAAGTGTCAAAAAATCAAATTGGTGGTCTCTAAGAAGATTTTGACGTTGCTACTTCGAAAGAAAACCAAGATGCACAGGAAGTTTACTTTGTGGGAGGAAAATTGTCACATGAATAATTTTGGAAGTGGATTTTAGTTTGGGTAATCCACCTAAAAGAGTGAAAAGTAGATTATGACTCAAACCTTTGAAGAAACAAAGAGGGCAAGCTAGTTTAGACAGTTGCGCAGTGCTTAAAGGAGAATAATTCAGAATGATTGGTGATACAGTAGTCACCTTATCAATAAACACCGGTCAGGATGGTTCAAAATATCTCTTGGATAGAGGTATTGCATTCAGAAAGTGAGTAATATCATTTTGAGAGTGGTCTTCTCTCGTTCAACCATTCTGCTGAGTAAACTATATATATATATATATATATATATATATATATATATATATATATATATATATATATCGTCTCTTCAATCCGACTACATCTTGATGTTTTAATGAGAATGGCAATTATGTGGCTCAAATGTCGTCCCGAATGACTTGCAGTTGTACAGCGATAACAGACAGCGCATTGTTCAGCCTGTCAGCCACTCCTCGAATATGCCCCTCGCCATTGCAAGCACTACAGTTATTCGCGTTATCAACTCCAATTTGCGATCGATTTTTGGAACACCTCAAATTGGCACTTTTTACTGACTAAGGGGTTTTAGTTTTTTACCGGATGCATTGCAGCATAACACTATTGTCAACTAATCTTGCTTTTTTCATGCCAGAAGATTTTTCTACTACTTGAGCAAGGCTTCTATTTGGCGTGGCTCTAAACAACGAGCCTGTTTCATCAACACTGAATATGTTGTGCTACTCATGACGTTGCGACGCGTGATCATAGAAAACATCAAATTGTGATACAAAAGGGTTTACTAGCATCGTGATTACTGTTCACCCCATCAATGTATGGGTCACTCTGATAGGCGGAAAATATCGAGATCTTATCATGAAGTCTGTATCAATATTACAGTCTGACCCGGATAAGACTCGGTCTACACGATCATAACTCATCAAACCCAGTGGTCTAGTGATCCTGGCTGGTATCATATCCGTAGAAAAAGTTGCATAATTAATTTTGCTCCGAAAAGATTCTTAGACACATTTTCCTCGGAAATTTCTTGTGTTTTGGGGGTAGGATTCCAATGAAAACGTTTCTTGTTGGGTTCTGTGGAAAGCTTTCGTTTCGTGGGAGGTTTCTGTAGAGAAAATTTCCTTTCACATCAAAGTGATTCTCGTAAGGAATTTATTGAAATCTGGGCTAGAATTCTGTAATCCTCTCTAAAATAGTTTCCTCCTCATGAAGAACCACAAAGATCGATCAGATCGAATGCGGTGAAGGGTTGAATTGAGACGTGATTGAAGTTACCTACTATAACATGCAAGTTGTCACTGAACAAAGAAGTGTGAAAAGATAAAAAAGGAACACAGGAAGACGAAGTGGCGTTCCGTGTGCAAAACGGAACCACGTATAAGTTTGTTATGATGGTGTTTCTACGGCGAGAAGATTTAAGATGGCATCGATTTAGGTAAAGTGTTTGTTCTTATATGTCTCACTAGCTCTAGTAAGAAAAACTCTGCATTTGAACCATCTCTTTTAATTATATGAAAACAAGCGGTGTATATGAGATAACAAGTGACTAGGGTTAAAACCATGGTACGAAGTGTATTTGTCTAAAAAGCTTTCCATTACCGGATCTCTTGACTGCTCCTTCTCGTTGCGTACTCGTTTGGCTGATTTCGTTTTGTTCGGTTAAAACAAGTTTGATCGCTGATTGGTTAATTCTGTTCGGTTAGGTGACAGTGATTTTTGCAGGCTGACTGGATTATTTCTTTCCGTTTCATCATGAACTGATTAGAGCATCGACCCGTTTCGCTGACCTGAGTCTTGCCATAGATTCTGGGCAGACGATGACGTACTGTCGGCTAATGGAACCAAGCCGTCTGTCGATGTGTCAGCCTCATAGTTTTCGGCTCACAATCGTTCACCCGGGGTTTGAGTCCCAATTGGGGCTCGATTGATGTGCACTGCTGCGGATTTTTCTAACATGGGCGAAACGGCTGTATAGTAGTTTTCAATGCCGAGTTAAGTGTTTACACTGCGTGATGAATAATGTCATGTAAAATCGAGTCTCTTACTGCTAGCACTCGTAATAAATAAGCAGTCAGTGCCGTTTCCTGAGTAAGAATTAATGACTTCAGATTTGCCATAACAGGAGGAGTTGACGTATGTGACCACACTGCCTCCATTTTTCTTATAGCTAAAATTTCTGTCCTGTCAGTATAGTTCGACTTCACTTAAATCAGAAACTCGTCGTTCAAGTCGAGTCAATAAACGCTTTTATGCTCCCAATGTGTGCTGAATTTTTCAACTGTGCTTTTCGTTGTGCGAATTGCACTCTCCGCTCGAAGGTTTATTTACATTTTTCCTGAATGAGTTCTGTGAAGAAAAAGCGATCTGAGTTGAAATATTCAAGTTCTCGTCTTCATATACAGTTTTCAATCTCACCGTACTAAAATTGCATGAACATCGAGTATTATCAATCACAGAGCAAGTGGACAAGCAACAGATCGATTGTTACAATCTGAATAAATTTCATCCGAGTTAGCACAATTTAGTTCTATCGGGTCAAGTTACACGTCAACATGCTTTACTTTCCTCCTCTTCATATTACATTGATCTTTGACACTATCGCAGGACGAATAAGTAGTTTCTATCTAGTCAGGTCATTGTCGTGAAAACCAAGGAAAAACACAATACACGTGAAAGAGTCGAAGTGCAACACGACTGAGATCGTCCGATACAGACCAACAGAACATACCGATTTTATTCACTGTGTCCTGGAAATCGTGTATGGTAGACTCGGTTATACAAACTGTTTGCTGACTGGTATGATTTGAGTCTATACTGCTCTGACTTGCCCGTTCTCTTCATGCGTCCGCAATGACATATCATGAATTGACCTGAGTGTAGGTGGATCTGACGCCAGTATTCGAATCGAAGCGAATTTTTCTGAGATCTTCAAACCACAACAGAATAACCACATTGCAATGGAACAGACACGTGCACAAATCGTATCCCTAGACTTATGACCCTCGACCAGATTGCATCAGGGATAGTTCGGGGAAAAAATCTCGAAATACAAAAATGATACGCTTGTGTGTGTATAAGTATAAATATATTTTTCACCCAATTTGCCACCAAGACTATCAAGTCGGAAAGGTAAGTATTTGTACAGGATAGTGTTCAGTTGATGAGTAAGAGAACAGGTTCATTTGCGTGGGGATAGGGAGAGGAGTGGAGAAGTGGCCAGATCAATCTCAAAGATCGAGCCCATTTGTGGATTGGTTAAAATGCGTAGTACAAAGTGGTCCTGAATAACGGGCGCCAAATTTTCTGTTTTTCATTGTGCGTGAATGAGGTGCGGGGGTGGGAGACGTTGCGTCTAGAGATGGTCACTTGTTTTGTAAGCTGGCAGCGTTTTTCTCGTCCGTTGCGAGATTCGTGCAGGTCTCATTTGACCGTTTTTTGGTGAACTGGTCAGACCTAAAATGAACAGAGCAACCAAAAGATTCATATTGCCAGGTGCCGATACGAGGCCGTGTCCAACTCGATGGTCATGACGTTTAAAGAAAGAAGGACTCCAGTAGAACTGTTTTTATTTTTGACACGAAAGCGTACCGCATAAACGGATGCAGAATATTTAAACATGCATAGATAATTCACAAGTGATTTACTTCTGCCGGTTGTTTTTGCATTCATCTATGGACCACCGTTCCGTCCATTTTCTCTCCTCTCAGTTTGATATTAGAGCGATATCTGTCCTCAGGTCATTACATGTATGCTGATATGTAATGTAATATATAATTATACTATATTTAGCTTATAATACTCGCTAACCACCGAACTCGTATCACGTGGACGAATCAATAGTGATGAATATCTTTGCTCTCAAATCACTGGGATGGGAGGTAAATCCGAGACTGGTGTGAAAGAAACCTCATATTTTGCTGATCGTTTACTTACTCCAGGTTAGATCCGAACCGTATGTTTCACAAAAATACTATCTGATAAAGCACTCGTTCGTTTCCACAAGCGCGGACCGGTGAATATGCACTGTTTTGAGGGGGAAAATAACGATATTGTACGTACTGTCTAAACAGAGAATGGTGTCGTACACCCCCAGAGCGACGTCAAATTCGGTTGTTCTATTAAACTGATTAGGCTATGCCAATACGAAGTAAATGGATACAACCTTTCACAGACGGTGTTCTACTAATAAGCTTCAGATAGCATCTATCTGATGACTTTGATCTGGTTCAGATTCCAAAATGTGCTTCTGTCGCAATTCATTCGTGGCACACTGACAAACAAGTTCCAGTTCTCAAGATAATCAGCCTCATTGACAAAACGACTGACAGGCCCAACAATATGGGCCAAGGTCAGCAGCTAGTTTTAGCGTTTTATGCTTTCGCAGGAGTTCAGTAAAATGGGCATGCCCCACAGCCTCAAAAGCCCACTGTTACCGAGGTTATCCGGTTATCATAACACTAAGACTTGGAGTGGAAGCCCACACGTAATCCCAATAGGTCACGCGTGTTTATGGGCCGGGGAGCAGTGGACTGCGATCTTCCAGCAATTAGTGCGACAAACCAGCCGAATCGAAATAAATTGATGACAGCAAAACTTTTCGACACGAATGGTGAGATCCGATTTCATAATTGCTTATATTAATCTACAATTTAGTCGATGAGCATGTAGCTATAAGGGATTGAACTGCACCCACGTTTCCTGTGTGTCATGAACATGGACGCTGAGTCATAAAATAGTTCAAGGATTCATTCGAAGAAGACAGCAACAGTAAAATCAACAACCTTTTTAATTACTCAGCCAATGATGATGATAACTTTGATGACGCTTCTTCCAGTACTTACGATCAGCTTTCTGAAGCAGTTTGGATAACCTTCAGCTATGATCAAAGATCAAAACGATTGTAATCTGGTCTTGAGGAAAGTTACCACGGTAACCGAAATGTCGACTGACTACTAACACCCTCGATAACACTGTTACCCAAATGCCAACCACTTGAGTATAACATATCACACGCCGTATCATTACTTTCGATACACTCCGAAGTGGACAGAGTTTATAACGTCAGCAGCAGTTGTTTAAATCCAACTGGAAATCAGTTTGGTAGGTAATAAACCAGGACTATTCTGGTGCTTGTCCGGAGTCAACTGACGATCGAGGATAGTAAAAAAGATCATATCAAAGTAGCACAATGTGTCCTCAACTTCCATTTGCGTCAGTAATGGGTAACTCAGCATTGTACAAAGCTTGCTTTATTGTCTATCGACGTAAGTTGATGCGAATGTCACGAAATGATAATCGTGGCACCAGAAGCTCAAGCTAAGGTCGAGAACACACTGTTATGAACGGGAGTCCTACAGACGTTCCGTTTGGTTGATGAAATCAAATCGTGTTTGACTTGCTTGTTTATTTGTGTGTGTGCGTGTTTGATTCAATATGATTTTAATGACCTCCGGATGTAGTGTAGGGCGGAGAATATTTTGTCTTGTTTCCGATCGTAAACGGTCATTACTGACAAATCTGTTCTGAATAAACGGAGGTTGTTATTTTCTGTTTGTTCCCACCAGCCCAGGTCATCGGGTTTTTCGAGGTCGAACAGACGAACAAACAAGCCGTGGAGACGCTTAAATGAAAGTCCAATTTAATCAACCGCTGACTGATGTTTACCAAATGCCGTGCTTATATAAATCGATTGATAGACTGACTCTCCCGATTCAAACAAGATGATAACGGTCATTAAGAGAGTGGCAGGTTACATCCGGGATTATTCGCATCCAACTTGTAGTATGAACTATTACCGATATGCAGAGAATAATGAGGAAGTGTTTAGGGGAACACGAAAGAAAAACTTTTGGGGTCAGAAAATGGTCATTCAGTCGGTAGCACTATCCTGCTGTTTGTGAAGAACAAATGACAGACAGTCATAATAATCACAGTCTCATCATACCCCAATGACCTGGCTTAGTCTTGTTCGAAGACGGCAGACCATCCCTTGTTCCCTAAAGTTCGGACTATGGCTCACGGTTCCCCCAGGTGAAAATAATCAGTTGGTCTCTCGCTCCTCAACAGGGCCTTGTGAATTCGCTAACCTAGTCACAGAACAGTAAGCCTGATCTGAATAGCACTCAACCTGGTGGTAGTGCTTGTCACGTTCGTATATTGTGCGCATGAACAGTAAACAGGCAAGCAACAGGTTACTTTTTCCTTCGGTCACGGATTCGTCGTTTAAATCTTCATTCTCCGACGGATATATAAGCACTACCATACCAGCAAAAAGCCAGCAACTGTCGTTTTAGTGGGCGTACGTACGGCCTTCGACTCAGTCGACGGAAGTGCACTGTAGACTGTTCTTTGAGAATGGTGAAGCGCGTTTTGGTCCTCAAAGGGTTTCACCGTCACAACGGACAGGTCGATTTGGGATTTGTGGAAAACTTCCATCACTATTTACTGCTACGGGTATTCCCGTTGCTACTGAACTTCGGCACATTGTTGCTAGGCTTTACCGCATCGTTCCTCAATATACTGACCTCGTTTCTTATCCGTGTATGATGATCTCTAGCCAACAGTTTTATTCGACTTGAAATCTGTTGAATGGAACTGGCACAATTCACCTCATGCGCGAAACCCATCAGAATAACACTGAGTAGTCACTTTTTTTTACGGCTGCCTTGCCAAAAAATCGGCTTCCGATTAAACATACAAGACTGCACAAAGATGGAAGAAACCTGTATGAGAAGTGTTAATGAAGAGATTGAACTTCCAGTAGAGTGCGTCTTTGGTAAACCTACGTCACTGATGGTTCCATCGCGGCACTCTACACCGCTTGAAGAGACAAATGTGTGTTTCGCCCTCTGGTTGGGAAGTACAGACACTCAAAGGCGTTTCGTATTCGAAAACCGTTGTCTCGGAAGAATAACTTACATCTTTTTGTATCGGATCTGTCCTGTTCATATCACTTCTGGGCATATCTGGCAGAAAGCGACACGGTGGTCACTCTAAGGTTTGACTAATAGTTCTGAGGAAGTCGGTCTCTCGATTGTTGCGTCCCGACTTCATAGATGGAGTCCTAGTGATAGGAGTGAGTTCAACATAGCTTACTGCTATTGCAGAGGAATTTGCATAACTAGTTATCAAACATTGCTTTCGTATTGCTTCGTTTGCCAGGACTCTTTCGTTCCGCTGACATTTAATTGTGTTTCGACTGGTTAATCACACTCGTTCATGTATTGTACCGAGGTCATACTTGTGTTAGTCGACACTTTCTTATTCAGTTTCCCGATAAACCGTTGCTCGATGCCGTTGTTGTTCTAATTTGCGAGTTGTCCGCTTTAACAACTGTTTTCAGTGGAAGTGAATAATCTCTTTTCTCGAGAGTTCTTTCCAACTGATTTCGGAATTGTTCGGCCCGCTCACATCGGCCGTGAGAAAATGTAGTGACGTTTTCGGAAGGAACCGGATAACTTAAATGTTGATTTTTCAAGTAGGAAGGTTTGAGCAAAAACATATTGGCGAATGACAGACCGAGTATACTAGGATCAGTATGTGGGACATAAAATCCTGTTACGAGTTTGACCACCGGCTGCAAATATACTGCCGTGGTAATTCCATACAAGATTGCAAACTATGTGCAGTATTTTTAAATCTTTCCACAAATGAAGGAAGCAGTGAATAGGGTGTAAGTATAAATAAACGATCACCATGGTATCACACATGCACACACCCTCACACAACGAATACCAGAAACAAACTTACCAATTGACCCGGTTGACCCATGTGTTCGTCCGGTCATTACAATCCCGGAGTAGCGGCGTCCGGAATCGGCCATCGCCTCGGTGCATAGGGCGCAACGGTCAGTGTCTGTCGGTGACACAAGTCGGGATGAAATCAGACCTGAACAATCGCTCGCCGAATCCGGATGTGATAAGGATGAGAGGTCACTGGCACCGAACCGCATACTCTCGTATCCGCTGCTGGCAGCTCCGCCGCAGCTTCGTCTACCGGATCGGTAGACGGAGGCCAACAGTCCACCGGTGTTAGTACTGCTGTTGTTGTAATTGTTGTTGTTGTTGTTAATGTTGTTGACTATGGCAGTGGCGATGTTTGTGGTATTGGTGGTGACCATGATACCTTCATGACTGTTGTTATTTTTGTTACTGCTATTGTTGTTGCTGTTGTGGTCGTCGTCCGGGCCACCGTTGTTATTATGGTGGTGGTAGTAGTGGTGGGGGTGGTGGTGGTGGGATCCACCAAAGCCCACACGAGAAAGCAGAGCAAAAACAAAACAAAATTTTGAGATGACTGACGAATAAAGGCAAAACTGGTTTACATACCAGATAGGCGTTAGTTCCAAGGTGAGACGTGAGCACACAAAAGAGCACAGACGCATGTGATCCGACAAGCACACACACAAAGTGAACTACAGTGTCCTCGACAGAGGAAGAAATAATCACTACTTCAGAGAATAGGTTTCTTCTGTGTTCGATGAGGCGGATAGTCATGGTGGCCAGTCCATAAGATGAGAGTCAACTATGGAAATCTGACCAATGGACTTGGTCATGTGTAGGGTACCTTAGACAACTTGAATGGAATTCATGCCATCTATGAACTCACTAATTAGAAACATTGTGGGTCACTGCTAAGTGTCGCTCCTAACGGCATTCTCTGTATCGACTGGATGTTGTCATTTGTAATTCTCTTCTTGCTTTTTTATATATCCTTGATTGACTTTGTTCCTTAGTGAGGTTGATATTGAGAGATGGAAACCGGAAACGCCGTACCCAGTGCATATCTAATGGTTGTTCTAAACCGAACCAAATAAAGCGGGACGTTGCACCACAAGGAAGTAAGTACTTCACTAGGTAATCCTGTTCCAACCGCGGCGGTTATGTGGTCCGACCGTAATGTTATTCCGGTCCGAAGAGCTTTTAAGAAATAACATTGTCTTGGCGGGAAGAGCTCATTATGGAGTAAGGCATTCGTTGAAGTGTTGTGTACTGTGATGGGAAGAAGGAACTCTGCTATTATCAATCAGATTCGTTTATTCCGCTGATAGTCCGATCATTCTTTATATATTACTTCATTTATTTATTATACAATAGTGATACTCTATTTTAGAAAGAAGAATGTGCCTCCTTCAGAGAGTAACGCTGGGAAAATGTAACCGTTGGTGGTGAGACTGGAACCTGCGACCTCAGAACTATTAGTTCTTCATGGTTGCTAGTGGAAAAGAGCTGTCTGTTAGCTGCGAACTGTATGCTGCTACAACACAAGATTCAGACTTTTCAGTATATGCTTAAACCTATCGTTGTACGGGTGTTGATAATTGAGTTCAATTAGCCGGAAAAGGAGTTGTGCTCCAGCATCTTACGTCACTTTCATTGCGGTGTTTGCGCATGAATGCAGTGAGAGAGTATATCCAATAGCCTTGCAAGCCCAGTGCGCTATTAGAGATAACCGGCAACCTGATCCTACCCTGAGACTTGGAATAGAGAAGTCAGGTTTGGTAACCAGCCGGTGGGCGACACAGGAATCCACCACCAAAGTGACCGGCCGTGATGGGATTCGAACCCCTGATCTTCAAAGTGGTAGGTGGACTCTCTGGACCGCTCGATCATCAGCAGTGTTTAGAAATTGGTGAATAATAGCCAGTCTATGAGGATACTAAACGAACTGTCATACAGACAGTAAGTAGAACACAATCAAACCGATTATTCACAGATAACACTAAACTGCATGATATAAAGCACGGTCAGTGTTGTGTTTGTATCAGCAGTCTGCACTGTCCAATTAGGTTCATTCGACGATTTATATTGTACTTTAGTCTTTGGCTTTTTGGCTACCTCAGTATTGCAAAACTGGAAATGAAATAAGCCAAAGCAAGCAGAGCGGAGAGCACAGCTGAATCAACAGTATGGAACAGGCACGTGGACAAAAAACATTCGAATACAAGTATGGCACTGACCACGGCGATAATCCATGTCGCCTAATATCTCCAACCGTTCGGTCGAGCGAATCTTATGAACCCAGACTCGGAAGCCTAACACGTTCTACGGTGCCATATCCATCGGGTAGGGTTTTCTTACCTTTTCGTCATACTACGGACTGCTTCGGAGGAAAGTGTACACCGATGCAGTTTATATTGTAGCGGGAAACACTATGACCACAGAATAAGAGGAATAGCAAACCGATCAGGTCAATAAATCGACAACCGCAGATTACAGAAGGGATAGTAAATATATCGGGAACTCCCCGAAATAGACAAAAAGACGTGTGCGGGTTTGCCAATGTAACTCAGTGGGATCTGAGGCAATCAGAAAGATAGCCCCGGTGAGTGGCTACCGATTAAGCCATCAACCGGATCAATCGAACCAACCAAACGGGAATCGTGGTCAAAACAATCAGCCTGACAGAGACAGAAATACTCAGGCAACCAGAGGATCGATATTGCTGAGTCGCGGCCTGAAAAATGGACTATATAAACGATTGCACTTGTTGTACCGACTGGACTTGTTTGGCTGCTCAAAAACAGGTGTTCCTCGCCCGTCTTGCCATCTTCGTTACTAAATGGTCCTCTCGTGAGGTCAATTATGGTGGTTCGTTTCGACGGATTTCAAGCTGAATGTACTCATTGACTGATAATAGTATAGCGCAGCTGACAGCCGACGCGACAAGGCCAAGTAATGATGAGAAAACAAGTAGCTGTTTTTTTTTCTAGGCTATCTTAAACAAAGAAGAATAAATCATCTGCCGTTCTTCTGTGACAAAAGAAACCGGTGTGAAGATATTGACTGGAATAGTGTCCACACACACTACGTGCCTCGGTCAGTTGACCAGTGCACTCAGCGTCCTAGGTAATGCGCGAGTACCAACAGTCTCGAAATAAGACGAAGATTTGATTCATCACCGCGAGCAAGGAGGTAGTCCGCAATTGATCGAAAAAGATTCACAACTCAGAAACCAATGCTATCGCACTTAAATAACAGCTGATGCAGTTGTAATCGTAACAGCTACCAAAATTGACCGGCCGTTGTCAAACGGTTTCCACTGTAAACCTTGAACAATAAAGACCCACCATCGCTGGTCACTTCTTTATTTAGCAACCTTTCATCAACCTCGGCCATCTCCTTGAATATTTAAATTTGTCGCATAGTATATAAAGGAAGTAGAAAGAATGTACATCTGAGAATGTCAGTTGGTTTACGTGCCGTCACTATCCGTGAACTATTGTTATCCCTTTGTTCTACCTTCACTTCCTTCGATATAAGCAGGGCATATGAGGAAGTTTCGTGTGAAAGATGGAACAGTATTGCACCGAAGGACTATGATTTCCCCAGTATACCCTAGTTCTTATTCTATAGTCCCCTGATAAGTGACCTGTGACGGAATTTGGCCAGATATGCGTTATCGGGTTCGATGTGTCTTTTCCCTCTCTTGGAATCTGCTGACTGAAAAAGTTGAGTTTTTGGTCACTCCCATATTCATCCACGGAGCATTATTGCGGCAACTGCCTAACTATCCTTCCGTGCATAGTGGGACTGTTTGACATTTGGAATCCCACTGACAATTACACCATCAAAGAAGACGGTAAATTCGGAACGCATTCGAACAACAAATTTCCAGTGAAACATATTCAGAGTCGAAGGAAACGAACTAAGCAGTTGACTGGATCCGATCAATATGTTAGATAAATCCTCTGATGGTTTGAAATCAGAAACTTTTTATGATTAGCGGAGTGGATAGACCTGAAAAACAAGCGCAATGAAAGAGAAGTATTTGAGTAAATCATCAAACACACATGTGCTACGCTATCAGACATACCCGAATGAATTCACAAGTCCTGACGGTTCGTCTGCCAATGAATTCCGTTCACTTTTTCGCCCATGCCACGGAGACCAGTGGGACAGACTGAACTTTCTCGGTGATGTACAACTGCTTCGAGAGTCGATGAGACTTGCTCGTAACCGATTTTGTTTTTCACACGTGGATGATGGAGTGTCGACATAGCCACTATTCATTTGTTCATTGTTTATGCTTTGTCGGCAAGTGTGAAGTGCGAGAAATTGTAATTGACTATCTGAATTGTCATGAAGATATCCCCCTGCTGGGGAACTGATGCGGGGTCTAAAGGCATTCGGTGGTGTGCCGTGTGGTATTGTGGTATTGGAATTGGGAATGGATTGGTTCGCGTCATACCAGTTACAATGAGAATACGATCGAGGGTCAGCCGGTGATGAATTAAGTTGAACTGATTGTGATTTGATTCCTTCGTCCTCCTCAGACGTCTCCTTTTTACATTTTTTCTCTCTATTTCGGAATCGTAAACCGCGAAACAGGGGTAGAGTGAGAAATCGAAGTCGAGATCTTCGCTTGTCTTTTGGTCCTTCTACGGTGGATGTTAAAGGATCAGCCACTTCGTTTGGACTTATTGTGTTACTGTGACATTTGGACATGTGGGGGAGTGTTCGGATAGGTGATAAAATCCGACGGGTGCCATGGGAATAAGGATTTGCGAAATCACCTGGTGCTGCTTCACTAAGGGGCGTCATACTTGTGGGACCGACTGCTGCTGAACCAGGATACCTCTCGACGGGGTGAGGGAAATCCAATCTGCTTTCCTCGAAGTGCTGCGTGATTTGACCGCCGTTGCCACAGGTTGACCACTGGTGTATTGGTGAGATCGTATGACATTGCTTTGGGTTTGGCGGACTCCGATGCTGAGAACTAAGACGTTCGGGGATAGGGCCAGGTACTAACGAAAAGTATCGTCCGGTGGAATTGTACCACAAAACTGGAGAACCCCGCTCCAACTCCGGTTGAATCGAAGAGGGTGAGACTGGTAAAGATGGTCTGAGAAATTGTGTGCCAACAAGATGGTAGGTAAATAGAATAATTACGTAATATATAGGTATAAATATATAATCCCATATTACTTATTCATGTGGTAACCACGCTCTGTATTTTGTTTTTAACAGAACACTTTCGTTGCTTTTAGACCCCTACAGAGAAGTCGACCTGTACGTGGGAAACCAGTTGTTACTTTACAGAAGTCAGTGACGAAAGGGAGCCGTATCGCTGAAAGCCAGTTCGGATAGCCTGACAGTTAGGTGTTCGACTCACAGTCTTTCACCTTAGGTTCGAGTCCCGGTAAGGGGTCGGCAAATATGCACTACACTGATGATTCCGAAAAAGCTGTTCAATACTTTTGTGGTTTCTGTTGGTGAGTCGAGCATCGATATTGCAAGATGAACCATACTATGCCAAGTATAATCTCCTACTACTCATATTATTATTTATTATTCTTCATATATCAGTGAATGAGCTAATTATAAATATGGAGTATACGAAACCAACTAATGGGCTGAGAACAGCGGGAAACAGAGAAAAACGCGCAGTAAAGCGAATAATTAAGTCCTAAAAATGATCTCAAGTTTTGTAGAAAAGAAACTTTTTGAGGATACCCAAAAATGTGCAACTTCGAACTACAAGTCCTAATGTTTCGTGAAAGAAAAATAACCTGTTGCACATGTTATTGCGCACACAGACAGTCCTAGAATGCTCTTGCACTTTTTGTTACATCGGATTTTTTGGAAGATTTTGTCAAAAAAATGCGCGTTATCGTTTCTCCAATTTAACGTGATTATTTAGCACTGTTCGACTGACCCGTGGATATATTGGTTGATTTATTGATTAGTTTATTTATTGGAGCAGACATATCATTTAGGGCTTACCGATGAAAAAGTGCCCCATTTTGACCTGTATTCGACTGTCTTGCCGGACTGGCGGATACTGCAGTGGTTGACACCGCGGTCGTCGTTGTATTCAAGTATGGCCTTCTCAGTTGAATTCGGTCGGACTTTGGTGAATTCAATGTCCATCCAAAGGTGGACACGCCAGTACCCGGATTCTGTGAACATCTTCTAGGAGATGTTGTAAAATCAGTCGGACCAGTAGGGCGCTTCCCGAACAAGTCATTATTACACTCAGATCTCACCGGACTGACCGCAGTACCGTCAGAATAGAGCGAAATCGGAACCCCACCAGGAACCGACGGATCCGTTCCTGGTGGTCCAATCGAGTTCACCCAGGCGGCAACGCGTAACAGAGAATTGCCACCGACAGTGTGTGAAATATGACGAACTGAACCGGCCTGTCTCGTTCTTGGTGCACATGGCCCATCGCACAAGTTGCCTGAATGAGGATGAGCGCCGGTGGGTATTTTATGTTCTCGAACGGCACCATCGGCGCTTGGTGCGGAGCTCGTGTGGGACTTTGCATCGGGATTTTTATAGTCCTTGATCAGAGCACCACTGTAATAACATATGACACAACATTTTTGGTTAGCAAGAAGGCTTTCCAGGTGGACAGTAACATCGTGGGTAGGAAAATGAAACTGTATTTTGTTCTCCAATGGAAACCTTATTTCACCAAAACAATAACAATAATAACGCTTTTAATTCCTTTCATTTGAGGGTGGTATAATATCTCTTGAGTGGGGTCAAGGATAATTAGGGGCTGCCCAAAGGGTGTCAGAATCTGGGCACGGAGTCCTGATATCTATATTTTTATGTGATAATCACCGCCGACCGAGCCGTTTATGGAGATGAAGGAAAAATAAATCAGTCAGAGTGGGAACCAGTCGCACAGCAACGTGTATATATATATATATATATATATATATATATATATATATATATATATATATTATGTGCACAAGTGGGGAAATGGTTCGAGGGGAAGATAAAATCAGCTATCTATTCATGACCTTGATAATTAGACAGTTTAAATCACATATCATTTCACAGAGAGTAATTCACGGAGAGATGACCCTGTGCGACCCCGGTTCTAACATTCGGGACAGTTGATAAAATTGGACCACGTACGCAGCAGAGAGTGACGGCGAAAGATCTTGCCTGAGGGTAAATTCGATACCCTATTATTTAACTGAACACAGTCCAACAAGTGAGAACTTTTTTGCTTTGCTTGTCTATCTCATTGCTACATCAAATGTCTCCTTGAAAAACAGTACAAAAACACTTCTGCGCTTCTCTCTTTCTCTTTCTCTCTCTCTCTCTCTCTCTCTCTCTCTCTCTCTTCACTATCTGTCTCACACACACAAGCTACGATAAGTTTTGTTTTGATGGTTGATTCATGACCTTGAACTTACACCCGAGTGACCGCCGCTGCTGCTGTTGTTGCTGTGACATTGGCGGTATTCTCTTTACTGTGATTCGTACTATTGTTGTACGAATGGTTGCTCGTAGCTGATGTCAAGGCGCAGCATTCTGTGGGTACGAAAGCGACCGGGGCAGTCCGAACTGTTGAGACGGGATTTGTGGTCTTAGCTGGAGTTGAACATTGTAATGAATTGCTTGTGACATCCTGAGATTAAATGGAAGAAAAAATGCAGCAATGAATGAAATCCTCAATGATTACCAGTAGAAATAATGATGAGATAGGTTTGCATTCCAGAAAAAAAATTAGTGTGACAATAAAAGGAAATCCGGGCAGTGATTTAGTTCCTACAGGTCAAAGGCTACTTTTGCCAAGCTTTTTATGGAATAGAAAGTGAACTACAGTAAGAGCCATGATAAACCGTCTGATCAAGAGATATTGAGTGTACTAGGAAAACGTAGAGAAACAGACAAACAAAGCTAGCTTTTGAAAAAAGGGTGATTATATTTGTGTACGAGGACACAGAGAGGGAGGGTGTTCGACGATTTGGACAGAAGAAAAGTTGAGCTTGGATGATTACGCTTAGATGTCCGCTAAAGTTCAGCGGTTATTCTTGTTCTATTCGGGTGGCGAAGAATCTCTGGATGGACAGCTGCTGATTCAAAACTGGAATAACAAAACCCCGAAATACTGACGGTGAAGTAGGACTGCTGAAGTAAACGTTGGGCGACGGTCCAGAGTTAATGGTTGGATCGTCATTCAAGCGAATATCTGGACCAACCCAAGCGAGATAACTACGACAACAAGGCTTTACTTCGAATATGGTTTTATTATTATTCACTTTGGGGGAACAAAATTAATATTTCAACGGCAGATGAAGGTGGTCAACAGTGAATAAGCGTCTGGGGTGAATATGAAAAGCAACCTCGGGCGCGGCACTAGAATCAGTCGACCAGGAGGAGATAGAGTAACTCATACTGCAGAAATGTTAAGTGAGATGGCCATTGAATTTAGAGATCGATTAAGTGGAATATTTTCACTTAGCAGAGCCGATAGGTATACCTCGAAGGACTAGTTGTGCATATTATTTTTCTTTCGATTCAAAGTAAACGCCAAATAACTTCTTGTTGATTTCCTGATTTAAGTTCTTTTGAGCTTATTTTTAACAACAAGCCAGCACGAATACGGACTTTTTTTCAAAAGTGCCATCCCTGGTTGTACACGCACATACTGATATCTTGGTCGTTTCTTTTATTTCTATATCTGATCCCACGCTGGTTCACGTCTGCCAAAAATGGTTTAATTTCCATTTGCTGATATCGGAGAAGGATCGAAATCCAGTTAAATTATATCAGTTCATACGCATTATGGCCATAGCTCCTGAGTAAGAGAAAACTACATTTTAATCCATAGATGTGGCCTGATAGTGATATCATGGAGCCACAGAACTACGTTCAACGACGTACCTTATGCACAGGTCCCATTACTCCGAGATAATGTGGAACGCGGGTCGATAAAGGGTACAGTATGGCATCCGTTTTTGTACATGGTAACCGAAAACGGGTGGCTTTTAGCTATATATGCCTGTTTGCTGAATGAAAGTAAACAGGCTTACTGAATGCTGCTGTATAGTTAAAAAGGAATCCATAAGTAGTCGTTAGAATTTGACACAAGGTTTAATCTCCAGTGTACCACAAGCCCGAGAGAACCAAAAGGCTACTGGTGATGAAACCGAAGGAACTTGGTTTTGGTGTTATTCTACCGAAGCAAAAATCACACAATCACCCCGTCTATGGACCTTTGTGACAATTACTACTAGGGAAAGTTGTTATTGCGCGAAACCCTGCTACGAATGCAAACAAGAATTTCTGATCAGTTGCGACCATTTGGTAAATGAGCCGCGGTTTGCCCATATTATGGCCACTCTCTTCAATCTGATTGTTTCCGCCCCGACTCTGGTGGAATTCGGACCCAGGCGTGAAGGCCACCCATGATATAGTGACACGTGTTCTGTAGCAGAAGAGCTACTAAGCCACGCCGAAGGGCTTCAAACTTTTCGCATATGGTGTCATTTTCGCATAAGCGTGTAGCGTCTATTTTCACTGAACACTGATTGAGCTTCCAGTTTAAATAGTGACACACAAAAATTAGGAATCTCTTCACACAAAGTAGTATAGGAAGTGACGAAAATGGCAGAATGTTTTGAGAATATCTAACCCATCCTGTGCTATCAAATTCATGGTTTTCAGGAAGCCCTAAATACCGACATGCTGGTGACACTACTCATGAGTAGTCACAATTATCTATTCCAAAAACAAGGGAAATGCAGTCAACAGGAAACGGGATTGTCACCCCCATTAGCTCGACAGCCTATCGTTGCATTGTGATATTCGAATGTCACCTCGTACAACTTTCCATGTTACGTACTTATCTTTGAATCAAAAGAACGAAAATGCAATACTGAAATACCCCAGGGCTTCTTGCTGCTACCAGAAAGCCACATGTAAACTTCGTCGTGATACAGTTTCCTCCCATCATATTAAAACTAAGAAGAATGCAGTCTATTCCAGGGCAGATTTTCGCACCTATTTAAATATATGCACCTTGTCTTGATGCTCATAAAGTTATAGTGACCTTAAATTTTCAATGAAAATCAAGAATGACGAAAGATCTTAGTTGTTTTATTGCGCACGAGCATCCATTCGGCTACAAACATACCGACTGAATCTTTGGACTAGTGTTCGTGTGTTCATCTTTGCCCTGACACAGAGCCGACCGAATTTGTTTTCTGAGTTCCATCAGTTTTACTGAAGCCTCCGTTGGATATGCCAAGCGCAACGGTTCTGAAATAGGAGATGGCGACGAATATTAATATACACTTCTTGCAAGTTAGTTTTTTCGTAATTTGTTCTTGCTTTTCATTCTGCTATAGCCTACTTACGAGTAGTGTAAAGCAATTCAACCTTCATGAATCGCTGCTCTTTCATTTGTGGCGCTGTGACGTAGCCTAAACTTTTACAAAATTTTAGTATTATTGTAAACTTTTAGGGCTTAAATTACAAAAATTCTACATTCCGGTTGAGTGAAAAGTTTTCAGGACCATTGAATCGTGCCACAGGTCCGTACTGCTAATTCACCAGCTAGCATCAACCGCTATTAGATATATTCATTCAACCTTCTTCCTGTTAATCACTGACGCATGCTATCGTCTTGCAGATTTTAACTGTTTACGCTTGATACTCAAAATTGTTTTACACAGTCCAACTACATCTGCATGCCCGTGTGTCTAGATCAAAGTAGTGATCTGTCTTGCTTAACTGGTTGCACGGTGACAGTACTGTGCTACAGTTCCGCTTGATCCGCAGCTGGGTAGGCCATTTCCTATCTATGCCATCGCAATCAGCCCGATAGCTCTGCCCCGCCGTTTTTGATCATTCACTTGACTGTGAGTCACTTCCGTTTATGTTTCTATCGATACTGTGTCCGACTCCCCATTTTATTGTTGAAATTCCCATGCTGGACCGAACCTCAGGCAACTGCCTTTGCTCCACATACCTTTTTACCTATCGCTAGAAATTATCTTGTGATGTTACCACCGGTTGTATTTGCTTTTGACTCAGTAACCTGGAGCAAGAGCCTATGTTTCATTTACTCCCATACATTTTCTTACCTTCTTTTTACGACGGTGTGGATATATGTTACCTTTCTTTAACCCGTATGTGTGCTTGGCCCATTGTTGGTCTTATCTTCTCGCGTTGCTTCCTAATAACCTATGGTTTCCAACCGGTCATTATTTGCGCATCCTCTGGTCTGCTGTGTCCTCCCGTCCATTGATCAACTAGTTTTTTTATTCAAACTATCTTATCGTGTTGCTTAGCACCCCTGCTGTTTTTCGTGCCGTCTTCATTGTCATTTAACGTCTATGCATTGGCATTCACGGTTCACACTCACGGTCGTCTGTTCAATGAACTTGCGGAGAATCACTTTGTGGTTCTAAAAATGGACTCTCCGTCCATGCATGCTGCGCACGATTCAAGTGAGATTAAGGTGATAAACCTAATATGGAGTGCTTTAGTATAGGGGTGATTGGGAAGAGGAGAATATCAGATGCGCATACCTGATGGGCGGCAACAACCGCGAAACCGGTCGTGTGCTTCCGGGGAAATTTTGTCCTGTCATCCAGATACAACAACATACTACTTACTTCAAAACCATTGTATTGTTCATTTTTCCTCATTCATCTCCTCCCCCAGCCTTTGTGTCCCATGACTTGGCCTGCCGTTCCATGCTGTCACCGACCCCTGGTCGTGATTGGTCATGTTTTCTCACCTGTCTCATAACTGCCTGCTCCCTTGTTTATTGTTCGGCTTTACTCTTGATCCTTTCTGGGTGGGCTTGAAATCCCTTTTGATGAGTGATTTAATTTCCACTGACTGATCTGTTTATTTGTGGCCGGATTGCCCACAAATTCAAAGATGTATTCACTAGTGCTTGATTTTTATTCTTCTACAGTACATGTAGTTCGTCGACTTCGAGTTCTCTGACTAGAGATTCGGGGTTCATCTGCTGCGAGTCACTCAACCACTGGATCAGAACCCGGTACAAATACTGAATTATTATTTAGAGCTATAAATTTGCAATAAACACAATTGTTCAGTTGGAATTGTTCCTCTGACCATAACCGTGCACTGTCTCTATGGCACGTACAAGTTAATGAGGGTAAATTTCTGCCGGAACAACGGTTTGAGCAATCGGTATAAAGTACATTCACCATTGATCGACATAAGTTATAGATTTTGTTTATGAAATTAAGCGTATAGTCATGCAACGTCAACCGCCAACTCGCTATTGGAAACCAAGGAAACATTGTGAGGTGTTTCGTCTAGCTTGTCAGGAATCATCAGCAGTGCGCATCCACCGAGCCCCGACTGGGACTTGAACCCGAGTTGCACAGTTGTGGGTCGATCACCAGGTTATTCGGGCTAGATCTCAACGGTTTGTTGAACATGATACCGCACTTTTCAGTCGCTGGTTCTTTTTGGACGGTAATAACGCTTCACCCGAATAGTGATCGACTAGTACTGAGCCTATCCGATTCAGCAATAGCCACCTGAGCATGTACTACTGTTAACATTCCCTAGTAGATTGGAAGAACTGCTGAATACATCAATAATATGAAGGCTGAATTCAGGTGTTTACGTGTAGTACTGAGAGCAGTTATTATGCTATTGATAGCAGTAGGTGGACGAGCAAGTTTCAGTCAGGTATCTCATCAATATTCCGAAACGAAAATCATTTTCATGTCTGAAGAAACGCCTGACGTTTGCATAAATTTTATTTCAGAGTGGTCCTCTTGTTTCAATATCCCTGCTGTCATGGATCAACAATTCTGTAGATATATATATGGGTTTTTTGAAGAAAAAAATATGCTCGTATAATGTGTTAACACAGGACGGTAGCAAACTAATTAATAATCATACCAAGTGAATTAGACCGTAGACACTGATTACCAGTCCCCGATTGCGCCGAGGTCGGTGATTTGATCTGGAACATCTGCACCGACTTCTTTGGCATAGTGGAAGACTCGGGCAATCCTTCCGTCTCCTCGGTTCGTTCAGATATATCGGAGAGTGCGCGTGGGAGTAATCCGACCTCGCGTTCCAAAGTGGATGAACTGCTAGCACTTTGGCATGGGGATTCCGACATATCTAGGGCAAACAAATTCTCATCGCCCTGTGTGACCGTTGGTTCAGTGTTCGGTAGGGAAAGAAGACGATAGTTTGACAAATTCCACTTGCCATCTCTTTGTTCGGAAGGCTGTAGAGACAGGTGAAAACGAAGGAGAGAATTTCTTAGGGGTCTGGTTTTGTGATTTGGGTTCGGAACATCAGAAATATAATCGCTTATTCACGTTGGCTACAACAAGGTGAATCGTGAATTGCAACTTTCAGTCTCAAATTTACAATGACCCCCTTCGTGAAATACTGTACTAATTTTACTTAATAAAAGGAAGTAGAGAAAAAGTTTAGAAAATGCTATTCTTAGGTATTTAGTGAACGCAAGTCACCAAGTTCACATAGAGTCAGCATTCCGGTTCATGTATAGTGTCTCCTAACTCTAACATGTACATCGAGCTACACACACTGCCTCCATAGAGGCGAATAACATCCGTACTGTCGCATCTGTGGTATGCATGTATAAATAGGTCGTCCAAGCACTCTAATTACCCTGGACGCGAGTCTAACATTTTCCAACTCAGTGGCTTTGAATCATCGATTGAACACCCTCCCCCACATTCGATCACCACTTGGCCAACCCTGTGACTGCTGAATGGTTTCAAAACACCCACTTTCAATGTATGTGCCGGTTATTCTCTAACCAGCTCACTGGACCATATACAGTTGACCATTCCAAGGGTCAGGGTTAAGGTTTCAGGTTAATCATAATAATACAGGGAACCTTTGGGGCTGCGGACACATAAATAATATAACATCTAGCTAATTCAGTTTACGGCAATTCAATCGCCAAGCGGTGAACGCTGACTGACATCCATACCATCAGTCTAGTTGTTAGATTCATCTTCAGTGTTGTACGAGTACGACCATGGAACCATGGGTAACATGTACGAGTCTTTTCTCTGCGAGAATGACAGGAGATCACTTTTATTTACTGCCTTTGTTGTGGATCTACTAAGACACTCTGTAAAGCGAGAAGTGCAAATCCAAAAATAATCTCACTTACATTATTTACCATCAGTGCAACAGCTTCGTTAATGGATGCAAGACCATCCACGTGAGACGGAGCATACATCTGCGGATCGGTAAATGAGGACGTAAGTTGTTTTGCTTTTGGAATACATTTGTCCCGATGTTCAAGAGGGCTATCCATCTCACAACAGGATCCGACAGCACCAGAATCAACACTGTGCCGTCCGTTCATCAACTTTTTCTCCTCGTCTATTTCAGCCAGTCTATGTGAAGCACTGTCCGATACTTTAGGCTGCACAGAATCCAACTCAGTGCGCACTGGCAAATCCGAGGCAGTCGGCGGGCATATTGTGATCATCGCTTTCGGTCCGTCAACCCACGTTTCGGTGTTGGTATCAAGAGATTCTTTCGCTTTACGGAAAGAGACCGAACGGGGCCACACGGTGGCATTGGTACGCGGCATCATGCGCTTGACTGGCCCGACAGATGGATGATTTGGAGTGAGGTTAGAGCTAGTGGTCTGCAGTGTACAAAAACAGGAAAAGTGACAATAGTTTGGAACCGAATTTCATCGAATAGCAAGGATTGTCATCGAGCTGACTATCTCGTTGTCCTTTTATAATTGCTCAAAATTATGAGAGAAATAAAGCTGTGAAAGTAATCTGCTTCTGTGCGTTATTGAGATTGTCTTCTGTTTAATCGGCTTTCACAAGAAAAGACGAGTTGTCCGAAGTAACGATCAGAAGGATGCTGTCTCACGTGATATTGAAGTGAAACAAACCGATTAGAACCCGACCGGATAATCTCATGTTCATCTTATGATACCCGAAGTCCTGTGTTTTGACAGAATTTGAGTCTTAGTTGACACTTAGTCGACATCCACTGCATTTCATGATCTGTAATAAATGAAATGAGACCATTTTAAAGTTTTACCAATAATAAAGCTCTTTTATTTCATGAATCGTTTTGTGAAAGGATTTCGCGCACTAATTTAAATCATTTCTGCACTCATCTTTCGTGTTCAGACACAGCGCGGTTACTTCAACCAGTTGAAGTGTGATCTTTGGTATGTCAGATGGACGTATTGGCATCAAAAACGGAGATACGGGATTATCGAAAAATATATTTTCATTCCAGCCATTACATTTGGTCGACCCTAGGGCGAAGCAGATCCAGACTTGCGATTTAAAAGCGAAAAAAACTGTGTACATTACCGTTGACAACTAATAAACTGGGACGTGGCACCATGGCATACAGTCCCCCAATTTCTGTGGCGGTAAGTGGACCACCGCTATTCCAGTAACTATTCTAATAACCATGTGAGTTTCGCGACCGTTTGGCGTAGATAGTAACACACCAATCTCAGGCTTCCCATCGACATTATTATCCCAGGTTAATGGGCGCAGTTTCCATGTGATGGAGAATGAACAGATGAAAACAATCATTCACCTCCAAGCTAGCATTCTCATTTCATAATGGGAATTGTCAGGAGTGGAAACCTAGTGCATAGGTTAAATTGAGCATTAGAGAAGCAAATTTTAACTTGCGAGTGTCCGTTCAAAGGTATTGTACAGAAATCTCGTCATCTTTTGAAAATGGGCATAAAGTAGCCATTTCGTCAACTAACTAAGTCTCGGTTGTCACTCTGCGCTTATCAAGTCCAGGGTTTGTGCGCATAGTTACAGCGGAGTCCGGTACTTCATACAATGCGCATTTTACTGTATGTGATAGAAAACCTACTTGTAGGAAGCTTTGAGAATCATAGACCTGAAAGAGCATATGATTATTTGTTCACAATTCGGAGCAATTTTGACGGGAATAAAACTCTGATACCAACGTACTTTCCATCCCCTCAAACAAGCACATACAAGCGAAGAGTTTACGTATATAAACGTACCGATCGACGCTCTGCTGTCACATCATCGGCCACCGACGAGGGGATCGCTTGGTTCTGGAAGAGTTCGGAGAAAGCCTTCTGTCCGGCTGGATCACCCGGTACGTCCACACTTCCGTCTGCCGTACCTCGCGGACCCAATCGTCGAGGTGGTCGATGTTCTCGTGAGGTCAGCTGGGTTTTGTTCCAATCATAGCCTGATCGGAAGTCACTGCTCATGAGTTCACTGTTACCATGACCACCCAAATAGATCACTGTTTCACAAGATTGCTCACTGCCCGAAGTGAAATCTAAATCAGAGCAAAGTGAACTGACTGAACGAGCATAAGAAGATCGACCCATCCGAGGTCCTTTGTATCTTCTCCTATAGAGTCTTTCACGTCGACTGACAGTTGACTGTGAGCTTCCCTCCATTGATGAGGAGGCAGTGTCATCCAGACTAGTACTTTCGCCATGACTTAAGGTATGCGTTCCGGCCAATTGCAATCCGGGAGCCGGGACTCCAACGCGACGTCTTCGAAGACGACTCAGCTTTGCGGCCAACTGAACAACCTAGGATTTTTCCAAATTAAATTTAAGCACGCAATGTTTACGGTAGAACATGAGTACTAGGTTGATTTAGTCATCAGAAACGATCTAGAGCGATTTGGCAAAACATATTACCTATGGCTCTTTACATTTTTTATTCTTAAGCTTTCTCATAAGATTTATACTGTGAGAGTATATTGTGTGGTTCAGCTGATGGCACGGAAAATCTGTTTAGCATCTTGAGTGATCTATGCCAGTTATGATGAAAAATTATAGCTTCGTGACAAAATTGGGAATGCATAAAGTAGTGAAGCCAACTGACCTAAATACACACGCTTTTCAACACTCTCGGTGACTACTCAGATAATTTCCGGTAGAGTGGTGACAGAGCCGGTTTGTTGTCCATAAAACCAATTTTTCAGCTTTATCAAAAAGTACGCAGTTACCTGCAACGTTTCTGTGTAGTGTTGTGTACTTGAAGACACATGAGCTAAAATACACGGTTGTACTTGGTTCCCGCTCATCGCTTCACGCAGTATATAGGTCAGTGCAGAGTCGCGAAACGGTAAATGACGTTGACCGGTCAACAATGCGAGTAAGACGTTAGCCATGGCTGACAACGACAAACATCGCGGCGATTGTTGATTATTCGAATCGGTAGCAGCTGGTATCAAACCCTCTTTGGGCTGTTGTGGCGGAGGCTGCCTATCCGCTTGGGAATCGACTGGGCTTGCTAAACGCGTCCTGAATTGTTTACGCTGATCTAGAGCCATGGAAACCGTGGATGTCGCGTGATGTGTGTATCGACCGCAACCGAGATCGAGGAAATGCAACCGAGTTCGACCACCAGCAACTAGAACAAGTGAAAAAGAACGCAAGTTAGAATGCGGACGGTTTCATGAAGAACGAACTTGAATGGATAATTAATGTATGAGCATAAGGAATGGAAAAAGTGATATGGCTTGATAGGCAAACACATGCGTCCCTCGTTCAGTTTGGATCAGTCATCAATGCAATAATTGTGACGGTTCTGATTTTCAAAGCTTGGTAGGAAGTGGGCTGTCCACGGTCGGGAAATGAGTAGGTTGATGAAAATAGTGAGGCAAATATATCGAATGATGGCCTCAGATAAATGAATGAATACAGTGACTACAAGAACCCCACTGACTGCGGTATAATGTCATATCTCAAACCAGTGAGGCTTGGACGACGTATGGTGTTGTAGCTCCACATGAATCTTCCGTAACTTGGAGTGAATCACACGGAACTTTTATTGAACCTACTAATCGCACCAGTCTTCAAACACTAGCGCGTAAAAAGCTTGGTAGCAACCACTGGTCACCTGCCCATGGAATCTCTGTCCGGTCATGACCTATGCTCACATCATTGACTCCCACCACTGAATTCTCGTCGATAAATTGGACAGTCTTTAAAGGGGCCTTTTGAGAACGGGTGGAGGTGGGGTTTGGTGTCGACTTATTGTTACGAACGCTGCAATGACTGTGGCACGTACGGCTGGTATAACTGATGGACTAATCCACTAGTCGTTCGCTTTCCTGAGCCAGAACATGTCCTCAGAATCGACTGATTGACTGATTGACTTAAGAGACTAGGGACAGATAAAGACGGTCAAGAAAACGACAGTGTCAGATGACCTCCTATGTCAGATAGCCACGATAGCCATGTGTCATTGTAACAGTCAATGAACTCCATGGCTGGAGTAAGAAAGGAGCAAAGCTAACGTCAATCTTTTGGTGAATCATGGTCCTGTGAGAATTTCCGACCCGAGATGAAATGAGAAGCGGGATGAGAGATAACAAGATAGCCTAGGGAAATCGATGTTTGCTGGTATGACCACCTGACTGACGGAACGATGACTGGTGGGGATAGAAAATTCCCGCGGACCACAAAATGATCTGAGAGGAAGATGAAGTTCTACTTGAGATGTAGTGCGGATAAGTGTCATACAATATTTGTTTGGTGAGCTCATGAGGATAATTACAAACGATAATTCCAACTGAAGGTAAAGCTTCTGAGCATGTTCCTCCTAACTTTTCAATGTTGAGAGTAGTATTAGTTTTAATTGTTCCTCCACTAGGAAGGAAATTAGTAGCATAACTCCAGTTGTCGTTAAATTATCACATTGGTTTAGTGACTTCACTGCTGTAATCAATTTTCTACGCTTCGACGCAGAGTTCTTATCAGGTTTCAGCAATACTTAGGAGTGCAAACACACATAAACCTCCGTGCGTCTTCCAAGCACAGCAGACAGCTATCAGAGTAATATAGATGAAGTGACATAATAGTTACAGCGTAAACTTAACGTACACACACACACACACACACACACACACACACACACACACACGCACATACACGCACACACACGCGCACACACACACTAACACATACATACATACATACATACATACACACCATATATTATCCTGGTTGACAGCAGCCAAACGTGACTTCAGTGCGCGTGCTGACACCTCATTACACGTGCTATTTCCGCATACGAACTGGCTAGCACGCATGATTCAATAAGACCTGTGATCCACGAACGCTGCTTATCTTAGTCAACTCATAAGTAGTCGTCCCATTTCAAATAAAATACTGAGATCTTCGAGCGGAAATCCAAGACGGTCTACTTCTATTTGATTCTGTGTTAAGATGTTTCGTATACAGTTCACGCGTGGTAGTGACTAGATTGAGCAGTATCTGACTTCATGGACAACAACGCTGTCAACGGGGAATTGGTGCACATACTGTTATTTATATTTGTACAATAACTTCGAGTATTGATGATTTATTGACTCCCATTTTTGATCTCATTATCTTCTAGCTAGATGTTTGGATTGCAACGCTTTTTCACCAGTCAAGGTTCTCGTCAAAAATATCACCCCGATCAGAACCTATGTAGAAGATTCAAAACCATGCGCGTCATCATTTTGGCTGTACTCTGTGGTGACACAACGACTGTATGCAGTTATAAGCTCCCAGATCATAGTCAAGTGATGATCAGTTCGATGATCATTTACTGCTACCAGTGACATTCTATCTATGATGGTGAACGAACAAAAGGACAGACAACTGATGTATTAGCAGTATTTTGTTAGTAATTATTATTATTGTTATTATAGCACAGTGGTACAGTGGCACAGTGGTTTTTGGAGAAAAAATGCTATTATTTCAAATTAAATTGAGTTCCTAATGCTCGTTTTGGGACTGTCGCAACGAAATTGTCACTTTGATATCAATCTGTAAACAAAAACGTAAAATCATTTGGCTGTATTCACGAGGTGGATTAAAGAAAATTTCTTGTGAGCTGCATCCCCTTAGATCCATCCCACCTCCGCTCCATCCCGATCGAAAAGTTGTTAATATACGAGCAACAGTTTTCTTGTTGTTCTTCAACGAAGCGGAAACCTACGTGATGTCTGGTGTGATATCCAGAAAAAATACTCTTTGCACAATCTGCAAACGATTACTGATCATGAATTATTATGATCGGTACGGTGTATATTTTTGTGATAGTTGGGCAACGGATAAGGGGTTCCCCTTTTTTCGCAGAAAACCCAATATGAACTGAGCCGGAATTCCCGATCTTGTTGCCCCACCCACTTTTACTAACAGGAATTAGAATCGATTTATTCCACCTCTGAAAATGGTCCACTGAACATCAACAGTCCTTCGAATTTGTACAGAAAATGGGCTAGGCTCTCTCAGGTCAAAACTCCCAAACAGATCCAGACGTGATGGAACAAAAATTCTGAGCGACAAGTTGTCACTTTGAATCAGGCTCTGTGATTCATTTGGGACGGACTGCACCCCGCCAAGGCTGGCAGTCAAATCTTCATCCATTAATTCAATTTTCCAAGGTGGATTCATTAGACCGACTCCGTTATTACGCCATGTATTCGCTCAATGGTCGATTAATGATCAGTGAAACCAAACGGATAGGTGTTAAGAGAGATTCGAGGTGAATCAGTTTTCTTCTCAGTCTGCATCATCATCAAGACCTGCGTACCGTGACTTCTGTCAACCGACAGAGCATTGGCACCTGAACTGTCTGTTCGAGAGCACGCTACCGTGTATGTGTCACCCAGTTTTCGTCACATGTTTTGCCCGTAGGTCTTACTTTCTCGCGTACACGTGGACGAAACTCGCTGCGCGCACATACCCCGTCGTATCGACCGCATTAACCTTATGTTCATGAGGCAGCGTGACTAAACGTGCCCAGACGGGAGTATGCGGATGAACCATGCGAACTGCTAAGACCTTTTACCACCATTACTGCTGCCGCTTCCAAAGTAAATTGGATTATCAATTTTGATTTTGTGTGGTTCGCATACGCGGTTATCTAACACCAAGATGCCAGTATAGACCCTGGAACAAAAGTTGGACTTTCGCGACAGGAAGTTTACTATAGCGTGAGATGTGCCATAAAAACACGATAAAATTTCTGCCTAGTATGATGCATTCGAGAACGAAGTGAATATAGGAAAGGAATTCTCCTGACAATTGAATATGTGTCTGTTGTGCGGTTCTATCATTGTTCGAACCTCTGACCGCGTTCCGTCCAGGCCAATACGGTCAGTGATCTGCTAGTCGATTCTGACAGCTAACACACACGCATGCACATCACCTTGAACTCGCCCATACCGTAAGCGGTTTGTTCCAACTAAACAAGCCTGTGACCTGAGTCATACTTGCCTGCTGACTCGTTCACCGCTGAGCGGTCCCGTTTAGCCGCGATCGCACATATTGCTTACGCTTGTCATGAACTTTTCACTCACTCACTTGCTTTCTTACGTACGAATAAACGGATTTCCTACGCACCACATTTTGTCCGTATTGGATTACAAAACTGTGTTGAAGTGTAGTTCAAACTGTTTAGTGCCGTTAAGCAAATCCAACAGAAGTCAAGAGGCTTTGAAACATTTTTTTATTTATCTCCCGAAAGTAACTTTACCTTCAATTACATCATCACAGTTGTTAATTAGTTTGGTTTCCATTCTCAAGCCAAGCTCAGTTTAATCAGAATGACGGAACACTACCTGTCCCCCGTAAATATGTTCTCAATGACACGAGCCCCAAGAGTGGACTGGACATTGATCACTAATCGGTGATGAGCACACTCCACAAATCACGCCAATGAACATTCAGATCCCAGTCCGTACACAAGTGTCACAACGAGTGAAGAAACTGGAAATGAGTCTGGTTCAAAAGACCACGATTACAAAAATCACGATCATCGCCGTCAATAAGGCACAAATGGCCTACTACCCAACCTGTTATCCGTTCTCTTTGATTGCAGTACTGACACGCTGGTAGCGCCTCCTTGAACACAAATCACAATCTCTATCGGGCGCGATTATACATTGTCATTTTGTTGCTGTGGTCATCCCCATCAAAGTCCACTTTCATTTCCAGTTGGATGTCATTATCAGAGAGATCAGACAGTTGTTCTCATTCAATACCTCGTCCTGGACGGTGTGTGTGTGCGTGCGCGCTTTTGTGTGGCTGTATGGAATAAGCGAAACACTTGACTAATTGAACGTAAATCGGAACCCAGATATGAACCAAGTTGACCGGATGTGTAGCGTAACACAACAACAACAACAACAACTCAAGGCGTCTTGGCACTGACACTGAAACTGATTGAATACAAAACCCCGAGGGATGACACCTATTCAGGTGAGGGCACTGGTTGGGTCACCACTAATGACCATCAATGACCGAATGGTAATGAGTTTAGTAACAATTTGCACAAATATGATGGATCGATCTGTCTTAATTTGAATGAATTTCTGTGTGGAATCTCGACTTAAAACAGTCCCTCTCCCGGGACCATTTGCAGAGCATAGCTGACTGGATCAGGTGACCAACTGAGTTCTAGAGCAACATTGTGCGAAGCGCGTCTCACCCGCCCCCTCCTCCCCCCCCACCCCATTCACATTCGCTTACCATCTGCCCGTGGATTATCGTGCTTCCGTGAACTAAATTCACCATAGGCATCTCCAACTGCATGCTTCGACTTCCTAAGTAGACCTTACGAAGATTGGTTGATTTTCTTAGGTCTCAGCAATGCATATTCCTCGAGGAAATTATAAAGCACGCTCTAGCGTAGTACGAAATGGACTCATGAACACGAAAGAACGTGGATCTCTGGGGTCAAAAATCAAACGGTAGTAGTAATGATGGGGGTGATGGACACGTGCATACAATTCTCCCTGCGATGCAGCCATATATTTTGTAAGCAAGATTTTATTCGGTCTCAAATCGTACCTTGCTACGTTTATCTTCAAATTCACCTGTAAGTACGGCATCGATATGGTGATAAAAAGAATAAGATTGACACAGGATTGCAGCTAATCTGGTCGGTTCTAGATGCTCTTTGTCATCATAGCAATTTGGAGGAAAACAGGGTTCCATCGCGACCAACACCTCCTTGACTCTCTGCGGTCGATGTAGCTTAACAGAACCATTTCGTCCTACTATGATGTTCTGATCGCTGAGCTTAGCGCTTAGATCGCAAACATTTTCACCATCGTTCGAAGTGACATCTTCAGTGCGATCTAAATCCCAAGCTGAGTTGATCAGAACATCGTGGCAAACAACAACCTGAGTTACAACCAACACAAATATTTAGAACCATTGAGACCATTTCGCCTTGTTTATTCATGACCGAAGTCATAACAGGTTTATCTGATTACTAACGCGGGCAGGAAAAACGGAACAAATGGACCGAGAGACACAGATAGAAAGGGGGGGGGCAAATGGTCAGACAGACAGAGACAAACAAATAGCAAAATTGATTCCCGTTGACTCACCTGATGTTCCGTGTTCTGTCTGTTCCACTCGGCATTGATACACATGCAATGTGAACAACAAATGTGACAACCCGCTCGACTGATTACGATCCCAAGCGGAAGCTCGATGAGCCAAAGCCAAATCAAGCAGATGTGCCGCTTTGTCTGCACTCGAAGCGCGTAATTCGCTGCGCTTAGTCAACGCGGCCATCGTACGAGTGACGACGGAATCCCCGTCGACACAAGCCGTGTCACCGCGAGATGCTTTGGACTGCGGAGAAGTCAAATAATGACCCGGTGGATACGCTTCCAGGTTTATGTCATCTATAACCGGTGAGTAAATTTTGGGACCTAGTTAGACAACTCTGAACGTGAGCCGTAGGTTTTTTCAACTGTACTAGCCAGCTGATGGAGTTACAAAATGTGATCAGGAATTCTCATGTCTTACAAAAAATTTGACTCAATAGTGTATATTCAAAAAGTAATAATAATAATAATAATATTCGTGACTCATCAAATTTGACTTCTTCTGTTTTGACTTATACCAGTATATGTTCACTGAAAGCCGGCCCAGATAGTCAGGTGATAACGTATGTAATTCACAACTACGCACTCTAGGTCCGAGTCCCAATTGATACTCGGTGGATATGTCTCGAAGTTGATGATTCCGAACATGTCAGACGAAACAGCTATGGCTGTGATTATTGGCGAATATATCGATCCCTATCCACGTGCTTCTGATCGCTGGCTTTGGAGTATGTAAGTTGAATCATAGCAGTTGAAAATATTATTGATAATACTCTCTTAGTGATTCGTAACCATGCTATTACATCACAAACATTACGACAGGTTGAGGGATTGGGTCAATTATACGATCAGGTGGATGTGATGAGAACTGTTGATGGTTTCATGGGGTATGATAATCACAACCATTAACCACGCACTGGATGGGGCCGTTTTTATTGTTATCTGTCAGCGGCAAATCAGAGGGGGAAGAGAATATGAAGAAAGTAAGAAGCTGACTGTAACTGATATCAAAATGGTAAAAATGTATGAATACTACAGTGCCACCTGACGGTAACCTCCACTGTGTGACTAACCACTTAGTGGGTAGATCCCCTCGACAACTTCGCGGGGGATGTCTACACGCTCCGTATGGCCAAGTCCGCCAGTTCCTTTGTTCCATGTCATGAACAGGCTACTCTTGCTCATCCTCCAACCGTTACCCGCCTCAAGGAGCACGGCGGTTATTCGATTAAGTCCTCACCACCGGCGTACAATTTTATCGGTGGACAAAGCTTGTGATGGACAGTTTGGCCGTCGTCCGACGCTATACAATACATTTTCACACATAATATGATTCATCATGCAGTGTGAACGCTCAACTCACCACTGGAAACCATGGAAGCGCTGTTCCGCTGTCTCATTGTCGTTAGGAATCATCAGCAGTGCACATCCACCGAGCCCTCGCCGGGAGTCCAATCCGTAGTCAACAACTGTGAATCGAACACCTAACTACCAGGCTTTCAACGGTTTATTGAACTTATATACTGCTCTTCTGCGTTCAAACTATAACAATGGTCATATTACGTGAAACGTTCAGTCTCTTACTATTAACATCTTTTCATGTAGTTAGAATTCTAAAATGTGCTGGAATCATCCTCGTCTGTCCGAAGATCATGCTCATCCGGATGAACACAAAATCTGGAATGTGACTTTCTGGGGTCAAGGATCAATTTAGGTGCTTAGAGCACACGATCAACAAGAACGTGCGAGTGATCTTACCTTCATCTTTTCTCGTTCTCCTGTATCATTCACCGATTCGATGAACTCATTTTGATAAAAGATGACAAGAAAAAGTAGCAGCATATTACGGTAATCTCAAACGGTATACACCTGGTGAAAATTCAGAACATTGACTCCCTCCCTACTTCCCTACCTCTGTGTGTGTGTGTGTGTGTGTATGTATGTTTGACGTGCATGATACACAGTTTTCATGATCGAACTTTCTCTGTCGCACTCACAGTTTGATCATATCTCCTTTTCTATTGCACTGTCTGGTGATGTCCTGTGTTTGTTAAATTAATGGCTTTACAGCCCCAAATATCTAGCTTTTTGTTGAATATCCGAGTACACACTCGAATACACACACACAGGCTGTGGTCAAACGGTCATCACGGGGGACTTTCAACCCGGGTTCGAACCCTGCTCCCGTCGTCGAGCACTTTCCCCAACTGGCAAATTCTAACTGGCTGCTATCACCTTCTTGAAATATTATACCATGGTTGTTACATGAAAAAGAAAGTAAATCAGAAGATTTAAAAAAGATTGCGCACAAATCATAGATACGCATTCAATCCCCCTAGATCGAAATAAAGCGGGAAAATGTTACGGTCGTTACTAGTGTTATTATTACCATTATTTTATTAGAGGTATTAGCCAGATCTAAAATCCTATCGAAGACCGCGATGTGGGCACCTTGTGTTGCTGTCTGAGAGCGAACAACTTTGGTGGTTGTAGACATTATTTCAAAATGATCTGCCATGTACCAAATGAATAATCAATTATATGATAGACCTGCTGTTCAGTGAGTGCTCCTCCGTTCCATTGTGTGCTGTATCCTTTCTTTTTTCGGATTAAAAGGTACCAATGTGAAGTGTAGGATGAGCGGTCGATCCCTATTAAGATCACTCATATTCTAAAAAGTCAAGCATACCTCAGGCGCCGAGGGGATCACAAAGCGATGCCTTCATTGTTTTTTGTTGTTGTGTACAATGAAAGAGGCATGACGCTTAAACACAGTGGTTCATTTCATTAACAGAAAGAATGTACAATCACGATCTTCATTCTCGACTTTCCATAGGAAAGTGAAGGGACCATGGCGGTCATATCGATCCAGGCGACACTGAAATCCCTTCCATCGCTACCGCCACCAACACCACCGAAGTTGACCAACAATGGAAGTGTTCAGATCTCTTATCACAAAACCGATAGTTTGAGTCCGCTTGATTGTCACAACGAGACTGCCTCCTCACGTGGTGTGATGACTTGCGTACGTCCAACATTTAAAGAGTCGCGCAGGATGGCTTCACCAAGCCGGAGTTGCTGTCATGTCTGATAGTTCAATGAGCAAAGGCAAGAAGAACCTCTGTCTGTCCGAACCACTTGGTGTGTAACATCTAGTTCGAGCCACTCTGACCCTGGTAGTGATTATGCGGTGTGTCGAGGTGGTCAACCTAAGACAAAGCAAAAGGTAGAAAAAGTCCTAACGACTGCACTTGGTCAAATATGACCTATCAGGCTTTCGAGCTGGGATCCATGAGACTGGCCCACCTGTCGGTTGGAGACATCAGGTGACACGGCTAGGTACCCCATCAGTGGTGTGGTTACTATTGAACTCTTGCTTCGTTCTCATGATTTCCGCTCTCTTCTCCGCTCGGTCACCCCTTACGTTTCTGTTCGCTTTGCTCTCGATTAGAAGGTGCTCCCAGGTGTCAACCAAAACGAGAAAGCACAGAAGGGCGAGGTTACAGGTTGAAAGCACTGAACTGATAGGCGCATGTGGGACAAATGAGATACAACGCGAAATGAGAATAAAACCAATGGAGCTGGAACGAATACATCATGGCAATCTTATGTAGACCGGCTGCTTGGCACACGATACTTATATATGACCAGTACAGAGTCTTTTTGTCAAACGGTGTTCAAATACGGCAAGTAAATAAACATTAATCTGATAACTAAACTGATCAATAAACACACAAAAAACAACGTTCACGGATACCTAGTTGTCATTAGGTTACTCTGCAAACATGCAGTGAAATGATCCAGCGTAGATCGTACATCAGAACATGCGGGAGCACAGTCTTGTTTTCGGCACTTCCCAACTGGCCAAATGCAGCACATCCTTCTATTATCCTAACTTCAGTAGTTATAAAACGTGCTGAAGCCCCCAAAACAGACTTGTTTGCACCCACGTGTTCTGATACACGATGTATCTTGTATTATTTCACTCCTTCTTTGTAGAGTGACATGCAGTGCAATCAAAGTGATGATTTTCCTAGGAAAAAGAACGAACGAACCGTCGAGAAGCATAGACAAAATTACTTGCGCCCACAAATACACATATGTCCACCAGATAAGCACAGAACAATTACTTCTCTTCATTAATTACTTCCACTTCTATGCGGCCAGCTCCTGCAGAAGGAAGAGCCGGCTTCATAGATGTCCTGTGTGTGTAGAGGAACTGCCCATGAAGAGTCTTGGGAATTAGATACGAAGTAGTGTACCCAAAGTCATTCGGCTTTTTGTTCGAGGTAGCAACTCTAGCCAGTGCACAACCAAGTGCTACCTTTCGGGCAACAGTCAGTTTATGTGTTGGAAGCCGATGACCAAACGAACGATTCATACGTTACCTTTTGGATGGCGGTATGCGAGTCGAGGATGCCCAACGCGTCCTAGTAATTCTTACCCCACTCAGGATAGCTGAGTAACAGGTAATATGTAACGGCTTTATTTAGCGGCGAGCCAAGTTCGCGAACATCACAGTGTTATCTTTGAGCTTCTGTGGTTCCAGGTTCGCTGCCACTCGGAAAACCCACCATGCCCTCTAGCATTGCAGCATTGTTTTTGTCTGGCTACTCAACCTCTGCTGGTGCGATATAGGCTACCCTGGAGGAAAGCTGTGTGCTCCAGTTGGCATGGCCTTCGGTGTCATCGTGGCACGCAGACCCAATCATCATGGCAAGGTAGCAAATCGATCAGGCTTCTTTCCGTTATCACAACAATGACGAACTGACCACTAGCTTGCTCTGCTTGTACAATTCAGGGTTGGGTGCATGGACTGACAACGCCTTGTTCTTGGTCGAGTAGATCCCCTTGAACATCTGAATTATGATGGCCATGCTTTGTCTCATAAAGATACCGGGCAATCGATGATTGTGTGGACCTTCGCTCGATTGATGGTGCATTCGCGGTGAATTTGTTGTTCTGAAGCTTCTGAAGCCACAATGGAATGTGCACAAGCATTGGATGAAGTACCTTCATTTCGGCTCTATCAATTTGGGTGACTGAAAACTCACATCTGATCTGGTATTCGAAATCAGACCTGGCATGGATAGGCGATGATGTAGGTAGCCCGTTAGTCGTGAATGGAATTACCAGTTCAATGGCACAGTACGTGCGGCCGACAGCTGATTTCAAACGTCTGCTGATTGGAGCGCTTACTTCAGACAAGCCTTGGAATCTCTGTTAATCTTAAATTGCTTTTAATATTAGTGGCGTTCGTAGCATATGTTGACGGTCTCGATAAGCTCCTGGTCGCCGATATTGATGCATGAATGCGCACTTTGGATGTAATTTCTACAGGTGATGCAACGCAAAGACAATGCAAAGACAAGCCCATCAACCACGAGCGAGTGCGAAGTCATGGGGAATTTAAAATTATCTTAATAATCGACCACATGTACTGTTTTGATAATATTTTTATTTATTGTTATTTAATATTACTTATTTACTTATTTATTTGCTGTCATTCGTAAATGGCATATTATTTCAGGAAGGAATTCGTGACCAATTACAAGATGTAGATGGGCAGTGACCGACTGCGGAGGTGAGATTTGAACCTAAGACTCCCAAATCTTTTTAGATCTGGATCTTAAAACCTTGTCATACCTTAAAAAGCACATAAACAGAAACAGACACGTACCCATCACTGTGGCTGCATCAGAGAGTAAATCCTGAAAGCGTTCGTCAGTTCCGTGGATTTCTACTGCCGAGACTCTAACTGAAAATCGGATGCCCTCCATGTCACGTTGTCTATTGAGTAACTGGAATAACCAGGCGATTGCACAAGGGATGATCCCAATCTGGTCCACAGATCGATCAGAACCAAACATGCTATAGGATTTACCTGCCAAATGGTATGCAGGAGTTCCGGGGTGGTTACACCGGAGTAGAGAGACAATGAGAAGGAGCGACCATATTGATGCTAGTAGGGCAAATAAAGTATAACTGCATACAAGGAAAGTACTATTACTCATTATTATTATTATTACACTGACTTGGGCATGATTTTACTATGCTGCTCAACTGCTGAGAAATAAACGAAGAGAAATTTTAAGCTCCGAAAAGGGTTAACTGTTCAGATAACACTACACCATTGTTTGTTAAAAGACGAGCAAAGAACGGAATTGCCAAAGTTCTGTGCAGTGATGATTTCGTAGGAAGTAGTCGGATCTTGGAACGGAGCAGCGGGTGGGGCTGGCTAAAAGAAAGGTCATAACAGGAGCGGGTATGAACATTAAAAGATGATCTTTTCGGCAAATGAAATGGAAGTCAAGATGTGCATATCACATAGATCTGATATGAGGTCTCTTAAGGATATACCAGAAACGACTGATGATGCGCTAACATCTACAGAGAGTAATGTAGTCTTTCTTCAAAGGATATTTCGTTAAGCGCTACTTTTTTACTTTTTACCTATAACTATGCCATCATTTTGTGGTACATGCTTGCGAATGAGTCCAGTAGAAGAGGCATACTCCATAGCTCCAAAGGTTAATTGCACTTTCAAGGATGTTAGGCAAAGATGACTTGGGGACTCTGAGGGGATATTCGTATAAAGTCCAAAATGGTCGTGAATTTGTGGTCTAACTACCTTAGAAGAAATAAATATATATCCACCAAATTACTTCAGATTCTTCATGTGAACATCTGTACCAGATTGTCTATTAAAAGCAAGATAACACATATGTACTGTCTTTAATCTATTCAAGCACTCTTCATGCCTCATTCTAGTTGGCTTGATTGTTAAACAGTAACGGTGACAAAATCCAGTGAGATAAACCATTCCTGTTAATGTTGTTAGATTGTATTTGCTGAGAAAACGAATTCGTTGATAGTCTGACAAAAAGCAGGGTGCTTGAAGATCTCGAATCCGTGGTTGACAATCCCTCGTATGGGATGGACATTTCACAGCCCTTCAGCCGTTCAGCAGAATTGCTCGAATCATGGACTGGAGTGCTTCGTATGGAGCTGTTTGCTGTCAATCGATCGTGTCCAGTCCGCACTTCTAGTGGAACTCAAAAATGCACATTGACTTACCCTAGAACCATAGGAACAATCATCTCGTGTTCACTCGACAGTTACATTGTTTTGTTTTGATGTTTCCTCGTTATTTGAAGCTGCCCAGTTGGGGACGAGTAGTTTGCGTGTCTATGATTATTTTCGCTTCAATTTATGCCCAATTCTTTTGGGTTTCTAGGGCAAAGATAAGTAACATAGAAACAAAACAAAAGCAGACAACAGATACAGGAACGACAACCGAGAAGTAGCAGCAACAACACCACCACCAACAACAACAACAACACCATCAATAACAACAACAACCATAATAATGACTATGATGATGATAGGGAAATGATTTCGTACATTACACACGCACACACACTCACCGGTTCTTTTGTGTCCGATAGTCAAAATGCATCCATCTTGACCTCGTAGAACCGCTTGAATAGTATCCGTGATAGTTAACATACAAAGACTGGTCTGACGTGGGGAATAACAAAGTAAAAAGAAAACAAATGGGAAAGTTGTGTACCGTTTGGGACAATGGACTACGATCCTATTGTATGGGTGATGGTAGGGGCCATTGGAGAGGAGAGAAGTGAGGAGAGAAACATGTGCAGGTTTTTTTTCGTTTGAAAAAGATAAACATTCACGGATGTCATTTATCACGCTTTATGATTTTGCACAGTACGGGCAGAAAAACAAACCAACGAATAGAAACTCGTGGACAGATAGAGAGAGAGAGAGAGAGAGAGAGAGAGAGAGATTAGGGGAGACGAACCAGAAGACGTTATGAAAATAAACAGCTGATCATTGGAAAAAGTGGATTATCACCTGAGATAAGTATGCAAGAAGCTTGTCATTGAAAGCCTCGTTGAGTTGAACTCAATCTTAGGTGAACCAGAACAATGAGTTCATTATCAATAAAATCAGTTCTATTACTAATAATCTTTCATGTTCACAATTTCTGACTGATTACTGACAAACTGAATGAGAACTGCATAACTAAAAAAAAGGAAATACATGAATTGGATTTTCGATATGCTGAATGAGTAAGCTGCGCAGATCTGGATTTGATTGTAACTGATTACATTTTGAGGTCATTGTGTATGAGTAAAAAAGACAAACCCCAAATAAGTCATTCTTTAGCTTCAGCAGTTAGGTATAAAATTTCTCTCCTGTCCAGGCTATTTAACCGAACGGCGGCTATAAGGCGAGAGCGGGAGAACCTTGTTCAGTTCCTCTTTTGAATCGAATTCTTATGGTTACGTCACAGTCTTCATTAAATGATTGCAGCAGACGAAGCTTGCCCGTCTTCCTCACAGGCCCTTTTCGTCCTTCGGCAGAACAGGACACTTGACCCTGAGACCTGAAATGATGGGCTACCACCAATAGTCCCATTAGTTCAGGCATGGTAACGAGCAAAGTTACAGGGGATTGCTATTGTTATGACAAACCCGTATTATCTGTAACTCGCACCTCTATAACTTTTGCTTTCAAATGCAATGTCCTCAATAAATAAAGAGAATAACATCACCGTGGACAAAGAGAGCTTAGTCATGACTACTACTCCGGTAATCTTGATCCCCTTTCTCCGGGACTTGAGTATATTATTGATTTTTAAACTGAACTTCTCGGTTTCTCAATCGTGCTGTCTCGTAGATGATTAACATTCGTTGAATATCTGTTGTTCTCAGTTGTCAATGGCACTAAGTATTTATCCGTTCTAGAATAAATCCAACTTATTTCAGAACAAGAACCACCGGAAGCACTGTGGTGATTTGAATGCTTCCTCATGTGGCCCAGGGCTTTAAAGCTTCATTTCTAGTGCCCAAACAATTAGATAAAGCCGAGCCTTGATAGTCAGATCGTGCAGATACAGTGGAGTCGCTTCAGGATTGGTCGGTGCGTTATCTGCCCCAACAGATGCATGCCTTCTCTTATACCTAAACGGGTGTGTACTGATCACGTCTGACGGATTACCTTCTTGCTATTCCTGTCTGGTGTTGTTAGTCTCTAGTGTGCGTAGTCTGTATGCGAACTACTCCAGTGCTTATGGCTGATTGGGTAGATTCAGTTCTCACAAGCACCATATTTATCATTAAAGGGGCTATCAGTGATGGGTTTCAAATCTTTTACCATCGAGTAGATGAGACCTTATTCCACTCGATTGCCACTATAAGTTACTTTATAGTGGTAGTGGTAGAAGATGTCGATCTTTTCAATCTCAAAGCTCCTAATACCAAAGAAAATTACCATGGAAGAGATGCCTAACAGTTTCGTCCCACTTAGGACGAGTTCAAGTCTCGGGAAAACAGTTCGTTTGCAGTGAACAGAGGTAGACGATTCGCAACAGACCTAAATGAAAAGGCTGCACGATAGATATTTTCCTACAATGATTTATCATCATGAGCCCAATAGCTCTGGCAATTCGAACGTATTCGTATTCGTATATTCTTGATTGCGATGCAGTGAAATTGAAGATGTTCACATTTACAATGATTGAGGTTTCTTCATTTTACCGAAACAAAAGTCAAAAAGCCTATAAAGAGTCGCAAAGACCATCAGTCACGGGTGGTAACGATCCTGGTGACAACAAAGCGTGGTCTGCCACGGAAATTGATCGACAGTGAGAGGTTTATGCCCTGATATCAAAATTGATTGGCAAAGAATTATACCGCTTGACCACACCCAGTGGTCGAGACAGGTCCCAGTGGGATGTGAATTTATCCACATATGTCAATGCAACTTCACCAACCGAACATGTATTCCACGTGTACACCATAAACCAATTTTTGCAACTTAAAGTATGCTCCCCAACTAGAGCATGATGGATTACAAACACGAAATTCCTATTACGTCACGTACAACGGGGAGGGCCGATAACAAGTGCTCCGTCGATTATTAAGTGCCAAGCTTATTAACCAAGACAACTATGTACAGCACACAGACACACAACAAACGTTCGATTACGGATTCTGAATATGACAACCCAGTTCAAGTACCAATCTGGAATGACATCAGAAAACACACCTTGTGCATCGACTGTATATGAGCTATAGAATGCAGCACCATCCGGACACCGACCATCATGTGCAAGTCATAATCCTGGCTATTTGAGAAATTTCAGTCAGACCACGGACCACCCAAGCAGATCTGCGGGCAGACTATTTCAGGGCGGAAAAAAGTAATTTGATAGTTGTTTGAACCGTCGCTTAATCGATCAGTCTGTCATACATACGTACACAAACACCTTGTGTGGGTGGGACATGAACTGCAGCTAATAGCCACAGGTCAATCAATGAAGATGTCAGATGGCTCGATTCAAAGTTCTCCTTTCTCTGGAGCTATTCCCATTCATCAGCCGGTAGCTTTTCATCTATCAAACCGCAAGGTATGATACGACTCTGAGAAGTGGGTACAACATTTGGGATGTGATACGGTGATCACTGGTCCACTTTTTGATAAGGCACATGCCCAAGGCCATGTCATCAACTGCGTCATTCTACATGAAAGTATAACTTCTATTGAGGAAAATCAATCGCATAACTCAACAAACACCGCTGCAAACGTAAAATCAGCTGGTCCCACCAAACATTTCATTATCCCTAAAAGACTGACTTATTGAATTTGATCAACTCTAGAAATCCCTCTTTGGGAAGTGAAGTGCTCTGATACAGGCTGTAATCATTTAACAATCATTAACAAGGCCGGTGGTGTTTGGTCAGCCATTACGGCAAATTTCTGACCTCGAGGTCTCATGGCTATGAACCTCGTCCTTTCGATGAACTTCTGCGTTCCGTAGCGTCCTAATAGACGAGCCCCTCAGAAATACTTTACATCCATTGAATATTGACCAACGAGAGTAAAAAAGACTGGAAAGATACTGTAGATTGCGTCACAGAGCATGAGAAGACAAAGTGGAAATAAGTACATTTTTGAAGGAAGGAGAGGAACGGAATGCGATTGCTCCACTGATCAGGGTTATTGAGTAAGCGTAGGTCGGCGAAGTCGCACAAAGCTATTTGCATTGATTAGTGATGTCACACATTTCGGCCGCGTCACGGACCAGGTGCTCTAACTCATCTTCTATCTGCTGGAGGCATTCGCCGAACAAATCACGTGCTGTGCATCTGTACACACTGAAAACACACCTCTGACTATTTTGTGCCAATAAACACTCCCAGCGGTTGTACGACCAAGTGTAACATGAAAGGTAGCAAAATTCCATGGAGTATAATTGACATGGTGACCAATCAGACTGGAATCCATGTACAGTGCGATTTGATTACTGGCTTTCGATTTTTCTTCCGATCTCCCGTGCCCACTACGTACACAACAAGTTCTACTGTCTTGTTGATATGCGGAGAATTAAACTATATTCATCCAGCTTTCTAACAGGTCTGACCTGCCTGTCCTACAGTTTACCGGGGTGTAGTCACCGCGCGGTTAGGTACCTGAGCTTTGGAGCAGCCGATTAGAGCTGAGTGGCTAACGGAGAGCAAAGAGTCCGATCACATGGTGGTTACTCTTCCCTATTACCCGTACATCCACGAAGGTAAAGTATCTCAAGCCTCCGCAAGTCCTGGGTCCTAACAAACTGAACCGACTTAGGCAATATCGAATTACTGACGCCCACAAAAATACGCATTATCAGTTCAGTTTCTCCAGTAAACTTTAGCGAACGGAGTCAAAGCATCCGTATCAATAGCCTTCGTACATTAGTCTGTCACTGACACACTCGCAACTGGACTGCTGATGAGCAAGTGCTGGTCACACTGGAAGCACCGATGACTTCGGATGATATGAGTAAAACGTACAAAACACATGCATCGATTAAACTGAACCTAGATTCCAATCACCACATAGCTGCCCAAATTAGAAACGTATTTTAGATCAATATTTACACTGACTGATTTACAACTAGTGCCAGAACAGTACAGTCAGGTAGTAGAACTTTACTAGTAGAAACTGTGAAATAGTACCGCCCAGTTCACCTGAAATAAGGTAATCGTATTACTCGTACTCTCTGGAGTAGCTTGCAACTTCTACAATCATTGAGGAACATATGTCTTTTTATCAGCAGAACTCGGAAAGACTGCACGGAGAACATCCATCAACGGCATAGCAGTGGAATGAAGCATGAAGAACCGCAGTTTTCAAACTCCACTTGTTGTATGTAAGTAGTACCATACCTGCACGTACATTGCACATAAGTCGTTTCGATCAAAAGTAATCGCAGATAAAACAGGATGGGTTAAAAAGTATTCCGGGAAATTTTGTCCATCCATTGTCAACAGATAATTATGTATCACTGCGCAAATGATCGATTTATTGACTTCGGATCTGACCCCGACTTGTCAGGTAACTTCTAAACATTGACGCGTTAGTCCGCGAGTGCATAAAGAGCGATTTCGTCATCAAAATAAATGTCATCAGGAGGCTAGTACAACAACCCATCACCTACCATAGGTGCTTCTTTTGTTAGTACAGCATCAAAAGTAAACTGCTTTGGCACTGGTGGATTACCACGTCTCCGTGAAGGGTTTGGATCGACCAGAGTAATTTGAGCTCGACCTTGATCCACACTGATACAGGGACTGAGGGCAGAACCGGCGCCAGGATAATTCGGTAACAGTTGAGTCGGAAGTAACATCGAATCAGCCGGTCCATTTGAATAGGCATGGTTTTCCTCCGGGTGGGGGAACAGACGCTGCACGCAAAGAATCACTTTGATCTGAAATACAGGAAGAAGCGCACGTGGTAAGGGACGAGTGGGCCTAAATACATTCAACAACAAGATGCAAAAAGTATTCACCTGAATTCTCCACTAGCTTGCACATACTAAAATGTGTACAATTGACAAACAGATACACACATCACTTCCTGCCTCATAAAACTGCTTTAATTAACGATTTCATTTCATATGGTAGTTATGTTTCCTACTGGATTTTATATGTACGTGATCGATGAGAATGTACGAAACGAATTCTTCACGCAGTATTTATCTTCTGAATTGCTTATTCAAACAGATTGTGATAACTTCCCCATTACTTTGATGGACAGAAAATGTTATACTGTTACAGTGAGCAATTGAGTGAGCGTATAAGGGACAGAATAAAGCTGATTACGCATTTGTAAGCACTAGAGTTGTTCACTTAGCATACATACATACGCACGTACATACACACACACACACACACACACACACACACACAACACACACAGGAGGGCCCTTATCTAGGCGTATAAGTAATTGAAAATGATCAGTTGGTTGGTACAGTACATTTCAACGGCGCTAGTTACAGAGCAGTTTAGGATTGATTTGTTTGATTGATTTATTCAGGTCTCCGTTGGGCCTCGGTATCTGACGCTCCCTAACAAGCCGTACGAAACGTGTGTAATGTTGGTGAAATATCCCATAAGTGATTCGTATTCCCCACTACTGAAACTTGAAATAAAAGGTTGTTAGAAGGACACTGCAAATAACCGCGATTGGTTCAATCCGTGCTATTTTCCTGTGTGCACGATAGTGCTATATCCAGGAGTATGGGAATGCTAGATGAAATAATGCTGTCCGGGCATTGCTTTCCCCGTTAGGCCTCATCCCTGATGAATGGCTTTTGTAGTGAGGGTAGATTTACGCCGTTAGAGCTTTGTATTTTAGGAATGCAGAAATCTACAACCTACAGGCAGTTTATTCTAATGATGCTTACAGAAAGCTGAAGGTAAGGTCAATATGACATCGACCAGATCGTAGGTTTCAGTTATTCGTCAGTATGAGGTAATCGACCGAGAACAATGACAGTAAGCTTCACGGATGACCAAGGAAATGCCTCATATATAAAACACTCACGGAATTCAGGACGACAGATTGGCTGTGAAATATCTCGTTCACTGTTTGAACACAGCTCGGAGAAACGATAAAATCCACTAACTGGATGATTACGCACACACAAGCACATGAACACATTTATGGGTAAACACCCCCAAAGAAGCCGAAGTTCGTGTGAACCAGTTCGCTGGGACATTTCATCTAAGTGATGCATTTTGATTTTATGGCAATGACCTCAATTAATCACTCCCTCTCTCTCTCTCCTTCCCATTCACGCAATGTTCACTTAGCCTGATTCATCGGCATTGTGGTTCTAAGTGAAATACTATCATGGTCACCGACACCCACCCCCACCCCCACCCCAGCCACCCAAACCAAATGACCCCCACTAGTAGCAGCGACGACGGTCGATCTGAAAACCACAGAATTATTCGGCAAACGTGAGTATGCTTGTCTATTGCCCGAACGGCGCACGGTTTCCTCGCACACATGACTGGGCACGCTATCTTCCGGTCCGCTGACAGTAGTTTTAACCACGAGACGTATCCCGATAGATAGATTGATGAATGGATGCGCGGATAGATGACTAAATGGATAAAACCTAGTGACAGCTTGTCTCATCAGCTGCTCAATTTCTCTCCGTCTGGAGCACAAAACACCATCACAGATGACGCTCGTTGGATGAGTCGTTAAAGTTACAACGCGCCTCAGTCGCGCTCAGTCGTTCCCGGTCTTTAGGACACGTTGAGGCTTCCACCCAGGAACTTCAGGGCATCATACATGACTCAACCACGTGTCCGATGTTTCCGGGTCATATACACACGCACACATCAGAATACACAAATACACAATACGTGCATAGATGCATACAAATGTACATACGTACGTGCACACAAAAGTCGTTCTAGCAGGATCGACGGGTGAGTGTCTTTAGAAGTGACGTGTTAGGATTTGTTCATTAGTTGGGGACATGGGATAACAAGAAAAGAGTAAGTCTGCAGACTAAAAATCCAAAAGATCAGACAAGTACAACAAAAAAACAGCAGCAACTAAAACCATTACTACTGTTACAAGGATTGCCAGCCTTCCCTTTTGCCATCCCTGATTCCGGATCCAAACTTCTGCGTGTCTAGTTATGCCGGGCGTCTACACTTTCCGACAATCGATAGTTCACCAGTGAAACAGAATCAAAGAGAACAGGTAATTTTCAATGAGATGAGGTAGAAAATCATATTGGGGGATGTATGCAAATCACCTCTCTCTTCATCAGCAGAAGCTAAGTGTAAAATTTGTCCTTATGCAGAAACTGGATTGATCGACCTGTAGCAAGAGTTCAATGATGTACAGTTTTGTTTTCTAATAACTTTTCGAATGATTCTGTTATTCCGCGTACAGCAATGATGTATTGGACAACTGACTTCGACCGATGGTGCGCACTCGGAGAAACCAGTCGTGGTGTTTCCGGAAAAATCTGCTCTTCAAAACCCTACGTAATGCGATATTCACTTTATTCCAAGTTAAAATTACGAGAGCAGTAGGAAGGGTATATTTCTGCATGATCAAAGCCATGAAGCATCATTGAACTATCAGGGAAAAATAGGAGTTATGATGGTTCTGTTCTGTTCAGTCTCACTAACTCTAGTGAGAAGGCTTTACTGCCCCCGAACCATCTCGACTTATTAGCACAAAAACGGCAGGTTATGTACGATACACCGTGGTCATAACCAAATCCAGACTCGCAGTATTATTGGTTCGCCTGGTATTCACAACTAGATCTTTTGAGTGGTCAGTGTGGTTATACACCCAATTGGTTGATTCTGTTCAGACGACAGTTGGCGTTTGATTGGAGGGTACGTAGAGGAGTGGGGTCCAGCCAGGATGGACCGACCGAGTCCGGAATGCACTGAAGATGAAAAAGGGGCATAGGTGCGATAACGAGATAGCGATAACCACCGGGGCTTCCTGCAGTACAAGGCTGCAACTATCAGGTTTGCGGTAGCACAAATAAGATGTCGGCAGCAGCAAGAAGAAAAGCTGGCACGGAACTCCAAAGCCAAATCGAAAGCGCATTTTAATTACGCACAGTTGAAAGCAGCTCTTAGGATGGCGGCTGGAAACGTCAAAGACGGCCGAGGTGGGCACACTATAACCAACATGGCAAATGCGAACGCGCTGATACTTTTATCCCAGCAACTGTACGGGGTAGACGATGGTGTGCCGGGTCGGTGCTTAGAGAACTGGAATAATGTACCAGTCGTGTTAGAGTCACAGTTAGAGATATCGGAGTTGGTGGAAGCTACGGGAAGGCCAGTAGCAGACGAAAAGGCAGGAAAAGATGTCATCCATCAGATCATCGTAAAACCATTGGCTGACGTACTTGCTATGCCCCTGACCGTACTCTTCGATGCATTTATGACAGAGGGTGTCGGCACGGAGGGCAGGTTGAAAAGCACAGTACGCCCAATCTATAAGGTTGGAGACACAGAAAGCTGCACCAACTACCACCCCCTCGGCCTAGGTAGTTCTGAAGATTATGGAGAGAATTTTTTGGACAGGGTAGCGGCTTATCTGGCGGCAAATAACACGATGACCAGTCAACACGATTTTGTCGAAAAGCTTTCATGCTTGACGAACCTGTCGAGTTACATTGACGAGGTAACCCGGAATAGACACGCGGGACAGAGTCGAAGTAAGCCATCTAGACTTCCCTAAGGCTTTCGACAGCGTAAACCACCACCTGTTGTTTACGAAGCTTGAGGTATTTGGGTTATCCCTAAAAGTTACAGAGTGGGTCCAAAACTCCATAAGGAGGAGTTTTCAGGTTAGTGTCAAGAAGTCGGAAATCTCTATGAATATAGTCATCAGCAAGACTGCAGTGCCCGTTCTTCCAATCCACGGACAGGGTGCTTGGTGAACAGGACCCACGACAAGACCTGCATATCCCATATAGCAGTGCAGTCGTGACGCGTGGGTCTGTGAACCAATCAATCTATCACACGTCTATGTTTACATCGACCACTGACAGATAACCTACTGCCGACCCTTCAAACCAACTAATCATATATGCGCACCATGCTGTAAAATCAATGGCAACGCCATACATGTTCATGCATTCCTTGCCTCATGCTATATAAAGTGTTCGTTTTTGGTTACATTTGAATTTAGTTTCCGCACAGTGGTCATGGTTACTTCTCCTTTGGGATTAGATGATTGAGGATTCACTGACCGGGGATAATCCAGAGGTTTGCACACCGACACAACTGTTAGAATAGAAGAGGAGGTCTTGTGGGTGAGTTTTCTGCACAGCGGGGTATCCCATGGAGCGGTGCTGCGGCTTCTTCGATTCCTTATATTTATAAATGACCTTGCCCTGGGGTTAGGAAACCCCACCTTCGCCTATGTGGATGACGCAATACTGACGGTGTCCCTATCAGACGACTGCAACCAGCGGGGCCTGGATGGGGTTTGTCAGTGGGCCATGAATTGGGACCTGTCGCTGAACACGAGGAAATGTCTGCAATTACTGGACAGCAGAGGGTCGATGCCTGTGAGATAAGAGGTTGCGATTCCACAGGTGGGTAAGGTTAGGGACCTTGGAGTTGTAGTCATGAACAACCCCAAACCAAGCGAACAGCTTCGGACTGCTGCTCAAAAAGCTTCGAGCTCTTTGGCAGTTCCAACGGGCCGTATCGACCGAGGAGCCTGAGAATGTTATGCAACTCGGAAAATTGTTCGTCCGCCCCTACCTAGAATATTGCGATCAGGCACGGTGACCGTATATGGTGAAGGACATTAGGGCTTTGAGCAAGTCTAGCGTCGTGTCATCAGGTAGTTCGTATGTCTGAGAGGACTATGCTACAATTAGCATCTGGGACGGCTGAAGCTATTCTTTTTGGAGCGTGGAAGAGATACGGGTGAACTAATCGGAACTTTCAAAGTAATGAAAGCTATTGCCGATGTAAGTGATGGTCCTAGCTGAATGCTGAGGCTGAATAGCAACTCTGTTGTTCGAGGACGTAGTTTAAAGCTGCTAAAAGAGAGAGAGTAAGAACCCGATTGATGGCCCAGTTTTTCTCAGCCAAGGTGCTTATTGATTGGAATAAACTGTCCGGTGGAGCCATTGATGTTTCGTCCGTGGCGGCTTTCAAAAGGAATCCAGACAGGAAATTAGGGAAATATGTTTGGAGAAAGAGGATATTAGATGTTCGGCGTATACGCTCTTGTACCCTCTTACCTACTTGTCATCTTTTTCCTCAATTTTCTAGCTCACACTGCATTTTCCATTTAAAACCATCGCCCATCGCCCATCCCACCCATTTTAAGTAATCACTCTTAACCTTTGGTCTGATTTCGTAACTTTTGTAACCAACGTTCCCAGATGCTAGGAGCCAGCAACGAGGACCCTGTTCACCCTTCAGATTGGGACACAGTGGCCGAAAAATTTTTCCACCACGTTTTTTCACTAACATTTGATTAAAGAGGGCTTGACCTTTTTATTGCCGCGGCACCGGGGGAACCACGGAGCTCACAAAGCAAGAATCTGGACAGTTTCTGGCACGTTACAGTATTTGTCCTGTGGACCGAACTGAACTGAACTGATTGGTCGTTCGGTTGGCGTCGTTCGCTTCAATCTTGTTCTCGATTTAATGGAGGTGAAGACCAGCCGGCCGCTCACCAAACTATCCCGCTGCCTACTACAACTTTTACCATCAAGCCATAGACAAAACCCTCAATTATTTGGCAACGACCAACCATTTTTAGCCAAAACTCATCATTCTTTAACCTTGACCCACAACTTTAGCCATACCGCTGCAAGCCAGTCAAATTAAAAGTATTAGGAGATGTTGGAACAATCTAATCTTACCAAAGATTGGTTTTGCAAAGCTGACTAAACAAATAAGGAAGTCTGACGATCGTATGCTGCGCAACTGACGGTGGTAATGTTATCAAATGCTGTACCGCAAACCGATTGGAGAAGGTTTGAACGATGTGTCCGTATCGTCGAACCAAGTGGCACAGCCCGTATGACTGTTGCAATTTCAGTGATATTCATGGTGTCAAACACTGCTGCGTAAATACACTGATCACAGTGATGGGAGTGCATTCATGACAACTGTGTGTATTATTCTCAGGCAGTCAATGTACCCACTTATCTAAACGAATAAGGAATCAGACTTATATTTTTTCATATTAACCAGTTTTGATATTCGGCTGCTACTATAAATGCAAAACAAAGTACCCGTTCGTTACATTATGGATTTTACTTACACGACTGCTTGTTTGTGACGTTTCACTTTTGCTTGCGGAGACTCGTAGTCGATTGCTTTACATTTCTTTCGGAAGCACTCAGGCGCTATAAATATAGCGCCTCCGTTCACGGTAATATTTGCCGTATTCTACCTGGCACTGTACGCATCATCACTTAATAATACGGACAGAGTCATTGTGGGTGAAGACAAATGATCATGGATTTGCAAAATATCCGGACCAAACGATGTAATGAGTGTATCGAAAATTCGATGCGCCATGTGTTGTTTTTATTGTGAAAGTTATGATGGTAATAGAACAGCGTTGCTGGTAAATGTAATACGCCAACGTTTCGGTTACTGTGGCTAAACTTTCTCAAGGCATGTTCACAATCAAACATACTGTGTTGTCGCAGCTGTAGGTGATCAAATGCAGGTAGCAAAGCCATCCTAAGTCCGCCGTCAAGCGAAGGACCTAAATTGAACTTATTAGCTTGTTCATCGGTCCCCGCTATCCTGAGTTATGCATTGCGAGGGTATGCATTAACTCGTCATTGGCGGACCACCAAGTCACGTCGGCAGTCAGCACTGGTGCAGTACCAAGCACAAGGCTTGAAACAACGGATTCTTGAGTACCAAGACAGCCAATCGCTGTAGTGGATCGATAGATGAGACCTGAGTCTTGTCAGCCTTGTTCAAGCCCCAAGGCGTGATAGCCCAAACCAGTCGCACCAATGCATTGTGTGCAGCGAGTGGGCGAATGTGAGAGCAGCCCATATATACTTTGTTTTGTGCTAATAAACAGACATGATTCCGAGGCAGACCTGAGTTCGCACTGGAGCTAGTGAAACGAAACAAAACGTGTGTCATACGAAGATTACACGGCATGTTTTTAATGCGTTTCTTTCATACTGCTCAGCGTCTATTACTACTGAGCAACCAAGTGTTCCAGTAGTATTTATTTTGGAGAATTCCTCTGCTCATCGAAAGGCTATGGAAGCACAGTTACATAGCAATCACCGAATAGGTTTTCTCGCACCGTAAAAGTCACTTCTCAATCAGCTGAAAGAGGCATTCAGTAAATTTAAACACAAATGATTTGTCACTTAAATTCCTTTAAAACTTTTAGTACATTAAACACTGGTTCACCGCGAGTGCAACAATAACAAGGGCTGCGCCCCATGGTTCGACGATACGGACACATCGTTCAAACCTTCTCCAATCAGTTTGCGGTACAGCATTTGATAACATTACCACAGTCAGTTGCGCAGCATACGATCGTCAGATTTTCTTATCTGTTTAGTCAGCTTTGCAAAACCAATCTTTGGAAAAATTAGATTGTTCCAACATCTCCTAATACTTTTGATTTGATAGCCTTTTGGTTAGATGTTCGATTCACAATCGTTCACCTTGGATTCGAGTCCCAGTTTGGGGTTCCGTGGATGTGCGCTGTTGATGCTTCCGGAAAAGAATGAATTAGCTGTGCAGTGCTTCCATGATTTTCAATGGTAAGTTGTGTGCTGACACTCTAAGACTGAAGATATTGAATCTAAAACAAATCTACTAACATTTTCACGATTTGTGAAATGATCATAAGATCAAAATTCGTCGACCTTAGCTGGATACAAATTCACCCCTGCTGACCGCTGTTCACACATGCTCTCCTCCAGCTGAGCTACAACTTTATGCCCTTCAGCATCGGGCACTGCGAACGGCGCGGCGTTGGTTACCCGCACAACCGTGGCGAACCGAATCGTGCTCAGCTGGCTTAGTTCAGTTGATTCATAGGATAATTCAGCCGCGGGCAGTTAGTTCACGGACAAACAATAACGGGTCGATACAATTTTTACGTCATTTTTATTACCAATGGCACGGTGTTCCAGGAAGTGGGTCTCGTCCACACATTCCGTTTGAATGGTACCCGTAGCCTGATCGAACAGCTAACATTTGGATCTGTTTAATACTTCATCCTATGTGACATCATGCAATTTACGACTGACATCACGGGATCAATGCCAAAACAACAAGTAGTAGGATCGAACAGTATATGCAACCACCCGATCAAGCCAAAATAGCAACTTAGCGAATCCAACGAACAGCTATAATTTAATTCTCTTGCCGATTGATTGCTGAGCAACAAAATTCTCTAAATCCGGGATTGTCTTGCGATTTGGGAAGAATCTTAGAGAAAAAGAATGTTGGTGATTCGTCAGGCAGAGTATCAGCACTGAGATCATTATTGAAATCCATGACTGCACCGCACAGCTGTATAATCCAGGTTATTGGAAATTATCCATCGTATATGGTGCATATTCACCGATCCCTGTGAGTCACACACACACACACACACACACACACACACACACACACACACACTCACGCAGACTTATTACCACTAGATTGGTGTTACCACTGTACGATGACTGGTTTTGTCAACAATTTGAATTACTTATCCTTCACAGGAGTCGATCGATATGCGGTCATTGGGTTATCATCTTTGAAAGGCCAGTGACGGAAGAGCACTATATCGCACGGTGATGACGTTCAACAAACCACTGAGAGCCAGCCCGGATAGCCCGTTGGTTGTGTGTTCGACTCGTAATCGTTTGCCTCCGGGGTTCGAGTCCCAGTGGAAGGTCGGTGATTGTGTACTGCTTATGATTCCTGACAAGCCTGATGAAATAACTGTGCGCAGTGTTTCCGTGGTTTTCAGTGGTAAGCTAAACCTTTGTTACCGGACGATGAATCACGTGTCAATCAAATTCAATCTCCTGCTACTTTAACTATCCGTTTTTAAAGTTATTAACAGTGGATTTCTTTCATCTTATACCATCGTCTTGACCGCTTGGAAAAGCTTTAGATTATAGATGTGCGATACACGCACGATTATACGGCATAATCAAATGAGAACGCGGTAGGGAGAGAACAGAGAAGCTGAGTGAACCGATTAAAGTGATGCGCGGATTGATTTCACGACATATCCTGTATCAAAAGCAATCTGTGCCTCATCACAAATAGTCTCACGTTTTCTTCCTGATTTGTTATTACTGTCCGAAACAGTGTGCACTCGCTGACTGGATTGCATCGATAGACAAACAAGCAAACAGACGGACAAGCATCATTCATCAGCACCACTGCCTGCGGCTCACTGCTGCTTTCGTCAACATCCGCTGTTATGAGAAATTTGAGCATGTTAAGCATTTTAAACCCTGTCAAAAGAGACTGGTCGTCCCTATTTTACTGAATTGAGGAAAAAATAAACGATACACGGAGCCATGGATTCGTAGAGCCAGTGTGCAATTCACGAACGTTGTGCACGATGATTAGCTGTCTGTGGGACTGAAAAATATATTTTGTACATCTGTTACTCACATTCATGATACTTTGATTGACGAATATCACAAACTCAATTAAATACTTCAATTCGGGAGAAAGTATTAGAATGCTTGATGCTAATCTGGCCGTTGTCGGTCCACTTTTTCCTTTGGCTGCCCTTAATCGGGTTTATTCTTATTTCTAACACAGTTTAACGTTGTTGCATGGTGGCCCAGAGCATTGAAAGAATTATTATTATTATTATTATTATCGTTATCATTATTACTATCATTATTGTTATTATACTTCATTTACTCAATATACTGATTTGTAACAACTTATCCGAATTATAAAATGTTCGTTAAGATCATGAAGTGTGGGGATGCAAATTCAGCTTCATGGATTGCGAGCAACTCGGAGTGAATTATATCTCTTAACTGGACACCAAATTAGTTGAATGAGTCCAGCATATTAGGAGAAGTGCGTTAACGTTTACCTTGAGACGACGTGGGAAATAAGACTGATGTCAGAATTCCGGGAGAGAGTGAAAGATTCATAAAACAGCTGCATGCGGGAGTGTTCGCTCTCTACGGCCATGGCAACGTCAGCAATCGCACTAAGTTCCGCTGATTACATAATTCCAGCTTCCAGAGTTCATTCACCACACACTCAGACGGGATGAAAATTCGCCATCCTTTATCAGATAGCCCAGTGTGATTGTGTGTCTTGAAAGCAGTCATATGTTCAACCTAACGTGCACTGTCAACCAAGTGATGTAGAAGTGTCTGAAGACAGGACGCTGGACACATTTCGGTAATCATTCATCAAATGCTTTGTGTCGAGTACTATGGGTGCATATGAACTAAGGCAGAACAGACCAAATGGTGGCCAAAAGAATTATTGTGGTGGACTTGTGTCATTTCAGTCCCCGGTTCGAATCTTGTGGTCGCCACCACCACTGTTGGTCAATTTCCCCAATTGGAAGTCATTAAATAGTCAAGACCCTGTCAGTGAAACCTGGCGTCAAGATAAAAAGGAACCATCACGATTGAAGAGTTAACATGTCCATGGTCTGATGAACATCAAAAGGTTGGTGCTTGACACGTTTTTCACATACTCAACTGGATGGCACTTATCATCTGCTGTCCACAGGATTTCTGAAAGATTACCTGAATTTGAATAAAACTATGATGAACACATGCTATATATTATATTTATACGTATATATCACTCAGTCGGATGCCGTTAAATCTGGTCATGATGGGGCGCAATGCCTCCAGCGAAACAACCGTCTGTTGTGTGCTCTACTGGTTCCCAGTTCAGACTACCCGGGTTACAGATCCTGCAGGCCCTCTCAGCTAGACAACGCGAAGATAACAGCGGAGAACCTGTCTATGGTTAACAGACTGGAACTTCAGGTCATACAAACTGTGTTCAGCTATTCCCTATGGATAATATAGCGCTATATATCCAATGACTTCCAATGACCAATGCAATGCTATGCAACAATTGAACACATACCGCTTAGAATCAATAGTCGGTTGATTTGTAACGTCTCAACTAGACAAAAAATTGCTACGTTTTACAATTTTTTCGAAGCTGATTGGCTGATCTTTGCATCACTATCTGAAATGATTTGAAAATGACTGAGATCAGATCGCACAATAGATGCATACATTTCAAACGTTCTGTTCGAATTCACCGGATGCACACAACAGCACAGTTTAACCAACGCGTCTTCCTCGGTCGATACTCGAATTTACAAACATCAGTTCGCATTGATTTCAGAGATTACATCTTTACAATTTGGATTCTGCTCGTAGATTTATCGCCTAATCTACATTTATTAAGTGCCCGTATGACACTCATCTGTTGTTTTGCTGCCTTGGTAACTAGGCTTGACAAGTTAAAGCGCAGCAACTGTGCACCAGCTTCTTAAGCTGCCTACGTGCCTGTGTGCGAGCAGGAGTGCATTTGTGTCAGGTCGGGCATTTAACGATCAAACGAGGTCGAACAAGTCGCGTACGTCACTTTGGTTTACGTGATTGATATTCGTTCAGCAGAACCGATCCGGAGCAGGGCATCCGGTGAAATAATAGAAATCCCACTATATTGATGTACTTTTCCATTCCTGTTTAGCTGAGGATTTTTCATTGAGAAGAAACGAGAAGCTAACTGCAAACAACTCAAATTTTGCCATTGATCAGGAACAGTTGAAATACTATCCTGAATGAGTTTGAATTGATTACGACCAATTCTTGAGTATGGCACCCACGGGAAGTCAGTTAGAAGGTGAATAGAATTACAAGGAAACTTAGAGCTAGTAGGTGAACAAGGGCGAGTGTGTGTGTGTGTGTGTGTGTGTGTGTGTGTGTGTGTGTGTGTGTGTGTATCAAACAATAACTCTCTCAATCCGCTCGCAAAAAAGCCAATCCGCCTTGTACGGTCAGGCAAGATTAGATGTACAATCGATGTAGCATAAATTACTTATTTTATTATTTGTTGTATACTTGTGTATGAGTACAGTGGGAGGGGTGTGCCCCGTAACCTAAAAGGCCCACTGCCGGCAACCAGACCCTGATCCTTGGAACAGAGAACCACATAATGTCCCGATAGTTCAGGCGTGGCAACGAGCTGACGGATGACCGTGGATGACTGACTATCGCCAAAGCGGCCGGCGATGGCAGGATTCAAACCTCTGACCTCCGAGGTGGTAAGCGGAGTCTCTGAATTACTCAACCACCCCTGTTGTTTTTGAGGTAAGATTTCGATGTATCTCATTCAAAATTCCTAATTTTATTAGGCTAATCTATTTGAACGTTGGAAATTGGCGACTGTGCGGAGATCACAGTGACTTTAACGGCCCAACTGTTCTGGATAGGTACTCCATCCCACATATTTAAGATGTCACGGCCAACCTCAGTGGTGCTCTAGTGTGCCGTGAAAGTATATTTGGTACGTACCAATCACCAGATTCCCATAGCAGATGAAAGTATACCCAAGACAGCCGTACCAGCAACTTTTGTTCTATTCTTTTTTCTACACGTCATTTGGCTTATGCAACTCTCCAGAAACCTCTCAGCTTTTCGCCGACCAGGTTACCGTAGGTTTAAATTTTGTTTTTGCCTGTATAAACTACTTAGTGGTGATCAATGAATCCAAAGAAGCCCACACAAAACAACCACATCGGCCGTTTGAGCGTTTGGCCGCATACAGTATGACCGTCACTGTGGATAACAACATGCTTTAACCAAGAGTTAGACGAGATTTTAGTCCATGCGGTAGGTGAACGTGGTATTCGGGCTTCCGAAAAAAGCTGAGAGTAGCTGGTGACTTCGCGTTACCTACTTCACTAGCCACCGTTCGTCGTTCAGGCCGGAGGGGGGGGGGGGGGGTGGTACGTTACTATCGTCGTTTTATCCCCACTAGGCTCACCCGACTCCGCCTTTGACAGAATTAATTAGAGGCGCTAAGTATGGCCCCAAGGGATTACCAGAGGATGCTATAGTTGTCATCACCGCAGTTAGAGACGCATTAGCTTCTGCTAAACTGTGCTTTTGTTTGGATCTTGAAACCCAGTTATGTGACAACTGATGCCTCCAACAAAGCCACGGGCAGCGTACTTACGCAGTGGTTCGCGTTACAATGAAAACCGCTACTTTTTCTCGCCTCGTTTTCTACCAACCTAAACTAAGGAGCTTCTTGCAATTCACAGTACTGTTAGGAGCTTCCGACAAATCCTCGAAGGTGAACAATTCATAATTTTACCGATCACTGTTGTCCGGATCGTTACTTAATGTGGCTCTCCATTCCAGGTCCCTAGGTCCGGTTGCCGGTTATCCTTAATAGTCCAGTGGGCCTTCGTGGCTAAGCGGTATGTAACCCTTCTACTGCACTCGTGCACAAGCATGTACTAAAAATAATTTTAAGAAATTACGTACTCTTTTCACGGACGAATCGACAACATTCACCACGTTAGTTATGTCGCAGTTCCCTAATATTGTTCGTCACATTTGCTGCACCGAAAACGTTATGATCGATGTTTTTGCTTTAGTAGATGCTATTTTCTAGTCATCCGAGGTCTATAGATCTCAAAGCTGTGGCTGCAGTCCGACGTTAGGGCGTGGATTTCAAGGCCAAGATGTATCAGTTAAATCATCGTAGTTCCCACTGCCTACTTCCGGGGTTCGATAAAGTATATCCAAACCTTTCCTCATCCACGTTCCATTGTGCTCATGCTGTCGTTTCTGGCACTTTGATTTTTGGATAATCTCACCCACCCTGGCATCCGAGCTATCATCATGCTAGTTGTAAGGGCACGTGTTAACTCAGCATCGGTGGACAGCCAAGCGACGTTGGTTGTCAGCACTGGTGCCGTACCAAGCCCGTGGCGTGAGGCAACGGAAACTCGAGTAACGAGACAGCCGATCGCTGGAGCGGACCGATAGATGAGAGACGACTCTTGTTGGCGTTTTTTAAGCCTCAAGGCCTGGTAGTCCCACACCAGTCGGACCAATGCGTTGCGTGAAACGCGTGGGCAGATGGACCAACACTCGGTGTTTTTTTGTTTTCCATAAATAAAACAAGATCGGTCGCAGACGAAACAGGGTTCTCACTAGAGGTAGTAGGGCCGTATAAAACGCCATCTAGGTACGTCTGCCACGGCATGCAGAGGGAAATACGTAGACGACCCCGCTTACCTGTGCAATGCAAACGATCGAAGATAAATGGACGTACATCGGCTTCGTTAGGTCACTTTCCGAATTTTAATTCACGACCACTTGGTCCCTTGGACGACTGATTCCACATGAAACTCGTTAGGTTAATGGTGTTCGTCGCACGGTACGCCCTCAAATTGATCGGAGGATCAGTTTGACAGTTCCTTCCTTGAGAGGGAGTTGTAACTACCTGGACATGACTGAGTTTACCTGTGCAAATTAATCCAGGTAAGCAACTGATACTTAGCTCTAGGCGGTTTGTATGTGGTTCGACACCACAGGGCTCTTTGTTGCTTGTCCGTTTTCTCCAACGATAACTGGCTTCCGCTAAATGAAAACACAATGCTGACTGCTCTTCTTTTACGGACGGTTGAGTGTGATCTCTCTTGCTTCACTTCACCCGTTAGATGGGATCGACAAACTACTCTTTTCAATGAAAATTGTCATTCACTTTCCCACTGACTTTTTACGGTCTTTTTGGTAAGCACGGGAATTTTCGATTTGTTGCCCGTCCCCCAGGCCATTCTCGGGATCTAGTTAGCACCTGGTAACTCGGGATACCACGGATTTGCACAGAGGCTTGTATGGATTTTCAGTATTATTCGATAGTTGGATTAACCTAATTTTTCGTAAGACCAAGTATCACTTACTCTTCCCGTTCGGCCTGAACTCATCCGAGTTCGTCTCGATGCTGCAGGTGACGCCAATCGACTCACATCAAGTGTCAAAAACGGTGCCGTAGTCGAACGTCTATATCCCGGAAGTAACTCCGGTGGGAGGGTAGGAAGTGGACCGGTACGAAACAATTGACCGAATCCGGCGTTGGGACGAGACTGTGACGGTGACTGTAAGCGTGACCGTAATGATGTCGTGATCGATCGGGTGTTTGGGACCGGACAACCCGCATGCCACGAACGAGACACCACACAGTCTGACGGCCCATTTTGGAGCCGGCCTTGTCGTGAGTGCGCGTGCTTGGTCGAATCTTCCGATTCGATCGAATGATCAATATATGAGGGCGAACGAAAGCGAGCAGACGAATAGGTCGAATTCATTGCATTTATTTAAAAGTTTCCTGTGAGTTGTTCATCGGCAATGTAAAGCTGAAAGGGAACAGAAACGTAAGGTAATGAGAGCACCTGAACTACCAGGCTAAGCATATTTTATGACAATAACAGGCGCAATCATTTCTTAAACGGCATCCGATCTCGTCGCTGACACAGATGCTTCTGTTGATGTGGTCCTACCAGATTGATGGTCTGATTTCATTACTGGCTGTTAACTGTTCAGAATAAATTACGTAGTTCAGTTCAGTCAACTTTATATACCTAAAATGAAACCGAGAGGAAAGTGACTAGTAAAAAGGAGCAAATGTTTCCTCTGTTTTTCATCGTACATTTTCGATGTTTTTCGTTTTATGGTTCAGTGTATTCATTGGGATCGGGAGTATAACAGACAGACCGGATAGCACCCACGTCACCGACCTCTTATCTGACCCATTTCTCTCAACGTCTCCAGCCGACGACAGTTCTCATCCCATAGCACAAACCAGGAAGACGGGCTGTGTGGCTGAAGCAAACACTAACGACAATTTCCCCTTATCCGTACATAGAGTCATAGCGTCGCGGCTCTTCGCGGACACTATACTCAGTAAAGTGCATTTACGAGCTAAGAGCCTAGGTGCGCCTTGTCTATAAATAGGCATCTGTTGTTAGGTCCACTAGGGGCATGATGGCCGCTCATCAGGAGAGTCCAATTCCGGTACCAGGTCTTCCACTAGCGTAGGCAGTCTTCTCGATTCATTCTTCATAGTCACGTAGAGTGGCTTATATTCAGACAGTCGTACTTCAAAGTACTTTTCCCACATCTCGGACACATGGGCTCATTTCAGAAGCCCTGGAGGACATTTGAGGTGACTGCCATCAGTCATCCGTTGAGGTACATAACTAGTCAGGCAAACGTTGACCGGTCTGTTTGATAGATCAGGAACTCGGTTTATCCTCAGTTCTTCCTATAGACTGGTTGTTTGCAGACTGCTGGCGTCGGCCTACGCAGAAGCATCGCCTTCTTGAAACACGCGGCTTTGGAAACAAGGCGCGCCCTGTCTCTCCAGCTCCGGTCATCCGTTAGTCTAACCGCCCATCTCCTATCAAATATGCAGGGTAACCAATATAGCCACCAAAATCCACCAATTCCTATCCTTCTGCTCATTCCATTCGTTGGACAGGAATGGTAGCTGCAGACATCGTTTGTGCAACTAAAATAGCCTGACCACCGCATCGCCTCCTCAATCCTTATCCGGTACCTTCGAATAGAGCACTGAAAAGTGGGTAATTTGGCAGGATGGTAACGGAGACAAAATCACGTCCTATTGAGCAACCAACAAGTAGTTCAGCCTTAACCACGTGAAGGCTCAGCAAGAATCTGATGACGCCAAATGAACATGATAAAACTCGTTTATGAGGTCTTTCGGGAATAAAACGTCAGAAATAGCTGATGAATATCATACAACAACAGAGCTTGACGTTGTCCATTCTTGTTAAATTCGGAAAAACAAGTAGGAACTGCGAGAAGGGCATCTGTTGCAGGACTGTGGGACAGTGAACCGACAAGGGATAGCACAGCTTGTAAACCGTTCTTTTCATATGGTGGGTTCTCTGATAGCCATTTCGGAGTGTAACACTAAAGTATTTTACCCTTACAAAATAATTTGAGTTGAGAACAGAAGACTGTACCATAAGTTGGAATAAGATGTGAAAAATGTAGGTTTTCTTACCTCTTCGACTTGGCCTTCGAGTCAGTACGACTGGATGAACAAGTTGCAGAAAGAAAATCGGTTGGATTGAGTTTGGTCATTTTTAACTCGGACACTTTTCAATCACGCCCAATTTACACGCCTAATTAACTTCAAATATGGTCGGTTCCCTATAGTTCAGTTTGGTAATGTTTTTCTATCTCAACTTTTGCCAAGGACGTCGGACCATTATCTTAAAAGTGTGATCAGTAGAGATGGTAAATCTAGGCCAAAATGACACAACTATTGTGCTGTCGTGTTATTATTATCCACAATCTAAGTACATTATCGTTCGCCTAGACATGATCAATCACCATTTCGCACACAAGTTCAACGGGAAGACGAAAGGCTTGAGGTTCAATTTTAAGTTCAATTTAAGGATACAATCTTTTTTCCGTTTGGCTATTCCATATGATTTTGTACGTGTGGTGCTTGATTCAAATCACATCGGTTTAAGAATTGGACGCGGGAGTCACGTGACACAGCATTTAAAAGGGCACATTGCGATAAGTAGAGTGCAAGCGTTTTTCTGCCCAGTAGACGAAGTGAATGAGGCATTATCATTTGTGAGGAATAAATTTCTAACTTATGAATCACACATGGACCGTTTTTCCATGTCGTTTTGACCTTTTTAACGGGAACAAGGTGTCAGTGAACAGAAAAACAAAGTTGGGTCACTCAAATTATCGACAGGATTCGCGTAGATTCGTTATCAAGAAAAATCCATGCATACTTTAGTGGTGTGTGCGAACCAGTTTGGTACACTGCGATTTCAGTGAAAGGATTACTAAATGATAAATGACCTCTGAATGTGAAAATGTTTCATTTCGAGCGAAAATGATCATCTTTTCAGTCGAATTTACTTTATTTTTTCACTCATAGTTAAATTGTCATAAAAACTGAACTGAAGAACTAATCGAAACGACTGGTGACAAATCTTTTTCGTCCAATGGTAACATTTTAAATGAAAAGTATGGCTAGAAAATTCGAGCTGCACATGTTGTTCAAAACGCGATCTAAAAGAAAGAGGATTTGTTCTCATCATTTAGGACTGTAAGTTAGTACGTAGAAAGCGGCATCAGTTTTATTTTGTCTATAATAATCTGGAAAAGAATAAGGACAAAGACGGCCAGTTAAACAATTTAGGCGTGTTTTGAAGCAGTTTTTTTGTGTTCCGGTGTTGAAAATACTTAACGTTACAACATACGCGTTAGATCATATGGTAAATGTAACAATTGCATTAAACCAGTACCAGTAAATTAACCAGTATTCTACTTCCTTTTTGTGTTCAACCTATTGAGATCCGTCGGTATAGTGGATTTCGACTTTTATAATAGACATTATCTTTGTCGACCGGGGTCGGACTTGAATAATCAATCTGAACCTTCAACTCTAGATTGCCGGCAGTCTTCAACGGTAAAGTCGACTCTTGAATCACTACCATACTCACTCATGATGAGAAACAGTGCACGACTGTGGCATCATTGTGTAACAGTGGCTGTTTATGAAGCTCGCCTGAGGTCAGCAAACAAGTTAGCTGATAACACGGACGACAGTGACCAACACTCCTTCTTGGTCATCACCAATCTCATCAGTACCGAATTCAGTTTGAGTAAGTGATTCACCTAGTTCGTGATTTTGAACAAGATAGAATACAAAGGCTATGAGAAGGATTCCTTTCGTATACTCACATCCGTCACGAACGTATAACATTCCGCAGAAAATGTGAAATAAGTTTCTCGAGAATGGGGCGTTAACTGATAAAAGTGTATTCGTGTGCTTGTGTCGATGTATCGAAGTCTGTGATGATTAATGAATCGTTGAATTCATTCATGATTAATTTTTGAAAACAAAATTATTCAATTCATCGGAGAAAACTATGCTGTCATTCATTGAGTACAATAATATCAGAATCGACCATTTAAACATGGAAGAATTAAACTATGGATATGGTAGGAGAGAAATGTGCCTGCCATCATCAGTCCAGTGAAGAAAATGTGTGTGAATATAGAAGACTATTACTTCGGGAATATAATAACCTGAGGCCGAGTTTAATTTTCCTAAGATGAAGAATAGTCGGAAACAAAAATCCCCCGTGAAACATAGTCTCTGTGACAGTGTTTAGTGAAAGACTCCGAAACGACTTGATTGTTTACGTGAAGGAATGAAAGTGCGTTCTGGATTTGGGAGGTCAGTATCCGGATCTGTGAGCCCCTATTGTAGTTCATCACATTCAGTACGGAGGCTACCTGCTATTTCCATTCTGTGTGAGCATGCCGAGTGACCATGAAGTTCTATTCTTAAGTCATTCTGAAACCAATTACTTTTGTTCTGAGTCATACCAATGGATATCACATTTTTTGGAAAATGCACTTGCATTCTTCACATCGAAAAGTCGGACGCCGCGAGCCGGAATCGAACCGGCGACCCTCCGCATACCGGGCAGATGCTCTACCAGCTGAGCATTTGGCAAAAATGCACTGGACTGAGGCATAATCATAGTCAAAAGGGTTCGCAGCACTTTCCCGGAGGATCCGGCATGCATGACCCAGAGATCTGAAGTGGTGAACCACATAAGTCCACAATGCGCCGCTCGCCATGGTGAAATACAGTTAGACTCAGCCTGCGAAGTTTCAGAGAGGACTAGCTGCATTACCCCATTGCAATGAGCTGTCGAAAATCAGCAGAAAGTCGACGTGCGCCTCAGATCAGGACTAGTTATACGCTGATACTGCTCGATAAATCATTGCATAAATCTAATCTACTACTACTCATTATCACAACTGACCTTTTGGGACCTTACTTGGTTCTCGTCTCCATGTGTCAGTGTCTGGTGGCCGGTAATCCCTAATAGCGCAGCGGGTCTCCGTGGCTATGAGGTACTCCTTCTACTGCACTCATGCGCAAGCGTGTAATCAAAAAACATTTGGACATTAGTACAAGTCACAGGGGATCACTGAGTGGAGGGCATATATACATACACACACACACACACACACACACACACACACACACACACAAAACAAACGAACAACAATTTCGTCACTATCTTCTGCCAAACCAGGTAGTAATAAATATAACCCCGACAGACGGATATTTTTACGTTACGAGCCCCGAGAGATACAGACCACAATACAATGTTTTGTCCGATCAGTTGATTTTCCACCCTAAAGATGAAGTCAATCTTGACTGCATGTGGTTCGGAATCGGCCCCAAGGTAGCAACCACGAAACAACACTGGCGATGACAACAACCAGAAAAACAACAGCTCTGGGCCACTCTAAGTGATGACAACAATCCCGTTTCTTTCTTCTGTTTGTTGAATTGAGCTGTTCTCTTCGTGTGTGTGTGTGTGTGTGTGTGTGTGTGTCAACACAGCACATTTTTCGGTCTGTTTGCCACTTGTCAGATTGTGTGTGGTTGCCAAATGACGAAGATAAATCACGTGAACCTTTCACTAATTTCCAGTGTCTGGTTGACCGTGGGAGTAGTTATTGGCGTCTGAATCAAGATAGCAGAAGTGGAAGAAACACGGATTGTGTGTGTGTGTGTGTGTACTGTCTCTATTCTTTTATGTTGCTATATATGGTTATCAGTCAGCACTAAAAGAATCCGTAAACTCTGAGTGCTTGACTGTTTCCGATTGACTTACAGACTGATTGATTGGTTGATTGATCGGTTTGACCAATGGAGAAAGGAGTGTGTGGGTGAATGAACAAACTAACGAATAAATATGTTCATTATAATTTGGCGCATGCATAGCTGCGAGGGCGGCGTTTTGCTCTTTTCGGCGTGACAACCCACCAGCACTCATGGGATTCTCAAGTTGCTATGGCGCCAGGTGCCTTGTCAAATATAGACAGAATCCACACACAAACACACACACACACACATGTGTTTCGTTTACGTGTTGACTGATTCGCTATCAAGTCAGCGAGTTATTCCTCCTCCATCTCCAACGTCCGAGGCTCGAACGAATTCGGTGGCGCCGAAGGGTGGACGAACTGATGCTGGTCAGCTCAGTTGTATGAGGGTGTACAAAATCACTTTTCTGTTGCCAAGCTTATTGGGGTCTAGGCAACAAGCACAATACTCTGTTATTCCGCCCCCACCAGGTCGTTATATTTGAGATGTGGGAAGGCTGATTCATATCCCGTATTTTACGACGTTTAATCTCGCATAATTCTTGATTGGAATGAGATAGGCCATATGTTGTCAAAGTAGTGCTCAGTTTGGTAGACCGTCTTCTGTCTTTCACTCATTCTTTTTGTGGCCCCCGAGGGTGCGGAATAAAATTGGTCATGGTGTTATGAGTGATGCGTTCACTTCGAGTAACTCTGATATTTCAGAAAGTTTTTTTCAAACTAAATGTGTTTACGGATAATGTTGCCCCTCAGTTAACAGCTAACAACCCAAGACCAGCAATCGATAGTTTGTTACTGAGTATGAGTGAGTGAGTGAGTGAGTGAGTGAGTGAGTGAGTGAGTGAGTGAGTGAGTGAGTGAGTGAGTGAGTGAGTGAGTGAGTGAGTGAGTGAGTGAGTGAGTGAGTGAGTGAGTGAGTGAGTGAGTGAGTGAGTGAGTGAGTGAGTGAGTGAGTGAGTGAGTGAGTGAGTGGGTGGGTGAGTGAGTGAGTGAGTGAGTGAGTGAGTGAGTGAGTGAGTGAGTGAGTGAGTGAGTGAGTGAGTGAGTGAGTGAGTGAGTGAGTGAGTGAGTGAGTGAGTGAGTGAGTGAGTGAGTGAGTGAGTGAGTGAGTGAGTGAGTGAGTGAGTGAGTGAGTGAGTGAGTGAGTGAGTGAGTGAGTGAGTGAGTGAGTGAGTGAGTGAGTGAGTGAGTGAGTGAGTGAGTGAGTGAGTGAGTGAGTGAGTGAGTGAGTGAGTGAGTGAGTGAGTGAGTGAGTGAGTGAGTGAGTGAGTGAGTGAGTGAGTGAGTGAGTGAGTGAGTGAGTGAGTGAGTGAGTGAATTGGCCCAGGAATTGCAGTTTTACAATGTGGACAAAGTAATCATGTATATCAGTTAAATAACCTCGTAGTAATTCTCCACAGGCCTAATCTTTTCTATGCCACGCCGATTCAACAACAAATTCGTAACTTCAACACGGTATTCGAATGCTGATGAGAAGGAGGAAGAAGAATTAAGCTTTGATCCTCAGTCGAAAGATGCATTATTCAGGAAAATGATATTGTTTGTTCGCAAAGTAACTAACAGCGTAAAATAATAGCAAACTTTCCATCACTCCACGATGGTTTTTACTGTATTTACCTCTATGGAAGGATTCGAAAACGCGCTTATCATGATGTGCAAATCGATTAATCCTTAAAGAAAGAAAATTAAAACAGCAATATGGGAGACGGAATTAGGTCGCGTATCTTCGGAAATTGAGCCATTCATTCGCACAGACATGGTATTTGCTGTATCGGTTAGGTAACAGAGATGAAGCCTTGGTGAAATTAGTTACGATTTTCAGTTATATGAAACAATCCGGGAAACACGCACATCATCCCTCTTTCTCTTTCGCTTGATGGAAAGCACACGCACACCACACACACACATACAGAGTCATGCTTACGTAGGTTCCCGATCACTGAGGATGGTGTTCACATCGTAAACGCTGCGAAAGGGATGAATGACTATGAGTAGGAGAGAGATCAGATTAACCATGTAGTGTATACATTCAACTAGCCATTGGAAACCATGGACGCACTGTGCACAGCTGTTGAGTCGGTCATTTTAGGAATCATCAGCCACAACGCACATCCACGGAACCCCACAGGGACTCGAACCCGGGGTGAGCGATTGTGAGTTGATCTCTCAGCCATCAGGCTATCCGGGCCAGATCTCAACGGTTTATTGAACTTACACACTGATTTTGAATTCTAGCAGAAAATTTCTGTCACAGCTATCTACACTTTGGTGATTAGTGATAACCACAGAGAACCGGCAACCCCGTTTAGGAAACTCATTATGGTGAGGCAGACGGAACGGCATTAGATGAACCATGGTTTAGAGTCGAAGAACAACTGCAGTATCCACCACCAAGACCGGTGAGTCTCCATTGAAATTTCAGTCGTCAGTTGACTCGTTCAAATAAGTTCATCACTACCCCAAAAGCATAGACCCACAGTATGTCTCCTTCATGGAATGAGTTACCACCCCCCCCCCTCGTCCCCCTACGGCGATAGATCAGGTAGAAAGTAATGAGTATTAATTCATCATATATGAAAGCCATGAAGCTTTGTTCAAAGAACTCCTTTGCAAGCCGATTGAGAAAGCACGACTCATCATCACAAAAGGAAATCAGAAGCCTTTGCAGAATTCAAACAAATGTAACAACAACACAAACAAACAAACAACAGCTTTGGTGACAAATCTCTCCTAGCACAAAAGCACGGTTAAACCTCTTTGTTTCTCAGAAAAAAATTGAATGTTTCATTCGTCCACCTGACAAGCTCTCACGCAGATAAAATCTTCTCATTTGTCTATTGAGTATATTGTTCTCCCCTGACAGAAACCGAATCCGAAGGAAAAGGAGAGAAAAACGTAAAATATGAAGCGACACTCGACCTCAGACAGGAAGATACAAAAACGACTATCATACATTCGATTTGCATTTGCCCCCTGTTCGAGACCGACCCCCTTCCCCTCACCGGTCCGGTTCGATCCTCACTTTGCCTACCGCACTGCCTCGGTCTCTTTCTATCAGATACACACAATAATAGGATTAAAAAAAACAAAACTGATGAATCACTACAGGTCACGTGCATGTTTTTGCTCAAAGATAGCTCAGTAGATGGGCAAATAGATAAGCGTATGAAATAACGTGTTCGGACGGCCTCTCTGTATGTGTGTGTGTGTGTGTGTGTGTGTGTGTGTGTGTGTGTGTGTTTTGTCCGGGTTGGGATCATACCAGTTAGGAAGGACCTTGTTCACACTGCTCACGTCTGAGAAACAACCCTAAGTCCATGATTGCCACAATTTCCCACCGGGTTTCGCGTGACTAAGCTGCATTTTAGTTCAAGCTACTGAGGTCCGAATAAATTAAATTTCAGACACGATAGATGTTGTTTCAGCACACATGTTGGACCAGACAGACGATTGACCTGTAATCTACAAATAGCCATATTCCTTCTCCCGTCCTGCAGGATCTACAGGACTATCCAGGGTGGGAATGCGCACGGGATGCAAACTCGGTCAAGGAATGATAAAAGAACGTTGGAAATACGGAAAGCAAGCATTTCGGTTTTCTTTCGTCTATTGCTTTCATTTTAGCATCATTAGGCAGATCTTGAATTAGCATGGACTCCCCTCAACAGGTAAAGTAAAGTGAAGTAAAGTAGAGCTCTATAGTCACTATCGTGCACAGCTCGTAGATCAGCAAGTTGTAGGTTTTTGCCCCAGCAGATGATTTCTGCTGGTGAACCAAGATGACTACACCTCAAAACCTTCAGTGTCATGGCTGATGTGGCTAACTTTATTGAAACTTCGGATAGATCACTATCAGAGTTCAGTTAACCACTTTATGCGGTGTATCACTTTGAAAACCAAAGATCGGAAAACATCTTTAATGCAGTGAAAATGTTTGGTTTTTATCACTCATCAATGGAGACCTTTCATCCAGGTGCTCATCATATTTTCCAAGTGAAAATATGATCCAGTCGTAGTGGTATTCATCGGACACTTGTTGATAGTCAAGAAGATATAACATCGTCCTTACTGGCAGGGACCGTCACTCACAGTTCAGGACTTGATTTATTCACTGAGTGACTGGTCCGTGTCCGTGCACAGTACGAACAGCAACAACAACAACAACAACAACGGTGAATGTGTTTGAGAACGGAAGGAACAAAGGCGTGGACCACGTGGGACTGCCCATGAACACCATACCTTATACCTGTGACAGTACCCTCTTCGTACGTGCGCAGACGTATTGGAACCTATAGTCCGGACGCGGAACAGAGATTCTCCTCCGATCGGACGCGTACGTGGACAAACACACGTACACGTGCGCAAACTGTTTAAGAGCGAAGGAAGTCATCATGGTTCTCTCTCTCTCTTACTTTGGTCCGTAAGCAAAGGCGAGTGATTTATGCTCACTTTTGAAAATGCTAACATATGCAAGCGCGCACATACACGGAAAATTTATCGCAAGTGGAATGTCGTATATTTCGATTTTTCACAACTAGTCCTTTCTAACCCCACCTATTCTCTCTAGTCGTGAAGTACCATGTTGTCCCAAGATCAACTCATCCGACCATTCGTCTCAGACTCGGAGGTGCTTACAATCACCGGAGAAGGAAGTGGTGAATTAGTAGCGTTCTGTTGTTCAAGTCCGACTTGGAAATCATAACTGCGCCCTCTCTCTCTCTCTCTTGCTGTCTTTTGACAGGACCAACGTCGAAGTCTATAGCACCTGTTCGACATAAAGTCTGCATGCATGTGACTTACTATGTTCACTTACCACGTGACGTCAAGCGTGGATAGAGGTGGTTCAGGGTCACAGATGGAACAGATAATAATAGATGTACGCGATCACCCTTTCCCAATTCTGTTATCATGGAGCCCAATGCACACGCATGGAAAAACGGACGGGGTGGGGCACCGTCTGCTTCGGTTCGGGGTCTGTAAACCTCCTTTCACCCAAACCCATTTTAGGGTAGATTGGATTTCCCCAAACATCACGATGCTGTGCTGACACGATGACCTACAAATTGACCAGACAAACAGATCGTCGGGTTACACAGATCGGCCGGGTAACGGGCTGGAAGTGGGATCGGGCTGAACATGGGGTGTGTGCGTAGAGCAGATTCTTCGGGGATAGTAGTGGTCATAGTGGTGGTCTCAATACTAGAATTAGTAGTAGTATTAATAGTAATGAAGTGTGTGTGTGTGTACTGGGATGGGATCGGAATCCGGGTCGGTTCAGTCTATTCGAACTGTTTCACAGGCGAGATGGGAAAGAAACGGAAATCACGATAACGCAGCAAGAAATTCGACCATAGAAGGAGAATGTTGATTGTATAATTATATTGGCACCATATACCGACCGGTGAGGTCGCATTGATAGTAATCGTTGCCCCCCAGGGATCAGTAGGTCAGCAAAAATGTGGTATACAAGCTCTTGTCTCTGAACTGGGTTTTCTACTAATCAAAAGATAAATGATCAGTTCTGAGTACTGATCGATGTTCCCTTGGTGGTACTATACTAATACATTACGAAGACGATCTGTCTTGGAAGTTAAACGAAGTATTCGTGGAAATTCTCTTTATTCTATGTGGAAGAAGTAAAACGCTAAAAGAGGACAGGGCAGGACAGTGATGACCTAGAGGCTTGGAGTGATAAATTATTCATACAGGACCCTAAAATGCTAGGCTCAGTAAAAAAAACCGAATGAGTGCGGAGAGTTGTCGTCGCAAACTCCCAAGTGGTCGTACAAGTGGACTCAACGGCCTTTCCACTGAACGGTTCAATAAACCCGACAGCTAAGGGCTTTATGCGGATACGATGAGCAAACCAGGTCATCGATTTTGACGGGAAAGTTTTTTCCAAAGGGAAGTAAGACTTTGTAAAATTTATTAGTGTAAAGAGGAGCCAAAATTGTCTAGGTAACGGTAAATACACTTGCCCTTTTCGCATCCGAAAATCTACACCTCGGATCGGAATCGAACCGGTATATCACTGAAATAGTGGTTGGGCTTCAGTGAACATGAACCTGTATTATTCGCGTCCGGCCGGACGTGTCGCGACAGCTGGGTCGGTGGAGCACCTGCCCGGCAAGCGGAAGGTCTGGCGTTCGATTCCGCTTCGAGGCGTGGAATTTTTCGATTCGAAAAATGCAAGTTGATTTGCCGTTACCTAGAAAATCTAACGGTCCGGAAAAACATTCCCGGCCAATCGTTACATCGAATTGGCCAGTCTTTACTGACTTCGGAAAAGACGCAAATGACAATCTACGGTGCTTTAAATAGAATTTCGACCGATAATTTGTTAGGACTACTTTCCTTGATCATGTGACAACATTACAACCCAAATAGCCTTATTAGGGAGCACACAATTTTCAATTCTCATTAGTGTTGTTATTACTGGCTATTTGAATTAACCAAATAGAAGTGTTGACTAGATGTGACACGGTTTAAAAGGCGGTAGATGGAGTGAGAATCACCATGATCATAATTCTACTAGATTAGATAATGATGACTTTGGTGAGTAAGTTAGTTACCGTAACCCATATCCCGGAATAGGGAGCCACACACACAATCACAAGGTCATAAAATTCAGGTGAGGTAAAGACCCGAGCGAAAGGGGATTAGCACCCAAAACCAACGGGACCGATATTGGCAGAGTTCTAACCATGTACAAGTCAGCTGATGTAGAAGCGATCGGTAAACAGCTCAATCACAGTCCATCACACTCTATATCCTCTGACCAACCGGATAAAAATACAAAACTTTGGTCAAGCGGATTCATTGGATTTTCGTTCAGTTATAACGACTGAGCAGGGATTCATACTTCGATACTTCGTTTCCTCATCTTGATCAAACGATTTACAATGTTCACGACGGACCGAGAACGCTGGCGAAATCACGAATCAGTCCGTTTCACGTCGTAACTCGACTGGTCAGCCATTTCTGTCGCCTTCGCACTCATCACTCAATCCAGTGTGTGTTACTGATTTGTATTCGCGTCGTCTTTGCCTTGTAAAGTATTCCGCAAATAAATCTCGGTTGATGATTGTGATCCTGTGACTGGTGTTTTCTATCGGATCGGGAATATTCGGGCCAGGGATCTCAGTCGTAACAAATACAGTAAAGACAATGCAAAAACGGCGGAATATCGCATTTTGATATAGCCTACTTTCCTTCAGATCCTGGATTATTTGAAGATTGAAGCATTGACAACCTTTCACAAATTTACTGTTAGGATCCCTAAACAACTGCGCGTAACAACTGGGCCATTTACTGGCCTTAACAGGTTAAGAAAAACTAACAATAGCAGTTGTTGTCATGACGATCAGCTTTAGATTTTACCGGTGAGAATGGTGGGGTCACATCGAGGGTGGTCTTGTGGTGATTCTTAAATTGGCTGTCAAGGCTGCCGCATCGTTGCTCGTTTAAAAGGAACCAATGTTTTATGGCGCCATCACAATCAGAAGGATGCACACTGACCAGCCATTCAAACGAACAACGTCTTCAGTGTATCCCCCTCCCCCCCCCACCTACCCGTCCATCCAAAGCGATTTTGTTGGCCAAAATCGTCAACGATGTGGGGATCCAGATGTGCTCATCAATCTGACACCCAATCAAGAAGTCGGCCAATTCGGTTCTACCTCTAGCACCAACGGCAGGTAAGTACTCGCATCAACACGATCCATTCAGACATGTGAACACCATTCACTTGGAGCACAAAGATCCACAGGGGGTATAGTCAATTGATGGAACCAAGGGTCACGGCAACCAGAATTCATATACTACCATGGTAACTGTTAGCACTGTGGTTAACAAAAAGCGATGCCTGACAAAGTGTGTGGAATCTTGGTCTTTGGAAGGAGGCAATTTTTGGTTCTCCACCGTAGGTAGAAAATCCACTGAGTGTTCCAATGAGTTGGCAACTTATAAAAGAGAAATGAGATATTCAAAATCATCGAGATACACAGTCATCTTTCTACAGATAATCAATCCACGGTATTTTCCGTAGTCTGAGAACCAAACACTGCAGTTAAATATCCTTTCGCAGCACCTGAAGAACCATCCATCACAAATGAATGAATTCCATGTATGATATAAATTATACCATTATTTTGCACACAAAAAATATAACGGTAAAATTAAATGTCCTTTTGGTGGTTGTATGAATGTCAAATTGTGCCTATCGTAGGAACAACATTCAGTTGTTGTGATACCACGAATGGATTTATGGGAGATTTCTTGTAATAAAAGAAATCTATACATCCCTGAAGACTGTCCTTGTGGTGCACACACACACACACACACACACACACTATTTGTTCTATTTCAATAAAACTTTTACCGTACTTTCAGAACAGTTAAATGCCTCCTCAATAGGGTTGAAGAATGGACTATACGGTGGAAGAAAATGGGAGTAATATCTACTAGTCGAACGAGCTTCAGATACGCGTCGACGTATATGAGCATTGTCAAAATTAACTCTACCCCGGTATTGGTCTGCTGAGTGTTCGCCTTAGAGGAGCTTGCACTGACGATGTCACCTTGACTGGTGATGAAACGTTTGCGATCTAAACGCCAAGCTCAGCGATCAGAACATCGTGAAAATCAGGTTGTTTATTTTTGTGTGACATTCATGATGCAGCATCCCAAGGGTCAAAACGCATGCTGCGATATTCACGTTCGCACCTTTATTCAACGTCAAGGCTTTTATACATGATTTTCCTTCAACAGATCGTCCGGTTAATCCAGAGCACCAAACATTGTAATTCATTTCTTCAAAGTAATGTCGTGACATGGAGCTTCTTTTTGCTTGTAACCATTCTGCATGTTGGACGCGCGTTGTCTTGACACCTGTACTGTTGCCCTCAATGGGCTGGATTTTAGGTTTTTTCGTGCGTAAGCCATGGTTATCAAGGAACCGACCAATGACCAACCCGGAACTTTCAAACTCAAATATCGTTAGAATACAACCAAGAGTTGTTGAAGGGTTCAGGTCCATAATATTGCAAAGCTTAACGATAATATCATCCGAAAATTTCCTTTTCTTGAGGCCTCGTTTTAACCCAGTTTCTTGACGTTATTTTATAATGTTTCTGCATGATTTTATGTTTATTCCGAGATGTTGAGATATCAGCTTCAAATCATCACCGTTTCTGGCACATTGTGCAATGTGACTACGATCTTCATCGGTGACAGTTTTTCTTCGGCATGTGGGATTTCGTCTTCTTGGTTCAAATCGATTATTTCTATCTCCTCTGTTATTTTCTCAGCGGATATCTTCGTTCTGTCTTGTTCATTTTACGAATAACACAGCTGCATATTCTTACGCCATTGTGTTAGGTTGAAACTGACCGGACTACCTAGAGCCACCCAAAACCAAAACGGTTAGTTGTCACAGCCTCGTACACCATACTGTGGTGCCTATATCGAACCACCTAATTATGCCATTTGTACACGTCGTACGCCGAGTAGGTAAAAACATGTGCCCAAGTTTTAACGACATCGAAAGGCAACAACCACAAGCCAGAACAACTGAATGTTTCTATACGCCCATGCGGTAACTTTGGCTTTGCAGTTTTTTAGGCCTCCGGATGCTATCATATTGGCGTTGGCTCGAAAATCCTATTCGCATCACTTTCTGGAATTGAGATCCCCGCTAAAACATCCGCGAAGATGTGGGAGTCAAAATACCCCCATAGTCCACTGGGATAGTGGGATAGTGAGCCCAAGAGATGCCGATACACTTAGGAACTTTGAGAACTCGATAACTTTACAAATAGGTTACGGATTGTTCACTTTGAAACGGTCGATCCGTTTCAGTATATATTCTAGTGTTTTCTTGATATTATTGTGAAGTAACGTCGTAGTTTCCGTTCTTTACCGAGGTAAACAATCCGATGGAACATGAACTTCCAGTGATTACGTGAGTCTTTATTATGTGAATATAAAATGACACGGGATGTTGAAATTCCCCTTCTCCCCACGCCCTCCCGCGCACAAGGACTCAATGGAGTGGGATAACCGCAGTATTTCCCCTGTAGTTCAAGAGCCATCCGTGAGTCCTAAACAATGGCACAAGGCTCGTAAACTACGGTATTCAGCTCATCAATACAAGCGCATCATTGGATATTTACGTAAGTTATTCACATTCGATTGTTTGGTATCTTGGTAGCTCAGCTGGTATGACAAATACCCGGTAAGCAGAAGGTCACCTGTTCGATTCCGGCTCGGCTTGAGTATTTATATGAGAAAAACTAAGGGTGGATCTCCTACTACCTAGTGCTGAAACGGTTAGAAATATGAATTAGAAAGAAAAGACAAGACTACCTGGTTAAGTCTCTTGATAAAAGACGGACTGATAAAGGTCAGATGAATGAGTGATTTCACGATTGTCTGGTTGCAATACTGAGCAGATCGATCTGAGTTTGTGATCGAGATCAGCAAGGAGAGTGTCTGGTTACTGGTGTTATAGTAGTGCGATCACAGGTCTAGTGAATACGTCGTGAAAAGTAGCACTTTTTTCTCTATCGTATTTGCGGTACCATTGGTGGATGCCAAGAAGATCAACCTTTCGGTGAGGTGGCCAGCTCACTGACTCCTTCCGAACACGGATATTGACCCTCTTGAGTAAACTCAGATTAATAGAATTTGTCAAAGCACCTGCGTATTGGTCAGAGGTCAACAGCAGTAGGTAAAACAGACTTTGTAGAAAACACCAGCACAATTTCATCTCCACTGATCCTAGAGAGTACATTTTAAAGGAAAAACGGTTCGAAATAGGTGGTGAAATGAATAAACTTGGATAATAGCATTTCGTATGATAAGATATACATCGCGTCTGAGGATGGTACGTTGTGGTATTATTGTTGGTTAATGGTTATTCACGTTTAATATATTGCGACCTCATGTGGTTCTCCATTCCTGTTATTTCTAATAGTGCATTTGAAATTTCCGGCCAGGCAGGAAGCCCTACCCTATTCACTCTGACTGACTGACTGACTGACTGACTGACTGACTGACTGACTGACTGACTGACTGACTGACTGACTGACTGACTGACTGACTGACTGACTGACTGACTGACTGACTGACTGACTGACTGACTGACTGACTGACTGACTGACTGACTGACTGACTGACTGACTGACTGACTGACTGACTGACTGACTGACTGACTGACTGACTGACTGACTGACTGACTGACTGACTGACTGACTGACTGACTGACTGACTGACTGACTGACTGACTGACTGACTGACTGACTGACTGACTGACTGACTGACTGACTGACTGACTGACTGACTGACTGACTGACTGACTGACTGACTGACTGACTGACTGACTGACTGACTGACTGACTGACTGACTGACTGACTGACTGACTGACTGACTGACTGACTGACTGACTGACTGACTGACTGACTGACTGACTGACTGACTGACTGACTGACTGACTGACTGACTGACTGACTGACTGACTGACTGACTGACTGACTGACTGACTGACTGACTGACTGACTGACTGTATTCCCTTATTGTCGGCTTCTTATAGAATATAATTTACCACAAGTGTGAGGAAATTCCACGTCGTTTTCTTTCGTCACTCTACAGGATTGTTGCTTCTGATATGACCACCGAATGCTCACAATCGTTCTCTCACAAATTTCTGTTTATCTCTTTTGTCTCTTCCGGTGTTGACCATTACCTGATTATTCGTTTATTTATTTGTTCCAATGCGATATGTAACGATACGTCAACTATCAGACCGAGGATGTGACTCATCCTTTTTCACTGGATTGACAAGCCATACAATCCGCTATTTGGTGAAGAACTGGAGGCTTTATTAACTAAACGTTGATATGCTATCCTCCCGGTAGCCTGTGCTACCAATCTATGAACGACGAGAATGTATTTCCAGCCGCCTCACCATCCCCCCGCTCTCTCTCTCCCTGTCTATCGCTATCATCATGGTTAACATAACCGTCACCACCACACATTGGCAGAAAATAGATACACACAATAGACAAACGGACATATAGATCGATCCAATATTTTCGCATTGACAAGATGCCTCAAATTGTCAACTCATTGCAGAACATTGCAAACCGCGAATGAGAACGTAAACTCACTCGCGTTTCATATTCTTCTTGTCCCTGTATTTTTGGAGACACGACGACACACATGAAGACGACGGAGTGGGGGTGGGGCCTTAGACTTCAGTTTAATTGCAAACACGCTCGACCCCCCATGTAACTAACTAACGGATTTCATTGCGGGGAAAAAACTAGAAACTTTACGTGCTTGTACCAGTGAACAAAGACGTAATCTTTAGCAATAAACAATTAAGGTCATGTAAAAGTTATCGGAAAGTCACATAAATAAGTCATAAACGAAACCCGTTCGTATCTCTCCTCTTTTTTTGTCTTTCACCCCACCCGCATCCCTTAAACAGAGCGGTATGAATCATGCCATTTGGACCAGATGTGGGAAATAGGAGAGGAAATGTGTTGAAAGTATCCGCCACGTGTCGACGCTGTTCTCCCCCTCTGCGTGGCGGTAGTTGCAAAATAGAATACAATCTGACCCTATAAGAGCAATAAACCGAATGTGAGTCAGAACTGGTCATTATTATGAGCACGTGGGGACCGTAGTTGTGTCGATGCGCGCAATGAAACATATATGACCCAAAATAGTGCAATTTCGCAGACCAGGCATATCCAGGGTCCTGGGGAAATCGAGGTACATAGTCACGCAAATGTGCGTGGGGGGGGGAGGGTGGAAGAGAGAAAGTCCTTCATTGGTACCTACAAGATAAAAGTCATTCAGACCGGAATTCCCCGAGGATGTTAATCTATCCACGTGAATAGTGGATTTGAGAAATCGTCTGACAGATACATGTGTCCTTGTTAGTGTGAAACCCACTGATACGTAGTTCCGGACTGTCATGTTAGTGAGATCTAGTTTCTGCGGGAAAAAGTGTGTTCACGTGGTGAATGAGTCGGTAAGTGGACAGGATATGTTAAGGTTCAACAGATATAGATTACTATATCCCCTGAAAGAATATAACACAGTTAGTTCTTGACCGTCCATCCTTACCTCATTGTGAAATCCACGGATGAATCCTCTTCAAGACAAACAAACAAACGCGCAGACACACCCACACAGTAACAAGGTTAGTAAACAACTTCTTAAATAAACAGGCAGTGGGTAAGTAGCCACGACATCGTGGTGGTAGCAACCTGTCCCGATTGAAAACGGGGAAAATATCACCACAATGCAGAGCAAGGCAGTGCGTGGGCGCATATATGAACAACGGGAGGGGAATTGGCAGGTTGAACACACACACACACACACACACACACGGTTAATCATGTGCGTGATTCGCAACTGTGATTTCAGATTGTCCATACACCGGTGTGTGGTGGTGTGGGGGGACAATAATTATAAACCACGAAGCCTTAACTCTAATACTGACTGATCAAGAAGTGATCTGTCTGGGAGATAAAAACAATAAATGACATGAAATCATTGGGTGACCAACCATCAAATGAACTTACGGAACACGTTAGAGTGACTTGACACGCTACACATTGAAGACAACTACGGCAACACGTTTGTTTTCAATTTATTTTCGTAAGCATGCACTGTCATAAAGTCCATACAAGGTGACGAACCGGGTGTCAGTGAACTGTTTCTTATATTATCAGTGTGATCGGTGGTTGAGGGGGGGGGGGTGTGCGAATTCCGTACACCTTAGAGGTGATAAACGCTTGGATCAATTGACTACCTACCACCACCGGCCCTTAGATCAATGTCCTCCACAGCAGCTTTATGCTATGGCCCAAAGTTATTCTTTATTTTCTACTCCATAACGGGTAGTGTCGACAAGGGAGAATACGCAAAGAATAACAGTAAATTGCTGTCCTGAAGTTCATCGACCACGGGAAGGAGAGTGGGGTTAGAAACTCGTAATGCAGCACTAGCAGTCAGTGACTGGAACCGCTCAACCTTCGTCGGTCGCGGACACCTAGGGCAACTCGATCGAACGGCGTTTGTTCTATTGACAAAGTTTCACGCTGTTAGGTGGTTACGCACTGTGATAAGATGGTACCGAATCCAAGAGCATTTCCCCCTTAGGAATCAACACGATCCTCAAATGGAACGGAGATCAGTGAAGTGGTATTTCTAATTCGATTTCCTCATGAAAGAATGGATGGGTGATATGGTTACAACCAAGTGACAGTGGCTGTTCGAAACAAATTTTAGCCCAAATGGTGATATTACCATTCAGATTGTAACAGCCTTTCTCACGATCTGTTCAACTTTATTACAATACGTTTGTGCGTGTGTGCCAAAGCCCGAAGTGAGAACGAGAGAAAAACCAAATGCACTGTCCGTCAAGGCGGCCACGTGCGTCATTAAAACAAACTAAACACCTTCGAACAAGTCACGTGATGCGTCATCAGAACGGTCATGGTAGGGTCGCACTGTCGGACCGAATCGGACGGGGGATACGGAAAGAACAGGGCATTGTGCTCAGTCGGAGGACTATACCCCCGCTCGTCTCAGAACACACCAGATGATCGGTACACGAACGTGGTATGCTCAGCAAAACACCTGAACAAACAAACAGACGTCTATGGATGGTGCGCATGACCACAAATCGTCATTCGACAAGGTATTTGTAACGTTTTTTAACTTCTATTTACTGGGCACGAGTTGTGCGTTCAAGCCGAATGAGCCATGTGGCTGAAATATTATCAACAGCCACTTGTGTTTCATTCGTAAGACGAAACTGGAACACAACTTACGAAGTATCTACCTAGCGAAAAACAATGAAAGCAACAACGATCAAATAACTTGTGGGAAAGTTAAGCACAACAGTGGAAAAACATAGAGGACATGGAGGATAGTAGTTCTACTTGTTATGGATTGTTGTTCTTACTCGATCCGAATTGGTCTACTTCACAACCACGAGTACACACACACACACACACACACACACACACACACACCACTTTCTCCAGCTCTGCGGCCCAAAGTGTTTTAAGCGATTTTCTCTTTCTCTCTCTGTCTCGAGTGATCGTACAACCTTGAATATGACCAGCTACTATTTGCGTTGTGCTTGGGGAGTGTAACATCGAAGCAAGTCAATTCGACTGATATTATGAAATCTGTTCTGTTCTGTTCAGACAACCATCAACCATGCACTGGATGCGGTGGCTTTGGTTGCTATCCCCTAGCTGCCATCTCAAGAGGAAATAATGAAGGAGAAAAGAGTAAGTAAGGAGTAAGATAGGAATTACAACATTGGAATCAAGTCCATAAAGAAAGTTTGTGAATGCAAGAGTGCCACTGATAGCGGCATCTAGCCATATCCCCCAACGTAACTAATCACTGAGTGGGAGGATCTGTTGGACTTCACCCAGGAAGTCTAATGCGCCCTACATGGCCAAGTCCACTAGATAGGCTTTTCATACCTTTCTTCCACGTCATGCAGTGACCACCCTTACTCATCTTCCAACTGGTACCCGCCTCAGCAAACATAGCACGCCGTGTGATCCTGTCAGGTGACATGTGTATCACATGTCCCAACCATCTTAGCCCGATGAGCTTAAGTGTTCCATCTTATGATTTGATCCTTGAACCTAAGACGTCCCGTCAAACCTGAGCATTGCCCACACAGTGTTCCCAATAAATTCGAGCAATACTAAGAAAACATCGGTGTTCGAAAACCGACAATCTTCGTATGCTCTCCACCCGAAGTGGCTTTGTATCCGAACAATACAAAAGAACGAGCCGGGCTGCTGCAACGACAACTCGACCCTTGATGGGTAAACGGATGTCACGCCGACGCCACAGATGACTGAAGTTGGAAAATGCCAAGCTAGCCTTCTGTATACGCAGAAACACCTTATCCGATATTCGACCTCCGGGTGAAATGCAGCTCCCCAGGAAACAGAACTTGCCTACCACTTTATAGTCTTCCCAGACAATGAAATGTTTGGCGTTGAAACAGCCCCGTCTTGTAACAGCATCGTGCACTTTGAGGGTGCAAAACGCTATCGTTACAGCCGCCGCTCGCGTGCTTCTGTATGGTTCGGATACAAAGCCGCTTCGGGTGGAGAGCACACGAAGATTGTCGGCATTTGAAAACCGATGTTTTCGTAGCGTTGCTCGAATCAGGTGGGAACACCGTGTGAGCAATGCTGAGTTTCAGCGAAAAGTCTTAGATTCGAGGATTAAAAAATGAGTCACTCTGTGGTCTGTGTTCAAAAGCGTAGAATCACGGTTGCGAATAACTGAACACTGAAATAACCACATGCCGTCTATCGGACACTACTAGTTAATAAATAAGTAGCCTGTGGCACAGCTTTCAATGATTATCTAAATTGACTTACAAATGAAAATCTGCTTTTGAATCTCTACTTTTAGGTGAAAACAAAGCATTATTTTCTCAATGACTTGCCAAAATTGACTGAGAAACTCGAATACTACAGCACAAACCTAATACCAAGTTATTATTTATCGAATGCCTTTGTTCGCTCTCGTCGACCACTACCCTCGGCACTCATCTTGTTTTGCGTCTCTTTTCTATCGTTCAATTCACCATAGGGGAAAATAACGTTATTTGATGCACAAGTTGACAGGATTAACATTGTACAGTTAGAGAGCCTTATTCACGAAGAAAGAATCCGAATATCAACTTGCCACTAGCATTGCTAACCAACTGACGCTTGTTAGGTGAAAGCCCTAACCGAGAGAAAACATGATTTAATGAACTAAATTCATTGGCTGAGATTATTCGACGTTCTGTCTTTACTGGCTGGTCATCAGGATCTACCATTTACTCGGTACCTGCTTTGATCAACTGCGTAGCGCATTTTCTGGCCCCCCTAGGTGTAATCCATTTGTACTCTTTTCAACCGTTGTGAATTATCAAACGGATTTGGGTGTTCCCAGGTTGAATAATACGTTACTGGGAAAGATTATGGGAACAGGCTACAAAATGTATTCTGTACTTTCGTAGCTTTTCCCTGATTTTTGTTGGTGGTGGCTCAAGATCGTACCCAGGGTCTCATTCATCAACAATCTCGTGAACCGTTGAACAAATCCGGTCTTGTAGATCAGATTTGTCCTCCCATGGAGACAAAGATGGTCCCGGTGATTTCGAAATAAATTTTCAGCCGTATGCACTCTGTTGACACAGGATCAGTAATTCGTGTCTCTCTTTCGAATGTTCCTAATGTTATATATTACATCCATGCTTTGCTAAAATACCAGTGTTGTGTGCCACAGTTGTCGTGGTAACGTTGTTATACTGGGCAAATGACCGCATTGGATCCCGTTGCTTTTCGCATACGGATGACCCAGGAAGAGATAGAATGGAGTACGACTTGACGTAGTTAGAAAACCAACCCGATTTTCCCCATATTGACCAATGAAGTGATTTTTATTAGCACCACTCTTCGTTTTATGGCTAGACTAGGGTCATATCCGGGTCTAGATTAAATCCACTGTGATTATCAGAATGTATTTGAACACGTAACTAACCACTTATTCGCCTGGTTGAGATAACAACTGATCGGTATTCAGTTAGAACGATGGGACAGCCATAAACTGATCAAATTATTATTCTCATCCATCATTTCGTTTTTGATGTGTAATCAAAATGTCTGTACTTGTTTCCTTTTATGTCCGCTTGTTTCATATTCTATCGGTAAGGTTTTCACCTCTTGGTCACCTCAGGTGGTCAGACGGTTGCTATAACGAAACACTAACTTAAAGTGTACCGGTTCGAACCTTGTCGTCCCGGTCAACATTCTCCCTCTAACAGTCTATGATTAGCTCATCTCCCGCTACCGAATTACTTTTTTAATGCTGTATGCTTAAAAAACGGACACACCCACTGATGTCTGCGCCACACTTATGTGCACAAACTGATTCCATGTTCTGGTGACTGAATAAGGTCTGCTCTGCCTTGCTTATTTGAAAACAGAAAGTCCATTACGGTTCCAACCGAGTCCTGACTTCCACTACGGGCTGTCCCAATGGTATACAATCTCTCCATCCTTATCGTACCTAACCTACTGAGGCTTTCCAATTTTCAGGATCATTGCAAACAGTTCTTCTTGATATTGTAGTGGGCTTCTATGCTCCTAGCTACACTTAATGCGTTGCATTCATACATATACGCAGGTGATGAAAAGTGTTGTGAATGGTGTATAGTTTTCACGTTTCAGACTGTTCATCAGTCCGCGACTAGTGATACCTTGAACAACGGTGATTCAGCAAAGTGTCCACACGAGCCTCCCGCGTCCTGTCTCATTATTTTTGCTTTAACACGACTAAGTTGGCAACGCATCATATCCATCCGGCGGTGTTCCTGGTTGGCGTACTGACTGGATGTGCGTGTGTGTGTGTGCACCTGCCTTTGGGCCCTTTCTACCTATGAAACTGTTACCATTAAAGGCAATGATGCTCAAAGGTGACCATGTCTGAATGAAAGAAAGAGATAAGAGTTCTAAAATGCCAGAAGTAATTAACTCAACCGGTACAATCACACAAAGTAGTGAGTTTGCAATGCCGTGGGTTGGTGGGCCGTGAGAAAAATTTTTCAAGATCTCTGAGACCATTTGGGTCTACCTGCCACCAAATAACCTTGCGCGGTTTGTTTATGGACTTTCTGTTTTCAAATAAGCAAGGCAGAGCAGACCTTATTCAGTCACCAGAACATGGAGTCACTTTGTGCACATAAGTTTAGCGCAGACATCAGTGGGTGTGTCCGTTTTTTAAGCATACAGCATTAAAAAAGTAATTCGGTAGCGGGAGATGAGCTAATCGTAGACTGTTAGAGGGAGAATGTTGACCGGGACGACAAGGTTCGAACTGGTACACTTTAAGTTAGTGTTTCGTTATAGCAACCGTCTGACCACCTGAGGTGACCAAGAGGTGAAAACCTTACCGATAGAATATGAAACAAGCGGACATAAAAGGAAACAAGTACAGACATTTTGATTACACATCAAAAACGAAATGATGGATGAGAATAATAATTTGATCAGTTTATGGCTGTCCCATCGTTCTAACTGAATACCGATCAGTTGTTATCTCAACCAGGCGAATAAGTGGTTAGTTACGTGTTCAAATACATTCTGATAATCACAGTGGATTTAATCTAGACCCGGATATGACCCTAGTCTAGCCATAAAACGAAGAGTGGTGCTAATAAAAATCACTTCATTGGTCAATATGGGGAAAATCGGGTTGGTTTTCTAACTACGTCAAGTCGTACTCCATTCTATCTCTTCCTGGGTCATCCGTATGCGAAAAGCAACGGGATCCAATGCGGTCATTTGCCCAGTATAACAACGTTACCACGACAACTGTGGCACACAACACTGGTATTTTAGCAAAGCATGGATGTAATATATAACATTAGGAACATTCGAAAGAGAGACACGAATTACTGATCCTGTGTCAACAGAGTGCATACGGCTGAAAATTTATTTCGAAATCACCGGGACCATCTTTGTCTCCATGGGAGGACAAATCTGATCTACAAGACCGGATTTGTTCAACGGTTCACGAGATTGTTGATGAATGAGACCCTGGGTACGATCTTGAGCCACCACCAACAAAAATCAGGGAAAAGCTACGAAAGTACAGAATACATTTTGTAGCCTGTTCCCATAATCTTTCCCAGTAACGTATTATTCAACCTGGGAACACCCAAATCCGTTTGATAATTCACAACGGTTGAAAAGAGTACAAATGGATTACACCTAGGGGGGCCAGAAAATGCGCTACGCAGTTGATCAAAGCAGGTACCGAGTAAATGGTAGATCCTGATGACCAGCCAGTAAAGACAGAACGTCGAATAATCTCAGCCAATGAATTTAGTTCATTAAATCATGTTTTCTCTTGGTTAGGGCTTTTACATAACAAGCGTCAGTTGGTTAGCAACGCTAGTGGCAAGTTGATATTCGGATTCTTTCTTCGTGAATAAGGCTCTCTAATTGTACAATGTTAATCCTGTCAACTTGTGCATCAAATAACGTTATTTTCCCCTATGGTGAATTGAACGATAGAAAAGAGACGCAAAACAAGATGAGTGCCGAGGGTAGTGGTCGACGAGAGCGAACAAAGGCATTCGATAAATAATAACTTGGTATTAGGTTTGTGCTGTAGTATTCGAGTTTCTCAGTCAATTTTGGCAAGTCATTGAGAAAATAATGCTTTGTTTTCACCTAAAAGTAGAGATTCAAAAGCAGATTTTCATTTGTAAGTCAATTTAGATAATCATTGCAAGCTGTGCCACAGGCTACTTATTTATTAACTAGTAGTGTCCGATAGACGACATGTGGTTATTTCAGTGTTCAGTTATTCGCAACCGTGATTCTACGCTTTTGAACACAGACCACAGAGTGACTCATTTTTTGGACTCTGCTTTGGTATTTGCTCATTCTACTGTAAACCGATAAAAACTTGTGAATTTTGTTCACTCCACATTCATCATTCATGACTAATGGTTATCACCATGACCTAAACTCATACGTTTCGGTCGAGATGTTCGGAGTGGTTCCCATCCCTCCTCCCTCTTTGTGAATATGTAATTTTAACAGCAATTTTAGTATGATATGTGCCGTGTCATTAACAAGCTGTAGTACAAACAACAACGCAAAATCAGTATATACCATCCCCAGTTGGACTTTGATTTGTTTGCTGACTTGTTTGAGACCAGTTCTTGGACTTAGAAGTTCAGTCGAATACGCATACGCGGAGGATCCAACTCTCGTGGTGTTCTTCTTCCCCGAACACATTTCCAGTGCATTTCAAAGCGACTGTGACAAAAGTCTCCTGAAATGAGACCAATTGTACTTTACTCAGTCTGTTCTCATCCAATCTCCGTGGCAAAGAATGCTTTGTTCAACTGAATACACAGATCCCCACGACTGTGGACATCGGAGATGAAACACGACAAACCGCTCCTCTCTCTCTCTCTCTGTCTCGTTTATGTTAATCAATGAATCGTCGATTGGATTTGCTGAGAATTTAATTAATTAATGAACATACAGACAGGCCCGATGGTGGTGTCAAAATTCAATCGGTATGCACAACTTAAATCGATTGGTACGGTAGTTTCACAAGCGATTCTCCACATGGATAAAAATATTAATCATAACAAAGTCGATATTAATGCAAAGCATTGGCACGGTCTAAAATCTTGCGCAGTTTCACGTTGTTTAAACAAACGACCGTCCAAAGCTTTCAGTATCGTATCTCTCAAACAGTACTTATGATAATATTTCAATGTTCACGTCTCCAATAGTAAATCAAGTGAAGCGATCAAAATGACTTGAAAGGTTTTCCAAAACGTTTTTATGAGAAGTTGCACTTTTTAGAGAACGATATACAATCAAACTGATAGAGTTCACAAGTACCTCAACGAATGTGTCATCTTATAGTCGCGTGCTCTGTTCACCACAAGGGCACACAGAACCCGGTCTAATATGCCTGAGAATTGTTGTTATTTATAATAATTATAGTTGTTCTGGTTAGATGTATCCAATCGAGTTGACTATTTCCGCTTGTTGTTTGAATCGGTTGGGTTTTGCAATGTTGCGTGCTGATCACTCGCTTCTCAGTTGGATTTATGCGAGTTTCGGCAAGGAGATCGCTCGTGATTCCGGGTTCAAGCTGTCTGATGCTAAATGTTTTCTCTTATTTTTTTTCTTGTCTTTAATTTGTTCTTATCGTACAACAACGATACAACATTTCAAGAAGGAGGTCGCGGCCAGTTCAAGGCTCTCAGTTGGGAGAAGTGACCAGTGGCGACGATGGGGTTCAAACCCGGGACAGAAGGATCTAAAATCGATCAGTATGATCACGTGACCACCGCCGGTCAAGCTGTCCGATACGGAACATTTTCATAAGTTCGGGATCGCTCAGTCTGGTGTTTAGGTAGAAAACTTTTCATCACCAGTCGAACTGACGTTATCATTACCTTGTTTCTGTAGCCCTAATTTTGGGGAAGCTTTCTTCCTTCGAAACACGCATGGAAGGTCAAGGTTAGTACACTATAATGCAATCAAAAATATGGTAGTAGTATGGTGTTCTGATGCTTATTATGTCAAGTATTTCAGTCAAGTCTTCGATTTTGCTAAAAAAACTGAAACTGGATAGTAATTCTACTGAAACAAAAAAATTTAAAAATGAAGTGAAAATGAGAGAGAATTCGTAGGAGAGCATTCTGACACTGAGGTTGGTGAGCAGCTTTTTCCATTACGTGTTTTCGCGTGAGTGGAGCGAAAGCCTTGAAGAGCAACTGTACTATGGGGAAAAGCCTGCAACTTGAAGTGCAGACCCATGTAAGGTCCTAATAGGTCAGGTGTGGTGATAACTCTGTTACTTTTATCTTGTTAATTAAAACAGGCGTTAAAATAGGACTCTGAGTAACTACAACTATGTATTTTATATGACAAGGATCGCGGGAAGAAGCACATGGTCGCAGTTGTGGTCAAACGGTTATCGTTGTGAACTTTAGACAATATCGATCAGGGTTCGATTCCTTTCATTGTCGGTCACCTAACTATTCGATCGCCTTTGATTGCACGACGAAATATTTCGCTTGGTCTTATCATAAGTAAGTGGAGTAAAACATTGTGTTTATATATACTCTTTGAGAATGAAGTCGAAGGACTTTTCAACATAACCTCAAGAGCGCACTACAGGCACTATAAGGTATAACCGACAATGATGACGCTTAGGATTGAAGTAAAAGGGAGCCACATGAGGTCCCATAAGGTCACCCGCGGCAACGAGTCGGCGGCCTACAGCGGATAGCTTCCTGTCTACCATCTGTGCGATCGGCAGTGGTACACACTCTAAACCACTCGACCACCTCTGGTACTACCGTGGATAATCGGGCTACGGTGAGCATCCTGTTAGTGAGCGGATATTCATGACTTGCCACAGAGTACACACTCCAGCGAATCGGTCGGGGTTGTCAAAAAAGTGTAACGTGTGTAAGCGATCCTGAAAGATCAACGTGGAAGTGCATGGGACAGTTGACGGGACTGTCAATAATAATTTCTTTGTATTGTATGGATACAATATTTTCATTCAGTGCTTGTATTTTGGCCGGAACACGTCAATGAATGACCCGAATGAAAAGATCTCTGGTGTGTTTTGTGGTCGCTTGGAGCAATAGCAGTCCTAATGTAATCAGTGTAAAATGTACTGTATGGTTGATAATTATTTTGTCCAAATCGGAGTGCATTTTGGCCAGAAGAAATGAAGCATATTGACACATGAACAGATTTCCTCATCAGCGTCCCTAGGCGTCACAGAGCCAACTGTTTCGGAAATGACAAATCGGAATTCATTACGTAGATTTAGCGACGCATTCGTAGAATTTGAGTTAATTTAGGTTCAACAAGAGGTATTACTGTAGGTCTAAGCGAAATCAACCCATAGTACGTCGAACTGAGACGGGCGTGCCCGGGGTTGGGGTGATCTAATTATCTTTCACGAAGCAAACAGATTGTACATTATTCCATATGGTCATCACTGACGAATTATCCCTCTGTGTATGCGAGGGACAGCTACGATTATGGGAAGTTTGGGCAGCAGCGACACGAAGGTTCAGAACACATGTGTATTCTTGATTTGTCCCAGTGGAAACCGTGTTGTCTTTCTGCAGCACATCGTCTTCGAAAAGGTTCGCATCAATAAATCAGAACAATCATGTACAGGAAATGATCCGGTCGACTTGGTGTCCGCGACAGCAAGAGTAGTAATAGCAGTGCTAGAAGCAGTACCGGTGTCTCTGCTGCGATAACCCACGGTCCGGATGTACCACAATTTATACCCCAATTTTCCTAATGATGCAGCTTTTCCGGCACACACCCACACCCACACACTGTACTTCTTTCTTCTCGTTCGTCAACCTTCGACTATCACGAGGAAGTGTGCACACGATTCCCCAACCATTTCGAGCTACGATTAAACATGAATGGAGACAGTTGCAATCGCGGAAAGCACCTCCGGCACACAATACAATCATTGAAGATGAGCATCCCATCTGTCACGCAGTTGGTGCTTTTGCGTTTTTACATTTCGCCCTCACAAATTCCCGAATTTGGACAGTCGTGGGTGGGACAATTGTGGATTCGGGAATGACGCCATTTTAGGACTCGAAGACAAACAACGCAGAATCACGTATCTCTTCTGGCAACTCCGCCCCCTCCCTCCGTGAATTCTGTCAGTTTTCTTGAACGTGTGTGTGCGTGTAAGCATGCATGTGTACACAAACGTCGGTAAATAAACGCAAAGATGCATTGTAAATCTTCTGATTAATTAGCCCGCGCTATGGGGTGCAGTATGAAGCGTGCAAATATGTACACATTGATGCATAATGTTCCGTAGTCTGCGTGTGCTCGTTTGTCTAACCTGTCTAACCGGGTGCTTGTGAAGTGGAGAGGTGAAGTTTGTCGTTCAGAACAAAAGCCACAAGGAGAATATTCCGAACGCCACAACTTAACAGAATACCCATTGTTCCGTGCATAAAGTGGACAGTTGCAGAAAGCATCATCCACCGATACCAAATCGGACCGAAGTTTCCACTTTGATGAAACGCCATCTCAACAATCTCAAGAATAGACGAGTGATATATGGAATAGGGCAATGAAAGTTCCATTGTCAAGCTATCATCTATTCCTCTGCATTCTGCACTATACCGCGGCGTGACGAGACAACGTGATCTGGTTCATCCCTTACAGGAAGACTATTACCAACGAGCAGAAGGCCTAAACGAGAGCAGACACTTTGAGCTGTTTGGATACGAGTATGATTTCCTGGGAACCAGAGCCAACTCCGCGTTCGACGTTCAGGCTGCCGTCTATTCCCAACAACGGGGAGTAGACTTTCGAGGCTATAAGTTGTACCCGTTTTACTTTATTCAAACGCAATCATGTATCATCAAGAAAAGGATGATGAGCCAATCCTGCATGCCAGAAAAAAGCATCACCACAAATCCTATCAAAATTTGTTTAACATGCATTTGTCTTCATAATTAGTTCCTCTTTCATGGACTTCTCATAGTATATCACAACACAAGGCTGAAAAATATAAAATTCTATGAAGCTTAATCTCAGTCACGTTAGTCCCGCTACCACTCGTTGGAATCGAAATTGTGTGACCTAGGTAACCATAATAAATTAAGCTGAAAGTTGGTAAGTTCCAAATTAATGGAATGTCAAATATGACTTATTGTTAAACAGAGGAAGGTAAAACTCACTTATAAGGAGAATATTGTGTTATCTAACAGTTCGAAAGCCAAATCACGATGAATTGGTGGCATCACCAAAGAAAAAAATTTTGGTTTATTTCAAATTTGTGATTTCCATTTCAAGGTCATATGAACGCGGCCCGTTAAGTAGCCGTTTTGCTTTCGCTATGTGGAAGAAATAAGTGGTGAAAATCGGGAAATTCATTTAATTTATTAGAGAGGATAGGGATGTGGCTGTATGAGAACATCGAGCACTTGTCCACGTTATAAGTATATCTCCTACTATTTTGATTGACAGCCTGTTTTTCTCTTTACTCACATAGGAAGAGGTGTCGCAACAAGATGTGGTGTGCGAATAACGAACATATTCGACTTGGATAAGGTTGTCAGCGACACTGGGATAAAAATAACACCCAAAGATTATCAAGTACTTAATCTTCGAGAAGATTTGGTAACATGCGCAGCTGCTAACAAGGGTGGAGAAAAGTTAGTTGCTTTAGCCTTCAGTTGATCGAAAGTCAGTATTATACGAAAAACAAAGGTGGCGACAAGTAGCAACCAGGGGACTATTCCGGTCAAATCGCAAGTTGTTTTGACCATCGATTTACTTTGAATGAACCGTGGTGAGAATCAGGGAGTTCCCAAATACGCCCGTCGTACAGGGAAATTTCCTAAGAAATTCATTTTATTGAATTTGAGGTCGCGAAACTCACCATGCCGGTTGACAGGGACTGCAAATAATCACGGCCAACCTTGTTAATTGGACGTTTTTGAAGATACCCTGGACAATGAAGAATTTGCCATGCTCCAATGATAACAGTTCCTTGTCTGTCAGACCAGAAGTTATTTTAGTAAAACTGTATTATTGTAGAAGGATTCTCCAGGTCCTGTTTCACAGGCGGCTGTACACCTTATAGGTGCGAATAAATCTATTCATCTGATTTAGATGTTAGAGTAAGAGGGTCACTGGAAAATTCATGATTCAATTTTCACAATTTCCAGCTATAATTCAGGATTTGAATAATATTACCAATTTATTCCCAGTATGTACAGAACAATCCATCACAATTTTCCCTGTAATGCAGAAAATTTTCCGAGGGTGCTACCTTATACTCTGGGGACTGATCATTTCGAAAAACCCTGATGTCTAGGGAGTTTCGACAATACCTGTACGTCAGTATTTCTTTATGTTTTTTTCTTACACAAAGTGATTTTCCCGTAAATCCCATTATCAAAAGGCATACTAAAAAGGGGATATTTGTGAGAAACATTCAAGTAAGACTCATTCTGTTGACCTTGAAATTGAAAACGGAAAGTTTGTGAGTAGTTGGAAATCCAGAAAGAGGGAGAGCTTTCTAAAGGTAAAGTACGAAGGAATAAAGGAAGACTGGAATAAAGGAAGTTTGACATCTAGGGACAGGAACCTGATCTGAGTGACTGGCCGCCTGCATGTGAGATGAACGAGAGAAAGTTACGGGAAGAAGAATTACCGAAGCGGGTTTTGATGAGGAAAACCGTGGCAACGAGATAGTGGAGCAACTTCCCCGCAATAGGCAGGTGGCTCTAGAGTGGAGGTTAGGGGAGGAACACTGATTAATCGGACAGTCTTTCTTTGAACACAATCAGGAGAAAAAGTGGTGGGCGAAGCTCCATCTCATACGTGGGTCGGGCGGATTTGAGTCTTGTACAAAAGGAGATGAGCGGGTGTAAAAAAGCATCTGGCACAGAATAGAAAATCAGCTTTGCGCCCAGCGCTGAGGGCAAGCGTAGACACAAATGAAGACCGAAAAAGAGATAAGTTTGTGGATGAACTTTGTAAAGATGTTTAGTTGACACAGAAAGGAGTGACATTTTTGAAGCATTGAAACGGACATTTATGGCGGAACCCGAAGCTGAGATTTGTTTTAGATCAGAAGGAAGTGATGCATTAGGAGAAGAACGGTCGTGATCGATGTCGGCCGTGGCCTAGCGCGTGGTAAGGTAAGAAAGGAAGTAATAGAGAGTGGCATCATTGACAAAACAGTGAAGTGGATTGGAGGTTGAAAATTAAAAAAAATCATTAATGAACAGAAGACAGAGGGTGGGCGCAAGTACGGAGCCTTGGGGGGTATCAGCATACATAGGGAGCTGCTGAGAAGCGGACCTCATCTACTCGCTAATTCAACTTCGAAGAACATTTCCGATAATTTCTGATGTGCAGTCCCTTCTGATGGACCACATACTAAAACCGATGAATCAGGAGAGAGATTTCAATAAAGTGTGTAAATCACTCCATCACGACATCGTCTTCAACTTCTATGACAATTTCGCATACTTTGCGAACAATGGGTAGAATATCTCTCGCAAAATTCGGCGGGAAATAAGAACGCAAACACTTGCTTGTCGCAAATTTGTTTTACTTAGTGAATGAGAAGGAATATCAGTGTGATCGAAACCGTGTCAATTTGCTCAGCTCCAGTATCGTTACATCACACATTCATTTGAGCTGAATAGGTGTCACCAGGTCACCAGTAACTTAGTCGATCAAAGACATAAGACGCCCGTCTAATCAGTGAGATCCGATATCTCTGACCCCAAGCGATTTTTAATTCCAGGTGTAACAATTCCCAATCTTATTTTGCGCAAATTGTCATTATGGTGAAGAGATCACATGACCGTGAGACGGAGCAGTGTTTTGGCAGACAGCTAATGAAGGCAGCATGTGTGAACTGAATTCATAAAGCGTTATTTACTTAGAAAATGATTTATACATCTTTAATGATTGGTCCGAATGTTTAAAGTCACCGACCCTGGCCTGATTCGAGTCCATACATGGACGTCACTCATTCTGTAGTAATGTATCCGCTCTGACAGTCGAACGAGGGGATGAACGGGTGGGTTCGGACGTCACACAGCTTGATCACATCGTTCGTCCACCCAAACAACAGTAACACATGGCATCCACCACTGTATGTAAGTAGTTTTCCATGCATCCAGCGAAGTGCACTAGCTAAATAAACCCGTCTATAGATATGAAGCCTACTCTATGCCTTCTCGTGGCGGAGGTGTTCCCACTAAAGTGAGAGGACGAAAGTGAATGCCCGGCGATCTCCACCGGGTTGGCTGACTAGTAGCCAATTTAGGGGAGATGGCTAAACCCTAATTCCAAACCAACCTCGGTTGGCGCTTGGGGCTTAAAACGGTATACTCACCGGCATCTGTGGCTCAGAAGTGCTCTGGGTACACAGGATGTTTAGCTTCATCCGAAGGGCGAATGAACCGAGGAATTAGTCATCGGCCTCCGGTGGGTTACGGACCCCACGTTTTGCCCCGCTGCCTTTTGGGTTAAGGTTTGGATAGTTAAAGGTTCCGGTTGTGAATCCCTAGGAGAATCACCTGCTTTGGCTTGGGCAACCTGGCAGTATCGCGCCCACAAACAAATCACGGGCTCGAACTATCTACCCTGTAGCTCGTAGTTTAGTTGATATTACCGTGTGACCGACATTATGTGCGAACTACAAAAGAATCAGCCTCACTGACATAACGTCAAAGCTTTTCTCCCAAATCGCGTTTTCGCCGCAGCGGACGCGCGAACGTGCACCATGCAGCTTACGCCGGGGAAGAAGTTGTGCTGATAAAATCTTCACGCTACGACAAATGCACGAGAACCGTTACAAATAACAACAACCAAAACCACAGCCTGTTTTATTGGCTTTCGAGATGCCTTCGATTCCTTTAACCGAGGGTCAGTCTCGAGCATCCTGAAAGCTGACGGGTTGCCCGAAATGTACAGAAAGGTGCCAGGACTGTATCATTTGACTACTCGACCGCGGGTGCGTGCCTATGATGAAGTCTTTCAATTCAAAATTGATAGTTTGTCGGATTATTTTAAAAAATTGTATGGATGTTACGAAAAGAATTTCAGTCCGAATTTCAATCACAGCTAACCCCTTTTCAAACCAATCTGGTAGTTTCATTTGTTGTCATTTTAATGGAGTGAAAATTTAAATTTAATTGTGGATTCAGTTTTCGGAGGGGACGTGCCATCTGGTAGGTTGATTGTGAAATTACACAGAAGCCGAGGCCGTGGCAAGACGTATATGGAATCCTCCGCAATGTAAACTAGTCGTAAACTCTAGTCAACTGCGTGCACGCGTTTACCTGGCTTTCTTGTTTGTCTGTATATCTATTTGTCTGATTTGTTGATCTGTCTGTCCGTTAAAATTGGCCAATTAATCATCGGTAATCACTCAGGAGATGAGACTCACACAAGGATTTCCAGTGTTTCCATTCTGAAAATTCATTGATGATTAGAAACACTGACTGTGTGTGTGTATGTGCACGTGTGTGCGTCTGAAATACGGACTACCAACGGAACTTATCTGCCGACATTATCTGACACCAAAATTACCACAGCCCTTAAATCACAAGCTAGCACTCCTTGCAGCTCGATCGGATAGGCAGACTCTTCTTCCTACAGCTGCCAACCGCCTGCATCCTCCGCAAAATATATTGGCACTTTTATTCTGCAAAATAACGCGATAAGCATCGATTCACGACGGACCGCAGGGCATGGTAACCAATGCCAGTATGTCTATGGTGACTCGGGTTCTCACGACCATCCTAGTGTCACGTATACGATTGTGCACGTGAGCAAGGCAACAGTACTGCAGATTTTTCACAGCTGATAGTGAAACAATTTTGTACGTGTGAATGATGAAGAATGAACAAGTCTGAATACTTTTCGAGTCAGAAAATTTATTTTTTGTCTAGCATATGCTTCGTGCAAATATTGTTGGTAAGTATGTGTATGCGCCCAGCTACCTAACTAAGTGTTCATTTGCTTTCCGACTTTCATTTATCCTTTGTCTCATGGTTGTACGCTATTTCCAATATTACAAGTAGTTTTGCGCTGGTGAATGAGTGCTTGTGTATCTCAGTCCGCCTGAGGTACTGGGAGTATGCCTATCAAAATGGCGTCTTCATTATGACGACTTTTCCACTACACGTCCTAACTCTGTCAGTTGCCCCATCATATACGGTGTGCACGAATATGCATGCAACCTCTTACAGGAATCGACGGATTTGGAGTTCGAATATGGACGCTCTGACTCGGAAATGGTTGGTTTAAACCACATCACCCTTTTCAACAGATTGATCAGTTGTTCTATTAGTCTTGTTTACGGGATCCACCGGCCGAGTGCAGCCTGTAATTGACTAGACATGAATACCGCTGACTATTCGCTGGAAGTACACGATCCATGATCACGATTCAAGGTAGGCTGCTTGTAAGAAAGCAGTTTTAGGGCTGAGTGACACAAACTTTGTGTGTGTGTGTGTGTGTGTGTGTGTGTGTGTGTGTGTGTGTGTGTGTGTGTGTGGAGAGAGAGAAGGTGGTGCGGTTGGGTGGATGTGCAGGCGAGTTAACCATCAGTGAACTAACACGACAGTTGTCTGATGGGACCAATACTGCCGAAATATCTAGATGTTTTTTTGTTTCGATTACCAAACTTGCTGCTTAAAAGACCGAATTATCACTACGGGTTACACAAGTTAAAGCGGACTTCCCAGACGAACAGAGTGAATGAGAGCATTCCGCAAACAAAGAGGATATGACTCTGACAACGCTAATGACACATGGTCGATTCCTGAAGCATTTGACACCACTATTATAGAACGCAAAGAAGAAAAAGTGTGACAAAGAGACCAGATTATATGCAAAAATAAAAGTGTACACGACCAGTCCGATTCTACTGATGCACACACAGTGGATTGTTATGCACCAGAACGGGAGACTCATTTTAAGTGCATTATCGGCAATTTCTGACCGGAGCAACATCGCAGTAAAATGGGCCCAAAGCATTTTCATGCTGAATAAATCGCTGAACGGTTGCATAAAGTAGACATAATCCAATCAAAAGCAGTTATTTTACTGAACTCACACGGCGAGAGTTGCTATAAAAAGTGCAGTTGGTTTTGACGGTCCGTAGCAAAAGTTGACTGCATTTAGGAAAGTTTACCGTTATTCATTATTTAACGAAGAACAATGAATGAAATGAAACTACTGCTGAAATGAAATCAGTAGGTAATCCACATTTTTAACAGCCAAAATCAAAGCTAATTTTATTTGACAGATATTTTTAATCATATGGGAGAATGCAATAGTGGTCGGTTTCAACTACGGCACACACCGTTCATTATTTCTGGCATTCGCTGAGATGAGATGTTTTATTCGTGATTGTCGAACTGAATTACGTGCCTCAGAAATCTGGATTTACGAATCACTAACGAAGAAACTGACGTGGAACATTTGTCCTGATGACACATCACCTGTGTGTGGGTATCACCAATCAACCAATCAAGTGCTGACACCCTTGCGATCTAAAGGCCCAGTTGGACAACCGAAATATCATAAAAATTGCCAACTTCAGCTACTGTATGTATGTATGTGTGTATGCATGTACGTATGTATGTATGTATGTGTGTGCACGTATACGTGCATCTTTGTATGTTCCACTCAGGTAGCAGACTGTCCACCCGGCAACAAGTAGCACAGCCAAAATTGGTGTGCTCATTTGCATGCGACAACCTCCTTCTACGTAGGGGCCATGCAAGACGGTTGGCAGCCCATCCATCTTGACAGCATTCATTCCTGTTTCCAACGAACCCCCTCTGCTAGCCGAGGTGACAACGTTGTCCGAGGTACAACGTGAGCTATATGGTTAGATATGATCAGGCAGACTTTGACAAATGAAGACCTCGAAGTCGTAATTTAGAAGGAAATTCAAATACCCGCGAATATATATCCGCCACAGGTCGAATATGTTATCTTTTCGTGGATTGTTGTTTACATTTACGGACAGTGTACTTCACAAACAGCCTTGTCCATCAGGAAAAGTCGTCCGTTGTTATCATGATCGTTATTAATAATATTGTAATCGGCTGTAATCTAGTCTCAGTATTATAAGTCTATTACTATGCACTGTTTTGTACTCCATGATTACGCATGAGTGCACGAAAGGACACACAGGTTTAAGGTGCTGAACTGCGCTGATTAAGAGGGCTAAGCTTCATGAACTCAGTGGTCCCAGTGCTGTATGAACAATATCCGGCAACCATGAACCTCAGATTTGGAATGAAGAAACACGTTAGGCCAGGTATGATGACGAGCTGGGCGATGGCGAATAGGAACTCACACATAGAGGGGGAAACACGCTTTACTATCATGTATGTTGCACCGGCTGGTCCATGACGCTTCAGCAGAGGTTTCGGACATATCGTGATCGGGTTATCTGGATTAGCCGGCCAGATTAAGGCGGAACAAGATGACGTAAATGGCGCACGAAAGACTATGAAGCATATCCTGTTTTATACGGCTCCTGTCGAACCAAACCAATTAAGGCCACCAAGTTTGGCATGCGAATGTACCAATCCACTAGCATATTGCGCACACATTCACGTGGACTTTAAACACGACCATCAACGGGTGCGAAATGTTATTAAACCCATCTCTGACCGAATGGCAGGAACAAACAGCTCGTTGTTAATTACTGAAACAACTTTCAGATGCATCCAGTTTTGTTCCGCGTGGTCTCAACTGCTATGTTGAGCAGCTCATGGAGTGTGGTGGACGTTATCTCGTGAAGAGTGTCGCGGACTCGTTCTTACGCGTAGACTAGCCTCGGTAACATACCTCAGAAAGATCCGATCGGGTTCAATTCCGAATTATGAGCAAGCCAGTTCCTGTCTGGATGTACCGAAACAGTAATTATGTTCTTGTAGGGTTGACTGTGTGTATTTTTATTTTGTCATGTTAATACATCATGGGTGCGGATCAATTTTTCGGATTCATCTAGGGAGTATAAGTTCATCCAGTGTTCTGTTGGAGTAGCTAGCCGAGGCTGTCCTTCCAGAACGGCTAGCTGAGCTTTTCCATCCTGGGAAATAGTACGCAAGACCATTGGAAAAACATCTTCCAGGGTTCGATGACTGAAGTCCAGCTTGCTCTTTCTGAAGTCGTGTCAGTAGTAATTGGTTCCATCAAGGCTGTATAAATCAAACATTTTCTCGTTGCTAAATATGACATCATTCCTTTCAGCAGTCTAAGTGATGTAATTTCTGTTCCATCTCTCCATCCTGGAAATAATGAGCAATAATCCAAGGCACTAATCTTACCTCTCAGTAATTCAGATATAATACAGGCTGGGGAATTATTCTGCATGCGAATAGCTTACATTCAGATGTAGGGAGCTCAGCTGCTTCGACGCGCTTGTTATTTGGTTTGGAGTGCCTCATGACGTGCTCAGAGACTTTCCCCAAATTTCATGTTTTCTCTTCGTGACATAGTAATTCATATCCTTCAGAATGTTGCCAATAACTATTGTATGTCGGGAAATTTTCTATCGAACCTGGCATATTCTCATCCCAGAGTATCTTTAAATATTCCAGTTCAAACTGCCTCCAGCAAAGCTGCTGTTTTGCTGTACTTCTGACCAGAATTTCTAGGCGGATTAAACTTCGTTCACGAACTACGTGTGACTTGAATACCCTACAATAACCCATGATTAAGTATCCCTGAGTTTTGGGAATGAGACATTACCGACACTTGCTGTGTAGTTTCTGTGGTGATTCTGTGGCTATCACATGTGATACGGCCACGTACAGCTTCTTAGCTACGCACGCTAAGGAGCTTTAAGTAATCAGGATCCCCGAGGATAGGTACAGCAAAATCTCGCCGTGATTGGCCAAATCCTAATCTGCCAGTTATTCCCCTTCATTTAGCATATTTATACAAACGAGTTGTGCAATGCAATTAAAGTGTTCTTCCACAATCTTGGTCTTTTTGTTACTTCCGTTTGCATAAGTGTGAGGTGGAGTGATTTCAGTACCTTTTATCGGTTCGGGTATTGCCATTAGCAGTCTAACGATGAGCTGGTTGTTTTTTCTAGTCATCCAGGGGTGAGTTTAATAATATTTCGCAACCAGTGAGATACGTTATCGGAGACTAACCGAGTTATGGGGACCATGTTTGAAATTCGTGTGCATATGCTCAATGCAGTCGTGGGTTAATACATTCGCAAGCCAGACGTGGTCGCCCTAATTGGTTTGGTTCAACAGGAAAAGCACAAAAACAGAGTGGATTTCATAGTTTTTCCTGAACTATATGAGATCATGTCATGCCAAGAATGACCACTTTCCCCAACTTCTTCCCAAATCTACCTCGGTTAGCTTTATCAAAGACCAGCAAAAACCCCTTTGATTGGTCGGTGGACTGGATTCCACATATTCCACTGAATTTTCACCTGACCATTCGATAAGAAAGTGGATTCACGAAGATATTGAATTTAGCTAATCAGACGAAGCGAAACCAGACCAGAATTCAACCATTTGTTTTAGTCTGAGATTTGTTTAGCATCTGACTTGAGTGGACACTGACAACCAAGGGAGAAAAAAATGAGCAGGAAAATTTTATTTGGACGCTATCGAGCATCAAATGAAAAACGGTGGCACAAAAGTCCCCCCCCCATCACCATCCGAATTAAAATAGTCGGTCCTTTCTCTCTCTCTCTCTCTCTCTTGATTTCATTTAGCTAAACAGCCGGGGAGCACAGTTAGGCGGATCGGCTGTTCTTGTTCTACTTAGCACCACTCCAATCCACACAGGCGGTATCAACACCACCAACCTGATCCGAGGCACAAATCAGTGCAGTTGTACAAGCCCATTGGCGGCAGTAACAACAAAAACGACAACAACAACAACAACATAAAGAGCGACATTGTGTATGTTCCATGTGTACCGACACCCAAAAGGCAGACAAGCGAGCGCGTGCCGTGCGTGAGTGATACCCTCAGTTTCCTGATTTGCATTTGCAGTGGAGGTGTTTACAATTAGCAAGCGGATGAACAACTCTGGGACACTTCGTTTTACTCTGACTTTCAAGTGAATTCACACAAGAAACTTTGTTCGTCGTGCCCGGGGGTGGGGGCGGCGGTGGGGGTGGGGGGTTGCGAGTCAGAAGCAGGACAGGTCTGGATCTACGAAATGAGATTGTGGCAATGGGTCACCGAGAGACAGAGAGAACTGATGACCGATTCTCGAACGAACAAGTAATGAATATAAATACGAAAAAGAATGTACACCAATTTCAAAACGTACCACCCATCTCTAAAACATCAGAGTGAAAAAACCAGTCAACAGACAAACTCACGTCTACCAGGCTAAAACAGATCAAGAAGTCTAACGCTGTGTATGTGAGTGGTGTTGTTGGGATGATGGTTTGGTGAATGTAGTCAGGACGAGTACCCCTTACCGATTGACAGCCCAGGTTTGATTCCAAGTTATACACTGCACGGACGGTACGTCGGAGGAAATTATGTGACTCAAACGGAATCAAGTTTAAATTTCACTAATCAGTGGGTGATGATGTGTTCATAAGATCTGAGGAGTTACTTGTTGTCGATCGATTTTCGAAGCTGTAAATTATGGGGGGGAAGTAAGAGCTAATGCGAAGTGGCATCGCTCGAAACAACAGGATAACCTTTAGAAGCTTTTCTCACAAGGTGTTGTTCGACCATGGATTTCAAGACACGAAGTCGACTGGCTTGTGTCCACACCGATATCCTTCATGTTCCGTACGCATGTATATAAATAGTACTGTATGACCACACTCATTCAAGTGAGTGATATTCTTAGGTATATGTCTTTTGGGACTTGTTCTTTTCTTGCTTTCATCTGGCTACATCATTTCGTCAGAGAATCTCACATTTGCAATCCAAAGTTGAAGCTCTGAGAGAAAGCCCTGCAAAGATCGAAGATGGATTAACACCTCGAGTGACGTACACGGCTATGAGCTTGGTAGGGCCCTGTATCGGTAAACGACTTAGGGCACGCGATCTGAGCATTTACAAAATGTATCCGTACATTTTTTCCTCAATAATTTCCTTTCTGCCACAAAAGTTTTAATGAATGCTTCTCTTAGAATAGTCCACTGAGGAAACACAAATGTGGTGTGCTGTCCTTTCCATAAGGGGATTGCCACAGCCAACCTCGAGAACGACGACAATTCGCTCGCCCTTCGGAATTTTCGATGTGAGTAGTGTCTACAAATACGTGGGAAAATTTTCTCGGAATCACAAGTGATTTCGCCGTTATTATCGCTAATCAGTTATGCGTAACCTGAGTACACCATTGTCCACTCATCTTCATACCTGAAGACCGAGGTTTGTTCTGACTGACTGTGGTGAATATGTGGCTATCACAAGTGGTTATGTACATTAGGTAACTTCAGCTAGTCAGGATTCCCGAGGATAGGTACTGCGAAATCTCGCTGTGATTGGCCACAACGAGTTATGCAATGCAATTCACGTGTTCTTTCACAGTCTTGGTCTTCTTGTTCATTCCGTTTGCGTAACTGGGAGGTGGAGTGATTTCAATACATCCTATCAGTTCGGATATTTCGAGTACTACACCAATCCACAGCAATAGCATCAAATCACAAATATGAATTCTTAGTGAACTAATTTGATGGGGACGTCCACTCACACTCCTGTTGCAAAAAAGAGATTATTATGAATGGAATATATGTCAATTTATTGAGTATATTGAAGCGGCTCAGTTGTGCTCAGTTCAGTTCAGTTCGAACAGTCCTTAGCAAAGCACTGAATGTGGCCGTCCATCAGATAAAACTGAGTCGGAAAATAACGTTTGATTTTTCAGAATGAAGAAAATGTGTGATTGAATTCGTCTTTCGGACACTTTGGCCACCGTTCCACGCATCTGCATTCAACTTCATTGATGCACTAGGAAGTTATGTTGGTGATAGTCAAAGGCAAGGATAAACAGTCTGACCTAGAATACGCGAACGATCTTGTTCTTCTGAGTGAAGATTCAGCTAAGTTACAAGCCTTCTTAGAAAGCGTAAACAAAAGTGTAGCAATGTTTCGGATGCGTTCTGCACCTTCAACGTGTAAAATACTGCTGCAGGACTAGGTTGACTCAACATCAAACCTTGTGTTGGTAGCAGAAGCTCTAGCTGAAATAGATAAATGTTGTTACCTGGGTAGTTGGATTTCACCAGGGCTTCATCAGCGTACGCTGTTCTCTGAGACAGGTGGTGATTGGAAGGTAGGTCGAAGTGGTTTGTCCGCGAAATGACAAAAAGGTATGAAAACCTTGACCGGTGCTTATGACAACGTAGGACTAGTTAGACATCCAGATTGGGGTCCAAGCGACCCACCCACCGAATGGTTGGAGACATTAAGTGATATGGCTAGGTATCGTGGCCAGTGGCATTGTTACATTCGAACTCTTTGTTTGTCATCCTGATTCCAGCTTATGGCTATGATTTTTTGGGGGATTTTTTCCACATTGCCTTTCTATTCAGTTGCCTCGGACTGGACGATGCTGGGAGGTAGCCGCTGGAACCAGAACACAGAAGTGCTAGGGTACTGGTTGAATAAAACGAAACTGAAACGAAGTCAAGGAATTCGACCGGCCATTGATTCACTTTCAGGGACATCATCTAGACCGGTAAGCAGAGCACTTTCTCCTATCAATTCCGTTAATCTACTTCAACAGTATTTTGTCCGAATACACAAGCCAGAGAAAAGATCAAGGTACATATCACTCCCCCATCAGAAACGAAAGTTATCCCGAACATAGCTTATTTGAAAAGGTAGAAACCACTGAACCTGATGGGTTGTATTCATCTCATTTCAACGATGGAGTGAATAGATGATTATGCCCACTTATAAGAAAGATGACAGATCCTCTTATGAAAACCACACAGGAATTAGCTTGGTCAGTATCGCATCCAAACTATTCACCAAGCTTAGTGTCCACTGATTATCCAACACCCACGAAAGGTATATGCGTGAGAATCAAGTTGGTTTGAGATCCGGTAGAGGTTGTATCAACCACATCTTCATTCTTTCACAAATCTTAGAACACAGACACATCTTCCGCAGACCAACTATCACTGTCTCCCTTTTTTCTGAAAGCAGCATTCGACTCAGTCGACCACACAGTTCTCTGGCACTGACTCTCATTGAATAACGTGCCAGAGAAATTTATTTCTCGTTTCCAATTCTCGTATGCAAACTGCCGAAATCCAGTTTTTGCTTAAGGCGATCTTTCACTCGAGTTCACCACGGAAAGTGTTGTTCGTCAGAGTTACCTCTTTCGCCCTTCCTCTTCAATTTTATGATTGAATTGATTCTTAAGATAGCCCCATCCTCGTGTGAGAATGGTGGCATCGATCTTTGCTCAGGCAGTAAACTGTCTGACTAAGAACATCTGAGCGATACTGTTCTTGTGAGTGAAGTTCTAGGTAAGTTGCAAGCTTTCCTTGATAGCCTAAACAACGATGCAGTAATGTTTGAGATGCTTTGTACACCATCAAATTGTGATGTACTGGTGAAAGACTGAGCTAGCTCTACACCAAACCTCGTGTTGGTGGGGTAAGCTCCGATTGAATTAGTCATTTCTGTTATCAATAAAACTGAGGTTAGGCGTAAGATGTTGGAACCAGATGCTAGTCCCTGTATCAAGTACAGAATGTAACCTTTGCCCTTGACTCGACAAAGCTGGGAGGTAGCAACCGAAATCATAGCACAGAATTGCGAAGTTAATTGGTGAATGAACTGAACTAAACAAATGGCAAGTCTTTTATCAGTCACATTTGCTCTTTGTGAAATATTGTGCCAATGTTGTTAGTCAAGTTGCGGAAAACGAAGGATTTTATCCCGTTTGAACCATCGTTTACAGACGAATGATGATACATGAGATTTAATCAAACCAAAGCTAACTCAAGCCAACGTCTGTTCAGTTGTTGTCACCGTAACTAAAACACAAAAAACGTGCAGTTCAGTCCACTGAGATTTACGTGGATCGTCCTGTCTGAATTCAATATTTGCGTTGTTGCTAGAACAAGTTATTGTTATTCTTTATGATTGTGGGTATTCGAAATCGGAGAGCAGACAAACCGATTCCAAGCGGTCGTCTTTTTAAACATGACTGTTATCTAGGTATCGAATGACATGTGTGCATGCTTTTCTCGCTGTTGTCTGCGGTCACGTGAAAACACATCGATTAAGTCGGCGACATACTTCAGTGCCTCGAGGCCGATGAATACGTGCTCATTTACGGTCACCAAGGCTAGGACAAACCATAAACATGAATCCACAAATATCTTGTTTCACGGCTGTTGCCACCGTACAACAAAACCGTGGAGAAATTGCCTACCAATTGATGTGGGGGCTGCCATCCAATATGGGAATGTGTGGGGGGAGGGTAGAACAATGGGACACCTGTGATACACATGTGGTCACATATGACCGGTACAGCTTTGCGCGGTGGACGTAATGCGGATTACCGTGCTTTAGGGTTGTTTTGAAGGTCAATCCAGATGCAGATTGTATACGGTATACTCATAGACCCATATGGGCATCACGAGCTATAAAATTCTTTCCTCGGTTCGATAGAAATGCACCAGCTGCCGAAAGACATTTGTCAGGTAGTCAACAGTTGGCTAGTTTGAATTTAAAATCACTGTTATCAATAGAGGCATCATCTAAGTAGAAACATGATCAACGGAGCCCCACCCGCCTTTGTACTACCAAATTCAACCTACAAGGCAAGTAGGGCTTCACTGCGAGGCTTAGGATCATCAACAGAAATCCGTGTACTGTGGGATTTTATGGCTGTATCGACCTAACGGCTGTTAAATGTTCCTTTAATCTCCCGAGCTCATATCACCGGAGGTGTAATCCTGTGACTGGCGGTGGTCGAGGAGTTCGGAGGTCAGAGATTCAAATTCCTCCACCGCCGGCCACTGTCGATTAGTTGGTGGCCAAGCCTAGCTTATTGGGATATCACGTGATTATGAACTGCAAAATCTCCGACTCCGATTGCGGTTATCCTTAGTAGGGCAGTAGGTCTTAGAGACTACGGAGTATAACCCTTCCACTGCCCTCTAAATGCCTCACCTTATTCTGAGGAGTGGGTGTCTCAGGCTCCGAGATGGCTACTCGCACTGATCGCCCCTCGAAAAGCTTTCAAACAACGGCACTTCTCAAACAGCTTCTGTTGAGGAAGTCCTGAACAAAGCCTTCTCGTGACGGAGTAGTATTCACCAAACTGCGAGGACGAAGGCGGATGCCCGGCGCTGTCCATCGAGTTAGTTGGTCGGTAGCCAGTCTAGAGAAGATGGCTAAACCCCGATTCCAAACCAACCACAGAAGACGTACGAGGTAAAAGGCACTATGCTCAACGGCATCTGTCGAGGAAGGGTGTACTGCGCACCCAAGATGCCCGTCATCATCCGAAGGGCGTATGAACTAAACAGTCAGTCATCGGCTCCCAGTGGGTAACGGACCCCACACTTATTTCGCTGCCTTGCGGGTCAGGAGTCGGATAGTTAAAGGATTCTGCTGTGGACTTCCAAGAAAACCACCTACCTTGGCCTGGGTAATGAAGTATTAGGCTCGAAAACAAAGCATGGAGTCGGACTCCATGTACCCTTCCTCACCGACTGTACCAAGTTTTTTTCTGGCTCACGGCCTGAAATCAGGTGGATGTGAAAAATTACAATATAAAAATATCATAAAAAGAAGTGCTCTCCAGCATGGGTATTTGCATACTTCGGCTATCTTTTCTACTTGGTCTGTCAAGCGATCTACGGCCGCCGATTCGGGAAGCGTCTCAGTGAGACAAATGTGAACTGAGCTGTAGATGAAGACTAATGCATGCAGGGATACCCAATAAAGAAAATGGCAAGACACTGCTAGCTGTTACCGCTTTTTACCCCAGGTAGCAGTGGAATCACATAAACCCCAACAACGTCATCATGTTTGGTGTTTTCGATAGTTCCGCAGTCGTTAGGCACGCAATCACGCACAAACTACTGGGGGACCTCCGGTGCTTTTCTGTTCCAAATCTTAGAGGGAAGAACGTTTAATTTCTGTGCGTAACGTTCGGTAGAATATATAAAGGAAATATATCTATCAATTAGAGCAGTAAGCGATTTTAGTTCTTAATTAGGTCAAGTTGCTCAAAAGAGTAAATTTTCAGCCTTTGAGGTCATTTCTATGGATTAAGTAATGCAAACAATGCATCGTTTCAACAAAGAAAATATCGTAAAAACTGTTCACTGTTCGATACTCAAAGTGTTTTGTGGTTCTGAGAGAATTTTCCTGTGACCAACTAGTAGACTAGTGAGATAATCCAAATCAGAATCACGGTATGCAGAAGTGCTGGTGAACAGCAGCTCGACCTTTGAGCGTGTGGATCCGGTAGATACAGCCTTCGTAAGTTCACCGTGTAGGGGATGCCAGGAATCAGACAGAATTTCGAAAGAATAACTATCACAAGCCCAAAGTACTTGCTTATGATGGTGTCAACAAGTGTAACTCTAGATAAGCCACTACATCTAGAGAAATGTTTTACGGATCTTATAATCAAAAGAAAGTCCCTTGTCAGCAAGCCAGGAAAGATTACTGGGGAGCAGTAAGACCAGTGAGAGATAATCCAAGGAGTTACAAATTTTGAAAACCCTCTATGAAGTACGGAAAGCATACGTAGTCTGAGGGAAAAAGGACAGCTTTCACACTTTGCATAATACTCGTGTGACGTGCATAGATCACGACTGATTGTGGGTAAGTAAAACACCGAGGCATTTGGCTGTGGATGATGCGGGAATGTGTTTTCTTTTTGTACAGAGAACAGAGGGAGTCTGTCAATACTATTCTGATTTGATCCCCTGGATAATCAATAAAGTGATACATCGTGACATTTAAAAACATTCAAATTCGGAGAACGGGATGAGAACCAATTTACAATGTCTTCCAGTCTGCTTCGGATTATGGGGGTGTCCTTTAATTTAGAATGCTCACATCCAAAATCGAAGCCACCTGCATATTTACAAAAAATAAACGAAGGTAGAGTAGGTAACTGTTTCACACACAAGGAAAAGAAGTGGGGTGAAAAGATATTGCGCTGTAAGACATCGTCGTTGAGGGGAAGTGCGGAGGATGTCGTTTCATTAATGGACGTGAGGTGAGTTCGATCAAAGAAATAGTCACGCTTCAGTCTGCATAAGCTCTGATCGACTCCTGATTCGGGATAAAAAAACTAAGTAACACTGACCTACCGAGACTGCCGAAAGCATTTTTATAATCCCGGTATGACATCCTAACCGTTTGACATTTCTTATCTAAAGCGGCCTCAACAGAGTTTGCTAAGTAGGCTATGAAATCAAGGGTGGACGGAGACGATTTACGTGAAAACTGACAGATATCTTCCGGAGCACTCTCAGTGAAAACGTGGTAGCAACTTTTCCTTCAGCCTCTTGAACATCACAGATGTACGTGCAACTGGGCGGTATTTACCAGGTTCCTTTTTGGGACGGGCGTCATTCTGTCAGGTCTCCATAAGTTGGAAATCTTACGGCTTTTCAAACAACAAGTGAAAATATCGGCCAGGAGGCCCAAAAGAACATCGGCGCACACTTTTCGGATAAGGGAAGATAAACCATCGGAGACTGAAGCTTACTGGTCTTCGCTGTACTCCGCCACTTCCAAACAGCCGTGGGCTCGGTTCGAGGTGGCTCATTGGTGCTGCTATAAACAAGGTATACAGATATCCCGAGGCAGCTAATCAAAAACTTTGCTGAGTTCTTTGACTTTAATATAAGGGTTGCCGATCCGTGAACTATAGCCACAAAGCCTTTTATAATATCTTACCTGTCCCGACCCCTGGAGTTTCCCAAAAAGGAATCTATATATAGCCTGTTAAGGCTTCCGATTTCCTATTTTATGGGCCTTCATACTTCAGCCCAATTTTTCACTCCCCTTTTAGGTAAATGAGAGGGATATCTATCGGTTTGCACACAGGTGGTTTCAAAGGGATTGTAATTTGGGAAATAAATTGAGATAGTCGGTAAGATTCTCACAGACACTGAGTGATTTTGATTATAAAACACGGTAAAATAGATAAAGTTCACAACAGTTCGTAGGTGGGCAAGATTTTCGGAAGAGCAATTTCGTCTCAATAATGCGTATCGATTTTTCTTGCTGTAGCTAGTTGGACAAATTTTCAGAATGCAGCGATCAGAAAAATGCTCAGTGACGCGCGCAGTTGAACTACGAATAACCTTAGTTTGTTTGTGAAAACATCATCTAGGCAAACATAATTTCTGATGAGAAGATGTACTAAATTTGTCAAACCGAATGTCATAAGGAAAGTTGTATCAAATGTGTTGAAATGGCAACCGAATATACTGTAACAGTTATCTAAATCTGAAACAACCGAAGTCGATAGGAGATCAGAAAAAGCTCTGAGCTCATTTGTCGTTGCATCTGGTGTAAGGTAAATGTTACCTACGAGAGTTGATCGAAACCTGTTCAGAAAATGGCACGTGCATTTGATAAAGTGACAACTTATCTTTTCGGTGGAGTATTTATAAGCCAAGTTGACTGTGTTGTCCCATTTTGTTAAGCGTTAAGCGTTAACTCCACCGTCACGATTCTGAAGCCTTGTAGGACGATCGGCTTGTAATGCGTGTGGGCCATCAATGTGTATATTTTCATCCGTTATAACTTTGTGCGGCCAGGACTCTTGCAGCATGATAACTTCAACATTTTCATACTCTTTGATTGTTGTATTTGCTGCGAGATCATCTATTTCCCCCAAATAACGAACGCACACTGTTTGATAATATCACAAGAATCTGAGATTTTCCAGCAAGATGTCGCATAAGCCCCAATTACAATCCCGCAAGGAGCTTCTTCCCTGTTCCATTCCACATTTTCATGATCCGACCGAACTTATTTCGTACTTCGTTTCCGCATTTTTTGATAACGGCTTTATGCACGAAAACACATAAAAACGTTAACAATAAGCCACTACAGGACAACATTTGGTGCAATTTTGAGGAGTTCCAACAAAAAATACGGCGAGCAAATCCCCAGAGAGTGGTCCAATACGATAGTCCAGGAAACAGCATGGCGCAACTGATCCATGTTGATCGTTCATCACTCAACATCAACGCTGCTCGCTTCGTTGAGAAAAATGGAAGCTCCACCGCAAACCCCATTTCATCAAACCTATAGGAATCTTGAGCTGTGATTATTACCAGCCCATCAAGGTGGCTCTGTGGGTTATTTGCAATGCTTCACTCACACAAGTCCCACAAAGGTGTTATATATATATATATATATATATATATATATATATATATATATATAACTAGTCTGAACTCGAGTGGAAAATTATTATTCTCCCACATGGTTTCTCTTTCCTGAAATGGTTACTACATTGTATCACAGCTCGGGGTTGACGTACAAAATGTTGTTTCAGGTTGATCTATGGCTAGTTGAAATTGTGTGGCCTTGGTTACCATGGTACAATCATCTGAAACTGATGTAGTGAGCAGGCTGTTGGCAGCCTTACTGGTGTTCGGATACTGTGAATGTGGGCTCCTGATGTGACACTTACTGAACTTTGTGATCGTGGAGTGTCGTGCGTTGTTGTGTTTTACAGACCCGACACGAGCAATCCCTCACCCCCCCCCACCACATTTCCGCGGAGAAACACTGGCCCTTGCATACTATACTGAGAGAATCAAATTTAGTAATCATGACAATTAAGGGAAGCGAAATTCCCTCCAGGCTTTTCTCATCCCCGATGTGCACATACTGATCCGGCTCTTGTGTGGACCGGGTGCACCTGTCAGAAGAAGAAAAAAATTTCGGCGAAAGGCAGACTCTCCTGTTGTTTATTAGCCCCCGCCGGTAATTTAGCCTATGCGGCCTAGGATACAGTAGCCAAACTTTCCCGATGCACACATACTTCACGAAGGTCACACAGCTGTTCACGTGGCTCGTACACGACTACCAAGCCCTGTAAGTGGAGCCAGTAATTCACACGCGATGTGACCTTGTGTGATATGGGCTCGCCGGGAAGATTGGTTTATGCTATCCTAGGCCGTGTTGGCTAAATAAACGCCGGTGACTGCCAAATGACGGGAAACCCCGTAGAGGAGACCTACGTTGTCTCACACGACTTGATAATCAAAGGTGTCTCGGCTACCATTCGCCGACGAGAATTTCCCAGTTAGAAGATAAGTCACAATGGCGGCTTGGTTTCCTGTGGGACCACCGCCGGGTGGTCAGACGTTCATTACGGTGGACTTTAGACCCGTCGGTCTCGAGATCGAATCCTGCCTACGCGGTCACTTGCCCAATTGGCATCGTTTAACTGACCGCGACCCTCTTCCTAATGCATTGTACTATTATTAAGATACAAAGCACGTAAATAAAACAACAACAAAGAAACGTCGAAATGTGAACTGTTGCTTCAACTCCGGCAGTAGATTTGAAGCCACTCATTCAGATGCCGTATTCATTTATGATGTATTTGTTCCGTCTTAAACCATTCCAAAAAAAATTCAAAAAATGCATGAGGTGAACAAAATAGACGGAACGATTTCAAAGGCAGGAAATCGGCAAGCCTTTTTAACGTTATTTTATTGGGATACAGGCCTTTCTGTGTGTGACAGTTGACCACAGTAACACATGTCGCTTGTAACAAAATGTAGAACGCATCTTGTTAATCCTCTCCCAACCCAGTTACGGTAACTCACCGGGACTTTAATGCCCAGTAAAGTTTTGGGTTACAGGCATGTGTTATGTTCCCAAGTCTTTCTCGTAGTACATGAAGCTGACCTTAGAGACTATTTTTTATACCATAGATTAGGAGCGCGTGAAAACATCTGCTCCGCGTTTCTGTGTTCACGACAGAGAAGGAACGGGACTTTTGGCATGGCGATGAGATTCGTCCACGGTGCAGGAGGCTTGGCTGACAAATGTTCATTTTACATGTGAATGAATGACGTGATCACCAAACACTGGGGCTACCGTGCGGCAACGACCTCCGCGTCTCCGCTCCGTTTTTGGTTCTGGATGACGCGAACAAAGACTGGGCTGATGGAACTAGTTTGTCCGTGAGTGCGTGCGCACATATTGACCTCAACACCAGAGGATAGATGAGGTTCGGAGGGGCGGCCGCGGGGAGGGGGGTTTGGTAAAATGAGCATGTCACCCAGTCGCTCGGGTACCCACACACCCACCGATGCATTAACGCACATGAGCGGTTTTAACCGAGTCTTGACTATCGATTCACTCGCTCACGGTTGGGTGATCACGAGGACATTTGACTCGGTACACCGTGATAAAGCGTCGGGCCTAGGCAACCCTATTAAATTTGAGGGATAGTGTGTTTGTGTGTGGAGCGGGACCTAGGGTCTGGGATTGTTACCGAAATTTCGGGTTATATGGCCCTGACGCGTGTGCGTGTGCACTGGCATGGTTTAATCACCAAACGGTTTTATTGCACGACAAGTTGAGTCACGCCGAATAGTGGTTTCGGGTCAACGATGACGGCCAAGATAGACCGACTGACTGCATGGTGTCCCAAATAGTCAGCACCGTTGGGCAAAGTGTCGTGGGTCGTTGATGTCGTCGAAGTGGATGAGGCCACAACCGCCATTTCTGTCTCCATCTCTATCCTCCCTTCTCTCATGTGATGCAAATGGAAAGCGAAGAGCTAGACGAACATAGCTACCCGTTCTGATTATAGCCCCACAAAAGATCGGTGACTGTGACGGATGAGAGAGTCGATTTGAGGATACTAGCACAAGTGTTAGACCCCGGCGTTTGTGGGGCCATTCCGTTTGTGTGCATCGTGTCGTTTTAGGTGACTGATGCTCCCACTAGGGCTAAACTGATCGGCATCGAGGAAATTTGCTGAGTCAACATTGAGGGGTTCACGTTTGTTTCGATTAAACTGGTTCAGATGTCAAAATATTTATTTATGAGACCATTCATATATGAGAACAGTGCCAGGACAAACGTAAGATGAGACCATTGCTTTCATCAGGATAAGAGGCATCCATATATGTGTCTGTAATAAATATCACAAACAATACGCTGCACCAAGCACGCCACTGAGTTGAACCACGCATTATCAATACTGTGGAAGCATGGCAAAAACTTCCGCTTCACTTTTGAAGAACCATCATTATGCATATTCACAAAATTCCTTCCAACGGGGATTTGAAATTAGCAGAAATATTCGATCATCTCTTCGCCTCTTTTACACCTTAATCATCCACGTCGGCTCATAACTCCTTAGTTCTAGTCAATGTGACTAGCTCTGGATGCATGTTATTATCACACAGTAATAAAGCACTTGATGAACCTGTAGAAACAATGCAACAACTACCCCCCACCCTCCCCCAGTTCCAATGGCAATTCAATCATCCTTCATTATCGGGCATATATAAGCATAGTTATGAATTTACAAAATCCTCCCGGACAGTATTACCCCAAATCTCTTTTAATTCACCTATTCCTATAATTCTTTTTCATTGTAATTTTAGTATGTTATGATATGAACATACACGCGTCCCATACTTGCAGCTAAGTGCCCTTGGATGAGCAACAACTACACATAACAACCGCGCAAGAAAACATACATGCACAAGCAGAGCTATTGGTGAACGCTATGTGGACGGAATCCGCCTGCCCGTCTATGACCACGCAAATGAACAAAATTGGCCGCGGCAGAATAAGAACGGATTGAAAGTCACCGCGATATGATTGTATCTAGAAGGTGATATCTTTATGTGACTGGGTGCCACTCATTGAGAGAATCTAATGTCATACTTTTGGTCGTCATCATCATCATCATCATCGTACAGCGTTAAACAGTAGGGCAAGCCCCACTGACCACTGCCTTTTGGTCGTCGTTTCCGTCCATCTCCGACGGGACGGAGGCATTGTGTAGTGTTGTCCGAGAAGACTAAAAAGTCATCTTGATATGGGATACACAAAGGAGTGCCAAGCAACACTTCATACGTGATATCCTTCGGCGCGATTGTACTATACTTTAATCAGGACAATTCAAAGTTGTATAGTACTCTGTACGCACCTTCTGCTTGCTTTATTTAACAAATACTGACCATCACAGGCTCCGAAGTAGTTGTTGATGTATCCGATGGGAAGACCAATCTAAGTGTCAAGTTGGATCGGACCCAAGTCACTAGCCTGTTCACAGGTTCGTGTCCGTGGAAATAACTCTACACATGAGCACACTGGAACGGACATTGTACGCAGCAATCCGGCCTCAGTATACTTCTATGATCCTATGACTCAGAATGAAGGACAGCAATGGGGTTTCTGTAGGTCAAATGTAAATTTTTTCGAAGATTAAGCAGAACAGCTTCTGAACGTGAAACACGAAGAGGATAAAAATAAAAAGGATCCATATCCCATTTGTTAAACTGTTCAGTCCACTGAACCATTAACGTCACGCTTTTGTGCTCTGGTTTCGGTGGCTACCTCCCAGCATAATTGAGTCAAGGACAAAAAGAACAAAAGAAAAATCGAAAGAGGACCGAAAGCAAAACAATAAGAAGAAACTAGAAAGACATAAAAAGAGTTCAAATGATTCCACGCCGATGGCCGCGACACCTAGCCGTATCTCTTAGTGTCTCCAACCATCTGGCAGGCGGATCACATGGACCCCCATCCTTGAAATCTAGCAAGTCCTACTTGGTCAGATCCACTGGTCAGTGTTTTCATACCTTTTGCCATCTCGCGGACTGACCACTTCTACTTAACTTACAATCAATACCTGCCTCGAAGAGCAGCGCACTCCGAAGAGGACAATCGGTGGGCATGTGTAACACACGTCCCAACCACCTTAATCTGTTTAGACTCAGTACTTGATCCAGAGACTGACTTCTGGTTCCCAATACCTTACGTCTTACCTCAGCATTGCTGATACGGTATTCCCACCATATTCGAGCAATGATACGGAAAGATCGGTGCTCGAACATTGACAGTCTTTGCCTATATTCTACTCTTTATGGCAATGATTCTGAACCGTATAGAAGGGCGGACTAAATAGCCGCATTGAACGTTCTACCCCTGACAGACAATTGGATACCGTGCCAGCGTCAAGGACGGTTGAGGTTAGCAAAAGCCAAACCCCCCTTCTGTCCACGTGGTGTCACGTCACCCGATATCTAACCCAAGTAGTAAAACTTATCGATTTTAGCTAGCGCTTCCCATGCCAAGACAAATGTGGTGTAGAATGAACCCAGTACATTACAATTTGAAGGTGCACAAAGCATCTCAAACATTACTGCATCGTTGTTTAGGCTATCAAGGAAAGCTTGCAACTTACCTAGAAATTCACTCACAAGAACAGTATCGCTCAGATGTTCTTAGTCAGACAGTTTACTGCCTGAGCAAAGATCGATGCCACCATTCTCACACGAGGATGAGGCTATCTCAAGAATCAATTCAATCATCAAATTGAAGAGGAAGGGCGAAAGAGGCAACTCTGATGAACAACACTTTCCGTGGTGAACTCGAGTGAAAGATCGCCGTAAGCAAAAACTGGATTTCGGCTGTTTGCATACGAGAATTGGAAACGAGAAATAAATTTCTCTGGCACGTTATTCAATTAGAGTCAGTGCCAGAGAACTGTGCGGTCGACTGAGTCGAATGCTGCTTTCAGGAAAAAGGGAGACATAGGTGGTTGGTCTACGGAAGATGTGTCTGTGTTCTAAGATTTGTGAAAGAATGAAGATGTGGTTGATACAACCTCTACCGGATCTCAAACCGACTTGATTCTCACGCATATACCTTTCACGGGTGTTGGATAATCAGTGGACAATCAGCTTGGTGAATAGTTTGGATGCGATACTGACCAAGCTAATTCCTGTGTGGTTTTCATAAGAGGATCTGTCATCTTTCTTATAAGTGGGCATAATCATCTATTCACTCCATCGTTGAAATGAGGTGAATACAACCCATCAATTTCAGTGGTTTCTACCTTTTCAAATAAGCTATGTCCGGGATAACTTCCATTTCTGATGGGGGAGTGATATGTACCTTGATCTTTTCTCTGGCATGTGTATTCAGACGGAACACCGTTGAAGTAGGTTAACGGAGTTGTTCGAGAAAGTGCTCTGCTTACCGGTCTAGAAGATGTCTCTGAAAGTGAATCAACGAGCCGTCGGATTCTTCGATTAAGTCACTCACACTGTTTCCTTGGTCCAACACTTTATTCAAACGGTAAAGGTTGCAACTTTGACAGTGGACGAAGTCTTCCCAACTTCCCTAGATTTCGTATTCCACCACTGTCCACGGTCATTTCTCAGTCTCCTAATCAGTTGGCTTCGCAAGGATTTACGCACTTTATTGATTGTGGCATCCGGATGGATGGATCTACTAGCATCCAATCGAGAAAACGGTCGAGAGCTTCCGTCGTTTGTGACGCCTACTCGAACCAGAGTCCTGTGTGGCGTTGGGAGCTGCATTCAAGGCTTCCTTGATCTGTTAGCAGCGTTCATCTGGATCCAGGATATCCTGCTGCATAGATAACCGTTTAAACAGCTGCGCCTGAAAAGCAGGTCGTCGGTTATTGTCTGGAAGCAACTGCGCGGGACGGATGGCTTGGCATGAGTGCGCGATATGTACGAGACGTAAACAGAAGCTAGCGCGTATCAAGGCGTGGTTTGAATCCACAGGCTGTAATGAGAAATTTGCAGGATGTGCTCCTTGAAGAAGGCAGTCTGCTCCGGTAAGATTGCCTGACCGTCGGAAGATTCTAACCTAGGACTACGAGGTGTTGACTCACAAAAATGACCATTTAGTCATTTTCGATAAGCAATCCGCCGAGAAGTATTGCCATTTTACATATATTACAATACTGACACTAGTGGTACTAGACAGTTAATATGCACATAAATAAGAAAAATGGTGAGGAGTGCTACATTCTCGTGGAAGTACAAGAGCTTTGTGGTTAGAAGGTTACAATACTCGGAGTTTGATCAAATCTGAGCTGCTGAATTAGCTAGAGAACAATGCTCTCACAAGGCTAGGTGACAGAAGTAGCACTCGCGAGAGCAACCAACAGACTAAATGAACACCTGATACTTGATTGTTTAAGCCACTGAACCGAACGTGTGAGCGGATTCAGAATACGATGCATCCTAGACCTTATGAACTCCCAGGGTACTTTCACAAATATGATCAGTCATTGAGGTTATCCCAGTGGGTCGGATTGATCAGACAACGATGCTTCATCATTCTAAATTTAGTTTATTATTACTAGTGAACAAGAAACGTTTGGGTGCATGACATTTTTTGGCTTTCTTCCCGACTGACGTAATCGACAGTGAGTCACGGGTGTATGCAGCGGAAACAGCTCTCGTAAATCGGAATCAGCTTAAATTATGCGTTTGTTTGGTTGAGGCATACGTTTAGGTTCATTTTAGGAAATTCACAAACGAATTATTTCACTCATCGGATCCAAAGAAGTGTATTTTGCATGACTTTTCTAAGTCCTTATGGTTAATTTTCAGGTAAATCGCTGGTTCAAAGGACGATCACAGTTGTTGGGAAGACGCCAAAATCCAATAGAAGTACTCTGAGGGTTTGATGGTCCACAGCCACAGAGATGTGTGCGCAGATCAATTCAATTCATGCTAGTTGTTCGTTCCTCCCGAGTACAGGACTGGGGAATTACCACAAATGCTTATACGTGAGGGATATCATAAGAATTAGAAAGTGTTCAGGGTGAGTGTCAATAAATTTAGTGTGCTTACAATGGGTACGTATTTTCCAGTTATTATTTACATAAACTTTTACACAGGTTCGTGTTTGTTGATAGTTTTAAAGACTGATTTCTCGAAACGGATTAGGTACCGGTGGTGGTCGAACGGTCATCATTGTGGAGTCGAGACCCCTTCTGGCACGAGTTCGAATCTAGCCAGTGTTGTTGGTCACTCTCCCCTACTGATAGCCTCTAACTGGCTGTGACCCACTTCCTGAAATATTGTACAATTATTATATGATAAAAAGGAAGTAAGTATTAAGTAAACAATAATAATAATAATAATAATAATAATAATAATAATAATAATCACGAGTAGTTATGCTTAGACTACGGTGTAGAACTGCAAAGACCTTATTTCAGAAGTCCAGAAAATACTACACGACAACAGTAACGTAAGATGAGAGGAAATATATTGATTAATTGATAGTTGGATTGGATTGATTGTCTGACACTATCCGAGGTTTCATATGCGAAAAGACAAACCTTGCATTTTCCGAACCCGGAGCAGGATAAGCGTAAGTCATTTATGGCGATTTGTAGATGTTTGAAGGATACTGTTCTAGAGGGAGTTTGTTGAAATAACTGAACACTATGTGAGGAACCTGCCCGTGAAAGCGTGAAGATAATCCCGGAATATTCAGACTCATTCGAAATTAGACCAGACTGAATGGACAAGAGTTCAGTGCTCCAGAGATCCAACGGAAAATGGTTTGATGTATTTACACTCCTTAATATCCCTAGGCAACGACCATCCTCCTACTTTGGGCTGTAGCCAGTAATACGGGAAGTACCGACCGAAGTCAGTGCTGATGCTGGATGCATTGTATGGGACGTAGAGGTTCACTAGTGGTTGCCACGGATCCCAATGAAAAGCGGTGAATAATGCAATCATATCTTTCTGGAATCGTTGAAAGATGTTCAAAATCTAGATGATTATTCGTGACGATGACTAAATTTCAATCACAACTATTTGTAGTGGAAGTGCCAATGTAATTTAGTCTTGATACCCAATTAACCTATCAGGTTTTGCTAGAACACTGTGACCTCCTTGAGACATGATCACAGTTAGCACAAGAAAGCGGCAGGTAATCAACGACCATGGACCAATAAGTATAAATAAACGGGGAAATCAGGCAAATAGTCTCAAAATTCTTTCGGAATAGTCTTTTTCTATGCATTCGACGTTCACGTAAAATGAAAATACGAAGCACACGACTAGATGGCATATATAACGTGAACCATAATTTGTTTACACGGTCTACCCTTTCCCAGTTCACCTGACGCCACGTGGTGTCGTCAAGTCAGACTTACCCAGTAGAATTTGTCGAACGAAACCTTCGGTGAATTCAACATTGAGAAAATTGTGTAGGCAGTCCGAGGTTTGCATAGCAGAGAATGACGGAGGACAGTTAAAACAAAATGTACATGTTTCTCCTATCCTTTACAGTGCGTGTGGATTGTTGGAGTATAGCAGAAGAATTGATACATACGCAGTGTGTGGGTAATGCCGTCGGCTCTGAGGGCACGTCCTCCTAATGGACCAATCAGTGTGTGAGCTGACGGACCAATCAGAATTGGAGAACTTGATAGGGCCGAACCAATGAGAACAGAAACGGAATGTCCACTTGCGGCACACATTGTTTGATGCCTTCTGGTGGTATATTGTGGCTAGTTGGGGATTTTGTGCGTTGTTAGACAATGCAATGACTTTTCGGAACAGGTGTCAGCCTTGTGTCAGTCTGTAGACGGTGTGAGTGAGAGTGAGCGGGGTCCGGTGGTAGATCATGACTGAGGGTCCGATTGGTGGTATGGATGACGCATACCCGACCTGTCCGACTTGAAGACCGTCTCCAATAGTCCTCTGAATGGGATAGTGGGCGTGGTAGAGGCTATTCTCTTCTAGCGGATTGTGTGCACTGTATCAGTTACCGTCTGATGTGTCAAGTGGTGATGACTATCGTCTGCGTACATGTTCAAACGAAATGGATACTGGACTAAAAGAATTAAACAAGAGGTTTTCCTTCCCATGTATATACATATATATATATATATATATATATATATATATATATATATATATATATATATATATATATATAATACGGTACACCACTGTTGATAGGGTAAAACGTGAAAGATCTTAGATGAACTGAAGATGTTTGATAAACAGGCCGAGGTAATTAAGTGTGACCGAAGACTTGTCGTAATGTAAATGAATGCAAAGATCTTGGTTGGGTGTGTCCTGGTATGGAAAATGTCTTGAAGGAAAAAATATTCAGGGTTAACGTTCTCATTTTGGTGAGATTATTGTGGGTTTGATTCGATCTTGTCAGGGCACGAATGGAAATGAGTCTTAAGTAGTTTGTGGACGTTAAACGGTCAAAGTATTCCCCTTTTATATGTGATTTGAGTCTGATTTGGATGTGACTCTTAGTCAGATACGTAGTTCCACAAGAATGTGGAGATTTTTACTGTGCATTGTATGGAAAGAACATTCAAATTTACGTTGTGTCAGCCGGCAAGAATGACAAGACGACAAATTATCGGAGCTGAGATACGGTAAATGATTAAGGTTCATACATGTTTGGTCGGATCAGTTCCACTTGAAAGTGATTCATTCAGTGGTAAGGCAGGGACAAATGTAGTCGATCCAACTAACGAAGGGGACCCACAACTTCTTCTGTTCGGAGCCCAGTGCAAGCCCCATTGTTCTTTGAAGGATCACAACAGAGCGGAATTAAGATCATCGACCAAAACGATAGAATCTGAGTCGATTGGTAGGAGTATGCTGAAAGTGCTGATGGTGTAGTTGTTTCTACTCATCTTGGATTTATTGTTAGAACCGGTTGGGCCAGTGCCCAGAGGGACAGAGAATTCTGCACTGCAAACAAGGCGTGTCGCAAGCCTCACCTTTTTGAGCGCCTCACTGACCTTTGTTGAACCGTCTGATACGCATACGGGTCAGTAACTTTCTAAGCGTTGTTAGGATAATAAATGTAAAATAATTAACACAGATTTTTGAATTCTGTTTGTAATCGAATATAGAAAATTAGACTACTAAACTGACTATATATTCCTTCGTTTCGATCATTTTGTGATTGTGATGAGTGTTCACTGTTGAAGTACGCAACCACACACACACACACACACACACACGCACACACACACACACGTACATACAAGATCAGCCGAGTATTAACTGTATGGAGTGATTAAATCTGTCGTACGATTTGAGTATCAGCGATAAGTTCGATTACTGAATTTGAGATCGCGGCCACTAAACGGACTAAATGACAGACCAGCCCATGGATCATGAGCTCGAAACCGACTGATGTCGGTGACTTAGATATTCAGATCGAATATTTGTCCATGTCATACCGTGGCTACGATGGTCTGTGTTCTCCGAAGAAACCATTCTCTCTCACAACCAGAAAACGGACACGAAACACACACACACACATGCACACACACACACACACACACGCACACACACGACGCTTGACTTGATGAGTTGATACCATTTGAACTAGCTGATTGGCCCTTAAGAAGCGACCTATTCTCATGGACAGCTGACTGAGAATTCGACCGATGACAGTTATATGTAACCTCGGTTAGACCTGTTGATATTGTACTGTATAGTCCTTAATGGTTTTCGAAAAAAATTGGAATTTATTTGCGTTTTGTTAATATCCATCCTTTTCGTATCTGCACGATTTGGTTTTCAATATTAACACATTAGTTAGTACATTTGATTTTCTGTTCTTTTTGCGCATCGGTTACTACACATTTTCTCAAGGTTAACTCAGGTTCGGAAGTGATTGGATAATTTATGGGACTGGACGACAATAAGTCAGATCGGAGACTCGTGAAAGGTGAAAATTTCTACTTACATCTGCAGTCTGACGTGATTTTATGATTTTCTTGGAAGGTTTTTTCGACGGGAGTTGCTGCCTAGGAAAGCTTTCGTGTGGTCGATCGATCAGTCGAACCACCGCGAGGAGATTAAATTTTACGGCTGATTTTTTCTAATCTTCGTTCGATGAAAATGTTACAGAGACAACGTACCTTAGTGAACACAAATACAGCGGAATGAGAGAAGTATAATTTAAAATTGCACAATATCGGGATATTTGTTTCAATTAATATTTTCTTTCTCATTTTCCGCGGATGATGAGCTCTGTTAGATCGATGGGATTGGACAGTATCGCTTTGAGTCCCTCACTGTTATGGTCACTCGGCTACGCGAGGCCTTTACTGACTGAACTAAATAGAGGACAACAGGGTGTTGAGAATAAATTAATATTGTTGCACAGTAGTGTTTCTCCAGTTTGTCGAACTCGATTTCGAGCTAAAAAAATTTAGATTTTGAAATGATTCGGATTGTTCTTTCATCCGTAGCTCCTGAGGTAGTGAAACTAATGTCCCGATCTATACGTATTCATCCTCGGGGTTTCCTGACTCTTTGATTGGTGTAAGTAAAGCATCCTTTGGTACGTGTCCACAGAAGTGAAACAAACCAGTCAGGTGCATTGTCATTCTGAAGACATTTTCTCTTTTCTCACTCCGTCAATCAGAATATTTTTGACTTCGTCGTCCAATCCAAGCCTATTCATGATACAACTAACGATCGCACACTCCATTCAAATCGACTTGGGCGACTTGCACGCTGTCAAACGTGGTTTCCTCCTCAGTGGGCACGTTCGTATCCCTGTGTGTGTGTGTGTGTGTGTGTGTGTGTGTGTGTGTGTGTGTGTGTGTGAACGACTTTATCGATTCATTTCTCTCCTCAGCATTCAAACTGAACTCATGTAACAAGTTTACCTCGCATCATCCCCTTACCGTTCTAAGACGGTGTAGCGATTTGACAACGGAAGACCAACGAAGTATCGTGAACTATTTGATTATTTACGGGTCCTTTGCTTTCTTTTTCGTTCTACCAGTTCTTGCAGCTAATTTTTTTCTCTCATCGAGACTGCTGCTTGCAAAAGCGAAGCACACACACACACACACACACACACACACACACACATGCACAGAGTCTTCAGATTAGGGAAAAACCGTTTTGAAAAAAGTTGATCCGAATCAGTCTGATCTCCCCTCTAATGAGTTGTATCAGTTGGGAGTTGTTATAAGACAGCAGATTAATGGGACGAAAAATTAGTTCTTGAGAATTAATTGCACATCTCGAAGTAGCATTGTTTTTATTGATAGTGAATGCATGATGTGAAATCTGCGCTTTAGTGTTAGAAAGTTGTTTTGATTGTGCTGGCAGAAAATTCGTCCGAGGCACGGATACCCAAAAAACTGTCTTGTCATCTTGAGTGTAATTACGACCCAAACCATAACAAATGTTGATTTGACCCGGATATTAAAGGTGGGACAAAAATTCGACAAGCTGCTCAAACGTACTGCTATTACCGCAACTACTACTACTACTATTTTAATTAAGAAGCTGAACTGTTTAAAACCGGATAAGGGTAGCTTCGATTGATTGCTCACGTGAGTCTGACTTTGTGCCCAACTCCATCCCCTTTCTAGGGGGCCTGATTCTCGTTCGTGGTCGTTCATATCAGCGTGCAGTTTATCTGGGGATTTAGTTGTACTATTCGCCTTTTTTCGAGATGATATAAACATTATACTTTGATGAACCCGACTGTTCAGAAATATTTGCCATGATGTAGCGCAAGAAGCTGGGTTGATTAGGAAATACGATTCACTGCAAGGAAATAGGTATCCTGAAAAGTTCGTCGACCGGTACATTTGAGGAAAGTCAGGGAACGCAAGGTCTGTGCCGTTCATAATCAGGAAGTATTCATCAACCTCCCCTAAGCAAATGGCTGCTGTAGATTATTTTTCAAGGAACAGATATCAATGGCAATTCAGACTATCTTCAATGATCACAGAATAAAGATGTCTCATCCAGCCCCCTTAGTCATCCATCAGCCACTCAATAATTGACTGCTACGGTCAACCACTTCTTAGTGCACGCGTATCCATTCGTCTGCCCATGTACAGCCCAGTCGGTAGTCTAGAAACAACGTGCAAGAACAACTGTCTGTTTGGACGAAGAAAGTTTTAGTCACGATGCTAATTGGAAGCTCCACAGAGAGATACGTTGCCAACATGGGTATTCAGTGGATATAGATGAGTTATTGAGAATCATCTACCGAGCTACAAACTGTCATTCGAAACGGGTCAGAAGCGTTTTGCTGCCTACAGCCAAGGCAGTGGGCGTAAGAATTCACGATACCGAGCTATATAAATAACAATGTCTGCGTCCCAGCCCAAAGCTGCAATGACGGCAAATTGTGACAAACAAGGGCCCTATGGATTACACAGTCGATAACAAAGCAGTGATATCATGCTTAATTTACTTTACTTTAATATGGCTGGCTACTTGGAGAGGACAAGCCGGCTTCATGATGACTTGATCATAAAGTTTAAAGGGTGTTTGGTACTAAAGACATCTCCAGCTTCATGGTTTTTTTCTAGGGGGCTTCTCTAGCTTTTGCGCAACCAGTTGTAGGCCGCAAGGCAGCAGCTTGTTGGTGCATGGCTGCCTGTGGCTCCCTAGGAGCTTATTAGCCAATCGAGTCCATACAGCCCTGTTAGTTCGGCAGATTTCCCTCACAGCCTTTCGGTAGTACAGTAAATCTCGTCCGTCCGTTCAGGGATAACTATCATTTTAAGCCGAAAGAGGACTTACCGAGGTTTTTGGACCTCGATTACCCTCCATCGGATTTAGCCCGCCTTCAGAGCGGTTTGTCGGAATATGGCCGCTAACGCATGCTTCATCTTTGAGGAGCCATAGGTGAGAAGTGGGTACGCGGTGAAGACCAGAAAGATGGAAGACACCCCAAAGGCACGAAAGTCTACTAACTCAGAGGTGCTACTCGTCATACGGAATACTAAACCGCTATCGATTCTGCCCCGATAACTCACTTCCCTTATTAGGCACTGGTGTGCGAAAATGAATGTTTTCATCAACCCTCTCTAGGTCTACTTCATTGTAGAGACGTAAAAAGGAATAAATGGGAAGCAGTTTGCACTACCTGTCGTTTAGGAAATAAGGATAAACTCGTTCTGTCATCGAAAGCGCTGCCTATTCCCTCAGTCTACGATT